>CM067894.1:5059552-6415828 GCA_034621355.1 Mycalesis mineus | reverse complement strand
CGGTTTAAGTTCGCTTTACATTCGTCAAAACTACATGAAAGAACTCTTACAATCTTTAGGAAATCCTTTAGGATTTCCTTTTTTAAAGGAATTCTTATTTCTTTAGATGAATTCAAATCAATTATTTTATTTTTGACAGTGTTATTTAAAGCCCAAAACCTAAACTGAGAGCAATAAGGGCGACACGCGGCAAATCTCAGAAAAGCCCATGATATTTTTTGTAATTTTTAGTGTGTTTTATTTTTTAAATAAATCATATAATTATACCATTACCAATGAAGGGTATTATGTTATAACGTAAGAGGCAAATTGTGGGGTTTAGTCGCGAATGTGAAGCGAGTTTACGAGTTTAACGTGTTGGATGCGTGTGTGCGTCGACGCAGCGTGTCGTACAAGTTCGGGCTGGTGGGCATGGCGGCGGGCGCGCTGGGCGTGCCGCTGGGCTCGGCGCTGGCGCAGCGGCTGCGCGCGCGCATGCCCGACTGCGACCCCGTCATCTGCGGCATGGCGCTGTTAGCGTCCGCGCCGCTGGTGTTCGTGGCACTGGCGAGCGTCACGCACGCCGGCGGCCTGGCGTACTTCCTCGTGTTCCTGGGCATGCTCACGTGCAACCTCACATGGTCCATCGTGGCGGACATCGTGCTGGTGAGCGGGCCGACCGGCGCCGCCGACACACCCACCCTCAGGCCTCATCGATACCAATCATACGAAATAAAACCCTCCACATATATTTACTATGCTGATCGCGTTTTTCAGCACTAATTAACCTATGTATGTAAAGTTGTCTTTATTATACTATATGTCTATAGAATAGACAATTTCTGCGCAAGAAACGTCACTCAAATAATAAGAATCTCATGAGCATCTGCTAAATTCCAAATTCGTATATTGAATCATGACTTCATCGTCTGTGATCGGTACAGAAGTCCAGTTCATTTTGTTTATAGAAACATTAAGAAACTTCAGGTGAACGTCAGAATTCCAAAGATTTAAAAACTTCAGTTTAGTATTTTGATGTTAGTTTGGTCTTTGTGCTGCAATATGCGATCATCATCAACCTCATCCGGAATGACGCTTGTTTGTTCTCGTACCCAGATTACCTGTAACCAGCTTGAATACTAAATACTCGTACATACCGCAGGCTACACAATATCGGAGAGCATGCCAACTCATTCGATATTATATTTTATGGTTGCGCAACCCACCCGCTTAAGATTTGCATAGATACTATTGATAGATACGTGTAACTTTAAGTTATTTTTAATTTTTATTAATAACGCGATGGACAACCTGCATTCATATAAAAGGACTTTAAAAAGTCCTTAACTTACAAAACTTAAAAGTTTTTTATCGATACAAAAATATTTAGTTTACTTTCATTAATGCAAGCTTTTAACAGTACAACAATAAAACGGTTGAAGATTTTTGTGTGGGCGATGGTTTACAACCAGTCTTGCAAAAATGCTATCTCTTGGTCGAAAAAGTTCACATCACGTCAAGCTTTTTCAAGCTGACTTTCGTAAAATGGCTGCCAATTATTGAGCCCTAATCTTCAAACCTCTTTAACCGTATGAGAACATCACGACTGTCGGTTGTCCACTCGCGCCGCTCGTTGCCGCTGGTCGCGGCTCGTCGCGGCTGTCGCGGGATGGGCGAGCTGACGGTCCACTATTGCACGAAGGGTGTCGTTAATCTTCGGCGCGCTGACGATGACGTCGGGCATCGTGGGCGTGCCGCTGGGCGCGTGGCTGGGCGCCGCGCTGGTGAAGCGCTGGGGGCGCGCGCACGCCGTCATCTGCGGCGTCGGCCTGCTGGTGTCCACGCCCGCCATGGCGCTGGCCATGCTGTTCACGGAGGTTTACTTCTACGCGCCGTTCGTTCTCATGTTCTTTGGCGAGATCGCGCTCAATCTCAATTGGGCGTTAGTTGCCGATATGTCGCTGGTAAGATACGGCGTTGGTTGTACAAGTTGCTTTATGGACTCTCCTTGGCGATGATTTTGAGTCTGTACATTAATATTTGCAAGAAGCCAATGGTCATTGGATTACACCACCGACTAGAATTTTTGTGAATTTACATACAGTACCTGGTTGACCGAGGTGTGCTCGGTAATTTTTTTGTTGGATATTATACGTCTTCTAAAAGTGAAACCTAGCTTAGTCGCCGCCGAAATCGCCTGCGTACAAAAAAAACCGAACAAAGCCCGGTCATTCAGGTACTATTTCAGTTATTATTTTTTAGAACAATAAACTTAAACAAATTTTCTTTTTTTATATCAAATCATGTTGATAAATGTTATAAATGATCAACTTGAATAATAACGTATTCACTTGTTTTCAATAAAAAAAATGGACATCAATTAACATTCTGCCCATTCTATTTGCAAGGAAATATCCTTATGCAAATAGATATAATTTAACATTGAACTTTGGTACTTGCAATTATTAAGTACTATGCTTTTTGTTGTTTTAGCTTTTAGTTCTACAAGTAAGTGCATGGATACAATCGTAATAGTTTGTTTAATTATGAGGATATAGAGTATTAGTAATAGTCAGTTAATCTAGATCATAATCTTACAAGTAAATGAATATCCGAGTAATTAAATGTAACATTGAATATTTCCTAGCATGATGTCATCCTTGCTTTTGCGCATGCCATTGGAATCAGTCACTCATTCAATCATGTATCGTATCCTGAGGGTGGGTAGATAAATGTCGGTGCTGTCTTATCGGAATTAGTATTATATTAGATTAAAACATTTCACTGTGTGGACTGATTTCAATATTTTTGCAATACAGCGACATCTGTTATCTGTAGCGAACATCACGTCGCTTGCCTAGTCTATCTATTCACGTAGTGTTCAGAGTCTTACACAGATGGCGCTATTGCGCGTTTTGTTGGCAAAGTTGTATTTTATGCAAAACCAGTATAAAATTATTTGCAATTATTTATTTTTCAAGAATTATGATATTAAATCTGGCTTCAAAAAAAGTTAATATTCTGTCACAGAGCATTAAACATAATTTGCTTAACATTCCTAACGTTAAATTGTTGCAAGACCTTTGACACATTAATACAACTGTTTTAAATGTTCGCAGTATGTGGTTATACCGCCTAGAAGATCCACAGCGGAAGCGTTCCAGATCTTGATATCCCACATGTTTGGGGATGCTGGCAGTCCGTACTTAGTAGGAGTGGTAAGCATTTTTTTTATAAAGTAAATAGGTAATTATAAACTCAAACCCATTTCTTTCAAATAGGCTTAGTTTAGTAACGCTTTTGAAAAGTCAAATTAAACTATTATTGCAATGTAATGGTTATAATATCGAGAAAAAGATACATCGTTGTCGAATAGCGACGTATTGGAAAATATCACTGTTGCGTTTTTGATTTCGCAGTTTTTGGGCGACTATGACTTTTCTGCACACGAAATGTCTTGGTGCGCATCCTAGATATTTGAAAGTACTTTTGTGATTATTTATGATTATTCTTTATATTTTATTTCCAGATATCCGAAGCTTTAAAGAAATCGGCATCTCCTTTGGAGCCTCCAAGCCAACTGGTGAAGTTCAGATCGCTACAATACGCGCTGTTTGTCACGTGTTTCGTCGAAGTCATCGGCGGAGTGTTCTTCCTGTTGACAGCTCTGTACATAGTCAAAGACAAACTTAAAGTTGATAGAGCTATTGCAGGTTAGTTCCTTTGGTACTTTGCTCTATTATCAGTTACCATACAGCTTTGCTTCTAACTTCTTTTTAATGTTTTCAGCTAACACAAGCGAACGATTTTTCAAACTAAACAGCGGATTATTTATAGGTATCTGACGACCTGAGTTCGATTCCGGGCTCGACCGATTAGATATTTCTAATTGATCCTGGTCTGGCTAGTGAGAGGCTTCGGCCATGGCTAGTTGCCACCCTACCGACAATGACGTACCTTTCTTATGAGGTTTTATACCAATAGGCGCGAAAGTCGTATGTTTTCACTCAAATTTCATCTATTAAATCGTTCGACTGTGTTAGGCTTTAATTTACTTTGATGCTTTGTTGCATGATTTATTTTCCTATCTATTGATTGTTAAAATGGAATAAATAAATGGCTCAACTTACCTAAAAATCCTTGCAAACGATAGTAAATAGTAGACCTGCAACCTTAAGATGCATCAATAGTTGGAATAACTACATGTAACTTTTTGCTGAGTAATCCGATTTTTATAGGTAACTTTTTTAGAAAAGGTTCAAAATTGACCCATAGTCATGATGTTCGACTCTTATGCTGGGATCCTGGGAAAGTTGAAGGAAGTCGTTAAATTTAATAGGCCATAATCTTTACAACACTTATTTTTTTGACATCAAAACGATATTTTTGACAACTAAAAATTAAAAAATAATTGCTTCATTTAGTTACTGTAATTTACTAATCTAAGAAGTCGATTAAAGAAAATTAAAGATTTTTTTCTACTCGATATTGATGCATCCTAGGCATGCTGGTCTGAAATGAACCATTTTTCTGTAAGCTGAGCTGATTATTTATTTGTTTATATTGGAAACCACTTACTATAGTGTAAACTAGAATTATTCTGTTGCAGCTTATGATATAATCGAATTGCTATAGCCGTATGTATTGTGTTGCAATGGTTTAGTGTAATGTAGACTTACGTAGTATTTGCAGTGTGCTTTCAATTGTCTACTTCACATTGTTTCAGTTGCTTCAAAAATAGTTTAGGCCATAGGTGAGTGTACAGGCTAATGTCACTAATAGCTTTATATTTTAACTTTTAACAGTTCCTTAACCTTATACTATTTTATGAAAACGGCCGTAAGTTCAGCGGTTTGAATGTGAAAATGTAACAGACAGATAGACATACATACAAATAGATGGAAATACATACTTTTTATATTTATAACATTAGTATGGATTTTTTTTACTCTTATCATTTATTGATTTTATGTACTACTAGACACACCGGCGGTTTCTGCCGCGTAGGTGTTCATTTTTAAGTCTTGCTTGAAAAGCTACTATTTGTCGTTAAATAGATAATAATTATATGTATTTTTTATGTATATTGAAATTGTTTATATACATTTATATATTACTAGCTGACCCGGCAAACGTTGTTTTGCATTAAAAATTAAAAAAAAATTTAGATGAAAAATAGATGTTGGCCGATTCTCATAGATACCGGATAAGCACAAAAAATTTCATCAAAATCGGTCAAGCCATTTCGGAGGAGTATGGCAACGAAAACTGTGACATGAGAATTTTATATATTAGATGTATACATTTTATGTAGTATATTTTTTTTATATTTATAATAATTTCTTCTCATTGCACCATCCCGCTTACGATACACATGTCCTATCAATAGGTTGCCTGTAAGAGATTGCTTCTAGCAATAAGGCCGCCTTTACATGTTTTATTATAATCCTTTTTTTCTCATTTATCTTTATTTTTACGTGCAATAAAGTGTTTCTTTTTCATCCCGTAAAAAAATAAGAAGATAAAAAGTAGCCAATATGTTATTCTGATATATAAGCTATTGTAGTTTCATCATTTAGTAGTTTTTTCGTGAAAGAGCAATAACCATACTCACAAACATCCTCACAAACAATTGCGTTTATAATATTAGTAGAATGATTACAGATGTACATGATAGTTTAGGGTTGAGGAACATTTTGTTATATTATACATAACATACTAACAATAGAACTTCTTTTTTCTATCTGCATGCGCTGTTTCTTGTATAATAAATATAATGTACTAATAATATGTAAATTAATGTGAATACTTATGTCGTTGTTATATTTTTTGTGGTAATTTATTTGCATGTAAATGAGGCAATTATTACATTTTTTATTTATATCTGGCATTTGTCCTTGACAATGTGAAATCGTTTTGTCTACAATGTATGACGTCGTTTTACTAATAATAATTAATTTAGATTCATTTGATTTAATAACCATCATTTCATTTAATATACATATCAAATTGAAGAAAGCTTATTCAAGGGACACAATAATTCCTTTCACAAAATTATGTTTTTTATATGTCATTGCAGACCAAAAATAATTTTCTCATTTATTTTCATTATAAATTTTATTAAATAGTACCTAATTTCCTTCATATAAGTAGGGACGTCGGAAAATTAGGTATACCTAATGACAGATATAGAGATGTTGACAAACTATATCTAGTTCTCTCTTACTGTTATGTATATTTTTCGACTATAGCATCTAAATTATTTTTACCCTTAACATTCACACTTTGCGAATATAACGGCACATCTTATAGTCATTAAGGGTAGGGGCAAATGTATGGAAGACTGTAAAAAAAAAGAATTTAAACTTACAATAGAACATCAATAACCTACATTGACGGCCGAGTGGCGCAGTGGGTAGTAACCCTGCTTCTGCGTCCTAGGCTTGTGGGTTCGATTCCCACCTCTGGAAAAATGTTTGTGTGATGTGCATGGATATTTTCCAGTGTCTGGGTGTATATATATGTTATAAGTATTTATGTATAATAAATATATAAAAAAATATTCATCAGTTATCATAGCACCCATATCATAAGCTACCTAAGCTTACTTTGGTGCTATATAGCGATGTGTGTAATTGTCCTATAATATTTATTATATTTATAAGTTTAACTAACATAGGAGTGTTTTGTTCACAGAAGCGGAGGCTCAAAGTGCTGAGCCTTCACACAGCAACGCGCCGGAAGAGCATTTGGGACCTGAATAGTAACATGGCAACTGTATTACTCGTCTTGTCTGATTAATATACGCTGGGCAATATTTCGCTGTGGGTAGACATATAAATCACGTACACGTAGACAGAGGCGCCACTTTGTTTGTTGTAAAACTTTTTTGAATTCTTCATTTTATTGAACCACACGTAAACACACACACATGTAAAGTTTTATAGGTTTCAGTTGTCAATAAATAATAGACAGATGAAAACTTTTCGATTGATAATATACTCGACATCAGTTGTGTACATCACTACACAATAGCTGGTAAGCGCTAGGGAGCGCCGCGTCTACTCTGTTGTTGTTGTGTTGTGTTGTTCTGTTTACACGATATGAAGCACCTGCAGCGAAATTTTATCCATACCATAGAGAGTAGATCTGTTAGAGCTGTGCCCATTCATTGTCGATAGGAATCGGCCAGAGACAAAAACAAGATCGATAATATAATTATTATAATACATCACCATTATGCGAGAGTAAACTTGTTATCCTAAAGAAAATTACAAGAAAAATACTTTTATATTGAAAAATATATATTATATGGATGTTAAATTAACGTATTAAAAAACATTCATAATATTTTATATATTTTTTACCATTAAAAGTAGTTTTACACTGCATCAAATTAAAAGTTCGACTATAGTGGTAGGCTAATGTTGGGGCTACTTGTACTGACATTGCCGAATTGATAAGATTTTCCGAAACGATGTCGCTTATAAACCATACCAGTCGTTGGTATATAGTTAAATAACCTGTCACCTTATAGCGATAGTATCTTAGAATGGACCGTCATGCCTGACGAAAAAACTAAACCCAGGATTAAGGGCATATGATAGCAATGATAGTAGAGTTTGGCTATTGAAAGCAGAGACAGTGCTCCCAAAGGTACAGTGCAAATATTGGAATATCTCAGTTTTACACTTGAAGGTAACTTTTATATATAGGTTAATATTATGTAGTAAACCTATATAAGAAGTGATCTTTATTTGACAGACTCCGTGGCGCAGTGGTATGCGCGGTGAATTTATAAAACAGAGGTCCCGGGTTCGATTCCCGGCGGGGCAGATTGAGATTTTTCTTAATTTGTCTTGGTCTGGCTGGTGGGTTTTCGCGGTGCCTATTTAGCACCGTACCGACAAAGACGTACTGTCAAGCGATTTACCGTTCCGGTAAGATGTCGAGTAGAAATCGAAAGGGGTGTGGATTTTCATCCTACTCCTAACAAGTTAGCCCGCTTATAAGACTGCATCATCACTTAACATCAGGTGTGACAGCAAAAAAAATTGAAGGGGATAAAAAGGAATTCAAAAATAAACACATATGCGTTTTTTAAATAGGAAAAACTACTTACTTTCAGTAGACAAACTCTAGAATAAAATAGTTCGTCCAATTGAGCGGAGAGAGAGAGATATTCGATTTATCGAAATATGTTATTACCGTATCCTTGCCCCATTTATGTTGAAATAAAATAACAAACTATAGCTTGCGTGATTTAAAACCAGCAGCTTTCTTCCTAAAGGCTTAGCTTTCGCTTGAATTGTCGAAGGAATAATGTTACGAGTCCGAATGTTACTGTAAAAACCTATAAATACTATGGTGTTAATAAATTATGTATTTTCTAATTTAAAATTATGTATTTTCTAATTTTGAGTAATCTAATGAAATATACTTACGTGTTTTAATTTTTGGAACAGTGTAAATAGTATTTAAAGCGACCAGAAAATTGAAAATGGTATAGTTTATATGTTCTTTTTTATTACGGTGTTTTGGATTGTCTCGAATTATGTTTTAGTAGGTAGTAATGTCCGCACCAAAAAACTAGCCCGAAGTTTTAACATGGCGAACTGCGCGGGTATAATAGCCCCGCTAAAAACTCATTCTCTATTATGAAATTAATTTCTACATAGGGCTATTATAGGTCTCGTGTTCAAAGCGGACTAGTAATTTGACTAATTTTATAGTTAGTAAGCAGATCCCAGTATGACATTCTGCTTCCAACAATATTCCTTCATATAATATTCGATCATCTTTATATTTTTTATCGAAGACTGATTCGTAAATGCACAGCACTTGGTCATTGATGTATGATGAGAGAGTGAGATAGATATAGTTAAATTAAGGTTATGTTAAATGGGCGTCACAATTATCTAGTGGCCTATACGATATGATGTGCCTAAATAACCATTACTTGCATTTTACCAGTGGAGTGTAACTTATTTACACCTTTGCATTAGTTTACATTACCAACAATGTCTATGGCATAGACCATGAATGTCTATGGCATAGACCATGAATGTCTATGGCATAAAACAATAATGTCTATGGCTTAAACAGTAATGCTTATGGCTTTCTTTGTTAAATTTTACCATAAGCTTCGATGCAATCATGCAAACTTGAACTTAAATTCAAACAAAAATTCCTGATTATTAAAAAGTTCACATATTTTATGAATTACCCTTGTATGTAGACACATCTTAACACTTTAGACGACTAGATATCTTAATATTCCTACTAGACCTAACAAATGGGATGTGCGTATAGAAATAATAAGCAGTTGTTTTAATTAAGTACTATAATTTATTTTGGAGTATTTTAAAATCCAATTAAAATATTTAAAACACCACATAAATTCATAAAGATAATATGAAATCTCACACAGTCACAGGTCATCCAAATGCAGCGCAGTAGCGATTCTAGATAGTGTTATGAGTAAATAAAAAAATTGGTACTTAGTAAAGTAATATTACAACCGCGGTCTACAAGAGTCTATCTATATGCAATCTTAAATAAATTATAGTAAAAAAAGACCAAACAATATTAGACCAAATTAAAAAGTTACTTAGTAACTTATCTATAAATTGCAGATAGTTAACTTCGATAGATGAGACCTGAAAATGTTCGCGCTAAATGATAGTAATATGTAATACGAACTTGCGTCCAGTAATTTTTTATACGAAGTCTATATGCTGGAGGAAACAAGATCAAAAGGATTTTTTAACTGACGTTACGTTTATTAAAGACAAACCACGTAAGTGGGTATTCGCTTTCGCGGTACAAGGTGTTTGAGTACATGCTCAAGGTCATTCATAAACTATCTAAGATGCACTTAAGTTCAGAACGACGAAATGTGACAAGGTTTAGGGAATTCTAAATTAGTGACATCACATTTAAAAATCTGACCACTTTGATTATTTTTTTTAAATCTTCAAGGAACGAAGCAGCAGCCGGTTGCCGCTTTCACGTACATTTCAGTTACGTCTGTACCTTGAGCGATGTAATAACATTATTAGTGGTAATTTTTTCAAGTACTTATTTTGATCGAATTTATTAAGAAAATATTTAAATGAAAAAAAAAATTAATTCGAAACGCATATGTACTTACACTGAGGGGAGTTTCACAAATGTGACTGGCTATGACAAGGACGTAGTCCTGAAATTTGTGTTATGTAACTTATGGATATCCTCTTAATGGAAAAAAGAATTACTTTTAATTCACCGACTTTGACGTCACCTACGCCTACTACGTGGTTTGCCTTTAGAAACATGTATGCCGATTAGGACATAAATAAATGCTTAATTAATTATGACTCTTGGCAATCTACATCTATAACCTACAAACAATATTGCCATTTCACATAAGCCTAGTTGCCATAACTTAATGTTCTAATAATAAAATGAAAAAATCATGTTCCTATATTCGAAGGAAAACGCCGATTGCCGAGTAGCATAATTTAGTTAGCACATTGTAACATTTTTGTCTCTATTTCTGTTACATTACCTCAAAGCACTTGTCACACAAGAAAAAGTTTTATTATTATTTATTTTCATCGTGTTTTCCATTTTTAAAATCATTATTTAACGATAAGGTTACTATTTAATATTTTTTTAATGTAAATGCAAGTTTGAACGGAATGATACTTAAGTATGGTCTTTGGTATTATCTGTTGGATATATTCATACAGTTTAACATCAAATTCTATAGAAAACTATGTAAATCCTTTAATTATATTTTAATTATTGTAATTTGTTTAAAACGTTAAACAATACACATTAATGATAAAAATGGCTGTCTGACATCATATAATATTATTAATAATCTTGTTATCGTGCATTGATAACGAACATATTATGAATAGAATATTAAAGTAAAAAACGTCGCACGTTTAGAAGGGTAATCAAAAACTTCGTGACGACAAAGAAGCAATACGAACTGTGACGTCACATGCATAAACACTGAACTCTTGACGAAATTATGGGTGCATCCCAGTAGTACCCCCTAATTTTAGTTCTATAGAACTGTTGATACCCCCATATATTTACACTATATAGAACTAATGGGTCAAAATTAAAGAAATGTCGATATCAACATCTTGTTTGTCCATTACATATACAATATCTAGTTTTTATAAGTATAATATGGAATCTCTTTTGATTGCAATAATAAATGTCCAATTGAATTTGAGAGTATCTATAAACATGCTATATCGAATACAGCTTTGCTTAAATTGCACAAAACGTCTTTAAAATGGTATTGAGGTTTTAATATAATTTTTTTTAAACTGAATAGTTTGCGCGACAGATACTTCCAAAGTGGTAAAACGTCCCCCTCCCCTGTAACTTCTAAAATAAGAGGATATTTTTTTAGACACAACTACTACTTGGTTTTAACAACTTAGCTTTTGTCGCAAGGGACATTTTTTTTTGTTAAAAACAAAATGAAATATCAATCAAAATAATATAAAGTTTATAACTTATGGTATAAGTAAAGTCAAGAGCAAAAATGTACTTCAGTACTATATAGAACTATTGGGATATAATATGGCAGCACGGAAAATATCCCAACTATAGAACTACGGTATGGGGTACTTACTACTGGGATACACCCGAAATTATTACCAACTTCAAGAAATTATTATAATATATATTTTTTAATGAATTAACACAAAATACGTCACGTCAACAAGAAATGGACAGTGTTTATTTAAACTTTATCTTTCAATCAAATTCGGAAAACCAGAGTTTAACTGTATACTTTTTTCTATTACATGCCGTTATTTTAATGATTGTAAAGTGATATCCCCTCTCCTATAGAGGGAGGGAGGCCTGGCCCTGTAGTGGGCCGTTAATAGGCTGATAATGAGAGGCATTTGCTACTTTTTTAATTTCTATTAACTATGTACTTCTGTTAGGGTTATAAAATATAATACTTACATAATTACTCCCTCTAAATTTTAATTGGTATTAAGTAAATTGTTTGATTCCAATATTGTAGAACCCTTAAGCAAGCTCGCCTGCCCTTATTCCTATGATAACTTCGATATGTATTTACCGGTGTGTGTACATAAATCTTAAAATTATATAATTTGTTTGTCAATTATAATAATTATAGGTTTTTGTTTGCACGTTAAACTGTATAGAATATCAATAAAGACTGAATATTGTTTGTTTAAAAAATTCCTAATTAAATTATAATAGAGAATTGTTTGTAAATATTGTGTAAAGTATGGAATTGAAAATAAATAAAACGTAATTTATTTTTTATAAATGAATTTTTATTTTATTAAAATCACCTGACAATAATCACATGTAGTAGACATGATAATGGCACATTCGGTGGGTCAACACAATATCAGTAACATCGAGCTACCTGTTGCAGTATATTATAATTAACGACAATTTAAAACTTATTAATTAATAAAAATATATCTATTAAAAGAGAAAAACACTGATGTGAAGTAACATAACATTTCTAAAAGTTTACAAACGCAAATAAGTCATTAATTTTACTCAAAATCCCTTTATTGAAATGTTTTAATAGTTGTCAATGCAAGAATGAATTTTTATACTTTATATCAATGTTTTACAAGAGTGAGTGTATAGGCACATATGTAAGGTTTATTCAAAAAAGTTAAAAGGGGACTAATGGCTGGGCAATATTATTATTACAATGGCCAAACATGGTCACACACTGAACTTCAAGATCCTTATCATAACAAAGTAACTATTAAACTAGCTAGCGACTATAAATAATCTAATATTAATAGCTGGATTAAGTGAATCAACCATGATACTTCAGAGAATAGTTTACTTTTAATTTCAATAAACCAACACAAAATTGTCTATACTCTCATAGAATACCGTAAAAATATTCAATATATTGAGGTAATAAAATAGTCATATTAATAACAAAAAAATCAACAACTTACATAGTAGTATCATCACACTGGATTTGAATTAAAAATTGAATCAAATAACATAAATGCTTACAATTCACATACATTAAAAAAAATTAAAATACTGTCAGTCATACCCCTGTCAAAACTGAGGGTAGTTATCAACAAATTGAGGTCTATTGACTTCAATGTCCTAAAACAAACACAAACAACACTTTTTAAGAGAATACTTTTATCGCATGAATATTCACACATGTCATAATCATGAGGTGCCTGCCTGAGATTCAAACCTAGATCCCTTGCAAGGATCTATTCTCAGTCAAGTCTTAGAAATTAAAAAAAAACATTAATACTGAATATCCATTTAGTACTTATTACTGGAATGTTTTAAAATATATTCCTATCTAAAATAGACGGTTTATATATCATGGAAGAATCTTTCGAATTCACAATTAATTAAAATAATTTGTTCTTAGACCCATTCCACTAGGACTAGTACAAATAAGTACTATAATATAAAATACAACACAAAATAACAGTCATAACTACTAGTAATTTTCCTTAAAAATATCAGAGGGGCAGTGAGTTTTTTACCAAGTGACTGCGTAAAAGCGTAATCACTCGAAGCGTCAATATAAACGAATATAGAAAAAAAAGCATTTACTCACGCTATAACTAGATGGCGCTGCTTCAATTCCATATAAATTTGCGATACGTTTTACGCAGCGACTCAGTAACAAACTACACTATGCACATACGTAATTTAAGTCAGTTTATAATTCTAGTGAACAGTAACTATCGGTTCCGCTTGAATTGTCAACTTTCCCATTACTAGGATATATTGCGACTCGTAATTTCTTTGGGATCGGTTCGCAGGAGCTGAAACTGTTGCTCAGGGCTCTTTTGTTGTTAGCAATGGCTTTCAACAGAGTGACGGGGCCATTATTGTTGTTCTCCTCGTCCGAGTGGTTGGCTAATATTGTAGAGGCTTGGCTGCTTGTATATTGGGTTAGTGATAACAAATTTTCAATCCTCAGATTGACATCATTGTCCTGAAATTAATTTAAAATAAGGATTTTATATTGCCTCTTTGTTATAGGATATATGGCTTTATCACAAGTTCAGGTCATGGATAATTCTGAGTTTTTCTATCCTTACTAATATTATAAAGGGGAAAGTTTGTATGTATGGATGTATGGATGTTTGTTACTTTTTCACGCAAAAACTACTGAATGGATTTTGATGAAACTTCACAATAATATAGGTTACATATCAGAATAACACATAGGCTACATTTTATACCGAAATTCCCACGGGAACGAGAACTACGCGGGTGAAACCGCGGGCGTCCTCTAGTCTTCTATGAAATTTTTAGCACATTCCAAGTCCGGAGTCCGGAAGTCGGTGGTGTTACACCCCCGTGCCTCGGAGAGCACGTTAAGCCGTCGGTCCCGGTCACTGTCATCAACATCTGATCATGACGTGTTTAAGCCGCGAGGTGGGTCTACGCTCCATATTCCCTTTTCTATAAGGAGAGAGTCCTGGCCCTGTAGTTTGCCAACCGAAAAGGATGTGGATTTCTTTCTACGCCTAACAACTTAGCCTTGCTATCTTAGACTGCATCACTTACCACCTGGTGAGATTGCATAAATTTCAATAATTTGAGAGCTGTTTACAATCTGAAATGCTTGTACACTAGCTTGTCATCTTGATAACAATTTGCAATTTTGATAATAGTAAATCCGAGATCAGAGAAAATTTGAATATCTTTATTTTTTATTTATACTAAAATATGTCTATTTAGGAGAGGAAATAATATAATATCCTACAAAAAAGCAAAGATTTGCTAAAAGTTTAGTATGAGTTTTACCTGCATCCAGCAATGATCGAGGATTTGGTCAAGGGTGATCCGCCTGTTAACATTGACTGTGAGCATTCTTTTCATGAGCATCTTGGCTTGTAAGCTGACGCCCTGCCAGTGCGCAGGCGACATGTAGTAGTTCCCGCTGAGGATCTGGTCTTGTAGTGTCATGTCTTTGTAGTAGTCGGACGAGAACGGCACGTAGCCCACGAGACTGAAGTGAATTGAATAAAATAAAAGTATTGTACTCCATTTAGCAATATCACTACATATTATATAAAGAAGTCCCTCGTCTGTTTGTTTGCAATAAACTCAAGGAATACTGTATGGATTTTCATGCAGTTTCACTAATAAATTGTGTAATTCCTGAGGATTGTTTAAGTATCAAATAATTTCTTAAGGTTTTGTGTAATTAGGCTTAAATATGACATTAAGGTGATAATGTTTCATTTATTAACAATCACTATCAGATGTTGATGACAGTGACCGAGAGTGACGGGTTAACATGTTCTCCGAGGCCAGGTGTAACACCACCAACTTCTAAACTCCGGGCTCAGAATGTGCTGAAAATTTCATAGAAGAATGAAAAAGCTCTAACCACTAGACCTAATGAGGCAGTCTGTTTAGTATAGGGAAAGTTTATTTAATGAAGTATGCAAAGCACTGTTGAGTTTGAAGTTTTTTTTTTTGGAATTTTGGTAACCTCACCCTTACCTTTTCTAATAAAAAATAATTATTAAAATTGTACTGCTTTATATAAAGTTGTGTGGTCATACATAGAAAATAAATTGAGAGTGTCCATTAAATGAGTAAAATGTGTTATTTAACTTACCATACAAAAAATATAACACCCAAGCTCCACACATCGACCTCTGGCCCATAACTCTTGTGACCGTTGGCTCGCAGCACCTCCGGGGCCACATACAGTGGAGTGCCGCACATGGTCTTCATGAAACTGTCCTCACGTATGAACTTGCTCAGACCAAAGTCTGTGATTTTAACTATAGTGTCATCCTCCTCACTCACTAATAGCACATTGTCAGGCTGAAATAAAGTAAGTAGTTATGACTTCTAACTCAAATCTAACTTTTCTAACTAAAAAGTGTTCTAAAGTTTAGTAACTAAAAACTTTTCTTTAACTAAAAAGTTATGACTTCTAACTAAAGCATAATCCTAACTAATATTATAAATGCGAAAGTAACTCTGTCTGTCTGTCTGTCTTGCTTTCACTCTACAACTACTGAACCGATTTAAATGAAATTTGGTACACAGTAAGTCTAGAGCCTGAAAAAGGACATAGGCTACTTTTAATTGCGAAAAAAGGGTTGTAAGGGGTTAAAGGGGGCATGAAATGTTGTATGAAAGTATCGTCATTTTGAAAGCTTAAGTCCTATTTCTTAGGCAGTTGATTAGATATTAATAAATATGACAAGCTTAGAAAAATTAGGCTGCCGTAATAACTAATTCCACGCGGACGAAGTCGCGGACAAAAGCTAGTTCCAAATAAATGCTTGCCTGCCCGCCAAACTGCTTTGAATCAGGAGATTATGTACTGCCAAAACAATAATTTGCAAAATAAGTACTATTCTTGGTTGATTTATTGTCATACATATCAAACATTCTGGGTTCGGTTCCCAGGTGGGCAGATTAAACTTTTCTAACATGGTGCAGGCCTGGCTAGTGGGAAGCTTAGGCTGGGGCTAGAGATATACCGCCGAGCGATTTAGTGTACCTTTACAGTGTTGTGTAGAAAACCGAGATGTGGATATCATCTTTATCCTAACAAGTTAACCCACTTCCATCTTAGATAGCATCATCACTTACCATCAGGTGTGATTGCAACAAAGAGGCTAACTAATAGTTGATAAAAAATCAAACCATAAAAAAATCACCTTCAATATCATTTTCATGAAATGGTACTCACTTTGAGGTCTCTGTGAGTGATGCCCTGTGAGTGCAGATACTTGACAGCCAGCACCATCTGTCTGAACAGGAACCGCGTGTGGCGCTCTGACAAGCGACTGCGCTTGGAGATCCTGTGGAACAGCTCTCCGCCCTGCATGAACTCCATCACGATGTACATCGCGTCTCGAGAGTCCACCACATCCTCCGTTGATATTATACATGGCTGTGCAATGTAAATAATTCATTTCAATAGATATTATAGTTAATGTTAAAAGATAGTAGGGAATTAGGGCAGTGCCAATGGTGTGTAAGCACAGGGTGTAAATAGAGGGCACTTCTGGCCTGGCCAGGAACATACTTCATTATTTTAAAGCTGCAATTGTAAAGCTCTCACCTGGCACATAAAAGGCATATTTATAAATAAATAAATATTATAGGATAATTACACACATCGCTATATAGCCCCAAAGTAAACATAGGTAGCTTGTGTTATGGGTACTATGATAACTGATCAATATTTTTGTATATTTATTACACATAAATACTTATAATATATATAAATTATAACACCCAGACACTGGAAAACATCTCTGCTCATCACACAAACATTTTTCCAGAAGTGGGAATCAAACCCACAGCCTAGGATGCTGAAGCAGGGTCACTACCCAGTGCGCCCCTAGGCTATCTTGCCCATAATATGCTATATATTTAGGGCACAGATAGAGAATACTGACAATATTATTACCACTAATTTCTAAGAAATAATTGTATACTAAGAGCCAAATTGTAGTCAGCTCTTTGGTTGTGACAAGTCAAACTATGCAGTGAATCTATTTTATTTGATAAAAATTTGTAAACTGGAGTCATGTCTCTTATTCAATGCTAACTAGAAGTTTGGCGAGAGATTTAGAAAAGTTAGTTTGTGTGTGTGTGTTTGTTACTTCTTCACAATGCAACTATTGATTTCATACTGGCAGAGAATTTGAAAGGAGGTAGATTATATCCTCGATTAAAGCATGGGTTAACTTTTTATCCAAAACTTAATACAGGAAAGTAACTATAGCTGTTAAACTCAAGTCTTCCAGTTAAAGAATGAATGGTGAAAAATGTAAGTCTGTCAGTAAAAATAAGTATAGTCAATCAGCAAAACAATTTAATTGTATGTATCAGAGTCATATTATAAAACTCACATGTTTCAAAGTCTTCATGATTCTCACTTCATTCATAATTTTTATTGGATCATTCAAATGATTTATCTGTCCATTTGAGAGTCTGCATTTCTTTATAACTTTCATGGCATATTTAGTACATTTTACCTGTAAATTGTATGAAATATAATATTTTGCATGAATAAAAACAATTAATTGGAATGTGTAAACAGATACAGACTTTATCATAAACAAGTTTAACAGTGCCGCAAGCTCCTTGACCTAATACCCTGGAAATGTAATACTTTTGTGATACTTCTTTGGGTACTTTGTCTTGTTCATTTTTCATAAGATCCTTGAACAAAAATACTGAAAAAGAAATTAAAAATTAAAAAAATCTATAACAATTTATGTCATTATATGCTTGTATAAATAAATAATAATCAATTGAAATGAATAATGTGTCTATATAGACAACATTTATTAAAAAAAAGCAATGTGCATACTTTTAACAATCTCATGTGTAACTGATATAACATCATTGTCATCTAGCACTCTGCTGCACCCTTTACCAATTTTTACTCCATTTATAAATGTGCCATTGTATGATAAATCAGTAATTATAGCAGGATTGAGGGGTTCCCTGTAATAAAAGTCTATTAACTACCAATTTTTTTTTACAAAATCTAAAGGTTAAAGATACATAATAATATATAACATACATAAGAGTCTGTATTATTAGTTAGCCTCAAAGCTCTGATCTGTTTAATGACTGGACAAAGAAAATATGTGTGACTTTTTGTTATCAATTACTATTATCACTTTACAATATTTTAGTATTATATTATAATTTTGAGTAGAATAACTTTTTAAAAAGTATTTAATTATTTGAAGTATTCATTAATTAGCACTATTCTAAAATAAACTTAATTTCATTAAGAAATTCAGCTTTCCATATTGAAGATGGAAGATATTATATGGATAACTGTAAAACTAAGGAGCATTGCAAGGTTTACAGTTGCATATTGATAGTAGAATATTGAAAATAAAATGAGTACTAACTTTAAATCCCTCCTAATCACAAACTGTTGCTTGCTAACACTTTTAATAATTTCATCTTTGATTAAATCTTTTTTCATAACAAAAGTACAAGCTGGAGCCCTTCCAAGAGAAAATTCAGGTTGAATAAGATCTGTAAATGATGTAAAGTTTGTTAATTAGGCACTGTTCAATAGCTATTCTGAATTAGGTATTGTCAGTTGACTTAAAGTTACAAGTAGCGAAGGTACGTTGAGAATTATTGTATATGTAGTGTTATATTTTTAAATTCTGCAAACGTTTTTCCTTGTATTCTTTACTTACCATAATATTCAGGGCATTGTTGTCCGGAATTTCGCCAGCAATGTTTTCCAGCTATGGAATAAAGCCTTCCCCAAATATTCGGGATAGAAGATGGTGCTGTCGGTTGACTCCAATCAACTTGCGAATTTTGCGTCTGAGTTTGAGTATTTTCAGTGTCGTGAACAAAATCGTCACCCATTTTTGTAAAAGTTAATTTAGTGCCATGAAAGTTAAAAGCTAGGCTTTGGATATAAAAATATCAAACGAACGAAAAACGAACATAAAAAAAGTTTCAATACTCGGCGGTTTTTTTGACAAATTTGTGACCACAGAGAATAGAGGCACAGATCACTAAAAAAAACTAGCATATACCATAGAGGTAAAGGTATACATAGACTAATTATAGAATTGTCTAAGGCAAAGGAGATGTCATATTTTTAAAGCTGGCTGAAAGTATGATTAAATTTGTATAGATAGAGGGTACATAGAGATAATCATTGACATAATACTTATTATTTTTAGGTATTTTATCTAAAGAGATAATTTTTCGAATTTGTGATTTGATAAGTTAATATTTTTTTTGTTTTGCACCGTAGTATTTACAAATACACCATAGATAATAAAACCAAAAATTTCCTGATTGGTGGATTGGCAGGGGAGTACCTATTCCATTCCATGGCTGGCCAGCGAGGTGCAGCATCTTACCCTGCTGGATTATTACGATTATTACGTGTGGGGGACATGAAAAGCCTAGTCT
The DNA here is from genome assembly GCA_034621355.1 of Mycalesis mineus. Lineage (NCBI taxonomy): Eukaryota > Metazoa > Arthropoda > Insecta > Lepidoptera > Nymphalidae > Mycalesis > Mycalesis mineus. Next base: position 6,395,893 of record CM067894.1, on the reverse strand, counting down.
TAGTGTCTTGCCTGCGCCAAACATTGAAATTTTAAAGATACGCCGCAAATGCAATAAAAAATTCTTTGTCTAGTGACGTTGTAAAAACTCAATTAAGTAGGTACTAGTCCAATACGTTGTTAAACCTCAATTAGCTCTAGAATGCGCGCTTGCCTTAGGTATAGGGGCTCACAATTTAAAAATCAGCTGTAATTTTAAATCAACAAAGTAAAATAAATTAATTTACAAAATAACGATTTTCCACTTATTCCCGACTAAGTCCATTTAATCTGCTATTTTTCAACTTTTTTATTTTTTATACTTCGTTGGATAGCTGTATAAAATGTAAAAGTTTTCAAATTCTTTTAATCATCATTTACAAACGGTTTGACATTTCTGTTCTTCCTGTATTAGAGTGTTGACAAACTAAAAACGCCGAAAACAACAATTAATGACCCAAGTTTTTTTTATAAAATTGAGAGGTGTCAAGGGACACCCGGATGGAACGAAGTTCCTTTCGATTAATTAGTGAAGGAATTGTAATAAAATTTTATTTTATTAAAGTAATAATAATATATTTTTTATTATTAACAAATATAATGTTATATAAACTTAATCAGTAGGCTTAATTTTCGTAAAGGGCGCCACGACCCCCGCCGCTCACGCGCACACACATCAAAGGCGGCGGCAAGATCCTTTGATCAAAAAGTGTCGTGACAACTTTTCCGTCTTCCGAATTTTTTCCGTCTGGCCCCCTTTCACAACGCGCGATAAGGAACTTCGTTCCAAAAATTCTCATTGAAGTAAGGTGATCCACTTTTCTTAAAAAAGAGGGGGAACCCGAGGGGAATTTGATAGCTAATGGATCGCTACGTATTTTCAGTAACCCTGTACGTAGCCATTCTTTGTGAATGCTTTGTCCAATGCCTAATGCGCTATAATTTTAGGGGAGGCTTTAGTGATGATAATTAGTGTCGTATCATCACTAAAGCTTCCTCTAAAATGATAGCGAAGGCTTTGCGAAGCCTTTGTGTAGTGCGGCACAAACATTACTATCAAATAGAGTTATTCCAATAATAGCACTAGAATTTTGGGAATGGCCTCCAAATTTTTTAAATTTTTAATTAAAAACAGCTTACAGTTTTGATTGTAACTCTTGTCCATTAATCTCAGTTACTTCCACGTCTTGCTAACGGCTGAACCAATTTTGATGAAATACATTGTCGAAAAATAAGCTTTAAAAAAAACGCAGCCATCAAATTAAGAGTTACAGTGCTACAGACAGACACGCGGAAGTCATACATATAAAACTCTTCTTATAAAACCCTTTTTGCGTCGGGGTCTACAAATCTCTTCTAAGTGGTCGACTATGTACCTACATCTCTACGTACCTATCTTCCTATATTATATTGTTAGCGAAAGTTTGATTGCGAACTTTTAATTAACAGGAGGACAGTCACATGGCTCTCAATGTTATCCGATGTCACGTGTTGATTGTAATGGAATAGAAGGAAGCCTTTAGGTATTTTCCGGAAATGTTATCGCATCTCTTTGTATAGTAATAGTAGGTATATAAACGACATCATAGCTAAACTCGTTCTAAAATGATAAATAAGGTAGATTTTGCCTTAGTCACTGCACTTAAACAGAATTCTTAATGCAAATCTTATACTTAAGATGTGTGAACGTTATATTTGATTTGTCTCATATCCGCGATGTTTGTTACTTACGTTTTATGCTACGGCGATGGGAAAGAGGGATTTGTCCAGACCCCGTAACCCCTCGTCTTATATACAACCACGACAGTTAGATATATTAAGAATAAACATTTTATTAATTGGACTGAAACGTTCTACATATTAAAATTAGGTACATACCTATAAGTTACATGCGTTTTCTACCTTCATTTTCAATTCCCTTCATTCATTGTACAAACTGCGTGTGTAAGGAGCTAGGATCGAACCTGGCCGGTTTTGGTTGTGGCCCTTTATCTATGGAGTTACTTATATAGGCTTAGATATAGGAAGTTGGTTTCTATGAATGCTTAGGCATTTTTTAGCTAGATATCTACATATATACATGTTTTTCTTTTTTAAAATTAACTATCATCAGCATAATCAAGCGTAGTAGAGACAATTGAGTTCAAATTAAAAATATTATCTTTTGATGTTTAATTGTAGCTGTTTCAAAATTACTATTCATGTTTATTTTATTCGAAGGCTGGATCTACGAGTGTAAATTTTGTACTAAGCGCATCACATAAAAAGAGAATTGATGATCGTGCTACAGTTACCTACATATTAAACTACCTACCTAATTACAAGAAACACGATAATAAATAGCGAGAACAGCAATAAGATATATGTATAAATAATAATAATAAATAATCTTTATTTAACCCAAAATCTTTTAAAATATTACTTAAATATTACCCTGGACCCGCAAACTAGGTATCCCGTGATGGGATTCAGTCCAGTATATTTGTTTAAATAAATAAATATATGTATACCAGTTGGTAAATTATTATCTTTAATATTCATTGTAATAATTTTTCTAGGCATCAGTTTCCTAGACTTATTCGTACCTAATTATAATGAAACGCACAACAACACGATGCTCTTTATATATGACACGACTTATGCATGTATATTCCATCATGCATGTTTTAGAACAATAATATTATGCTAATTGGATCGCTTCGAAATTGCTTCAATATATCTACGTAAGTATTTAATTAATCTAAATTCACTCACAGTAAGTAAATTGCCTGAATGAGTAATGAAGATAGCTACATAAACTACAATTAAACACACAGTAGCTACTAAGTAGATATTAGTGTATGTAAATATAAAATAATATTGTGTTTCTGTGGTAAAATACCTACAAAGATTAAGACTGATCCTAAGATCGGCCCTTAGCCCTTAGCGCTTCTGACAATGTTATTACAACAGACAGGCACTATCAATCAACCCACAAACCCCAAATCTCCCTTAGATTCTAAGGAAGATGAGAGACTCAGACTTCTCAGGCTTAGAGAGACATTTCCTTTCGTTTCCTCATGTAGGCCTCGTGCTTCTGAGTTCCAAAATCATGTCCGTAACGTTGCTACCCTATACCACACAATCAAGAAAAGCGATGACGGCCTCCGTAGCGCGGTGGTGTGCGCGATGGATTTATAAGACGAGTCCTAGGTTCGATTTCTGGCGGGCCAGATTGAGATTTGTCTTGGTCTAGCTGATGGGAGGCTTTCGCCGTGGCTAGTTATCATCCTACCAACAAAAACGTACCGCCAAACGATTTAGCGTTCCGGTACGATATCGTGTAGAAACCGAATTGTGTGGATTTCATTATACTCTTAACAAATTAGCCCGCTTCCATCTTAGATTGCATCATCACTTAACATCAAGTTTGATAGCAGTCAAGGACAACTTGTAGTCGATAAAAAAAGTTTGAACCGAATATAGATATTCAATGTTCATTGATATTTATTACCCTTTTGCCATTTATTACCCATTTACTCGTATTGCTTTATAATAATTTTTTGAAACTTACCCCCTACTACTCAATACATACGTGATATTTCCTATCTCTATAAAGTTATTTTGACGATTTACAATACAAATCTGTGAAAATAAACTAATAAGACACACTCAAATTTGATTTGTGTTTGGATATTTGGACGTTATTTACATGGATCTACTCGTAGGTAGTTAACAGATTTTAGAACATTTTTTTAAAAACTTTGTTCATGAAATTAACAAAACCAAACAAGCAATATACTTTCAGGCTACTGAAAAGAAGGTAAATGAAATTACTAGACTACATTTATTTATTGTTCATTACAGTGGAAATGACCAGAACTTCCTAGTCATTTTGATCCGCTTTATGAAAAAAGTCAACAAAGAAGAAAATCCAAGAGCGAGAGAGTTAATAAACAACACTATTATTTATCAAATGCTGTCAAGAACTTATTCTATTGCAGCTGCATATTGGTATTTCTAAAGATAATTATAAAAAAATATATATATTATTTTTCTTATATAAGAACCTAGTAGTAGTTCTAGTTCTAACCCCGCAACTTCCTCCGCTTGGGATCCGAAATGTAAATTTTTAAACAACGCTTTTCCCTACGACCGAGCCCAATGAAACAAAGTAATGTTAATTTTATGCAATTGTACAGACCCTCGGCTTGTACACTTTTATTATTCAAAGCAATAATCCACACATATAATTTGGACAAACGAATTTATATTATCATCTCGACAATATAAATACTTTTTCATACAACAAATTGCAAATGCATTGCTCGTTCTAACGGCTGTATGCCTTGTATCGGAAGAATTATAATTTATAACGTGTGCGTGTGTGCAATTCATAAACGGCAAAAGTGAAACTTCAGAATGCTACCAAGTTTCACATCAAAGCTCAATAAAGTTAATATTGAAGGTAGGAAACTATTAGTTATCACGTTTATTGCTGGATAGTAATAATAGCAATAGGAAGACTTAGATTAAAATGTACTTAATAATGTTGTGGTACCTAAATACATTATGAAGTGGTTGCATAGAGATTGAACAAAGTTGATAAGTAAAGAAAATTAAAATTATTTTAAAGTTGTTTATGCATCAGTGCTATGTGAGGATATTTAACTTAGTGTTTTCTGAATTCTATCACATCGCATTTGTTAAAGGTACGAGCATACTATGTCAGGTCGCAGTGCATTGACCAATTGAGTATAGTACACTGCGGGACGTTACGATTGTATGACTGTGGTTACTATGATGACGGCGCAGATCGCATCGCATGCAATAAAATCCGCTACGTAATAATCCGATCTGCTGCGCCCTGGCATAGTGTGCCATATTCCATTCAAAATGTATAGAAGTGATTTGAGCTAATTTTTACGCTGCGCCCCGACTTGTTGTGGTTCGACATAATATGCTCGCTTCTTTATTAGTCGTCAGATTTATACCTCGCTATAGAAGCGCGGATGTGTGCCATAATATGATTTATAGAGTTCTTTGCAAAAAAACTAAAAAAATCTTTTTAAAAAAATGATGAAGTTCTTAAAGTTGTATAAGCCTAAAGGCTCAATCTAAGCTGTATCTTTCATAATGAAGGGTTTAAATAAATTAAACAAGAAAATACTTTTTAATTTCATTACTTATCAATTTGAATTAATTCAGATTTTATGACATGGGAGTACCTACTTAAATTTTCAAATTTTATTTTATTACATCCATGACTGTAACCAACAACGTGGTTTGAATGTATTTATCGCCCCAGGTTCTCCGCTTTTGTATCAGAACGTAACGAGCACGGAGCAATTTTACGAATACCTTCACCAAGAGACTTTATTTAACTACGAGTATAATAAATATAGGCAAGTACAAATAATGCTAGATAATCATCTAAATTACCTTACGGCGCCACTCCCTGCCGTGAAAGTATGATTGAATTAACTATGTTATGATTTTGATTTGAATGTCCTTCCCTTTTCATGTTTTTGCACGAATAAAAAACAACACGTGTATGAAATTTGTTTTCATAAAGCCAGTGTGATTCCATTAACCCTGTGAGTGGAATTCAAAATTAGTAGAAAGTGAGGACTGGAAAATGTAACAAACATAAAACTCACTTTCATAATTTTAACTCAAACGAATGATCCTTGCCGCTCGACGAACTCGTAAACTATCTTAGGGCTACAATTTTTATGTTCGCTAGTCGCTACAAGCAAATATCCTGGATATTAAAAATAACAATGTTGACAACCTATAATAGTAAAAAACGAATAAAACAACAGCTTTTTTCTAAAGCCTTTTAATAGTACATCACGAAATAAGTAACTAAGCTACATTTTAAGTTAGTTTTAGAGATCTCGTGACAAACATACTAAACAGCTCACGTCGTGCTGTGGCGCATCACCGTTCCGCCCCGCTGCTGTATGTCTAAACCTGTGTGGGAACTTTACATTTATAGGAGTGCTAAAGTCACTCCTACCGTAACTAAATGGTAGGATATCCTCTAATATAGAATTTCCTCGAAAATACATTCGCAGAACACTACCTACTTGCCTGCCTGAAACCTGCTCGACCTACCTGAGATCAAAGATGCCGATATAGCCATTTTCTCAGAAAGCATATTGTACTTGTTGAGCAAAGCAAACAGAAAGCCAACAATAGAAATAAACTATAGTACGAATAAATTGGAACCGCATAGAATATTGTATGAAGTGTGCTGTTAATGAAAATGATGAAATCAAAATTGAAAACTAAAAATAAAACACCAATATTCATAGAACATAAGAGTTAAGTTTACTAATAAGTACTATTACAAATAATTTACTATTTGGTTAAACAAACATGGTTAGTTTGATTACGAGAATATTTTAGCTGTTTCATTTTCATTTCTGTAATCCACCATTTATTTAAGAGATTTAACAGACAACAGATTTAGCATTTGCTGTTTTGTAAAAAACAATTGCGCAGTGAAGCGCGACGTTATTGCAAGAATAACACAATATTAAGAGTAATGTATACACTGTGCTTCACATCCAACCGTTCTGAGCAAAAGCTTCTTAGGCCACACTTTATTTCTTTAAAATTTATTTTGTAACATACATTAAATATTACAGCTACAATTTACAAACTTAAATATACAAGATTAAGAAAAAAAGAAAGTGGACAAGGAAACACTTAAAAAGATTTATAAGTGCCCTTAGTAATGGGAGAAGTTCAATTTATTTTTTTATAAATACGAAAATACAAAAGGTAATTTTGTTTTTCTGCCTTTTGGTGTAGACTTTGGGGCCATGGCGAGCAGAGGCTCGTTCTCTTTATGAAGATATCTCAAATAAAGTTATCAAGTCTATGGGTAACCAAAGCGCTGGCAGCGCTCGCTGGCGCAGCTACGGCTAACCCACGGATTAGCTTGGCCATTCATAGGGGTAATGCTGCCAGTATCTTAGACACTATGCCTCATCGCAGAAGAGTCAAGATTTAGGTAAAGTTAAGGTTTTAGATGAATTTAGTTATTAGCAGTAGTATAGATTATTTAATGTAATATAATAAAATTAGATACCTAATGCATAATATACCCTATGTCATACAATAAATATGTACTAATTATAAAGACAAAAAAAATTATATAAATTTTTCAGGGAGTTTATTAATACCATGCTAAGACGGTGGTATGATCTAATGAATTCTGATAATATTGATTAGGTATATTGTATGTGATACAATGTACAAAAATGAGTACTCAAACAACAAATTCGGTAGATATTGATAAAAAATTAAATGAGTAAACTTAGTCCTATGTTACTTGGTTAGAGTTACCATTATACCCTTACCTTTGCCAGCATTTTTAAATTAGCTGGGACCCGCACAAAAAATACGGTCAGTGTTTCGTTTTGTATATCATAAATATAATTTACGTATGTTAAGATAAAAACAAACAAAGGGTTTATAAAAAGAGAACGCACGTTAAATCATTATTGCCTAAAGAGATAACTCAAAAAATAATTATACTAAACTATGAAAATACTATAGTTATAATTTATATTGAATTCAAATCATTAGTTGTATCATCTGAAGTCACATAAAAGATGTTCAGAAAATGAAACTACTAAGTTGCCTTTTTAATTTAAATCATGAATTGTTTTACTTACTAAGTTTGCGCTGCTTCTTTCTTTCTACGATTACAATTTCATGCTCTCTCGGTAAGTCCTTCTCATTATTTTAATTACTTTATAAATAATAGTAAGTCCTTTCCGATCAGCCTTTTCCCGTTTGTTTCAGATAAAAAACAAGGTAGTTACTAAAGGAGATGTTCCAAAACTGACCCAGGGTGGTTTTAAATGAAAAACACCTAGAGACCTAACAAAATAAACGTAATAAAATAGCTTTATAATTATAATTTTTAAATATATAAATAGAAATATTATAACTAGCGGGGTTTTAAAATAAATCTAAAAAAAAGGTATTATTTTTAATTCCTATTGAGTCATAGTTAATATCAACAGTTGCATACAAAATGTATAAAGAAATGACATTTCTTCATAACATTATGTTTTCGGTAATTAAGAGAGCACTAAGTATGACATAATAAAAAAGAATATTTCACTTTGTGTTCGTTAAATTAACTATAACAATATTTTTTACTAAAATAAAATTTTAGGCAGGTATTTTAGTGACAGTTTATGGCACTGATTATGCAATGAACCCTCTATCTTGGACCAAATATACTATTTATTATTAAATTACATAGGATTACCAACCCAAAAGTAAAAGTTCCATTGAGACGCATAAACATTTAATTTTTACTGGGGCAAACAATGTATGGGCGGTGGGCCATCTCCTTTATATCTGCTCTTTTTATGTGCTTAGTACAAGAGAAAATAGTGTGTCTATTATTATTACTATTGGGTACATAGGTAAATGCAATCCACCGTAAGCGGCATCTTTTACCTTCAGGAGTGCTTGTAGCCCCAAGTTTAAACAGTAAAAATAATACTTTTTTATGTATTCGTGCAAAGACAAGATAGACATCCATTTTACCTGATAAATAATCACACCACACCACAGCGCTTGATGGTCCCTACTTACTTATATTTGACTATTGTCAGAAATAAAAACCATCGAGAATTTCAATCGTAATGCGTTTGTAACAGTTGATTGACCTACTTCAAAGATATTACTAACTGTGAGGGTGAGGCTAAGGTAACCTTTGATCTAATATTGCTTTGCGATTTTGACTTCACTTTACTGTTCTTTGACGCAGCAATCTATACCTACCAGTGCGTGACATACCTATACTAAAGCCAAACTCGATTGAGAATGCTTATCAACAAACAAATTTAAAATGAAGGTAGAAAATGAAACACATTTTATGCGTAATAAAATTAAAATTATGTTTTGTTTTTTTATAAAACCTTATTTAAAATATATTGAATATATTAATTAGTTTTAAGTTTACTATTTTAATTTATTGTCGTGAATTCGACATTAACAAGTTAGCTAAAAAAATTTGGTGTAAACTGACTAATGATTTCTACCCTTATTTTTAATTTGTTTGTTGACAAGCATTCTCAATCGAGTTTGGCTTTAGTATAGTTGTTAGTATTATTTTCAACAGAAATAGCTGCAATTTTTGTCTGGTGTCACGGCCAGATCTTCGCCTTTTAATGAAGGCTGAACTTTGAATGACGACCTCCGTGGCGCAGTGGTATGTAGAATTATGATTTAGAAGGAGGTCCTGGGTTCTACTTATTGGCGGGCAGATTGAATTTTTATTAATTTGTCTTGGTCTGGCTGGTGGGAGGATTTCGCCGTTGACAAGTTATCACCTACACAAAGACGTATCGCCAAGCGATTTAGCGTTCCGGTATGTGTCTGTTGAAACCGAAAGGGGTGTGGATTTTGTCTACTCTTAACATTAGCTTCCATCATAAATTGCATCATCACTTAACATCAGGTGTGATAGCAGTCAAGGGCCAACTTGTAGTCGAAAAAAAAAAAGTCAACAGCTTCTACTATTTATTCTTATGAGAAAATTGTAAAAGAACCAATTCTGTACATTGAAGCAATTTTTGAAATGTTCATTGGAAGGTACTATACATATAATCGATACTGAACCCATAAATGTAATTTTAAATTTTTTTGTCTGTCTGTCAGTCCATATTTTTGTCGGCCATGATTCACGCCGAAACTACTGAATGAAATCAAATGAAACTGCATAATTTTAGTTCATTTAGAAGGGGTTGAAATGGGAGTTTAATGTTTGTATGAAAAGTCCTCTATTTTTGAAGTTATGGTTATGAAAATTACTATAAGAACTACTGTATAAATACATACTTCTTCTTTTTAATAAAAAGGACTGATAAACTTAAATTGATATAAAGATTTTCAATAAGATCGATCTTATTCGATGCGTTTAAAAATACCTATCCACCTCATTCGTAATAAATGCGGCACAAGACGACACGAGCACGAGTAGGTACGCACAGCTTTAACGTTTAATAGGGTCCTACGTGGAAATAAATTCATTCTCATTCTCGTAAGCCCCTGGGAAATAATAAGGGAGAGACATCTTACCTTGCATTGAATATTGGTCAGATGTTAAGTAAAGGACTGGAGAAGAGCATGCCAAGTACCATTCTTGAAATATCTTAAAGTTATCAAAAATTTTTGCACAACAAAGAATTTTTGTTTTGACTTTGCCGATTACCCGCGACTTCGTTCGGGAGAAAAATCAGTGTGTTGCAACATTCAACAATATTATTAAAGAAAATTGTAAGTATGTGACTTTTTATACAAACAGAGGAGAGAGACAGAACTAGAAGTCCTAATAAAGAGGGACAATACGTACATTGTTTTGTTATAGGTCAATCATAAAGGTTATCAAAGGGTTATCAAAAAAGTTATATTAGATTGCGTTTGATAAAAGCTTCTAGGTAATTTGATTTTCTTTGACGCTTCCACAGCTAAGAAAATATGGAGCTTACACTCACCACGTTGCTCTAATGTGAGTTTAATGACAGGTTAAATGACGGCTTAACGTGTACGAAAGTGTAACATCACCACCTTCCCTACTTCGGTATTAGAATTTACTGAAAATTTTTTAGAAGAAAGAAAAGCTAAATATTATTCCATAGCCAGACCTGGGCTTCGAACCCAGCACCTTGTGATCAGATCATAGGCTAACCATTGGACTAGAGTCAGTTGCACAAAGACGTACTACATACCGCAAGCAATTTATCAATTAAAGGTTATTAAATAGAAAATATCTACGAAATAAAAATCGTAGTAATATTACCATCTAAAGTTTTAAATGAAACAACACTGCTTAGACAAACATTTAAGTTTATTCATTGCCTAAATGTGTATATTAAATAACATTATATTATTTATAAATTTATATTCATCTAACAGAGTTAAACAATCTGCTTTTCGAAAGAAAGAAACTTGTAGAAGTAGATTTTACGATAGATATTTATGTAAGAACAATTTCTACGATCTACAATATTTTAATAAGAATGCCAATTTGGTTATTGTTTATAGGTATTTATTTATATTTTTTAAAAGGATACAGTATTAAAAGCCTTTAAAAATATTGTATTGTAACAGAATATATAAAAATATATAACTATATTTTTTAATCTATAAATATTTTAAATATACATTACTTATTATAAGCTTGGCACAGTAAGTATAATTAAATTTTACTAATGCTGTGGTACAGTAAATAGTAGAAAAGATTGATATATATTAATTATATACTAAAACAATATTTATAAATACATGGAAAATTGTGAGAAATAAAGATAATTATAAATTAAGATGGCTTCTCTAAGCCATAAATAAGTTTACTTAAAATATACTTACTTATTACTATTAGGCAATTATTGTAAAATATTTGACTAGACGTTTAATTAACAACAGTAATACTTTTCTTAATCTACTCTGGATAATAAAATACCTAAAGACTCACGAAAATATACGTGTTTCGCACCGATTGGCACTTTGGATTACCTCCATAGAATTCAACGTTATTTTTTATAATCAACCAATTAAAGAGTTTACACTCTAATAATTCCAAGACTGGGTAAAATTGGAGGAGTTTCTGTTGAGGTGCGATCCACATGAATAGATGCGCCAGTCTTTAAAGTTTAATTATATCGTTTTTTAATTACACATAAATAATTGAAAAACGTATTTAATACATTCAATACGAATAAAGTAAAGTGGTTTTTTGAAGTGAACTGGAATTGTAACGATAGATGGGTGGTGTCGTATACGGGTCGTTAGCTCACTTGCGGAAGCAAGAGATGGGGTTGAAGTAGCATTGTCGGAATCGCACTTGCCGCTTGTCCGCGCGCCACTGGCGGGCGATGCGGCCGTCCATGGTGCGGAGTCCCCAGCCGCGCGGCTCGGTTTGCGGCCACGAGCGACCCACACGAGGGCTCATGCCGAATCTGTAAATAAAATGTATTAGCTTATATCATGAGGTAGCTATCATATGCAATTTTTTTTTTAAATCCAATGGGTAGTTTTAGAGATGAACTGAAATAAAAACATAAAGATGGACATACAAACAAAAATTCTGAAAGTAGATTTATTGATGTAAGTATGCTTCCATATGCACTTAGTTAAAAGCTGTATTTTGAAATTACAAAGAGACACTTCAATTTTATTTGTTTGTAGATTTCTAGCTGTGTAGGTTGCTTTTTTTTCGATTTGTATAAAGTATCTCTGTGCCAAAATTAATACAAACCCGTTAAGCTATTGAGCCGTCGTGATTGAGAAACAAACACATATAAAATATACATTAGTTTTTTGAATTATTTTTTAAATTAAATTTTATTTTTTAAAACATATATTAAAGCCTGAAATAGGCTACTAACACTTCAGCTCTAGTTCCGGAGGGATGCGTAAACACATTTCACAGCGTAAAAAAAAACAAAAGGCTACTAACACTTATTTGAAAATGTAGATAGCTCAAATAACTGTTCTCCGCTTGAGTTTGAGTTCAAATCACATCAAACAATAGTTTGAACTACTTATAATCTTCTGAACCCGACCATCTGTTTTCAACTGGAATGTCCTAATCTAATATTTGTTCACTTGAACAGAGATCAAACTTTTTGAACTGATTTCATTTGCATAATCTCTCTTAAATTGGACTGATTAATTACAATTGCGTTGCCACCTTTTTTATGTAAACGGTATTAAATACAGAAAAATAGCGCATACATTGATTTAAATAAAAGAATTTTTTATTTACTTCTAAGTTTAATAGGTGGCAGGGATATAGGAATAAAAAATTAGAGTAGGATCAGGATAACGTACCAAATAATTTGTAGGACGATGCGGCTATTAAATTATATGAGTATCAATTAATCCTTCTTTTAATGTTGATTTCGCGTGCCTAGGACTCTTTGGACGATTCAGCGATATTTACGATTTATCAGTGTGAGTTTCGACTTAAAGATCGTATAAAGTCTATAACTTACGTGTATAAGCTTTTTTATTTAAACTGTACCTGTCATCACCATCGATTTGCAGCAGCAACTTGCGGAGGGCAGCGGTGTTAAGAGCCTCCCAGGGTACTGCAAGATCTCCCACGTCCTCAGGCCGAGCTACCAGCGTGTTCTCTTGCTGCTCGTCCTCAGACTCCTAAGATTTATTATTAATTTATCTGAAGAATATTTACCTAATAGTTACCAAAGTAATCGAAAACGAGGATAGCAACAAGTGTGAACTAAGGCTTAGCAATTTAATTTTTTTAAACGCACGTTTTAGTTTTAGTTAAATCATAGTTCGAGAGCTGCAATAAAAATAAACACACGGGTTTTTATAATACAAGCTATTTTAGTGACTGATTTTAAAAATTTGTTACACTTTCATAACAGGTATGTAAAATTCGGCTTCGCTTTGTTTTCAGTCTCGTCTAGGCGAATGTAGAAGTTTGCCATCTTTTGCGAAACTAATATTGCTAATAGCTTTTAGAAATATTTCATTAAAAGTATCAATTGACATTTTGTAGTAATTAAATACTGGATAGCAGGATGCTGTCGTATGTCGTTTTACATTTTGCAAACTATATGTTGTCAAATATCCTTTATAAATAGTCCGATGGAATCGTAATCCGAAATTAATGATTTACTTCGTTAGGCTCGGCTTATGAGTCATGGGCAAGCTCGACGGATTTAGGAACGCGTTATGATTGTTACATTACCAATTTCCCAACTTTGGACTGCAACTGAAAATGTATTACACAAAAACTTAACAAATAATGCTTGAATGGATTAAATGTGGGTCCAGGATAAAGATATTACGTAACATTTGTTAAACAGACATTGAATAGGGTGTTTTAGTAGATGTATCTAAACCACATAAGACAAGAATATAATTTACACAACTTGTATCAGTAGATCTAACTTCAATCAACGTTTTCAAGGGTTAAATTTCTTGTGAGTTTTGACGTGAAATGCTAAGATAAATTGCGTTAGACAACCAAGTTTGAAACTAACCACATACCGTTTATATATAGCGGTTTGAGAGTCAGTTGCGATTATATTTGTATTTTCAACAAGCTTTAGGTATTATTTAGATTTCGATACAACATAATGCGTACGAAGATAGTATATTTACGGACAAGTGGCTGGAAGTAAAATAAATAAAGTTTGTAAAATAATAGTAGATAGCCTAAATTACACCTTATAACATTAGCTAGCTGCGAGCGAAAAAGTCTCTTCAAAATCAGTATTAAACAAAACAAAGAGACAGTTAAATATTGTACCGTATACTTTCATATGAATTTAGTGAAAAGCAATTAATTTGAAATTACAAGCAATACACGTCACGAAGTACTATATATTTTTCTAGTAAAAAATATTCGTATGACTTTTTTTAAAACGCATTAAAAGTTTATGCTATGCATTTTAAAAATGAATCGTTTCACATCCTACTAAGCTTTTGTGTGCATAGGGAGTAGATAGTAGGCTCAAAAATGGTCAATAGAGAAAATAAAACTAGCCTTCTTTTTTTTCAATATTCTTTAACTTTCCGAGTGACCGTCCACAGTAAACAAAGTTATGTAACTTTCAAATTGCAATACATTTCCAGTGGCGTATTCACTTACGTAAAGCATGTTATAACGAAAGCGTATAATATATTAGTATCCAAGTAAACGTTGCCACATGGTTTATAATAACTGTTTTACTGAGTAACTTAACTACCGGATATCATCATGATTCAATTTTGAGTTCAGAGTTACGCGTAGTAATAAAGTTAACAAGTAACGGAGCGCGCAATGCCAAACGGTAACTCGATAACTATAATATTTTAAACCTTGACACTAAGTTCCTGTGAGGGGCAGACCTTCATCATTTTTTAAAAGCAAGGCCAATGTTCCTTTCACAAATAAAATAGACTGCTATGGATTTTTGATCATGGTTGCCTTAAAAGGTAGCAGGTTTGAAAGGCCTAGAACATCAGTCGTCAATATGAAAAATCATGTCTTCATTCGCGAAACATTAGTTGCCTGCTCTATTTGTTTTTACGCGAGAGCATGGGCTGAAAGCTTTCATCCTTTATAAAATAACGAAGATCTTTTTTATTACCTTATCTTAAGTTTACTAATTTTAAGGCTTTATTAGGTGCACAAACACTAAGTTTCTGCTCCTGCTCTACATAAGACATCCTAGCGTTGCTGTATAAGGTACATGGTCCTCAATCTAATGCCTGGTAGTTCAGTTACCACTTACATTAAAAAAAAAAGTAAATGCAATAATTAAGAAGGCGAAGCAAAATTCGCGAACGACATGTCACAATTGTACATAGTAGAGTCCTAATGCCCCGGTTTCGGAGTAAAATTACCTACGTAGAGTACTTTCTGACGGATCTGAGTGATTTTAACTTGAATACTAAAACGTCACTGAAATCCACCACCACTAGGTAAGTGCCAGAATTTCAGTATCGCTTAAATTTCACATTTGAGTAAATAAATTTAAAGTTCAATGATACTTAATTATTTGAGTGACATTTCAGTCTACAGCCATTTTCAGCCTGGATTCGTCGGTTTTAAATTAATTATTTAAATAAAAATATTAATTATTTAGAATAAGTATAAAATGTTACCATAGGTGCCGCGGCGGCAGACATCATCAGCATCGCCAGAGTTCCCAGGAAGATCACGAGACTGCTGCTGTGTGTACTCGAGTTCATCTTGATGCCTGTGAAGTACATGAACTTTGTATTTATGTAAACATTATTAAATGTCCGTACCTACTTCAAAAGGACAGACAATAGACAGATTAATTATTTTCTGCGGCCTATTTGTCAAGTCAAGACAATGATTCACTGAATGATGAAATTCACAAAAATGGTTAAATATTTTATAAAAAATCAATGATTTCAATGTTTATACTTTTTTATAAAAGTAAATAAAGTGCAAGGTTTTGTTTTGAGATTCCTAAGTTGAAATTCACAAAAATGGTTAAATTATAAAAAAAACTTATGTACAGTTAACTAATGTAATTGATACATTATTCTGGTACGATTCGAAAATATTCAGTTCTGAAAAGAACTTTATTTTATAAAAAATCAAATGATTTCAATGTTTATACTTTTTTATATAAGTAAAAAAATACAGACATTTTTTATTTTCATCTTAGTTCGTTTTTGGTTCGCCTAAATAGTTTGGTAGTGATAGAATATAATTCATTCTAAACAATAATTTAATTACTAAAGTCATAAATCAAATGACCCCACTTATTTAAGCGGAGTTTTGCTGGCTTTTATGATAATGCTGAAAGTCACAGGGCCCATTAGTAATTATGATCCACTTTTTGAATTATACGAGGCAGCATCGGTTGATGTTACAAAATCTGTTTTTTGATTTCAATATAAAAAATATTAAGTTGCTCACTTATGTATACTTATTGCGTATTCAAAGATTAATGTGTTCTTAACTGCGATCCCTGGTGTACCTACTTGTATATATTTTTGTATAAATTAAATTAATTTACTGACTATGCAAAATGATCTTTATGTAAATAATCTTTCATATGTTTAAGTTTAAGCTGTTTGTGTATTGTTTGCTGTGGTAATTTTCGATGCTTTAGAAAATAGAACACATAAGCAACTTTTTAGTCTTGTAAGTTGAAATGTAACCCAGATGTCTAGATTTCTAAAAGCTCGAGATAGTACTGTAAACAAATACATATTATTCTGATACGTGGTAATAGAATCAGGCTGGCAGGCGAGGCGACATTGTGAATACACAGCGGAATAAATATTGTTCTTGCATGAGATTGCAAAAAGGAGTAACATTTTAAGGTCAGCTCAGACATTAGCACGTAATAACTATTACCTAATCTGTGCCGTTTTAGGGTCAGGAGTTTTAAACCACAAAATAAAATATAGGTTTACGTGGGCACATCGTACTAGACGAGCATTATTTTTTCTTTTAAATTAGAGTTTTTGCAAAAAAGTACTTTATTTTTTATCATTAAGTTAAAAAAACATTAAATATAAAGCTAAACCAATGTCTAATCTGCGGATTTACCGTTATTAAAATCTTGGAGTGAAAAAATGTCTGTCTTTTTTTACTGTTTCCTTCTGTAAACAAACTAAAAAAAAAAGAATAAAAAATACGATTGAACAGGTTATAGTCATAGTTTTTTGAAAATCTGTTAGAATATGTAAAAAAAACAAGAGAGAAACTGTTAATGAATTGCCTAACATATTATATTAAAAAAACTATAAATAGAAATGTTAAAAGTTAAAGCGAAAAATAAAAAGATTTAAAAATGTAAATTAATGATCTTGGAATGTTACTATAGTACTAATGGACATGTCTATTGTTGTAGAAGTTGCACTGCAAGGAACTTATAATAATTTCCTTAACGTTAGTCGTCTTCATACTCGGGGACCCGTTGGGGATTCTTATCAGAAATTGCAGTATACCCATGAGTTGCTTTGACAAATAATTGGATTAATCCATGATCCCGAATCCCTTTACAAGGACACTTTTTACAGTCGATGTTGATATTTTTTTAAAATCACGTTTCAATAGTGGTATTCTGTAACGATGTGTTAAAACTAGACAATGTTAGCTAAAATTCGCCTCAATCTTTCTCTATACTCGTACATTGTTATACTGTTACAGTACAGTACAGTGTTACAGTAATATTTAATTTTCAGGGCACATCTATAAGTTTTAGATATACTAAAACAAATATACTCCTTTTTTTTTAAATATTTATAATATGTCTTTTATAATATGCCAATAATCTCCCTCTAACTCAGAAGTACCTAAGTGTTAGTAATTTATACAACAATATCCCAACAAGGGAATCAAATGCTAGAACTCCCAGCACATAAATCGTAGAACAATAGTTCTACGCCTAAAATGAAAAAAAAAATCTTTAGCTTTACATTACATTCATGATATACTCACAAACTATGCTTGCGTCGCATTTCATCCCGTATTGAGCGATTGTATCATTTACGCAACGCTTGTCGCTACGATATTCGAGCATATATTCGTTGAATGCCTACGGTAGTAAAATGCTAGCGTAAGAGACAATCTCTTACTTATCAATAGTACGATCGGGAGAATCTGATAAATAAATGCATATTCCGTTGCGTTTAAATAAGATTTAGAGCTTAAGAAAAAGCAATAGATAATGTCACGGAGGACTGAAAGCGACGGGTGCATTAATATGCAAGACATTGAGATGGAAGGAAAAGGTCGAACAGAGTAATACCTTATACGTCTTGCTGAATGTATATAACATACAAGTATATTACGGATAGGTGCAGTAAAGGCTGTTAGTTAAACGAGATTTTTGCAAGATTTAATATTGCAAATAGATTGAGAATATCACCTTCGTGCATTTAACACCCACGCTAACTCTAAATATAGATCAACTTTATATGAGTTCTTGGACACTTATTTACTTAAGGTAACAGACGTAACCTATAGGAGGCCCTGAACACAACGTGACAATGAGGACCTTCAGTTTTGACTGAGGGCTATTTTTTTTAGTACAGTTATTTTAAAGTAAAGTTATTTTTGTTGAGCTTTTTTCTTAATATACATCTAATTCTTTAATTCGGATAATTATTTAATCAAATTTTTTAATACTTTCTTTTTCTTTTCATTATTGTAAAATAATTTAATAGTAAACTTAAGCTAACATATCTTAATATCTTTACAAATCAAGCCCACGTGGAATGGTGGCAAGAATACTAACTGCTAAACGTGTTCGATAGCTTGGTTGTTCCTTTGCAAAAAAAAACAGTCAGCCGTTCTACTACCAGTATATAATATTACTGGTTACGATTAAAGAATATCGACTAACAGCTGAAGATCTGGCAATGACCATTAAGTAATAGTTTGCTAACTAATAGTTTTTAACAATTTAGTCTTACAAAGATTAAATTGTTAAAAACTAACACTTCGAATTAATTATTATAGGTACGCGGTCGACTGCGGTCAAATCAATCTGATTTATGAGCATTTGTGCCTAATTCATCAATGCCCACGTATGTGTAAATCATTTGAAACTGTCAGAAAATAAAATAATAAATCCAAGTTTCGATTTAAAATTGACAGTTTAACCATTTTGTACATATTGTAATCTAACGGTTTTGCAACATTTATATTATGTGATGAAACATAACTAACTCCTATGGTAAATGCCTCGTCATCCAATGGTTAGCCTATAGGGCTTGGGCTACTTTTTTTAACCGACGAAAAAAAACGGAGGAGGTTATCAATTCGACACGTATATATATTTTTTTTTATTTATGACCACGCATAACTTTTTACTGTTTTCCGATTTTGATAATTCTTTTTTAATTAGAAAGGGCACACTTCCAAGATAGTCCCATAGTCATCACATTACGATCTGACGATGATTTCCTGGGAAAATTGAGGGAACTCTTCAAATTTTATAGGCACACTTGCAGCGATTTTGGTTTTTGTGTAAGTATCGGTAGCTTTTTGGCTACAAGTGCCCTATAATATACTATGACAGTAAAGTACGAGTAGGTTACGTGTCAATAAATCACTAAAAAGTAAGAAATACAATTTTTAATAAAAAATGGAACCGACTCAAAATGCACTAAAAAGTAAAAAATTACTGCGTCATTTAGTTGGTTTAATTTACTTAAGCATATCTATGAGTCGATGGCAGCCAAGGTTTCTACTTTAGGAACGTTACCTAGAACCCACAAACTGCTTTATTACGTTAAATAAATGTTCTTTAAGCTTGGCTGGCACCGACTTCATAGATATGCATAAGTAAATTAAAGCTTAATGACGCAGTTATTTTTTACCTTTTAGTGCGTTTCGAGTCAGTTTAATTTTTTGCTAAAAAGTTTTATTTCTTACTTTTTAGTGATTTATCGACACGTAACCTTATTGTACTATATTATAGTACCTACAAGGAAACGTAGTTTTAGTAGATCTTTCTTTGCCCGTAGTAAAAAGTATTGTTTGTCCGCGCCTGCAGCAACATAAAGTATATAAAACATTATATAGATAGAGTGATACTTGCTTTTCTCTTTTCAGTTTATTACTTCTAAGCAGTCGGGTGTTTGTATTTATAATATTTTTTTTTATTTGGTTTCACTGTTAGTACCCAAGAAATAGCTTAAATTCTTATTTGATCTATATTTTGTTCTTTTATACCTATTTCTTATTATTATTACAGAATAACATTGTCTTGCACCTCCTATGGAAGTGATAACATCTCAATGACCAAGTTAATTCAATCATTAAAGAGCGGATACAAATTTTGTACGATAAATAAATCTTATACCTACTTGTACGTACAATATGAAAGTCAATACGAAGCACTTACGTTCTCTTTAGCGAAGTGTACCTACAAATTACAAAATAATGCTTTCGCGGTATTCCTCTCTCGCTGGCGTAATGGTGTTTAAAAACTCAATTTATATTAAACGCGAGCAAGTTGAAAACACGTAAGTACCCGGTATCAACTTGGAAAAACTGTTTCTAATAAAACAGTCGAGTAAAACAGCCTGTAATATCAAATGATGTCCCAAGACGCTGCCGTTGCTCTTGTGTGTTGGTTAACCTTTTATTGAAGCCAAATTGAAATACGAGCTTATTAAACTAATATTGATACAAAAGCCCTATAAATAATTCATTTTTTCACGATTATTATTTAGTACTATTATAATTTACTTTATTTTTTAACTTAAGATCATCTTCCAAGCCGGTGGTATAGTCAATACAAATAGATGAATTTTACGATTCAAAAACAAGCCAACAACAACCAATAAAATAAACGAATTTTGATTTTGATTTTATAAATGTAAATAAAAATTTCATAAAAGTTAAATGGAGTCTACGGGTGACCAAAGATGCAGCTACCTTGACTAACTAATTAGTTTGGCCATTCGTTGCAGTGAAATCGAGGAGCTTTTAATCTAGCACGTTTTTATTTAGACTAATATATATATATATATATATATATATATATATATATATATATTAATTGAAATAAACCTGAATAAATAATACAAATGCATATCCTAAGTAATATTATAACTGCTATTTGTCAGTTTGTTTAAAATTTTGCCTGTAGCAACTTGTAGGTAGTACATGGACTACATTATTTTGAAAAAGGACATTTTCTTAACCAGACTTTAGATAATATAAGTTAAATAAACTAAGATAAGAATAGATTTATTTTACTGAATTTGGATATACTTAATGAATATTCTTTTGCCGAATTCAACGCGACCGAGGTCGCCACCGTCCATTAATTTATTTTTAATATCTAGTATCTCTCACATGTTTTAACATTTTATTAGCATAAGGGTTTACGAGGCAAAAAATCATGATTTGTGCGTATTCCTTTAAAAATAATTTCATGATTAAAAAGAATGCAAAATTAGCGCTAAGATATAATGATTGTAACTTTTCTTTTTTACTGAGTTTTGTTTTTATGTATGTACAAGATGGAAGAAACAGTGACCTTCAGATACACGTAGCTTTGCTAAAATTATTATTTGAAATTATAACATTATGAAAGCAAAGGAATAGAATAAGCATGAACTTTGAGGAATCTAAATGAATGCACACTT
The DNA here is from genome assembly GCA_034621355.1 of Mycalesis mineus. NCBI lineage: Eukaryota > Metazoa > Arthropoda > Insecta > Lepidoptera > Nymphalidae > Mycalesis > Mycalesis mineus. The sequence goes on along the minus strand of CM067894.1, from coordinate 6,374,285 downwards.
GAAAATGTGCATAGATTAGATAGCCTTTCCGGGAATTGAGTTAGTTAAAATAGAAAATTTAAATACTGATAATGAAATAATTTATTTTTAAATTGCTGTTGCAAATCCTTTACTAAAAATTTGTTCATAATGTATTAGTCATGACACAAAATAATTATAGAGCATAATCAAATCAAACCTGCAAATAGGATTTTAAATTAAAAGTTTAATTAATGTACATGAAGTAAATAAATTAAATATTATTCACAATATAGCGGAACTAAATAAAAATCTAAAGCTTTTCTGTTCTAATTATCCTACTCATTATCTTCATTATCCATTATTTTTAAATGCAGTGCAAAGCTGCTGCTTAAAGCATGCATTCGCTTCTTATTTCGTTTAAATAGTTTCTTAAATTTGTTAAGTTAATAAGCTTAGCTCTGGTCAGGTTTTAGATTTTGTTTCGTGGAGATCGAACGTAAGAAAAAAAGTTATTTAAAAAAAAATTTCACTAAGGACGCAGTCGCCACGAAAGTACAGAATGAATTCAGATTAAACTTGGCACGATTAGAGTTCATACTACGAAGAAGGATAGAGGATACTGTGCATCCCAAAAATCAGTACATCATCAGTAATCATCCCTTAATAGAAGGGTTGAAAGTCCACGCGGACGAAGTCGCAGGCGTGCAATAGTTTCTAATATTATTAATTTCCTTTTTATAGCTGACCTACATTTGGACTTGGGTTAACTAAATTCCGAATTATTGTATAAAAGGGAAAAGGTTCACAAAATAAAAAGTTTTACGTTATAAGGTTTCTTAAACGTGCCCTTTATCAATATATTGGTATTGCTCTGTTTATTATATAAAAACTTTGTGAGGTTTCTGACACATAACTATAAATAGAGTTGTGTAAGAAATATGAATTATATATTTTTTGTTTCTATAAAAATACCACTATCGCACATCGATATCACATTATTTTGCGTTAGTTTTTTAAGATAATTTTTAAACATTCTCTATTAAATTCAAATACTGTTTTTATCTCTTGAAAGTTTACAAATATTGTTTATTAGTTATTGATGTATGTATTCGCTCCATTGAACATATTATGTTTTGTTAAAGTTGTCGATATAATTAATATTTGATGTATTAATTATAATCAAGTTCGCAAGTTTTAATCAAACTTAAAATGACAGTTCTGAACTTTAGATGAAACTTTGAGTTGTTACAGAGTGATTGAATATAAATTAACTTTGTGTGTCAGAGGTTTAAAAAATATTAATCAGTACCTAGTTACGGTGCAAATTATTTGTCTTTTTTTATATTTTATTATTCAATGATCATTAAAATCACTTCTTTTGCTAATTTAAATTTTAATCTTTTGATAATTGTTTAAATTAGTTCAGTTAATTAAATATTTTATTGGAACAAAAAAGAAAAAGAAATGTAGGAATAATAAATTGTTATAAACAACATAACTTACCTTTCGTCGCTTTGTTGGTTCACCGAAAACTATTTGTAATATGACGTGAATGTTAACACTTTATTAGAGACTTGACGACTTCCGTATGTTGATGGTTATCGAAGGCAAATGAGAGCTTGGGGTTGAAACGCGCGGTTATATACGAGCTTTCCCTGCGTAGGTGAGCGTAGCTGACTGCGATTAGTTTGTGCTTTGGTAAGGGTTAATTAATCTGTTTCGGTCCGTTTTATATGATGTCTATGACACTGGAGCTGCGAATTATTTTTTGGGCAACATTATTTTACTGAACCCTACATTATTGTTTCAATTTGAAACATTACTGTCACATATTTTAACGTTTACAGACTACGTTACTAATTCTTACACAAGAGCAACATATAATATGGTTCGCGTCTGTTTATTCATATTAATATATTAGGTGGATCGTGGTGGGTATAAGCTCCACGTTCCCTCTCTTATAACGAGAGAGATCTAACTCGATCTAACTCTATAGCGAGTCATTAAAATAGGCTGATAGTAATGATACTGAATAGGTTCATTTTAATCTATGTTTATTATATAAAGATAACTTTTACTAAATTTCTTTATTTATTTTATGACTGACATCACACATAACACAGGTGGATAATTTTTACACTGCGTTTGCCAAAGAGGCATGCTTTCGATTTCCGTAGATTCCATAATTTTTGAAAAGATTATTTTTATAAATTTTGGAAATTAATTAAGCTTAAATAAATATTTTCAAAAATTACTAACTGGTTTTTATTTTATTAAAAAAGCTAGAGCTCCCCTTTGCTACGAAGATTTCTCGTTGCTCGTAGCATTGTAAGTTACTTTCGTTTAGCAATTATTTTTTTACTATCTTACCTTATCTTATCTTAGGTTAGAAGTAAATTTTTACTAACGTAATAATGAAGCTCAAGGTTTTATTATTAAAAAAAACTGAACTGTACTTGAAATTATAAATTATATATAATAAAAAAATATTATTTTAAGGTCTATTTACTATTTATTGCAGATTTTGGCACCCAGCCAACATTTTAATGCAAAATCTATTTTATTTCAATTTTTCCGGCCGCCTGAATTTGCCAAAAATGTATAAGATTTTCATTGCAACTAAAACTAATTTGAATTCAGTTTGAAACCAATCGTTTATTTTTTAAACGATTCCCGTCAATGTCTCTAATTAGAACATTTTTTTAAGTTATTTTCTGTTTGCAACATTTTTATTATTTGGTGTACAATAAAGAGTAATTCATTCATTCATTCATTCATTCCTTAGTACAGCTAATGCGAAATATCCTTCCAGCGCCAATGTTTCCTGGCACGCATGATTACTACACCTTTAAGACAAGAGTGAATAGGAATCTTAAAATATTTTAATTATTATAATCTTAAAATATTATAGTGTATTTAATATTAAAATAAATAAGCTTACGTACTTTTACCATTGATGAGATAGACAAATCAAAAATTTACAGTAACCCATGCAAATTCACTTTAAAGCAATTTCTCTTGAACTACGTTCTTTATTGTACAAGAAAATGAGCAAATTTCATACCATTAGGCGCATGCTGGATATGAAGCAATACATTACAGACGTTCATAACTTTCAATTTTTCATTATTAGTATAGACGGAGTGTACCTATTCGTGTTAGATTGAAGCACGTGTATGGACGGCTTTACCAGGGAGTCACGTTTGTTATCGTATAAGCCTGATCCCTAGTGTGTACAGATTAAACGTATTGCCCGAAAACGCTACTAATTGTATGATCTATATTATTTTTCGATTATCATGAAATAATTGGAAACTAAGATAAATTGAAGACTTCCTCGATTAGTGGTTAGCGTATGTGGCTTCAATCACGAGGTCAGGTTGTGGGTTCTGAGTTCTTTCTTCTATCGAGTCGGGAAGTTGGTGGTGTTACACACACATGCCTCGGAGAATATGTTAATCCGTTGACCCCAGTCATTATCATCAAAATCTGACAATGATTGTCAGTGTAACTAAGCCCGTCAACCTGCACTGGAGCAGCGTGTTGGGTTTAAGTTCCAAGTAACCACTTCTACAGGAAGGGAAATCTGGCCATGTAATGGGCCATTAAAATGGCCTGATAATTAAGAATATTTAACAATAATTTGTAAATAGTCATTTATTGAATTAATTGTGTATAAACAACTTAACGGATTTGAACGAAAACAGGCACAAGACCTTTTTAAAATTATCACTTAATTTCTGAAAACCCGCGGGAGTAAAAAAAGCACTTAGACGATCTCGCTAGCGGAATACACACCAGAGCAAGACGGTCGAATTTAAAAATAAATATCCTTACTTATTAAAAAACAGGCCCGCTGCGACTGTTTGTTTGATCGCAGTAAAATCAAAGACAAGTTTTCACCAACAGATAGAGTGGTTTCTGAGGAAGGTATATCATTTTTAGTATATAGTTTTATGCAGTTTGGATGAGTAGTGACGATATTGTAGAATATTGTACATATTTAACCCACCTGGGAGCTTTCATCGAAAACGCTGTTATATCTACATAAGTATAACGAATCAATATATGAAATAATCTTTTCTCTTTCTTAGGATTAGAAAATTCTGCAATTTTTTTTAGAATTAAGTACATTTCTTTTTATTTTGGTGTTTTTTGGAAGGTTGCAACACTCTGTTTACCACGTGGGCAAAGTCGCGGGTTTCTGCTAGTCTGCCTTTCAAACCACTACCTCGTCTGGTTACAATATAATGAATTCTTAACAAACATTATGTTTATTAGCCCGATAGTTCAGGGCTATCAATTTTCATGGAAAATTACTTGAATAAAAACTGAAGAATTTTCATACTAAATTTCAGCCCCTTTTTATTTCCTTTCACTTGCAGCAACAAAAAGAAGCCTATATTATTTATTCTCTAAAGTAAATTTTAATTCTGTAGCAAAATTCTCATGGCCTTTATAATGTCACCATCGGTATTAGCCGAGATGATCGTACTATAAATGTATAAACACTCGTAAACTACAAAAATAATTTTCTGAGAAATTTTATTATACATTTTTCTTGAATTACGAGCTTTTTCCGACGTCTAACACTAGTTTATCTTAATAAAGTCTGTGCCTTTCCCAGATATATTACTCAGTTTTCTGTACTGCACGGAAATCTATTACTTACTTTACAAAATTTTCTTTTTCATAAGTGCTGTCTAAAAGTTTGTTTGTTTGTTGTTTCTATAAAGTTTAATGGACAGCATTTTTATTTTTGACTACAATAGAAAGAAATAAATAATTGCCCCCAATAGAAGCTGATGCAAGATCTGGACCTGTTTGAGACTAGAATCTTACCAGGACCACGATCTTCAGGCATGAAGGAATGACTACAGAGAGAGACAATCATTAGAGGGAGAGAAAAAGAAAATGTTATGTTACACATGTGAGTTAGATAGAACTTTAATTTCGTCGGCAATCATAAATATAATAAATAAATAATATATAAAATTCTTTTAAGATCTTAATAAGTTTCATTATTCTGAATACATAATTATTCCTTTAAAACGAAATAAAGTAAACGCTCCCTTTTTCACTAATCAATTAATCAATTAATTGAGATTAGTGTTCTATTTCCTCCCTCGCTAAATGTCGGGAGTTTTAAAACTACTGCGTATATTGGTCACTTATTGCTCAGCGTATAACTATTTTATTATTACATAAACTTATTTTAATAAAGTTTTCAAATCACAAAATATTTCTTTCTTCTTATTATTATTCGATTTTATGAAGCATTTGTATGCCTCGTTAGTCTAGGGGTAAGCCTGTGGCTTCGAACATGAGGTCCTGGATTCAAATTCTGGATCCGGTCACGGATCTATTCTGAGGTTTCATTCTTCTATGAAATTTTCAGTACGTTATAAGCCCGGAGTCGGGAAGTTGGTGGTGTTACACTTCCGTGCCTCGGAGAACGCGTTGAGCCGTGGTTCTACTTTCCGTATTCCCCCTCCTATAAGAGGGAGACCTCGCCGCGTAGGCCGTTAGTAGGCTGATAATGATGATGCTGTTTCACCGACATTATTAAACATACCATTTGATAATTATCGGGCTATTATTATCTTTCATATTAATTGAAAGCGCGATTTGCGAAACTCATTTTATAACGGAAATGTATTTCACAACATTTCTGCTCGGCACGAGGTAAATCCGCATTTACAAATAATACAGTCGACAGAGTCGAGATGCATAGTTACCTGGTAATTCAACACGACAACAAGCGAGCTAATTTGATACAAATGCTATTCAAGCCGGTGCTAACAATTTTGGTGACAATGTTCACCTCAACGAGACACTTTTCTCTCTGCCGTGACTAATTCGTACCTTATAAATGTAGGTAGCTCAATTAAAGATATATTCAATTGAATTACTTACGATTTAATGTCTTATGTACGTCATTAAACAAAAGTTAGGCGCATTGTTTAGTACTTCAATACGTTTCAAACTTACGTGTATTCAACGGCAAAAACAAATCCACGAAAAGAGTAAAGTGTAAAACAAGTCTGCAGAAATATTTGCTTGCAGAGTTTATTTATTCTGCCAAGGCGTACTGCAGTGTTGGAATTTTTGTTGAAATTTTTGCTTGTGTTTGTCCTCGAAGCTTAAAAAAGCGCGACCTTTCGATTCTCGTACTCAAACAGTAAGCTCAGGGCTCGATGATAGATTAGTAGGAGGGTAAAGGAAAATAATATTAATTATTCACAAGCTAATAGTTATTCCTCAGTTTTATAAAATCAAACAACACCTGCGAACGAACTTTGCTTTGTACGTTATTACGCTCTACGCATTGGTAACCCACGCCCACAATAACCAAGTGTTTGATAAAGCTTAATAGAGGCTTAATAGAAGCTTAATAGAGGATTTAAGCTACTAATTGGTTTAATTTTTATGCACTTGCTGCAGGCTCCTTAATAAGACCACATCCGTATTACCGGTGAGTTTTGGAGAGTGCAGAAGCTTTTTGAAACTCGATTTCTGAAGACAGAAGAAGAGATAGAAACGTATCTGTATAAGCTTCTCCTTTGACATTCGGATTTGAGCTTAGAGGAACGCAAGAAATCGAGGAACCTTATATTCCTCTCACTACCGGAATCGGTACACCTATATTAGGCTTAACAAAAACCATTGAAAAGCATAATCATTCACGATAATAGTGACAGAGCTGGCTTAAATAACAATTTAGGGTCTATCTGCTGACAAACGATTACCCACATCCTGGTAAACAACTGCGATAAAAACAACGAGCGAGGGTTATTACTAGTAATCCTCTTACACTGAATAGTCAGTTATTAGCACTTTATAATGAACTAGAAATTCAATAGTGTGCTGTTATAAAACGATAGGATTATTAAAAAATGTTTATACTGGTATACTGTGAGTAAGTGTGGTGTAATAGATCGCAATTGATATCAATCGCAATAAAGATAATACGAGGGGTTAATGAGTGAAAGTAGCAGTGTATCCTGTACATACATTTTATATTGCACATGTACTAAAATATATATGGAGAAATTATTTTCAAAACTTTATTATTAGCTTATATTTATGACTGCCTCGTTGGTCCAGTCGAATCCTGGGTCGGGTTACGGAATAATTCTGAGTTCTTCATTCTTCTATGAAATTCTCAATACATTCCGAAGTCGGGAAGTTGGTGGTGTTACACCCACGTGCCTCGGAGAGCACGTTAAGCTGTCGGTCCCCGTCACTGTCATCAACATCTGATGGTGATCGTTAATAAATGAAAAATTATCACCCTAAGCCCGCCAACCCGCATTTTAGCAGCATGGTGGGTCTATGCTCCATATCCCCTCTCCTATAAGGAGAGAGGCCTGGCCCTGTAGTGGGCCGTAAATAGACTGATAATGATGATGATGATGATATTTATGAGAGGACTGTCGTTAGACTAATGTTTAGCCTGTGTGGCTTCGATCACGAGGTCCTGGGTTTAAATCCTGGGTATCCGGAATAAATTACAAGATTTTTATTCTTTTATAAAACTATCAGTACCTACGTACCAAGCCCGCAGTCAGGAAGCTGGTGGCGTCACACCCCCTTGGCTCGGAGAGCACGTTATGCCGCCGGTCCTGGCCGCTATAGTCCTGGTCACTGGAGGAGTCTAGTCGATTACGACGACTCTAGGAAAATTTTATAACTAATCATCTACAGCCTGTTCATAAGTTCCAAGCTTCAATAGATGGCTCAGGTTATTTAATAAACACAGATAACGGTCCGTAGCCTAAACTTTAAAAATATTTAAATAAAATCGATATATCTATAAACTGAATCACTTTACTATCTTTTAGTTTTAAATCACAAATTTTGTGTGTGCGTTCAAACAACTTTAACATTTAATAGCTTCATCAATATGGCCTGAACCAATAAAGTTTAACACTAACAGTTACACACGGCTACCGCAATAATTTATAATGGATGCCTGAGTGCTTTTAAAGGGTAGGTAGCTATAAAATAATATGTATGCCTACGTATTATAGTTATATGTTTTAGAATGCAGTATTTTTCAAATTCAAATTTATTTATTTCAAGTAGTCAGGTCAGGTATTTCACAAGCACTTTTGAAACGTCCACCGATTCGGTGGTATAGATAGATACCAAAATAAATACAGTACTCTGCTATATTGCTGATTCGCTAATCTCTATCGAAACAATCTATTTGTTTTAGTAACCAGATAAGAAGATTAGCTATTATAAAAAGAGTCTCTTAAGTACCTATTTCATTTATACGTTAAACGTTGCTCTACTTTACTTATTTATTTGAATAATGTGTTTAGTATATTGTTGCTTGAACAAAATACAAACAGTTACCTACAAAACATTTAAGTACTCCTTTGTACATTGTTTATAGAAAATAAATATTAATATTTATTTTCTATAAACAATGTACTTTTATAAGGTTAACCTTATAAAAGTAAAAACAGTATTTGTGGAAGAAATTAGTTTTACTGTTTACACAATCATATAAAAGTCATTGGAAAAAATAAACAAAAGAGAAAATTGTTATTTCGAAGTTACTTTTCGAATCATACTTTAGATAAATATTCAATTTGATCAGGAAATGGTAAATTGCTTAACCAAACAATAAGTATTATAGTTATTTAAGAAAAAAAAAGGATTTGATTACGTTCGCAACATACCACTTAGTAAGGGTTTATGAATTCACTAGCTAAAAAATAAAAGTAACCTATGTTACAAATCTTCAATGTCACATCAGTTTAAAGGTTTAAGCTGAAAGAGGAACAAACTTACACACACAAACTTTCACTTTTTTAATATTATTAGGGTTAGGATTAGTTAAAAAGGATTTTCGCAGGCTGACCTCATGGTTATTAGCGGTGTGGAACACACGAAGTTGAAAAGGTCCCAGTTTATAATATTCCAGACACATAATTATAATTTTATCTTCTTTAACCCAATGCTTACACACTTTAATTATTTATGCACAACGTTATTAAAATTTAGAGAGGAGAGGATTAGGGAACGCACGCGACATTGTCTGCGAGATTTTACGTGATTTTGTCCACTTTCCGTTTGAATTTTGTAAAAGTCTTGAACCTACTTATTTTCTCACGGTACTTTTTTAAATTTTGAATAAAATATGTCTATCTTGTTCTCCCAATCAAACTTCGGACAACAATTTCATACTCTTAGGGGTTACATTTTGGAAAATTCTTTCTTATCCGATGCCTACATCGTATAAAGATCTAGTTTAAATATCTACGTCAAGTATTTTAGGCAGTACGTTTATACTTGATCCGTAAGTCTAGACAAATCTTCTTTATTACGTTAGGCAAAACCATACATAGTATTCATTATCACAATTACAAAACAAGCCATTACTAATAGAAAACAACTACATCTACCTATATATACTGCATGTATAATTAATAAGTTCTTCAGCGCATGATGGATAAATCTGTGTACTACATTAAATTTTTATAACACGTATTTTCCGCTTGCACGAGCGTACCGGCTTATCTCCCACGTGAGAGCGAAATCCAAATCTTTTTTTTTATATAAAAAAAAGGATCTATTAAACCTGTTCAACAAGCGAGCAGTAAGCTTAGCTTAATGGCAAAACTGTACATATTCAAACGTTATATATTTTGCAGGTCTCTCACGGTTCTGTGAGACTTACCTACGAGGTTTTTGTGACTTGCCTATGCTGGAATTCATTTTTTTCTTTTTCTATCTACCATATAGTATTAGAAAGATAGAGACGAATTCGAACTTACACTATTGAGCTATACATCGCTACAGGTAAACGCTATATTTCTGTAAGGTAAGCAGATATATCAAAGCACAGCAGTCCGCAATGTTTTGATAAACAAAATCAAAATATATGACGGCCTATAGTATGTGGCACAGTGGTATGCGCTTTAGATTTATAAGACGCACGCCCTGGGTTCGATTCCCGGCGGGGCAGATTGAGATTTTTCTCAATTTGTCTTGGTCTGGCTGGTGGGAGGCTTTCGCCGTGGCTAGTTACCACTCTATTGACAAAGGCGTACCGCCAAGCGATTTAGCGTTCCGGTACGATGTAGTGAAGAAACCGAAAGGGATTTGGATTTCATCCTACTCCTAACACGTTAGGAGTCTTCCATCTTAGATTGCATCATCACTTAACATCAGGTGTGATAGCAGTGCAGGGCCAACTTGTAGAAGATAAAAAAATCTATTTATTAAATTAGGATATACAATATCCATCCATCATATACAATATCTCATGGTTAATAAAACAGATTAAAGCGGCACTACGGTTTTGGGTAACAAACTTATATTTCTATAAATTAGGATTGTTACTAGGTTCTTTGCGTAATATTTTTGAGAGTATTTTTAAAAAAAATTTCTTAGTATAACTTAAAGTAACAATGTTAAAATCCATTGTTACCTGCGCTTACCCATAGTAAAAGCATGGCCACACAAACATTCAACTTTTATATATTGACGAAGGGTTGGTTTCGTACAATATTTACTTATTCTTTCTTCAATATTAAGTCTTGAATTATGGGCAATAAAAAGTGAACGCTTGCGATCGTAACTTCTAACTGCGAAGAGCATTTGACATACATATTTATAAAAAAATAGCTATATGGTAAAATTCTAGCATTTTTTTATTTATGCTAAAAAACAACTTTTCAACATCACTTTAATACTGTAAATTTAATTTTAGACAGAACTCTTAAAAATTGCATATTTAGCTTATTACAATTTAACCACTGACTGCTATCACACTTGTAAGTGATAATTCAATCTAATATAGAAGCGGGTTAACTTGTTAGGAGTAGAATTACATCCACACCACTTTCGGGTTCTTCACCACATTGTACTGGAACGAAAAATAGCTTGGTGGCACGCATTTGTCGGTATCGTGGTAACAAGTCAAGGCCGAAGCCTCCCACCACCCAGATCTCGATCAATTTGGAAAATGTTATTCAGCCCAGCCGCGAATCAAATCCAAGACCATCACCACTGCGCCACGGAGATCGTCAAAATGATTATGCTGTTCCTATATGAGTAGATTTTGATTGAGTGGGCGATATCAATATCCATTAACATTGGTGACATTTAGGGTAACATAAATATCCCTTATATAATTTATCAAAATGACGATTAATTATACCTTGCCCGGAATCGACATATCTGTTTTACATAAATTGTATATAGATAGGTAAGGTTCAGGTGAAAATAAATCACGTAAAATTGATTTTGTTACTTTTAACAAGTAAATTGAAACACTTATAAAAGAAGTGCTACCTACAATTCAAGCAATTAGTCTATAGAAATATACTCCCAATATATCCCCCGACATCCGAGAAAAGAAAGCATTTAATTTCATTTTTTAGGGTTCCGTACCTAAAAAGGAAAAACGGAACCTTTAACATCATTTCGTTGTCCGTCCGTCTGTCTTTTTCTCAGGAACGCGTGGAGATATCAAACTGAAATTTATATCAAATACTCAAGTCTGCTGTCCCTTAGAGTCGTGAAAAAATCAAGCTTCGAAAATTGTAGAAATCTTTGGCATAAACAGCTGTATGTTTTGATTGCCTAGGCCTAGGCAATCAAAACATACAGCTGTTTATGCCAAAAATTTCTACAATTTTCGACACGGTCAAGTAAATTTGGTACGAAGTAGCATTATATAGTATAAATAATGGAAAAACCGAAACCTTAAAATGTACGGAATCCTCGGCGCGCGAGTCCGACTCGCACTTGACCGGTTTATTTTTCTTTATTTGTAATTTAGTAATTCTTACTTCCTTCGGCGATACAACCCTTTGTGTGTCCTGGCCTCCCCTACCATTTTTTTCCATTTAGGTCTGTCTATTCTTAACTTCTCTAGTCCACATTGATAACCAAATTTTGTAAATCTTCTTCCACACAATCTATCCATCTCTTGAAGTCTCCCTTTGTGTCTCTTTGTCTGTGGTTTCCATTTTGTCATAACTTTTGCCCCTCTGACGAAAGTGTTGTGTGTAGGTGCAGTTTAAATTGTTTTTAAAAATAAAATTAAGTCTTCTTTCAGCAAAATGTTCTGTCTACAATAATTAAAGTACTTTCCCTCCATGTGGCATCGTCGTGGGACGCCCTGTATATTTGTAATATAGTAGTAGCTGATAAATTTCTTATTCTAGATTTCTGCAGTGTTTTAATGAAGGAAAATGTTATTTCTAACTTTAAAAAGTTTAATAAAATAAACACTGGCCGAAGGTTCAATACGACGAATGTTAATATAGCAGGCCCCTCTCGACCAATATACCTATCCGAGCTATTAACTAGGAAAAGTAAAAGAGTTTTTTACCTTGCGCGCGATTTTGCAAAATGAAATGATTATTCTTTCTGCTGGACGTCGCGTGGGCATATTTATCTACGTAAAAACGAGGGTGCCCAACAATATCGCGTGGACTCGGAAGAAGATCTTTTGAAGCTAAAGAAGGGCTCGGCATGACTAACCAATGTTGAGTTGGGAACCTTCGCACAATATACGGCACCGCTGACCTGGACTTGCGTTTTGTACTTATATTCTATTTTTATGTTAATCTGCACCGATAAGCTACATATTCCACTTCAATACACTACGAGAGTAATTATCCTTTTCTTTTACAAACATACACTTTTCCATACACATGCATTTACACACACCTATAATTTACACATACCGACTCATTTATATTCAAAAACAAACAGCAACAATATGCACTTATCAGTTAATAAATACTATACATACTACATATTTCATACAAAACCTAAAGGGACGGATACACACACACACAAAAACTTTGTTTTGTTTTCGAGACTCTTAAATAATTATAAATTTTTCTTACAGTTCAAAATATATTTTATTGTGTCTAGCTTTTATAGCTGGTCTTTTATTATGTGTGCCATTACAATTCAAGATTTTTACACTGGATTTTGAATGGAGAGATATAAATACTGATCTCCAACACCTTGGACATATTACCTCATATCAGTGCGAAGCTGAAATGTGTTCCAAGTATATATCAAACAATAAACAATTCTTTAAAATATTCCATATGAACATACGTAGTGTTAATTGTAATTACGACGGGCTAGAAGTTCTACTAAAACAGATAAACATACATTTAGATATCATAGTCTTAACCGAGTGTTGGCTTAAAAATATTGATCACATACCTACTTTAACCGGTTATACGTCGCATTTGACAAGAGACGTTATAAATCGAAGTGACGGTGTCATACTGTACGTAAAAAATGAACTTAAGTGTACTATATTTTACCCAAAATTGTCTGATGCTAGCTCGATTATGTGTAATTTACATGATAAAGTATGTCTCATTGCTATTTACAGATCTCCCTCTTATAAACAAATAGATAATTTTCTTAATAGTTTTAATACAGTTCTTGATGATTTGACGCATTATAAGACTCTTGTAGTTTTGGGGGATATGAATATAAATATTTCTCAACCAGTTAATGACAACCGTTCTCACGAGTATTTGAATCTTATAAGTAGCCATGGACTCCTCCCAACCCACTTTTTCCCGACCCATGGCAAAAACTGCATCGACCATGTATTGCTAAAAACCCGGTTTAAAAATACTACACTAGTTTTAGATGCATCTGTCACTGATCACTCGCCTGAAATAGTGTGCCTTGACATGAAAGTACCTAGGCAATATGTCTCAAAAAATCGAAATGTCATTGATTACACAACTATTCAAAAGAACATTGATGAATTGAATTTTAGTGATATAGCATACTCTCAAGATCCAAATGACGCTGCAAATTTGCTGGTTGATACTTTGAGTGGCATTATTAAGTCCAATACAAAAATTATTTCTATATCTCACAAAAAAGTAGTAATAAAACCTTGGATTACTCCAGGTCTTTTGAGATGTATTAAACATCGGGATCGACTACACAAAAAGTTCAAGGGATCACCTGACAATGAAACTTTAAAAATAACATATAATAGATACAAAAATTTTTAAACTCAAACAAAAATTAAAACGGACTTACGAAAACCTAGAATTTGAGAAAACTAAAAATAATACAAAAGGCACATGGCAAGTTATAAAGAAAATTGCTATTATTACTTCTCCACCTTCTCCTCCAATAGAACTGCTGCAATTTCAAAGTGAACCTAAATCTTCTCTTAATCTTGTAAATAGCTATTTTGTTGAGGTGGGAAATAGATTGGCATCACAAATTCTCTCACAAGCAAATTTTTCCCCATTTAGAGACACAGATGGTACTTTGTGTCCCTTAAGCTCTTTTGGCTTATTACCAGTGGATCAAAAAGAAATACATACCATAATAATGAGCCTAAAATCCAGTAGCGCAGTTGGTTGGGATGGCATACCAACACAGGTTTTAAAATCAAGTTCTATTACTTTAGCTCCTATTATTACTAAAATTTTTAATGACTGTTTAACAAAAGGTATTTTTCCAAATTGCTTTAAGAAGGCTATAATTATACCTATATATAAAAATGGCGATAGAAGCAGTGTCAGCAATTATAGACCTATATCGATGCTTACAGCGCTTTCAAAAATATTTGAAAAGGCCTTAAATAAAAGATTAGTCGGCTACCTTGAGAACCGAGGTCTTATGTGCAAATCAGTATGGTTTCAGGAAAGGAAAATCTACAGAAGATGCTGCTCTAGAATTAACTGAAACTATTACTAGAGCATTTGATCAAAAGCTAAAATGTGTTGGAGTATTCTTAGACTTGTCTAAAGCCTTTGACACTGTTTCTATCCCCATACTCCTGGATAAGCTGGATAAAATAGGAATCAGGGGCATAGCGCTGGATATTTTTAAAGATTATTTATCAAATCGTACTCAGCAAATTAAAGTTGATGAATACCTAAGTGATGATTTGCCTCTAACCTATGGCGTCCCCCAGGGTAGTATTTTGGGCCCTACACTGTTCCTTATATATATTAATAGCCTCTGTCGTCTCTCTATCCCAAATTGCAAAATAATAGCTTACGCAGATGATACCGTTTTACTTATCACAGGAAATACGTGGCAAGAAACATTTAATAATACTGAGTATGCTCTAAATAAGGTATCAGCCTGGCTGACCGGAAATTTACTTAGCCTAAATGTTAATAAAACAAAGTTCCTTACCTTTTCACCCTCCACAATTTCGCAACCCAGTGCTGATACATGCGTAGTGAAAGCTCATACCTGTAATTCTTTTGCTGATAACTCAACATGTACTTGTCCTCCTGTAGAATATGCTACTAACATAAAATATCTTGGACTACTTATAGATAACACATTGTCATGGAATTTACACATTTCAAACTTAACTACTAAAGTTAGGAAACTAATATATGTATTCAAAAATCTTAGTTCATCAGCTAATCATAGTATTATGTTCATGGTGTATTACGCAATTGTACAATCATTACTCATGTATTGCATATCAGTCTGGGGAGGTAGTAATAAAACATTGCTGTTGCAGTTAGAGAGAGCACAGAGATTCGTTTGAAAGGTTATAACAAAAAAGCCATATCCGTTTTATAAATCAAGTTATAAAACGTAAACATAACTCACTTACTTATGATAAAAATCAGGTTAAGAGAAGATTGGATATGCTTAGAACTGAAAAGCACAGAAATAAACTTGCTGGGAGACAGTACCACATTATTAGCTCTAGACTTTACAAAAAAATACATGATGCTATAAATATTTATCAACTTAATGGAAATGAATGTAAAAAACGAGTTAAAGAGTGGTTACTCACACTTACATATGCTGAAACAGAAAAGTTGCTGGAAATATCAGTTTAATGTATTTAAGTATGCCCTTACACTCACATACACACACACGCACGCACGCACGCACGCACACACATGTACATAAATTGTTTCATATCGTGTCTAGTATTAGTATAAGTACCTATACAATTACTATTTACTTGTCTTTTTTGCGGATTGCATCTTTGTTTTGCTTAAACGATCCATATTATATAAGGAGAGCACTGTCGCCTAAAACACAGGTTTATACCTAGCTTAGGGACAGTTGACTTCTGTATACTCATACATTTCGAATAACTTAAATGAAGTAATTCTTAAGAAGCTGTAATACTATTTGTACCTATGTTTTTGGACAATAAACAAATTATTTATTTATTATTATAAATGGATTATCTTCGAGAAATATTGAATTCAGAAAAAAGTTTCTACAAAAAAATATCCTTTGCAATCAAATACGAAACTCAGGTATTTCTAGAAACATCTAATTTAAAGTTCTCTTTACTCATTTTATACTATATCAAAAGATACCCAAGTTATAAAAAAAATAATATCAGGAATATCAACACGAACACCAAAAAGGGAAATAAATGTTAGATTTAGTAATAAAGGTAAAATTAAATCAAATTTCTAATAGGGGTATAAAAAATAAAAAATAAATCCAGTGATTTAGTAAATTTTAAATCATACGAAGTCCGCTTACCTATCGTACCTAGTTGTAATTAAATGAAAAACAGAACCTAAAATTCATTTTCAGCAGCGCCAGCTAGGGTTGCATTTTATTTGTGTTCTGTGTTTGTGTAACGGTTGCGTCTTTAATTTGAATTTACGATAAGTAATTAGATAATGAAGGTCGTTTCGATATTTGAATTTGAAATTGGAGTATTGTAAGTAATATAACTTTAAATTCAACGTTAATCCCAGAGGTGACTAGCGAATCAAAACAAATCATTAATTGGCGTAAACAATGTTGAACTGGAATTACATAGAAACTCAATATGTCAAGAGCAATGTGATATTTTAAGAATCACAAATTGCTTATAAAATAGACAATTTTGTTTTTTATTTCGAATAAAATAAGTATGAATTTAAGTTTATAATTTAATAGAAAAATATTATGAATCAATATCTTACTACACTGTAAAACTATACTATACTTATATACTGTCTCATTATACATTAGGGAATTCGAGCACCACTTTTATTTTAATCTAGTAGAAGTAACAAAAACTAGCTTCTTGTTGTAGAGACTTCGAAAGTAATCATATGAATTCAATTTCCTGTAATTGATATATCAATTACGGGAAAGCAAGTTTGAACTTCGTTACATAAGCTAATAAGCAACCACTTGCATTACGATTTCCTTCTTATTTCGTTTTTCATTTAAATGTTATAAATATCTAAGTCAAAGTTGGTTTATATTTTTTAGATGCATACAAAAGAAATGAATGAATCATTTTTAAAAATAGAGGCAAGCTTTTTACATATTTCTTCGACATAGAACGTGGTAATTTACTGGCGAAACATTCATGTTAAATGTACTCGTAAACTACTCCGGTATACTCACTCATGTTTCGATAAACGGGTCAAATTCATCCGTTTAACTGATCTTTTCTTCTTTTCTGAATCTGCATTCCGATATCAGCTTATCTCCTTCGTAATATACAAAAAAAAGACGTGTGGCACTCGGAGACTGCCGCGGCAAAGCTTTTGCATAGCATTTTTTATCAACTTATGTTTACCTACCGACGTCATCGGGACCGTGGCCTATTGGCCGTGGTCATTTTTTTTTAAATTAATGACTGTTTGAATGTTTTTGATACTCAGGGGGTGTTAGGTTTTTTCGTTACGGAATTTCTGTATTCGGTCTCCACGCTCAAGGCCCGCGATAAAAGCTATGCAATAGTTTAAAAATCGTTTGTTAGGTTGGGTGCATTTTTATAATAAGAATTCCAAAACATTTTTGGAGCTACCAATGCATTTTAAGTGTTCTCCATGCCGGTTGTAAAGTCACTACAAACACATGAATTTGACGATTCAAAAGTGCTTATACATAAAGCTTGCTTGAAATAAACAAATTTAAATAAAAGATATTTATTATCTGGAACATCAAAAGAAATCCGAAGGAAACGATATCTATACTATTAAATATCTGTTACTTTTAACACGTAGACGTATAATTGGTATAGTTTATAGAAAAACTATCAAATTAAAAAGATTTTGCAAAGCAGTATAGGTGGGCGTTTTAATGTAGTTACCGATATATTGGAAGTGTGCCACTTACGTAAACTAACGAGTAGAAGCCATGATGTGCTCCACTGAGCTGGCTCTAATATAAGAAATATTACACCCGTTGCCTAGTTTCCTTCTTACTTGATATTTTTAATTTAATGAAAATAGAAAAGTTCCCTCGTGTACTATTTACCCTCTTGCTAATTTGCTTATTAGTTTATTCACTTTTACTAATATATGCACACATTATTAATTTTTTTTTTCAAATTTCCATTAAAAACGGACGGTCCTGTAGTGACTACTCAAATAGGCAATATTGCAAATATCGATTCAAAAATATCGATATTGTTAGTAATACTATATTCCTGTATTGTATACCTAACTTAATCAACTAAAACTTAACTAAAGTTTTACTTAGAAAAACACCTTTCTTTGTTTAAATAATTATTATAGCTTTTACAGGCTTCGGCGCAGTCGGGTGTCTTTTTTATGTGGCGACTGTTATGGACCGCGGCCGCTTATATTTATTACAATTCTAATAACGTTTTCGTGTCCCGTTTTCTGTTGGCTCAGTTCAATAACATTTCTCCAAGTTATCCGATAATGTCTTTTACTTGTTGTTCCTCGCCTCGAATTAGGGATAATGGCAGTTAATCGTCGATGTATAAAGACCCCGTCGACAAAATTCCAACGGTTCACGAAGCACTTTGTGGCCGCAGCCAGTAATTAATCAAATTAATTTGTGGAATTTCTCAAATATTTTCAGCGAGCAACATACAAAGATCACAAATAATAAACACTTTATTGTAAGTAAGGGGTGGTAAAACTTTTTTGTTATCCAATAGAACTGACTTGACTACTTGGCGCTTGGCTTTGATTACGCCTTATTGCTTTTTATTCCATTTATTTTGATTATAGTTGTGAGGTCTTACTAAAATAAAAATTTTTGGACTATTTTTTAAGAAATTGACATTATATTTTTTTAATAATTCGTATCTGACACCCATGGGAGGCGATTATTATAAAACACTGACAAAATGTCTGCAATAAAGTGAGTTTATAAATCATCATCATCGTCAATTACTGGGTATAGGTCTCCTGTAAGGATTCCCAAACATCTAGGCAATTTGCCTCCATCCTGCAACGTGTTTGATATTATCGGTCCACCAGTTAGGTGTCTACCAATTTCTAGATGACGCTTAACTGGTGGTGTTCATTGCCGTCATCCCATACATACATATCTGTATCTGGGACCCCAACGTTTCATCTGTTTAAATATTTCAATTGAATAAAAAATTATGTTTAATAGTTGAAACATTGACATATTAATAGTTAGTACCTATATTGGACTTCGGGTGTAATGCAAAATTTACGACAAAGTGTCCCGAGATATCTAATATATACTAGAATGTATTTGTATTTTTATAAACAAACTAAAACATTGTAATATATGTCTTATATTATTGTTATACAGTCTACTTTGACTGATGGTGGCCATGGCAGCCTTTTTTTGACATGGCAGCTTCTCATGAAAATAGAACAACATAAATGGTGTGGAGTAGGTAGCTTTGAATTTTTTTTGGCATCTTTAACCTATATATTATATTCACAGCAAACTTTAAATATATCAGTGACCTCTATATACTGGGATAAATCTAGTACCAACCAATATACTTTTTTACTACAATGACGTAGTAAAAAAATACTTACTAAAATAAATACTAAATAGGTCACTGTTTTTAAATAACTGTTTCAAATTTCATGTAGATAATTCTTATAGTTGTCAAAATAATCGAGTGTGAAGGACGGATCAACGGACGGACGGTTTCATTTTACCATTATGGTAAAACTTCTTTCATTAATATTCATGACATAAAAAATAAAAGTTCATTAACTAAAATTAATATTTTCAATTCAAAAATGAAGGAATTAAGAAATTCAAATATAATAATAAATATTTTGTTGTTTAATAATATAACTATATGCAGTCGTTGTTGTAAAACATTATTGACGTGTATTCTCTCTGTAAGCTAATATGAGACTGAATGCGATTAGATTTCTTTTTCGCGTTTTAGCTTTCTTTCGGACACTTTTTAGCGCTGACCCATAGTATTAATATGTCAATGAGTTGAAACTTCGAATTATTGTTTCATAGCAACACGTAGACACTTGCTACGTTATCATAGCTACGAGTTTCTACTGCGTACACGCCTGAGCTACGAACTCAAGTTTTTCCTTTTTTATATTAATGTTCTTCCGTTTAATTCTAGGGTAGATAAAATAATAAATCAATCCTATATTACACTCATTAGCTAAATGAGTTTTTTTTTAGAATAGAATTTACTTATTTAACTTCTGGTTAAAAGTATGTATTAGTGATTAAAGTATGTTATAAATGCATAAACCTGCCATCTGAGCCGGTAGTAGAGTCGTCATAAATAGACAAACATGACATTGCACAAGTTCTTGTACTGTAACTGAGTTTAATTAAAATAAACAAATCATAAATTACGCTTTTAGAACTATGAGCTCTTACATAATTATTTCATTTTACAAAATTATAAATTATTTGACGACCTCTCTGGCGCAGTTGGTACCGATTTGGCTTATAACAAAAATTCTGGGTTCATTCTAAGGCCGTTCCGTTTGGGACATTATATTTTCTGAATTGGCTCAGATCTTGTCTGGTGGTAGACATCTGCCGTGGCTAGTTATATATATTCCGGAATACTGCCACATAGAAACCATTGAGAGGTATGGTTTGACAAACATGCCTTTTCCAAGTTGCCCTCTACCATTTTAGAGTATACATCTCATGATCTGTTTACATCAGATGAGATTGAGGTCAACAGCCAACTTGTAGCTAAATAAAAAAAAATAGACGAACTATTTTCTATTACTACATGTTTTATGCCTATAATTTGTTAATTTTATTAAAAGAAATAAACGTAAATAAAGGATAGGTATACACGAAAGCTCACAAGTATTATCTTTGTCGTTATTTCCCGTAAGCAAAAATGTGGTCAGATTTTCATTTGAGATCTGTTTCGATGTCTCAGCCATAGAAGATCATACTTATTTACACTTCAAACTAGTTCACGGGAATGGGAACGGAACGAGTCACATTGCTCAAAGCACACTACAACAGTGCTATCGCTTTTTTTCAGTATTGAAGATCATTGTTCTCTGACGTTTGCTTCAGATAAGTGGGCACCGCATTGTGCCGCGAGCTACAGTATTACGCCTCTACGTTGTGAGCCTTCTTTTGTTCTTGATAAGAATTGAAGATGCCTATCACTGTACTGACATTGGGCGGTTAGCATTACTAGATATTTCTTTTTGGCTAAAATGTCTGACGCCATCCTATTTCTTTTCCTTCTAGGGGAACTTCTCAAAAACCGTTCGTTACGAGTCTCTATGTCACAATAAGTATTTAGAATTTTAGCGCTAAGAGTTTTTAACAGTTGTTATTTTTTGCTTAAAAGTTTTATTGTTATATTATAACTTGTGTCTCTTAATAATTGTTGTTTGATTAACACTAGTCATGCAACCATTTTGAAATGTGCTATTGTTAATATATATACTTAGTAAGTAGAAATGAATAGTACCTACTAATAGCTACCCTAATAGCTACCTACGTAGTAGTTCTGATCAAATCCCAAGCTAAAACTGTCTCTACTCTAACAAAGTTAATTTTTTAAGTACATTGATAGGTACTTCGACAAATAGATAATAAATTAATCTGATTGTGACAAAGCTATTTTGACCTAATGCAATGCTTTTAATGTTATACGATACCTAGTTTTCGCATATTAATTAGCGGATTAGTGCCACGTGTATTCCAATATAAAGAGGAACACACCTCTATAAAATGTGCTGTTTTCGAACGCCTTACACCACGGTATCGAGGTATGAAATTAAAGAGGAACACACCTCTATAACTTGTGCCGTATACATTTCTCTCACAAAAAAATGATTTGATATATAAATTCACGAATGGGGCTTCCGGTTTCTCTAATAAGAGATTCGATTATTAGATTCTTTCCACAGAATCGTGCCGATTCTTAGAACGGTTCGGTGAGC
The DNA here is from genome assembly GCA_034621355.1 of Mycalesis mineus. Lineage (NCBI taxonomy): Eukaryota > Metazoa > Arthropoda > Insecta > Lepidoptera > Nymphalidae > Mycalesis > Mycalesis mineus. Next base: position 6,352,203 of record CM067894.1, on the reverse strand, counting down.
TGTGCGACGCGGTCAGCGCAGAATGTTCTAGCAACTAGCGAAGTTTATAGAGACATTAACGGAAGCTGCATTCACGAAGTGTGGCTATCATATTATAATTATTAAGATAGACGTTTTGCGGTAACCCTCACTCGGCCCGGGCATCATAGAACTAGCATTTCTGGTAGCGGTCCACGGTCATATGCGGGATGGAGCATATGGAAAGATGCCATCGATCTGAAGTTTGTCTGAGGACTTACTCGGATCGCTCTGTGTGCGTATCTGTAATACCACTCTAATATTGTTTGGAATTTTAAGTTCTTAAGAGAACTTGATTCTAATCACATTTTTGAAATAATACAATACACGAAGAGTCCACATAAATGGAGAACACTTCGTGTATTGAAAAATATAAAGCAATTAATTTATAAAACATGAAAGGGGCCACATATATGAGAATCAGTTCATGTATTACAGTGGGAAAGTGTGAGTTTAGGGATAGTCAAGATTTGTTTATGGTTGCATGAATTTTATCTTCCGAAACTCTAAGAGTACTTGAGTTATTTATGGACATAACATTGTTAATAGGGTTCTAATCGAAAGACGATCACGTGCCAATCTAATACTTTTAAAATAAAAGTATATTAACCTTTAGAAAGATCTAAAACATGATGTAAATTTTGTTTATATCCATATGTGACGAATGTTTACCTTTGTATGGGACTTCGAAACAGTTACAGTAGTAGTTCTGATCAAATCCCAAGCTAAAACTGTCTCTACTCTAACAAAGTTAATTTTTTAAGTACATTGATAGGTACTTCGGCAAATAGATAATAAATTAATCTGATTGTGACAAAGCTATTTTGACCTAATGCAATCCTTTTAATGTTATACGATACCTAGTTTTCGCATATTAATTAGCGGATTAGTGCCACGTGTATTCCGTGTTATTACCCGACTGCGTCAGAAGGAGGGTTATGTTTTTCGAGCGTATGTATGTATGCATGTATGTATGTATGTATGTATGTATGTATGTATGTATGTATGTATGTATGTATGTATGTATGTATGTATGTATGTATGTATGTATGTATGTATGTATGTATGTATGTATGTATGCATGCATGCATGCATGCATGTATGTATGTATGTATGTATGTATGTATGTATGTATGCATGCATGCATGTATGTATGTATGTATGTATGTATGTATGTATGTATGTATGTATGTATGTATGTATGTATGTATGTATGTATGCATGTATGTATGTATGTCCATTTCTTCGGCACGCGCTACAGTCGTTGAATTTGTAAAAATTGTGGTAGTGACATAGGTTATATAAATTTTCAAAACGGCGGCTGTAAATGGGGAAAAAGGGGGGATGTGTGTATATCTTTCTTCTATCTTAGCAATATGGGTATCAAATGAAAGGTTGTAAAAAGACCATTTCAAAAATATAAATATCATATCATGTTTATAATGCCGTTTTAACAAAAAATGGCATAAAGTGTTCAGAGTCATTTCTATACCATAAACTAAAACAAAAAAGTCTCAAATAAAATTATTATTATAAAAACAAAAAACCCGACTGCATACAACTTATGAACTGAAAAGAGAAAAACAAGGATCACTATATCTATGTAAAATTCTAAATATTTTATGGTGCTGCAGGCGGGGACAAACGCAGTTTTGGTAGATCTTTCTTTCCCCGCAGAAAATTAAGTATTTTGTCCCGGCTTGCATCTCCATAAAGTATTTAGAATTTTATATAGGTATGGTGATCCTTGTTTTTCTCTTTTCAGTTCATAACTTCTATGCAGTCGGGTTTTTTTTTGTTTTTATAATATTAATATTTAATACTATCATCAATTCAAAGCAGGAGAAATTCGAAATAATATATGTAAAAATGAAACATTTTTTAATAGATTTTGGTGATTTATGGGATCGTTCCCATTTGGTTTGGTTTTGGTTGGTAAAAAATTACAATTTCAATATCGTATATAAAAAATGTAAACGGTCGAATAGAGAAACTCTATTTTTTGTAGTCGTTTAACAAAATTACTGTAAGACATGTTTTTAAATTCACAAAACATCGTCTTCAAACGAAAGACTATTTTGTTGGCTTATTAGTTAGCCTATGTAATAACCAACATCTGATAGTGATCGTAAATGAACAAAAACAGTCTTAACCCGCAAAACTACATGGAAGCAGCGTGGTGGGTCTAAGCTCAATATCTCCTCTCCTACAAGAAGAGAGACCACGTCCTATAATGGACCATTAATAGGCAAATAATGATGAAATGAAAGTTGTCTGATAAATAAAAAGAATAGCCAAAGAAATAAAATAACCATCTAACTCTTGTCATATTATTTTGACAGATTTCTATTATATTGCAAACTCTCAAAGTAAGTCTATGTGAATTTGATTAGCGTTTGAGTATTCGGGCGTTAGTATAGTAAATAATCAGAAAATCAACTAAGGCACGCGTAGTGCCATCTGTAGATAGTCGTATACGTTGAATAAACAATACTAAGTTAAAGATTCTTGTTATTGTATCAAGCTTCAGCTTGGTGACGAACCATGGTTGATAAATAGAACTTGAATTAATTTGAAATTTTGGTTTTAGAATTACTTTCGCTACGTAATAGTATATTGTCCCACCGGCAAAACAAAGACTCGTAATTAGAATTAAGAAGTTTTATGTGTGTGAATGAAAAACTCAGACGGGTTTCTCACCATTTCACAAAGTTTCTAGGTGTGAAGCTCGCTAAGCTGTACTTGACATGTATGGCGGTTTCCAGTCAAGTCTAATTTTAATTTACAAGAAATACTTTTTGAACTGGTTGCCTCGAATTCTGTGTTGAAATCTTTACACACTACTACTAAAACAACATATTTATTTTGTTATGCTCGTATCAGTGACTCAAGCGGATTATATTTTGGCAGTATCATAGCGGAGGCTAATCGGATTAAACAAACAAAAACCAAGTTTCAAAATAAACAAGCCCCAACACAACACAAGTCAAGGGACAACTGTATAATTATATTAATGCAAAGTTTGATTGATGTTTCCAATGGCAACATTATGTTAACATGTTTGTAACAATTTAAAGCAAACACACGAGTCAGTTTGTTTTTCTTTTATGTAAATGTACATCTGGTATTTAGATTATTTTGTTTAGAATAAAAAGTTTTGGATGTATGTAAGTTTTTTAAATACCTCAACTACTTATTGTTTAAATAACATTCTGTTTGAAAAAGGATATCATTAGTATTGAATATTATGTAAATTATGATAATGTTACGTGCTGGGGTTGGTAATTTGGAATAAGAACACCTGATGATGGATAATACTTTATTCAGTTCCTCAGCACTAAGATTTAAGTTAGTTAGTAGTTAGATTCAAGTACACTTCCAATCGTAGTCAATCGTAGTCACAAATGATAGCTGAGGTCGTTGGTAAGATCACTTGTGTCGTTGGCGGCTGACAGATATCGTCTCTCACCAGAAACCTCCTTACGTAAACAGGGAGAGTCAGAGATTGGCGTAAGCACAGTATCAAACATGACCGGTAACGTAAGTTGCATATGTGATTCCTTAGGCAAAGTCTTCTTCGTAACTTATTAACCTATGTTACAATATGATGATCGTCTAAGTGATTTTATTTACATTTCCATTATACCAAATCCGATTTTAAAGGATTTCTTTACCCTATATGTAAATAAATTATTTGCGCTAAATATGAATGTTGTGAATCATCGTCTGTCATGGTATACCTTTTTTTTTTTTTGTTGACGGGGGGGAAATCTCCTAGAGATACCCAACCTCTTGTGGGGAGAGGTCGGGTTATGTGGGATTTTTACCCACTAAAACCCCCTCGGTGGCCATCCTCAGTGCATATTCAGAGACCCCGGGCTCTCGTGAGAATTACATACCGGTGCCTCCCTTACACTCTACCCTTACGGCTCATCTCAGCTTGTGCCTCTTTTATTCCTCCCAGGTCGCTCTAGGTGATGGATGAGCTACCTGAGCCCCCACTCAGGCAGCTTGCGACCTCTATGTCCCTACGAACGGGAAAATTGTACATAAGGTTGCGGGGCGCTACGGCGATTGCGTCTTCGAGTGGTATCATTCCGCTCGCGAACTCGCTCGGCGGCCTCCTTTTTTGCCATCACCACGTCGCAAAAAATTACTGCCGCCTCCCAGGCTGTTCTTTCGGACAGCATAGCAGCTACCACGGCTGACAGAGAGAGATCCCTACCAACGTGACGAATTAAGGCACTTCGCTCTAGCTCCCAAGCTGAGCATTGCTCGAGAGTATGTTGAGCGGTATCATTAGGGGAGTCACAGTGGTGGCACTGCGGTGTCGCTTCACGTCCAATTCTGAACAGGTACTCGCCGAAACAGCCATGCCCAGTAAGTACCTGGGTGAGTCTAAAGCTGACGTGTCCGCTTTCTCTGGCTAGCCAGGCATCGAGGTTTGGCAAGATTGCTCCAACCACTCGTTGGCGTATACATCTGTCTTCTCCAAGACGCGTTCGCCAGGCAATCAACGCTTGCTGACGCGCTCGTAGCCTAGTCATGTTAAGATCTGTTTTGTGCGATATGCGACTTTGAGTATAGATCTTTGCATCCATCTCCGCCAGTATGTCAAGGGGCGGAAAACGAGCTAATACGGTTGCCGCCTCAAACGATATTGTTCGGTAACCTCTTGCCACCCGGATTGCAATCTTTCGTTGCACGCTGTTGAGCTTTGCCCTTAGACGTTGCACCCCAGAAAGTCTCTGTGACCACACTGGCGCTCCGTATAGAGCAATCGACCGAACTACTCCCGCGTAGAGACGGCGAACTCCTTCTTGAGGACCTCCTAGATTTGGAAGCAATCCATGTATCCCAGATATTTAAGGAACTTACCCACTTGGACGTTCGCATCTCCAACCCGAATTGTGATAGTTGGTGGTTCCAGACGCCTTGGAAACTTATGGAACCATAAAGCTTCTGTTTTTCCAGCAGCCACTTCGAGTCCCAGCCCATTGATTTTGGCAATTACTTTTGCTACTCCGTCTTCCGCGAGTTGCGAAGTCTCTGCAAACGTTGCTCCTTCGGCAAGCACTATGGTGTCATCCGCATAGCAAACAGTATGTACGCCAGTAGGGAGGTCAATGCTAAGAACTATGTTATACGCCAGGTTCCACAAGAGCGGTCCTAGCACGGATCCCTGAGGAACTCCACAGTTTACCTGCCTAATGAACGTAGTACCGTCTCTTCCCACGTATTGGATTGTTCTGTCATGCAGATATGCCCCAATTATGTTCCGCAGGTATGAAGGCACGTTATGGTGAACCAGTGCATCTTTAATAGCCCTCCATGGTAGTGAGTTAAAGGCATTCACGATGTCTAAGCTCACCGCCAACGCTACACCACCCGCACTAACAACCTGTTGGGAAATATCGCGGACATGCAGGATCGCATCTAGCGTCGATCGCCCCTTTCGAAAGCCAAATTGTCTTTTGGAAAGGTCAGGGCCACTGTGAGTCAGGTGATGCGTTATGCGCGAAGCAATGATCCGCTCGAACAGTTTTCCCGCCTCATCCAATAGACATATCGGTCTGTAAGCAGATGGGGAATCTGAAGCCCTACCTTCTTTCTTCAGGAGAACTAATCTTGATTCTTTCCAACTGCGTGGGAAGACGCCTGATCTAAGGCAGTTGGAAAAAAGGGTTCTCATTCTATCCCCCAAAGCTTCGGAGGCAAGTACCCATGCTCGACCAGGTATACCATCTGGTCCGGGAGCTGTATTACGGGTTGCAAGTTGTTTAATTGCCGTTCTTAGGTTGTCCTCGGATACCTCTAGGTTGTCAGACCAGGTGACATCCTCTATCGGTTCCACGGAGCATGTCGAATTCCGATCGCTGGGAAAGAGTGTCCCTATAATCGTTTCCAACAAATTTGCGTCCATTGTTTCGGTCAGAGGCGGTACCCATGGTCGAAGTTTGCCCAACATCACTTTATACGGACGCCCCCATGGGTCTCTATCAAGCTTTTCTATCAGCTCTTTCCAGCATTTCGCTTTTGCGTCTTTTATAGCAGCTTGAAGAGTTTTAGACGCCTCTCGGTAAGCAGCGTACGCGCTTTCTATCTCTTCGGTAGTAGAGCGTCGTCGCCTTCTGGCTCTCGTATATTGGCGTCTTAGTCTAAGGCAGTTTCTACGCAGATTGGCAATATCCTCGGACCACCAATATACTTTTCTTCTGGTAGCAATTCTAAAGTGCAGTCATAGTCTTGCAAAACCAGGTAGCCGTTCTTCTGGAATACGTGGGAAATATGTCCGCCACGCAGCATACTGCCGCTGCAACTCGTTGATTATTTGTCTATGTTTATTAATAGGTAACTGTGAAAAAATTGTCTGTGAGTAAATTTCCTCGACTAATCAGATACCTGTGTATTGTTAGCAACATTGAATACTGCGCTTCAAACAGCTAGAGTCTACGACGACGATAAGACGAGAATCATTAAAAAAAAGAATGTACTCTGTGGTATTTTTGGCTTATATAAAAGGACGGTTTATTAAAAGTAAATTGTGATTACCGTCAGATTGTTTCATTTTGATTTGATTTAAGAAAGTTTCTAATTAAAATGCTGTTTTAAAACATAGCATATTGTGCAAATACTTCAAATGTGTTGTTTATTTGTTTGTGTTTTTGTAACCCCAATTGTAATAAGTGATTTCTGACTAATAATATATATTAAGCCGTAGTACAATCTATATCCATTCCAAATTTCGTCCAAATCCGTTCAGTGGTTGTGGAGTGAAGCAGTAACAAACATACACACTTACAAAGTCTCGTTTATATAATATTAGTAAAAGTCAACTCGAACCAGATAACTTTATTGTATACGTCTTAGGAATCACATTACAATGTTTTATTTTATAAATTAGATAAAAATAAACACATAAATAAACTAATTCAAAACGAATACTTTGATAACGTTAGTTTGCAGTTAAATACAAATATTTGTTTAATCGATATAAACAATATTGTAGTAAAGTTAAATAAAATAGAGTTTTAGGTAATGTTAGAAGCAGGTAACAGCGTTGAAGTAGCATCGAAGCACACGACCTCTGGCGGCGCCTTGGCCGCGTCTCTGAAGACCGGTCTGAAAAGTATTAAAAATATATGTGTGATCAAACGAATATAAAAAATAATAAAAATCAAAGACCTCTATCAATATATTTCAGAAAACCGAATCCTTCACCGCGTTTGTCTGTGTGTTCGGTATAAACTTAAAACCTATTTTTTATTTAAACTGGCTTTCATGCAGTTTTTGCCAATGTGTTTTATATATCGTTTCGTATTTAAAAGGAATTTGTAGTGGAGGATTTATGTAAATTAGTTGAAACATAACAATAATTGTACGATAAAGCCGAAAAAACGTATTCTGCTAAACGGAGAGAAATCTACAATCGGTCCAGCTGTTCTTGTGCTTTAAATTATATTTTGTTTTTTGACTACAAGTTAGTCCTTGACTGCTGTCACGCCTGATGTTAAGTGATGATGCAATTAAGGAATCAAATATAGATGTCAATTGGCCAATTTTTATAAATAGGTATTTATTATTATTTGGTTCATGACAGATTGGCAAGCAAGATTCAGTTTATAAACACGAGACACGAAGAACTGAGGGATCGACGACACTGCAGATAGTTTTACGTATAGGTAGCTAAGCTATAGTTACAGTACTAATTGAAAAAAAATGACTACTTCCATGTCATTACATTTCACTAGAATAGGAAACTAGCTATTTCTAAATATTTAGAAGAATTAATCGCGCGCCACCTATTGGAAAATGGTTGTACTAATTCAAAACGTTCTTGAGAAGAACCTTACGTCTATCGTGCATAAAACCATTTTTGCTACAATCGGATGAATGATTGACAAAAGCACTAGGTTTTTGTCCAAAGCTTTAAAAGGAGATCTGTATGTCGATTCTTGAAAAAAATACATCTCGCTCACATTTCGTCCATACATCATAACGCGGCTGTAGGTTCAAGAGCGTGACAGACTTATTTAATTCGTCCTTTATTAAAAAGTGATACAAGATTATTTTTTGTCCCTTTCAGCGTGTTCGTTTTTATTATTTGTCAAGAGTGGAATTTGTGACAGACAAGGGACATATCTGAGCAATTATTAGCTTTTTATTAAATTTGCTGATAAATAATATAACTTTGCGGTTACTATATTAATTTAAACGTTATCGTGCTATGGTGGGTTGTAATATTTTCGGCTGCAACAGTCGCAGCGAACAGAAAATCGAAGGAATTACGTTTCATATGTAAGTAGGCATAAACTTCATTGATTGATGATTTAAAGCTTAGATATGTTATTTTTTAGCAAATTTCATGTAATATGCGTTTACTAAACTATCTTATATAAAGTAATATTTCGTATTTTACGATATTTTAAAACATAACGTTTTATGATGTACTTTAAATGTTGACATGTCATGTCAATAAGGCTGATTTGCTATATCACGAGTGGACACGCTATGGGCTCTATCTACTAGTCTTTAATCTATGGTCCCACCTGCAATTCGACTGTCAGTCTAGTATGGCAAAATGTCATTGGAGAATACCGATTTCTGTTACATTCGCCTTGCAACCGTTTTACATCGGTTTCAAAACTGAAGTTTTTTTTTCAAGAATCGACATACAGGTGTCTGGTCAGATGTCGTGCTTATGACAGTTATATGAACCAAAATTACTAGCTGGCTGGCACTAGATTTAATTTCAAAATAATAAGATATAAGTACCAGTACCCAAAATAGAAAGAGTTTAAAAAACTGCGTAAATATGGATGAGTGTTATAAGTATATTTATACTGGTATAAGTAGATGATAACTCAGATAATCCGTACCACTTCATATTTAGTGGAAGAGCATCGCTCAAAACAAAGTCACATTTTACAGAGTACAAGGCACGTCCTACCCTACTATTAGTGCTTAGTGCTCATCGACCAAAGGCATACATACTTGTTAAGCCTTATGTTTATATAACTACCAATATCCTGGTAACTACGCCCTTCAGACCGAAACACTGCATGCAGAAATAAATAAGGCAGTAGTACTTCCTTGGTCGAGCTCTGTCACAAGGAGCTCTAATAAATTCAAATACATTAATTTCAAGTAGGCTTACTTTACAAACGCGTTCGAAACGCTAAGTTAGAGTTTGTAGTGACTATACCATTCTGAAGGCAGATTCTTATGAAATCGCCTGCATGTACAAATCATTACATAGCCTAAGCTTAAGCCAGGTTAGCTACCTGTAATTGAAACGCGCGGTGAGTCTCAATAGCGAAATCTCCTTCTTATGTGAAAGAGCACATTAGATCCTGCAGTGGACTATTTAAATAGACTATATAGAGAATGTAACAATAAACTATATATTAAAATAACCTACCATGTCATTAGTTTCATAGTTAGCTATACGCAAGGGCGCTGTCCGTGGTCCATCGCGGTCAGTGTCGAACCGTTGGTTGGCATTCTCTTCGTGAAGTGCCTTCTGTAGGGCGATCAGTAAACGATCGAGCACCAACGCTGCTCGCTTCTGAGGTAGGATTATTTGCTGGAAAAGAATAATATTAAAGTTTTATAGCTTATTTATCTTCTTTATTTATTTTTTATAAGGCTTATAATATAAGTATTTATAGCTCAAAGCTAATTAAGTACATATTTAGTATAAGCTTAAAAGCTTTAAGTTGCAACTTGATTGCTCTGTTCTTTATGGTCAGATAAGTTTGAAGAATAAAGTTAAATATTATGAACTCCTAATTAAATATACATATAAATAAAATATATATTTTAAAAATAAAAACTTGTTTCTATCTTTTTATAATGTTTACTGCGACCGTTTTTATAAATGTCGCCATTCCATTCTTAATAAAATAAATAATAACTGATCGAAATGTAGCAATTGATGCCAACATTCAATTCCGTTTCTTCATATAAATATATATATACAAAAATTGCTTGCTTAATTATTTTAGATTGGATTATTAAGAAATGCTTCCTTGCTTTAAAAGCGAGCGTATGCCTAGCCAAAGTGAATAACCCAACGCGCCTCATTATCACTGGGCGAATGACAATGACAAACACAATTTAATGTTAAACACTTTCCACATCACTGCACCTGCCTAGACGAACAATTAATCATTGAAGTTAATGTACGCCTATACAGTGGGATGCTTTAGTCACTGTTGAAGTTTAAATTCTATTTATAGAAACAAAACATTTTAAAACACACCAAAGTTATATAATTAACGCTAAAAATAGGACTGCAAATTAATATTACGCCTACAGTTATTTTAATTACCTTACGATACTTTGCGCTCTAAACCTACTGAAATAGTTGTCTAATATTCATAATTTATTTTTATTAAAGTTGAAAGTTTGTCAGCGATTGAGCTGACAAACTTTCAACTTCCCATATATCCCCAGGTAAGTGTGGTAGATAACAATGGAGTTTAATTCGTCTTAGTTTTGTGAGACAAAACCTAACAGAGGTCAATAATTGAAACTATCTAATCCATTCATCTGTTTCCAGCAGGCTGTTGTACAAGCACTTTTGAAACGTCAAGTCTGACAGTAGGGACAACCACCGGTTCGGAAAGCAGATCTTGCTGAGACAAGCCGGCAAGAAACTCTACAGTTGCTCTTCATCTAATTGCCAAGCATATTTTTTTAATCAATCCCACCAGGTAACAAAATTGCCACGAAAATAAGCTACCTTCGGTATTAAAATGACGTAAATTATTCACTTACTTCGTGCGTTTTATAAAATTCACTCTTATTTTAATATACCCCTATCATGCATCAATTTTATGATCAATCTATGAACAATCAGAAATATTCACCTCGGGTAAATCTCTTCTATCTGCTTCAATGGTGTAGTAATCTTCATCGGTGATTCCTGTAGAAGAGCCATCGAGTGCGGGCGCGGCGAGAGCAGCTGACAGCGTCATCAGCAGTAGAGGTACGGTGTGCATCATCGTGAGGACATGTGACACCTGAAACAAAGAGACGAATACGCCGGGTACATTATGTAGAAGAGAAAAATAATCCGAACAGATTCCGGGATTTGTAAGATTTGGTTTTTGCATGATATCGTACTGGAATGCTAAATCGGCCTGGACCAATGTAGAAGACAGGCTAGAAGGAATTTTAATTAATCGGCCCAGAATCCCAGAGTCGAACCCAGGACCTCCGTCTTATAAACCTACTGAACATGGCATTCTGCCACTACTTAGTACTTGGATACAATCCTTAAGTTGCAGTTATTAGCAGTGGTATGCGCGGTGGATTTATAAGACGGAGGTTCTGAGTTCGATTTCCGGCGGAGCAGATTGAGATTTTCCTTAATTTGTCTAGGTCTGGCTAGTGGGAGGCTTTCGCCGTGGCTAGTTACCTACCCCTACCGACAAAGACGTACCACCAAGCGATTTAGCGTTCCGGTACGATGTCGTGTAGAAACTGTAGAAGGATGTGGATTTCATCCTACTCCTAACAAGTTAGCCCGCTTCCATCTTAGGTTGCATCATCACTTAATATCAGGTGTGATAGCAGTCAAGTGCCAACTTGTAGTCGATAAAAAGAACTTATAGGAACGACAGACAGTCATAGGACCTAATTTAAGTAATAAATAATTGCAAAAGAATCCTTGTGACAGTGAAACATTTGCCATTTGCGGCATATAAAATGAAATGTGTCCCATCTGTTTTATACAAGGTTAAAGAAAACGTATATCAATCGCGTTTTGAAGAAAGGGAAATTGGAAGCTTGTTCCCATTTTCTGAACAGAACCCGTTTGCGGGTATTCCGCAATATTTTGACAAATTATTATTGTACGAATATATCACGTTGCTAAAATACCTGCTCTAAAAATATCATTAAAATTTAAAAAGAAGTTAATTGAGAAATAACAAGTCTATTTGAGTCTACAAACTACTAACTTTTCAAAAGAATTCAGCTAGATTAATGACTTTCATGAAAAACGCACAACTCGCCAAATTTATCAAACGTACATCTTAATTACTATCCTCATTAAGTCTTTAAAAATAATAACCACATCATAATCGTCAAGATTGTTAAATTTACAAGAACCCTCGTTTTTGCATTAGAGGTTAAAAAGAGAACGGTAAACGCCGAATAAAAATCAGATTAACCTAGATTGGAGTCTGTTTCTGTAATGTTCTTTACGATCATACAGTAAAGGGAAAATTAAAGAAGAATCAATTACGTTTATATCAGTGGTGTCGACGGCTTTCACGTAAGCCTTGTCATGTATCCCGTGACACGAGGATAACAAGTGACATGCTTATTTCTCAAGGATCATCTGGTTTCACTTGTTTTCTTACTCTAACGAAAATATCGTATACCTACTAGCATGTAATAGTTGTTTACTGTATCTAATTAAATCTTGAAATAATAAGATTAAAGCTACACCTGCCACCGGTCTGACACACATCATTCGAAAACAATCAAATAATTTAAATATGTAAAAATATTTCTAGATTCACAAAATAATTAAAATACGCAAAAGATGTATAAGGTTGTAGAAAAATGAGACGTGGTGGCAGCAGAGCAAAAAGCGCACATGTAAGATCTGAAACATCGTCATCGTCGTCACCGCCGTCGGACGATTATGTTAGCCTGCCATCATCTGCAAGGGATGTGACGCCCTCTCCAGCTCGGAGGATACATCTGGCGTCACCACGCGGTGCAAAATTCAACATCTAGACGACGGACCACCAGCTAGCTTGGGGCAACAGGAACCGAGTGCTCTCGTTGCCGGTGGTATAGTGCGCCGCATGAGATAGTCTCGTACTATGAATGAGATTGTTATGCGTGCATACTATGGGGTGACAGAGGGGGAAACTAACTTGCGTACCGTGCGAAAATGGCGCTCAGGCGCTTGAACTAGCAGTGACCGTGACTGCACAACGATTAGCGGATCAAGTCAACGATGATTGTTTGTATAGTTGTTTCAGTCAACAGTCTTATAGCGAAAAGCTTTGACCAACATCTTGAGCTTTCGCTTAGTTGGTGGATTAAGATACATAAGGCGGTAATTCTTGAAACAGCGCGTATTGTGGAGGTTCCTCACTCTGGAGCCCTGACCACCGGTTGCTTGGACCCCCCGGCCCCACAGCAGCAGCACGGGAGCAGGCGGACTGGATGTTTTTATAAATTTTTAAAAGTGCTTTTTTTATAATTTTTCTAAGCATTGTTAAACATTTAGAAAAGAATTGTAAACAAATAAATGAATGATTAAAAAAATTAAAGTATCGTACACAATTATATGTAATGAATATATTTAATTAATTAATTAATTATTATTACCACCAGTCTGTTTTAATGGCCTACCTCTCTCTTCTCTAGTATAAGAGACAAAATGGAACTGAAAGTCGCCAAGTTATCCCAATTACATTTCATTACAATAGCAAATGTTTCAGTCATTATTCTATGATGTTCTTCTATTATTTGATAGTGGTAATTACAAAGACAAGTTCAATGTCATTCAAAATGACAATTTAGCAGAGAGTGGTGTAGTTCCTAATTCTTCTCCTAATATAATAATAATATAAATAGGTAAGTTTGTTCTTCAGAAACTGAAGATTTTTAAAGTAACGGAATTGTTCGCGATTCCAAACCCATTAAGTGTATTGTACAGTTAATAATTTTTAGTCAATTTATAATGTAAGTGTTTACAATATTACAGTGACAGAACATGATTTACGTAGCACCTCTACGGCGTAGGTCTACGCCGGTAGCACGCTACACAAACTTATCATGTTACAAGCTACAAAATCGTTAAATTAATAAAAATAGGTAATATTAATTTAATGATGTCTTTATTCTACAAGACTAGGTAATTTCTTACCTGAGTTGTAAAGGTAAAAATTGCTTAATTAGGAATACTTAAAAGAAACAAAATCTCAGGATGGCATTCGTGTCAACAGACAAAACAAAACGCTGTGCTTAATGTTAATATTATTTAAGATACGTTTCTGTATTAACTATTAATTACAAAAATATTGTAACGAGTAATAGTTAATTCTTTTTAAAATAAAAAATACTGTTCTTTATTTATATTGCTTAATTTTAAATTATTTGTTTACTCTTAAATAAAGTAAACTAAACTATTATTTATTTGTTAGTGTTATTATTGTAACATAAATTTAGAATATAATATAGTTATATTTATACATTTAGAAAAACAAAAGTTTATTTTATTTTATGTTATAAAAATAAATTGGAAATAAGCTGAATACCAATCCATTGAAATCTAAGATAAGATATAAATTAAGCTCTAAGAAAAAGAAGAAGAAGAAGAATCTAAGAAAAGCTTATTATTTTTTATGAAATACAGGAAAATTTAAATAAATGTAATATTCCCGTTAATTTTAATAAACTTTTTTTAATTAACATCAATTATTATTTAAGTATGGCCAACATCACACACATAAAGTAAACAATATACTCACAGGCCAAGTACAACACAAAAGTGCCAATCAATTAAATTGTATACAAAAGAAGTTCACAAAAAACTGGCACAGAACAAACTTATTTATTTATTTATCGAACGACAAATGGAACCGTTTACTGTCGGGGTGGCGGCAAGTTGTATGGTGTGTCGCGCGCCGCCCTTGCCTTTATAAGGAGGGAAGGACTTGCTCGCTTACTGCACTTTTGTTTTGTATTGGATAACATATATGTAGTGTAAGAGCTAGGGGCTTAGATTATATGACAACGAATGCTTTCATTTTATTTCTATTGACTGAAAATTTGTAAAAGAAATGCAATAAAAAATATATTAGGTGTAATAAGAAAAAAGATTATTGGTCGTCTGGAAGAGATCGCTCATTAGTGATAAGACCGCCAATTGTTTGTAAAATTTATATGTTTTCTTATTTGTTGTATAATAAAAAGTAATTCATTCATTCATTCATTCAAAAAGGAATACACATAGGCGTTTTTAGATCAGAAAGTAAGTAATGAATATCGCAGATTTTCATCGGATAGATATTAGAAAAGATACATAACCCTCACTCATCGTGGAAACTAAAGTTAAATATACCTAATTTATCACTTTTGGATCCTTTGACCCCTCCATGAGAAATTTATAGATAATTTTTTGGTTCTGGGGCCCCAAAAGGAAAGCTATAGCTACCCCCGTGATAACATAATATGTAATTTGGATTAATATTGTATCTAATTACAAACTTGTCCAAGTGCTAACATGCCAAAAGTTTCATTTTCCCAGAGACAGTGGGATGAGCCCCTCTGCGAACTGGTTAGAGAGAAACTTATTAGTTCCTCCGCCAATGCCGTAGAGCGTGCCCGTTTGCTGGCTGTGGGAGAGTGGGAATCAGGTCTTTGGTTACAAGCCATTCCTTCGCCCAGCATTGGTACCTTGCTGGACGACACCACCTTCCGTATTGCCACCTGTCTTCGCTTAGGTGCTCCTAGTGTTTCTCCGCATCGGTGTGTCTGTGGAGGGGCAGTCGATAAACTCGGACACCACGGTCTTTCTTGCAGTAGGAACGCTGGTCGCATAGCCCGCCACGCTAGCCTCAATGACATCATACGTCGTGCCCTTGTCAACGCCGGCGTGCCAGCTGTTTTAGAACCAAACGGCTTGGCGCGCGACGATGGCAAGAGACCAGACGGCATGTCATTGATGCCATGGAAGATGGGAAGGCCTTTGGTGTGGGACGCAACTTGCGTGGACACCCTTGCGCCTTCACATCTTCCTAGCACGATGGGCTGTGCGGGCGCTGCTGCTGCATCAGCGGAGACTCTCAAACGGCGCAAGTACAGTAACCTCGTCGGTGATTATGTATTTGAGCCGTTTGGAGTTGAAACGCTGGGACCGTGGGGTCCGAGTACTCGCTTTTTTTATAGAGAAATCTCAAAGCGTTTAATCGACGCCTCCCGTCTCTTTTTAGGACAGAGGATCAGCATTGCCATTCAACGTGGCAATGCCGCCAGCCTTCTGGGCACTTTACCGCTCGACACCGATTCGGAGGAATATTATGACGCCTAAGTTTTTTTACTGTTTTTTTATTTTTATTGTTTAATATATTATTTATAGTTTAGGATATTGTAGTGTTTAAGCTTTTACTTTTTTATTTATTTAATTGTAAATATTTAATTCAATGTACATGTTTAACTGTAAATATATTACAAACTTTAATACATGAATTTTGTCCAAGATATTATTTATCTTACAACTAGTGCTAGAAACGCCCTGACAGGGCGACAATACCTACTACAACTGAAACATCACCATGATCATTATCAGCTTATTAAATGCCTACGAGAGGGATAGAGGATAAGAGAGGGAATATGGACAGTAGACCCACAACGCTGCCCCGATGCGGGTTGGCGGGCTTACGGTGATAATGTTTTACTCTCATAATCACTATCAGGTGTTAATATAATGCCTTTAATATTTCCACACGCTCGTCTACTTGTACTAACCAGACTCAGTTTAAAACAAACAATGCAATGCAATTTAACAAGTCTATTCAAGGATTCTATAGTGACTACTTGTACGTGACGTTCTAACACATTTTTCGTTTTTCATAGTTATAATTGCAAAATCATCAATTCATGATCATCAATCATCAAATAGTTTATAAGTTAACCCTCGACTGCAATCACACCTGACGGTAAGCGATGATGCAATCTAAAATAGAAGATGGCGGGAATCTATAAACTTCGTGAGAATCTCCCCTAGAATAACAAACTTTGTGACGTAGCTTTACAGGTAACAATAAAATTGCCCGTGTAGGTAGTTACATATAAAAAAGCTTATGATCATAGAACTTTTATTGCTAGTGCTTTACAACGTGCGTAGGTAATTATTTTGATAAACTTGTTCTACTTTTACTAAAAAGATAAAAATGAATACTTTGTATAATATACGACTATGAAAACTGTCTGTTTTTCGTCATTAATCTCTCATTATGTTTGATTTCATTTTAACGAGAAATAGATTTTTAATTTGACA
Source organism: Mycalesis mineus (assembly GCA_034621355.1). NCBI lineage: Eukaryota > Metazoa > Arthropoda > Insecta > Lepidoptera > Nymphalidae > Mycalesis > Mycalesis mineus. Next base: position 6,335,150 of record CM067894.1, on the reverse strand, counting down.
ATAATTATAACACAGACGCAGTTTGATGTGTATTGGTCTAAAAGCTTGTGACACTCGTAACCAGAGCTCCTACATCTTGTCAAAGCTGGAAGAGTGTCAACCATGTCCTATATACCATAGGTAAGCTTGATGGGCATTCGTAAAGTTTGAATCATGCTGATGCTATAGAAACTTACAGGTGTCACCGGAACTCCATAATTACCTTAGGTACTTATTTATGGTAGGATTTTGAGCTGATAAATCATTTTTACAAAATGACAAAGGTTTCATCATCACAGGTTAATAATTAAAATAAACGGATTTGCAAAATCAGCATTTATGTAATAAACAAAACCAGTTACACAACTAGTTAAAGTTATTCGAGCTTTTGAAGTTAATAGTTAGCAATAATGAAATTGATGCTTAAAATCCTCAAAGGCCCGCTATCAACCGTTATCTCCGCATAACCGCAATATTGTTATGCCAACTGGACAACGTGTGAACTAAATATATTTAGCACATGTTGTGGATTTCGATTATGGTGTAGTCTACCCGTGATGATATCGCTGAGTGACTCATCACGAAATCTCTCAAATTATACACTCGATTGACTTAGAATTCTTCATGCTAATTCATTCTCATCGTAGACTCTCACTAAGAACGGATTACTCGATATTCCCACATGAACGACGAATGAGATTACATGCGGATGAAACCGCGGTGCGGTAAGTCAATGAGTCAGTGCTATTTCGCTTTTATTATATATATAATATAAGCGAATATTGTGTACTATTTATGAAAATGAATTGCATAATCATTACATAGTACAACAAAGTCGCTTTTTTATGTATGTCCCTATTAATGCTTTAATCTTTAAAACTACGCAACCGATTTTCACGCGGTTTTTATCAGATAGAGTGATTCAACAGGAAGGTTTATGTATATAATACATACATAATATAGTAGAGAACCACTGATAATTTTAGAGGTTTCTGATGTGATGTCGTAAATTTAACGCATTTTTTGCGCTTACTTTGCAAACGCTGGCTATACTATACGAGATCCTTTTTGCGAAATTCGTTCATTAATTAGGGTTATTTACTTTTGAAGGTATAGTGGATTTGGGAGTCGGTTGTGCGGGAGTACGAGTATTTACTATATAAATATATTTCATAGATGACGGCAGTGAAACATTTGAGATGTGGTTTTTACGAGTAACGAAAGGCCACTCATTCTCGCAAAGGTTTTCAACCTTCGAACAAAATATGATTCGGGATTGTGGCCTTCGCTGACCCTATTGTATTTCCTCATAAACCTATTTTGATTTATGACCGATAGTACGAACACCTACATATTGACCTTAGTGTGTAGAAAAGTATACGTGTATACATAAGTAGATACTCGTACATAGGACAGTCATGATTTATGCACCTCCGAGACAAGAGAGAATAGGCATCTTCTATGTTGACGCAAAAATCTCATAGATTTTTACCAGGCATTATTGTAGTAAAGCGGAAGTCTACTTAATGTAAAAATCAAATAAAGAAAACTAATAAAAAAATAATGTGATACCATATTATTAGTTTTAGTTAGTACTAATTAGCAGACGCCCGCGACTTCGTTCGCGCGCCAGATACAACCTTCTCACTAAAAAGCGAAGAAAAATACACGACTCTTTTTAAGGAAAGAATGAGGATAGCAAGCTATTCTTAAACGATAGATAATAAAGATGAGTAATCGATCCATACACTGCTTTGTTATATCTCAGTTTAAAAAAGCAGTTTTTGCACCAAGCGATGAGACTCTTCTAATAATAATCGTCATATATGAGCCATTTTTCAATCAGTGATTGCACCCTTCGTCTAGTGGGGTTGTAGAATAATTCTGGGTTTTTTTTCTTCTTAGAAATTTGAGCAAATAAGGAGTACTTACTCCTACTAAATTAGAGAAGTTTTATATCCCCGTATCTATCTCGTAGGGAAAGTTAAACCGTCGGTCTCGTACCTCAATCATCAAAACCTGATTGAGTGTAAACCTGATGGTGAATGTAAACCTGATGGTGAATGAATTAAACATTATCATCCTACGCCCGCCAACCCGCGTTGGAGCATCGTGATGGTTTTTCGCTCCATATCTCCACTCCTACATTGTGGAAGGCTTGAGCATGTACTAGACTGATTTGAGGCGTATAATGAAGGTAAAGTTTCGTGACTTCTCTCGGATCGGCGATTTACGAGCATATGGATCAACGTATCAAAAATATAGATAGAGATAGAAAGAGAGTTCTTAAAATAAGATCGTAATTCAACCGAGTAATATACGTATCTACGTAGTACCATTCGGGTAGGTAGGTAATCATTCTTTTAATAGTACAAGGGCTGAGTGGGCAGCTATAAGCCTCTCGCTGTGCGACACGACCGGCACATTAGCGGCGCTGGGCCCCGGTGTGCCGCTCCGACCTCTTGACATGTCGTGCTTAGTGCGCATTAAACTTTTTAAAAAATATTATTATTTATTTATTTATTACTAGCGGATATATGCGTCTTTGTCAGCGGAAAAGTCAGTGTACCTACATACCTGGTGCAACCTTCCAACAACACGAAAAAAGAGAATGGAATTAAATATTCGTAAAAATTTATTACTATATTATAAACTAGAATAAAAATAATAATGTAGGTTTACGGTGAAAATACATGTAAAATCCGGAAAAGATATACAAAGTTACAGGCACTTTTATTTTGGAGTAGTCTTCCGTTCCTTCTTCGCAATATAAAAATTTGTACTGAGCTATTACGGCGTTACTTATATGATGTCACCCCAATGTGAAGCCGTCTCTGTCTTAATATTTAAAGTCTGATAACTTTTTTATTATTTGATCAATTTAATAAATATTTCATAATTTTATTTGTTATGGAATCAAGTTTTAGAGAACCGGTGTTTTTTAAACAAGTAAAACCAAGGTGTCTTACATGTACTTACCTAACGAGATTTTTTAAACATTTGATGTTCGATATCCTATGAAAAACAGCGTATACATCCTCTCTACTCTATGTATTCTGCGTTATTTTTAAAATCTATTCAATATCTTCAGATACCAGACGTAAATACGGTTGTTCTTAGCAACGACGGAACAAACAAAATATGTCTATCTTTTTCTATCTTATTTGCTTGCTATCTGCCGCACTGCTCACGGCTTCAAAACTCGGGGTCAAAACCGTTCATTGGGGGATCGTAAACATTTGGACGGCTTTTTGATTTTAGACATTTATTTTATTTCATTCCGTGTCCTGAAGTGCTCGGAGTAATATATAAATTTTGTTCGTTCTCTGTTTATTTATTAGTATTTCCTGTTATAATTTTCGTAACTGAACTATTATAATGGTAAAGGAGGTAAAGCGGGAATTTCTAAGATACACAGAATAAAGATAATTATATACAGTCAAGAATAATATTTTTAATTATAATTATATAAAATTTAAATAGTAATAGCCTTGCATCATGTTTTTATTACTTAGTTATAAACTATGTTAAAAAAATTACGTACTTACACTAAAAAAAGTTAAATCCTACAAGGAAATACGAAACAAGGTATTAAATTTTAGAGTGAGGGAGTCTGTCCCTTAAGTTCTTGGGGAGTGTTCTCGCAAAAAAATTGTATGAATACAACACATTTGTACATATACATAAAGTATAAGGCATTATTTGCTTGTGGCGTTTCATCCTATTAAAGCTATCTCTGTCTATTGAAAATATTAAACCCTTAATACTTTTTTGTTATTCGATCGGTTTAATTAGTTTTTTGCATAACCTTATTTCTACCTAAATCTAGTTTCAAGATGTCGTTTAAAAATATAAAAATACCGTATTATAATAATATAATAATAATAATTCTTTATTTTCAGATAAAAATCCACATTCATAAAATAAAAGTATAAAAGTAAAAATTCTTATGTAATAAAAATTACATGTTAACTTATAAACAACGTTATTTTTTATTTGCGTCCCGGTGGATACGTCGCCAATGGTTATAAATCGGGCCAGACATATGCTCACCGATAACCTTAAGGATTGAGTTGTTAGATAGTCTCAATCTATCCCAGAAAGAGGCTATGCGATTTCGTATAATCGCAAAGAAGTCAGCGACTTTCGCCTCAGCGAACATGCTCGACGCACTGCAGTACCTTGGAAGTCTCATTAGGATGCGGTATGCGTCATTATATTGCACCCTAATAGTGGACATTGACGATCTTTTGTATTTCGTCCATAGTTGGCATGTGTAAAAACATTGGCAATATGCACGAAATAACATGAGCTAATACATTTTAATTACATAAAAAACGTAAATTTATTTTACATTTAAAATATTAGTATAAGTAATAAAAAATTTTAACAAAAAATAGAACCAACTCAAAACGCACTAAAAAGTAAAAACCGACCACCGACTTTATAGATATGCGTAAGTAAATTAAAGCGACTAAATGACACAGTTATTTTTTACATTTTAGTGCGTTTGAGTCGGTTCTGTTTTTTTGTTAAAAAATTTTATTTCTTACTTTTTAATGATTTATTGCCACGTAGCGTACTCGTACTGTACTGTCATAGTATATTATACAGCACTTGTAGCCAATAAGCTACCGATACTTACACAAAAACCGAAATCGCTGTAAGTGTGCCTATAAAATTTTAAGAATTCCTTCAATTTGCCCAGGATATCATCATCAGATCCTAACATGATGACAATGGGACCATTTTGGAAGTGTGTCCTTTCTAATAAAAGAAGAATTATCAAAATCGGAGACCTCTGTAAAAAGTTATGCGTGGTCATACATAAAAAAATATATTATGTACGTGTCGAATTGAGAACCTCCTCCGTTTGTTTTGGTCGGCTAAAAAAGGTTACACAACCCTACATAAGCGAATGACCTTGCAGTCGGTTTGTTTACAGCCTGGTCTCGCTTCTCCTTGAACGGACTATACAACCAAACGAAAAGCCTTTACAAGGTAAATATGATAATGATGCAACATTGTGATGGTACCTAACCTAGGATCTCTAGGTTTTTGGTCCACTCCAACCGATGAGCTACCGACTTAACGGAACCATAACAAGCTACAAGCTTTTTGCAGTGAGAATTTAAACTTTTAATGTATTTACCTAGGTTATTTAAATATTATAAATAGTAACTTTTTTACTTGTATTTCGAATTTTTGTTTTATTTTTTTACAGATTATATGGTCCGTAGAGAAGACCTGTACAATCCTGCGGTAGAAATCACAACTATTCTCTTTGGTCTGACGCTACAAAAATCAAAATGGCGCTAATAGATGTTTGAAGTTGTTTGTGTCTCTGTGGTTAAAAAGTGCGGCCTGGAAATAATTTTATGCTATAATATTTAATTTTTAGTTTTTAATTAATGAATTGTCTTTTTTAATCAAAACATTATGTGAGTGTTTTAATATTTTGTTGTAGTTTATATTAAGTTTAGAGTTTATGTAATTACAATTTTATTAACAAATTGCAGGGCGCGTAACAAATCGCCATCGGTGGCTTCTGATAAGGATAAAAAGAAACCTAAGGACAAAAAGAAAAAGGGAGCCTCAGGATCTAGCAGTAGTGACAGCAGCGGCAGGTAATAATTGTCGCTTATACAAAATAATTCAGAATATACTTCTTGGAGGTTAAGCACTTACATAGGCGGCATTTGAATTCAATTCTAACTCGTACTCAATGGTAATGAAAAAATATCATTGATTTATCTAAAGGTAAATGCGAAGAAGTTTACCGTGTTAAATGAAAATATCCTATAACACATACAATTTATATTTAAATGTTAGTCGTTCAACAGTAGTCTTATAACAAGATGATGGTGGAATACCTACGTCTTGTTCTTCTGTTGTTCCTTGTAGCACATAATAGCCATATTTAATATTTTTGCAGATTGTGGTACATGTGTAGTCTATATTATATAAGCAGAATTATTGTTTTAGTTCATCGGAGAGCAGTTCATCGCGTTCGTCTTCGAGGTCATCGTCAAGCAGCTCGGGCAGTTCCTCGCGCTCTTCGTCTAGCTCCAGCTCTTCCAGCAGCAGCAGCAGCAATAATGACAGATCCAGACCAAAGAAGAAGTAAGTTCCTTTTTAAAATGACTTGTGCCCATATACTCAAAAGTTATTCTAATTTAAATATTAAATTTTCATACATATATAATATATATAACATATTTCTATCGCCAATTGTCCAAAGCAAATACATAAATAAATATAATACCTGGCTACCACCTAGAGTTCTGACTGGCTTTTTATATTCCTTTTTACTACAGACCAGAATATTCCCCAAGTTATACCAACCAACCAACATATTGTTTAGTTGTATCTCACCGAAAACCACATTTTAAAAATATAAATAAACTAAGCCTACTTCGTGCAAATGAAATTGACTTTGACTTTATTGATTTTGATGTTAATAGAATCTCCCCACACAAGAGTCCAGTCAAGGATAGGCGTGAACCAGATAGAGAAAAAGTAAGAGATAGATCACCCGTAGGAGATAAGAAGAAAATATCAGCACCGTCTACTAATGACAAAGCTAAGAGCAAGGACAAACATGAAAGGTATTATTTACTATTATAATTATTTAATATAAATCTTATCAGAGTCTATATAGCTTGCTAGTAGTCACTGTATAACTTGGATCGATTTCAATCTATTTTGATTGAAAATAGTTTTTTGCATGACCTCATACCGGAATGTTAAGTTGCTTGGTCATATGTTTTTGCCAGCAGGATGGTAACTAGCCATATTCAGGACATTTTAAATAATGACCAAATCAAAAGTATTCTAAACCTATGGGATAGATAGATGAAAGGATTAATCAGAACCCGCCTGGTGGGTCTGCACTGCATATCCTCACTGCTATAAGGGGCGAGGCCTGGCCCTGTAGTGTGTAATGTAGTAAGTAGCCAATGTTGATTATTGATGTACAAATTTTCACAGATCGCCAGGCCGCAAGAAACGTGAACGATCACCGCCGCCTCGCCCCACTAGAATACACATTGGGCGGCTGACGTTAAATGTGACAAGAGACCACATCCACGAGATATTCTCAACATATGGTGCAGTCAAAACCGTGGAGTTCCCCATGGATCGGCTGCATCCCCACAATGGACGCGGGTATGCTTATGTGGAGTTCAGCAATCCAGATGAAGCAGAAAATGCTATGAAACATATGGACGGAGGTATGTTGTTTGTGTTCTTTAAATTAATTAGAATTCTTTTTTTACCTAACTGCCAAAAAAGGCTATGTTTTTCGCGTGTATCTTGTATGTATGCATATTATTAGATTTGTTTTGATATTCCAAGTGTTCTTAGATAGGTGACATTAAAAAAAACCAACATGGCGACTGTGAGATGCTATAGTTTGCGGTCATTGACATATTAATACTATGGACTTCGGGTCTAATGCAAAATTTACGTCAAAAGTGTCCCAAGATATTTTATACACACTAGGATGTATTTATGTTTTTATACACAAAATAACATTGTAATGTATGTCTTATCGTATTGTTATACAGTCTAATTTGCAACGGTCTAATTGCATGCAATAAGTAATCTGCTTCGATTGACGGTTACCATGGCAGCCTTTTTTTGACATGACAGCTTCTCGTGAAAATAGGACAACATAAATGGTGTGGAGTCGGTAGCTTTCAAATTTTTTTGGCATCTTATATTTATATATTATATTTACAGCAAATTTTAACTTATATTTACATATCCCTGACCTCTATATGCTGGGATAAATCTTGTACCAATTAATAATTGTTGTAATTATCTTGTATAGAATAATTAGTTATAATAATAATTAATTACAAACCAAATCCACTAATGTACAAAATGATATGCCACTCGACAAAGTTCTTTACTTTGAAATTTTAAGTTCTCGATATTTTCCTCTTTTTAATTAAACTGAAAATATATTTTTTTACTTCAATGACGTTAGATCACTTTTTTAAATAACTGTTCCTAATTTCATGTTGATAATTCTTATAGTTATCAAATTAATATACCATTATGGTAAAAGTTATTTGATTAATATTCATAAAAAATAAAAGTTGACATAAAAAATAAAAATTTTTGAATTGAAAATAATCAAATTATTTTCATTCAAAAATTAAGTAATTAAATAATTCAAATGTTAAACAACAAAATAACTCTATGCAGTCGTTGTTCTAAAACATTCTATTGCTCACGGCAGATCCGAACTAAATGTGATTAATTAGAAAAACATATTGCACTCCCTCTATCCTATACGCGGGTAGCGTATGGGAAAAGAACAGATAGATACTTTTGTTCATTTTGGTTGGTTATGCAATTCGTTTCTATAGTTTATTAAAAATTTAATAAAATAGCCTGTTTCTAAGCAAAATAATACTTTAAAATCATCAGTAAATATTTACTTACTGAAAATATGGTACACCGTCTTCTTTTCTCACCTCACTCGGGTAGTTCTTACAAGTTTTTTATAACACATTACGGCATTATTGACGTGTATTCTGTCAGTCAGCTAATATGAGACTGAATTGCGATTGGAAATCATTTTGCGTTTTGGCATTCTTTTGGTTCGGACACTTTTTATCGCTGACCCGAAGTCCATAGTATTAATATGTCAATGTTTGCGGTTAATAACATTTTCCTTTAGAGTACTGTTCAGTAATTTTTGTGTCGGTTGGCCTTTTGATTAAAAGTGCTGATACTCTTATAGTTTAGTACGAGCATGTTTTCCTTTGTTCACTGTCAACATTAATCTAACATCTGTATAACATTATTTTTACATCTGTATGAAGTTGGTTTAATTTTTTTATTAAAATGATTTTTACAGGACAAATCGACGGACAGGAGATAACGGCGGCCCCCGTGCTGGTGCCGTCGCGCCCGCGTCGGCCCTCGCCGCGCGCGCCGCCCCGACACCCGCCCATGCGCCGACACTCGCCGCCCAGGTATAAATAATACAGGAGACACATCGCTATCTAGCCGCAAAGTACTAAGATAACTGATGAATTCAATCAAAATATATCTATTAAAAATCAGTTATCACTTTACATTGACTTTTTATTTGATTTTTAAATAAAATCGTAAACAAAAATACTTGTGACATCGGATACGTCAAAGTAACATACGCCAGAATTGTACGGAACTAAAAATTGAAGTATAGTAAGTGTTGTCTGTCGCTCGGGCAGGTATCGTCGGCGCAGCCCGCCGCCGCGCCGCCGCTCCCCGCCGCGCCGGCGTCGCTCTCGCTCGCGCTCCCCGCGCGCTGCGCCGCGCCGCCGCCGCTCCAGGTCCTCCTCCTCTTCCTCCCGGTAGTCACACACACACACCACACCCACACACTACACCCACACACCACACCCACACACTACACACACCACACCCACACACTACACCCACATTCGCAAACAATCCTCTCCATACCATTATATCATATAAAATAAATAAAAATATATGGGGACATGTTAACGAAAATTTAAACCTATGATTTAGTACATGGTTTCAAGTTTATATTAATCAGCAAACTTATAAATCTCAATTTTTATACAATGTGTAACATCTCAAAAACTATCTTGTTAACAAATTTATGTGGAAAAAATAATTATTTTAATTAAAAAAGTCCTTACTAAATTATAAAATTATTACATATTTTAAAAATTAATGGTATGACCCTAACCCTGTATAAATTCGTAATTTTTGTAAATGCCTAATGTTAGTTAAGAGTTCAAGCAAATTCATCAAGTCTTTATTCTAGGCATGTATTTAACAGCTGGTTGACAGCTGGATCAGCAGGCAGCAGCCCAACACATTGTATTTGTGACTATGTACTGAAGTGTACTAGAGTACATACTTAAATAAGTAATGGATTGGTTGCGTTTCTTAAAGATCATTTAAGACAACCTTCATTCACTTTGTTGACTTTACACTTCACTTTTAAATATTTTATTTATGTCCATTGAATAAAATGAATACATCATTGCCATAACGTTATCCGAATTCTTTATTTTTTATTTACGTTTTTAAAAATGCAAAAAGAAAATGTTTTTTGAATAAATAGCATATTATGTAATGTGAGTGGGATTGTTTACAAATGTAGATATTTTATCATACATTATTGAGTACACACATAATGATACATATACAAAATATAAAAATGAAATGAATATTGGAAATTCATAATACTGGGCATCTGTTAATATATAAAATGGCGATAACCAAAATGCCTATATCTTACTTAATTTATCTTCAAAGGAGAATGTCGAAATCCACCTTTTATGCAAATCAACCATTTTTTTGTTAATATTCTTGTTTTACATATTAATTTTAGTCAGGTGCAAATTGGTTAAAAGTTATTTAACCTTCATTATTATTAGAAAAACTACCTGCTTTTGAGTTCTTAGCATTCTTAGGCGACTTTTTCGAGTTCTGCCTAACGATTGCAAATTATTACCTCCAAAATATATAGAAAATTAAAAGTCAGAATATTACAAACTCCCAATTGTATATCTTAGTAATTTGGTCATAACCCTGTGCATATTTTCAATCTATTATCGTGAGTTTGGTTGGGGTGCATGGCTAAGGCGAATTTCTCGCATTCTCTTTTAAAAATAAAATTGATTAATCACTACAACAAGCCAACATTACTATTTCACTTCATACAACACATTCCAGCTACGGCACATGGTGGGTAAGTATGAAATAATTCAGTATATGGTAGAGGGCCAGGACGGGTAAGTATGAATTCATCATGTCCATAATACAACGTAGGAACTGTTGACTTTGTGCATTAATAAACTATTTCTTGTTATAAAAGCTTGCAAAATGGAAACTGAGCAGTGCGTGAAAAGAACTATCAATAAATTGACAAGAGTGTGCAGTGCTGATGTATTTTAGTATATTATTTTGTAACATCAAAACAGACTTGTTAATAAATATCATAATATGACTTATTTCATTTTATTTCCTTCCCAGATCCAATGATCCTGTGTCCCATAACAAGTGAAACACTTCTCTCATAAGATATTCTTACTTTAGATAGATATGATAATGTCAGATTGTTCTTTCTTAATAAAACAACTTTATAATAAATTATTGTTTTATTTTAGACAGTTTAATGACTTTAATATTTCATGGCAATGTAAAACTTTCAATAATATACAGTGTATTACAAGTATTTCAAAACTGTCTCAGTCTCTCTCTATCAAATCTTTTTAGACAGAGAGAGACATATACGAATTTCATAGATTAAAGACTACTAGATAGAGCCCATAGCGTGTCCACTCGTGAGACAGCAAATCAGCCTTATTGACATGACATGTCAACATTTAAAGTGCATCATAAAACGTTATGTTTTAAAATATCGTAAAATACGAAATATTACTTTATATAATATAGTTTAGTAAACGCATAATACATGAAATTTGCTAAAAAATAACATATCTAAGCAATGAAGTTTATGCCTACTTACGTATGAAACGTAATTCCTTCGATTTTCTGTTCGCTGCGACTGTTGTTACATAACCGCAAAGTTATATTATTTATCAGCAAATTTAATAAAAAGCGAATAATTGCTCAGATATGTCCCTTGTCTGTCACAAATTCCACTCTTGACAAATAATAAAAACGAACACGCTGAAAGGGACAAAAAATAATCTTGTATAAGTGATACAAGATTATTTTTTGGCTAATAAAGGCCGAATGAAATAAGTCTGTCACGCTCTTGAACCTACAGCCGCGTTATGACTCCATCTAGTAGTCTTTAATCTATGACGAATTTAAATCGCATACCGTCGAGTGTCATTAAGTTGATATATATATATATGGCCTTTGATCACTGTGAGTTTATATTTTACCAAGGCACACTGGTGTTCACTTATCATCCAATATTCAATAGTTTTTATTCAACTATGTTAATAATGTTAGTATCACTTGTTTGGTTTCCGATAATTTTACAAAAGGTAACATAATCAGTCACAAGAACTTTTCCTTTGTATAAATAATTTGGTTCTAACTGAGGTAATTCATGGAGATTCCTGAAATTATCAAAATTTAAACTTTAATAAAAAAATAAACTAAAAATAATAATGTACACAGGAGATATTTTTACTAGTATGACAAAATATTTTGAAAGTGACGCAAAAATAACAAAATTATCGTTCACTAAAGTTATTTATTTTTACACGTGTCGGTGTCGTACAGTTTGTTTAATAATAATGTGTCCATCAAATTATTTTTAATAATGTGTCCATCAAATTATTTTTGAGTCAGAAATTGGAAAAATGTATTTAAAAAAAATAATAGAAAAACAGGAATATGAGAAATTCCAACTTGAATTATCCATAAAAATATGTAAAAACGACATAAACTTAAGAAACAAATCAGTCTGAGAATATTAGTCAAAATCAGTATGACAAGATAAAAAATGTTAAGTTATGACTTCAATTAGTGATAATTTAAATACGGCTTGCACTGTGGGTTAGAGTGAGAGAGGAAGAGTTTGTTTACAACTGCCGTGTGCATAAGGGAACGGAAGGCCAGATAGACTGACGTTACGTAATAAAGCAATTTAAGCTCCCATAAGAAGTTATTACTTCCAAAATGTCTTTTTTACTGCAATAAAAAGCTTCACGAGTATTTAATTATATTTGTTACTTACGGATATGTAACTCTCATATTTTTTGGACCTCTTACGGGATTCCAAGCTGAGACGGGAGATTTGTTAGACAGCATGAGACCCGCTACTGCCGTGTATAAACCATACTCTTGGCATAGCTTTTCCTGAAATTGAAAATAAACTGCAAGTTATTTCATTTTAAAGATTTTTCTTTTCTGAAGTTATGTCGTAACGTAATCAATTAATTTAAGTTAAATAATACATAAATAAGTAATTAGCTAAATGGTATAATATACCAAAACATACTGATGTATTTTGATCTTTTTAACACAATTCTGTGATTTAAAATTATTATTTTTAAAATAAATTTCGTGACCCTATTATTAGTCACAGTCAGACATGAGTAGATAAAAGGAAAAGAGGTAATGTTTCTTAAGACAGTGCAAAATTGTTTCCTATTTTGGTAATACAATAGGTTAAGACAAATTAAATAACTAAACAATTGTCAACTAATTGTGCCAGCGTAAACTGGTTTGTTCCAGTCTCGCCGCGTACGCGACAAGCGTGGCTGGTGGTCACTCACACATGCCCCGCCTGCTTGTAGTAGTGCAACCGATTTGCGCAGTATTATGACGTATGAGGGCGTTATTCGTGTAATAAAAGTAAAGTCTAGCTAGGGTTGCCACCTCAAAGTTTTAAACAAATTCTTGAAGTCCTCAGCATTCTACCTAGGAAGCTATTGTATAAGAAAACGAGACGGAACTTACCCTCCATTCTGCAAGCATGAAGTCGCTATCACTAAGAGCTGTGGCCGCATTGTCTACATCATAGGCACATGAGAAATGGGGCAAATAGTTTTCTTCTAGAAAATTAATAAATGATGTTGGATGACTTAGAAATTGTTCAATTACATCTTTTGGACTGTGGCTTAAAACTTTTTGCCCTTCACTGTTAATTATTTCTGTAAGAAAGAAATGTTTATCATATCAACGTCAAATTAGGCGTATATAAGGGGGGATTCAGGGGTCTGAAAACAAATTTTTAACTTTTAGGACAGATATTACTATACAAAATTTTGCTCCTTTTCGTTGTGTTGGGGCGAAAGAGAGTAATATTCTCGATTTCACTGCTATAGGGAGATGTTTCTACTTTCTCTACTCGGCATATCCCTTCCGCGCGAATATGGTAACATATTAATTAATAATTTTAATCTATCTTAAAATATATGTACTAAAATTAGTATAACTTCGACCTTAAACCATTGCTTACCTTTAGGATTCAAAACTCTACCGACGCCATGCAAAATGCTTACTGTTTGATCTTTCCCTAAGGTCATGAATTTGTTTCCCGTGGTCTTTTTCTTTCTAGTGGTTTTACTTTTTACTTCTTTTTCTTTTATCATACTAGTTTCTAAATTACTGCTGGAACCTAAAATGTCAAAAAAAATGGATAATAAACAAATATTATACGACAATTAGACAAATTTCTATATAGCCTCAAAGTAGGTAGCTTGTGTTATGGGTATATACTATACTATACTTATGCTATGGTAACTGATGAATATTTTTATATTATAGATAGTCTATCTATATATAAAAATATTATATTAACATATAGCCTGTTTTCAGTGTCTGGGTGTATGGACACCCATCATAAGAATGGGCTTATAACACAACACAAACATTTTTCCCGATGTGGAAACAAACCCACAGCCTAGGGCACAGAAGTATTATATTCTCTCATTGAGTCACTCGGCTACATTATAAAGGGAGACGATACCATTGCTTAGTGATTAATGAATGAATGAATGAATGAAATATTCTTTATTGTACACCAAAGAAAAGAGCTTACAAAATAGAAAATACATTAGGAATAAAAACAATGTACAATTGGCGGTCTTATCGCTAATGAGCGATCTCTTCCAACCAATATTGGAGAGGAAAGTGCATCCATTAGAGAAGGTTCGGGTGTACGTACACACAAATAAAGGAACTATAGTAACAAATTATCAAATAAAAATATACTTACATAAAATACTTATGCCCTACATAAAATACTGAATGCAAACCACTGAATACATACATACATACATATAAAAGTACCTATACGAATTCACATAAAAATATAAATTAATAAATAAAGGAAAATTATAGACAAAGAACAAATAAAATCTAGACGATATACATGGAAGACGGTAACCAAATAGTTAAGAGGCCTTGCCTTGTAGTAGACTGTTAACAGGCTGATGAAGATGATGGAGATTACAGAGAGAGGGAGAGTTACAATTAATTTCCTATACTATAGGGCAGTAGACTGTTGAAACACTATAATGATGATATCTATTTATTCATGTTACATATTGATTTAGTTTTGTGTTACTTACCTTTTAATGAAGCAAAATGTAGATTTAAAATTGCAGACCTCACATCCCCACCGGATGTATTGACAACAGATTCAATGATATCTGCACTGGGGATGTTATATGTGGAGGTGTACTTCTTGGTTATGATGTCAGTAGCCCTTTTGAGAGCTACCTTCAAACCTGTTGCTGATATGCTGTTAAACCTTGAATTATATAAAATTAGTATATTTAATGACAGGCTATTGTACTCCAAATTGTAAAATATAAAATACAAATTGTAACATTCATTTTTAAAAGAACAACTGCTGAGTTTCTTGCCATCTCTTCTCAGCAGAATATGCGTTTGGAACTAGTGGTAGAGTCACAACATACTGATAGACTTGCTGTTTCTAAATTGCTTGTAAAACAGCCTGCTTGAAATAGATAAATTTGAATTTATAGGTGATAAGAAAAATGTAATTCTTTTTTGTCTAAATATTTATGCATTTGCGCTAGCATTTTAATCACGCTAATATTAATATCTGGCACCTTGGACCCCCAAGGTGCTAGATTGGCGACCCCACACCGGAAAGCACAGTGTTGGTCGACCCCCAACCAGGTGGACTGATGACATCAAACATGTTGCTCGAAGCCGCAGGCAACAGGCGGCTCGGGATCTTTGTGTTTGGAAGTCCCTAAAAAAGGCCTATGTCCAACAATGGTAATGATGATAGCAGCTGGTAGACGTCCATGATGATGAATATTAATATATCTCTTATACTACTGAGCACATCCTAAACTCTAAATTCATATACTCAAACATGCAGTACTGAAATTCAGGAGGGCTTCAAGTGAATTTTGAATTTAGGTGATGTTTCAGTATTTGGACATAAGTTTGTCTGTCATTGATATAAAGGAAAATTATTAGCACTCACATTATATGATGAATGCTAAACTGCTCTTTCAAACTTGGTGAAAAAAGATGCAATGCTGTGTTTTTATTGTCTGTATGTGACTCGGAACAAATAAATACAATTGGAGATTTGGCTCTTACTTTATACTGTCTGAAAGAAATTAATACAGATTTTAATAGTTGTAATACCTAGTACTAATACCTTATTTACCTTTACACAAGCATTTCTTGTAAATATATATCTTGACAACAGTTCCAATGATTTTCATAAAATTTTGCATTTTAGCAGTGTTGGGGGCAATTAATTGTAATATTAATCTAGTTTCAATTTTTCTAATTTAATTTAGTTTCATTGTTTTACAAAAATACTAAGCAAAGCTCAGTTAACCAGGTATTACTGTACTTACATATTGTAGTACAATATAGGCCCTTGAAAATTAATATTTGATGAGGATTTTAGCATAAGCCATTAAAAACAACAAGATTTTTCCCCTAAATGCGAGAAAAAAATATTAATAACTTATTTAACTTACTGTAGAACATCTGTAAACTCTGATGGTGTTCTGATGAAGACATTGGGAAAGTCTTCCACTAATACCAATTTTTGACTATTGTTGTCCAATAGTGATACAAAATTTGCTGAATTGATAATAAATTCTAGGAACCGCTTTGACTGTGATACCTTGAACTCATAATCACCTGAAAGATTAATTTACATATTAAGAAAAACAATTCAATATATTGTAAACTTACTAATAAATGTGCATTTAAATAATAAATTAAACATCATATTATGTTTACTCAATATCCCGGCTTCTACATCCGTGTAGAAGAGGGGATATATCTCCTTATAGGCCTGGTCTTGGTAGTAGGTTATTAATAAGCTAAAAATTATGTGAGGATGACAGAGATTAGATCCACCATGCAGCTTTAATGTGTGTTGGTGGGTACAGAGTAATGTGTGACTTAGAAACAATCACTGATAGCTATTAATGATAGTGAGAAGCCAACAAATAAGCATGCTCCCAGAGGCACAGGGATGTTAACATCACCAACTAATTTTTACTAAGAAGTTCAGTATTTCATAGCTTGAAGAATGAGAAATCGAAATAAGTAAATAATTACCAAATTCAGTAGGATATTCGATATCAAGTGGTGTTATCCATTCTGTTACTTTAATATTATACTTAGTAGCTAGAGTTCTTATAGTAGCAGTTTTGCCGCAGCCCACAGGACCAGACAGCAACAGCATGTCGCTCTTACTGCTCATGCAAGATGTTTTTATCCACTCGTCCACTTCTTGCACCTTCTTATTATGCACAGCTAAGTCCTCTATGTTGATTGGATCAAAATTTTTCATCCAATTCTTATCATTTATATTTGGTATATTGCTATTAGACAAAGGGGGAGAGTCCTAAAAATAAATTTTAAGTTTGTTTTGTATATGTACATAATAATTTTTTTTTCATATTTTGATTTATAATGTTAATAGGATATATGTTTCAAGATTTACATAAAAATCACTATCTTTAGCAAATTAATTGAATATTTTTAATATTTTTTATTGGTTATACTGACACTTGTAGAAGGTGGCAGCTTTGATTATTTGGCATATAATTACAGTAATTCATAACATTCATAGATCTCACAACTTTACTTTTATGTACAATAGCTTATATTACCATCTTACCTTATTTATATTGGTTTTTTGAATCTTTGAGGAATCTTTTTTAACTTTTTTTGGAAGTGGACTATTGCCAAATTCAAAAATAGGTTTAAACCATTTTTTTTCCTGCAAAGAATTGTTCGTTACTTACATTTATATTTTATAGTGTATTATTTAATTATCTTTCTAATATATAAAACTTCCCTGTCATAATATTAGTTACTGTACTCCTCCGATACGGCTTTACCAATTTTTACCAAATTTTGTAGGCATATTCAGCAGGTCTGAGAATCGGCTACTATCTAATTTTAAATTAAAATTTTTAACGCAAAACAACGTTTCCCGGGTCAGCTAGTCAATAGATAAATTAAATAATAATTAGTTCCTTACCTTTTGCATTTTTAATTCTGTTGATTAAATTATAACTACTTAGATCAAATTATAACTGTTTTCGGCAGCAATTATTTTAATTCCAATCACAGAATATTAGGATGCTTCCCGGGATACTACCTTTCAGTTTCAATATTTGAATTTCTTCTTATCGTCGTACGCGCTTATTTTTTGTTTAATTTTGTCATTGACATTACTGTTGCCAATTTTTGTCAGTTCAGAAATCATTAAACATCCTATTAATATTTGCTGTTGAAGCATGTTCTTTAGCTAGACTTATTCTAAATTAATAAAAATAATTCATAATTTAAAATATCAAGGACATCATTTTAATACTTACATTCATAACTTATATATTTTTTTGTTTATCCCATCTTTCTAAACAAAAAATGAATTTATAAAGCTTGCTACATAATAGCACAAGTAGTTAGTAGTAGTACTAACAGTATTATTCTTATTTACAAAAATAAATGTATTGTTTTATATAATTAGTGTATGTACATAACTATGTAAATTTTATTACGTAAATTATGCATTTACTAAAAATGACACTGACATTTTGTTTCAACCGAACTGTGTAAATGCTACTTAGTTACGTAAAATATTTTTAATTTTTCTTGTAAGATAATTTAAGTTGTATAGTCAATATTATAGCTGATGTGCTAAATTTGTAAGTTAAATAATGTGAAATTTTCAGTAAAAAGTGTCCGTGTAAAGATATTCGCTTAAAAAGTGCGTAGTGAAGGTTATTATTTTTCTACGTATTTACGTTCCAGGTGAAAATGCAAGCTATCAAGGCTTTGGGAGCTGCAGCTCCCTCGACCGTCCTTTCGGTCGTAAAGAAAGGAGCATTTGCACCCATGATAGATCAAATTCGAAAAACTCATTTGCCGGCACCTGATCCAAAAGAAAGAAGGCCGTATTCCCCTTTCCAGGACACTAGCAATATGGCTGAATATGCAGTGGCTCGGCTGGATGACTTGTTGAATTGGGGTAGGAAAGGCTCTATGTGGCCCATGACATTTGGTTTAGCTTGCTGTGCTGTTGAGATGATGCACATAGCTGCTCCTCGCTATGATATGGACAGGTAAAGTACTCACTGACAACAATAATTGTAAAGCAAAAGGCAGTGTCACTGTGCACACAGGAGTATGCCAATAATTTAATTAACAACTTTCATAATTGATAAACTTTTTCAGAAGCTGAGTTTTCAAATTAAATATTGTTTGTAGTTGATAATATTATGATTCCTTTAAAAACGCCTAGTTTTTCATGAATGATTTTTATTTATTTATTTTTACAACCAGCATTACAGTGTACCCTCCTTAGAACTTGTTATCTCCACAGATGATATAATCTCAACTTCTTAAAAACTCTTTTCTTCTTGACCATCTTTTGTCACTATGTTACTGCTTAAATGTAATGTGAATCATTGTATAACTATGATTCTGCCAATTTTATTCATATCCACAGAATGTGGATAAATAGGTTTTACACCAAGCCTGTTGTCCCATTCTCTGGTCCATAGAGTGTGCCTTAAAACTCTTTGATTTTAATTTAATGTTTAAAATATGACTGCTATAACTTTGCATCAATGCACACAGTATTTACATATCCATAAAACTTAAAATATACAGACTTTGCAATTTCTTTTTTGTGGCAAAAAAGCTTGCACTTAATTACAATTTTGTCTGGAAAGCAATTTTTAGGCCTAAGATGGGACACAATTGCCTAGCAAATGTCTATTCACCATTGGTTTAATTTATATAATAGAATATATTAAAACAGATTGATTAATTGTATAGTAATACCCTGTTATATGCAGTTTCACTATAACGCAAAATTCAAATGTTGCAGTCAAATGCCTTGCCTTTAGTGAAAGAGTATAGTAGTAGAGTATATTACAAACATAATGTAGTCATCAACTTCTCTAAGGGCGCGGGAATCCCTGCTTCAGAAAATCCCCGTGCAATAAGAGGTACAGACAAGATAAGTCTGTGTGGCGATCAAACAGGCAGGCGTAGGAAAATTAACAAGAATTGTATTTTAATATTTTTTACCTATCAGTCAAATCCCACTATGACAGAAATGGGCTTAAACCTAAACTTTGACTATGTTTAATCATAGAGCTTGATTTATGTGAATTTAAATTAATTTTGTGATTTTTTCCGGAACATATCTCTCGCGTAAAGCAGGGTATTACTATGGGGTAGTAGGTTCCAGATATTTATCTTATTATTTTGTTGTTCTAGATATGGTGTGGTATTCAGAGCTTCACCTCGACAGTCAGATGTGATGATTGTGGCGGGTACATTGACTAATAAAATGGCACCTGCACTTAGGAAAGTTTATGATCAGATGCCAGATCCAAGATGGGTTATATCCATGGGCAGTTGTGCAAATGGTGGAGGCTACTATCACTATTCATACTCTGTTGTAAGGTAAGAAATTTGGAAAGACAGAATATTCTAATTAACAACAAGAGATAATATAGTAAAGAGACTTGCTCCCTACAATACAGTTATTGATTATTGTTTGTATATCCACAAAATATTTGAAAGTATACTCATTTCTCCAGCCACCTAACATAGTTTATACAAGTTTTGGATTGGGATGGTATTGGTCATGAAAATCTGATCCTGGCTCAGAGAGTTTTATGCCAATACTTGATCTTTAAAAAACCATTTTATAATCTCATCCCTTGAATTCTCTACAGAATTCATACATTATTATGTAAAAAGACAGTTTTAGCTGGGAGGCATTAACCATGGCTAGTTACCACTGGTTACATGTGATCTAGCGTTCCAGTGTGATGTCATGTAGGAACTGAAGGGGTGTAGATATTATCCTGCTTCTAACAAAATAGCCCACTTCCTTAATCATCTTACTACCAGGTGTGACTGCAGTCAAGGGCCAACTTGTAGTAAAAAAGACAATGTGTGTATGCAAGATTTTAAGTTAGTTTAAGAAAACTGGATTTATATCCATTTGCCACAATTTTGTTTTAAAATATATTCTATTTCCCAACCAATTATTTCCAGTTATTTAGTTAGCTATTGAAGCTTAGAAATATGTGATTTACTACTATATCTCTTTAAATTAAAAATGATTTTATATTGTCTACAGAGGGTGTGACCGGATTGTGCCTGTTGACATTTACGTCCCCGGCTGCCCGCCCACTGCAGAAGCTTTATTGTATGGAGTCCTACAATTACAGAAGAAAGTCAAGAGAATGAAGACAGTACAAATCTGGTACCGAAAATAGAGGAAATTAATACTTACTTCATGAACAACATATAAATGATATTGTTATTTATTCTCATTACTACATTAAACTAAATAAGTAGTTGAAAGTTCTAATCCCTGGAAGCAATCAATTTTTCATACAGCAAATACCTATCATGTTCAGTGTTATTTGAAGATAGAGAATAGAGATAATAATACATAAACATTGCATTATTTATTGATTTTCCTGCATCCTGCTCCTGAAATTAATATTAATTTAATTTATTTTAATTAAAATTAGGTTCTCTCTCTGCAGTTGTTCCTTCATTACTTAATATCATGGTCCTGGTAAGAAACCTCGAACGGGTCCATTTTTTACACCAGCTTCTATTAGTAGTCATCTACGCTATTGTGTAGAATTCCATTTTGCTGTCTTCCATTAGCTGGTCAGCCCATTGTGTTTGAGAGCGGCCACTCGGTCTTTTACCATTAGTGTTACCAGTAATGATCAGTTTTTCAAGGCTGCCGTCCTCCCGCCACATAATGTGCAGTATCATCGCCGTACCCGAGCAAAATCCGTTTTCCACCAAGAGGAAAATCTCCTTCCCAGTTTTCGTCTACTTTGCGTATTATATAGTCTCCGTATATGTTGAATAGCATAGGCGAAAGGATACAACCCTAACGCACACCCATCTTTGTGGTAAAAACATCAGAACAGATCAGATCTATTGTTGCTGTAGAGGTTTTGAATGAGAGCAACAAGATGTTTAGGTACTCCCATTTCTTCAAGTACAGACCACAATCTGCCCCATACTACACAATACATTGCTTTAGAATAGTCGAAGAAGCAAAGCACTGCAGGCTATTGAACTCCCTACTCGGGATCTGACGGATGTTTAAGATTTGCTCTCTTGTGCCCTTTCCTTTAAAAATTGTAGTTTTATCTTTTACCTTTAAAAAAGTTATAGATGTAAAAATATATATCTATCTAATATCTTTAAACGAGAAATGCTTGTAATGCTTTTAATCAGAATCGATTAACACGATTGATTGTTTTTTTCTAGACTGCGTCAGAAAGAGGGTAATGTTTTTCGAGCGTATATAAATATATGCATGTGTGTGTATGTACATTTCTTTGGCACGAGCTACAGCCTAAACGGGCGGATTTTTTTAATTCGTCAGAATTGTGGTAGTGACATGGGCTATATAAAATTTCAGTATAGCGTAATAAAGTAGGTAATAAGAGAAAAAGAAGTATCACTCTATCTATATAAAATTTATGGTTCTGTAGGCGGGAACAAACGTAGTTTTGGTAGATCTTTCTTTGCGTAGTAAAAAGTATCGTTTTACCCGCAGGTCCGATTAAGATTTTCTAAATTGGTCCAGGTCTGACTGGTTTGGGAGGCTTCGGCCGTGGCTAGTAGTACCACCATATCGAAAAGATGTAACGCCAAACGATTTAGCGTTCCGGTACGATGTTGTCTAGAAACCGAAAAGGCTTTAGATTTCATCCTACTCCTAACAAATTAGCCTGCTTCCATCTTAGATTACATCATCACTTTAAAAAAATATATTGGTTAGGCAATATAGCTTTTGAGTCGTAGGATTTTTAAGTTTACTAGTGCATAAAGAGGCTCAGCAGCACGTCATTATTAAGTTGGTGAAGATAAACGATCGTCGCGTTCTTCCCTGATGGTTAGAATTTATTATAAATTCCGGCTTGTTTGATTTAAATCAAACTAGCAGGCAGAGGCAGACACCCGCGACTTGGCCTCGACCTACGAACACTAAAAAAAAGTAAGTCTTTTAAAGAAATGGTCACATCTACTTTTTAGGCAGTGGCGTCCCCTTCATACATGCGAAAAATCACTGCCTACCGTGACAGAAGCCAGCAAAATAATATTTTTTTTCCTTATTAAAATTGTTACTTACTAGCTCTGCCCCGCGGTTTTGTTCTTGCGGAGCCCGTTCCCGTTAGACTTTCAATATAAAAAGTATGTCTAAGTTTTACCACAGAATATAATATAGGTATATTCCAAATTTCAGCCAAATTGATTTAGTAGTTACGCCATAATAGAGTAAAACATACGAGGATATGTGCCAAACAATCATTTTAATATACTTTATTTACCCTATAGAGGCATTGAGGTATTTTGATTCTATTTTGTATGGAGTATTGGCGTGCGCAAGTGTGTGTGAGAATACGATTTGATCTTTTCTTTAAGGAAATTTGTTTCGTGTAATTACGAAATGATTCATGAAATCGATGCTCTCAAGGTAAAGTAATAATAAGTTCATTGTTTTAACTGTCTGGAAATCAATTTTTACTTGTAAGACATAGAAATTTCAGTACTTCCCTCAAGCTCAAATTTTGGCAGCACTGATATTTAATGGGAATTTACAGTATTATGATGACTTGTGGCTTGGTGGCCATAGAAACTTTGCAATAAAACGTCATAGCCCCATCGACTTAGGGCTCATTTGATTCGTATTGATGAGTACTTTGATCCCATATGGTAAGCAGGGTCTGATGATGAAGTCGTTAGATGGCCATAGGAACTCCACGATAATAGGTACGGCACAACCCCATCAAGTTTCGACTCATTCGATTTGTATTGATGAGTAGTTTGATCGCATATGGTAAACAACGTCTGATGATGGCCATCCTACGTCAAAACAGATCCTGTTGTGAATTTTTATAAAAAAGCCGCCGTTTTAAAATTTCTTACACGTTATTCATTGAAATCGATCTACCAATGTAAAATGTAATAATAAGTTTACGTTTTGAGTCCGTACGGAATCCAATTTCTTTAATTTTATGACATAGAAAGTTCAGTACCTCCCTAGCACCAAATGTCTGTGCACGCCACTAGACTTTAAGGGCTAACGCTAAAACACGGGCGGGTGCGGGCGCGGGCGCACGCGTCGGACCGCCGCGGGCCACAAATCCGCGAGCGGGCACCCGTCGCGTGCCCCCGTCTCAGTTAGCGCTGCTAGTATATTTTGTACAGATATAATGAATATGTCTGTGCAAGTATACACCAGGATAATCCATAAACAACTTGTTCTTCAATATAGCCTTGGCGATTTTGATATTGCCAATATAATAAATATAAATGATTATGCCATACTTATAGTAACGACTCAGTGTGATTAAAAATAGCAGTGCGTTGCTCTGTTAGGATCGAACGATTATCACTGATATTTATATTGTATCCAATAGACCTAATATAGTGCAAAGATTGTTAATATTACTGTTCCATATGTAGATAATCTGGTGAAAGCTTAAAAGTATCAAAATACTTGGGCCTTGCTCACGAGACTACCGCCATGTGGAATGTTGAGTCGACGATTATTATTCCTAGTAATTTCAGTCAATCGTCTTATAGCTCTCGCTTAGTAGTTGTTATCAAGGGTCGAATACAGAAGGCGGTAATTCTTGAGACGGTGCGTAGAGGTTCCTCACTCTGGAGCTCTGACCATCGGTTGCTTGGACCCCGAGCCCCAAAGAAGGCGGACTGGATTTTTTTTTTATAAATCTTTAATAGTGTTTTTTATAATTTTTATAAGCATTGTTGAAAATTGTAGATAAATAAATGCTAGTAGCAATAACTCTAAAATTGAGTTATAAGTACATGCAAACTACTACGGCAAACCTTTATTATGGTTTATTAGGTCGTCCTGGTAGATTTAAATATAACTAGAGGACGCCCGCGGTTTCACCCGCGTAGTTCTCGTTCCCGTGGGAATTTCGGTATAAAATGTAGCCTATGTGTTATCCTGATATGTAACCTATATTATTGTGAAGTTTCATCATAATCCATTCAGTAGTTTTTGCGTGAAAAAGTAACAAACATCCATACATCCATACAAACTTTCCCCTTTATAATATTAGTAAGGATATTACTCAGATATCACTTACAGGAATAAGAAAACAAAGGCATGTTGGTATAAAAATCAAAAGTTTTAATGGTATTTTCTGAATCGCACCAAGCTTTCATTTACTTTTAGTATACAGAATGATTTTTGTATAAACTATAATACATTTCTGAATTACTCTTCAAAATCATGACAACACAATCACTAAATGTGCCTTAAAACAGGTTTTGATAATTCCAATTTTGTCTGACTTATTGTCCATTAACGTATCATTTTAATGGCACATGTTGAGTTCATTACAATAAACAATAAACTAGTTTTATTTTATGGAAGCGTTGTTAGCTCAACAAACTATTATGAAATTAAGTTAGGAAATAGATAACATGATTTTAATTATTACATTATCTAGCTGCAAACACACTACTCTGGGAGTCAGACAAAATGTATTTCACAATATAATAATATCACATATTTTAAATGCATTAAGAAATGTCAACCATTATTGTAAAAAATGTAGTTTGAGTCTACTCGAAAAGTGAAATAAGTATAAATAAATAAATAATCATCCACTGGTACAATTGAAAAACCATTATGAGATTTTTAACGGAAGTGTAAATTAAACTTCCGATAGAATAATAATTTATGGGTTTTTTTTCTTTTGTATGACGTTAAATAAACCGATTCTATATTTTAACACTAATTTACAACTAATATTTACATTTTATTTATAGGTATATATAAATATGTATAATTATATCGATAGTGATTCCGATAATCCTATCTTTCACATAACTCAGCGTTTAATGTATAATTAACTAATTATGGTCACAATAACAACTCGATAGATATTTTCATGTAAATAAACAAGCATTAGTGTACAGGCTGGCGGCGACGCGCTCTCGTCCTATATTGCACATGACACCGCTCCGCAAGCGACGTTACAATAAATAATTCTCTAAACCGATACTGTCAGTCGCGCTATGTACACGGGAGATGCGGCGGCCGCTATCATCGCGGCTCCTCCTTCTTGAGCAGGTCGAGCGGCGCGAGCGGCGCCAGCGAGGGCGCGAGCGGCGCCAGCGGGCCCAGCGCCGGGTGCGCGCCCAGCGGCGGCAGCGGCGCGCCCGGCAGCGAGCGGTGCAGCAGCGGGCTCGACTTGAGCTGCTGGTGGTGCGCGTACGCGCTCAGCATCTTGGCGCGGTCCTCCTCCGCGCGGATGGCCGCCTCCACGAACGGGGCGAAGCGCATGTGCTGCAGCGGGTCGAACCGGTACGGGTCCCAGTGCGACGGCGGCGGGTAGGCGGGCAGGCCGGGCGGCGGCCGCGACGGCTCCTTGCGCTCCTCCTTGGGAGGTTCCGGGACGCCGTTTCGCAGAGGCGACCTCGTCCGCGCCCTCTCCATCTCGCGTTCGCGCTGCTCGCGCAGCTTCCGTCGCTCGCGCTCCTCGCGCTCTCGCCTCTCGCGCTCCTCGCGCTCCCGACGCGCGCGCTCGCGCTCCTCGTGCTCGCGGCGCACCTCGGCCGCCGCGGAGACGGGCGGGCGCACGCCGCGCCACGCGTCGTGCAGCGAGCTCATGGGCGGCGCGTGGTGCATGCCGTGCAGGGAAGAGGAGAGCGCCAGCTCGCGGCTGTAGGCCGAGAAGCCGAAGGGCGCGGGCGCGCCCGGGAAGGCGCCGGCGCCGTAGCGCGCGAAGGGCGACACGCCCGTCACACCCAGATGGCGCTCCTGCGGCGCGCCGAGGGGCGCGGGCGCGAGCGAGGGCCGCGCGGGGTAGCGCACGAGGCCGAGCGGCGCGTGGTGCGGCAGGTAGGGCGGCGGCGGCAGCTCGTAGGGCGAGCGGTAGGCGGGCGGCGGCGGCGCGGGCGCGGGGAAGGCTCGCAGCTTGTCCTTGTCGCCGGCGACGCTGCCGGCCGCGCCGCCCGTCTTCTCTTTTTGCTGATGGTTGTAGATCTCCCACGCGATCCTCACGTGCATCGCGTTCCACTTGCCGGTTTTCTGCATATACATTATTTCAATTAATTTTACAACGTATTACTATAATACCGAGCGTGCGAGTATAAACAATGTAGCATGCATGAAAAGAAGTGCGAAAGGAAACCTACCGCGACAGCGGCACGCAGTGGTGGTTTAGTAGCGGAGTCACTTGCGGCGGACACTACGGGCTGTTAACATGAGGCGAGGCAATGTTAATGATGACAGCAAATAAAGAGGGAAGCACTAAGCTAAATGACAACTCAAAGTGTATGATAGTGATATAAAATGGGACCTTTGTTAAGAAACTACTCTAATGTTGACCTTAAAAACCATAGACAATAAAGTGACAAAGAAATAAAAATTTAATTGAAATATTGAATGAAGTGCAGTCATGATATGATACAAGAGAAATTTAATATATTTTGTATGCAACTTCCATTGTAATAGTGCAACAATTACCTTGGGAGCGTAGGTGGTGAGCGGTGCGGGCGGTACATACGGCGCCGTGGGGTGAAGGAGGCTCGATGAATACGGGTAACCAAGACTGAGGCCTGTTCGGTACAGTGACGTCATTTTCCCAACATCTTTGAACTGAAACGAGATAAATTTCGTATTACATACATAGTCAATTACATTTTAATTACTATTTTGTATATGGCAAGTAATTTCAAATGCTCGTAGTCAGTTGTTCTTAGGGTTCGACATAGTTAACGACTTCGGAGTGTTGTTAAAACATTATTCGCACTTTAAAAAGTTAAAAATATTAAAAAATCCTTTCCTTTCCTTTCCTTTCCTTTCCTTTCCGACCTATGTATGTCCTCTCATTTGCAACCTCTCTCATTCTTTAATACTAGTGTTCTAGAATAAAGTAGCATAGTAGAAGTATTCGTTAATAAGTCTCTTACACCAGGTTTAAGAACATACATCACTTATATAAACGTAACTTGTAACTCTATTATGATTTAAACGAAGGACAGTGTTCACTACATTACTCACCAGCGGCGCGTGAGGCATGAGCAGTTGATGCGGATGGTGCGGCGCGTGCGGTGCGTGCGGTGCGTGTGGCGCGTGCGGCGCGTGGGGCGCGTGCGGTGCGTGCGGCGCGTGCGAGGCGGGCGGGTGCTGGTGCACGTGCGTGTGCTGGTGCTGGTGGTGGTGCAGCTCGGTCCGAACGCCCACCGCGCCCGCCGCCGCCAAAAACCGGTTGTCGAGCTCCCGCCGGAGGAGATCCGCACCTGGACCTGTAATGTACGAATTCATACATACAAAATCACGCCTCATGCACATAGGAGTAGGCAGAGACTACATTCTTCCAATTCCGCGGTACTTGCATACTGCCTTAGCTTATTCCACTATCATAAATCTTTACATCCAAAGTCATCAAATCAGGGTAATTTGACCTGACCATACTTTAAAACATCCTAAATTTGGTCCAGGAACATTGGCCTAGGCCTTTCTCTTCAAACATTTCCATTCACCCTCACCTATAAATCTTTTCCTTCTTCCATTATTTCTCCACCTATCAAAATATTTCATATGCAGCATTATTACTGTCGTTTTGCTAATCTTCACTTTCACTCTTTCCTTTTCAAAGCGTCGCCTTGGCAAGCAACTGCGCTTACAAAAAATACAAAAGCTTACTTGTTTGAAATAATGATTCTGCAGAGAAGGGGTTGGGGTTAGGCGGAGGCAGCGGCGCGCCGAACAAAGGCGGCGCCGGCGCAAACCCGGCTCGCTCTGCGCCTGCGGACCTGCTGGAAGATAACGATACAATTAGTATGTAACTATATAACATGCGAGATATATCATCATCGTGAACACTTAGCAGCCGATGGACGTCAGCTGGTGGACATAGGTCTTTTTAAGGGAATTCCAAACACGACCTGAGGCGCCTGTGGCCTGCGGCTCCCTGCGACACGTTTGATGTCGTCAATGCAACTAATGGGGTGTCGATTAAAATCAACTAAAGGTTGTCAATTCAAGTAACGGTTGGTTCATCTACAAGATCTCCTCATTTCTGACTCGATAACGCATATAGATACGATATTCCGGACATTGCTCGTTCCATCGCCTGCTGAGTCACTCTGAGCCTTCTTATGAAGCCCGCAGTTAGCGACCAAGGCAACACGCACTGATCAAAAACTCTCCTCTTCAAGCAATGAGGAATTTCGAACGACAACATATATTTATGATCAAAATACAAATGAATCCATAATTATTTGTTGATGATACGTGTTCTGAAGGATGTTGCAAACATTGCAGCGGTTATACTCACGTTACCCCCCAGTGCGCGGGCGGCTTGGCACTGGAGCTGATGCTGGGCACAGTGGGCACGGGCGCCAGCGAGTGCGCCAGGTGCGGCGCTGCGGGCGTGGGCGCCGTGGGCGTGGGCGCGGCCAGTCCCGTGAGCGAACTGAGCCCCGTCGACAGTGGACCTAGTGTGCTTGGTACGCCCAACGTTGGAACTGGACCCTAGAAAAGAAACACAAATAGGTAGTTTAGCATTCCATAGACTTAGTGTACGAAATGCCTGGCCATATGGTTAGTTTTAGTTGAATTTCTTTACTGAGCTCAAAATTCAAAGGTCCTGCGATCAATCCCCACACCTTGGACCTCATACCTATTACCAGGTGAATAGTAGAATGGCGATTAGCTTACAGGTAAAGGTGCTGGTAAAGGTCCCGCAAGTGGGGCCACGAGCGGCGCGGGCATGGGCGCGGTGAGTGCGGACGAGACCACGGGCGCAGCGCCAGCGCCGCCTGACGCCGGCGTGCTCCGCGACAGACTGCTGATGTTGCTGCTGAAACCAACCGTCAATCATGTTATATAAAGAATATAATTAATATATTACTACATAGACCTACCTATACCAGGTGTAAGGGGATTGTTAACAATAACTTAAACCAGTGACTCAGTACATGAATCTACAGCATTGCAATTTTCCGTCGTTTAACTTAACTTTTTTAATTTTACACAATTGAATCAGCTATGTAGTCCATTTAATTAAAATTTTAAATTAAAAACCAACAAATAAGGATTTGTACTAAAACTAGTGTAAATATTTTTTTATAATTCGCTAACTACTTAAATGTAATTCCAAAAAAAATAAGGCATATTATCTGTATTAAAAAAGTAAACTGTAGTAAAAGGGATAGTAACACTGTTACAAACGATAAACTCAGATGATTTTGATGTTATGGCTTCTATACAAGAACTAAGCTGATTATACCTACGCTTCGAAGCTTACAACATAAAACCCATTTGGCCTTGTTAGTGTCTAATAAAACCTAGCTTGGAAATAAGTGTATTGAGAAATTATGATTTAAATAAATCCTTTATCTAACGAAGTAGTTCAGTCAAAGGCTACTCTACCTGAAACTCTCTCGCTCCCTGCTGGGGCTGTGACCTCGAGGCGAGTATGAGAGAGGCGCGTGTGCCCCCGCCGCGCCCAGTGAGCCCGGCGTGTGAGGCCGCACGCCCTTAGGCGTCTTGGGAGCTACCAACGGTGACGCTGATAAGCTTGTCCGCTGAAAATAGTAATACAAATTTCAATTGAAACGAAGAGTATATATATATAATATCATTTTATTTTGTGATTTTCGAGATTTAAAATTGATTGTTGATTATTTTGTTTTGAGTGATTGTCGGTTGTGACTGCATGTCTGTATTTTGATGATATTTTAATATTATTTTGTTGTTTTTAAGTTTAAGATACTGTACTAACCGTATCAGCAGTATTTCTCGGCGAGGCGGCAGACGGCGGTAGGTAGGGGCTGTGTTGTAGGGTGGGCGCGTAGGGAGCGTACAAGGCGGGGTAGGAGCCTGCCGCGTACACGGCTGGCGGAGGGTAGCCGTTCGTGGCCATCGCGGAGCTCACTGTGGCACTTTCAGTCCGCGCCGGCAACTCGGTGACAGCGGCCGGCAACTGCCGGGAATCCACTATCGGTGGCACTATTGGTGGCACTATCGGGTGACTGCTTACACTACTGCTACTGGACGCCGGAGTTAACACCGTCGGGGCGCTCGTGACTGGAGTAGGGTCTATGTTCATAGGCTGATGTAACGTCACCGCCGGCGCTAAGGCCGCCGGATGCGGAGGCAAACTTAAACCAGGGTGCTTTATACTCGGCGTGAAACTCGATATTGTACTTGTGGTCGTGGTGCTCGATAAATGCGGCGAGCTGATGTGGTTCGGCGTCGAGGTCGCCGATGGGTTGGAACTGCTCATTGGAATATTCGCGTGGCTCATAATACTATGGCTTAGAGGGTGACTGAAATGCATTGCGGCCGGTGGATTCGTCGTCGACGTGGGCGGCAGGTGATTGGCAGATATGTGGTTCGCCACACTGAAAGCCGTGTGGTGCGAGGGCCGACTCGGGTACATCGGCTGCGCGGAATGTTTCTGTAAACTCGATTGACCCGGGAAGGGTATCGAATGGCTGTGAATACTGGAACTTATACTCGAGTTTACATGACTAGACCCGATAGACGGGGCGGGGTAGGGGCGGGAGATCGGAGCCACCGGGGACGCCGGTCGGCCGGAAGATATCTGACTCGGAAGACTGGTAGGAGTGGACGCGGGCGGCGTCTGTGAGGCGATGCTCTGCGGCACGCCGTTTGACACGATGCGGTTGGGGAACGAGGTAGGAACGGAAGGATGCACCTGGGTCTGCGCCGGCGACGCGTTTCGCACGTCGTGGCCGGGTATCACAGGGTGGGGTTGCGAGTGTGGAACGCGGTTCGGGAGACTAGGATGCGTCGTCGGGGGGAGAGCGGGCGCCAGGTGCGGCGGCCGCGGCGCGGGGTGGTGCGCGTGCAGATCGAGCGGCGCGTGCGGCGGCTCGGGCTGCGGTGGCTCGGTCCGCGTCTCGTGGTTGGTATGCCGGTAGTCGGGCAGCGCCGCCGCCGCGTGCGGCTGGTAGGCGGTGTGCGTGGGGAAGGGCGGCGCAGGCGGCGCGGGCGTCGGGCTGTCGGCGGCGGCACGCGCTCCGGGCTGCAGCTTGTTGTTGTTGCTTGCGGGACGCTCGGGCGTGTCGGGCCCGGCGGCGCCGACGGGCCGCGCGGGCACCTGCGTGGCGGCCTGGCCATCCAGCGCGGGGATATGCGCGCCGTTGTTGCGATGCGGCGTGTCGGCGCGGAAGGGCGGCGGCGGCAGGGCGGGCGGCGGCAGCGCGGCGGGCGCGGGCGAGGGCGCGGGCTGCGGCAGGGGCGCGGGCGCGGGGCTGGCGCTCCCGCCGACGGGCGCGCGGGACAGCGCCAGCGCGCCGCCGCTTCCGCCGCGCGCCACCAGCTCGTTCTTGCCGCCGCCACCGCCGCCGCCGCCGCCGCCCGCGCCCGCTACCCGGAACAGAGAGCCGGCGTCTGATGCCTGTAAACAAAAAATACCACAGGAATATTTTTGTATTTCAATTTTTTTTTTGAATATCACAATTTGTTTTATTGAATATGAATATATAATCTTAAATCAAGTAATGCTTACATCATCCATTGACGCATCGTGATATCTAGGGGATGCATTTCTGCTATTTTCTGGACTAGCCTGTAACAATAAATAAAATAAAATTAAATACATTTACATTTTAAATAACTTTAATCAAATCGAAACAATTGGAGGTTAAACAAAAGACGCCGCCGCTAAATCTTTATTGAAATAAATCGTCGTCAAGATGATAGCAGCCAGTGCATCGCTGAGA
This sequence comes from Mycalesis mineus, assembly GCA_034621355.1. Classification (NCBI taxonomy): domain Eukaryota; kingdom Metazoa; phylum Arthropoda; class Insecta; order Lepidoptera; family Nymphalidae; genus Mycalesis; species Mycalesis mineus. The sequence continues at coordinate 6,302,435 of CM067894.1, read as the reverse complement.
TCATCTCATTTATTCAGTCGGTAGGTGAGATGAGGTGAGGTGAGGTGAGGCGAGGCGAGGCGCGGACCCCACGCCAGCTGGTATAATGTAAGCATTAGTATTCAAAGTTATGTTCATGTACAGCTATTGTTCTTGCCTAATACACAATATCCGCTTGTCGCAGTCCGTGTTCCTTGAGAGATATCGTACGAAGACACAATTGGAATATGCAATGGCTGAGCTGTATGCATGGAGCAATATCTGTGACAATTGACGAGCGTGCTTTTATTACATTGGCTTCAAGTTTCCTAATATTGTAAACTATTATAGTTGATATGATATTATGAACTGCTGCTGAAAATGCTATTACATTAAATGATGAGGCAAGGAGAATGTTGAAGCTTATAATTCATATCATAAACATTTTGGGATATATCATTAACACAACTGAATAGCTGTCTTTAAAGGGGGAATGAAAGTAATTACTCGAAGACATTTACGACCCAGGCGAGAATATGGCTCAATAAAGTTATTTACGTATTCGATGTGTGCGTGGACTTTTATACTTTACTAAAATTTAACTTTATTTACAGTAAAAAATACATTATCAGTCATAGGTATGTTTAAAATTAATAACTCTCCTTTGGTTATTATTCCTCTTACAATTTTGCGTTTATTAATACTTTGTAGGAACTTAAAGGCATGAAAAATTAAGAAAATTGTGGAGAAATTTCATAATACTTAATAATGTAGATATTTTATACTCGATAACAGCTGAACTGATGATATTTGGCACTGAGATAGATTATAGTCTGGTTTAACACATACAATTATGAAAATCCTTTGAGGTACTACAAAAACTTTTACTACCATTGAAAGAAAATTTTTACTACACGTCTAAATAATTTTTATATTATCAATAGCCTATCCGTATTTATTAATATAATAATAAGGAAGATATTAGATAGATTTATTAGAAGAATATCTCAATAGTACCTACCTGGAATTAAGTATTTGATTGTACACGAATGGCGGAAAGAGATAGTGAATCGATTGCGTGAAAGGAACAAATCGTTTTCGGAGCGTTCCGGCAATTGAATGTTTAGTCTGATACAGGGGCAGGGTTGAGAAGTCTTTAAGAGTTTCCGGGACCGTTTGTCGGGAGCAATGGCTTGATACTTGTCCACACGAGTCGCTCCAGAAGGAATGCTGATGAGATAATAGTATCAATTATCCACTCTACACAACGGCTGAGACATTATTTTGCCTTGAAATTGCTTTTAGAGATATTATATTGTTTTTAATCCCAGCCAATTAACATTAGATACGCATTTTATGGTAATAGCACCTTTACATATATAAGACAAAAAGAAAACAATAATTATAACATAAGGCCTAGTTAACCTGTCTAAATGCAAAATACAACATTTATTCTCTGTGTTATTGCTTCCTATGGCCACAAAATTACAGTATAATACAGTAACCTACTAGGTACTCATCAATTTTGTACTTTCATACGCATACATACATTAAAATATAGTACATACATCACATATTGATCAAAGAATATAACAATATTCTACAAAAAATATTGTAACATGTCTCAAGATTCGCACAAAACAATCTTTGTAATATTTGTATTGGGCCCGTAAGTGGTATATATCTGGCGACCCTAAGCCGGGGGTGGTTCTTCAACAATGGAGTGATAAATCACGTATGGGGCGCGCGTGCCGGCGGGCGGCAGTGGACAGTCGGTGCCGTCCGGTGGCGGCAACTTCGCGACACCTTCAAAGGAGCCGCCCTGCCGCCGGGCCGCGTGTCTGCGCTCGATCGCCTTTTGTAATAGACACCCGCCTCTTCAACGATGACATGATATGCTAATGTCCGCCATTAAAATGCAAATCGTGTGTCATTCTGCGCGTATTATTGAAGTATATCATAAACTATTATAATTAAGATACAATAGCTTCATGCATAATGCAAGTTCATTTTAAAATAAGTATTCTGTATAAAAAGGAAACCTGTTATTAAGATTCTCACATCAGAAATTTGAATAATTACGGTATTTTTCATTTTAATACCAGACCGGCTCAATGTTTGTTCGATTCGATTCGTAAGAAACCAATCAATCTACCTACTGATTTTTTCTACTGCCAAATATATATTAGTGAGTTGCTCGTGCTTTAAAATGGATGCTAAAGATTTATGATCTTGATTGTCTGGTATAAAAAGGTTCAATAGAAAATAGCTTTCTATTAATCGCGAGTTAGAGGTCAAGGCAATATAAAATGTCAACTCAACGTCGTTAATGTAAATGCTCACTCACCGCCCTTCACAAAGTCTACTTTATTTATTATCTAATTCATTATATATCAATAATACGCAGTTAGTCAATTTTAAAGGTAATTTTCTCGTCAACTCAAAGATATTATTATTTAACGAGTTGAAAACAAACTCTTTAAATATTTCATGTCGATTCAAAAAGGCTTGCGCGGCTGACATCTCCAAAATAATCTCTAAATTAAATAACAATAAATCAGCAGGATCAGATAACATACGCACAATAGACATCAAAATGCTATCCGGTAGAATATCTTCTATTATTGCCAAATTAGTCAACAGATCGATTGCTACTTCTAAATACCCCAAGGGTCTTAAATCGGGTGTAGTACGACCTATACACAAAAAAGGCAGCAAAAACGAATATGATAACTACCGACCTATTACAATATTACCCACCATTGATAAAATTGTAGAGAAATATATTTGTCAGCAGTTACATGCATTTTTTACTGATTATACTGTGTTATCCGATAAGCAATATGGCTTTCAACAGAAAAAAAGTGCAACGCAATTACTATCAAAATTTACAGATTCTGTAAACAAGCATTTAAACAACAAAAAACACGTTTTGGTAGTATTTGTTGATTACAGCAAAGCGTTTGACATGCTTCGACATGATACCTTACTTGAGAAACTACAAGATAATGGAATAAGAGGCCCTCTCCTGCGATGGTGTCAAAATTACATGACAGATAGGTCATACAAAGTCAAAATTAAAGAAACATTTAGTGACGAAGTCAGTGTAGCACAAGGAACAGCGCAAGGATCCGTAATAGGACCTTTGCACTACTTAACTTATGTTAACGATCTTGCTAATAATATCAAAACTTGCGAGATGTTTCAATTTGCTGATGATACTTGCCTTTTATCCGCACACCATAATATTCAAGAAGCAATGTTACAACTACAAACAGATTTTGACTCTCTAATCAAATGGTCTCATGACGTTGGCCTTGTTATTAATATCGATAAAACAAAAATGATGTACATAAGTTCTAGCCATAACAGATACAATGGTATTACAAATCTAATAGCACACAGCCATCAGTGCCTGCATAAAAACAGTCAAGATAACACCAAGCAGGTTCCTAGTATATGTAGTTGTGCGTCTGTTGGAACTGTCACAAATCAGAGATACCTGGGATTAATTATTGATGATCGCCTCCAATGGAAAGATCACATTAACTATGTGTGTGACAAGCTGCGTGCTATCTTGGCAAAGTTAACACTGATAAGTAATAAAGTTCCCTTTCCAACATTATTATTGATCTACAAAGCACTTGGTGAATCAATAATATCTTATGGTCTTAGCAGCTATGGTCTTACGTACAAAAATAACATTAATCAAATATACCAACTGCAACTACGTATTCTAAAAGTCATTGTACCTAAAAAAGTCAAAGAACAATGCATAAATAATTATCATCATCTATTTAAATACTGTAAAGTAATGCCAATAGATATAAAGACAAAATACTCTATTTTAACAGAAGAATACACCACAATAGAAACGAAATTTAACCCCTAAAAACCCTAGACTACAGATACCCAAATTTGCAAACAACTACGGAAAACGGACACTAGAGTTTGTTGTCCCAAATTTATTCAACAATCTACCGAAATCTTTAAAAGACATATTAAATGAAAATAATTATAAGCAAAAATTTAAAAAATATTTCTTGGAGCAATCGGTTTAAGTACACACTATACAACTACACACTGACATACTATCTTAATTAATTACTCCTCTTGGTTGACTATTGTATATCTTTATTATTTCTTCTATTTTTTTACCCTGTATATAATTTATTGTGTTATGTAACTGTGCACAGTAAAGCCAGCTGTAGCTTTTGTTGCACAATAGTTATTGAAAAATTGTAATTCTTTTTAATGATTTATAAATAAAATAAAAAAAAAAAAAAAAAAAAAAATTGATGAGACTAAATATTTTATCCGGTATATCATTTTATCAGAGGAAAATTATACAACTGTAACAAAATCTAGGCCACGGCTATTTGCCAAGATGATTTTACAAGTCGAATCATTTTCCTTCTCACACAGAGCATATTTTACTCGTTTTTAAATACGTTTTATTTTATTTTTGACGCAAATATAACGTACGCAACCACGCGTACGTTATATTTGCGCTCTAGCGTCTATATCATACATTCTACATATCAAAAGATCGGATCATAAAAATGGTAGCATCAAAATGTCATAGGTGTTGTCGTATTTACATTCATGTGTTTCTTTTCACTTTATGAATGTTGGCCACTTGTCAAAACGGCTTAACATTAAAATAGATAATCACAGAGATATTAGCGCGATGAGTGATGTCGTGTCGACAAGTAATAATAGTTCCGTCGCCCGAGCGAGAGGAAAACACGCGTGAGTTTAAATAAACCCGCAATAAAAATAAACGACCCCATTAGTCAACGCTGTCAAAATAATAAAAAAATGAGAAAATCACTAGTAAAAATGTATAACAACTTCAAAGCTCATAATATTTCTATCTGACACTAAATGGAAATGCGATCACGCGCAACTTGTTAATAGATTAATTTCGAATCTGAAATTCATTATACAAATTGGTTTGCGGTTCAGTTGAATGGCTTTGAATTTTATCTGTTAAGAGGTATTTTAATCGTGAATTATAAAGACAGATATCGAAGTATCTGTGATCTCTAGCCGCGGGTTCGACGCGTCTCCACTAGCACTCCCTTTGTAGCCGAGTGGAGAGGGAAGGAAGGGAGGAAAAAAACGACATGATAGCTTTTTCGCCCCTCATTCGCAATTCTAATACTTTAGAAAACTTTTAATAGGATAGAACTTAAAATTCAACAAGAATTTAGACTCGTGAAAAAGTTCAAACAGGGGCCCGCGATTGTGGATTTGTGGCCCTTGTGACTTCTATATAATGATCTGCGAACTTCTTTACACATTAATTTTACTTGTATTAAATTATTATCAACATAAAATTGATTTCAATACTAGACTCACCAATCGTATCTACAGAACAGGGTGCCTAGTGTAAGATGTCACCTGTATTAAAATTAGATGTGGTGTGAGTTTATTTAATAATTGTTTTTCTAACAGTAAGCTATCATTATCAGCCTATTCTCCCTTATAGAAGAGGGGATATAAGCTGTATTTTGAATCAATTGCTAAGACTAATGGGACGTTAATAACAATCTCATTTGTACAATGTGTATTCACTTCGTTTATCATTATTGATTTTTTAATAATTTACTTTCTTTCAATAAATGTTTAGTATTATCACTGCACTTTGTAGTAAAAATTAACCAACTAACTTGAAAAAGGGACTGCAGTTATGTGTTAGTTTAAATTGTAAAATGTACATTTCTTCTCGCAGAGATTAAAAAAACTTTTGGAAGAATATAACAGGAAAATTCAGTATTTTTTTTAAATTTTGATAAAAAGACTTGTATTGGGTACATATTTATAACTGATACGGTAGATATTAATCTATATCCCAATTAATGTTCCTTATCTTAAGCAGGTGTTAAATAAGTAATTCTGAAAATTTATATTTGCCCATTATACTGTATTTGAAATTAATAAAATTGAATTTTGATTTTGCTTAATTGATTTTTGATTGTAACTTAACCACGGAATATAAACACACGTAAAATAATGTTTTCATAATTTTTTTTTGTAAAATAATGTTGTAATTGTGATAGCGGTTGCAATATGAACGATTAATAAAATCTTCCATCAGAACTAAGAACATACGGTACTATACTGTAAAAGAAGTTATATTTAATAACAAAGTAAATTATAATTAGTAATTACTGTATGATTATTTATGTTACGCTGTTGGTTACAAATAAATAATAAAATGAAATGACTCAGGCAAAGTGATATTATCATATTTTTTTATTGTCTAGAAGTTGGCCCTTGACTGCTATCACACCTGATGCTAAATGATGATGCAATCTAAGATGGAAGCGGGCTAACTTGTAGGATGAAATCCACACCCCTATCGGTTTCTACACGACATCGTACCGGAACGCTCAATCGCTTGACGGTACGTCCTTGTGTTGTAGGGTGGTAACTAGCCACTGCAAAAGCCTCCCACCAGCCAGACCAAGACAAATTAAGAAAAATATCAATCTTCCCCGCCAGGAATCGAACCCAGGACCTCCGTCTTATAAATCCAACGCGCATACCACTGCGACACGGAGGCGGACAAATTAATAATAAAAAATAATCTTATGCATCATTGGAAATACGAATAGATGTTAAAATGGATTTCTTTATTCTTTTAATATTAAATTAAATATGTAGTAGGTAGTTCATATGCGCCAGGTAGTAAAAAAGACGTATAATAAATATTTAACATGAGAATTTCTTGTTCGTTCATGATTAGAAATAAATATGTTTTTATTAGGTAATAATATCTGCATATTTTTTTCAAATTAACAAAACATGGCAGTAATAATTATACATATATATTGTATTTAGAGAACACGACAAAAAGTCTGTAATTGTTATACAAGACTGAGATAAAATTGTGATGAGCTTTTTGTGAGAGACGGCTTTTTGTAGACAGCAAAATAAAATAAGAGCTTAATAAACTAAATATAAAAACTTTTATCATATATTGATCAAAATGTTTTTACGTTGCAATAAAAAGATATTTTTATATAAAAATGTAATACACTATTAAAGACATTTAATTTAAGGTTTTATTTTGCAAACAAAGAAATATCTTCGTAATAATACCTAAATGTATTAAACAAAAAATAAGTCAAGGAAAAGCTGTGGATGACACGAAATAATACTAAACACAGTCACGATTAAACATCTCAAGTATTTTGAACCACCAATGTAGGGAGATATTTGAACCAGAAATCTTAGAACGTTTGGCACAAAAACTACGCTGAAAGGACGTAAAAATACGTCTCTATACAAAAGATTACTTACAATGCAAACTAATGATAATTTAATTTACATGCCACTTTTGTAGTAATAATAATAAAAGTGGCAAATTAAATTATCATTATTAAAGCAAAAACGATGAAGCTTTCAATATCGGAGAGTTCAAATGCGAAGTCAGTAGGTACGAGTATAAATAGAGGTCAATTTGTTTCTCATATGCACACAAATCATCGTAATGTTGTCATAAAATATTGACATAGTCGTCGCAGTGTTTACCAAGTGAACGGAAAAATAACTTGGGATACGTGTTGTTGAATCTTGATATACCGTGATCTCTGCAAATGAATAAATAATTAGCATATTATTTAAATTTGAAATTCAAATATGTATATTTATTCGTGAATCATAACAGCATAGCTAGCCTAAATATAGCCAAACTGCAATCAAACTTATATAATGAGTTCCAACAATGCCTTCATGAAGTGGCCAGCTTACAATAAGTGAAATTAGTAATGGTTAAAGCCCATTTTATATGTATTATATTATTTATCTGTCCAACTCTTACCCTGCTTTGAAATCCTATGCAAGCCAAAGCTGCTGAAGTGTTTTACAAACGGATTATCTTTATCTCTTGTAATCTTGGTAAAAATAAAATATTGGAATACGTTTTCCTCAATAAAGAGGTAAATATCCGTACAGCAAAGCTTCGCTCGGATTTTACTGGCGAGTAAATTAAATATTTTATTCGTAAAAAACTGTACAAATGTATGCATGAGATGATGTTTTTATAAAATCACGTTTATTCAGGTAACTTAAAACATAAAAAAAGCCTATAATTTTCCATAGAACCACAATCAGATGAATCATTATAAACAAACAATATAATTTAATACTTAAAAACTAAAAGATAAATTCTATTCTTAGTCCGAAATTTTATGTGCATGGCCCATGTAGCCTGGGACCAACGAAGTGTAACTTATAATTAAATAACTAAGTTTGTTAACTAAACAGTCGTATTGTTGAAATAATAATAATATAATTAATTAATTACACACCGCCCGGACGGCGACATGGTTTGATATAATCTTCTGGTGAATTATAAAATAATTTATTATTGCGTGTTCGCAATAAATTTGAATTTAATAGTCGGGCAATAGAAAGTATAATTATGTAGTTACCGGAGCTATAACATTTGACCGCATTCGTACGTAATGGCAGCACGGAGCTAAAACTGAACCGCGCTGTTTCGGTTATCGTGACTAAGCGCTATAACAATTCTATTAGTTTTTCAATGTGAATATATTATTATTTGTGTTTTATAATTATGTCACCGGGTATTTCCACGGCGGTTGGAACAGGAAACGTGTTGTGTTCAATAATTTTGAACAAGTTGGTTGTTGGCAATATGCATATACAGGGAGTATAATAATATCATGATAAGCTAGAATGGAATTAAGAAAGTAAAAATTTTTAAACAAGAAGTCTATTATTATTTATTGAAAAGTTTGCGCGCGACTTCGCCCCCTATAATAATAGTGTATGTTAACCTTCCAAGAACTTCAAAGAAAAAATGTAAATTAAATTAAAATTAAAGCTTCCAGGCACCGCGACCCGCCTCACTATTATCGTCATGTTTTAGCCAATTTACGCATAACATTAACCAATTGTATACTAAAAAAACCTTCCCCAGGAATTACTTTAATTGGTAAAAACGTCATCAAAATCCGTTTAGTAGTCTTTGAGTTAATCGTGAAGAGTCAGACGCAGCGGAGAATTTAATTTTAATTTGTAATGATGAAATAAAATAATTAATCGGCATTGAAGTTTTTTGTGAAACAATCTACTCGAAGCGAAATGCATAAACAAGCAAAAAGTCCAATAGGTAGGCGAGTAGGTACATGACATGAGGTGTTTTAAAAACACAATGTTTTCCATTTTAAATGGCCGTGTATTTTTTGTCGCAACCGAGCAAAAAGCATACCTATGGCTTTGTTTTTATTTGAACGCTAAAAAATATGTAAAACTCTTTTATTATTTCATATGACATCGCATTCTGTTGTTTTAAACAAAAAGTATAATAAGTATGCAGCCAACGTTGTGAAAAATAAAGACTGACAAGTGATTTATAAGATAGTTTGAATTGGAAACTGTCCAATTTGCATCTATGTGGAAGAAGATTGTTTGGAAATCTCATACATTTTGAAAGCACTGTGCCAACATATTTATTGATGTCGCAATGAATTACTAATACGAACAAAGTTTTATTACAAATGCTGTGTGCACTTTATCTTCTTTTTGAATTGTTTTAAAAACAAAATATTTATACACTATTTTTTGTACCTCTTGTTCTGTTTCATCTTTAGCTGGAGATCGTTTGGCGAGCTCTTTTTCCGTCTTTACAGGAGCATTTGGTTTCTCGTTTTTGTTCCTAGCCACAGTTCCATAACTTTCTGCCTTTTGTTTACTTTTTTTCTTGCCTTCTTTCTTGCTACCTCCTTCAGCATTGCCTTTATGGGAATCCTTGATCCTCACTATGGTAACTTTATAAAACTTTTACAACACAATAGTTCACTCCGCGTATTTATATCACAAAGCACAAGCACCGTATCAAATCACACATTTAAGATATAACTATTATCACGTTTCAAGTAAGCACATTAAAGTAAATATGAAACACTAGAACTTTTTGCGTTAATTGGTTTAACTCGAACCGGCGTCACAATAAACTTATTGCACCTTTCGTACAGTCATTAAAATCCAGTTGTAAGCACTGCAATCCTTGTGGCACTGTAATCCATAGACGTCGTCCCGCTAGCTGGGATATCTGTCGGTGAACAAAAATAACAACAGATCGTGATTAGAGCGGGGACAAAGACGTCATTGATACGCAGCGCGAGTACGTAACGTCGGCGCGGCGGCCGAGGCGAGAGTGCGGCGCGGCACGGCCGGAGCGCGTCGCGGCGGCACGGTCGGTCGTCGTCCGCGGCGGCCCGCGCCCCGCGCCTCGCGCACGCGCCGCCCGCCCAACAAAACGCTCCGTTGAGCATTTCTCGCGATACAATACACATGTAAACTGCTTTCGAAAGCCAATACATGCCTCGGCGGAAATATTCCTCTGAGGATATACATTTTGAATCCGGATTAATAAAAGGGGATTACGCTTGCTTAACTAAGATAAACTTTTAAAGATAAATTAAGATTTATAGATGGAAATCTTCTCTTATCTGTACGGAAATGTTCTACCTATATACGAAAAAGATTTAACACTTGTTTAAAGTTGTACCACGATAAACCAGCGTGATGATATTTTGTCGAATTTCGATACAGTTGTTTGGATGGTCACGATGGTTTTTTATCAGTTTAAATAATTTTATCCAAATAAACTAACGAATATTTTATTTATTAACCATAGTAAAATAAGCATTTAGGATGTACGCTACAATATGTATGATATACAAATACACATAATAAAACAAAACTCAGAGTGAACTGCATTAAGCTTTATTACCATAAGATAGCAGCAGTAAATTTGGCATAGGAAGATTTATTTAGGTTGGTGCTCTACAAGAAGCTTTACGAGCACCATAAATACGGATATTGTCAGTTAACCGTAGGCAACAAAATACGTTGTTTGCGTTCACATAAAGGTATGTAGTGCCGGTTCACATAAAGGTCGCCATTCTGTGCCGTGCCGTACCTACGTCAGATACAGGATCTTTTGTCAACGGAAAATTGAGACAAACGACCGAGACCCATAACTTGTGCTAGTTCAAGGGTCACAAGCGGAAACTAGCTACTGGGACTACCAACACTTATCTCGAGATGTTAATAGATACAATATAATAATAAAAAATGTACAGATAGGATAACACTTTTAAATACTGATATCGTTTTATTTTGTCACCTATTTTATTTTGTTTTATTATTTTTTAATATTAAATTGAAATTCTATTTATTAAAATGGGAACTAAAATAAACATTTATATTAAAAATCCTGTCTAAGAATAACACTTATGATGCAATGACATTAAAATTTAGTATGGAATGTTAATTAAATTTTTTCCTTATCATTCGTGGTGGTAGAACACAGTTTAAAATGTATGAGGCAAAAACTGAAGACAAGACCAGTTCGAGGCAGCGCTCCGGTGCGCGGTTGCATTTTTTATTCGCGCCTTGTCATACACATTTATAAAATTTAAAACTTCAAGTCCATAAATCCTCGATACCTCATGAATTACAATGGAACGTGAACGTCATAAATTATTCACACAATGGCTCAATTGCCGAAAGACGCAATAAAGAGCTTCCTCCAGAAAATATTAATTTGGAATAAATTATCTGAAAGAGAAAAAAAGTGGATAAAAGGCGTCCCTCGTTCCTTATCTTGGGGGAAAACGTTTGAGTTGGAGGGAATCTTCGCTTCCGGTGCAAAGTTATTGAATTGTTTTTCAAATGGCTATAAGCTTATTTCGGTGTTATAAATGAATATCTTTAGAAGTAAAGACGCTCGTATATTATCACGTCGAATGGCTGTAATATAATCCTATTATGGTTAGTGGAAGATATAAAAAGTCGAAACCTTGTCTATAAAAATGTGTGAAATGTCATGCTATAATTTCGAGCAGATAAAATTGCCCAAATTATAAATGGCTGATATGTCCTTGTCAATAACACATCAACATAATTAATAAATTCTATCATGAATAAATATTAATTCAAAACAAATGCATACATCAATAATAATTAATTGCTCAGCATTCTATAGCCACATCAAAATGACATGACAATAATCCTTGACATTATTAACAAAACTATGCCTATATGAGGAATATTATGTTGATCAAATGTTACCCATGTTTTCTGAACATTCAGTAGCCACTATAAACAGACAAAGATGACGTTTCAAAAGTGCTCTCGACTAAGATTTCTTGAAATATTTGGTGTCTTGAAATATTAACTGGCAGCAATGTCTGAATAATGAGTATTTTTGTCCAAATTTGTATTTGGACAAAAATACTCATTATTCATTTTTTTAAAAGATCATAGGTTCCCTTACGTTGTAATCACAAAATTCGCTTACAACAGAGTACATTTAAACTTGAAATCACTTTATAGGCCTGCCCCTGCAATGAGTCTATAAGTCTTACGGTAGGTATAAAATCTATATAACTAAATATAAAATCGAATCAATAAATGTTTTGTCTTTATCGTATTACCCAATTTTCCATGCTCTTATGTTACAATAAAAACATTACTGTGTGAATCGAAATATTTTTTACAAAATGGTGACTCTCAAGAAATTCACAAAACGATTTCACAATTTTTAAAATTCGAGCTCCGTGGAGCCGGAAATTTACGGCGGAACGTTGTGAAAATAGTAAAATACTGTTGCCTTTTTCGTATTGACACAAGAATTTTAAAAAATTTCTATGAGTAAAATGAAGCTATAGAATTTCATATAAACTGCTGTGAGAGATTTTCGTATAAAAATAAAACTAGTTGGTTTAGCGCTACTTTTTACTTACAACATTAAATTTTCCGCGAAATTAGGAATTTCCTCATATAGGTTTAATTGTAGTAAATGTTCCGTTTTTAATTGGCCTACATAAACTGCTTTTAAATTTTAAGAGGTCTATATTAAGGTTGCCTGGTCGACATAGCTTTTTAGCGAATAAGACCACATTTTGTGCGTGTCTGTCTGTTTTTCTTCTGTCTCTTATTTTACTTTTCTTTGTGAATACGGTGTAAAAATGTACTTTTACTCAGCCTTACAAAATTATATTTTAGCTCAAATAATGTATACTAATTTCAGTTACGTTATTTCTGTATCTGTCTTTTACCAAAGTCCGTTTCAGCTATCAGAAGCCCGTAGGAAAATGATACAAATCAAATGAAATTCATTTGTTATTTATTCAAGAAGTCTTAATTTACAAGGTCTTAAATCTTTGTCTACCCGTACCTAGACAAACGATACTACACCATGACACACAACAAGATAGATTATATTAAGAAGAGCAGGCAAGAAATTCAGCTGTTGCTATACGACGTTAAATTCAAAATGAAGACGGAAAATAACTAAAATTGTATACATTTGCAATTTTACGCCACATATTAAGGGACTAATTTAAATGAACAAATAAACGCCAGTGAAATACAATTCCAGAAATTATCAAGCATATTCAATTAAATATGAAAATGTATCACATCAAAAGGCTTAAAATAACAAAGCGCCAACCGTGTTAAAACTATGCGCGGTAAGGATATAATTAAAGTGCATATACGAAAACATTATCGCATGCACGATCCGAAGGGCCGTGTTAATATTTTAACACCAATTAAGCCTTACTTAACGCGATGTGGATTGCTTCCGGCATTGATTACTCAGATTGGTATCGCTCCGGTACCTTCGCCCTGTTAATGGTGCAATAAAAATGCTTATCGATTCGATTTACCAGTTACCGCTAAGCGGTAAAACTGGTGGATTTAATATTTATTTTTCTTATTAATTTATACGCTCTTGTATTAATTTATGGGAGGGGTAAAATGGGAAACCTAATTAGGAAAATAGTACTGTACAATGTTGTGACAACTTCCTGTTATAATTATAAAATTTGTTTTGTTTTTGTATGCATCATATTTTTTAATTTACGCATAAAAATGAAAGGTTTCAGCGCACCCCTACGGGAATAAGGAGCGGTATAATGATTTAACGGTATATCGGTTTAATTGTATTCTGTTAGGGGCATATGCGAATTGGATGAATAGGAATTGAAGCTGTCCTAAGTTCAATTTGCAGACTTTTTCATTTACTTCAAACTACTTTTAACCGTCGAAGTATTAAGACTTTTAAACCAAGCAAGTTGACCTTCGGCACAACACGTTATCGAATTCACTTCAGCAGGTCCAAGAGAAACGTATCACAAACTACAGAACAAAAGAGCGCTCGATTGTCACGAACAACGTGTACGATACCCGTGTGAAAGGTTACATAAAGCCTTGAGGCTCACCAATTTGTTATACAAACAATTTTCTAAGTTGTAAATTAGTGTCCTCGATTGCGGAGGTATGTAACGACATGATTTGTTAACCGCACGCTTGCGGACTGACAAAAGTAATTAACACTTACGATACACTAGAGCCCCGCTTACGGCGCCGACCCTCGGGGCCGATCTAATAAGGGAGAGGGCCCGCGATAACGATCGGTGCCGTTTCAGCAACCATTAAATTTTCCTGCCTCTTTTACTCATTTTATACACACTTTTATGTTCCATCTCACACAATGTAAGATATACAATTTATTCTTAAAAGGTTGTTTACTACTAGGTACATTTAATTCAAAACATTGCTGCTTACATTTTTTTGCAATTTATTGTAAAATTTTTAAAATTCTAATTTTTAGAAAGGTTTCATCATCATCATCATCATCATTATCAGCCAATGGACGTCCACTGCTGGACATAGGCCTTTTTTAGGGACTTCCAAACACAACGATCCTGAGCCGCATGTGCCCAGCGGCTCCCTGCGACCCGTTTGATGTCATCAGTCCACCTGGTAGGGGGTCGACCAACATTGCGCTTTCCGGTGCGGGGTCGCCATTCTAGCACCTTCGGCCCCCAACGTCCATCAGCTGTTCGAACCACGTGCCCCGCCCATTGCCACTTCAGTTCTGCGACTCGCTGAGCTATGTCGGTTATTTTGGTTCTTCTGCGGATCTCCTCATTTCTGATTCGATCACGCAGAGATACTCCGAGCATTGCTCTTTCCATCGCCCGCTGAGTGACTCTGAGCCTTCTTATGAAGCCCGCAGTTAGCGACCAAGTCTCGGATCCGTATGTCATCACTGGCAACACGCACTGTTCGAAGACCTTCGTCTTCAGGCACTGAGGAATTTTGGACGAAAAGATGTCACGCAGTTTCCCGAACGCTGCCCAACCGAGTTGGATTCGGCGGTTCACCTCTTTCTCGAAATTGGACCTACCTAACTGCACCATATGCCCTAGGTATATATACTCGTCTACAATTTCGAGTGCAGAATTTTCAACAATAACTGGGTGGAGCGAAACATGAGCATTACACATGATCTTTGTCTTGCTCATGTTCATTTTAAGGCCCACCTGTTGAGAAACTCTGCTGAGGTCATTGAGCATATTATTAAGGTCATCTAGAGATTCTGCCATTATCACTACATCGTCGGCAAACCGCAGTTGAGTGAGGTACTCGCCATTGATGTTGATGCCAAGTCCGTTCCAGTCCAAGAGCTTAAAGACGTCTTCCAATGCGGCGGTAAATAGCTTCGGGGAGATAACATCTCCCTGTCGCACTCCTCGCTGCAATTGGATTGGCCTCGTAGTCTCATCCTGTATACGGACTGACATGGTGGCGTTTTCGTACAGGCACTGCAACGCTTGGATGTACCGGTAGTCGATTCGGCACCTCTGCAATGACCTTAACACAGCCCAGGTTTCCACCGAATCAAAGGCTTTCTCATAGTCCACAAACGCCAAGCAAAGTGGCCGGTTATACTCTTCGGTCTTTTGTATAACCTGCCGCAGCGTATGGATGTGGTCTATGGTACTAAAGCCTTGTCGGAAACCGGCTTGTTCGGGAGGCTGGAAGTCATCAAACCTACGAGCGAGACGATTCGTGATGACTCTGGAGAACAACTTGTAGACATGACTCAGCAGCGAGATTGGTCTGTAATTCTTCAGCAAGGTATTGTCACCCTTTTTGAAGAACAGAACAACCACGCTCCTGTGCCACGCCTGAGGCGTCTTGCCCTCGTGAATGACGGAATTGAACAATCGCTGAAGGACTTCAAGTATCGGTTTACCACCCGCTTTCAGGAGTTCTGCTGTGATTCCGTCATCACCTGGCGCCTTGTTGTTCTTTAGGTGTTCGAGAGCCATACTAATCTCGTCTAGGCTGACGTCCGGGATATCTTCGGTATAGTGTCGGGTCAATTTGGCTCTGGGGTCTTCAGCCAAATTGTCAACAGGCTTTTGAGTTGACGTGTATAACTGTCCATAGAACTTCTCGACCTCACCCAAGATCTCGGGCTTGGAAGAAATGAGATTACCGTCATCGGTCTTCAGACGCGCCAACTGACTGCGTCCAATAGACAGATCTTTCGCGAACACTTTCGAGCCACGGTTGTGTTTTATTGTATCTATGATACGCTCGGTGTTGTAGCGGCGTAAGTCACATTTCTGCGACTTAGAGATCTGTCTATTGATACGTCGGTAGTTCAGAGCGTCCCCTGAAGACTGTAATCGCATTCCTTGTCTTTCCTCCATGAGCTTGAGTGTTTGGTCAGAGAATTTCTTGTTGGTTTTTGGGCGGTGGGTCTTATAAAACTTAGACCCAACCGAATGGACAGTTTCCACTAGCCTGTTGTTCAGATCGTCCACAGAACGGACGATCTGAACAACAGAAAGGTTTCAATTCAAATAAAATAAAGAACCCAAAAAATTACGAAAAGAACCATTAGGTAATCATATGGCGGTGACTGTGCTGTGCATTAAATAATTTCATCATATTTTAAAAGTTCATTAAGTTTGCAAAGCTTTTGTTGAAAAGTTCAAATAAAAAATAACTGACAATAACTTAGAGCGCAACATCAAAAAAGGGTCGTAACATAAAAACATTTCTGAAAGCCGCAAAAAATACTCGTAAATTGCGTAGGTAAACCTATTTGGTTCATTTAATTGTACAACAATAACGACCGAAAATGAGAATCAAAAGCATTGTTTCACTCGTATAATATATTTACGGTTCACGTAAATAGGCTATTATGGATATGGATCTATGACGGATAATTTTGTTGGGTAAACTGTGAGCAGCGCAAACAGGGGTGCATCGGGGAATGGGGAGGGGAAGCGGGGGGAATTGGGAGTCAAATAACGGCCGCAGGATTTATTTCGAACCTCATTCAATTTGCGGCGAGCGTATTGTTAAATTATATTTTCGTATCAGACACATTTCACGAGTGCGTGATTTTATGTTTTTAACATTTAATTAATCCTGCCATGGAATTTCACGCTATATAAATATTCAATTCGTTCATCGAAATTTCAATAGGGTTGTCAAATGGGAGTTCAAAATCGTGAAAGTGTTATGCGGGGAAACGCAACACCGAAATGTATGCGGACATTCCCCGAGGCGACTGCGGGGAGGCCTCACGAGACATATTAATGAACGTGTGACTTGCGATCGTGCTGTTGGAATCGTAATGAGGCGCAGCACTGAACTTGTCTCAGTATGTAAATCGTGCGCCGAGCACGTCGATCAGAATAAAATCCGTAATAACAAAAGTTCATAGACAAATATTTGCTGAATGTACACAACAATGGGGCGAGCACACGAAATGGAGGTGGTTTTAAATTCAAAATCTCAAACCTTTGTGTAGCGCGCAGTGCTTGCGCTAAGCGCACTGCACTGAGAAGTCGCAATCAGGATTTGTGACAAAGAAACCGAGGAGGGGCGGAAATACGGGGAGCGTCAACAACACAAAGAGATGCTTACCTTTGGATTTCTGCGAAGCTATCTTTCAACAAGTTATATTAAAAAGAAAATGTGAAGAATATCGAATAAATAAGTCTTGTATTTTCCGTTTCTCACAAACAATTGTTAACAAGTAGGTGATAACTCTGTTGAAATATAAATAATAAATATTTTCATCAAAAAACTTTATTTGATTTTTACATAATTTTCAGGGAAGACAAAAAATAGTGTACGTTAAGTATATCCTATTATTAATTAATGTATAAGTTTAGATGTTTGTTCTCATATGACGCAAAAGCGACCTGAATTTAAACTTGAATTTTTGAACACAGATTTAAATTGGATAGGCACTTTTTGCTTTGATCTATTTACGTGATTCTCCTTGATTTAAAACTTAGCTCGGATCAAAATACATACTTATTTTATACAGGTCAGACATACGGATCATAAGAAAAAAAAAAGTATAATAAGGTTGCGAGCATTTACTAATAGTGATACGATAGGAGCGGCTCTTCTAACTAATGTACGTACATCACTCAACTGTACCGGTTATCTAAATAATAGCTCTCCAGAAGTTTATAAAAATACGAACATTAAAATAATATTTAGCGACAGCAGTGGGACTGGGGAGCCTCGGATGCGGGGAGATGCGGCATGCGCGATGTAGCGCGAGGTGACATAAAATTTTCAACGAGCGCGTCAAGTATCTGCCGACATTATCTAACCGTTTGCGAGTGCTCCACCGCATCTCATATCTTTTGAATAAAAATTCTCAAGTGTAATATTGTTCCCGCTAGCTTATGCACTTTTAATGGATTGTACGTAAATATTATACAGCGAGTAACAACGGCGGAAAATCTTAAACAACATCGTGAAAATGTGTAGGGCACTTTGGAACTTTAATAAAATACGAACGTCGTCGTAACAATAATAAAAAAGTGAGCTTAACAAGCTGACAATTTAATGCCGTAAAATTGTAATTTCCTCGCGGCTCGTAAAAAAGCAAAAAGAGGATAATGGTTGCAAAAAGAGTGAGCGAACGTAAATATAGCGACGAAACACAGAGTGGCGAGACAAATAGAAGGCCAAAGAGGGGAAGGGGCGGTCACTGACAATCTCATTACAGATATGAATACATAATGAGTTAGCATTAAGCCTCTCCCGTGCACGAGGCGGGCCGCCGTCGCCTTTGTTGCCGTTGTGTACTGCGTCGGGATTACGGGCGCAGCGAGCCCAATTTATTCAGCTAATCGAGCTTACCTCGTTTGCCGTAAATTAATCAACTTTAGGTCAAGTTGCGCATATGATATTCACGATTCTACGTAACATGCTTAGCTCCGCTGAGAGGATTGTTTATGCGAGCTCCTGTTTATTTCGTTTTATAACGTAATATTAACGCAAATAGAAATGTAAATATTAATGAAAACTTTTTTAAAAACATTTCGGAAAACAGAACAACTTTGTATCTTTTAAGATAAAATTAGTATTAATGCAGGTTTTGTCGTTTCCTAATAATTAATGTGAATCTACATTAATTTTGATGAACATATTTTTTTTTATTTTTTTATTATTGAAAATAAACTCTTAAGTTGCTCTGATTATGATTATTGAGTTTTCAGAATCATATGTAAATATACTAAAAATATCCTATTATTATATAAATGTTTTACAATAAGTCATTTCATCGGAAATAATTCTATATTAAAAAAAAAGTAATTAAACTATTTCCTTTTAATTTACACTCTTTACGCATTGTTAAATCTTTATTGTTGCACTGAGTTCTAGCCTTTTAAATCGTTTTTATTGTATTCTCATGTATCCAGAATCGTTGAGCCTGTTAAAAATTTAGTTAATGAAGCTTTGCGACTGTCATGTCAGTGTGACAACTATACGGAACAATAATACGGAAATGGACGATAACCAACTTTAGGCTCGAGTCAAATACTCCGAGTTCTAGAGCTTTTAATTGTAATTTATATTAAATAGAAAATAAAATGCAATAAAATGATGCATAACACATTGTTGTACAATATGTTTTTATTAGTGGGTTAAAGTCCTATACATTGTCTGGCATTCTCCTTTAGAATGTCAGTCTGTACGATCATACTCGTTTTATATTATGTTTCATCTAACAAAATAGCAAGCATCGGTTGGTACGTATTTTATTTATAACAGCCACGCTTGTTAAAATAATGTGACACGCAAAGTGAGCACGTGACGACAGCCAGATGGACGGGTTCAAATCCCGAGAACGCGTGCGCCGGTTGCCAAGTCAACTGACCTGTTTATGCCCGGTGCACTTGACAGCGTCGATCAAGCTTTGGGCTACGATGCTACTGATACGCGTCCGACTGCCAGGGGCATTTCAACGGATCGAATAAATTATATGCGACTCAATTAACATAAATCACTTCTGACGAGGAGCCACCCATCGATATTGACAAGATTGACACGACCAATCAATCTATTTAAATAAGCTATACATTATCCAAAATTGTGCCAAATATGTAATACAAATTTTAAAGAAATTTAAGTATCATAAAAATTTTAAATTACAAGTACGTAGCACTTAAAATTTTAATCTACATGATTAAAATATTTATAAATAAAAGATTACTAATATTTTAAATGAGAATATAACTCTGTCTGTTTATTACTCAATCACGGCTATTACTGGACCGTTTTAAATGAAATTTGGTACAGTAATTTAGAGCCTGAGAAAGGAAATCGGCTACTTTTCGAACTATCACAAAACCTAATAATTTCTTGCGGACGGAGTCGCGGGCGTCCGCTAGTACACAATAACAATTACAAGTTGTATAAATCTTGACAAACGTAGTCTTGATGAATTAATATAAGACAGGAAGACGCTCTTAATCCTTGAAATTATGACGTGTAGAAAAGGAAATTGAAATTACATTAATTATTCGAATTCAGTATACAAAAAAAAAAGATACAAACAAACTCCTCACAAAATAATAAAGTTAGTCGATGTAGTTAGGAAACAATTCCGTAGCTTCAACCAGTGTAAAACTTCTGAGTTTTAACATCGCAGCACCTGGATAGTACGAGTACAATAACCACGCCGCAGGTTGTGCAAACATGTAGCGGGTGAACTTCGAGCTATTTCGTTAACAAAGCGCCGCTGTATAAGAGCTTCTGGTCAAAGAGAATGAGAATTTCGACGCGCGCTTTGTTCCCGAAATTGAATTGAATGTCATATGGAACACATTCCGAATGCTCAAAGAGAGAGTAATTGCGATCTGGCGGCTCCATTTAGAATGAATTCGTACAAATCTGACGATGAGAGGCAAAAAGGGGAGGTGGCATAGCGCTGTGACGCTTGTGAGCAGTGAGCAGTGCTCGGCGTGCAAGTCTCGCGCCTAGCCACTCGTGTCGCACTGCGCGACTTGGTCGCTTGCCAGCCGCTTTCTTTTATCGCTATAGCGAGCTATTTGATATGCAGCCATTGTTTACATTTAATGATACAGAAAAATCTAAACATATTTCAATGTATTACGAGCGAGATGTTGAGCTAATGCTATAAGAGTTATAGTATTGTAAAGCATTTCAATTTCAATATGTAAATGTAAAATTATTTTAGCACGTGTTTTTAATTTGATTTGATCAAGATTTAAGAAAATAATACATGGCTCACGAAAACATCATACCAATGCACAATAACCTTTTAAGTTAACTTAGATTAAATATACACATAATATAAGTCTTTTACACAATAGATACACAATATACATCTAACATCACAGATATCAATACAAAAGCACGTTTATAAGCTCGTATCGTAAACATCCCCTATACATTTGTGTAGAAAATACGTCAGAAGTTTGAGAAACATTACGAATCATTATTTAATGTGCTTCAGACTCCCTAATAAAATTATAACGCCGTATAAAGGGCACAACAAACCAAAAGAGATAAAGAGAGTACGTAATAAAAACAGTTCAATTTTAGGGGTATTTTGTCGAGGTTATATCCATAAACTGAGCAGAGCGAGGGTGGGAGCGCTCCCGCCCGCGCCCACCCCCCGAGCGTTCGCGAAGTAATGAATAAACTCGCTAAACACAATTTCACGATGAGAGTAATCGGCCCACTCTTTAACACAACAGAAGTGATTTTCTGTCAGTGGCCAGATATTTGTACTGGAATCTTATTAATAACCTAATTATTTTATGCCAATTCGAATCTGTTTTTTTATACTATAGACTTGCGCTTGCTTCTATCAAAATGGAAGGTAATGATGATGTAGCTTACTTGAAACTTGCCTTCCCAGGTGTTTTCAGTGTTAATTTGGAAATAGCTTATAAACAAAAGCTATATTCCCAGGTTTTGTAGATCATAGGACATAATAGAATTGATCCTTAAGAGGTTATAAAGTTATGAAACTTGTTGCACTAATCCATTAACATGAAGATAACAGAAAATTGAACACAGTGAACGAGACAAACCTCAATAAATAGGAGTTATGAACAGAGAGCATAATAACTTCCAAGATCGTAATACAGTTAGTAGTTTGGAATTTGTCTGACGACTTGTGATCAGCTTTGGGACTTTCTCCATCACGATAGATGTTGCTATAATAGCAATCGCAGAACATTTCGACCTTTCCCTTGTTTACGATGAAATCACTCGATAAATATGATACCATAAGTAAAATACATAAAAGGCGTACAAAATGTATTCCGAATCCGTATAAATACGAATACTGTTGTAAATGTGTTTGTGATACCGATTCGTTTATCTTTAAAAAGGTTAACAGCACGGGGGAGAGAAAATCTCGAAAATATCCGGACGTGGAGTAAACTTGAACATTCTGCAAAACATGAGAACGGTAAAGCGCTGTAGAACAAAGGTATTAAAGCGAATTTTCAAGCTCGTTCTTGTGGAATATAGAGGAAAGCGACGCAATGGCTCCGCTAACTCATTTTGTTTGTTCTCTCTGTATAAAAATGTAGTTTGTTTCGGAGCGTTTGTCGAGGGCCGAGGGGTTGCTAAATTTGGTTTATTTTATTGCGGTCGTAATGAGTAACTCGAGCTGCAGAATCAAATTACCTATTCTAATTTTACCACATTGTTTTATATTTGCTTAGTGTACCACAATAAATTATTATTATACCCTAGTTTATGTCGCTTATCTCAAGCATCTAGCACAAGCACTTAGCACTTTACCAGCTTAACGAAACATAAGAAATATTAGAGTAGTCACCTTGGTCATTAGTGGGTGTCACTGGTGTTTTTGTCAGGTCGAAATGAGGCGTAAGCGAACATACAGTGTTAGAGAAAACCTATTTTGTTTTAGCTGTCGATTTCTTTCGGATATCTTTAAAGAAGTGGGCGATGGTTAACAACTCTTAATAATTATATACCAGGCATATAATATAATGTACGTAATTAATATGATGGCACACAATAGTGCGAGATAAAAATCTATTTCATAAGTATCGACGTGCAGCTTGCAATAAATATTAACATCATATAATAATATAAAAGGCTTTATGTGCAGTATTATAGTACACAAATCGCTTCGGGGAGAACACCCGCTGTTGAGTCTCTAGTTTTAAAATAAATTTACATAGTAACGTGAGCTGAAAATAAAGAGGGAGAAGCGAAACGTCGAAGAGCAATGAGGCGATGCATAAAGTCGCTTCGAGACAAAGTATAAAACAACAAAGTGGTCGACGCATCTAGCTCGACGGCATAAAGAGGGGAATAATCCGACAACGTACGCTAAAGTGCCGAGAACAGTGCTTTAGGATACACATAAAATAATGATCTGTCTTCTCGAGCAATATTCGCTCGTAATTTATGGCATAACAAAACAGTTGCTTTTGAAAGTTAGCAATAAAAACACGACGTTCGCCTTGTAATGATACGACCACTATACACGTAAGATACTAATTGATAACACGTACGTAGCGGCAAATTACTCTATGAGGAATGTAACTAGGCTTTTTATTTTTTTATTTTTATGATTAGTACCAGAGTGCTTGGTGGCGTAAACTCTTCCTAATTACAGTGTAATTACACATTACATCGTTTAATAGTCTATACAATGTCTTAGACGATTATGAGTGAAGCTTAAGCTATATTTAAAGTAGTATATTTGAATTCGTGGATATGGGGCTTTGTAAAACGATTTATAATTATTATGATTAAGTAACCTTAAAGTATCGAAGTAAATATATAGTTTCACATTGAATCATTCATATTACGACATCTTGAATTTTAATGAAGTATAAGTAGATATTATATTCAAGAACATGAACATGATTTGCACGGATAGAGACGCGCCTTGAAAAAAAAACGTGTTACTGTAATTGATCCGCGGTGGCGTTGCAAGAAATCGCATGCGATTTAGTAGTGACGGGGTCCAGTTAATAAGATAAACATGAGGCGAGGACAAAAACCGCTTTAATGAGACCGAGAGAATGTACATTGGTGATATTACACGAGCCCGCACCAACGTAGGACCCGCAACCGGTTCCCCACCGGCCCGAGTATCCATTAAACTTTTAATTTAATCTCTTTAACGTGTTTTGAATTCTAATCGAATTAGAACGAACGATAAATATACGGTATAATTATTATTAATTACATTTAATGACTGCTTAAAAAATTATAACTGCTTTAAAAAATATTGAAAACTTTAATACTTTGTAGAAGTAAAGATTTTATCGTAACATATGGGCTGATAGTGAAAAGCTGCTGATTACATGTTAAATGTGACAATTTTAATAATCGTGAAGAACAAACCAATGGTTTTAATTATATTGCAACTAAGCGACCTTAATATCAAATGACTGAGCGGGCAAATTTTATGGTGGATAAATTTTACTATTGTGAAATTAAACTTAGTTTAATTTTTGAAACGCTTTAAATAATACGTTTTTAAACATTACGATGTGTCTCTTAGTGACAAAAAACTGACAAAAGGGCGCTGACTACAAACAAAAGCTAATTTAAAATTCAGGGTTAAACCTTTAATAAAAAGAAACATTTAACTTTAAAATGTTTGAAATGGAAAAATAAAACAATGCAATGAATTCACGTGATTCTAAATATTTAAATATTTTGTGACAAATTGCGTCTTTCAGTGACAGGGAAGTGACAACGACGCGCGGACATCAAACGGAAGCCAATTAAAATCCGGGCTAAGTCGTGTTATTGTCACGGCCACATTTGTTGTTGTCACTTCGCCCACGTATAGGTTTACCATTGCCTATTCCTAACGTATCGGGTGTCATATAATTCAAAGCCATTATAGACTCTCTTGTCAATTTCATACATTACATTGAAATACACCTGCCCGGTGTTAAATAAGTTCATATTCGTGACTTCACGTAATAAATATATTTTAATCATCGTTTTAATAGTATGACAATAAATTGTTACATTACAATCTATAAACATAAAACATGTTTATATTAACAGGTTGGGTTAGATTTCGATTAAGGATATCATTACAATGACTAAAATAAAAATAACTTTTTATGGCTGCAGAGAATTGACAAATCTTTTAATTAAGTGTAATTAACTAATAAATTTAGATGTAGAGTTTATGAGCATAACAAAATAATTAAAATTACTAGTAAAACATAAAAGTGACAAATTACGAGTATAAGAATCACCGATTAGCGTCGAAAGTGATATCGTTGTCAGGATTACATTTATAATACTTATTTATTTTATTGTTTATTATATCGTAATAAAAATTATGCAAATAATATGCAATGTTGTTCAAATGATGACTGTTTTAAATGAGCAATTGCTGAGTTTCTTTTATTGCTAAGTGTTTAAAATCAGTAATAAGTTACTACAAAAAAACATGCTGCCCGCATTAAAAGTGCATGTAAATTACGTCTATTTAAAAAAAACAATTTGAATTTATAACATCTCACAAACACTTTTGTGACAGTTGAGCGTGTTTATTTTGACAAAGGAGTGACCAGGTTTTACATGTGACGGCCGGGAATCTAATTTAAAATCATGTTTTGGACGGGCTAAATGCATTTTTTATATTAGACGTACTTTTCGTAAGCTGAATTTCTTGATCGCAAAATAGTAAACAATAGGGACTTGTAAGTGACTAAAATACCTCGTCTGGAATTTATTACGAATAATAATTTCATAATAAGTTTCTAACCAATTGGATCTAGACCATTTATTGTAGAAGTAATTAAAAGAAAAAAAGAGCTAAAAATTGAAAGCTGAATCAACAGAGAGTACTTGTAAAAAATATTGTCTAATAATTCATAGTCAGTTTTGTTTAAAACATTTTGTAACCGTCTAGACAACGAAATTGAAATGCTTTTGTGTTTAACAAAATAAGCGCTTGTTACTAGTCCATTAAGCTAAGCGTCTAAAGGCAAAATGTAAGTATCATTCTCGGCGGGATCGAGCAATTAATCCTAAAACCACAAGCTCAAACGAATCCGTCTTGCTTATAATACGGCGAATCTCCACCGAGCCGGGAAGCGGTTCAACGTATATTTAAACACCTGTCATCCCCTTATCTCACTTGCTCTATACAGATCGTCTAACTTAGATTACTTTGTAATAATTCTGTGAAATTTCGCCCCAGACAGAATATATAAATTGGAGTTTGTCACGACTTGGCGCAATATTAATGGATTATAACAGTACAATTTATAGACTGCCTGAGTGGACCACTTTGTTTACTTGTTTTCTTATACTTTGTCTTTTTATATTGCCGCTACTGGAGTTGGACGATTTGCCGTTTTAAACTGACGGCGCAACTTTTATCAACGATATTATCATTGATAAATGGCCCGTTTATGCTGTTTTTTAAACACTGAAATATTACAACATATTAGACGATCCTACACTTTAACAGTTACATAGAGTGTTTAATGACTTTATTATTCAATTTTGTTATGCAAATGAATGTACGACTTGAATGAATTGATACAAAAAGAAAATTTCAAGTAGTGGATAGGATTCATTAATAATTATGAGAAGAGAAACAACGTGATCATCTCTTGAAAATGAAAACAAAGAAATCAGCGAACCAGCTCCGAGCAAAAGTAATTAATTAAGGTGGAAACAATCGCGAACAACTTTGCACTCATCTCGAAAACAATGGTATACAAAATACCTTTACAAAAGTTTACGTAGGTATACGGACTCCACGCGCCCTGCAGGCTTACCATTATATTGAACAATCAGAGAGTATCCAGATAATGCAAACCAAAATTAAGAATTTTCTTCATAATTACATGTTGCCTGCAGATACTTTAAATACTCTACAATATTATCATTATTATTGACACTACGTAGAGTAAGGTAGACCAAAGAATCTGTTCCATCTTCAGGCACCAGACCATCACAGAAACCCTTTCTGAATGAGCAAGCCGGATGACTCTCAAGGTCAGAGTCCTTACATATTGACAATATTATTGTATGTGTATAGACTTGTATTCACATCATCTACTGAATATTGGCAAAATAAACCGTTAAACGTTAAAACATATTGCAAGTGTTAATCATTAGATTCCGGACCATCCCCGTTAACGGAAGCACGATATGGCTAACCTTTTGTAAATTGTTTGGGCTAGAATAAATTAGGAACGTTATGTGAATCGCGGCGAGCCCGTTCCTGTCCGTATTTAAAGCATTACGGTGAACTTTGTGGTGGGATAGTTGCGGCTTGACCGTAATCGCTCACACGCTCGTATAAGAACGGCTGTTCAGCTTTTATACGTAATAACTACTAGTTCACTGATATTAACCATGTAATACTGAATATTATTATTGACAGATCACCATTAACGGTTTTTAAAAAATATGTATGTGTAACTGAGATTAATTTGATTAATAATCAAGACTTTAGATTGAAAACTAAAAGAACCCTGAAAACTTCCTTGGGACTTGTAGTCTGTATTATGTCATGCTATTCATTTACTTGCTTTTGCTTAAAGTTTTTCCTAAAGAATCTGCAATCATTAAATTAATAAAAAACGTTTTTAGTTCTAAACTTTGAATCTTGTGACGTGAATTAAGGCTAAAAACGTAAGCAGTCTCTGCTCCGTAAAAATGTGCTTTTACATGTTCAACCATCTTTTCTACTCTACAAAAAATTATGCAAAACTTTTGCAAAAAATTTTTTTCGAAATCTAAATCCGTCATAGTAACACATAGACGAAACAAAGACGGCACGTCAAAGGAGCGTAATTATCCGTAGGCGGGCGAGTGTTAGCACTCGACGCTGAGGTCGAGATATCTCGTCGGATCAGCAGCTCACTCTGCGCTTTGCGATTCCGTTTGTCACAGCGCCCGGCTGCGGTGTGAGCTCTCGCTCTGATAAACGCATGTCAACGTGCTTTGACTACAAACAGCCTTTAACCGCAGCTGCAATCAGATGGCTTACATCTGAAACGTGTACTCCACGACTGCGGCCCGATGCGGTGCTATTGTAAACTCATCGATTATACTATAAGGAGACTATACGATCCTTTGCATAATATAATCGCATTTTCTTAAGAAATTGTGCGATCCTCAAACACTCATAGGTGTTAAAAATAAAATAGTGATTAATGGCACACATACACATACATCCTATACTAAAATTTTATAGATGTAACAAAATATAATTGAAGCA
This sequence comes from Mycalesis mineus, assembly GCA_034621355.1. NCBI lineage: Eukaryota > Metazoa > Arthropoda > Insecta > Lepidoptera > Nymphalidae > Mycalesis > Mycalesis mineus. Next base: position 6,274,075 of record CM067894.1, on the reverse strand, counting down.
CAGGAGAAACTACGTTCGAAGTTGGATGAGGTACTCGTAGTTTGGAATTAAAACGTAGAAAACAACTTTAAATTTGTTTTTAAAGTTGTTTCACAAACTAAAGAAACTTACAATAAATATAAATCACGCTTTTCAAAGGTCTAGACAATTTTTACTAAACTATTTTCAGGTCAGTTAAGAGTTAAAATATGTTAATAAACCACATAACAGAAAAAGCGTACACGTACGCAAAAAAAGCGAAAACGTACACCAGTTAGGTGTTATTCGTGTCGAGCTGGTTAGCACGACGATAATACGGATCTTCGAAGTTTGCAAGCGGGTAAGCTTGTGGACCGTGAAGGAGTGAGCGGGGGTGGAAAAGACTTGTTATTACACCCTCTCACCTACGCAAGGGGTTTCAGCTCTGAGCCGTACTGTCGCACAAGATTAAGACGCTCCTCGCTTTGCTGTTAACGCTTCGGCTTTTAGACACTGAATAGCGTCAAGTGCGCTCCTTTTTCTGTTCGCCGACTTTGATATGACAAAATCGCTCGCTTGTATACTTGTGTACCTACTTACTTACCAGCGGATAACTTGATATTGCTTGTAGCTTACCGTGTTTTATTACTGGTACGACTAACAAGAGTTATTACAATAACAGTTAGAACGTTTTAAAATATTTATAATAGAGTTGTTAATAACTGTATTATTTAGCTGATGATTGTTTGTTTAATTTATCTACTTATAATTTAGATAATTTATTCTTAATTGTTACTAATTTATCCGTAAAAAGGGTTATAGTAATTAATATTTATTAACATGATGCCAAGTTTGCAGTGGTACTTTTTAGATGAACTTGAAAAAGCCGTAAATTTAAAAGAAGTATAATAGCTCAGCAATGAGTTTAATTGAATTTGTTTCGCTACTTCGGTTATAAATAAAAGTGCTGAAGAGAAGCTAGATAAGACGGAAACGAAATAAGTTTAACCGAACGGGAGAAAGCATTATCATTGGCTGCTCGCGGGGAACAAAGAAAATGGTGGAGAGCGAACGTACGACAGTACTTTATAGGCGCGTAAATATGTTTTATATCCTTCCAGTGTCTGTTATACACTGGCGCGCCGCCGACCCCCGCCTCCCTTCCGCCGACCACCCGACCACCCTCGCCCGGAGGGTTGCCTCGCTCTCGGAAATGCCGAGCTTTAATAAAACATATATTTTTCCGAGCGAGGAAAATACTGGGGAAACTCGCAATTTGTTCTTTCACTTTATGCTCGTTTACAAGACAAAAGTGGAACATTTCAGAAACATTATGTTAATCACGCAGTTATGTATATTGCGTACATAGGTGTTGTTATAATTCGCCAAATTTATTTGGATGTTTTATTGAGCTTCCGGCAGGTTATCTCGATCTGAGATTAAGCAGAGATTGTATTGTTGGCGGCGCTTGAATCGTAAACGCAGATAGTCGTCGTGTGAGGTTTGCGTGGTTGTTAGCGCAACAATGCGGCCGGTAGGCGGCGGTGGCAGATAGTGCCGCGATGACCCTTATCTCACGGCGCACGCGGTCGAGTGTGTGGCCGATTTATTGCGGCTCGTGTCGGTGAGCCGCAGAATGAACCCCCGACTTTAACGCTAATTATAACACTCGTACAAATAACGACTTCAATTTATTATATCTTGTACCATTAAAAGCCTAAATTTGATACACAACTCAATTAATATTGCGCGCATCTTTCTAAACCAGTCAGAACAAAAGAAAACTTAATGGCTTTTGAAGAGACGAAATTATTATCCAACAAAAAAATAAAAGAAAAACAAATAAAGAAGTATAACCAATTAAGATAAAGTTAGAAACAAATTTATATTCAGAGTTCGCAGAAATGATTAAATTATTTTCTTATTGCCTCGCGTATTATAAAGAATCTTAAACGGCGGTTTCGCGAGATCTCTGCGGAGATCGGCGCGAGTTGAAGCAAAACCGCAACTTCCACACCGCACCGCGCCATAAAATATTACACTAAATGAAAGAAGCTCTTTCAATTAACCGAGCCAGGTTTGCGCAAGGTAAATCCTGCAAGAGGCGCCCGCTAGTGCAGCGTTGGGAAATATTTTCTTTCGGAGCGATTTCACTTAAAATTGACGGGTTTATTTTAGTTTCATTTAATTTATAAGTAAAATACGAGGCAGAATCGTTATAAGTTGTTTTATAACGATAAATGAAAGCTAAAGTGGGTATTTATTTCTCGTTTGTAAGAAGAAATGTTATTGGAGTGAAGAACAAAGGAATTGCTTTATTATGTATTTGAGATTTTTCATGTCTACAGATATAAATGATTGTTCATGTCTTGATTTGAAACGGGCGATTAATAACGATGGATTTCATATTCTTGTGAATTTGTCACTTTTTAACAAAAGTGATCTTTATTATTTTATGTATTCCTAACTACCTTTCTTTGCCTCTTTGAATAAAGGCTCAACATGGTAAATATAAATAGTTCAGTAAGTTAGTTTGCACACAAAGTTGAGAGGTGACGTATTCTTCTCATTTGAGTATGCCTTTAGCACCCGAAGTAGAGTGATTATTGATGAGTGAGTTACTCTGTGATGATTAGTAGAAAATAATTTCTTTTTCGGTGATACATTGCCTCTCAACAATACCTACTTGTGAGGGTAACCTGAATAAGAATATATGAGCATCACAGCCCGTAGCATATGAAAGGAGAATTGATGGCGGCAGTCTATCGGTATTCATGTTATGGTTAATGCCCCAGATTGTGTTCACCTCGCGCCGCCCGTGCTAATCGACTAGAAGTGATATACCTGATTCATGATTCAGCCGGCGGTTCACGGCAACGTATGTGTTTGCCTTTTGTGAAACATTATTCAGTTAGTAAACTTGATTACTACGCTTTGCTTTACTAAAACCAAATCATATAGCGGGCATGTCTTTCAGATTGTAGATTTGTGACGAGAATTTTAAGGGAAAAGTTAAAGGATTTTAAAATTAACAAACAAGTGAATTTCTGTATAAAATAGGGTGATTAATTTTTATCAAATTGAAAATGATCACCCGAAAAATCCCGGGCTAACTTTGTCATGGACTCTTCTCAGCGGTTAAAAATGTGCATAGCTTTAATTTAAACTTCCAATCATTACACATTTAACAAAAATAAAGAATATATTACAAATGTACTGTCATTTCCAAATAACATGCAGTGAATAAGACTTTCTGTCAAATAACTTATAATCATTTTTATCAGCCTAATAAACGTGTTACAGGTTTGTACTTAAACATTTTCTGTAAGCACAAGTACCATAATACATACGTAGGTACGTAGTACTACCTAATAATTTGCAGCAAACAAAATTACGAGTACATTGACAACTAAAATAAGTAATTTAAAATACAACTACATACGAATAGTAAGTAATGTAAATCTAAAAAGCATCTTTATATTCAGTGACTTAAATTGTTTTCCTACAAGCTGCCACTCAAAAGCTTTTGTAATACAAACAATTTAATTAAAACTACATTTGTAACGATATCGATCTTTTAATTGATATCAGTCATGTTGTTTCTTTGAAACACATTGTAACATTTTTTTATCTCGGTATATAAATCGAACCTGTCTACCTGTCTCAACATCTGGCGGTCAGGTATGATTTTTAGCGGGCGGGATTTTAATGCGATTTTTTATTTTTCGTTCTAGTCATCGAACTAATTAACGTTTCATTGATGGGTGGGTACCCTCTCATTCTATTGCAAGACAAAGATATAAAAATTTAAATACAACGTGTAGGATTTGTTTTTTAATTTCTATTATGATTCTAATGAATCAGTACAAAAACATGGCTAATATTTAAAATAGTTAACAGCTATGTCTTTAATTCCCTGCTATGAATTAAGTAAAAGGCAATTAGTAAAAAGTCAACAAGCGAAAATCGAATCTATGATTTCCAAATGTTGAGTTCCGCACTTTTAACCGTTGAGCTATTCCACCTCAATAAATCAAATCGCCAAAGTTTCAATAGCCTAAAGTTTTAAACTAACAATTATAACTTGACAAAGAAGATAAATATTAATTGTTTCTAAAGAAACACGTACTGCCTGCCTAAGTATAACATACAGACAAACATAAAAATGAAACCGAGATCTTCCTTTTAAAGTCGCTTAAAAATACCAAAAACTTTTAAATGTAACAAAAACTTTTCTGAAAACAGATTCAGCCAAACGCAAGATATTCGCGGACACATATACAGCTTAAATTGAGAATCTCCTGTTTATGTGGTTAAATAGCTTTAAGCTCTAAATATCTACAATACTCTCATCACTGAATCACTCTAAGACACGTTCAGCTCAAACAATAACACGGGCGATACATTTCTGTTATATCTATCGGACAAGACAAAGTTGTGGTCGAGATTAAATTCACTCCGCTGTCTAGCTATTAGTTATAACTTTGGATAAGTTACGCGGGCGTAGCGACGCCTATTTCCTTGTTATCCCTGTTTCTATTAAAGCAGTATCAAGTTAACTGCGCGGACAAGTTTCCTGATATTTACCACTGTGTTTATAAAATGTCTTCTTCAGATGTTCTTGTTTATTTATACCTATTAGAAAAGGCTTTATTTCTTATAACACATTAATATTATTAAGGCAGAATCATTGCTAATCATGATTATTAATGTGACAGGCTATATAATTTTATAATGACAGTTATCTCAAACCTGCCATCGGATTTTCAATAATTTGTACTATAGTTTATCGATATGTATAATCGAATATTTAATTAGTTATACTTCAGTTCGTGTAATAATTTATCTATTAAAATATTGCAATATAGGAATTTTACAGAATACGCACCAAAGTTTCGTTACAATCGAATCGGATCGTTTTAGTTTTTTATAATTGACAAATATTATTTGTTATAATATATAAGTATTAATATTAACTACCTAAAGTAGCCGAGTAATAAATTGCTATTGAATACGACACCTACACCTTGTAACAAAACGCTGTGAGTTAATTAATAACATATTATAATAAGATATCGCATAATCATTACAAGCAATAAAAACAATTAATAATGAATGTAGTTTAACTGCTAATTAAAAATGAAACGTTACATCCGTCTCACTATTACATGTGCTGACGATGTAGAAGTAATAACATTGCATTGTTACGGATAGATAGCAAACTCCCAGTGGACTGTTTGGTTAGACAGGCGTTCATTACAAGTTGCCGAGTCTCATCTGCTAAGCTAATAACAGAGCTAACTCTCGGCGTTCCCAGTTTGTTCTAGCAATTTACAGCTATGGGGTTAGGGTACAAGCGTCCATTTCATCTCGGTATCTGGGAATGTGAATGCTACATTGTAAAAATAAATACGTAGATCAGTATTGTAGCATTTTTATACATAAGAATATACGAGAATTAGACAACGAAATCAGATAAGTTGATTTGTTGAGAACTGAAAATATATTCGAACAATATATTATTTTACAATCACAACATTTTGATTAAAGCGCGATAAATCTTGTGAGATAATATATGCAGACTCGAATATAAAATGTAAATGTTACGGCCAAATATAAGCAATAAACACATTGCCAAACGTGATACATTCATGGTCATCCATTCACAATTCACACATCTCGTTAGCATCATAATGAAACGCAAATTTCATTCGGTACCCCACATACTAAAGTGTATGACCCGGCACGAGCGTGGCTCTGGCAAGTCAAATAAATTAATGTTAAGCTCAAACTGACGTTTGCAACGGAACCTGGAAAGCGTCTACGTAATTACCCAAACGCGAACGGATTTGCATATCAAAGTGGAAGCATAATTGAAGCCGGAGTGTAAATAGCCCAAGCTGAATCGGATCGAGTTAGTGGCGCACTCCGGCTAAGTGTAGCCAGCACTATAAATGCTACCTCGCCTGGGACTCATCGCATAAACCGACCACTTGAAAATAAGATTACTAGATAAAAGGAAATGTTCAGTAATGAGGGTTTCCAAAGTATACGAGTACGACTGACCGAGATTTAGCCTGTCATTGGTTTATCGCTTAACATTGCCAAGTTAAGAGGAGGATTGCGATTTCAAACTTAATTGTAAATGCTTGATATTGTTTATATACATATACATACATAATGGTTAATAATATAATTATTGTATTTTTTATTTCTTAATTATTTTAAAAATGTGGCCAATAAGTATATTGATTAACAGAAAATATACAATGAATAGAATATCAATAAACAATTACATTATATTATAAAAACAATAGTAAGTACATCCGATTTCTTTTGGTTTCTACAAAATTCAATAATATTCATATATCAATAAAAGGTGGTATATTAAAGAAAACAACATTATATATTAACAAAAATTTTAAAAAGGCGAACATTATAATTTTTTAAACAATTTTTCGATCGAGGCAGTAACGCTGTGTGGTCACGAGGACATTAACTACACTCCGTGACCTTTGCCGACGTTTAATATATGTAAAAGTTGTTTCATTTTATTATAGGAATTGTTTTAAGACGAAACTATAAATCAGATTCTTTGCATGTGGCATGATCTGCAACTTGTAAACCCGATGCCATAAATCGCCCTACTTTATGGGGCACATGAATACATGCAACGTTTTTATGTTCTTCGTATATCAAGCTCTAACACGCTATTAGGATTCTGTCGTTTATTTCGTCCTAAATTTTTAAAATACTGAGACACAAATAAGAAAGTATTCTAAAGTCGGTAAGATAGTATTCTAAGCACTTTAAATTTATAAGTTTTAGTGACTCTATCTCTGGTCGGAAGGTACCTGCTGAGTAGAGCCGACAAGAAAATTAGTTAATTAAGACTAGAAATTCAAAGAAAAACTACAATCGAATTCAAAGCATAAATTCAATATAATTGTACCCTGCAGGAAAACTAACAAGAAGTGGAAGTAGTAAGAGTTTCGTTAATACATTTATCTCTTTGATTTATGTGGAAGCGAGCTTACACTTCGGCCCTGAGCAACTGGAGGCCAAAGCGATTCTACTACAATCAACCTCTCCCGGGATAATTAAATTAATCGACACGGTCACAACACTGCATCCAACATTGATTGGCTCCTTAGATATCCATTTACTGGAATTATTGTGCCACTCCACTTCCATTATATTACAGAGCGTTATTAACTACCGATCTGTATTACATTTTAATACAATATTGATATTTGAACAATACATTTATTTACCGGTATGAGATTATTAATTAAATACTGCCGAAGTCAAAACTAAAATGATCTCACATTAAATCCGTGTTTCTTTTTAACTACAATATAATAGGTATAAAAAATAATCGGTAGTGATTGATAAATCATACTATTTTATAGTCGTGTTAATAATGCTGGAGAGTGGAGACATACCTAATTCTTCTTGACATTTTAATATGTAAAGACAAGAACGAAGACAAGCTACGATCTGACCTGAGTAAGATTTGACCCAAGATTATACACGCTTGACTAAAATGTACTCTTGTTATAAAAATTCTTGTAAGAATTAGGAAAAAGAGACTTCAGAAGGATATTCAAGCTACGCTTATGATAAAAGATGTTAGATATTATTTCTAGGGACATCAAGTACAAGGTATAATCAATCTAGTTTAGGTTTGATCTAGTTCCCCCCTCGCCCTTTTTCCATAGAACTCTGCTAGGCATCGTTGTAGTCGACACCCATACGTAGTCGATATTTCGTGGACGCGTACAAAACGTTTCGCTTCCCCGTTCCTGATTCGAACTGCGAAAATATGGAATGCCCTTCCAGCTCACGTTTTCTCTACCACCTGCAATATCTTCAAGTCAAGAGTGAATAGGCACCTTCTAGGCAAGCGCGTTTCACCGTAGGCTGGACCTTCGCTTACCCATCAGGCGTGATCGTAGCCAAGTGCTAGCCTGTACACTATAAAAAAAAGTCGATGATTTGCAAAAAAATGGCAAAGGATGTTCGATGTTGAATAATTAAGCATACATTTGTAAGTAATTCCGTAGTTTAGGCGTAATATATCTGTGTCACTATCAGCGAATAATCTCTTAACACCAATCGAATTCGTTAAGGAAATACGTAGGAATCTATTGCGAAATTATTTTATCTTGGGATTAAATTACCGCACCATATAAAGAAATGTGATAACATGAACATTGCATCAAATACGCTATCTACCTAAATACAGTACGCATTCTAAGCCGATGAGGTTAACGATTAATTCTTTTATTACATTGTCGTTTAGTGTTATCTAACACATTGTTTTTTCTAAGCTTAGTCGTAATCGTTTATGTTAAATTATCGATATGTTATCTGTGTAATTAACGATGATATGTCAAGAGGGATAATCGAAATATAATCCGACTTTATTTTATTCATGTCTGTTGAAGCATTGTCACTTGGTTACTTAAGATATTTATCTGAATAAAGCGTAAGCGATTTCAAAACAATTTAAAATATTACACAGTCGCATTAGTTGCTAAGTATACCTATTTAGATAATGTCGATAATAGTTTTCATGGATATATCAGTACAGTATATCACTATCAGGATTTTGTTGTATACCGTTTTTATTTTTTTATACCACATAATATAATCTAAGACATAAAACATGATTTCATGGTCGAATTATTTTGATAATGTCAACAAAGTGGGAAACTAAATAACAATAAGTTTGATTGGAATATAATTTATTTTAGCGAGAAACTTTCTTCAATAAATTTACTCCGAGAAACTGTCTGTTGAAACAACTTTGTGTAAACAGATTGTATCTTGAAAGCTCGTAATTTAACTCATTAGTTAGATATCCAGCGGGTTTTTTTTGAACTGGCCAGTAAGTTAATTGACGCAGTAAGTTAATTATTTATTAAAATTAAATAATTAACTTACTGCGTCAGGATATTTCCTTAACGTTACGCCTGCTTTACATATTAATAAATAAGAAAAATACGATTCTATGTACAATAATCGGTAATGTCATGGCCATCTGAGTCAATTGTTTACAAACAACTAAAAACTTGGGAAACCCCAGTAAATAATAAGCTATACAATGACGAATTTTATTTGGAGATGGACTGAGAATATTCAGCTTTCACAACTAAATTGCAAAATGGCCAATTAGAAGCTCTTGCTTTATCAGAAAAATTTGATAAAACTTTACTGTAATTTAGCATCACACATAATAATACTTACTGGAATTGGAATGATGTCATTTTACTGAAGTATAAAATGCAAGTGTATGTGGTATTTTTTATTCACACCAAGTACGAAATAGGGTGGATTTTATGGGAACGGTCAGGCACAATTGGATTAAAAGGGACGCGATTGAGGCGAAATTGCCGCGTACGGACAATGCTATCAATCTAAGCGCTGGGATTTAAATGGTCCACGTAATCGTTCGACTCGTGTGTCTACTTGTACTGCATCGCAAAAACCAGCCGCTACGTATGGCCACATAATAAGCTATGTTTAGTTCTTGCTAACCGTGTGGACGTGAAGATATGTGCGGGATGCGTGAACTTATGGACATCGAAGCACTCGGTCACAATGAGACTAAAGAATGCCTGTGAACAATGTTATCACTAAAGCGTTTGGTATTTGAATGGCCTGCGTAAGTGTGTACTTCAGTCAAATAACTATATCAAATTCAAGTATCTATTTAACAACAAACTAAATGACACACACATCATTGGTATGTAATACCATTTGATTTAAAATGATTACAGGCAATTGTTTTGAAAAGAAATAAGAAAAATATTATGTTTATTTGATCAGCTTACTTTGACTTATTTATACTAAATAATAATAGTAACAAAAAAAGACAAAAACTGACCAAATGGCTTCCCACTTAGCATAATGCTATAAGTTGTAGCGCTGGTTTTGCTCTCTAAGTCTCTACCATAATCTACAGAATAATTCCTTTAATCTTTTAAGTACGATTTTGATACGAGTGCCAGTCGGTCGTAGTGCAGTTTTAAATACACAAGTACGTATATGTAAACTTTGAAACATGATCTACAAATTTTAAACGAGGTTTCTTTTTACCGCATAATATATATTTAAAACACTAAGAATTCATTTACATATCATATTCGGAATAACACAATAGACACAAGCAAACTATATTATTGCAGAACGCAGAGTGGATGGTTAAAGGGCAGTGGAGCGGTTAAACGTAATTAGATTAAGAGGGACTCGCTTAAGTTGGAACTGAATTGTCGCTTGAACTACTATCGGCGTAATAAAAGCCTTTGAGATTTGTACGCTACTTAGATAATTGCACTTTGATATTTACAAAGATTTAAATTAATAAATGCCATGCCATCCAATTTCTACCTATATAATAACCGAAATATCTAGATTATTCGTTTGACTTAAAATTCAGCATATTTAATTCATGAAATTGAAGTGACATGCCACTAAAATGTTCCTAAACTCTTTTTGACTTTTGAATGTTGAAAGACCAAGCACTAAGGCCTCGGATGATAAGTGGATAATCGCCTTTAAATAGTACAGCACTATGCAGACCACGTAAAGAAATTATGTTTAAATGTTCATGGTATAGAACAGAATACACAATGCTGCTTGGCGGTAGAAAAAAGCTTAGTGGTAGTGCCTCCCCAGATAGACAAAAAGCAACTATTGAACAGAGAATGAAAATTTACGCAGATTTACAGAAGATTCGCAGAAAAAAAATATATATATTTAGAGCAACTAAGGCCCAATTAGCAAGCGTCCACTAGTAATACACTAGTATGATAATAGGTATATTGTTTCAATACAGGTAAAACATAATTAGATTGTAATAACACAGGCAATATAAATAAACCCGAGGAGAGTGTGGTAGAACAGTCGCTTGCAAAAAATGTCTTCCTTCCTGCCATTGGGATTTGATCCACAATCGAGATAATTGAATACCAACTTAATGATTTATCTCCCCGCAGTGATTTTCCAATTAACTGTTTTTATGCTACAATTAAGTATAATAATTAATAATCATCGATATGCAACGCATAGTTTTTTGTTGATATTAAAGTTGCGTTTGTCTTTAATTATCTCACCTGATGGCATGTGATGACGCACACTGTAATTGAATTGACAATTGTTACCACTTATCATTAAGACATAAATGGCATCAATTGTTTAATACCGAACATTTCCAGAACCTGAGGTGTTTTTACGCAAATTTCATATTTAAGTTGAAATACGGCGGTGTTTGTTTAGCAGCAGGTATCTTAACATATTCGTAGTTTAAAAATATGTAACAGATTTCATTGCAGTTTTCATTGATAGATATTAAATCCTTACTGATATTATGAAGGCAAAAGTTAGTATTAATGGATAGGTGGATGTTTGTTACTCTTTCACGCTAAAACTATCAAATAGATTTTGATGAAACTTCACAATAATATAGCTTACATATCAGAATAACACACAGGCCACAATGTATCCCATAATTCCCACAGGAACGAGAAATATGCGGGTGAAACTGCGGGCGTCCTCTAGTTAAAATTTAAATGTTTCTACTATACTGATTACAGGTGCGGGCACGTTCTAGTAAGTTAAACTTTTTCGGCTTTTACAAAGAACTTTCCTTCTACTAAAATAACTACTTGTACTATTAAATTATGATGACCTCCGTGGCGCAGTGGTATGTGCGGTGGATTTATAAGACGGAGGTCCTGGGTTCGATTCCCGGCGGGGCAGACTGAGATTTTTCTTAATTTGTCTTGGTCTGGCTGGTGGGAGGCTTTCGCCGTGGCTACTTACCACCCTACCGACAAAGACGTATCGCCAAGCGATTTTAGCGTTCCGGTACGATGTCGTGTAGAAACCGAAAGGGGTGTGGATTTTCGTCCCACTCCTAACAAGTTAGCCCGCTTCCATCTTAGACTTCATCATCACTTAACATCAGGTGTGATAGTAGTCAAGGGCCATCTTGTAGTCGAAAAAAAAAATATCTCACGTATCAATAAGTACAATTATTATGTTAATTTCATTCATTCGAGTCACAAGATTCAGGAGCACGGTTGCAACGAAGCAGGCGTACAATGTGTAATTGGATTAAAAGGGGACGCGGTTCAGTCGCAATTACAAAGGGTTCGCGATTAAGGCCATGTTTCAAATTAAGATCTGAAATGTTTGTTTTATGTTTTAGTAACTACCTATTACTACCTCCTTTGATTATATTGTCATATATTATCAATCAATTCAATATTCAAATTCATAATTTGTTTATTTTAAGTTGGATTTCATATACACTGTTTCAGTGACTCTACCGTTATGGAACCGGTACGGAAGTAAATAAAAAAAATGCTGTTTTTTTTTTAATAATCAGTCTTTGTTCCCAAAGCGACATTGTTGTATTTGCTGTTATTATTTTAATGAGCTTTTAAATAATTTCATATATTATGTGGTAAGTAAGTAAATAGTAGGCAGTCAAAACAACCATTTGGGCAATAACATTAGTTCCCACAAAGCGGCATTACCCGTTGGTTTCGTTTAGCCGGCAACTCGTTAAACACGATTAAATCCACTGGCACTGGTAAATTTGTAGCAACGTTCGCTAAAACATTATTTACGGTAATGGATAAAATGGAAACGAGGATTTTCAGTCATACATTAGAGCGGACGCAAAAGGCGAGTAATATAACGTACTTAATTACTGGCACTTCGCAACTGCGCCAATCTTGTAATTACGGAACAGAGCGACGGCGCGTAATCAGCACCCTTTGCTGCGTCGACACGGCAAAGCGCTCCCTACTACTCAACCGCTTTCAACTCGCATTTCACAACCTGTTGACGAGTTAGTTAAAGCTCTAACGCTGTACAGCGCTCGCACAAAGCGCTCATTCGCTGGGATCCTAAAACTTTTAACTCATTCATAAATACGTAATGATAAGATTTTAAAATATAATACCTGGACATTTTCTCACTAGATTATTGCGATTTTGAATGTTGAGTCAACCATTTTTGTTCCGATAGACAATTTAGTCGATCGTCGTATAACAAAAAGATTCGAACAACATCTTAAAAAGCTTTCGCTTGGCTATTGGACCAAAGATCGGATACAGAAGGCTTCATTTCAAGCCTAGCAGCGAGTGTGGAGGTTATTTTATTATGCCTTTTAATAGTTTAAATAATTAAATTATTAACAATTAAAAAGGAAATATAAAAATAAATTTTAAGATAACTATGCACTTTTGCTACAAGCAATTTCCGACCGCACCACACTGATAACTATGCAATAAAACAACTCTCGGTGAATATTAAAGAAAATTACTTACTAACTTTCCCGAAAGGCATAATTTTGAGTAATTACGCCGGTTTGCGGCTGCGCCATACATGCAATTACATAACAAAGCATCGGAAGTTGGTACTTTGTTGCGTCGACACATGGCAAAGCGCTTTTAGCTGCAATACAACCTCTTCAGGAGTTAGTTAAGAGACAAACCTATAGGAAGTGAATCTGTAGTCGATGGTGTGTATTTTTAAACAAACTCAACATTTAAATTTAATTTTTTAAAAGTGCAATGCGCGCAATCTTAGTATGAACGTACCTATACTAAAGAAAAACTCGATTTAGAATGCCTGTCAACAAACATTAAAAATGAAGGTAGAAATCACTAGTCATTTTACATCTATATTTTTTAGTTAACTTGTTAATGACGAATTCATGACAATAAATTAGATTAGTAAGCTTTAAACTAATTAATATATTCAATATCTTTTAAATAAGATTTTATAAAAAAACAAAACAGTTTTAAATTTATTAGGTATAAAATGTGTTGCATTTTCTACCATCATTTTAAATTTGTTTGTTGACAAGCTTGCTCAATCGTGTTTGGTTTTAGTATAGTGGCTAGTGGTCTTTTTTGGGTTCAACAAATAATAAGAATTGTTAAAACCATTGTTGCGATTGGCCTCATACTCAGTAGCACTATTCTGTAACAATGTTTTTAGAATTTGTCAGTGTAAGTTTCAAATTCGTTCTACCTATCTCTATCTACAGTATCCTGTTAGATTGAGACGACGTCGAAACTAACACTGTCAAGATATAAAAACATCAGTATTATACACGATCGTATTTATTTAGTTTGATCATACAAATGAATTAGCGTACAATTTATTGACAAACAATTTGTTATTGACAAAAATTCAATTAGAAGATTGGATGGAGACTAAAACAATTTGTAAACAGGTGCTCGAGGCGTCTCCTCCCGTGAGATTAATCACTGTGTCGTTCGTGTAATAAACCGGGAACGAGCAACTTCGCCACTTACATTACACGGACATTTATTTCCGACGTTGAGCTGTTTCAACTTTTCCAGTTTCGTAGACGAGTTTTAGAAGGCTTTAATTAATTTTCGCGTATCTGTATTGTTGAGGAGTGTCTCTAATGATAGGGGGGTATAAAATATTATAGCACTTGCCTTATCGTCGTCGCCTTCACTATCACACTGTAAAAAAAGGAAAACGAGAATTACTAATGAGAAATTTATACCAGAAATTAACATGCATTATTGAATAAGGTGTTATGCACATGGCGACTTTTTGGACTGATAGTAGGTAAACATTTAACTCAATTTTTAACAATTTGCATTTAAATTTTAGAACTACGAGTAGGTATATATAATGTTTTAGATTTTTCACGAAAATACCAAACAAAACCTGTTATTTTACAGATAATATTTGTTAGTATATTCGTAGTTGTCACTTAAAATCTAAAACCACAACTTTTAGCGTGTACATGTGACATAAATGATTAGCAACTACACGTCCCAAAAAATCGTCATGTCAATATGTTTCCGAAAGGTTAATTAAAGCAAAACATGCGTGTACATTACTAATTTAACTATCAATTTGTAACGTGTTTATGACTCGTAAATCAACACTAATTACTCGTCATCCGAAGCGGGATTAAACGCCTACCCACCTCTGTGTGATAATCAATGTCTACTCATTTGAATATTCCGGTACAACTAGTACTACATTATCATTGAATTAATCAATAAAATTATTATCATTGGCGTGAGAATATTAATATTTAGACTAATGATATTACAAAGCTATTCAGATTTTATGTATACAATGGTAGATAATTATTAATATTTATAGTGATTAATTTGATCGCTATGCAAATATACAAATCGTATTTAAGAATATATTATTATAATAAAGTGATAATGTTTTAACTGTGCGTTAATTTAAAGAAAAAAAAATTAGAAGTAATAAATATCTGTATGTGAAAATAAATTCGACTTTAACAGAGACTTTTCTCTGTCTACCAAGAAAGCAGACTTTAATCCGAAATTCCATTTGATTTATTACAGAATATTAAGACGAGAAATACTTGAACCACTATATAAATAAGTGTAGCTATCGCCATCTTCTTACTACTTATAACGATGAAGGAATAATTTATAAACGATACAGACTTTGTATCAGTACAAACTAATAAACCCTATTTGAATAAGTGATCACTTCTTGTACAATATTTACAGAGTGAGAGACTCCGCAAACACATGTAAGTAGTTATTAAATAAATACTTAAAAGCTAGCTAGATTGCGTTTCGTATCCTATCTATTTGCCGACGTATTTGTTTGAACATACAATATTAAAATGCTCGCATCCATCCAATAAATTTCCTCATATGGTAACGAAATACGACTTTTATTGTAGCTCAGACCGACAAATAAATTGTATAATATTTACAAAGTGCGCGCCGGGGGAAACAAGGAGGATCGGGCTCAGATATTACAATTTCAAATAAATACGGGGGCCATGAAGTATTCAGGGCGCAGGTAAAGTTATATAGTACGAAGCGGCACCGCCTCGACAAATCTCGTGATTTAGGTGCTATACGCGCCGAATATCGAACAGGGACTAGGTGTTGCGTGATCGGAGTAAATTTGCACACAGTAATCGAAAATTATTGCTTTCACCTTTGAACAACTCTTTTAATGGAATTCACTGTTTGTCTTATTGTAACTTACTGATACTTTTACGATTAAAGTTTTTTTTAGTAAATAAAAATTCACGTCGTATCTATCATCGAGTTCCACCGAAACTATTTTGATGTATTTTTTTATATTTGGACCGAGTAACGAGAGATCGTAAAATATTTAAATCGCGATAATCGTATTTTTCTAAAAAAGTATTAAGTAATCAATAATATTGATAATTATATACTTGACCTTATCTAATGTTAGGTATTATTATTATATTATAGCCTCGTTTATTTCCATTTTTACAAGTGTTTTTTTTCTTTTTTTTTTTTTTTCATAAATTATTATGGACCCCTTTATGAGTTTAGGTATATCAAACTAATATTAAAAGCTAGGTTAGGATTGGACATTGCTTTATCAGCGGAAAATAATATAGGGTCCACAACATGCCTAAAGTGCAGTGCACAATGTGTTAACAAGCGAAGTGATCAAGCGCGAGATGTGCGAAGAAAGTTTGTACAAGACAAGGAAAACAGTAGGTAAATACTCACGATATAGCCTTTTCCGGAACTACAGCGGCTACTGGCCTGTTGGGAGAACAAGAAAGCGAAGATGTGAGTGGATTGGAATGTCTAGGAAAACTTATCTTAGCTGTTTTTATCACAAAAACTGTACACATTCATTATCCAATTTACAACAGAAAATCTAATAAAGTTTACGGGGAAAACCGTTACGCAGGTTTTTAGGTTTTAGTCTTGTAATATCGGAGAAACGTAGCTAATGCAACAGAAAACACAATTAGGAAAATAATAAAAAAAAATATCACAACATCGGGAGGATAATTGTTTCATGCACCCTAATTTGATTTATAATTCTGAGGGTCACGGGAAGACAGATTGCGGAACGTAATAAATGACAAATTATAAACCTACGCAGTTCAAACAGATGGTGTTTTTTGAAAGTGTACACATAATATAGAGACGGATAAAGCTTTCGACGATAAACTAGTTTTAAGTAAAGATGGTTAATATTCATATACGTACATCGCTAAGTCGGTCGCGAGAGGAATCGGGATCCCGGGGTGCCACCGAACTGCCCGTGAGTCTTTCTGATGCCCGTCCACTATCATCCGACGTGCCAGCGTCTTGAAGCAGCGTTATACCCTGCAGAAGAGTATCTCTATAATATAATCTAACGGCCATTAAATATAATACAACTAGCGGACGCCCGCAACTTCGTACGCGTGGTAAACCTAAACCATGACATTCATTATTAAATCAAAGAATAGCCTTCCTTCCTCTTGAATAACTCTCATCTTTTGATGAAAACCGTATTAAAATCTGTTGCTTAGTTTGAGAGATCCAAACTTATAAACGCAGACAGCGACCTTTTTCTACATAACGTTAAAATGACGTCGTTTAAATATTTTGTATTGTTGTAAGCGTTTACAAATTGTAAATGTGTGTGTAAAAGCATACTATTACAGTTGATAACAATGGAATTTCTGAGAGGATTAGGAAACAGAGAGCCCTATTAAACATCAAAAGAAAAACGAAATAATATAAGAAAATTTGATAAAACAGGGATGTGAGCCAAAACGGGTCTACCCATAACGTAACGCGGCCGGGTCTTAACAATAAAAAGAGCATCCCATTTATCACATTTCGCGTCTATTTCACGGGAGGGTTCGAAAGACGAAGTCGGGGGGAAACAAATCTGCCCAACGATGAGCGCTCGACGGGACGGATAAAAGAAAATAAAACGACTAACTCTCTGTAAATGGATAACTCTCCGACCGCCCTCGCTCAGTGAACTTCCATGTTTTTATTACTTAGGATAAGTTAGTCCGCAATTTGATTTTGCTCTCCTTTTTCAGTTATGTTCTTTGTGTTTCAAAGGAAATTGTTAATGTGCGTTGACAACGAGCAGTTGTTACTTGGGGGTATCCCCAACAAATATAAAGTCAGCTGGCTCCAATTGAAAGTGCAAATAGTAGAGAAAAACTACATTTTTTTGCACATATACTGACTCCACACCACCAATTAAAGTAATCAATAGAGACCGGATTATATGCAATTGAATATTTCATATATGAATTTGCATATTTTACCACTTTGCACCAGTTATTGAATATTTTAACTGAAAGCAAATATTGAATTATGTTCGAAGTACGTTTACAGCATTTTTTATGAAATTACTATAAATAAATAATTATGAATGATTTGTGTGTTATATTTAAACAAGAAATAATAAAAACATATTTTTACAATTGTTTCAAATTCAATTTGGCACATTTTAAAAATTAAATCAGTCTCTATATAAAATTATACTACCTAAGCACCTGTGGTGCGTAGAAATTGGAGTACTTTAGGCAAAAGCCAATAAACACAAGAGAACCGATAGCATATTGTCGCGGTGTGAATCAATATATTATGTAAAAAAGAAGTAAACAGTCGCTACTGACTTAGATCAAGTATGGTATTAAAAATCTGATTAAAAAATTGATACATTTAGCACACCAATTTTATTTTTAATGTAAACGTAACTTTTGAAACGTAAATATTGATTGAAGCACAAAAAAATGACATCCAGGTTTTTACTTTTTATTGAACACAGAATCAATTACTGGCGGCCAGTTTTTATGAATTATGTTGGTTGCGCGAGCAATTGTACTCATAATTCAAAGTGCTGTGAAACTTTTAAAATAAAGTCGTGATATTTTTGCACGGAATTCAATTCAATGAATTATTATTTCGGCGCCTATTCACAAGATGTAAGAGGGAGCTTTGTCACAGTCGTCTTGAATAGGCAGCTAAGATGATATGTATTTTAAAAATGGTATGCGTCGCTCTCCCCTAAAACAAGCAATAATAAAGACACACGCAAGTGATTACGTCCCTATTCTGTTGTGAAAGGGATCGGTTGTGATCTTTAACATAGATAAATGATTCAAATGGAGTCACACATGTTAATTTAATCCGTGTTGTTACCAGTAAGATCCTACTAATCCGGGACGGATCGTGTTGCGCGGTCCGCCCGATGTTTACCGCGTAATTACTTTCGCTCATTACATCGCGCTCCATTTATAGCGGTACCTCTCTGTGATGCTCAGTCGGAGTTTAACCGAACGAGAATAGATAATTCAGTATGTGAGGAACATAGCACGTAACTATTTGCTAGCTTAGTTAGCTGTTATGTACTTTAGTACAATAAATGATCACATGTCAAATATACAGTTGGTGATCACTTCATTTTTACGTGACTGGAGAGATGCCTGAGTAAATAATTTTTACGGACCACATATTGGCCACGGTGCAAATCTAACTTGAATATTGATAGTAAAAGGAACTTCGTTCCAAAAAATATGTATAGTTTAACGGTTAGGTGTTGTAGTCCACTAGAACCCTAGTAGTGAACTCTTATGATGGAATAACTCAGGTATTGTCCTATAAATCGTTACACCAATAAGACCGGATAGAGATCAGGCGCAAGATAGTAGGTATTGTGGGCCTTTTAAGCTAATAACTTATAAAGTCCTCTTCCAAACTCTAGGCCTATTAGGAGAGATAACTACCCAATAATTTCTTCCAAATACGTTATTGTTGTCTTCATCTTGGACCTGGACTTTATGATTTAAAACCGGACATTGTAACGACTACATAAACTAGACAGTTAAATAAAATCACTCAGTTATACAACAGTGCACTAACAGTCACTGCAATTCAAAAAGCCAATCGAATATGTAAAACACGACAAAGTTTCGTGTGAATTAAACGGGCCACTTTGTTTACGATGTTCTACGACAGTAAGTTTTAGTGGAGGGTGGCACAGAATCAGTTTATAAATGGCATTCCGGTTGGTTCGGCGGCGCTAGCGGGTGGCAGGAGGCCGGGCCAGACCGACGACACGACCGCTAATTGAAACAACGACCGGCGAACATTACTTATTCATGAGAACTCCATATGGCGGCGAAACGTGACCAAAGCGATAAATCATTCAATTACATTTTTCATGAATACACTCACTCTCCTATGAGTGAATGCTTTTTAGTTCAGTTAACCTTAATAGGGCATTGCGGGAATAACTTGGATAGCACACTGTCCGAAAGTATAAAATTATTATTATAAAAACAAAAAACCCGACTGTTTAGGAGGTATAAACTGAAAAGAGAAAAACTTCTTTACTACATGGGACTCTCACAACTCACAACGGCACTTCCACAATTTTGATATATGTCCGAACGTATAAAATGTAAAAAACTCAAGTCACTAAAGATTATAAAGGCGAAGTTTAGTTTGCACTTAGGTGTGTATATTTGTTCCTTCAATCCGCACTGATACGATTTGTCTATGCAATAGAGTAGCATCATACTTTCGATTAAAACAAGAGCTATTTTTTTTTTCAGAAAAATTCTTTTATGTAGACGAAGTCGCGGGCACAAGCTAAATAAGTCATAACAAACTGAAACTATTGCACGACAATTTTGTCATAAATATCTCTGAAGTAAGGAAACTCTCAATCCCCAGAGTTTATTGCATTGCAATAAATTAGCACTCGGTGACAGTTTAAATGCTAAAATTTAATTTCTATTTGTCTATATTTCATCTTGTCGTTAGCATTTTATAGCTGCATATAAAGAAAGCTGTTTACCTATTAACGTGTCGAAGTTATTGTGCATCGTATAAATTTCTCAACTAGCATTTAAAGTTCGAAAGCGCAAACAGGATATACCCCGCCGTAACTTATTACGTAACTTTTCAACACGTAACTGTGAACATTGTATTTTTAATTTACGTCACGCTTTGGCAATAATTTCCTAAGAGCCATTTAAATGTGTTGGCTATATTTTATTGCCTGCATGTCTAACGATAATATCTGTACCGAGGCGTTATCGTGAGTTAAATATTAAAATGTATCGCGGAATGACTTCTACGCCTTCCGTTTGTTGAACAAGGTAATGAGGGAGTAGGTATACATGCAAGATTTCAAAACAAAGTTCGCGATATGTGATGCTAGTCATAAGAATATTTTTGTATTCTTGTACATTAATTAAGTATTATAAAGCAGCAGTGATTCAGAACTTAAAAGTATTATAAGGCTCCCGAGTGGCGTTTTCAAAAAATTTAACCTATGCCTGTGAGATTCATCATTATCATCCTTATCAGCCTACTAACGGCCCACTACAGGGCCAGGCCTCTCTCTTTATATGGAGCGTACATCCACCACGCTGCTCCAATGCGGGTTGGCGCGCTTAGGGTGATAATGTTTCATTCTTTTGTTTAAACTTCCCGACTCCGGCCTTGGAATGTACTGAGAATTTCATAGAAGAATGAAAAACACAGAATTATTCCGTAACCCGACCCAGGATTTGAACCCAGGACGTCGTGATCGAAGCCGGGTAGGCTAACCACTAGACCAACGAGGCAGTCAATGTCCCGTGGGATTATACACAATTGTTTAAAGTAATTATTAAAGTAATTATCAATGTCATATACGAGTATAGGTCTCCCTCCTGTAAGAAGAGAGGCCTGGCTCTGTACTGCCTATACTGTTAATAGGCTGATAATGATGATGATACGAGTATGTTATAGGTAAATGTTAAATAAAAATAATTTGAGTTATAAAAAACTAATGATCGAATTTAATAATTAATAAAATACAGCTGGAAGCGACTTTGTGGTTTCACGATGTCGAAATCAAGAAGATTTGTATTACTTAAAATTTTATAAAGGTTATTTTGTAGGTTGGTGTTATAAAATCTGTCGTCGGGAGCGCATGTGTGCGGTGTATCAGAGGTGGCAAAGTGTGGTGTCGCTAAGTGGCGCGTTGCATAATATATTTATGTCGCGTCACGTCACTCCCCCGTTGGAAGTTGTCAGCGATACCGGGTACTTATTACGCTGACACTGCCGTAGGTGAAATGTGATTATTAAATGACACGTAATGCCGGTCGAGCTTTCTTGTTAATATGTAACTTTGTTTTATTTTGCAGTGTACCTACTGGGAACTTGATACTCCCGTTGTTATTTTATAACATTTACTAGTAGAAACGTGATCATATGAATAGTTATTATTATTTTATCAGTCTTTTAACGTATCACTACATGTCCTCGCCTATTATATAAGAGGAAATATAGCGCTTAGATCTAACACGCTGTGGGTTGGCGGGTATAGGGTAATAATGTCTAAAACTCTTGTAACGATCACTATCTTTTTTTTTAAAGAAAGAAAAGTACCTAAAAGGCTAACCACTGGATTGACTGGACAGTTTATGATGATTTATTTATAACAAGTGTAAATATGGTTAAATTATGTTCATCGAAAATGGTAAAACTTCTTTGCAATCATTATGTAGGGCCGCAGTTTTGTCGCCTGATCTAATACATGGTATGTCCATATAAAGATAATACAATATTTTTAATTAAAATTCCAGCCAACGGAGCAGCGTGGTGGAATTCAGCTCCATAATACATTCTCTCTCAATCCTCTCTAGGCCAACCCACTACATAGGCCGAGTCTCTGTCATAGGAAGTAATATGGAGCATATACCTACCACGCTGATCCAATTCGGGTTAGCGGGCTCAGGGTGATCATGTTTGATTATTTAACGATCATCAGCAGATGTTTGTGATTGTGTCCGGGTCTGTCGGCTTAACGTATTCTCCGAGACACGGGGGTGTAATATCGCCAACTTCCCGACTTCGAAATAAGCCGATAATGATGATTAATTAAAGTAAACGCAACACAGTTGTTCTAAAAGCACTTCGAAACCGATTTTGTCACATCGCATCGCAATTGCTAGGATCTATAGTATAAAAGTGGCGGATTTCCGTGAATTCCCCAACAAAGTTATTCAAGGCATGGCTTAATCCCGCATCACATCACGTCGGATCAATCAGCGGCGGGCTGGCGGCGAGAACGGGCCCGCTGTCGCCCGCGGCGCTGCTAAATGGAGTTTTGCGACAGACCGAGATTAATATTACACTGCGGAAAGCCGAACTAATGGAACTGCGATTGAATTAACATTTCCACTGCATTGTGGTCGCGACGCTCGCTAATATTGTATTCAGTGTACCTAACTACCTACTCTACAACTACTAACATAGTGTTTTACGAGCTTTTATTTACATTGGCTCGTTAGTATCATTTTAGCCTATTTTACACACCCACTATATAGAGATTGAGCGGTCTGGCGGACTTGGGGTTATAATGTGTCAAGGTACTGACATTACATTACTAGGACGAAAGCATGATTTTATTGAGCCAGTACTCATTAGTAGCACGTGTGTCATGTAATGAGCATGATTATTTAGAGCATGCTCAAAAATGAACCGACGTTTGATTTTCGAGCATGCTACCTGAGGCGCGGTTAGA
Organism: Mycalesis mineus; assembly: GCA_034621355.1. NCBI lineage: Eukaryota > Metazoa > Arthropoda > Insecta > Lepidoptera > Nymphalidae > Mycalesis > Mycalesis mineus. The sequence goes on along the minus strand of CM067894.1, from coordinate 6,250,735 downwards.
AGGGGCGTGCTCCGAGCACGTCTGAACAGGTTTAAAGCATGCTTATTTATAAGTTTTCCTCAAGAAATCATGCTTATTGCTGGCAAATATGAACAGTTGCATGAGCATGCTAACTTTAAGCAAGCATAAACGCATGCTTTTTTTGGCACGTCTCTCCGTACCTTCATACTATTGTAATCACTATCACAAGTGTCAATAACGGCTGAGAGACAGCTTAACGTTCAGCTCTCTGACGCAGGGGGTGTAACACCACTAACACAGCCCAGCCCGTCTGAGACCCTGTTTTTTAAGTTTGATACGAGTAGAATATAAAGCACAAATTTCAAAGCTAACGAGGCCAAGTTTGGATTAGTACGACTTATTAGTAGTAAATGGTACTTTCTCGAAAAAATATTACACGACTGAGGAGCTGTAAATCGACCAAATGAAATTACTATTAAAATAAAATTTACAATAACATTATTCCAATCCAATATAGATAGACGGCAACGACACTCTCCTTACTCTACAGATAAGGGAAATCGAGGGCGACGTAAGCAAACTGCAATATCAGGCGGGGAATAAAAACATTTCGGCCGCCGCGCGCCGTCTGTGGCCAGTCGCCAGCGACAACACAATAAGGATGCGCCTCTGTCGAAAGCAATCAACTCGTGTTCACTTCACCGCAACCAATTTTATATAGCGGTATGTTAGTGTTTTATATATCTACTGGCTGTTCGGGTTCGCTCGCGTGCACAACTTTTTGCTCTATCCCTCGGGATCAGTACATTTTTCTGAATGAAACATACCCTATTTCTTTTACGTGTAAAATATTTCGCGAAAAATGTTGCATTCAAAAGTGTAACCAACATTTACTTAAATTATATAGTATTTGTATGAGTTTAACTAGTAAATGAAATCTCAAACTACAAGATTTAATTTACTAGTTAAAATCTATTTTATTAAAAAAAATTACTAACCCCAAGGCATAGATGTAAGGGAAATAAAAATGTTAGTCAGTTGCCGCTCGGGTTCTGACTACCTACTGGGTGGGTAAAATGTAACGAATACCGACAAGACCATATCGGAATTATTTTTGTCATCAATTCATATTTCCAGTATTTTTTTAAACAACGATTGGAAACATTTCACTTCCTAAATGCGATAGGTAATAAAAAAAAGAGATTTGAATAAAAGCTTGCTTTGAACAATCGCTATAATAACCGATAAAAATGGAAACATTTAATTTTCCTACAAATAATTAAAATAAATCGGCAATTTCATCTCCCGAATTGATAGCATAACACAATTATTATTCTAGCGAGGTTTGTTTTATTTGGATCTGATTCGGGTTTTATGCGGATTTGTGAAAATAAAATCCAGTCGCGTTTTTACTTTTCGCCGTCGTATTTTATACGTCCGATACCATATCGTTCTGGTAAAATATTTGTTTTGCGCTATAAAATATATTGCGTACGATTTGAAACTAAAAATACATTGCTATTTGCTAAAATGATATTCTAAAAATGTAATATGAATACTGATTGAAAATTTAGTTCGATATTTTTTTCTATCCTATAGGTATCATAGCAATTGATTCTTAAGTGTGATTTTTAAGCCTCTCATATGGCATGGCATATATTCATATAATACTTTAGGTAGCGATATTATAGTAGCATTATCGTAGGTTATAAGTTTTCTTTTATTAATTACTGAAGGAAAAGGCGTTACTAAAATGCATGTGAAAGCGGCATCCGGCTGCCGCTTGAATCCTAACTATTTCACCTTTAAAATTATTCAGTTACATGTTCACGTAATAGCCAATATTGTAGATATTTTAACTACACATCATCATCATTATCAGAGAGGAGAGTACACCCACCACGCTGCTCCAATGCGGGTTGGCGGGCTATTAAACTATACACTTGAGCTTAATATTACAAAAACAAGTGTTTTATACATCCAGTGTTAAAAAGATAAATAATTTTTAAAACCTTTTCTACATTGTAAAGCACAAATAAACTACGAGTAGTATCCAGTAGCGTGCTGTAGATTTTATCAAGTCTCTAAATACGGAGGCGTAACTTAATGATCGCGTAGTGTGCAACGGGAGGCTCTATTCTATTTGAGAATAAATCGAATCTAACGAAGAGCTATTAGTCGACAGCGCCGCGCCTTGTGGTAAATTTACTACTGTACTCGTATCTACCTACTACATCAGTAGTATTGGTGCACTTCATTCACAAATATTTATTATAACATTTGAGTTAAATATAATAAATAATCATTGTGGAATTTAAACATTCTCGATCCTACGCGATGTTATTAATTAATTACTAACTAAAGTATAAAACTTAAGAGTAAATAATACGTAAGCGTAGCATTTGAATAAAATTATAGAACTTTCTATCTTCTATAAGATACTATCTAAAAAGTTAGGAAATCTAATTTATTATAATACACAACGATAACAAGATTACTCTGTTACTTTTAAAAACTAATATTGACATTATTGATTAATACATTCGTCGTCACATGAACAAATAATATACATTTGTCACATTTTTTGTACATCTACTAAGAATGGATCCCATATAGTAATAATGTACGATTTCCGGCTCCACGCATAAGTGTACCGTCAAACGACCCGACCCTTGACATAAATCTTATCTAATCTAATTTAGCCTAAGCTAGTATGATTGTACGGAAAGCTCTTACTACGATCTCTCCAAATGTGTGTACCTTCGGTATTTTATATATGCTTGGACCAGTTTACAGTCAGTCTTCATTATGCAGACATAAAACTTGGAAGTGTACATTTTTGTCACTTCATCACATAAATTGATAAAATATAGCTTCATATTATGTTAGAAAAACATTCAAAGTTACGATGGTAATTTGTAATCTAAAGTAGCACTGCAAAGTATCGATAATTTACTTTAAAATTCCACAAAAAATACTAAACACAAAATTTGGCTGCTCTTTCCCGGCATCGAAATAATTTATTCTTTCCTCGGCAGAGCAAGATTTTCCGCTTTACTCGAACAACAGCACAAGCGGTGGGAGGCAAATTGGATGGGATTGCGACATATCTTGGCTGGCGGCGAACCGACGAAATGTGGGGGTAAACTGCTCACATTCCCCCAAGAACTCCTTTGGCATAAGGAGAAACGCGAACCTATTTAGAGCTTATGTATACAGAGATACTTACAAGAGGAAAATCGCTGGAGTATTAGCAAAATTGTTGGTTTTATTGAGATACGAGAAACTTTATGAAATGTGAGTAAATGTTTGTAATAAAACGGAAATACGAAAAAAGTTTGTCTGAACATTTCTCTGAGGATACTCTTATTATTTATGGTTCCAAGTAATAAAATAACATTTTATCTACAATCAGAACCTCTTCTGATAAGCAATAATGTTATAAAAGTTAACACCTACCAATTGTAGTTCTTTTTACATTACGTTACTAGTTACGTAGTGAAGAATTAAAATCATATTATCATCCTCGTCCCAAGCCTTTTGTATGCAATGGTAATAAGTCAATTTGTATAGACACGGAGCATAATGGGTGGAGCAGACGATAGGAAGGTAATATCGGCCGCTGCCACGCCGAGCACTGGCATTTTATTTTAATATCGTGTCGACTGCACGCCCGTCGCTCCCGACTATCCACATTTTGCCCCGTTCTAGCCGCCTTTATCCACTGTAATATTCAAGCGCATTGTGATTCAAAGCTTCCGTCTAGATTTTCTCGCTGCAATCAAGTGTTCACACAAAAACAACGTCTTCATTTTAATCTAGTCCAAGGTGAAACAAATGACGTATTTAAACAATAAATAGGGCACTATTGAGGTTATTTTTAATGAGCAGATGCAACATCAATCACGTTTAATAGTTGATAAAGGTCAATTATAAGCGATGCACATTTCACCCTTATTAGTTTAGCACCCAGTAACGAGCAGGAGATGAAGCGCGACTCGACGACAAGTTGATTCGCTGTTTACGCATTTACCGTGAAAGCAACGGCCGGAAGAAGCATGCCGATGGCATACCGATTTAGACGGGCTGCATTTAGATGTGTTGAGATCATCCAATAAATTAAACGTAGACGTTTACACATAAAAAACAATGATTTACGTGGGTTACTACTCTCGTGATTCGGTCAATTGGATCACACCTACACGCATTAAGTACGGATTGTCGACAGGGGAAGTGGATAAACTATTTGAACAAGTCCATTAACAAAACGTAAAACTCGTTGAATTCCACAGAAGAGTACGTGGCTAAGCGATGTTTTATTAGTTCTGATAAAAGATTTGGCAGCGTCCACAGTTTTGAAATTACAACGCATTTAAAACGGACGAATCAATAACATTACATTGTTTGAAAGCCTAACGAAAACACAATACGTAACAGTAAATTCAATTTTCCTTGAATGGGACATTGACAAATCAATTAGTAAGCGATAAATCCAGTCGACCCATGAAAATAATTCGACCGCGTCTCCAAATGTTACTTGATAAATTACAACACTGAGTTTAACTTAGTTTACTGGAAATGAGTTTAATGAAAACAGTAACAAAAACAACAATTGGAATCAGTGAACCTTTCAGAGAAATCTTGATTTAGGACGCAATTCAAATAACAGGTTTTGTATATGAATTATAAAAATCATTGATTTGACTTAGAGCTGGGATGTAATAATATTTTATGTTATGAGTACTTAAATAATTTAGCAACGTTTGAGTGTCATACAATTTGTACACGTGTTCATACATACGTGTATATTTAATTTGGGCGAATGTTTAATAATACAACCGAGTATGGCATGCATATTTACACGACATAATTTTACAAAGATACTAATTAATGAGATTGTAATCAAATAACGCTTTTTCAGTTCTGCTCATTGTTTGAACTGGTGCTAATTAAGTTGTAAATTTCAAAAACACATATGACACGTGTTAAATATAGCTTTAACCTTGTCTAATAAATATTGTAGTAGAAAAGGACAGGTCTACTTTGATATTTGTCATTTTAATTTGGCTTAGCGTTTAGTGGTTTTAATCCAACGATTAAACAATAAAGTTTGTCTTTCTTATTAGAAATTCTCTGAAGCGGCCTGGATTAGGAAAGTCTTCAGTGTTACACCTCCGTCTTTTGGAACTGCTAAACCAGCGATCCCGGTCATTATCATAAGCATCTGTCAGTGATTGTTACTGACTCAAATCATTATTATTTATGCTTATATATTAAATTTAAACTCCTAACGCCTTCTCCTATAATATAATTGCCTGGCCTTGTAATAGCACATAATAAATATATGATGATCATGACAACACGTACAATTTGTTGTTCACATGTCAACACGCATCGGTTTTAAGCTCTATATCCTTTCTCCTACAAAAGAAGGCCCTGTAGTGGGCCAGACTTTTTGTCAGGCTGACAACAGTAACAAGTATTATAATTTCCGGTTTTAGATCATGCAAACTGAATGGTAAGCAACTTACATGTGAATTGACGTTGCTGGTGGCGTGGTTGCGGGTTGCGTCGCCTGCAAGCGCAGCCAACGGCAGCCGGGGCTTGGTGGACAGCGCGATGGTGCGGGGTGAGGAAGCGCATTTTACGGCAGCCTGCGAAGATCACAATGACATAAATAAATAAATGATTAACAACATTCAACATAACAATATAATACCAATAGTTTCATTTACTAATTATTTGCCTGCGAAGTCGCCCATGTCTCCTGAAAATCAGCGTCGAGTATAGCTCACAACAATCTTCAAGTTCCCTCTAAGGTAGCATCACGCTGAACTCCGTAAGTCCAAAGCCGCCCTTAAAACTATTTTGTAGAACAAAATTAATTCGTATAATGCGCTGGCATCAGGCATACATCTCGTGTTCAGAGCGAACTTGATGACTGAGTACGAACTGTATTTCTTTGCCTGGCATATTTTGATCTGAATATCCATTCTCTTTAGTGCTACAGAAGGTCCTAGATTATGTAAAATACATCTTGGTACTATTTGTGACATTAAAATATAAATAGTTGCATTTCTTTCCTTCTATCCTAATAACCAAGACTTTTTCTAAAACATGGTCAAATATGACTTAATCTTACTCTTCTCCTCCGACTAAGCTTGTACTAGGAGTAAAGTCAACAATAGTCCAACAAATCAAATGTGTGATATGTGAAAGAAATAATATAAAAAGTTTAATTAATAGAAGTGTGATAAAAGAAATAAATGTTTTCTAAATTGTCTTAGAACTACCCGAATAAATATCGGATCAAAACTATACATTTACCATCTTAGCAAATAAACAACAAAAAGTGGCTCCATTAAATCCAAAGCGTTTCAGTACAAGATTGCTACAAAAAAAATTAACTTGTAACTTTATCGAGAGCACTTAAAGTTATTGTTCGAAATCCAAACCCTTTGGGGTTTAGAAAGCAGAAACAAGTTTTTCTTTACATTTTCCGAAGGACTTCGACCAGAACGAGGATATTATCATGTTTTCTTTACTATTTAAAACAGTTTTTGTTATCCCGTGGGTTTTATCTTATCGAGAAAAATATTTACCGATTTGTTATTCAGCGTTTGATTCTGATCATATAAATTTTAATGCAATTTATATTACAATCAAAATTACTATAAAATTAGAATTGTATGCACATTCATTACAACATTAGTTCAGTAACAAACAATTATATTTAATGTATTTCTAGTGCAAATTATATAACAAATACACATATTTTTATATAATTTTCCCTTCGCATAAACTTTAATATTACGTAATTTTATATTCCGTACTGCGCAATTTTCATAAAAAAAGGACTACAAAGTTTTTGCTTGATACGTATTAATTAAAACGTAAAATAAATTGTAAAGGTGGAAATAATTAAATGTGGTACCTAGCAGAGATGTTATCCTACCCGCGTATCTATATGGATTTAAAGCATGTAATCTAACAGCCTATTATACTTAAAACATGGTAGCAATTATTTAAATGATTGTGTTAACGATAACATAATTGACTTTCATCACTTCGTTAATTACATTTAATTATACTTATTAGATTTTCCCTGACCGAGATGTTGGGTTTAATTACGATATTCTATGAAAAATTTTTTCTTCTTCATCCATTACGCCCTTGGTCTTTGTGAGATAAGTTTTTATAAGTAGGTACATAATAAAACCTTTACTTTTATGTGTACCTTTTGTTTAATATGAGCTCATTTCAAACAAAATATTTCGCTGCAAATAATAAGGTACGAACACAGTACATTTAATCACCTAAAATATATGACCGCAAAACCTTCCCCCAAAAATAGGAAAATAGTTTCCGTGATACATATTGCAAAACATCTTTAAACCTAAAAGTTATGTAAATGAGTCATATACCACAATAGAATTTGTGAAGAGTAAATTATTAATGATATTTCTCTGTTCCCTGAGTGGAAAACCATTTAGCAAGCATATTAAATAATATTTAGTAGGTACTTAAGGCTAAGGCGCAAATTGACTTTCTAGACAAACACGCAGTAATAAACGAATGTTACGTAAATATTCATGGAATAGTTAGCTCTTTCAGAAAGCTTAAATTGTTTAGAACATCTAGTCGTAAGACTGAACAACTTTACCGAGTAATTAACTTGCCACAGGTAGGGTTGCCTCTTCCAGATATGTTATATTTTTTTTATCATTATAGATTAACTATTAAAAACAAAATAAAAGATTGTTTATAATTTTTAACTTCGTTATAATTTTTTTTATGTGACAAATGCTCATACCCTATCTTAAATTTTTTTTTAATCCAATAAGGTAACACTTGTCCCTAAAGTGACTAACACTTGGTGTGGGGATCTATTTTCAAAGTTATTTTCTATTATTCTTATTGATAACGATGTTACTGCAGACAATGCAGCAATGTATAACAATAAGCATTTATATAAGCATTGAGTTACGATGTACGTGGGGCCCAATGGAGCAGGAAGAAGCTGATCTTAGCAGAAAATGAAACAAAAACTACTGCTAAAGACTGCCACTTCTAGATTCAATTTTTATAGAGGATCTTATTGAGAAGAAACTATAAGCCGATAAAAAGTCTACGGTCTGCGGGCCCTTTAAAGCTTTCTAAGTTACTAACTACATCTAAGTTACTTCGAATATAAGTTAGCTAACACAATGTTGTCACCCTAGCGGAGCGGTAAACGGAACACGGGCGGCGGCGTGCGAAACAAAGTTACAGTGGCCATTGTCATCATGTTCCTAGCTCATAAACGTAAATGACATCTCAATGTTGCGGTCGTGAGCGTTAATAAATTACTTGTGTTATAATGAATACAATTAGCCAAAGCCAAATTTTAATGAAGTTATAATAGTTTCAACTGCCTTATTGGTTTAGTGGTTAGCATATTATGTGGCTTGTGTCATTCGGATCACGAGGTACTAGATTCTAGTTCTATACCAAAGCCAAACTCGATTGAGAATGCTTGTCAACAAACAAATTTTAAAATGAAGGTAGAAAATTCAACACATTTTATGCCTAATAAATTTAAAATCATGTTTTGTTTTTTATAAAATCTAATTTAAAAGATATTGAATATATTAATTAGTTTTAAGCTAATTTATTGTCATGAATTCGTCTTTAACAACTTAACTAAAAAAAATAAGGTGTAAAATGACTAGTGATTTCTACCTTCATTTTTAATTTGTTTGTTGACAAGCATTCTCAATCGAGTTTGGCTTTAGTATAGGTAATGCAACGAGATCTAGCACGGATTTGGTGGTATTACACTTTTACAAAGCCTTACATCGCCCACTCATTCACTCTAAGCCCGCCGTCCCGCAGTGCAGCAGCGTGGTGACTGGTCAGTCTAGGCCCTACATCCCCTTTCCTTATAAGGAAGGACTGACTTTGTAGTGAGTCATTAAAGTTGGCTGATAAATGATGATGCTGATATTTTCAATATAGAATTATACTGGGTGATTTTAAGTGCAAATATTCTTAACTTTGTTAATAGAGCGATTTTATTGTTAATAAAAGTGGTACATTGTTAAAAGCGAGCAAAAAAGCAAAATTGTGATAGCTGATAACCCTATACAAGCCTCAAATAAATTTTTCACTAAAATTGCAGTCGACCATTGTATTCACAACTCGTAAACATTTACGACTAAAACACTGTGGTATTAAACTTAAATAAATAATCGGTATACCTATATCGTGGTTTATATGATATGCCTAAATGAAATCACAATATTTAGTAAGTAGGTACATAGTAGATATCTATGCAATGGATAAAAATGTGACTACCAATACCTCTAAGAAAATCTTCAGGGACATATTAGGGTAATACCAACTAAAATAAAAAAATGCTGATTTTAGCGTATACTAATAAAATTATGGAAAATTATTCCCAAGGAAAGTATAGTGAGTGAGAATGTTGATTTTGAACAGATCGTGAGCATGACCCTGAGACCGAATAATAAGCAGTGTTAAGAATGTAATTAGTCAAGCATAATTAGTTCGTGTATTTAATTACTTTTTAAATATATACCCTGTCAATCTTTTTTTATTTAATACTAAATATCGACAAATCACGCTACATTGGTTAATGAAAATTAGTAGTGCCATACGAATTAAGAAAGCTATAGAGATAATTGTTTATAAATAATTATGATTGATTTTGAAGTGTTTGATCAGAGTCATCAATTTTATAAACGTTTAATTATTGAAACTGTTGACGATTAACATAATATACCCAGCGACCTAATAGCTAATATAACCAGCGAAACTGCCCAAGTTAACAGTATATTATAAAATGTACTACAAAAATACAGGGCTTTGTTTAGTTAAAAAATCTCAACAGGTTATTAAAATATTGATAATCATTGTAGAAGCAAAAGTTTTCGATATTGAATTAGTGAACTCAATATTCCGAAATTCGCATTACATGGGTAAACAAGCAGACGTACTTTATATTATATACAGCGATAAAAATGAACGAAGTATACTTGACGTATAAAATATAGAGCTACATTACTTTCATTTATCTTTCAAAGTCTCGCTCAATTAAGACTTCAGACTTCAACAGGTTTTACTATCAGAATGGCAATAAAAACGATGTTCATAGAGAAAGGCAAAATTATAAGAAGTTATATCTATTAATGAGGTTTAGACACGAATTGTTATGTAAATACAGATTAAAAAAGAATTACACTAAAAGTATGAAGGCCACAGTTAGTCGGTACATGTGTATGATTGATATACCCTCATGCTGCAACTACTGGATCGATTTGGCTAAAATTTGGAATGGTGTTAAAGAAATTTAAACCTGAATTAACACACTTTTATCTAGCAATTATCAAAATTCTCGCAATTCGTAGGTTATAGCATATTATACCTATATAATCAACAAAGACAATAAATAAACATTCAAGTTGTGAAATAAATTTTAACCATGTCTCTATTACTAATGAATTAAAACAAAAATAGTTATTTAAAGAACATAATCCAATTTAAAATTACAAGAACTAAATATTATACTCGTACCTAGACAATGTATAAATATTTATTTAGTAGAACATATTCTGATTTAAGTATTCTTTCCCACGGGGTAAGCAACCGACGGCAGAAAAAATAGCACGAACGATTTCTGCGAAACCGTGATAACTTTTTATGAGACTGAAATGAATTGTATATAAAATCTTTTGTGGCAACCACATAAAGATCTCGAAAGTTTTAGTCACATTCCCGTGGAGATTTATTACTTTGTTACAAAGCAAACTTCGTGTTCTCTAGCGTTTTATGTTGTTTTAAATTAGTTCAGTGCTAACTACCTACATAATTTATACAGTTATTACAATTTGTTAATGATATATCTAGAATACATATAACTTATATATAACAGAACAGATAGGTGAACTGTATGAAGTCATCTGTGGCACGTAACGATAAATATGCTCTTCTAAGATGTTACCGAGAATTTTACATTTATGTTAAGTAATTTTTAGTAAACGCCATACGTTATTCATTTAACATACAAAAATTTAATATGGAAACACATTCGGCTTATAAAAAACCGCTACAAAACTTTAAAGTAGTTTTGTGTATGTTTAAAAAAATGACGTGTGGCACTCGGAGACTTATCATTTTTTATCAACTTATGTTTACCTACCGACGTCATCGGGACCGTGGCCTAGCGGTAAGGCGCGCGCTTTAAGTGCCCGGATTGCCAGAGACCGCGTCTCTCTGTTTTTATTTTTAAAGTCATTAATTTAAAAATAAAAAAATGACCTTGAAAAAAAAAAATTCGGAACCGACAGGATTCGACCCGTGTCTCTCTGGCAATCTTACCGCTAAGCCACGTTCCCCGATGACGTCGTTGCCGAAATTGTGCTTTTGATATTATGTTTTTGATACTCAGGGGGTGTTAGGTTTTTTCGTTACGGAATTTCTGTATTCGGTCTCCACGCTCAAGGCCCGCGATAAAAGCTATACAATAGCTTAAAAACAAACTCTCCTAACAAGATTTTTTAGTTCAAGTGTTTAAATACCTAATAACATTTTTTATTTACGACAATTTTTAATACATCATTTTATGTATTACATACTCCTTCCTTTCCTGATATTAGTGACTGAATCCATCAGTAAGTAATTGAACATTTTAATTAGTGACACAGATGTCGTATGAATAGTTAATGACATGTAAAACAAATTAAGACTTGTTAATTTAATCAGCACACACAAAAAAAAAAGTGGGAGCACTTTTACTTTAAACCCACAATTAGTTTGTCAAGAGCCGGGCACAAATGGAACATAATAGCATGTTCACAATGCCGACTCCAGTAATTACAATCGGCCAATAACTCAGTGGGGCGTTCGAAATGAAAACCAAACTGAATCTTTTCATTCCAATGCGCCGAGGTGAAAACTAAAGACTTATTGTTCTTTAGCGTTTAAGAACATTGAACGTTGAACTTAAGTTTATTATTTCACAAACAGAAGAAAAATCTTTTTATCTCTGACCTCAGTATTTTTAAAATAATACAACACAATACGGAATTACTGTTTCTTTCACGAAAATTTTCATTTTTATTGTATAGTTTGAACTTTTAACCATTACTTTAATTGATTACTTTTTAATATTTAATAAAAATTTATTTTAATATTTAATAAAACTAAAATGAAATATTAAGAATAATCATAATTATTAACACTAATTATTTTGATTCGCTAGTTAAATCTAACTTGAAAGTTGTTATTTCAAATTGAGTAACATTGAATATTAAATACATTTTAAAGGAGTTCATTAATTTATAAGTGGTACAGTAATAATGACAGTCTGAATTCAACAACATCTCTTTTAATTTAAAATTGTATATTAAAATTCGTAGCAAAGTATGCTATGGCACCCAAATAAGAATCATTACGAAATCATATAATAATAGGAAAATATTCCAGTTTGTAAGTGTAGTGTGCCCACCCTGGGTCAAAACCCTTGTGCATGAGTTAGGATGTGTTTAAATCAAGCGGTAATTATGGCGCAAAGATTGTAAACTTATTCGCCGGCCGGTAAAACTGGCCTAGTCGCTCTACAACACGCAGTCACACTTCGTCGACAGCGGTCATTTACCGTAATTGCCCACAGTGGCAACAAATTAATCACCGATGTGACAGCTCCGATACTAATATTGTGAAGAAATAATAACCTCCTAATGGACTGTTACGACCGATTTATAACGTTAGCACAAGTTTATGAACCGATGGTATCAAAACCAACCGTGTGAACGTAGTAATTAATTAATAATAAGAAATAATAATCAATAAGGAATACTATATACCTATTATTAAGTCATATTAAATTATATACGTTCGACAAACACAGTAGTTAGTAGCTGGATAACTTTAAATAAAGAACTTATGATCATAGAAATTACTAGCCGACTCCGTTCGCGAGAAATTATGTTTTTTGACAGTAGGAAAAAGCCTATGTCCTTTCTTAGGATCTAAACTATCTCTGTACTAAATTTAATTTAAATCAATTCATTAGTAAAATCAGTATAGAAGTAAAGATAATACATATTAAAGACTGTATCTATTCAATGTTTAAATGTTACCAATACTAATATAGATTTTTGGACGTTAATAAAAAGAAAGAAAAATAAAGCAAAAACTGAATGTTAAACTGATTCGTACGGAAAAATACTATCCAATAGAAAATTTTTTTTACATCCATAAGTTTTATATATTTTACCACTATTGCCGGTTTTTGTTCGGTAGCATAATAAAATAAATAATAATCCAACAATAATTTAAACATTGAGCATTTTGTAAAAAAAAAAAAACAGTTACACTTTAGTCAAGCCTTTAACTTCTGATTCCATGAATATTACGATTTTTGGTTTTTGTCCTTTAAGCTAAAGAACACGTCAAGTTTTCTATGCTCTTAGTGGCATTATAATGAATTAGGGCTTGAATAAAACTCCATCATGTTGCGCAAAGGCTTGAAAAATAAGCCTGAAATCATTACTATACACACAGGACGTGCCCGTTCTGTGTTGTGATTGGTAAGATGCGGGACGCAACCTTCAACGCTAATGTGATCGCATCAGTCTTCGAGAGGCTTAAGCCATAGTTTCCGGTAATTTATCAAGGAATTAAGTTTATTTTGGGGGACACGAGGTTTTTACCTAGCAGTGCGTTATCAACGACGAGAACTATAAAATATATTTAAATGTAGTAGAACATGTTTGAATAAGGTAATAGAAGAACATGTATAATTATTATCACAATAAAACCTCAATAAAATCATCAATAACATTAGCTAAGAGGTCAATGGTCGGAAATTTTTAGGAACTTCCAAACACTATGATTCAGAGCTGTTTGTGGCTAATGTTTACTTACCTGATATGTTGTCTGTCGATATTTCCTATAATATCGTCAGTAAAAATATTAAATGGTAAAATTAAATAATATGTTATATTATCTGGGTCAGATGTCAGCGGGTTAACATAATTGCATTCGGTTTTTAATCTTCCGTCAGCCGTTGGGCCAGGCGCTCAATTTGCCAAGCTGTTTAATTACCAGCGACACGGCGGGTCATTAATTAAGTCATCAGACAAGCGGGCGTGGGTTAGCACGCCGGATTAGATGAACTGCATGGTAATGAACGATTATGGGGCGCAGTACGGCACGTAATTAACTTATCAAGAGAAACGGCTCTTTCACCTGCTACTAAGCCGTAAGCTTATTACGGGATTAAAATTTTCAAACAATTATTTAACGTCCACGATTCCCTGATAACAAGCACTTATCTATTTTCTTTGAAGAAATAGAAGGAAAAAAAGGGAATTATTTCAACAATGGAAACCACCGATACCGGACACACAACATGTTATTCGAAAACAATTACGAAAGCTCAGCTGGTAGCTATTGAATTCGTAAAAAAGGTAATTGTGAAAAAAAAAACCAACAATAAACGCGCTGCAAAAAGTTGTCAAAAGAAGTGTTCTATTTATAATGTAGTTGAATACACACTGCAATAAAGCCAGGCTTAGTGTAGGCATTTACGATTATTTGTTAGTTTTAATACTAACATATTTTTCCAGTTCAGGTTTAATTGAAATCTTTTTTATACGAATCGAAAAAAAATGTTGCGTAAAATGTTTACGAACAAAAAAATTTGATACGTATTCATGAACAAATGTACAAAATATTTAATACATTCTGCCCTAAATGTAAATTAAATCAGTTTTGACTCTTGCGGTTACGAATGCCGAATGACGATACATGCAAATAGCTTATTTCAATGTTTTATCGGAAATATTTCAGATATTTTGTAAACGTAATGTAAATGGTACATAACAGCACAAGAAAACAATTATGGGGAGAGCTTTAATAATACATATTTTTGTAAACGGTTCCAGCCGCGATAGTCGCGTGTCGTAAACGATTACGTCGCCACCTCGTGCCGCCCCGTCCGTGTGGGCGGAAGAACCCTATTCCAACCATTACCCTTGTAAACATTGTAGTGATACAATCTACTAGACACTTATTATTTCTGTATAGAACCTGTTTACGACGCTTGCTCAGGTTTAAGCTGCCTTTCCATTAACGATTTATGAGGATGCTTAACTTTGGTTTAATTTGATTGGTTCAATCCTTGAAGCAGCAGCCGGGTGCCGCTTTCACGTACATTTCTGTCAAGTCTGATCCGTGAGGGATTAAAGCTCAAGACAGCAAAGCAAATCTTTAGTAAACTTCATAAACTTGATACTTTTTTTAATTGATTTATATTTGATTAGCTGACTCGGTAATCTTAATAATTAAATCAATGTTACCAAACAAAACTGCCACTATCTTTTGTAGTAATTTTTCGACGTTTTTTATATTTATTTTTTTCTCCTGTTTTTTAGTAGAGCAAGCACGACAGATATACTATAACCAATGTTTTCAAATATAAAATATCATATTTGTAAAGTGATGTAAAAAAGGCACAATTAAAAAAAACTGAAATGATTAAATCGAATAATACTTCAAACAAACTTATTTTAGCGCAACGGAATTGCCTCACAACTCACAAGTCGTCATGATTGACACAGCGCAAACATTTGTTTTGCAAAAGGCGTATCAATCGTTCAATATTCCACAATCGTGGATTACATCACAAGTAAAGAGTCATTAAAACCTAAGTGCTGGTTTTAATTCGGTTGTAGTCGGGCACGGCGATGTCGCGATTGTAAAACGGGGTCGTGATTAACATTCTTCGAAACTAGCGGAGTTAATTCCTGCGCGGCCGTAAGGCGAACTTCGCGATGGGAATATTGATTGAATTGAATTACTGGCTGATTTTCACCTAATGGTTATTTTAGCGTATAATTCTAATTGCTTTTTTTACTTTCAAATGAGTACACTCGACATTTTGTGCGCTTACTTTCTTAAAAGATTAGAGTAAACACATATTTTTTTCAAGAATATTAGAAATTTAGTAAAAACTAAGTTAATTCCTCTGCCATAAGGCGAAATTCGTGATGGGAATATTGATTGATATTTATTTTTTTTTATTTCTTTTGGGTTTTATTTCAATGCGTTTTTACACTTAAAATTTTCTTCAGTCTACAGTTGTAGCTCATGCTTTGTCAAAAGAATAAACTGAACTGATTTTCCAAAGAATATATTATATATCATGTAGCTAACATCTTTTAAACATCACTTTATCTTCATCAGCCTAAAGGACAGGGTTACGCCTTCCTCCTTATAAATAGGAGAAGGGATTTGGAGCATACACGTATCACGCTCTTCTGCGGGCTAGCAGGCTTTAGAGTAATAATGTTCGATTCTGTAACGTTCAAACTCAGATGTTAATGAATGATTTCTTGAAAAAAATAAAAAGAACCCAGATACTTGGCTCGCAGTAAATGAGTAATAAATATTAACAGAAAAACGGCTATAAGCTTCAATTTTTTATGTGTGTACAGATAATCACTTAAATAAATCGTCGACTCCTATTCTGTAACGAGTAAATTAATAGACACATTCACCGTCCCACCCATAAATAGTGAAGTGTGTATCCGGGTCATCAATCAACGGAGATTTATTTGTATTGTCACCAAATCAAAAGGGTACGAGCGCTCGACCGCACAACATTCCCTCACAGCCACTACTAACTTACCGTCAACATGTCAACATTTACTCTGCCCTGACTACGCTGACTACGCTAGTCGATAATAGGGCCATACATTACAAAATGTTTGTATAATGTCGCGCAATGAACGCTAATGTGTGCTAATACCCACTTCACGCTGGATAATTGATGAATAAATATTACCAGTTGACTTCTGTACATTTTTCAACTACGATTTGTAGTGGAACGTAGTAGGTAAGTGCCTACTTATTGTATTCTAGGTATTCGATCAAGGTCTACTTGTTATTCTTCCGATTATATTATGGTTTGATTTCTAAATCAAATCAAATTCGTTTACTTACAAATAAGCCGAATTTACAAGAACTTTCCAGAACCCAAATTTGTCTGTATATCGTGACTCTATTATCGGATCAGAAGGCAAATAAATCCCATCTAACTAAGCCGGAAAGAATTCATCACTGGCTCGGTTAAAAATTTGAAAAAAATTGTAATTGACAAAAATGAGAATCGACATATTATTACTAGCCTTTGATATTAGATGATAATTTATAGTTAAGTGTTCAATAAAATAATACACTAGCTTTATTTCGTTAAATATTTGACCTTAAAAGCAATTCTTTCACATTCTGTCACCTCATATAAAAATCCTATAGACAGTAGACAACCCCGACAAAATGACAGTTTTGCAGAGATGCCAAGTCTTCGTCCAATAGCAAATATGATATCAAAATGTCACGAAAACTACAGCACAAGCTCACAGGTCCAACTTTTCTAATAGTTGTTTTATCCTGAGAGTTTAACTCGCACTAGTTGATTGGAATACGATTGTTTTATTTCTAAATCCAGTTCCACCATTGTTTAAAAAATACCATCCAAGGCTTTACTGAATGCGTATGTTCGATGACAACCATTCCACCGGCTTACGGCTTAACGTGCTCTGCGAAGCAAGTAATATCTTCTATAATATTAGTTCCATGAACCCGTATAATCCTATCAGCCACTAAGTTAACGGCTTATACCAAAGTTGCTTAAACATCGTCACGGTTTGTATCGCTATGACGATATTACGCCACAGCTTCTGTATTTAAAACCGGTTCTTCATCTACATCATTATCAGCCTATTAACGGCCCACTACAGGGCTAGATCTCCCTTCTTATAGGAGGGGATATGAAGCGTACACCCACCACGCTGCTCCAATGCGGGTTGGCGGGCTTAGGGTGATAATGTTTCATTTATTAACGATCACTATCAGATGTTGATGATAGTGACCGGCGTCGACGGCTTAACCTGCTCTCCGAGGCACGGAGTGTAACGCCACCAACTTCCAGACTCCGAACTTGGAATGTACTGAACATTTCATAGAAGAATGAAAAAGCTCAGAAATATTCCGTGACCCGACCCAGGAATCGAACCCAGGACCGCGTGATTGAAGTCACATAGACCACCACTAGACCAACGAGACAGTAAAACCGGTTACATTAAACTCAATATTTAAATAACCGCGATGTTTATAGTGTAACAATTTATATTTGCACAAATATTTATATAAGAGCGTTTTAAAAACAATGTACGCTACATTTTACGGCAAAAGTAATGGTAACGTGCAGTTGGAGAAGCTAATTTTATTAAGTGGTACGTGCCACAATACACCGGCGTTTATGTTTATGTTACAAATAACGTTTTCACACTCGAACCTAAACACGATAACATTTCTAAAGAGGGAATGAGTTAAACATTTATATGCTAAAGTGGTTTACACAGGTTGCTTGAGAAAACTCACGTTGATAACGTATTGTTGTGATATGGTATTTGATTTTTACATTTAGGCTCTCGATTGATATGTTTATAATAGAATATTGGCCATATATTTTATATATGATTAATTATATCCGTTTATTTAGTCGCATAGACTATATTGGGTGTGTTGGTCCACCAGACAGAGATCGAATCCATGAGCACTCGGTCTAGAGTGCGACCCATTAACCTTCGAGATATAGAGACCACAAAAATTATTTTAAATATGAAATCTACTCGTATATTGAATGGAATGTTGCTGTGTTGTGAATGTTTATATAATATAGTTAAATAAATTTTTGCTAAGTAACAATAAATATAAAAATACTTGAAAATCAAATAATGTTATTATTTAACAACTAAAAATATAATTGTTACGTTAAGTGTGTTTAAGATCGTAAATTAAAACGAGTATAGCTTAAATGGCGCGTGAATTTACCGCTGTACCGTTTGAAATATGAGTACCTATATAATATGCACTAAAATACTTATTGCACTGGTAGAATTAAATTTGTGAATCAAAAATATGCCTAATTTTTATAAGATAATATTAATAATAGAGAATTTCATAATATTACTGGCCAGGGAATATAAATAAGGGACTTCTATAATAAAAATTATAAATAGAAATAATATCCTAACAAACAATTACCTAATTATTATTTACGAATAATGAATAATGTTAACAAACATTTTTGTTAACAAAAGTAATTTACATTAAATATGCATTATTCATGAAGGATGCATAGTTATTAAATTAATGTGCGGAATGACGTCCTCATACCTGCCCATTTTGAAATAGGTAGGTATAATTACTATATTATAAACCTCTAAGAATAATAGAAAAATATACTACATATTTAAAATAAATATTGGTCTATCATTTAGAACGAAATAAATATTCCCTTTTTGCTCTCTAACTAAGCGAATTGATTAGCATGTACTTATAAGACAGAGTGTGACAGTTTCTTAACGCAACGGGCGAGTATCAAACCCAAGACCTAAATGTGGTCCTAATACCCAGACGGGTAGTCTGGCTATTAAGGCTTATTAATTAATTTATTGCAATGTATCTGCAATTTAGTCTAAAATACGCAATCTAATAAGCAAAAAGCTCACTTGTACTAGGTATATAAGTATAAAATCACAGAATAAAATACGTTTCTGTATAAAATAGGTATAATTTATTCATTTCAAAGTTGGAATCAAAAGGAACTTTAAATCGCTGTTGACAAACGAGTGGCGTAAAATTCAAAAAGAGCTAGCGTGAGAGGTAATAAAAACGGAAGAAAGCGGTTTAAACTTTTCCCAGGTAAGTATTTATGTCACGGCGTGCTAACATTAAGCTCCGGGGAATACTACAAGGGGATGGGTCACAGGGGTGTCTCGGGGACTCTCGGTCGGTGCTCCGAAGCGTGCGGCTCGTCTTGTAAAGCGACAGATATTGATTTCGTACAAGCATACACTAAAACATGAGCCCAGTGTGCGGTTGTTATGCGTCTCGCTACCGCAGCTTTCACAGGTATTAACAGAGTACGTTACTAGCTTTCGCCTGGGGCGTCTCTGGCGGGAATCGCTTTAACGGCTCGAGTGCAACGCTCCGCGATAACGTTAGATATTCCCGCTCGCTAAAAGCGCTGCAAATGCTGAAAAAAAGGAGTGCTTTTAAAGCGACGTTAACAGATTTTTAGCGCCTCACTACTTTTACAAATTCAGTGTAGCGGTTTTAAAAACTCCTCCGCGCTTCGTTACAAAAGCTATTATGATGGTAAAGCTTAGAGGAAAAAAGCGCAATTTCATTTAAAAATTTACCGATGCCATATTGTAGTGTCTAAAAAGCTTGTCAACTGAAAGGTAATTTTTTTTGGGGCCGCTACTTTCTCGTGCCAAATTGAATCTCTTTCGCGCGCTTATCAGATTTGGATCTTGTCAAACTTTTTAAAGATTGCTTTTTTTCTCCTAATATAATAATAGACTTACGAGTATTTGTTTTTGTTTTAAAAATGAGTTTAATAATGATGCTGGCATGATAATGATTTTGGATTCAATTCAAAATTGCTTACCATTAAGTTAATAATTACGTCTAACATGGATTTAAAAAAGATTATTTTAATATGCAATAGATTTTATGCACAAACTGTTATTTAGTATACGTTAATTATCAAAAGTATCATAAAAAAGGTTTTAGATAAACCACTACTAATGAAGCAAAAGCCGTGGTGTTTTTTATATATTTTGTAGAAGAAAACTCAAATTATACTTCTAGAAGAAGGAAGTTTTGTATATATGATAAAATATTTTAATAAGCAATTTTAAGGAAAATAAACATTTAAAATTTATTTTAATCGAATTACCCATTTTTGGCCTGACCTTGGACTTTGCGAAGTTTGCTAGTGCTTGCTAGCTCGTAAGGTGCATTTTTGCAGTAGTACTTTTTTTGTTTCTAGACAAGTTCTCATCAACGTGTGAATGCAAATTACGTTAAATTATAATATTACTGATGATGACCAAATTAGAAATAAAAATGTACAATTAAATCGCTGCGAGCTAAGATCAGAACTCAGGCCCTAATTATTGAAAACCCAGGCGTTGTTACCAACTGTGCTAGGGGGGTTCCTCGAAGTATATATATTCACACTAACTCGTAACGCTCATGGTTGCATTTACCTTTTTAATGTACACCGTGCAGATGTTTGTAATTACAGTGTTCCATTACGTACTTAAATATTTTCGAGAACTTGATGGTAGATTTTCTTTTGTTGACCAAGTACTTAAAGTGTATTTAAAGTTTCGCGATTCGTTGGCGTATTTTTGTAATTATAAGAAATCAAGCTTCCGGTTATAAATTTACCTTTTTAACTGACTTCAAAAAGGAACTCTTTCTTACTCAAGTTAGTACCTAAATAAATATGTACTAAGTATTTACGAGTGTTGTTTGTTGGTTTGTTTGATTCATTACTTTACTTAAAAGTATGTACATAGTTTTCTATAGGTCTCGTCAATTAAATAAAGATTGTTTGTTATGTAATGTTTCAAAAATTACCCTGTTTTCATTAAGATTTGAAATAAGTATTGAGAGAAAATAGTTTATGATAAATAAAAATATACCACCGTTATTACCTTTTTTAAAGTTTAAGTTCGTCCAGCTATTTTAACTCTTTTATTTGACTTTCGATAAGTACATATAAATTACTACTCTAAATATTTGATTTCGAGATACTTTGAGTTCGTTTTTTTAAACATTTTTCACGATAATTTAACTGAGAAGCAACGCGGTAACGGAAGTTTGGCGAATATGTCAATTACAAAATGTTGATACGATTCGATTCTTTTGATTATTGTAAGTACAGATCCCTATTAAATATAATTTATAAAACCGTGTCGTGCTGTGAGGAGAGACGCCTGACAATTTGTTTATTTTACGGACTATCGTAATACGAAGCTGGACACGGCGAGGCTTATCGTGGGAAAACAATAATTAGTTTCGTAGCTAGCCTCCTCCTGTGTAAATGCCGCATAACGGGGCGTCGGATGACACGGTCATGCTCGTATAAATTTAATCTTTATTTTACCGCTTTCCGGGACAATTACCGACGTAAAGCCAGTGAGATACACATGCCAGTGAATAGTATTCTAGTTTATGGTATGCTTGCACGTCCAGCACGGTACTAGCAGAAGGTCATCGCGTGATACCGTCGTTCGTTGCGTACCGTCCCACTTCTCCTCAAGGCGGAAAAAATCAAACACCTTGCGATCTACTGGTATGCCTTGTACTGGCACTGAGCTACTGGCAGAATTTTGATACATGTGTGTAGCTCGTTATGGCTTGTAACTGGCAAGCACGTGTATCACCGGCTTAACTCTAGAAAAAATGACACATACAGAGCTAGAGGCTAGATGGCCAGACCTTCGTCATTTTTATAAAAGATGAAACTTTGCAGTTTCAAATATATATAAATTTTTATCGCTCAGGCAGCAGGCATGGGTGAAATCGTGTTTAGTCAAGGGTTCCGGCGAAGCTGCGAATGGCGATTAAGGACATGATTTCTCATATTACCTTTTACTTTAGCATTGATTAATTTGTCATTTGTTGTTGCTTTCTCCAAAGTCGCATCACCTACTGTACTTACTTACGTGTGTAGGAGCATGGGTTGAAACTTGAACCGTTTAGCTTTTATAAAATGACGAAGGCCAGAGTCTTCACGAGTTCTTAGTGTATACAGATTACACAGTGTAATATGACACCGTTGTTACATTACACAGCATAATCAGTGAGAAAATAAACAAAGAGTGTTGGAGATCATATCATAAATGCCTAAGGATTACAAGGTTACAAGGCCCTATTCTATCTAGTAGGCTTCTTACTTTAACTTGCGAAATATAATACGAGTAGGTGCCTATTAGTATAAATCGGAAATTTATAAAATATGTATTTTTATTTATATTGTATTTTATTCGTAGATACTATGTATATGTAAGTAAATAGGCACGGCTACGTTAGTTATCGGCAATACGATGTTAATAATTAGATTATCCAAAATATTATTACATTCATTACTACCTGTAATCTTTACGATAAACATGCATTTATCATAAGAATATCAGTTTCAGTGATACGAAAAAATTATATAACAGTTGAAAATCAATACATTCGCAATACATAAGTACATAAGGACCAGATAACCACAGAAAAAATACAGAGCCATTGAGAGTAGGTACAGTCGGCAATTCGTTCCGTATTTTTATGTTTCGCTTCATTGGTATTATTAGGAAGAGAAACCTCATATTTATTAACCATATGTCGGTACGTTGGCGTAATTTCAACAAAAACCTGTTTTCCGTAGAAAATTTGCTTACCAACCCATTGTGAGCTGAAATTGCATAAATGTTGCACACGCCGCATGTGGTGAATTAAATAGGAGCAAAGGAACCTGTTTAGGTCTATAACATAAGCGTGTACCAACGAGCCACAAATGGCACGCCTGTCGTCATCATTTAGAACGATAGCGCGAAATGTTGTTTTATTGTACGCTTACAAGACTCCGACCACTCGCTGCAGTACACAACATATTGTCGTTTCGAGGACGGCATAAATGAGCACAAACGAGCGAAAGCCACTTAGACCAAATTTACACTTAGTGGGAGACCGCGGGTGCACTCCGGGCGGAGAGCGGGGAGGCCTGCGCCGCGCTGTCAGCTGCTGTTCACTCACATTACACCTAGACACCATAAATGCGAATAGACTGTAAAATAATACTCGCTATTGCTAATAAACTAACAAGATTTTCAGCATTCGTATTTAAATTTCAAATATTAGTACGAAGGGTTCATTCAATAGGTCAATGCACTTCCGAGACGACGTCTGAAACGATTACATAGCGAGCTTTTTTTGTTACAATTGGAATATCCATTTAAATTCCAGCCATTTATTTAATTTACACACGAAACGGGTCGTTTTGGCTTGTGTTTATGTGTATTATAGTTTTTTATTTACTAAGTAAATAATAGTAAACCAACCTAATTGGCAATCAATTATATTGAATTGTCATTGACGTTCTGTGATAAGCATAACATTAATGTCAGAAGTAAACAATTACTTGGAATACATTATGTAAATATAAACAGCGCTCTTTAGTTCAGGTAAACTATTGAATTATCACAAAGTATAAATGTAAAACTCCTTTTGTTATTGGTTGGTCCTCGCTGGATAAAGAATACAGTTAGTAACGCAGCGGTAAGACTAACCTCGAGGTCCTCGTAGGTGCGAAATGCCATTATGGCGAAACCATCGATGATGTCCTCCTCTCCGAGGGGCTCCCTCGACTTCTTCCTCCTGGCCGGAGGACGAGGCGGCTTTTCTCTGGCCGGAGACTCGTCCTCGCCGCTGTCCCCATCCTTAACTTTACTCTCTCGCTGTGCTTGCATGCGCTGGGCCCGCTCCCTTCGTCTGTTTCTCTGATTCCGCTGCTTCACTTCGTTTTCCATCGTTCGCACATTATTCGAAACACCCGACCACCGTGCTGCACTACACTAAAGTCCGCACTACACTTTTATCACACATGGTTAACCTTTGTTTCTATGCCGAGCAAATCGACAAAATACAAATCTTGCACACAGAAAAAGACACTGGCCGTTTCCAATGGCGGACCATACACCGTTGCCGCATTGCAAGTAAAATGGCCGCGTAGCACTCGACGGGCTGTCTTCTTTCACTTTTACGTAAACGGAGGCATTATTACACTTAAACTAAGATATGCTACAATATATTTTAACAAGAACTAATACAATTAAATGATAAATTAGTTTTATACATTATTCTCTGTGTTCAGAATCAGTCAATAGTCAATACAATGAAAGGTGTTGCACGACGCCAACGCTGCGGTGCGGTCGCGATGGTGAACTAAAGCAGTGCTGCCAACGTAAAAACACATACACTCTGCGATATTGGGCGTCATTGGCAATGTGGCGCTCGGTTGTACTCTTCGCACGCTTATAGCTCTCTCTCTCTCTTATCCATAAAAATAAGATTGCATTGCTGACCTATTTATCTGCCAAGTAGTTATTGAAAATTATTATTGTACATTCCAGTTACGAGTTTGTTATTAAAAAAAATGAAAATTCATAGGTCTTTTAATAAGTAAATATTATAACTTTTATAATTATAATTTAGAAGTCGTAATGTTTCATTTTTCAACTCGCAAGTATTTAGACTTATCTTTGTTTATGTCATTAGTTGCCTACAAAGTCGGATAGAGTGCGCTAGTAGGAAATGCGATTCGATTCGACAATCTAAAGGATGAAGTTAGCTCTAGTGAGTTAAGTTCGTGGTAAGTCAATTACTTTTAAGGTCGCGTTCAAAATATGTTTGATGTTTCTATTGGATGTGATCATGTTGTAGACAATTCGTTTGCTTGGAATATAAATAAAAATGTAGGGATTTTTACAAATTGTATTGAAAAAATACAATGTAACAAGTAAATGTGTAAATTTTAAAATATTTTTTAAATATGTTTTTGCCCTGATGAAACTTAAAACTTTTTTTTATTATTTTAGACTGAGAATACCAGCTTGATAACAATTACATTAACAATCTCATTTGTTGCTAAGTGTAATGCCGAAGTGCAAAATATTAGTATATCTATTTCATAAAACACAAATATAAGTGAGTAATAAAACTGTTTATTGTATATAAATAAAACATTTCATTTGTATTGTTTTCCGAACTTGACAAATCCAGTAATCAGAAGAAAACTAGCAGACCCTACTGCATCTTTCCCTTTACGATTCGTAGAGGGCTATAATCTTTGATCTTGCATGCTCAGTATTAACAGGTCATACTCATAGGTACGTAGTTAAAAGCATAAATAATTAAGCCACAAGTAAGGCCCAGATTTATTAGCAGACGCCTGCGACTTCGTCCGCGAGACAAACAATGTTTGCAATCTTCCAAAAATACCAAAAACGTACGTGTACGTGAGCTTTTTTGAGAAATAAATTGCGTATAGCGGGTAAACGGGTAATTTTATAGTTCTTATAAAAAGGAACAATACTACCATAAATTATTTTGTTAGTACCTATGTCAAAGGGCAATGTTTTAAACCGACACTCACAGTAATTAACTATAATCATATTTGATCCTATTTCCTAAAAACAACTAAAAAAAATTGGTTGTCTGTAAAGTCGGTTTACTGACGATAGTTGAACGTGACAACTTAAGAAAATACTGATGGAATGGTAGCATTTAATTGGTTATTAAAATTTTTAATTTAAGTATATTTTTATAAATATTAATTTAAATTAATAAAATAATTGATTTTGATTTTATAAATTTATATTTTTTTAATTTATAATAAATATATTAATTTTTAATTTAAAAATAATATATTCAATAATTATATTTAATAGACGGATGTCGAACGCTGCCGAACGCAAAGGCCGATTGTGCTTCTTTGTCGCACGTTCCGCGCTCTCGCTTGCACTTCAAGCCATGGAACGCCTCAAAGCGAGGTAACGCCGCATGAGTCATGTTTTTTCGTGCGTGCAGCCGGCTCTATCGAATTATAAGACGTTGTCACGTCAAAACTTCAAATTCAAAATCATTTATTTCAATGAGGTTATTTACAAGCACTTTTGAGACATCAAATCTGACAATACGTAGTGACTCTACCACTGGTTCGGAAGGCAGATCCTGTAGAAAATAATAATAGTTACGTTAGAATGCATGGGCTTATATACCCACCACACTGATCCAATACGGTTTGTCGGGTTTATAGTGTTAATGTTTCGTTTAGTTTCTTTAACGATCAATAACAGATGTTGATGATAATGACCGGGACCGACGGCTTATCGTTTCAATCGTAAAATTTGCGGAAAAAAGTTATTGTCCAATAACATCTATTTCACGCCTTTTTTCAATGTGGCGAGTGGCAAAGATACGATGTGGCAAAGTTTAAAATCAGTAAGAGAACGTCAAAATTTTAAAAATACCAGTTTTCAAAACTTCCGGAAAACTTTCTAGTCTATGATCCCAAATGACTGTAGTAATTTCATTTGCAAACACTGGATTTTTGTGATCTTTGACAATTTTATTTAATTTTTGAAAAAAATCCTTCATAATGCTAGAGTAAAGTCCCCGTAGGTAACATAATAATAATTACGGTCGCGGAATAAATGATTTGTTTGTTGTTTTCAGTACCCATGAAATTGATGGTAAGAACTTCGAAAATACTTACATAGGGAAAACTAGATAAATACTACTATCCTCTGTCTAGAAAGCCTCATTCAATCAAATCTTGTGATGCCAAAACTTAAACGGGGCGACAAGTAGGCACATACGAAGTATTATTTCGATAAAAATTAATTTAAAGTGACCGGATTATTTACTGCAATTCAATTCATGTCTTAGAACTGGTTTAAATTATATATTTTTTATTTGTTTGCAATACTACTTATGTTTGGTAGCTATTAAGAAAAAGGATTATTTTTAAATTTAGTCATTCGAGCCCTAGTAATAATAATACATCAACGTTTTTATGATAAACCAATTACTCGGCTTACTGCTTATACCTACCTATGAAATGTTCAATCGAGGCCATTCACACAGTCAGTAATAATATTAATAACTATTCTCTTTTATTAACTTTTGATGATACTTAAGTTAATTATTAAGAGATTTCAATAAATAAAAAACCGGCCAAGTGCGAGTCGGACTCGCGCACCGAGGGCTCCGTAAATTTTAAGGTTTTCGGAATTATTCCTAAATATTGCTTCATGCGAAATTTCAAGATAATAGGACTAGCTGCGAGTAGTTGATTTTTTTTCAGCTTAAAGTTATTATAGAGCCAATTATTTCATATGAATTTCAAATTAATACCTTTACGCGTTTATGAGAAAAGTGAAATAAAAATATTTTTAATAATTAATTAAAAATATTTTTATTTCATGATGTAACTAAAAATTTACAGATTTCGTAATATTTCCATTATTTGTGCTATATGACGTTGCTTCGTACCAAATTTCAAGATTCTAAGGTTACGGGAACTACCCGTTAGGTTTTGATTTATTTGACCGTGTCGGAAATTGGGGAAATTTTTGGCATAAACGGCTGTATCTTTTGATTGCCTTGGCCTAGAAGCTTGATTTTTTCAAAGGGACATCAGACAGACAACGAAGTGATCCGATAAGGGTTCCGTTTTTTCCTTTTTACCCGACTGCGTCAGAAGGAGGGTTATGTTATTCGAGCGTATATATGTATGTATGTATGTCCATTTCTTCGGCACGCGCTACAGCCTAAACGGCTGAACGGATTTTGACATGTGAGGTGTCGTTGAATTTGTCAAAATTGTGGTAGTGACATAGGCTATATAAATTTTCAAAATGGCGGCAGTAAATGGGGGATAAAGGGGGGGACGTGTGTATTTTTTTCTCTTATCTTAGCAATATGGGTACCAATTGAAAGGTCGTAAAAAGACCATTTCAAAAATATAAATATCATATCATGTTCATATTACTTTTTTAACAAAAAATGGCAAAAAATGTACTAAGTGTACCGTCTCATTTCTATACCATAAACTAAAACTAAAAAGTCTCAAATAAAATTATTATTATAAAAACAAAAACCCGACTGCTTAGAAGTTATGAACTGAAAAGAGAAAAACAAGGATCACTATATCTGTATAAAATTCTAAATACTTTATGGTTCTGCAGGCGGGGACAAACGTAGTTTTGGTAAATCTTTCTTTCCCCGCAGGTTAAAGTATTTTGTCCCTGTTTGCAGCACCATAAAGTATTTACAATTTTATACAGATATAGTGATCCTTGTTTTTCTCTTTTCAGTTCATAACTTCTAAGCAGTCGGGTTTTTGTTTTTATAATAATAATTTTATTAGATACGGAACTCTTAAAGTAGCCTTATATAGTATTTATAACATTAGCTATGTTCTATCGATAAAATTACTATATAACTATCGATAAAATTGGTACAGTCGTTTAAGAGATTAGCCGGGTCAAACAGACGTACAAAAATTTTAGCAAAATTGCTTTAATGTAAGTAGGTACGTACCCTAGGTAAATATGTATATTTTCTTATGCATTAGTGAAAAACTGTTAATTTGAAATTACAGGCTTTTTATGTAGGTATTTGTATAGACTCTATGTATCTTTTATCTATATACTCTATATAGCTCTATTATTGACTCAAACTTAGCACTCTGAACAGGAAAGGTTTCGCCATATCGACTCGTCAAATTCCGACAATTCACGAGAAGTTTGTACCGATGATCGTAATTTGGCGAGCAATGTATTAAAATTAATAAATAAAATAAAAAAGCATTAAAAAAAATTACTAAACATGGTAATTATCACCCACCATGCAATTTTTTTGCGTTATCTTGAAGAATTTCTGCCCAGGCGGCAATCAAAGATGTTTTTAACTCAGTAAGAGTCTCTGAAGGGTTAGGTCTGGATCAGATGCCTTTTGAGCATGTCCCAGATATGTTCTATGAGGTTCATGCAGGCGACTCCAATTTTTGATTTCTTACCTCTGAAAGGTCTGAAAGAAAGAAAGGTCCTCTAGCTGGTGCCCGCGAGCTCAAATCCCATTCCTCCATCCTTCTTCTTATTGTGCGCTCACTCACGTTCACTCTTCTTGCCATTTTCAGGTGCTGCTGTATTTCAACGGCTGAGAAAAACCGATTTCTTAATATTGTGAGATTGATAAATCGGTCGTCCCACTCTGAAGTGCACTTTGTTCCTCCACTTCCAGGTCTCCGCGTGTACAGGCCTGTCTGATCGTACCTTTTTAAAGAGTATCGCAATGTTGTACGTGGTACATTTAACAAATCCGCAACTTCTCTTTGCGTTCGGCCTTGACTCTGAAGCATTACAGCCTGAGCAACTTGAGTGCCAGTTAAAGGCATTTTTTTAACTAAACTAAGGCAACTTAATTTATTACAGAATAATATCGTAAAGAAAAAATAGCACTACTTTAACATAACAATTAAAATATCGCATTTAAAATCATGTGTCGTTTGTGCGTTCTAACCACGAACTAACATTTAGTGCTTCAACACTTAAAAAAAACGGACCTTTTTTGCACTTGCCCTTTTAAAATAACAAAAACATACGTGTTGACAATATCCCACTTGAAATTTTCATACGCGCTACATAAATCGACACTTAGCGGGAGATTTAAGTTTGGGCCACATTCCATGTCGCTGAGTGTATGAACATATGCTTAGTATACCGCAAATACCAAAACGTGCAAATTATACTTTTACGAAGGCGTATTTTGTATTCGTTATTCGGCAAATTACAAGCATAAGTATGCCAAAACAACTAATATTCAATGAACATTCGGTATTTGGCAAATCCCAAATGTCAGGATGAAACTTTATTATTCCAAGATTATACCTGACGGTAAATACATATTGACAACCCCGCACGTTATTTTAAACGTTATAATGAGTGAACTATGAATAATTTATAACGTCAAAATGTTCAGTGATGTGTGCGAGAGTCGACAAGTCATCCTACGCATAAGTTTACCTTAGTCGCGCACTTGTTACCGAGGGGTAAACTCGTTCCTCATGACTTAACTAACTAACTTAAAATAGTATAATTTAACTAACTCAATCTGTTATCTTTAGCATTGAAACTATCGTAAGTACCTATCATTAATATAATTAGATGATACTGTGTTTAGTTCTGTTATATTATTAAAGTTATTTTTAATATTCTAGTTGAAGAATCTACTCGTATGTTATTATTACCTTTAATCCATTTGTTGTCGTATCGTAAAACTAAAGTAACGGAATTCAAACTTGTTGTGAAAAAGATTTAATTAAAACTGTTAGAGTACAGGTATAAGTTGTAATCGGTGTGTAATAGGTTTTAATATTCGCTACCCTCGGCAAGACTGGGAAAAAATAAAAAAGTAGTTTTGCAATTAACCGAAAATGGTAAAAAAATATATAAAAAAGGTCTCAATGAACCTTCTTTATGTACAATTTTGATCTCTACAGTTTTCCTCTCTTCAATAGACCTTTCTAATGTAAAGCTCTACAACTCTTACCATATTCATATTGTGATTTAATACTTAATTTTACCTTACTATTGTTACATATTTAATTTAGCAATGTTTTCGAGCAACTAATTATTCAAATCGGCACCGACAGCAAATCTTTTTTTAATTAACTTTATAAATTACATTACAGAAGAATCTAAAAATATAAAAACACGTTTATTGTCAGGATATTCTACTAATGGTCTGACGTCTTATCTTGTTGTAAAAAATGAACGTTAATCACCTAATTACACGAAGATATTCGACACAAGCTCACGGTAAGCTTAGGCTATCCGGCTAGATTTTCCACCGCACTAGTTACTATTATCTTCATTAAATTATCTATTATTGTAAATGTCAAGTCTAAGGCAGGTTCACACTTATTTTTGCCAAATGACTTTTTTGGAGAGCTCTTCATTTTTCAAAGTTTTCTTAATATATACTATTTTTTAGATTTGTGTTATAAATACAAATATATGTTTTTATATCATCCATTTTAATGTATAGGACCCCACTACAGAAATATGTGAAATTTACTTACGTTTCCCACTTTGCTTCTGCATCCCTGAATATCTCGAAAGACCACAAAAATGGGGCCTTAAGGCCCACGTCTCATAGTGGACTATGTTCTAAAAGCCGCTTGTAAGCTCATAATCGTATCAAAACTTCATGGCAACCCGGTCATCCTTAGTTTATATTAATACTTATAGAAGTGTCAACGAAAGGTTGCCGAAAAGAAAATTAAAAAACAGTAAACTTGATTCTTGGTCGATTAATCGAATTAATTAATTTCACCCTTAATTAAGGGCCTCTTAATTAAACCTGCTGCCTACCAAAGCTACTTCAATCCAAACTCCTCATTTCTTACGTAAGGTAGGAATATGAGCTGTCACAGTTTTAGATCTTAAAAAAAGAAGGTCTTACCATCTTAAGCTATAAGTGTACATATGACGGGGCATGGCAGTGCCCCCGCCAAGTCAAGCTTAGTTCAACAAGAACATCATATGTAATGAAAAGTAAGAAAATCTGAAAAAGAAGAAATTGAGGCCGACCTAATCGACAGAAATAGCATAAATAATATAGATACCAAATGTTTTAAAAGCTTTACAATTTATTTTTACGAAAATAATTTCGATATTTGAATTTAGTTTCGAAGTTTTGGGTTTTTCGTTTACTTTACCAATCGCTTTTTAGCCTGCGCCACCGAATGCTATCGCCCAAATTTTAACTATTCGCTACAAGCATTATTTCTAAAGTGCTTTAATAAGGTTTCAAAAACTACAATGATCTCACGAATACAATTTATGAATTTAATTACTTTAAGAATGCCCTTTTTATTAAGAACTAAATCAATATTTGAACAAATGTTATTCATACATTAGCCAATTGAGTCAAATACGAAGTTGGTTCTTTGTTTTTCGGAACGTGTTTTTTTACGGTCACTTACTCGTAATTGTTTGTATACCATATTTAAAGCTCAGTGCGAAATGACCTTTGACTTACTCTATAATTTCTGTATTATTTCATGTTCCTCAGTCACAAAGTTACTTACTTCGATAATAGATTCAATAACATCGTTATTTAAACATAGGGGCTTTTAATTTTAGTGTACCTAGGTAAAATGATTAATATTAATATATATTAATATATTATACCTAATTTCCTACTTTAAAGTTGTGAAATTTACACAAAGCTTATTGCAGCACTATACTTATCGATAGTGTATGATTATAGAAGTTTTTGACGACCTCCGTTGCGCAGTGGTATGCGCGGTGGATTCATAAGACGGAGGTCCTGGGTTCGATTCCCGGCAGGGCAGATTGAGATTTTTCTTAATTTTTCTTGGTCTGGCTAGTGGGAGGCTTTCGCCGTGGTTAGTTACCACCCTACTGACAAAGACGTACCGCCAAGCGATTTAGCGTTCCAGTACGATGTCGTGTAGAAACCGAAAGGGGTGTGGATTACGTCCTACTCTTAACAAGTTAGCCCGCTTCCATCCTGGATTGCATCATCACTTAACATCAGGTGTGATAGCAGTCAAGGGCCAACTTGTAGTCGATAAATAAATAAATAAAAGTTGATAAAAAGGCGAAGCGAGTTTGTGAGTTCTAAAGTTAAATATGAATCTTGTAGCCGAATAGATGTTCTAAGCGCAGCGATGGTTTTGTGGCCCAGGCTTGTATAAATCCTCCATTACGCTCGAGCGGCGACCTTGTTTTGTTTTTATAATATTTTTTCTTTTAATTTTTGTACAGAATTAATACCGCGTATACACGAAGGGGTGGTGAAACGGAGTAGATTGGTTTGAGCTTTTATGCTGTTTTTTTTTTCTTTTATGTTAGCGTTCAAACATACGACTCCCCTATTGCATAGGCGAATTGATTTGCAGGGGTTCGCGTGAACTGGTTTTTAAAATACGGATTATATTGATACGGATATTCATTGGTTTGAGAAATTGAAAAACTTACTTAAGGTTTTAATATGTATTTTGATATACTTATCGAAGGAGAAATAATATTTTCAAATATGAAATCAGAGAACTCTGCCTATCACATTTTTTCCCAAAATCAATTTGGATGAATTTTGGTTCAAAGTTAGCAATAAGTTAAACTGTAACTGTCCGTTTACGCTATTGTCAAAATTGTCAGAGGTGAAGTTGAATGAATGAATGAATGAAATATTCTTTATTGTACACCAAAGAAAAGAGCTTCCAAAATAGAAAATACATTAGGAAAAAACTATGTACAATTGGCGGTCTTATCGCTAATGAGCGATCTCTTCCAGACAATCAATATTGGAGAGGAAAAGTGCATCCATTAGAGAAAGTTCGTACACACAAATAAAGGAACTATGTTCACAAATTATCAAATAAAAATATACTAACATAAAATACTGAATGCAAACATATATACATACATACATATAAATATAAAAGTACCTACACGAATTCACATAAAAATATAAATTAATAAATAAAGAAAAATTAAAGAGAGAGAACAAATAAAATCTAGACGATATTCAAGGGAGACGGTAACCAAATAGTTCAAATTTAGTAGAGGTTGTTTTTAACAAAAAATGTCAATTCGAAAATATAGCTAATTCTTAAACTTATTTATAGATATAGTTATTAATTGTTTACTAGAACGTATTAAGAATTACTATAATTATGACCCAACAGAATTAATATAGTCTAAGAATGACCCTTACATAATATAAACTTCTGATATAATAATAATCTATTTGATAATTAGGCACTTATCTGTTAAGGAATATCGTCACGGACTTCTGTCGACATATTGTCGTGTTAAGTTTGTGTACATCAGTGGTGATCGTTTTAAACAACTAGAATTTTGTGGCGATTGGGTAGGAATTTGTTTTTAGACTTGAAGCGAGAGCTCATGATTTAAAGTCACAAAACTCGTTACAAACGTGATTCTTGTCCTAAGTGCCCTACTTTTTAAGGATAACAGGATTTAATAACTTTAAAACTTTTTCAAATTGTTAGAAACAATAAACCAGTGTCATAAAATGTACTGAAGTAGTTAAGTGCTAATTGAATGAATAATTAAATGTTCTAACACAACACAGTACCACACAGTATACAGTACCACACAGTACACAGTACCACACAGTACACAGTACCTACCACCCTGGCAACTTATCGTAGAACGTGTCGCCCTACACCCGGAGTCTGCGAGAGCATTTTTATACTACTTGGCTAAGAATGCTTTTTTTCTTAAATTTAGTTTATTCACAATAACCCTTTAGCGCAAAATAAAGAAAAAGAAAGGTTGACAAACATAAACAATAATACTATCTTAGTAGGACGCGAGCATTACGGTTTCGCTATTTGATACGATACCTTATGCTAAGTGCTTAAGACTAATAATTAATTAAGACTAACACATACTTAAAACTAGTTAGTACCTACTTAAAACTAATGCTAACATTGCTTTAACTAGCATTCAAGCTAAAATTAATTTAATGGATGCCGCAGATTTTAATTTGTTTTACGTAGCTGGCAAACTGAACAAATAACTCTAGTGCAGATTTCTTTTTCATCAGTTTATTAGGCTGGCGCTTGGCTGCGAATCACGTCTGATCATGGAAGATGCAGTCTCCAGTGGAACGCGTATGTCTAGAAGTGCATTTTTTATTTTAGATGCCGTTATCCTATATGTGTCTGTAAATTACCTCCACAACTTAAGACAGCCATACCACTTGTCTAAGTCAAACCAGACCATAGTGATACTTCTTTCCTAGACGAGCTTTACGATAGAAACCCTATTCGTTACTCTACTTATCCTAATTTTTGTTACAGATTCAAGTATGAAAGGCAATCAGCTGAATCGTGCTATCATAACGATAAGTTTAGTGGGCGTGCTGGTGTCCACATACGCGCTGTATGTAGAACTGGTTGCTGAGCTGAGGCCCGGCTATAAGGCCATGTGCGATATAGCTGAACATGTCAGCTGCTCCAAAGTCCTGACCTCCAAGTAAGAACAAATTGAATGCAAGACAACTAATACATTTTTTATTATAAATCTCAAGACTACCTAAATTGAGCGAGGTCTAAAATATCCTCACTTAAACGCAAAGCTTAGGAGGGTGACAAACATTGTCAATAAGTTAACATAATATAACTTGTTTTAAGTAATAAAAAGAAGCTTAGTTTAATAGAAAGAGTTATAGTTACTATGACCTAAATACTTCGGCAGTTCACACTAAGTAGGTACTGCTATTTCTACTATAAGTTTCTTCCTTTGGTCTTATTAATTCTTTAAGTTTTTTCCTTAAATAAAGGCCTTGTTAATTCCTTTAAAAAAATTTAAGAGATTTAAGTAAACAAAATACAAAAAACTTAAAATTTATATGTGTTCTTAAATATTTTAATATTATAATTAGGATACGTTATTAGTATTTAATACCTACTAAATTACCTAATTTTTCAATTAAATGTTCCCACGCTAAAGAACTTGTATGTAGATAGATACAGAGATAACGTTCATCTTTTTAATTTTTATAGGTAGATAATTATAATTTATATTAGGTATAGTTCTTATTTTTAATGATGTATTTATCATTCAGTGATAGAATAAATTATATCGGGGTTGTTTTATTCTTTACATTTAAGTAGGTAGGTACTCTTGTAAGGTAGCATATCTTTGATTTTTTTACAAAGATGTACTTAAAAATGTAAGCATTTACGGTTCGATGATTGCCAATATCGGAGCATTTAGTACATAGCTTGTTTTTAACCGACTTCAAAAAAAGGAGATTATCAATTAGACCCGTATGTATGTAATATTTCCCGAACTGGCCAGTTTTCGCTTATGTTAGTCTATATCAGCGTCTGAACAGATGTGCCAAATTTGAAAAGTGTATGTATGTATTTATGTTTGTGGAGGCATATCTCCGGAACTACAAGTCCGATTTATGTAATTCTTTTTTTTGTTGTACTTAGGGTATTGTTCAACTTAGGGAGTACTGCACAAGTACACTTCCAAAATGGTCCCATAGTCATCTTGTTAGGATCTGATGATGAGATCTTGTTTAAATCGAAGTTTTCAATCTTCATAGGCACATTTGCAGCGATGTCGGTAGTTTATAAGTGGCTGGCGAATATTGGTACTCATAGTTTAGAACTGTCGGTGCCACCTGTAAGCTTTCTACTTTAAAGACGATTCACATAAAGTGCTTTGTTGAATAAACTTGTCTTAAACTTGGATGGCACCGAGTTTATAGATATGGTTAAGTAAATTAAAGTAACTAAATGATGCATTTATTTTTTACTTTTCAGTGCGTTTTGAAGTCGGTTTAATTTTTTATTAAAATTTTTTTTTCATACTTTTTAGTTATTACATTACTTAGAACGCTGAAGTCATTAAGTGTCTATGTTGCTTTTGGAGAACTACATACCTACATTAAACACATAATTGCTAATCATACTACATATAAAGGCGGAAGTTTGTGAGTGTGTGAGTGTGTATGTTTGTTATTCTTTCACGCAAAAACTACTGAATGGATTTTGATGAAACTTCACAATAATATAGTTTACATATCAGAATAACACATAGTCCACAATTTATTCCAAAATTCTCACAGGAACTACGCGGGTGACACCGCGAGCGTCCTCTAGTGCTATCTAATTTACTCGTGCTTAGCTAAGTTAACTTTAAGTATTTTATTTATATGTTTAGCATTACAGCTAGTAGGGATTCCTTTTTTATAAATTTTCCGCGCATACCCCTGCGTCAAGGAAGTCGTCAAATTAAATTATTAGTAGACGTCCTAAGTTAGGGTACAGTCTGGAAAGTTTGATGAGAGCAAATCTGTTCAATTAAAAAAAAATA
Source organism: Mycalesis mineus (assembly GCA_034621355.1). Classification (NCBI taxonomy): domain Eukaryota; kingdom Metazoa; phylum Arthropoda; class Insecta; order Lepidoptera; family Nymphalidae; genus Mycalesis; species Mycalesis mineus. The sequence goes on along the minus strand of CM067894.1, from coordinate 6,213,395 downwards.
TTACGTAGACACTTAAAAGTATAAGCATTCACGGTCGGATTACTGCCTATACAAGAACATTTAGCAATTCTTATAAAAATAATATATAAAAAAAACCCGTCGATTGTTTTGCAGGTACGCAAAGGGCCTGGGCCTCGTGCCGGAGGGGTCGTCGTTCAAAGTGCCGAATTGTGTGTACGGGATTATCTTCTACTGCATTATTATATTTTTGAGTAAGTTCAGTTTGTTTTTATTTAACGTACAATGTTTGTTTGTTTAGTACTGCAAGTATAGATCGACAAGCAGTGAAGTTTTTAGACATGAATGCCAACTAAAGGCCTTATAAAATGGTTCAAATTTACTTATCTAGTAATATTTTAAATGAAATGACTTCCGTGGCGCAATGGTATGCGCGGTGGATTTATGAGACAGAGGTTCTGGGTTCGACTCCCGGCGGGGCAGATTGAGATTTTTCTTAATTTGTCTTGGTCTGGCTGGTGGGAGGCTGTCGCTGTGGCTAGTTACCACCCTACCGACAAAGACGTACCGTCAAGCGATTTAGAGTTCCGGCACGATGTCGTGTAGAAACCGAAAGGGGTGTGGAATTCATCCTACTCGTAACAAGTTAACCCGCTTTCGTCTTAGATTGCATCATCACTTAACATCAGGTGTGATAACAGTCAACGGCCAACTTGTAGTCGATAAAAAAAAATATTTAGTAAGTCTTGCTGAATTTTCAAGACTAAGCTAAGCCAAATTAACCAATTTTTATGATTTTTTAGTCCAGATATTAATGTTAATGTGCTCTTGGATGGCAATATTTTTTACACAAAACTTACACAAGATGTAACAAGGGATGTAATATTATTGCAAACATCTCTCAATAAGTTACAAAGTTTTATACATTTAGAGAGTCATTTGAAAACCTTTGATTTTAAATCTATTGCTTTTATATGACTACTGTACCTTTAAACAAGATTGGTTATTGGTACTCGTATAGTCAACGTAAACCCGTTTACTGTGCAATTTGAAAATGTAAATCGCGAATCGTGCTTTGCGACTACTAGGAATATTGCAAAAGCCGTTACTTACTTCCTACTTATTTGGTATCTCAGAAGCCGTGGTTCAAAGTAAATAACTGTTATCGTAAAAGGCTCTCATTTAGTTAGACCTCGTGGTTGATTATGTAAGAACCAAGAACCTAAATATTTTAAATCAATGTGTAATTAAAATTTCCAAAATGTTTCGGTACTTTACCTACAGCAGCCAAAAAATCACAAATTAAGTTATTTATAATTTATTTTCGTCAAAATGTTTTGGGTAATTTATTTACAGCAGCCGAAAAATCACAAATTAAGTTAGTTACACCTATTTCATACATTTTTATTAAAAAAGCATTTCTTGTATATTTCTTTACATGTATATTTTAACTGGACCTCTAGCTTGGCCCCACCACTATGCTTTCACTCACTACAGGCTATATTAAATAGGTACCTAGCGTATTAAAGGACTATCCAGCAATTTAAACCAGTAGTAGTAGTAGATTTAAGAAAATTACCAGCCTTATACTTTTACTACTGATAAATACAGGCTTTAAATACAATTAAAGTTCGAATTATAGATGCTGCCTTCTATAATTTTTTATATAAAAAAAGTAAGGAAAATCCATGGTCCATGGCTCTGTATTTTTATTCAAATAAAACAGAATAATTAGAATGTGTATGAGTATAAATGTATATAGATTTTTATCTAGTAGGTAATACTGATAAACCTATCAAAAGGTTAGAGAAGCGTGTATTATTTTTACAATCAAATCCGCGACTAGTGAAGTAAAGCCGGCGATACACATGCTTGTTACTCGCACGAAAATATGCCAGTGGCAGGCAAAAACGAGCTAATCGCATGCTATAGAAATTCTACCATAAGCTTGTTTATATACAAGGCAAACCAGTAGATGGCAATGACGAATGACAACTCGCGCGTTAGTGGCATGGTACACAACCTTTCTTAAAACTGGCATAGCAGACACAGGCGTGTGTCATAGATTAAAGACTACTAGATGGAGTCATAACGCGGCTGTAGGTTCAAGAGCGTGACAGACTTATTTCATTCGGCCTTTATTAGAAAGTGACATAAGATTATTTTTTGTCCCTTTCAGCGTGTTCGTTTTTATTGTTTGTCAAGAGTGGAGTTTGTGACAGACAAGGTACATATCTGAGCAATTATTAGCTTTTTATTAAATTTGCTGATAAATAATATAACTTTGCGGTTACGATATTAACCCCTGTGGGCCTGACATTAGAACCTTCTTTGAGGCCCGCGGCTACCCGGGTAGCGACGGAGCTATAATGACAGCTGTCATTATTTGCCTGACGGTTGCCAGGGGACCCCTCGGGGCTGTGAAACTTTAATTTAAACGTTATCGTGCTATGGTGAGTTGTAATATTTTCGGCTGCAACAGTCGCAGCGAACAGAAAATCGAAGGAATTACGTTTCATACGTAAGTAGGCATAAACTTCATTGATTGATGATTTAAAGCTTAGATATGTTATTTTTTAGCAAATTTCATGTATTATGCGTTTACTAAACTATCTTATATAAAGTAATATTTCGTATTTTACGATATTTTAAAACATAACGTTTTATGATGTACTTTAAATGTTGACATGTCATGTCAATAAAGCTGATTTGCTGTCTCACGAGTGGACACGCTATGGGCTCTATCTAATTGTCTTTAATCTATGGGCGTGTGTACCTATCACGCGATGACATCCTGCTAGTACCTGACGAGAAAGCTTAACAGCACCTAGCTTTAACTGACACGTGTATCACGGGCTTTAAAGCCATTTCGCGCGTAATTCGCTCGTGATTGCGCTTCGTGAGTCATGGCTGTGGGAAAATGTTGCGAAAGTCGTTTAGACGTTTCGCACCTATTTGATAAACCACGAGCTCTGTCTATGGGTGTAACTGTTCTTACTCGTGATATTCTTATTCGATATGTATTTGATACCTACGTTTTATATTTCAGATTATTAAAACGAGATATGATTAGCTTATTTAAATTACCGTCATTAGTTACGGTTTGAGTCTTAATAACTTTATACCTTGTACTCGAAACTTCCAAGTAGCGTCGAGCATGTATCGAACATAATCTTCTTCGTATTTATTGAAGTATTATTTTGTCACAACGTGCTTAATTCGGTCGAAATAGAAAGTGGAATAATAAGCACGAGGCTTGTAATATGTAGGATTAATTAAAAAGAACTATTTTAAGGGCGCGTGCGCAACTACCTATTTTGTTTAGATAAGGTATACTAGTTAATTCGCGGTTTTGCGGAAATGTGAGGGCGGTATTTAATCGCAGTATTGTTTGTATTTTAAAAAATATAAAATAAAATAAGTTATTTGGACCTAATTTATTATTAAATGCGTGTTTAATTCTTACGTGTTATTGATTTATGAAGGTTAAGAGCTAGGCTAAGCCTGCTCCACCTATATCTACTTGCGATTTCAAAAACATTGAGTAATTAAAAATAATTTATTTCAAATTTTGTGCTCGTAATTTCGTAAAAAAATATGAATGGTTTAATATATTTTTAGGGTTTTATTTTTATGAATAATTGTTATTATCTATTGTTTATGCTAATTATATAAATTCAAAAGAATCATAATAATATATTAATTGTGATGAATTCAATAGTAAAGTTAATTTAAAATAAAAATAAATTTGAATATTCGTAATATAATAATTTTGATTTATATAGACAACCTACTCGACCTCACCGGGCGAAGCAAGGCAATACTTATTACAGTTATCATTGTTAATGAATAGCTAAATAAACTAAGAAATAATTATAAAAGTGAGCCAGCAATTAAACTTAGTACTAAGTTATAAATCACTGCTTACACATAGCCAAAGTACCAACGTGATTGACACCAATATACTTAAAAGTCTTTGAAATTTCAAAATTGATTATTCTGTCTCCACTTGGTCCGTTCGTAGTAAGAGGCAATTAACCGAGGTGTTAGTAGAATGTCGTTTAAGATTTTTTGCACTGCGGTGTTGCGGTCACAATCTACGGTATTAATTACAACTGCCTATCAATTAAGGCTTGATTCATAGTACATTATGTACTAAGTTGATTATCCTAATGTGTCCGTTTCTCTTATAATTTCCTATAAATTTCTTCGGGTAAAAACAAATGTAATTATTGTATTTCGTACATTTTTGTACTGTATCTCGATCGAAATTAAAACTTTCCAATACTTTTTATTTTAATTTATGAAAATAATTATTTTAAAAAGAGCGTAACCATCAAATGTTTTTTAAAGATGGTTAAGTATATGTTACAGAGAACACTCGCATAACAAGAGTGCTAACACACGTATTGGCATACCTGTATTCTTTAAGTTGCCGATTTTGTTTTTTGAACTTTATATCTGCTCGTATTTACATAGATAACATCAGCGCTAGACGTGTTAATTAGTTAAACTTGGTTGGTAACTTTACAACTACTTTCATTCTACTTAATTAATATAACAAATATGTATTAATATTTGTCTAGGCCATCTATGTTATTTTTGCTAATCTATTCGAGTATAAAATTGTTTTAGGCTTAAAATGCAGCTAAATAAAAAGTACCTAGGAGCTTAGAAACGCCTAAACTCGGCGCCATAAGTTGAGGTCATATTCACCCCGGACTATTTAAAATTGTGATTGTTCGACAATACGTAAAACTAAATAAGCAATCGGTTATAAAACGAACCTTATTTTTTGCTCCAGGGCCTAACCAATTCGGCTTCGAATCATGTGGCCTTTAGTACCTACTGTTGCACTATGAAATAAATTACTTTCTAAGAAGATCTAGAGTCCAGTTCCTACGACTCTCAGGCCTAGATTTAAGTAAACTGATGACTCTGCAGTGTTATTCACTTACATAATGTTTAACTTCTCTCATTAAATTTTTTTTCATGAGAAATTTTCTTAAAAATATATGCTAAAAATTTATGAAAATTGTACAATCTTCCTGCTCCACACAGCACACTTTTAATAATAGTTGTTTTCATGTCATCGGCGCCCAGTTACAAGATTATTTTGCATTTAGACTTATCACTTACCATGCCAGATGGAATCGCAATAAAACATTAACCTTTATGTACTCCTATTATATCTCACCAAATAATAAAGAGTAAATATGTATCTAATGTGACGCAAACCCATTAAAATGAAATACGGCGCTGGAATAGGTGTATGAACAAATTGAACGCTAACAGAACGCCCGCGCAAATTGTTTTTCCAATCCCGTTTTAATATTACGTAAATTTCCATGAGCAACATTATCAGATTATGCTAATATAAATTGTCAATTAATGCAGTTTGCATTACGTTTCCCGAAAGTCGAAACCGCGGCACGATTTTAAACCAATAAAACGAATTTGAATATATTATGGAGGGTTTGCGTGAGCATTTATTGCTTCGCTAAATTGTTAATACCGCGGAACACGGTCGTAAATGGTTGGATTATTTTGTATGGGCCATTGTATTTCAGTTTTGTCGGTAATCGAAATGGACCAGCCGATATTCGATAGCATTGTTTGCTACCTACATAAATTCTTCTATACGCCAGTAAATTGTAGTGCTCCAATTGATTTGTTATATGGGTACTAGGTAGTGCCTACATTTCAGTTAAAATAAAAAGTACTGATTCTAGTGGCACTTTCATAAAGCTCGTTGGGGAAGTACTACCGATATCGATGTGATTATTTTCAGCCGCCATAAGTTCTGCCAGATTACAAGTAGGAATTTTGCCGATTTATAAAGATAATAAAAATACTACCTCTCTAATGGTTTTATTATTGTAAATGTAAAAATTGTAATAAGTATCTACAGTAAGTAGGTAGGTGTATAAATATTCGACACAAAAGACACCTTTCTACTTAAATTATCAGCTAATTATAACGGCATACTACAGGGCCAAACCTTTATACAATTATATGAGTATGGATATACTAGAGGACGCCTGTGGTTTTACCTACATAGTTCTCGTTCCCGTGGGAGTTTCGGGATAAAATGTGGCGTATGTATTATTCTGTTAAATAAGCTATATTATTGTGAAGTTTCATCAAAATCCTTTCTCGATACATACAAACTTTCGCCTTTATAATATTAGTAAGGATTCATATATTAGCGACAGCGTGGTCCAAGCACCTTAGAGCTTAGACCCACCACGCTGCTCCAATGCCGATTGGAGGAGTTAGGGTTATAATGTTTGACATAAATTTATGATGGCTTATCGTACTCTCTAAGGCACAGAGGTTAACCACCGCATACTTGCCAACTTTATGCTAAGAATTTTTGACGTGAAAACGTCTTATAATACGATAGAGCCGGCTGCACGCACGAAAAAACATGACTCATGCCGCGTTACCTCGCTTTGAGGCGTTCCATGTAAGGCTTGAAGTGCAAGCGAGAGCGCGATACGAGCACAAAGAAGCACATCTATTAAATATAATTATTAAATATATTAATTTTAAATTAAAAATTAATATATTTATTATAAATTTAAAATATAAATTTATAAAATGAAAATCAATTCTTTTAATAATTTAAATTAATATTTATAAAAATATACTAAAATTAAAAATTTTAATAACCAATTAAATGCTACCATTCCATCAGTATTTTCTTGAGACGTTGTCACGTTCAACTATCGTCAGTATACCGACTTTACAGACAACCAATTTTTTTTTACTGAAAATTTCATGACAGAAAGAAAAGCTCAGATATATTTTTCTAAAATAATATTCGAAAACATTTGATATAGGTAGGTGCATACGTATTTAGCCGTAATTGCTTTCAATCGAAGGTAATATGAAACAGGAAATTATGTGCTCAAAGTTTGAAAGGAGGGCTGCGCAAATTGATTGTAAAAATATTTTTTTTATTGTGCGGTACCGTGAGAGTTTTTCGATACGTAGGTACCGGATTGCATTATATATTTTTAATGTTTATGGTTTTTGTTTCAGATACATTTGACCAGGTGATGGCGGTGCGTCTACAGATTGGTATCTCTGCAATGTCTCTTATTATCTGTGTATACTTAGCTTACCTACTGATATTTGTACTGAAGGACTTTTGTGTTGTTTGCGTCTGTACTTACGTTATTAATATAGCAAATGCATTTTTGTTAAACAAAAAGCATACTTATTTGACGGCAAAAAATAAATAGGCATTGGTTTTTATTAATTTAATGAAAATGTACTATTCTATTAAAGATGCATTTAAGGCTTTTGTATTATTGTGCCCTCTGTTGTCGAAGGTCGGAATTATTTGAAAAGTGACATCTAGTGTCGAGTAGATTCAAACAAGTTTCAACAGTGCCAATAGATGGCACTGTGTGTACAGTTACGTTAGATGCTTGCCGCGTAAAAATATTTTAATTTTTACTTTTTAAATATTTTATTAAAGTAGTAAATATCAACTGTGTTTTTTTTTATCCTAAAACCAGTACAAAACTACACTACTACTGCTACTGTAGGACAAAACTACAAACGAGAATATGCCGAATTGTTGTAAAGTTATAACCCTAAACATTTTATTTTACATTTAATAATTTGTTACAGTTATGGGTAGGCTAGGCACTTACCTACATAACATACCTAGTATTTCTTAAGGAATTAAGATCATACCTAATTTTAATTGCAAAGAAAAAACCTATTTCCGTATTGACATATCTATGTACTTCAGAATAGGTACATTTTAAGCTTATTTATTATATAAGCTATACATAAAAGATAACAAATAACGGGATTACGATTTTTGCGTCCTTTTATCCTTTGGTATTTCCATTGTCTTATCATTTTAGAGTAATCGGTGACTGTAGTGATATACAAAAACGTCGACTATTATCCCTTTAGAGTGACACACAAGTTTCCTTGTTAAGTTATATGCGTTGCGAACGTGTTTGCCATATCTGTGTGCCGACGCCGACGCGCGCCGATCCTTCTTTGATTAGTTATCGTGACGTGTGCACAATAGTTATGTGAGATGTCCACCTAATTGTGATGTTTTTTATTCACTATAAAATACCCTTGCAGTCACACTTGATGGTAAGTGACTATGTAATCTAAGATGGAAGTTGGGTAACTTGTTAAGAGTCGGATAATAATCCAGACCACTTTCAGTTTCGACATTACAACTAATATAAACATAGTTACAGAATGGGCAGGGGGCAGGAGGGAATGGCTGTTGTTGCTGATGTAATTGACATACATGAGGATTATTACTTACTCGTATACCTTAGATTGACAAACACAGAGCTGCGTATTATAAAATCTATAGTCGTTGGGTGGCACATTAAGTCACTACGACTATGAGTACATACCTAAAAAAATAAGATGGATTTAAAATATAGTAGGTATAGTCGTTTTGAACCAATTGTTAACTGGTCTTCTAATAATAGGCTGAATTCTTAAGAAATTATTGGTGGAATTATCGATCTTTTCCAAAATTTAGTAATTTCTCACAAATCCAGAGCATTCCATTCAAATCTGTTGGAAGTAATCAAATCCGTTGGTAGTAATTAAGAGAAGGTATTCAAAAATAATTTTAATCAGACGGATTTAAAATTACATCCATTTCATACTTAATGATCAAGTTAACTACGCACGTGCCATCTAATAACAGGCCGTACTTGTAGCTCCACTACGGCTGACTAATTGAATTAACTACGCTTAATATATAACAGAGGAATGCGCCTAATTATATATTATGATTATGTCGTGTATTCACACAAATGGGAACGTTTTTACTACTACAACTTTCGGCCATAAACTTAAACTTGAGGTGTGGGAGAGTCGCACAATGTGTTTTTGCGGTTGAGAGTGTTTAGACGCGTGATTTCAAAACAGATAGGATGAGAATAGTGAGGGAACGCGGAATGTTTATCGCTAGATGTTAGAACTGAGAGCGTATTCTTTGCGGTTAACTAAATGACTATTATACGAGTGGGTAACTTCCATGAATACTTATGGAAATGAACCTGCTGGTAGATGCGTAGAGAACGCTGTCTCAATACACACTTTTGTAGAGACATGGTTCAGTTTTATTCTCTATGAATAATGCACTTGTAACCTAACGTAAGTACTTAGTACACTAATCAGCAAAGGCAAACAAAAAAACTAGACATTCCTCTAGAATTTTTTTTATTTAATACATATTAGCTCTATAATCATACCGAGACGTGATGATGCAATCAAAGATGGAACTTGTTAAAACTAGGATGAAATTCACTATCGGTTTCTACACGGTTCGCTAAATTTCTTCGCGGTACGTCTTTGTCGGTAGGATGTTAACTGTCCACGGCCGAAGCCTGCCACCAGCCAGACCAATTCAGAAAATCTCAATTGGTCTTTCCGGGAACCGAACTCAGGATGTCAGTCTAATAAATCCACCGCGCATACCACTGCAGGAATATGAATTATAAATTTAATTAACAATAATGTCTGATATACCACAATTTCTTTTGACTGCCTCGTTGGTGTAGTGGTTATCTTGTGCGGTTTCGATTACACGCTACTGGGTTCGAATCTTGGTTGGGGCCACAGAATAATTCTGAGTTTGTCATTCTTCTATGAAATTTTCAGTATAGGTACATTCCAAGCCCAGAGTCGGAAGTTGGTGGTGTTACACCACCATGCCTCGGAGAGAACGTTAAGCCGTAGGTCCCGGTTACTATCATCAACATCTGATAGTGATCGTTAATGTATGAAATATTATTAGCCTAAATCCGCCAATCCGCATTGGAGCAGCATGGTGGGTCTACGCTCTATATCCCCTCTCCTACAAGAATTGAGGCCAGGCCCTGTAGTCGGCCGTTAATAGACTGATAATGCTGAATTTCTGATATACCCCTAATTATTATTTCAGCGGTTGTTGACGGTAGTACCTACTTCTTGTATAGTGTTAAAATATGCAAAATAATAGGTACCAAAAATGTTATAGGCACGTTTATAAATGAGTCAGATATTATGAAATTTGGCAGCTTTTTGCAATTTAAAAATAGCACCCACTACGATTCTCCGTCTAGTTTATTACATTGTGCGCCATGTTTGCCTACATTGCACTCCGTTTATGGAGCTACGCCTATTGCCTTACTACCAACGTCCTTACTAACAACTTAATAGGTGTAATCAAGATTTACAAGCGCATTGTTGTTCGTGCTTATACTACGACACATTCGGAATTGATTGCTTAATTGAATTGGGCTAGAAAGGTATGAGGCAGGCTTTATAATTATGTTTTAGCATTTTTCTTTATAATAGTAATAATAATAAGAGATTACCGCCATGTGGAATGTTTAGTCGACAATTGTTCCTATAGTCATTTCAGTTAATGATCTTATAGCGAAACGTTTAAATCAACACCTGAAGAAGCTTTTACTTAGTTTTTGGATCTAGAGACGGATACAGAAGGCGACAATTCTTGAGACGGCGCGTATTGTGAGGAGATTCCTCACTCTAGAGCTCTCACCACTGATTGCTTGGGCCCCCGAGCCCCGCAGCAGGCGCACTGGATTTTTTATACATTTTTAAAAGTGTTTATATATATATTGTTTTAATAAATGATAGTGCAAATAAAAGGTGAGTAATAGGAAGCGTTTATAGTGGTTAATACCCATTTAGATTGAAATTTCAATCTTTTTATGGGGTTAGGGTTCGATATTTTAAATTTTGCGGATTGCTCCAAAGTTGAAGGAAAAACTGAAATTAACGTGAATCTAAAAGCTAACGGTAATTTTTGAAGATAAAGATAAAAACATGCCGAGTGTGAGCTTTTCTATGTAGTACTTCTTTTGCTATTTATCCATATTAAATTAAATGATACCATCATTGTATGCAAAAAAATAAGGAGTAGGTATCCATGCACGAATGGTTGTTAATAACCAATTATTTATTAACAACCATTTAGTAATATAGGAGTAGACGTTACTTTGTGGATGAACAGTATGTATATAATTGTTTATTTTTTTGCTATTTTCGTCGATAAAATGACTAATAATAATATAAATTTTGAATAATAATCGAGTAACAGTCTGATATAGTAACAATTAAATGAGTGGAAATGCTACCTCATGGCCCAGTTAAAAAAGCTCGACGAAGGAAACTCTCACTCCGGAATTCCGTTCTCAGAATTTATAAAATCAATGACACAAACTTTGCAATTATGACTAAAATACAAAAATATTAAATAACCAACATGGATAATCAAAATACCAGTAACTATCGAAGAACGCGAATTGATTCTACTTAAAATTTTTAGCAAAAAAATTGAACGGACTCAAAACGCATGCCTTTATTTCTTACTGTTTAGTGATATATCGACATGTACCCTACTTGTACTATACTACTGTATACATTATACGGCAGTAGTAGCCAAAAACCTACCGACACTTACAAAAAAACCGATATCGCTGCAAGTGTGCCTGAAGAGTTCCTTAAATTTTCCCATGATATCATCATCAGATCCTAATATGACTATGGGATCATTTTGGAAGTGTGCCATTTATAATAAAAAAATAATTATCAAAATCGGACGACTCTGTAAAAAGTTATGCGTGGTCATACGTAAAAAAAATAACAAAAAATATACGTGTCGAATTGAGAACCTCCTCCGTTTTTTTTCATCGGTTTTTTAAAACAACGTTAGTATGTTATTTTAAATAATGCGTAAAATAAACGATTTTGGTTACATTCGATTAGTATTTGATAAATACGTGTTATTATTGGATTTGTATGTGGGCGATGTGAATTGCAAACCGGACCGCGCCTTTTGGGGAAGTCGGTGACCTTTTAAATAATTATAACTTTAGTCACATTTTATTACTACTTATTTATCGTATAAATAGTTTTTAATATCAATATAATTGTAATAAAAACGCTTTTTTATTTTATTGTTTGTTTTATAGGCAATTTTGGCTGATGGGACGCCTCGGCCGTGGCTAATTACAGCGCTGTCGACAAGACGTATCACCAAGCGATTTAGCGATTCGGTACGATGTCGTGTAAAAACAAAAGAGGTGTGGATATCATCCTACTCCTAACAAGTTAGCTTGCTTTCATCTTAGATTGCGTCATCACTTACCATCAGGTGTGATTGCAGTCAAGGGCTAACGTATTGTTATTATCGGAATATTCCTTTTTCCCATTACTACGGGACCTGCTTTGTTAACTAACTAGCAGTCGCCTGCGACTTCGTCCGCGTGAAAACCTCTTAGGTACCCTTTTTATTTTAAAGACAGACTTTCATATATAGTGTGTTCTTTCCCCGCTAACCCTCTCAATTTAATTTTTTTATAGTTTCAAGCAATACCCTCCGTCCCGTCCCGCGTACTAAAGCTCTACATTTTTGTTAAACATTGTACGATATTACAGTACATTAACATTAACAATATATATTTATGGCAAGCTGATGTGTATAGCTTGTATTAAATAGTCTATTTCACTTTTGAGTCTAGCTTTCATAATAAACAAAATAATTTACAATCCGACATGCAGATCTAGAGATTAGCCCGTTTAAACAAACGAACAAATTTTTTCGTATATTATATAAATATGGTCTGCCATGCCAAATAAATTGAAAGAAAAGATCAAAGATCGAATTCTCAAAGAATATCAGTACCAAAATGTTGACCCCTTTTCAGTACGTATAACATAACACGGAGGAGGTCAACTTAATTTGGACAATCTAGCGGCAATGTTGTTTTTTTAAAAATTTTGTATAATCCCCGAAACTATATAATTAATGAACATACTGTAAAAGGCAAAATTTATCTCTATAATATCCTTGTGATTATTAAATAATTTATTTTGATAAGGATTTAAGTTTAGTTGTATAAATAATGACGTAAACGTAAGTATATGAATTAAATGATTTTTTAAAACACAAAAAGTTATATATTTGCCAAAATATAAAAGATAGATATATGCTATCGCAGACTTTTTTGTAGAACTTTTTAAGATGCATAAAGTTTTCATACAATGTTTTCAATTATATCCAATAGTTAACGCAGCGTACGCGCAGAAAACCGATTTAATAAATTTCACGGTCCGACTCGCGCGACAAAAACTGTGATAACTCGGGTAATATATGCAATACAAATATAAAATATAGCCTATAACACTCACCGATAACGTAGCATTCTACTGGTGAAAGAATTTTTAAAATCAGATCAGTAGTTCCGAAGATTAGCCCCGACAGAACTTTTTTTACAAATTTACAAACTTTACCTCTTTATAATATTAGTATAGATCAGTGCTATTGTATAACTAATGTGCAATCAGTCTTGAAAATTAATGAAACGCAGACTCCAAATTCTAATTTCTAATTTTATTATACTGGCATGTTTTTATGAATAGGAAGTTTTGCAAGTAATAGTGACGTAGCTTACAATCTTTTTGCCTATTATGTTGAGCATACTTGCATTTTTCACTTAAGCCAGCCTCTTGGTTTTCTTTTGCGAAAAAGAAATTTGGATTTACTCGTCAAGGCTCGAAGCGGCTGACACTTTCACGTACATTTCAATTGCGCCTGCGCCTTAAGCGATCAAAACATAGTTTTGTACCGATGTTCTCACAGGAACTAAAACTGCTCGTAATTAAATAATTTGACGGCCTCCGTGGCGCAGTGATATGCGCGGTGGATTTATAAGCTGGGTTCGATTCCCGGCGGGGCAGATTGAGATTTTTCTTAATTTGTCTTGGTCTGGCTGGTGGGAGGCTTTCGCCGTGGTTAGTTACCACCCTACCGACAAAGACGTACCGCCAAGCGATTAATCGTTACGTTACGATGTCGTATAGAAACCGAAAGGGGTGTGGATTTCATCCAACTCCTAACAAGTTAGCCCCCTTCCATCTTAGATTGCATCACCACTTAATATCAGGTGTGAAAGCAGTCAAGGGCCAACTTGTAGTTGATAAAAAAAAAAGAAGTAACAATTTATTTGATCACGTTACTGTTTTATTTACATTACGTTGTCATTTGCAGTTGTGTAATTGTTAAAGTTCAATGAAGCGATAACAGAGCGTGCGTGATGCGTCTTAGTTCAATTAGGCGTACCTGATGACCGTCATTACTGTCATAATTGTTACATGATATTTGAGCATTACGAACAAAGAAAGAACAGGAAAGCAATGATTATGCATGGTTGTTACATCTATTACGAATGTTACCAGAAAAAAGCTAAATAGTTGTTGATTGTTCAGGTTTTATAGCCTATGCATGCTCATTATGATTATGCGATTGAAATAGTGTGACGTGGAAAATTAATTAACTAATTTTTATTCATTACAAATTAGCCAATCACCATGGTAAGTGACAGTGCAATCTATGATGGAAGCGGTCTAACTTGTTAGCACTTTCACTGTCCAATGACTCCAAAGGAGTCATGTTTGTACGAAGTTTATATTTCTATGATTCTGGTGTATCAATCTAAAAATAAAGTTGATCCTTTTTATTTCACTGGACGTATGAATATGAGTAAAAAACATATCATAAACATATGGTTAGAAAACAAGGCTCGTGAAAATTCAAAAGAGCCGCCGCAAAATGTTGCCAGTTTCCCTTATACGTAGTAGGTAAACCGTAAAATAAAACATTTTATTTTTGTATGAATGGTTATTAAATTTACTTAAATCAATAATATCGACGGCAAACCAATATTTTACACTTGGGCCACCACTTTATCACTTTATAAGCTTTTGCACCCGCAAGTTTTGAAGATTGTCTTCTGATTGATTCTGACATCAGATTATAAGATCCAAGATTATTTGAATTTTTTGTTCAATCCAAATATTTTATTTTACAGATCTGTCAATTCAATTCAATTCTTCTTTATGGCTTTCATTTGTGCCAATTGGGCACAGCTTATCTCGCCAGTGTCACGTGGATGGAGAAGGCACGAAGGAGATATTGTATAAGCGAAAGTTTAATTTTGATGGAAATTCTAAATTGTTGATATTTATATAATATAACAGTATGTTAGTCCTTAACCTAGAACAACACAAATAACACAGATATAATACAATATATATACAGTAACTAATTATATATACAGATAATTATAATTTGATTTTATTACATTCTATATATTTACATAAAAATCTACAATAGGGACTGGACACAAACATCAACAGACATTTAACACTAATAGAAGAACATCATAAAGAGGATGAAGAAGTCTAGGACATTTAAAAAGGAGATGAGAAACAGTGCCTTCGTCTAAGCCACACTCGCAGATAGAGTTATCCCTAATCCGGAGCTTATGTAGGTGCACAGGTGTACATGAATGACCAAGACGCAAACGGGAAATAGTTGTTAACACCCACCGTTCAGTCAGTTTCTGAGAAAAGAACCATGGTCGTCTTGGTATATTTGGTTGGATAGAAGAGTAATGTTTACCTTTCACCGATTTAGATTCAATCCAGAAGGACTCCCACGATCTATCCAGATAAGTTTTTGCAAGGGCAGTCAAGTCTTGTGATGAATTTTCAAAATGGTCTAAGGTTCCAGTTCCTACAGCTGCCCTTGCACAGGAGTCAGCAGTCTCATTTCCAGGAATACCGGAGTGGCTAGGGATCCAAACGAGCAAAATGGATAATCCTTTTTGATAACATGACAGTAGAGCGTGCCTGATCTTTAAGATAATGTGAAATCTTGACTTGCTTCTGAAAGGATTTTCTTTAATAGACATTAAACAACTTAATGAGTCTGTAAAAATAACTGTCTGTTGTATGTCATGGGAGTGTACAAACAGGACTGCTTCTAGTATAGCAGTGGCTTCTCCTGTGAACACAGAAGACTCGGGAGGACACTTGAATTGTAAGATGATTTTATGCCTGGGAACCCAACAGGCAGCACCGACGCATCCATCAGGGGATAGCTTTGACGCATCAGTGTAAATAGCGAAATGGTTTGACCAATTTTGATGAAATATTGCTTGGAATTTACTGTTTGTATCTGGGGCTCCTTTTATTAGGCCAAGATCTGTGATGATAGGAGGATTGTAAATCAGGGCTTTATATGGGGTGGAAAAAAAGTAAATTTTAAGAAGCTGTCTAAAAAGAAGAAGAGTTACGTACAGTGGGGAGTGAGGGACAATTGAGTTAGTTTAGGCCAAAGAGCATGGGATGATAGCTGTAACGATTTGCTAGATTTCATCCTAGAATAATTCTAAGGCATTTATATTGAATTTTGTTTAATTTTTCATCCATATAACTGCGAACAAGGGCATTGTACAATAATTTAAGTGCACCCCACCAAACACCTGCTACAGCCCTTATGACATTAATACCCAGACAGGGACAGGCCATGGTCAGACGCCACTGGTTTAAATAATACAACAGCAGAATTAATAGGACAATATCATCAGCATATTGCAAAATTGCAAAAGCTGTTTACAGACAATTCAAGATCATGTTTAACCAGAATTGATCTGCCAAATAACAGATTACATATGAGATGTACCATCCTCGAAGGAATACTCAGCTTGAGCAGTTTTTGCCTGAGCACTGGAAGAAGGACATTGTCATATGCAGAAGCAATGTCAAGGAAGACACCCACTAGGTACTCTCCCTTTGTAAAGGCTAAACGAATGTCTGTTGTCTTGATCTGTCATTTCAGATTTGAAATATGACATTGACATTGAATAGCACAGAATATTAAACGAAACAAGGTAATAATAAAATGCATGACTCCTCAATTTTTAGTTCACACGTCCATGACTCCTTAAGGAGTCATAAAATGGTCATGCAGTTTTATCCTGAAAAATAATAGTTCGCTCGTCATTTACAATTTTTTGATAGTTTTACAATAATTATATAAGAGTTTACATTTAAAGTAATATGAGGTGACAGCTCATATTAGTTGAAATGTAAACTAATTTGACGTGCGAATAATTTTTTAACTTTTGTGCTGTGAACGTGTTAGGAGTAGGATGAAATCCATACGACTTCGGTTTCTAAACGACCTACCTCTCTTAATCGCTTGGCAATATGTCTTTGTCGGTAGGATAGTCACGAGCCACGACTGAAGCATCCCACCACCCAGATCTGGTCCAATTCAGAAAATCTTAATCGGCCCAGTCGGGAATCGAAGAATTGAATTGCGCATTCATACCACTGCGCCAGGGAGGCCGTCTTTGTACACGAATCAATCAATTCTAATAACGATTGATGAACGCTTAAAACTATTCGTAGTTGTTACTGATAACTGATAAGGTTATTGGTTTATTCATTCGTATCAAATCAAATTATTTTAAAGAGCTCTATTACTTACTAATATAAACTATATTTGAGTATCTTCTAAAAAGATTATAATATTATGTTTAAGTATTGTCTTACCAGTCTTTTTCCAAAAAAATGCGATATATTTAATTTGATAGATGTTTAGAAAACTCTACATTTAATAGAGCATATTATCCGTTCATTCTTTCCTCCACTATACCTACCTACTCTTGGATTTTAAGTCACCAAGTCACCTACTAATTCCGACAGAAACAGATGTTCTTTAAGTAAAAACTACAGCGATAACAGGTAAATAACAATGTTCCAAAAAAGTTATTTAAATTCCTAAAAAATGTAACTGAATTTCTTATTTACTAATATCTTTTGAATAATGTGATTATCGTTATTCGTTCGTATACGTAGGTGTTATTATATTTGCATAATGTGATGTATACTTTATTTAAAACAAAATCTATATGACTCATAGTCTAGTTGAGTATTTCGACATGAAACTAAATGGTAGTACATAGTTAGATCAACTAACGGAGATATTTTTCCAAAGCCATAAAATATAAACCACTCCTGCTAATCGACAATTTGCAAGTAGGGCGACCATCTGATCGGGCTTTGGTTTGTTACGAGTACTTAATTAATTGTTCATTTCTTATTAGAAAAGGCACACTTCCAAGGTGGTCCCATTGTCATCATCTTAGGACCTGATGATGATATCCTGGGAAAATTGAAGGAACTCTTACTTACAGCGATTTCGTTTTTTGTGTAAGTATCGCTAGCTTTTTGGCTACAAGTGCCGTATAATATACTATGACAGTATAGTACGAGTACGTTACGTGGCGATAAAACACTAAAAAGTAAGAAATAAAAATTTTTAACGAAAAATAAAACCGACTCAAAACGCACTAAAAAGTAAAAAATAACTGTGTCATTTAGTTGCTTTAATTTACTTAAGCATATCTAGGAGTCGGTGCCAGCTAAGGTTTCTACTTTAAGGACGTTACTTAGAACCCACAAACTGCTTTACTGACATAAATAAATGTTCCTTAAACTTGCTGGCACCGACTTCATAGATATGCTTAAGTAAATTAAAGCAACTAAATGACTCAGTTATTTTTTACTTTTTTGTGCGTTTTGAGTCGGTTCTATTTTTTTATCACAATCACATTCAAATTACAGAATTTGAGTTGCATACTTAGTATTTGTAGAAATTTTCAAAATTTTCAGCTTTTATAAACCTGTATAGGATGTCGCTCTATTATAGTTTTAATAGATCCCTACAATGTTAATGGGATTTTACTATGAATCAATTTGAATTTCTATTGGAATTCTTTTACTAGATAATAGTCGAGTATTGTTTTTACACTAATAAGATGTCCTGTTTCCGTTCGTTTCTAGATACAGAACCTTTTAGACGTACTCGTAATTGAAGTAAGTGTTATGAAATCTGCGATAATATTCATGTAGAGCGGCGCCTACGCCTTATTTGTATGCAACTGGGCCTGCGACGTCTATTGCCAGGAAGCCTGTCCTCCCACCGGCTGTATTTTACGAATCCTAACATCCTAATTATAGGGTACATGTACTATGTAATACTCAGTGCTTGCAGTTGTTGGGTAGTTCGCATTTGTTGTATGCAATGTGACGTCAGTGGACAGTTGGACGGATAACTTTTATTTTAAACCGACCTTCTATAAGGAGGTTCTGTTCTATTGTACGTATGATTTATATTGTGACCTAGAGTTTCATCCAAGTTGACATGAAGGGGCTTCCAATGATTTCCAAAATGGGGTTTTAATTAATCACTTTGTCACAACACACTTTGACACAATCTGTTTTTATCCGACTGCGTCAGAAGGAGGGTAATGTTTTTCGAGCGTATGTATGTATATACGTATGTATGTATGCCCATAATAATTTTTTAGAACATAAAAAGAAAGCGATAGAGGTAGGGACAGGGGCGGGGTCAAACAATATGGCCTACTACTGCTACCTGCGAAATATCTACCAAAACTACGTTTGTCCTCACTTTCAGCACCAGAATTTAGAATTGAATATAGATATAGTGATTCTTGTTTTTCTCTTTTCAATTACTTCTAAGTAAACGGGTTTTTGTTTTATAATAATAATTTTTTGACAATTTTAATAACATACATGGCTAATATTTTTCTGTCTATAATAAATGGAATGCGAAGGATGTTCGACAACAATAGATGATGATAGAATAGACGAAGTGCGGGAATCGAATCATGGAATTCTCGAACTCAACCATATTACAGAGATGTTGAGACTTTTTTGCAAAATGACGAGTGCATTAGCACTTCGAAGTGCAAACGAATTTTGCATTAAAATTGGAAGTTGAGAATAAAATATATAAACATAAAATTTGCGAAGCGTGTTTAGAATATTAATGAATTAAAACGACATAATGTACGAAACCAGTATTAGAACCAGCAGAACAAGTTTGGAAGTTCGGTTGAAAAGGGAATTTTAGGCGATGATCATATCATTTATACAATCATCGCTTGAACTTTTCTTGAGTTTAGCTGGAATACTGACTTTGGTTGTAGTAATACAATTGGTTGTGACACTGTACATTTGATTTCTTTTCTTTTTGAACCAGGAGGCTCTGGAATTTTCATAAACTACAGCTGCTTAGATTAATAAGTTAGAATAAGATACGTATGATACGTACATCATACGAATAGTTACAAACAAAAAAATTATGTTATGTATGTATTTGGAAACAGAGTTGAAGAGTTTTACAATCTCAAAGTACCTACCTATGTTACGGCCTAATATTGCACATAAATATTATCACTGATTAGAGTTTAAAAAATCCCTAAATAAGAAAACTTAAAACAGGCTATCTCAAAATACATGAGATAGATGTAGGAATACCACCACAATATTACCACAATATTACCAGCTCCTGTGGCAATATTGAGATAGAATTATAGCTAAAGTCCTGTCAGACTGTTAAGCATCCATTCATCTATTTTGAAGTTATAAATGTTACATCTATTTTATACGAATTCGAGTATACTGTACAAGACATCCGCGACTTGATTTAACATGATAAAAACCGTATTTAAATACGCTGCATAGTTAAATGATATAAATGTACAGTGGCGGAAAGGGACTATGGTTTATACTATGTGTACGAGTACGCATAGTTACTATAGATGAATGCAATACAAGGCTGAAATATTAATTATTTATAGAGCCTGTTAATGGTATCGTTGCGTCCACGCGCGTTGATCCTCGAGACCCCCACTCTTGCGCGCGCGCAGGCTTTTGCGCTTGTCATGTCGTATCGCTCTGTCGTGAACGCGCGTCTATCGATCACTCGCAACAATTTTCCGAATCGATTTATCGACTTTTCTGAATGAAAAGTCTGAGTGAAGTGTCCGATTAACATCCCCCAGTGTTCTAGTGCCGTGTTGAAACAAATGTAAACAGTTATTTTGCTAAGTTTTGTAAACAAATTGCAGCTCCACGTTTCAGTGGATGTTTTGTAAACAAGTGTAAATTATCTCATTCATTCAGCGCGCACGTGCTTGCTTTTTATTTTCAATAGGTATGTGTATTTTATAATACTTGTTTTATCATAGAGATGGCTGTAGTAACCATTTATTCTATTATATTATTCTTCTCATATTTATTCATTCCACTGATATTATAATATTAATGTATTTCGTTAAGCATTGATTATTAATTTTGTCATTAATATAAATATCAACAGGCGTTATGTTGCTAAATATATGAATAAATTAGAAATGTATTAATATTCATTCTATTCTAATTCAATAATATCTAGCAGTTTTCTTGCGTAAATCGTTAGATGGTGAATTTTTATTATTGGTTGGTAGATTAGTTCAGCTGCCAGCGACATCTGAGTGATGTATTAATTATAACTCATACATCTAATTATGTTATGTTAAATGTATATCATGAAACATTGCACATTTACGGCCGTTTTCTTGGCAGTATAAAACAAAGTCTGTACGTATGCTTAAATTATCAAGACGATGAGGAGAATGTTAATTCACGTTGTTTAATAAAAAATGCCGTGGGTTTGTACGGGGACGAAGACGATTGCTTATCAGGTATGAGCACTCATGTCGGTCAAAACCAGAGTATTAGTGTCCTTCTCATATCACCATATCTTTCTGCTCTCTAATCGGGCTATTCTTAACTCTGACACTCAGTTTTACTTCTCAATGCTTTCATCTTTACCGTGTTTTTTTTCATCTACTATTGCTTACTAAAAATTTTTTAACAAAAAATAGACTCCTAGATATACTTAAGTAAATTAAAGCAACTAAATGACACAGTTATTTTTTACTTTTTAGTGCGTTTTGAGTCGGTTCTATTTTTTGATAAAAAAATTTTTTCTTACTTTTTAGTGATTTATCGCCACGTAACGTACTCGTACTATACTGTTATAGTATATTATACGGCACTAGAAGCCAAAAAACTAACGATACCGAGACAAAAACCGAAATCGCTGTAAGCGTGCCTCCAAAATTTGAAGAGTTCCTTCAATTTCCCCAGGATATCATCATCAGATCCTAACATGACAATGGGATCACCTTGAATGTATGCCCTTTCTAATAAAAAAAGAATTATCAAAATTGGACAACCCTGTAAAAAGTTATGCGTGGTCATACATAAAATAAAATAAAATATACGTGTCGAATTGAGAACATCCTCCGTTTTTCTTTCGTCGGTTAAAAAGAAAAATCTTACACCACATTCTCCTTTAGATGAGTCAATCTCTACCTTGTCAAATAAAAAAACGTACCTTTAAAAGTCACATATCCTTTTAAGGACTTTTCCGCTACATTAGTCAAGATTAGAAATGACATAACGCTTCAACGGTACGAAGTACGGACACGATACGAACTATGAGGTATGCAAATACGAGCCGTAGTTGTTTATTCATTGACGCAAGACTTGGTTCGAATTTTAACGAACTTCGACAATCTTCATTAAGAGCACTTTATTTACTAGCAGTGCCAGGAGCGGATCACGAGTTAATGGGGCCCTGGGCATACTAATTTGGGGAGAACAGTATTTGGCAAAATAAAATTATTATTATAAAAACAAAAACCCGACTGCATAGAAGTTATGAACTGAAAAGAGAAAAACAAGGATCACTATATCGATATAAAATTTTAAATACTTTATGGTGATGCAAGCGGGGACATAATACTTTATTTTCTGCGGGGAAAGAAAGATCTACCAAAACTACGTTTGTCCCCGCCTGCAGCACCATAAAGTATTTAAATTTTTTTATAGATATAGTGATCCTTGTTTTTTTCTTTTCAGTTCATAAGTTCTATGCAGTCGGGTTTTTTGTTTTTATAATAATAATTTTATTTGAGACTTTTTGTTTTAGTTTATGGTATAGAAATGATATGGTACACTTTATGCCATTTTTTGTTAAAACAGCAATATAAACATGATATGATATTTATATTTTTGAAATGGTCTTTTTACGACCTTTCATTTGATACCCATATTGCTAAGATCTCCTTGATAAGCCTAAAAAGTGTCCAAAAGAAGCAAATAAATACAGACCTATTTGCCTTATTAATGTCCTGGCAAAGGTCTTTGAGAGACTCCTTAATACTAGGTTAACTCAAGAGATAGACAATAGCGGGGGCCTGCATGAAAACCAGTACGGATTTAGAAAGGGTAGGACTACTATTGACGCTATAAAGGAAGTCGTACGACTGGCTAGACATGCTAAACAAGTAAATAAGTGGAATAGTCTCATATTAGTTGACGTTAGAAATGCTTTTAACACAGCATCTTGGCCAAGGATAATAACTAAGCTTAAAAAAAGGAAAATTAGCGGTTACATAATAAATGCCATAATAGATTACTTGGAGCATCGCGCTATTGAATTACGAAGGGGCTTTCTACTTGAGATTGGAGGGGGCGTTCCGCAAGGATCCGTGCTTGGCCCGACCCTCTGGAACGTACTGTACGATGACGTTATGTCAGTGGACGTTCCGGAAGGGGTTAAATTAGTATGCTATGCGGACGATCTAGCAATCTCAGTCACTGCTAATAACGCCGAAGACATTGTGAGAAAGGGTAATGAAGCACTTTACAATATAATGCTATGGATGTTGCACAATAAATTAGAAATAGCACCAGAAAAAACCGTAGCTATTATATTTAATAGAAGGCTGAACAGTAATTATGCCTTTACATGCGGAACCACAGAGGTCTTACCAGCACCTTCCATAACCTACTTGGGAATGACTCTCGATACGCGACTTAACTTTGGGAAACACATAAATGCAGTGTGCGATAAGGCTCATAAGACCGTTAGGGCCCTTTGCACGATGTTGCCCAATACGCGAGGACCCAGTTCCAGGAAAAGAAGGACTTTGGCTTTGGCAATGCAGTCCACAATAATGTATGCGGCACCTATATGGGCAACAGCTATGAATAAGGAAATCTATAGGAAGACGGTTTTAAGCGCCCAAAGGACAATGGCACTTAGAACTTGCTGCGCGTACAAAACCATTGCGACTGATGCTGCCCTTGTGCTAGCAAACCTTATACCAGCACACCTACTGGCCAGAGAACGACTATCTACGTATACAGAAAAACTGGACACAGAACAAAGGATCGCGGCCAGAGATAGGACCCTAAAAACCTGGCAAGAGGAGTGGGACCAGTCTACATATGGCCGATGGACACACAGACTGTTACGCGACATAAAAGGATGGGTCAATAGAAAGCATGGTACCGTAACTTTCTGGATGACACAGTGTCTCACAGGCCATGGGGTATTTATGCAATACCTCAAACGTATTAACAAAAGAGACTCAGCCAAGTGTGCTTATTGTCCTGACGACGATGATGCAGAGCACACAATCTTTCATTGCTGTCATTTCGAAAGCCAGAGAGATACAGTGAATGCTGAACTTGGAACCTAGATAGACGTGCAGAATCTAGTTAGTGCAATGTTGGAAAGTAATGAAAAGTGGGAGAGTATAAAAAATTATTTGGAAACGATTATGAAAATCAAGGAGGAAGATGGAAGAACCAGAGCAGGATAGAATAGACAGGGGCGCTGGTGGTAGGTCAAAAAGGCAGGTACACCAGCACCGCGGAGGCAGGAGGGGTTTTTAGAAGGTAAGAGTCCGGCACTACCCGGAGAGGGTGTCCATGAGGATTTTCTCCTCCTGGAAAAAAAAAAAAAATATTGCTAAGATAAGAGAAGGAAATACACACATCCCCCTTTTGTTCCCCCATTTACAGCCTCCATTTTGAAAATTTATATAACCTATGTCACTACCACAATTTTAATGAATTCAACGACACCTCACCTGTCAAAATCCGTTCAGTCGTTTAGGCTGTAGCGCGTGCCGAAGAAATGGACATACATACATACATACGCTCGAAAATCATAACCCTCCTTCTGACGCAGTCGGGTAATTATTCATATTTTCAAAAATATTGTACAGATGCTAGAATACAATAAAGATCTTAAGCTAACATATCCTACTAAGTATAAATTGTAGGAATTTTATGTTATACCTACGCCATTATTCAGGACGTAGACTTAGGGTGCAGTAGATGATATATCAATAGAGACGAGAATCCAGGGAAACCTGAGATGCAGTCCAAAAAGCCCTTATCCGGCCACGAGCACTGCTTCTCAGTTTTGCCCGAGTAGATTTCTTTCCTGTTGAAATATTTGGGTGAAAGTAGCCTATATACTATTCTGACTATAATCTTTCTTTATATTAAATTTTATTCAGGCCCATTAAGTCAGAAGAAGCTTGATCGAGTAAGATTATTAGTAAGATTGCTGTTAAATGTTTCTTACGTTTCTACAATTAATTGAAATTGCTTGAAATTTAGGCTAACGTCCGTAAAAAAATTAACTAAAATATTTTTTTTTCTTTTGAAGATGGTTGTGAGCTGATAAACTGACAGGCGGAAATTCTTAAACTACGTCTTTTTAATGAATGGCGGGCGCTAGAATTCTGAAATCGATTAAATGTCTGTTACTAATAAATTCGATTAACAAAACGGTTGGAACGAAAAATTCTTATAAAACCACTGACTTCCTTAGATACGAATATATCATGTAATGAAAGGACATATTACTTAGAATTTGTCTACATTTTTTATTTGTGACTCGTTTCCGCTAATATGTTAGTTTCCTGTGTTTTGTTTTGCATTATTTTATGGATATGCAAAAACAAAATATACGCGGAATACAATTCTAATTCTGCGTAGTATTTGTGGCCTATTCTTTTATAGTTATAATTCACGGACCAAGCAGATGGTCCACCATAATTTGTGGAAAATCGTGTTCTATAAACAGAGCAACTCGTCACAGGGTATGCAATGTACCTACACGTCCTATAAGTTTCGTCGTGTCTCCGTTAATCTGAGATGTCGGTGTCAAGTGTTTATATTTTTAATAATTACACCGGCAACCTTCCCCTTCAGTCCGGAATGCACAGCAACGTCTGTTGGTGGCAAAAGTAAGCATGGCGGCAGTATTTATCCTGGAAAAGCTCAGCCACAAGCTCCTCTGCTAAAAGCCTATTCTTACCTCATGTAAGTTTGTTTGTTACAATCTAGAGTTTTTTTAGAAATATTTTAGTACTATAGCGTAGCAACTCTACATAATATCGTAAGTGTAGCGATTATAAAAAATCCCCAGTTACACCAATTATAAAACTTTTTTGTTTTCATGTCTGAATGTCACTCACAATTCTAGGGCAATTATAATTCGTACCGTTTATATTGCGGTTTACCATAATAGTCGCCTGGACTAATTTTAAAAACACATAACTTACGGAAAACATCACGGACAGTAATTAAGATTTTTTAATGACGCAATTGAAACTACCCTTGAGGTCATTCGTGATTTGGTAAATTACATCACCCTATATTGTGTGCAATATTTTAGTTATATCTCGGAAGCTCGCAATATTTTTTCTCTACGTTTACCTTTTTCTGTTCTTAACTAAATTTGACGGCGCAGTGGTATTCGCGGTGGATTTATAAGACGGAGGTCCTGGGTTCGATTCCCGGCGGGGCAGATTGAGATTTTTATTAATTTAACATCTTAGATTACATCATCACTTAACAGGTGTGATAGCAGTCAAGGGCCAACTTGTAGTTGATAAAAAAAAATAATAATATTAATAAATTACTTGTGAAAACCATAAGAATATTCGGTCAGCAGTTCCATAGATCAATGTGGACAGACAAATATATATTTATAATCGCTCTTACGAATGGGTGCTCTTCTTCATAAATGTATCTCAATGTTCTATTTAAGTAGATATTAGTAGTAAATATTCAGTTTCTATTAATAAAACATATAATAAATTATTTATTATTATAATACTGTTATTATTTCGCTTTGTGTAGGTAATCCAAATACGAAAAAAGTAGAATATTATATTATGTACCTTACTTTGTCACCTAATAAAGTTTTTAAACTTATTTTCACATCCTTACAGATACCACGGCATGCTATAAAATAAAATACTTCACATTTATGTGAGATGTATGGGAGACTCACAAAAAATCAATTGGTCTCGAGTTGACCAGCAATCAACAAGAATAATACACCATGAATTGTTTACTCACTAAATTACAGAGTTAAAAAATCTATAAATGACAGTTTGTCAGGTTCAGTCCTTACTTCGATGGCCGGCACAAAAAAGTCGACAAGAACTATGATGCAGGGGCGTTATTATATTAGATTGTAAAATAATGACAGCTGTTGTTTGTCATTGTTGCGCCCACGCATCGCCGGGTGATTGGTTTCAAGTTTAATGTTATTGTTTGTTGCGCATGTTCATCTGGATCATTGATCTTTGAAATTATTCATTCCATGGAAAACATAGTGACAAAGACATAGAATCCTCCATAGCTTCTTAATTAGAGAACAAAATATTACCCGTGCTATATATTTGGTTAATATATATTTCTACTTTGCAATTTTGCATAAAAAATTTTGTATAAGCCTACATAGATTCATTATGGTTCCATTATGATAGCCTTCCTGAGCTATTATGGATAGCTTCAATAACGAGGACCTGGGTTCGAATCCTGGGTCGAGCTGGAATTATTCTGAGGTTATCTATATTTCTATAAAATTTGCGGTAAATTCCAAGCCCGTCGGTGGTATTACTACCCCGTGTTATCACCCTAAGCCCGTCAACCCGCAGTGGACCAGCGTAGTGTATCTTCGCCCCTTTCCTATATGGGAGGCTTAGCCCTGTACTAGGCTGATAATGACAAATCGTTCCATTTGGTACTGTAAATATTATATATTAGTTATAGCGTAAGTAAAATAAAAAAAAAATCGAAATATCCTTTCAGCTGTACTTTTCCCTCCCACCTTATATGTGAAACCTTCGAAAAGTTTACTGATTTAGGGCTTAACGGCTTAACAGATCTGGATGAAATTTGACACAGAGATAGAGTATAGGTCCGTACAGCTCTAAGATTACTTTTTATCCTTATATTCTCATAAGAACAGAATCTAAACACTATTTTCACCAAAGTCTCCTCCAATTTTTTTGCCCCGAAGTTATAGTTTAAAATAATTATCTACCTACCTATTTAATAAGCGCGATTCATGTTTAACATTTTTTACTACTCTAAATAGTGATCAATCTTGTTCTTTGTCTTGTAGGACGCATTTAAATGATATAATAAATCATGTTCCATCATTGTTTAATTTTTTGCCATTTTTTACTTGTAATTAATGTAGGATGTAGTAAAAAAACTTATTTTGTTTCGATAAAAAGATACAAATTGAACAACATTCTGCCTACTTGAAATTCAAATTTTGTTGCGTCTAACATTTATTTACTTACAATTTAATTAATTTTCAAGAATGCCATAAAAAACACTATTAAATTTATAAAACTATCCGATTCGCCTGCTGCGGGGCTCAGGGCTCCACGCAACGGTGGTCAGAACTCCAGATTGAGGAACCTCCTCACAATACGCGCTGTCTTAAGAACCAGCGCCTTCTGTATCCAACAACAAAGCGAAACCTTATAAAGGTATTGGTTGAAGCTGTTCGCTATAAGACCATTGACTGAAACAATTATAGGAACAATAATCGTCGAATCAACATTCCACATGGCGGTAATCTCTCGTCGGTTAACATTATTTTTTGTCAGAACAAATTCATTCATTCATTTTATTAGGGGCGAAAAGTGTATTTCCAACTTAGGGTTCCGTACCCAAAGCGTAAAAACTGTCTGTCTGTTCTGCCATCAGGTTGGATCTCTAGAATTGTAATTATATCCGTTTGCTGCTTTGTGTTCTAGCAACAAATACTCAAGCAGAATAAAATAAATATTTAAGTGGGGTCATAAAACGCAATTTGTTTTTCCGTTGTATGTAATATAGATACTATACATATTTAACAGGAGTTTTATATAAACAATAATTGATGGTCATATCAGTTGACCGACAAGAACCTTGTCTCGTTTTTGTCAGACCACTACTCAAGCGCGAATCACGACCATTTTATTTGCTTTTTAGTAAATGAAGTAGTTTAATGCGCATTGTGACTTTTTATAAAATGTTTCTCGGTAGTTCCTTCTCGATTCGCAGTATAATATAATTTGATTGATATTTGAAGGTTGGATTCGATCGGGCCTACAGAAAACTCTTAAAATGACTAAACACCTCTAATTCTATTGAATATGTAAACAAAATAAATAAACAAATTTTTTCGTTCATCTAAATCTATTTATTTGTCGGTAGAGTTACGAAAAGCGACCTTCTAGTTCTATCTACCTTAGGCCATAGGAATCTACAATTAAATACAAATTAAAATGTGATGAGATCGTGCTTAAGCCCTATTGATTATAAAATAAAAAAATTTTAACAAAAAATAAAAACGCCTTCAAAACGCACTAAAAAGTAAAAAATAACTACGTCATTTACTTACTTTAATTTACTTAACCACATTTATGAAGTCGGTGCCATCCAAGTTTAGGTAAAGACTTTAAAGTAGAAAGCTCGGGTGGCACCGACTTCATAGATGTGATTAAGTAAATTAAAGTAAGTAAATGACGTAGTTATTTTTTACTTTTTAGTGCGTTTTGAAGGCGTTTTTATTTTTTGTTAAAATTTTTTTATTTCATACTTTTTAGTGCTTTATCAACAACGAACATACTAATAAACCTACTCGAACTAAACCATAAGTACCAATATTCACTACCTACTTATAACATTCCGACGTCCCTGCAAAAGTGAATATAAATTTTGAAGAGTTTCCTCGAGTTTTCGTAGATCTCATAATTGGATCATGACATAGTAAACATTAAACTAACTGGAAACTATAACCTTTCAAACTTCTTATTGAGACTTAAATTAATCGAGCCCAATCACAAAGTAGCTACTGTAAACCGTTAAATAGCTCCCTCAACTGTCCTTCTCCTTCATCGCCAGACCCTCAATGACAGTCACAGCCCATCTAAATATAAAGTTCTCATTGACACAAATTAATCGAGCCCAAACACAAGGTAGCTACTGTAAACCGTTAAAGAGCTCCCTCAGCTGTCCCTCGTCTTCATCGCCAGACCCTTAATGACAGTCACAGCTCATCTAAATATAAAGTTCTCATTGACACAAATTAATCGAGCGCAAACACAAGGTAGCTACTGTAAACCGTTAAAGAGCTCCCTCAGCTGTCCTTCTTCTTCATCGCCAGACCCTCAATGACAGTCACAGCCCATCTAAATATAAAGTTCTCATTGACACAAATTAATCGAGCCCAAACACAAGGTAGCTACTGTAAACCGTTAAAGAGCTCCCTCAGCTGTCCTTCTTCTTCATCGCCAGACCCTCAATGACAGTCACACCCCATCTAAATATAAAGTTCTCATTGACACAAATTAATCGAGCCCAAACACAAGGTAGCTACTGTAAACCGTTAAAGAGCTCCCTCAGCTGTCCCTCGTCTTCATCGCCAGACCCTTAATGACAGTCACAGCCCATCTAAATGTAAAGTTATCATTGAAACAAATTAATCGAGCCCAAACACAAGGTAGCTACTGTAAAACGTTACGGAGCTCCCTTAACTGTACGTCGTCTTCATCACCAGACCCTCAATGACAGTCACAGCCCATCTAAATGTAAAGTTCTCATTGAGACAAATTAATCGAGCCCAAACACAAGGTAGCTACTGTAAAACGTTACGGAGTTCTCTTATATATAGATCGGCTCCATCATCAGATCGACTCCAGATTTTCATCAAATTGTAGTGCTTTTAAATACTTACCGGAAAAATTAACAAACGTACTTGTTGTCCCTACAATTTTTGAAAGTTCCCCTCGTTTTCTCCAGGATCCCATCATCAGATCCTGGTTTCCTTGTCATGGTACTACCACCAGACTATCTACTTTCCAACAAAAAAAGAATTATCAAAATCGGTTCATAAACGACGAAGTTATGCGCGAACACACATAAAAAAAAAAAATATATATACGGTCGAATTGAGAAACGCCTTTTTTTTTTTGAAGTCGTTTAATAAGTAAGTTGTGTCAACTTTCAACATTCAATCTTTGATCATATTTGTCAACAACAACAAAATTGTACCACTATGTTGGATCATGAGAAAAAGTAACTTTTTTAACCGACGAAAAAAAACGGAGGAGGTTCTCAATTCGACACGTATATTTGTTTTTTTTTTTTTATGTATGACCACGCATAACTTTTTACAGTGTTGTCCGATTTTGATAATTCTTTTTTTAATAGAAAGGGCATACATCCAAGGTGGTCCCATTGTCCTCATGTTAGGATCAGCTGATGATATCCTGGGGAAATTGAAGGAACTCTTCAAATTTTGGAGGCACGCTTACAGCGATTTCGGTTTTTGACTCGGTATCGGTAGCTATTTGGCTACTAGTGCCATATAATATACTATGACAGTATAGTACGAGTACGTTACGTGGCGATAAATCACTAAAAAGTAAGAAATAAAAATTTTTAACAAAAAATAGAACCGACTCAAAACGCACTAAAAAGTAAAAAATAACTGTGTCATTTAGTTGCTTTAATTTACTTAAGCATATCTAGGAGTCGGTGCCAGCCAAGGTTTCTACTTTCAAGGACGTTACCTAGAACCCACAAACTGCTTTACTACGTAAAATAAATGTTCCTTAAACTTGGCTGGCACCGACTTCATAGATATGCTTAAGTAAATTAAAGCAACTAAATGACACAGTTATTTTTTACTTTTTAGTGCGTTTTGAGTCGGTTCTATTTTTTGTTAAAAATTTTTTTATGATTGACTTCAATGTAACAAAACCTGAAGTGCGTAGAAGCTTAGCTCAATCAGCCCGCAAAAAGCACCTGAAAGCTATTCCCCTAGTTATTTATTTAACTCAAAAATTTCGCAAGACATAAGCAAATTGACAAGTACTAGTAATTAACACAACAATCACAGTAATAGTTAATTAAATAACGTGTTTAAAATCAATTTCATGATCTTTAATACCTATGTTTATTTACTAGAGGAGGCTCGCGGTGTTACCCGCGTATTTCTCGATCCCGTGGGAATTCACGATAAACTGTGGCCTATGCATATTTTCTGATATGTAAGCTATATTAATGTAAAGTTTCATCAAAATCCATTTAGTAGTTTTTACGTGAAAGAATAACAAACATCTTTTCAACCATACCTACTTACCACCTTTCGACTTTATAATATTAGTAAAAATGTATTTTTAACCGACGAAAAAAAACGGAGGAGGTTCTCAATTCGACACGTATTTTTTTTTTTTTTTATGTATGACCACGCATAACTTTTTACAGTGTTGACCGATTTTGATAATTCTTTTTTTATTAGAAAGGGCATACATCCAAGGTGGTCCCATTGTCCGCTTGTTAGGATCTGCTGATGATATCCTGGGGAAATTGAAGGAACTCTTCAAATTTTGGAGGCACGCTTACAGCGATTTCGGTTTTTGACTCGGTATCGGTAGCTTTTTGGCTACTAGTGCTATATAATATACTATGACAGTATAGTACGAGTACGCTACGTGGCGATAAATCACTAAAAAGTAAGAAATAAAAATTTTTAACAAAAAATAGAACTGACTCCAAACGCACTAAAAAGTAAATAAAATTTTTTAACAAAAATAGAACCGACTCAAAACGCACTAAAAAGTAAAAAATAACTGTGTCATTTACTTGCTTTCATTTACTTAAGCATATCTATGAAGTCGGTGCCAGCCAAGTTTAAGGAACATTTATTTTACGTAGTAAAGAAGTTTGTGGGTTCTAGGTAACGTCCCTGAAAGTAGAAACCTTGGCTGGCACCGACTCCTA
This sequence comes from Mycalesis mineus, assembly GCA_034621355.1. Lineage (NCBI taxonomy): Eukaryota > Metazoa > Arthropoda > Insecta > Lepidoptera > Nymphalidae > Mycalesis > Mycalesis mineus. Next base: position 6,180,764 of record CM067894.1, on the reverse strand, counting down.
GATATGCTTAAATAAATTAAAGCAAGTAAATGACACAGTTATTTTTTACTTTTTAGTGCGTTTTGAGTCGGTTCTATTTTTGTTAAAAATTTTTATTAGGTCACGAGCTAATATGAAATAATTGAAGATAAACAATTCAATTTGTAACGCGTTGACGTCAAAACTATTAAAATGTTATTCAGGTAAGCCATTAGTATTTGTGTCACGTGTACCTACATGAATCCAGCACGTATACAGACGAGGTCACATGCTGACCCTACGAATGGTCTCGTATTTTGCGAACACGGCCTCACGTCGCATGGAATTCGGAAGCGTTGCTGTCATTGAAGACCAACATGGAGTTGCTTATTTATGGTATTAACAAGATAGTCCTCTCATTTATTTTAATTCCTCTAGTTTCATTGAAACCGCAACCTTTGTCAACACTTTAATTAATCGTTGTAGAATGTTGATGACTGTTAATGTTTTTTATAATAATTAAGTGGAAAACGGCTAAACGTTAGGTGATGTTTGTCGGAATCTGCCCGACTGGTCTCAAACCCACACTGGATCAATCACTAGTTTGTTTTAACAACGTAACATGTAAATTACTATTATTTGTATATATTATATTATAAATTAGCAGAAGTCCGCGACTACGTCCGCCAGCAAAATAGCGGATTGCAACCTTTTCAGAACACCAAAAAAAGAAAAAAATATCTCAACTTTTTATTATTAGGAAATAATGAGTATATACAGCTACCTTTAATTATAGATATATGCCGTCGTGGAGTTTTTGTAGTCCTAATTAAGAGGAAAAATTATTCTATACATTGTTTTGTTATATCTCAAGTGGATTAGGCAGCGATTGGGCATTTGAAGTTACCAGGCGGTGACTCTTCCAACAATAATCGTCATATTTAATACGATTTATACAATACCTTACTTACACTTAAACATTTAGTAATGTTATATTATATTTAACAAGTATATATTAATTAATTTCTTATTCCTTTTATTTGCCTCTAGAGGAAATTCATTATTATCATAATATTTTATTTGGCTAGATGCATCAGCAAGATTTGGCGCTCAAATCCACAAGGCAGACCCTATGCGGTTCGGTGGGCTAATGTTCTAATTGTAATGCGGGTGATAATGTTCACTATAAAAATTGCAAATTACGAAATTAGTACAAGATATAAAAACACAATATTACAATCAATACAATATTTAAAAAAATTAACGACGACGGCACAGTGGGTAGTGACCCTGCTACTGTGTCCTACTTGATTCCCATATCTGGAAAAATTTTCGTGTGATAAGCATGGATGTTTTCCAATGTCTGAGTATTTATCTACACATTATCTATTAAGTATTTAAGTATAATTTTTATGTAAAATATATACCCATAAAACAAGCTATCAACGCTTACTTTGGGGCTATATAGCGATGTGCGTATTGTGCTATAACATTTATTTTCTTATTAACTTCTAAAAATGCCGAGTAGGCTTATTAGCCGATAGACTAAGGTGCTCATAGTCTATTTTTTAGTCAGACAGTGTCAAAATGTAAATGAGATCCAGTCAGCCTCATGTGTCCAGTAGGCGGACGAGTTCCGAAATGAGTCAGTAGCAGGCGTATGTTAAAACTTACGCCAACACCTTAATCATATTTCTTTTCTTTGACATTGTAAGTTACACTATGTGTTAGGTGCATTTTTTGCAGAGTTTATTTTGAGACAGACATGAGGCGTGCAAGATTGACATCACAATAATAAAATTATTGGTACCTAAAACAAAAAAATAGTCTTTGAGTTCGCGAACAGAGACTGACAGATGCGGCGGGAATTTTGTTTTATAATATAAATAAATAAATAAATATTATAGGACAATTATACACATCGTTATATAGCCCCAAAGTAAGCGTAGGTAGCTTGTATTATGGGTACTATGATAACTGATGAATATTTTATATATATTATACATAAATACTTATAATATAAATAATATATATATATATATATATATATATATATATATATATATATATATATATATATATATATATATATAAACACCCAGACACTGGAAAACATCCATGCTCATCACACAAACATTTTCCAGTTGTAGAAATCAAATCCACGACCTAGGACGCAGAAGCAGGGTCACTACCCACTGCGTCACTCGGATGTTTATTATAAATATAAATTTATTAATTTCTTATTCATTCCATTTACCGCTTACCGCTAAAGGAAATTCATTATGATCATATTTTAAAAGGCTGGATAGAGCAGCAAGGTTTGGAGCCCGGATTCACATTGCGGACCTAATGTTATCAGAAACAATGAATAAATAAATATTTAATGTAAAACAAAAAGATTTTTTAAGGTATACGTTAAGTTTAGAAAAGGTTTTACTTTTCGTTTTCTGTTATGATGTTTTTACATTAATTTGGAAGCAAAAATAAACTGAGCAATATTTGAAGTGTACAAGTTACTTTAGCCTGAACTGTGAATTGGGCATGACGAATACGTATGACGAAGTTTCATTGTACACTTATTTGATTAACTGTAGTCATGTTGACTCAACTGCCTCATTGATTCAGCGGTTAGACTATGTGGCTTCCGATTATGAAATCTTGGATTTGATTCCTAAATGGCTATTACATATTGGAGCTGTGGAGCTAGTGGCATTACATGCCGCATCTTAGAGAGCTAAGCCCTTATTCTCCGCTAAACTCGAGGACCCTATTTGAATCATACATATCTAATAGTGGTCATTAGAGTCAAACACTATGCCCCTGACTGTCTCTTTGGTCCATGTGACTTCGATCAAGAGATCCTGGGTGGGGTCATGGATTAATTCTGAGATTCTTTCATGAATTTTTTCTGTACATTCCAAGCCTGGAGTCGGGAAGTTGGTGGTGTTACATCCCGGTGCCTCAAAGAACACGTTAAGCCATCGGTCCCGGTCACTATCATCAACATCTAATAATGAACTAATAAATGAATGAAACATTATCACCCTAAGCACACCAATCCCTATTGGTAGGTCTACTACACTTTATATCCTGTCTTCTATACATAGAGGGAGGCCGGACAGAGAGCCATTAAAATACGTCGATAATTGTCATGTTAACTCATTATACTTGCCAGTACATGAGGTACATTTAGTTTAGCAAGAAATACTGCATCATGGGTGTTTCAAAGGTCATTGTTGAATTGGTGACGTCACTTTACAAATGAGGAAAATAAGTCTCCCGTGCGAAACTCAGCTCTTGACCGACTTGTAAGGACATGGGTTAAAGGCATCAAACGCATAAATAAATTGCTGTTAAGGACGTGTGAATTAGATAAGCCGTCAGTGTACTTGGGACGTTTCCTGCATCATTTGTCTCCTCCATTGCGTAGTTTGTGTACATACGTAGCAATACCTTAAGCTTAGATTAATGAAGTGTCGCCATAAAACCAAAACCAATGTTTAAAATAAAACGTTTACGTTTGTAAGAATGTTTACGTCACTTTGTCAGTAGATAAACTGTATTATATTTATAAAAAATATAATATAAACCTGAGAGAGAAGGATTACTATCCTAATTTTTACTCTCACATTTATTTTCATTTTTTTAACAATGTAATACAAAAACATACAAAGAAACACTATTAACAATTTATAAAAAAAATTTGCTTCTCCACTTGCCGGGCACTTTGAGAGCCCAAGCAACCTGTGGTCAGGTCAGGGCAGAAATGAGGAACCTCCTCACAATACGCACCGTCTCAAGAATCACCACCATCTGTATCGGACTCTTGTTCCCAACAGCCAAGTGAAAGCTTCTTTGGTCAAAGCTTTTCGCAATAAGACCGTTAACTGAAACGACTATAGGATATATTAGCTTTGGTAATACCTATAACTGGATTTCAGGAATTATTTCGTTTGATAAATTATAATAGGATTTTGTCACGGTTTATCCACTGTTACGAACATAAAGGTTTTGATTTATAATTGGGGACATTTAACGGGCCTTCAGCAATCACCGATTCTTTTTTTTTATTTTTTTTTTTATTTTTTATTTTTAACACACATCGCTATATAGCCCCAAAGTAAGCGTACTCGTAAGTAGCTTGTGTTATGGGTGCTATGATAACTGATGAATATTTTTATATATATTATACATAAATACTTATAATATATAGATAAACACCCAGACACTATAAAACATCTATGCTCATCACATAAACATTTTTCCAGACATTTTTCCAATCGAACCCACAGCCTAGGACGCAGAAGCAGGGTCACTACCCACTGCGTCACTCGGCCGTCAATGTTAAATGCCTAAACGGTTATTTGCCTAAACGGTATCTAACTAAGGTGTACTAGTACTTTACGTAATACGATTCTACATACGTACCTACCTATATACAAATATTGTGTTACTAAAGATCTCAAGTTTTTCTCACGAAGAAAAAACCATGCTAACTTGACCTCTGCGTAAATATCGACCTTCCAACTTGTTATTAAAAGCAAGACCATAGAGTACTGTTTAGAGATCTTTTGTGCCTGGTTGAGTGATAAAAATAGACTCATGAATAGATACGACACGACTAACAACTTGTCAAAATGTTTACGTAATCTTATGTTGTAATTGACATGATATGTTGAATGTTTTTTTTTTAATTTGAAGACACTTTTTGCACTAATGCTTCCAAGAGGTAATCGTTAGTAATGTGCAGTGCAGAAAGCTTAGCTATAGACGACCTCCGCGGCGCAGTTGTATGCGTGGTGTACTTATAAGACGGAGGTCCTAGGTTCGATTCCCGGCGGGGCAGATTGAGATTTTTCTTAATTTGTCTTAGTCTGGCTGGACGAAGGCTTTCGCCGTGGCTAGTTACCACCCTACTGACAAATACGTACCCCCAAGCGATATAGGGTTCCGGTACTATGTCGTATAGAAACCGAAAGCGGTGTGGATTTCATCGTACTCCTAATAAGTTAGCCCGGTTCTGTCTTAGATTGCATCATCACTTAAAATCAGGTGTGATAGCAGTCAAGGGCCAACTTGTAGTCTATAAAAAAAGGTATATATGCGTCTATGTAGTCTAGTCTCGAATAGTTGATCCTCCACTCTAATATGTAGTGCATGTAGGCGTCTATGTTATGTTTGCAACTGCTCTTATCTATGCTTTGTTAACTCAGCCATCACTTGTTGTCGGCGTATTCTAGTAGCATAGTTGCTGGTATGATATACTCGTGAAAATGTTGATTCTTTAAAAACAAGCATGATACAAACATCGTCGATCACCTTCAGTCCAATAGATTTCGATTTTTTGTTACATCCGCTATGCAACCGTTGTACATCGATTTCAATACGGACGTAAATTTGAGAATTGCAAGACCTAAATATACGTTTAGTTTTAGACTACAAGTTCGTCCTTGACTGCTATCACACCTGATGTTAAGTGATGATGCAGTCTAAGATGGAAGCGGACTAACTTGTTAGGAGCGGGAAGAAAATCCACACCCGTTTCGGTTTCTACACGACATCGTACCGGAACGCTAAAACGCTTGGCGATACGTCTTTGTCGGTAGGGTGGTAACTAGCCACGGCGAAAGCCTCCCACCAGCCAGACCAAGACAAATTAAGAAAAATCTCAATCTGCCCCGCCGGGAATCGAACCCAGGACCTCTTCTTATAAATCCACCCCGCATGCCACTGCGCCACGGAGGTCGTCAAATACTATGTACAATTATACTTACTAAGATGTGTTTTATGGCGCTAGTTGTGAAAACTGACTTTATATTTTCTGCATACATCGTTAGTAACAACATAAGCTGATTGTAATTATTTTTAGAGTCAATAAAGTCTCATTTTCATAACACGAAAATATATTTTTCATGAGATGGCATTCAAGTTTGTTACGTATCTACCGAAGTAGTACTACTAGTAGTAACTAGGCTCGGTAACTACGTAACCAAATATTTGTATAATGCTTGGTTAAGCAAATAATTATGATTTCATATGTAGGTTATTTATATTTATTTTAGTTTAAGACATAATATAATCTTACGTACCTATGTTATGTCATAATTTATAACTATTTCCTTATTTATAGGTTCTCATAATCGAATTACGGCTAAGGGGACTTTTTAGTATTGAGGCTATTAAGTGCTTTCTAATTTAAGTAATTTAAAAAATAATTAAGTAAGGTACGGAGATGTAACAAAGTCATTTTCCTGGATTTTTTCTGGAGGCCTGACCCTAAGAATCCAGGACTTACGCATTGAATCACATAATGTTACCAACATTGCAATGGGGCATTGGCGATATAAATAGCCCACTTATATGCAAAGTTATTCGGTGTCGAGACATTGAGTTGACATCAAAGACTACCGAATGTATTGAAAGGAACATTATTTTTCGATTTTGATTGAATATAATTACCGTGCAATCAGATCATTGGCCTGATTCGTAAATTGTAAATGCGATCATCATTATATAAAATGTAGAAATATTATTAATTAACTCTTCATTTATATGTTACAAAAGCTGTTACTATACTTTTCGATCTCATTTACTTAAATCTTCATAATCTTGACATACGTGCACACACGTGTATTCTAAATATTTCTTCAAATATGACGAATATTTTGTAAATATTCTTATAAATTTATAAATATATATTTACTATAATATTGAATATTTACTATAATAGTTCTTGCACAGCATAGGAAAGTATCATAGAAGACTATAATATGACTAATAATAATGTGGAAAAAAGCCTTTTATAATCAATAAAAATGTATGCTTGAAAATATTACTACTTGTTGTTAATAAATTTATTTAGAATTTTTTTACATTATTTACCTACCGCCAACGGATAGCATAGAGTGAAGAGCTTTGGTTCTCTGTGGCGGTATTTTGCATTTTCAAGCCTCCATATCAAACTTTATTTTGTTCTCATATCAAAATTATCTTGTTCTCATGTTATGATCGTCATCACTCTTGTACTGTGGACATTGTCATGTCAGTCACAATGTCTCCTTTATGTATATTAAGATATATTTGCCTTAATAAAGTCTATAAATATTGATTCCGCCACCCCCATTGTGCGGTCGAAGGCTCATGAATTATTAATGCTACCAAAATCTGATATGGACGAGTTTGGCAAGATTTCGTAAACAGATTGAGCACTTACAAGTTGGGATAGCATACGTAATTATGGGCGTGTATTACGATTTATCGACAAATGGCCGATTGCATTCTGCACGTGACGTTCTCGGAAATATCAAATACTACCGTGTACTTATTTTTAAGATCGCGGGGAATTTCTTTAAGCTGAAATAACTAATTTCTTTTCACATACAATCAATTAATTTTGCATATATAATATTAGTTTGATTAGCTGTTCTCAACGATAACGATCACATAGAATTTTAGTCATAATAAACCTTTTATGTAGAGGCCCAAGCCTAACAAAAAACAACGTGAACCTTTGAACAACATTTTAGGGTTTGTGCCTATATGTATATCTAACGGATCTAAAATCGCTTAAACCTTCCACTAGCCAGCCAGACCTGGACCAATTAAAAAAAATCTTAATCAGCCCTGTCGGGAATTGAACCCGAGACCTCCGTCTTATAAATCTACTGCGCTGCGGAGGCCGTAAAAATGCATAGCAACCAGGCGTAATATCAGATTTAAGCCTATAATATTAGATTTAAGGTTACTCAATATGAGTGGTAGTGGTAAAAACCACATCTTAAGCATATTTTGGCGCACTTGTTAAAGATCATTGGAGGTCTCGAATTCAAAACAATTTAATATGAATTCGGAGGATTTTATGTTTCGCTTTAAGGTCTCGGTTGCTTGCTAAAACTTGCCGTTTTAATGACTTTGAAATTTCAAGTGTTGAAATATCCGATGTAAATTGACTTTCGACTACGCCCATTGTGATCATTGATACTTTAACAAAGCTACGTATTCTTACGCTACAACTTGTATCGTATAGTGAAATGATTTAGAAAGCTTTTACCTTTGCTTTAAAATTTAAGGAAATGAACCAAGTAGGTCAGCATAACAAGGTTCTATTGGATGCCAAGAAAGTGTGCGTATGGCAAGTTTCCTTTCTAGTAAGTGCGGAGGCCAGGTTGACTCATCGCTTCCGAACGTTTTCTTATATGGCAACTCATGCAACACCTGTTGTTTTGTGGCTATGGCAGTTGCTTCAGTTGAATTCGTTTAACTTTTATTGAAAACAGATGATTCCTTATAGGGCTATGAAATTAAATTCATAGCTTTAAATCGTCCTTCTGCACGACAAAGTGCAGCTGGGATATTTCCCAATTCGAACGAAAAAAAACCTTTGAGGTATTTTGACCATTCGGAACAAAAATATATTGGGATTTATTTAGTCAAATATAAAAACAATCATAGAAGTGACATTATTTGATTCGGCGACGTTTGACCGCGAGGTCATTTTCGTTCCGAGTGGTCAAAATACCTAGAAGATTTTTGATACTTTGAAATTAGTATCGCGGAAATCTTGGGTAACCCTTCACATATATTTAAAAAAATAACGCTACACTGTGAAGTTTTCTGGCAGCAAATATTAGTTAAAAGTTTAGTACTTCTACTTACTATTACTAAATTAAAACATAGTTACTTTTACCACTTCGTTACGATATCTTAAGCGTTAATAATATAAATAGTTCCGACTCGAAATATCTAGATTTCGATCATCGGCGGTAACACTGTTTTCCATTCCTAATATAAGCATTTCGCTTAGTTGGAGGAGAAATAGTAATATTATTTACGTTTAAATATTTTTTAAATAATCCTCTGAAATAGAGCACTGTGAAGTTGAGTTTATAGTCCTTAAATATTATTGAACAAGAGCCCACAACTCACAAGGAATATTGTGATAGGTAAACAAGTAATTTGTCTTTACTCATAAACCATAATTATTAGCGATTACTGCTAAAGCCAACTGGCTTTATTACTTAGACGAACATGCATCATACTCAAGGAACGAGGAAGCGGCGACATAGCATTGATGTCAAAGTTCAGCTTTTCCCTCTAGCTCTTATGACGACACGATGACAGTCTTGTTGTTTATGAGTGAATACAAGAAATAGGTTTTTATTTTACAAGCTAAGATATTTAACTTAGTTTATAACAGAAAATATAACTGTAGTCTTCAATACAAAAGAGCATTTTAAATGATCTTGCCTTTTGGTCTTTTCTATTGCAGAAGGATTGAGAGAAACATATTTTGAACTACTTTTTAGTTGTTTTTTCTTTTTGAATGAAGTTTTGTTTAAACTATTTAAACATAAATAAATGCAGAAGGTATTTTATAACCTGACCATATAAATATAAAACCTTGCCTTTAAGATATCTACTATGCACATTGACCAGGTGAGAAAAGTGTTCCCGCGCCTGACCGGAGTAATTAGTTGTACTCGAGGCCCGTACCCTTCACCCGATCGTCGGATGGACCGCGGGAAGATGGCCAGCACTAATACAATGCCCAGAATGCTAAAAAGTACTTGTAGCACTTTCAATCTAGGTTTTTATGTTTCTGGTCAGGCTATACTGATTCTAGTGACGTGACATCGTTTCGGACAATTTTATTAAAAGTAATAAAATCTCAGAAAGACAGAGAAAACTGTACAGAAATGGAATCAGATGAAAGTGATGCTACACACTCGATAACAATACACTGAATTTGGAAATACACACTCGATAAAAAACCATAAAAACGTTAAAGGTGTCATTTATATATCTTCGATCGATTGTTGCCAAAAATGTTTATCCATCCACCTACACGCATGCTACTTGGAACTATAAAGATGTTTGCTTACGGTTGCTTAATATTCTAATCATTGTATTTTGACGCATTCACTGCCAATGTGTTGGCGTGTAAAGAATTTATTAAAATCCTCTTTCTGACGCATCAGTTTAATTAGCGGCTTTGTTTGCTAACGCACACGTAAATAGAATATTAAATATAAATTCGGTTTTGCTTTGTTCATGAATGACTGGTTTCCATGCATCTTTTTGGCCAATAGATAGGTGTTTTTATCTGCTGACTTGCTTATTATGCTTTTTGGCATTGAATAAGGTATCCAAGTTTTTCAATTTTATGTGAATCTGAAAGTATGCATAAATGTGGATACTAAAATACTTCTTCTCCTTAATATACTTCATGTTTTTAATATATTTTTACTAGCTTTGCCCTGCGGTTTCACTCCAAAGTTTCCGATCTCCGCGTTATTTTATGTGCAATATTTGGTAATATCTAACTTGAATAAAAGTAGACCTACACGTATATTATAGAGCTGCTTTTAGTGTTTTGGATTGTTCTGTTAGTATATCGTAAGAATATTATCGCCATACGTGTTGTGTCACAGCGTGTTAGTGTAAGTCTTTGAGTGTGCTCTTGTGTCGTACTTGTTTACACAGTGGTTACAGCCACGACTGAGGACAAGGTCGCCGTCGTACATCACACGACGCGAAATATGTTTACATTTCACCGTTTGAGTAGCCGTTTGTTCAACTTGAGTAGTTTTTTTTGTTTTAGATGTTAGCTTGTGTTATGTTAGTAGTTACAACGTTAAAATATACATTTTAGTTTTTGTTGTCTACAAATAGCCCTCATTTAGGTGCTTTGCAAGTATTTGATACTCTTATTAGATTTATCTATAGTTTGTTCATTTTATCAAAAGAGTAAATAAAGTAAAAAAAAGTAAAAAATATTTGCATACCGGCGAAAGCAGATGAGGACGCCCGCGGTTTCACCCGCGTAGATTTCGTTCCCGTGCGAATTTTGGGATAACTGTGGCCTATGTGTTATTCTTCACCAAAGAAGTTTCACCAAAATCCTTTCAGTAGCTTTTAGAGTCTATTCATCCAAGCTTTCGCCTTTGTAATATTAGTAAGGATATGTTCTCGCATAATGGATAAAATGGTTATTGTACTTTTTTTTAATTTTTTCAATACTTTTATTTTATTGCTTTTGTTTTTAATTTGTATCATCATTATCAGCCTATTAACGGCCCACTACAGGGCCAGGCCTCCCTCCTTATAGGAGAGGGGATATGGTGCGTAGACTCACCTCGCTGCTTCAATGCGAGTTGGCGGGATTAGGGTGATAATGTTTCATTTATTAACGATCACTATCAGATGTTTTTGACAGTGATCAGGACCGACGGCTTAACATGTATAATGATAATTTTTGAACTAGTGATCATCATAAAATGACAAAAAAATAAAATGGATGTTGAATGATCGAACTAAACATCGTGTTGTTTTTGTCAAGTCATATTTTTTGTCTTTTATTGTAAGTATTATTTTTAAAACTTAGTATTATTTATTGCAGGTAGCCAGTGATGCGCTGACATGCCCAGCACAGCAGTCTATCAGGACACGAAGTCCTTGACCCCAACTGGTCCCACCTCGTATGAAGAAGCATTGGCTACGGTACGTCATTTTTTATTAATTTCATGCTTTTTGTGTGTAAAGTCAATAAATCTTAAATTTATTAATTTATTCCGAGCCGTAATCCGTAGTTTTGAAGTGCTTCCGCGAACTATAATTTGTTTTATAGAAATATTGGTAGACTGTTAAATACATCAATATTTTATGTTCATAGTTTTTATAGAACCAACATTAGCAGGATACTTTACAAATGCGGATATAGTAAAATAAAAATACAATATAAAAAAATTAAAAGCCTCAGGTCAAAATAAAAATATGTTCAGACCGCTAAAGACTCGAGCACACCTATGCTATGTCCTTGTCTTTGATAATAATGCTATCTCGTATAACAACAAATAACAGCTGAAAAATAGTAAATATTTAACCTTTGGGTAAAGACTGCATTGTCCTGAATTAAATTAAATTATAGTCCTGAAATAAATATTTTTCTTTACATGAAAAATGTGTTTAAATAAGTAACCTATTTCATTAAACACGCTCTCCGTGGCGCAGTGATATGCGCGGTGGATTTATAAAAAGGAAGTTCTGGGTTCGATTCCCGGCGGGACAGATTGAGATTTTTCTTAATTTGTATTGGTCTGGCTGGTGGGAGGCTTTCGCCGTGGCTAGTTACCGACAAAGACCTACCGCCAAGCAATTTAGCGTTCCGGTACGATGTCGTGTAGAAACCGAAAGGGAATTTCATCCAACTCCTAAGTTAGCCAGCGTCCATCTTAGATAGCATCATCACTTAACATCAGGTGTAATAGCAGTCAAGGGCCAACTTGTAGTCGATAAAAAAATACATGCCACACTGTCTGAATGCAATTACATACATTTTAATATCAGGAAAGTAGTAATACATTATTTCTATTAAGCACGAGAAGTACAAAGAAGTACTAGATTTAAGTACAGTCTTTAAATTAGTTACGTATTATATAACCACAATATGGCAAGGTCACATCGCCAATAAACGACCTCAATGGTCAGTGTCGATTAAGAACTACAGGATGCGTACTGAGACCCATTGAACCATAAAATTATCTCGTGCCAAATATAATGTCTATGGGCGGTGGGCAAATTAATTAAAGTAGAGCGAATTGTACTACTTGAATAACACTGTTGAAAGAAGTGCTGGCTTGTACTGGTGCAAAGGATCAGCCTGGCTATCCAACGCGGAAATGCAGCCAGTGTTTTTGTTACCATGATTGGGCATGATTATTAGTTAGCGTATCAATAAAATTAAAATAGGTTTCTGGATAAAACATTGAACTTAAGAAAAACAGCTATTAAAATTAAGAAAACATTTAATATATAAAATCTTTTAACAAAAAATAGAACCGACTCAAAACGCACTAAAAAGTAAAAAATAACTGTGTCATTTAGTTGCTTTAATTTAATTAAGCATATTTAAGGAACATTTATTTTACGTAGTAAAGCAGTTTGTGGGTTCTAGGTAACGTCCTTGAAAGTAGAAACCTTGGCTGGCACCGACTCCTAGATATGCTTAAGTAATTTAAAGCAACTAAATGACACAGTTATTTTTTATAAAAAATTTTATTTCTTACTTTTTAGTGATTTATCGCCACGTACCGTACTCGTACTATACTGTCATAGTATATTATATGGTTCTACTGCCAAGAAGACTATCGATTTACCGAGTCAAAAACCGAAATCGCTGTAAGCGTGCCTCCAAAATTTGAAGACTTCCTTCAATTTCCCCAGGATATCATCAGCAGATCCTAACATGAGGACAATGGGACCACCTTGGATGTACCCTTTCTAATAAAAAAAGAATTATCAAAATCGGACAACACTGTAAAAAGTTATGCGTGGTCATACATAAAAAAAAAAAAAATATAAAAAGTAACTTAATTTCGGATATAAACAATGATGTTAAAAAGAAAACTGTAACATTTAAGAATATTTTAACACGAAAGCTATTCTTTATGCTATGTAGCTACAAATTTATGTGAAAAATTCAAAACATCAAGTTTTTCGTTTTTTATTTTTATCTTTGACAAATAAAATTTTATTTTCATAAAATTTGGTGAAAACTTGTCTTCTTATGTCCCAAACACATTATAATTTATTTAATTTGAAATATTTATTTCTTCACCCTATTTTGAATGAATATCGAAAAAATAACCTAATTTTCAACCGAAAAATTGGCCGTCAAAATATCATCTTTTTTTAAAAAATTGGTATGCTTTCTATTCGTTGAAATATTTACTTTCCGACGGTGAAAAAAAATATATATGTTACTATAAACCTTCTCAGAAAAGGCAAATTATTAGGAGTAAAAACCGTTAGCCTAGGTTTGCCTATTCTGAGAAGGTTTACTATGGTAACATATATAGATATATATTTTCACCATCGGAAAGTAGAGATTTCAATCTAAACATTATCATCAGATTTTAGTGTACCAATGTCCAAAACTTCAATCGTCCAAGAATAAAGCGTATTTTTATGTTTTGTTAGTGATAATGTGAGAAAATGTCTTCAGTCAAATCGAAATCCTTTAATTTAAGGATGTTCACCAAAGGGTTGCCATAAAACTATGTTCGGCGCTACAGAACTGAATTTGGTATGTAAAATTACATTAAAAAATTAAGCCGTAAATTTAAAATTAAGACCTGCACCTCCCAAAACCACCATAAGCTGAACTCCACAGTAGCCTTGGCTTTGTAATGGTTCGCCATTACAAGCTTCTGCTTTATCTACGAATTTAGTAATATAAAGTAGAAATGACAAAGTTACCTTGAAACAACCGATATCTACGATTCTAAATGAACTTGAAATTAAAAATCTAACACTTCAGCTCTTTAGTTTTTAGATATCGACCTTTCTTGGTGCATATCATGTTTCACAAAAAATCGTCTCCACGGTAGATCTGTCACGCTCAATGAATTGGGTTGGTGGCAGGCAGCCCCAAATGGCAATAAACCGCAAGTTTTTTTAGAGCCACATATTTAACAATATATCACATTGGTTGTTTATCCCGTCTAGTTAATAAATAGTTTACTGCCGACTTTTTAGTTATACTTCAGATTTTAGAACAAAAAATTTTCAACAAAAAACAAAATATAATTTTCGTGAGCTGCATTTTATCGTCTATAAACAAAAAGTGGCATTCGTTAAAAATAATATCAGAAAGTTAGTTTATAATAACATTACTTAAGCACGCGAACACTGACGAATCGTAATAAATTTAAGAATTTACGAAAGATTTCCGTTATAAGCAATAGTCGTGGGATATTTATTAAAAATTGCGTAACACGAAATAATAGCCGCGCGTACAAGTGTGTAAACAACTTTTACGTCCGTTTTACAGTAAACTTTGTAATAGAGCACCAAAACCATACAGTATAAAATGATGACATTTTTGTACTTTATACTTTTTGACACAATTACCTCTTTCGCTCTGGTGACATAATAATGAATAAAGTATGTATTAATTTGAATGACGCTTAATTAATCTAATCATCGATTTATAATTTGGCACTAACCAGAGTATACCTTTATTTGTTTGCTCTACCTTTTTTATTCCGTGGTCGTAACTATATAACATATGAGCGGAATAAATATAAACATGTCAGCAAAATATTATTCCCGACGTTATCAGAAAGTCTATAGAACAGCAAATTTAAATCGTCTTAAAAATGTCGAGGAAAGTAGATAGTACAATGGTCGAATTTTTCAACGGTTCCCGAAGCTGCCTTTCCGCGGATCAAAGTAAGCGAACGGATTGCCCCATTGTGTGAATGGAAAATGTCCATAACAAGGCAAACGGACGTGTAGTACAATCCAACTGCATACAATAGCTAGTAGTTTGGTGCAGTTCTCAGCTTCTAGCGCCCGGCCTCGCGGTTTATTATAAAATAAACAGTTTCCATAAAACTCTATTTGCGTGTACGCGTGACATAGGTGCTTGTGTGAACGTGGAACTCTATAAGTGTTTGTGTTGAAACTAAGAGTGATACAATATTGCATGCCAATAAAATTAGCTTTACATACAGCTATCATAATATTTGTTTTACGGTTATTTATCAATTGAGAAACAAGTGTTTGCGTGTTTGAATTAAATCGAGAATATTGTAGGGCCTTGATCATTGTATGTTCTTTTATCGTTATGAAGTACTAGTAGGTACATATTCTAGTTTTATGCTTCAGTTTTCTCACGATACGTCTCCGTTGCTAATCGTTATCAGTCACGAATTAGTCAACCGCGCATAATATTAATGATACTACGTTTAGTTGAATTTAATTGACGACGTTGTAATATATGAGTTATGATTTACATTAAGAACTGTTATATGAATTACGTATATAATGAAAGGGTGTCACTTAGTAGCCGACCGTAGATGACATTTGCAGGCGACATGTCGCAGCGATTCTGTTGCTTTGTATTTATTTCTATGAAATAAGATTTAAGTCGAATGATACGAAATAGCGTGGGTTTGTATTTGTATTGTTTGCAGTCGACTGCGAACCATCACCTTTAAAGTAAATAAATTAACGTCTATAGCTTAATTTATTTTTTAAACAAATTCATAATTAAATTAAAGTGTTTTTGGTTAGACAAAATAATCCCGTTAACATCTAATTACTCATTTCAGTTTTTAATTTACCTAAAAGCACGTAAATAAGACCAAAGTCTGGTTGATAATCGTCTATGAATGGTTCATATTAAATCATTATTTTTCTTTCTTTCTTTCTATTAAATCAATAGTTCTTGTAATTTATACTACTACTTACTATTGTTATCTAATGAACGTCATAAACAAAAAAAGAAAATCTTTTAGCACATGTTGCGCTAATTAACACTAATTACGAGTGTGTTGGCGATATCACGAGTTTTGGTGAAAATGTAACATCACCAATCTCACGGCTCTTGTATCGAAATAACAAATAGATATATATGCAAGTGATTGTTTGTAGCGATAAGACCGCCTTGGGCATGTGTTATATTCTCTTGTTATTATTGTAAAGAAAGCAGGATTTTCATATCATTCTACTTATCTTTCATCATATAAAACATTTGTTGAAGTTCAAAGGTTTTAAACATCCCAGTGTATATCTAACAAGCGTCGATTGAAACGTCATAATAAGTAAACATTGCTCAACAATATTGCAGTGTAAAGTCAATAAAGAACAAATTAATTGATTGTTTGTGATGAAATCGCTATCAATACAATTCGTTAAGGTGTTACCGCGGTTGATCTCACGTAAGTATCTCCATTAGGCAATTCCATTCACAATAACAACCAGTCAACTGCCTACACGCACAGGGTTACCAATAACAATAACATAAAATTATCTGTTTGTCATTTATTAATGGGTAACAAACAAGTTTGATTTTTAATTATAACAACAAGCCATTTCACTGAAATGAAAGAAATTTACTAGTTATTTGAGAAATGATGTACATGTACAACTTTCTTAAATGAAATTATATACCTCGTAGGATTTTAGTAATTATGTTATTGTTTTAATTTTATTACTAGATATATCTGGGACTTATTAGTGTGTTTAGTATTGCTCTTTATGTCGATAATAAAACGACGCTGGCTAGCTCTAGACTAATTTATTTTAATAACACTATCTAACACATTTATTAATGAAAATACAATCTCAAATGAAATTGGGAGGTAAAGTAAAGTAATTTGTATTAAGAATTAATAGAAATGCAATTATGTATTTTTTCGCCAAATTTTTTTATTACTTTGTTACAAAAATAAATAAAACGTGTATAACGACGCGATACCTATTGACATTTAAGTTCACATCAAGGCAAAGTCTTCCACACGCTTTGAATTACCCTGCAATTAGGGTACATCACTACGGTACAATGAGTATTTAAGACTAACTCCATGTCCACAGCCTATGGTAGAAAACCGTAAACGTGTTTCCATTGTTACCACGTTTTAGTTATATATTAGCTATGCCCCGCGATTACATCCGTACCCGTAAGGGTGAAATATTACGATAAAGGTTAGAAATATTAGGATAAGAAATACCTACTTAGTCTAATAACCTAATCCAGTCTATACCTGCCTAATAAGTAGTTTAACACACCCGATTTCATACACTGTTATTGTATGGTCTAATTCAAAAATTATTAGATAGTTTACAAAAAGTCAAAGTTTGAAATAAAGAAAAAATTTAAACAAATCTACGAAACATATTTGATAAGTTTCAAAATACTGATAGACCCTAAAAGTTATGTTCATATCAATTCTATTTAAAAAGCTTCCGGTGTGTGGTAACCTAAATGGATCAGCGGATTATCCGAATCGGGTTACGGAAGTTAGATGGCAATCGCTCAGTCCTAAATCTGATAACCTGTCAAATATGGCTTAGAATTATAAGTAGACCTCGTTCTTAACATCAAAATTGTACAAGGAAGTTGATACTCTTGATAAAGGCTATGCCAACCAAAAATAGTGACTTATTAATGTAATGATTTAGGCTGGTGCAAACTCATTTATCACAAGGTTTATATCTTTTTTATTTGGTAATGTCGTTTTTGAAGCAGATAAAACATACGATATGTAATATTTTATAACAAAATATCACATATATTGTTATATAATAATTGTGTGATATCCAACCTTCTTTAAGATATTTAAGGACTTATGTTCATTAGTAATAAATCAACCTCAACATCACCGCTTTC
The DNA here is from genome assembly GCA_034621355.1 of Mycalesis mineus. Taxonomy (NCBI): domain Eukaryota; kingdom Metazoa; phylum Arthropoda; class Insecta; order Lepidoptera; family Nymphalidae; genus Mycalesis; species Mycalesis mineus. The sequence continues at coordinate 6,162,631 of CM067894.1, read as the reverse complement.
TAACTATGTTATGATGCACTGGTCTAGTTTCAAGATATGACCCTGTAAGGCCGATAAAAGAAGCTAATAATTGCAAACAACATTAAGATAAATGAAATATTTTAAACAAATTAAACAAAAACTGGTATTTAATAATCTGGCCAAAATTGTGTATTAATTTTTTTTGCGTAGGTACAACATACGATTCTTACTAGAGGTACGTACTTCATATTACGTTAGATTAAAAAATGGCGAGGCTCAACAATGAAAACGAACTCTAACAATATTTTAAGAATAGCCCGTTCACCTTGTTACTCCGTGGGAGCGCTGTTTTATGTAAATTCCACAATCTGCGCTAACTACCGCATTTCTAAATTGTGTTCAGACGCTTAGCGCGTTACTGCTGTTTTTAAAAGCTTTCTCTGATGGCCCTTTTGAAAGTAATTACCAATAAAAAGATTAAAAGACCTACTATTTTTTATATTCACATAGCGATCAGCAAGGTATATATCATGGCAAACCGAGCTGCTTGCTTGTATGGTGCTATGAACTTAAATAATACATTAATTATAACACAGAAGGCTAAACTTAAAACGTTTAGTTCTTTCTGCCTGCGAGGACTCTAAAAGGAACACAGAATTTAAAAACGTATAGCTTAGTCTGTTGTACAAATGGAGCATGTATATCTTCAGAGGTTTCATTTAGTTGGCGAGGAAAGGGGATATGAGCAGAACCAATCTTAATTTAGCCTTTTATGTTCCCGAAGCGAGTTTCAAAACTGCGCCACTAATCATCAGTCGCCGCTAGATTGGCAGACATGGTTTTGTCATTTCTGCAGCCATTCAGGGTCCACGCCCTGTGCTTGGTCGCCGCTACACCGTTGGTGTAGCTCTTGTTATCGCAATATTAGGATATAGGATACGGAAGGTCTAAATATGTCATATCCAGTAAAATGAATATGAGGTGTATTAAATTTTGGATTAGGAATGAAAGACGAGATGCATTTTCATTCGAGTCAATGTCTTTGTTTTGTCCAAGGTCGTCATCCGATACTGACATGCATCTCAATTATTTATTTTGAAAATATTTTCGATAACACGTAACGCGAGCCTGTAATGTAATCGATCCGATTTAACTTTATAAAAAACTGCCACTCAATCAAATATTAAATAATTCAAGTTTTTTAAACATAATACATCGTATCGAAATTCGTGTCTGCAGTCTGTATTTTAAAAATTTTAAATATATAAAGTTTCACTTGCGAGGGGCCAATAAAGATAAGAGATTACTTTGTAGCGATTTGTATACTTACCCAATATTGTATGAGTTATTATGAATGTCGTGAATTTTATAGTAAAAAACGTAGTTATAGTATCACTATCAGCTAATTTTTTTTAAATAAAGAACGAGGCTTCTCTCCTTATACATAAACTAGCTGACCCGGCAAACGTTATTTTGCATTAAAAATTAAAAAAAAAATGGATGAAAATTAGATAGTAGCCGATTCTCAGACCTGCTGAGTATGCATACAAAATTTGGTAAAAATCGGTAAAGCCGTTTCAGTGGAGTACGGTAACTAACATTGTGACAGGAAAATTTTATATATTAGACTAACTGACCCGGCAAACGTTGTTTTGCATAAAAATTAAAAAAAAAAATTAGATGAAAATTAGATAGTAGCCTCATTCCCATAAAAATTTGGTAAAAATCGGTAAGCCGTTTCGGAGAGATCACCTGTGACACAAGAATTTTATATATCACACTTTCCCACGATCCTTGCATATTTCATACAACTATGAGTTCGGTTTGAGTTCTATTCAGAATTTTCTGGATCTGGTCCCGCTACGTGTTTGTCTTGGTAGTGACACGAGATTTTTATATTTAGGGTGCAAATACGTAGTCGACTGCAGACAACAGCACCAGGCCACTTACCGCATCGACACTATAGGTTTACAACACAAATACATAGAAACTAAACATAATTCGTCACGAAATAGACATACATCCAAACCAGTACTTGTGACACGTCCAGCTGTTTCGTCTGCAGTCGGCTTTGAACTAGAATTCTTATACCTGTAACAGTTTTACATTTCTTAAAAAATACAACATCACTATAATTTATTACCGTTGTCCTGCTGTAAGTAAACGCAGTCAGGCGATGATCCTGCCTGCAGTTGTTTTTATTATGATCACTGATTGCATAAATTCCGCAGCCACGCGTCGCCTTGAAGGCGAGATCGCTTTTCAAGTGATTCACAGATAATGTTGAGCTGAATTCAGTCATGCGCGGTTATCAAAAATATAAACAACTTAAATTATAAACAAATATTAATCTTAATAAACAATATCCATCTCATTGTTTAATGCAAAGTCCCTGTGTACTTCTGCTTTTTTATTTTTTATTTTCTTTTTTAAGCCGATGTTTCGTTTTGTGTACCTTTATGTATGTCTGTCTATGGCATTCTAGATTCTATCGACTGGAACGATTATGGTAAGTTTTTGTTATCAAGGATTCTTAGTTTATGCGATTAATCAGTTCAAAGATTTTTTTATGTCGTTATTCTAAATAAATTCATGAATGTTGCGCGATTTCCAAATTCTTTAATCTAAATCTTTATAAAAAAAAAATCGATAACGCGAAAAGTTAATCTTATAGACATACATTTGAGGATTATTAAAATACCAATTTACTATATAGTGCATACTATAAAGTATGCACTTTCTTCTTTATGAAAATAAAAATAGTAATAACTTGTGACTCACAGATATAAATAAATTAGAATATAAATACTCGAAGGCTAACAGGCTGAACACGCCAGGGCTGACGATGTCATCAAAACAATCGAAATGAATAAGAAATAAGCATAATATTAGCATTACTTTACATAAAATATGGTAACCAACACGGTTTATCTGAATACAAGGAAATAATGTTCCTACCTAAGAGATCTATGAATTACTTAGTATAGTTAATGCGACTGTAAAACAGGGATTAAATTCATCCAACCCTAACAATTGGTATGACGACAATTATTAAAATATCAAATTATTTAAATCGATACAAAGCTTACTTTATTTTAATAAATCTAATATCATTGATAACGGACGCACGCAGCTTCGTCCACGTGGTTTTCGTTTCCGTGAAAATACCAGGATAGTCACTCCTCATAAGGTTGGCTATTATATACAAAAATAAGTTTTACAATCTGACTGAAAGTTTTAGAGATTAAACATGACAGACAGACACAAACATTTTAAAACGAGATTTTTTGACGGAAGCAAAAATATGTATTTTCATATGAATTTAGCGAAGATCTGTTATTACAAACAGATATTACTTTATTTATTTGTATTGATTCTAAAGTTAAAGTAGGAAGTCATGTAGACGGAAAAAGAGTCACGGAAAATAAATTACTAGAAAAAGCAAAAAGTAGTTTCGCAGTAGGTATACATACTGCATCATTTGATCTCTTTGATAAGGAACTTAAAGACCGCGTGGTGACTTTGCGGTCATCCTCACTTGATGTCCTCTTCCTGAATAATGTCCTCTCTCAGGGTGATTGGTGGTGATGAACTGTCGATATTATTAACTTATCCCTGACATTGACATTTACATAAGTAGTATGTGAAAAACCGGCTAAGTGCCTGTCGGTGTAATATGTAATTTTCGAAAATTTTGAAAAAACAACTCCATAGGTATATTAAACTGATATTCCTATCTTATTTCTATCCATACGTAAATATATATCTAGATAAATCTAAACATAGGTCTTGTTATATGCTAGTTATGTCGTAGTAAATTTAGTAAACAATTACGTCATATTTTTAACCGACGAAAAAAAACGGAGGAGGTTCTCAATTCGACACGTATATTTTTTTTATTTTTTTTTTTATGTATGACCACGCATAACTTTTTACAGTGTTGTCCGATTTTGATAATTCTTTTTTTATTAGAAAGGGCATACATCCAAGGTGGTCCCATTGTCCGCTTGTTAGGATCTGCTGATGATATCCTGGGGAAATTGAAGGAACTCTTCAAATTTTGGAGGCACGCTTACAGCGATTTCGGTTTTTGACTCGGTATCGGTAGCTTATAGTACGAGTACGCTACGTGGCGATAAATCACTAAAAAGTAAGAAATAAAAATTTTGAACAAAAAATAGAACCGACTCCAAACGCACTAAAAAGTAAAAAATAACTGTGTAATTTAGTTGCTTTAATTTACTTAAGCATATCTAGGAGTCCCGCCAAGGTTTCTACTTTCAAGGACGTTACCTAGAACCCACAAACTGCTTTACTACGTAAAATAAATGTTCCTTAAACTTGGCTGGCACCGACTTCATAGATATGCTTCAGTAAATTAAAGCAACTAAATTACACAGTTATTTTTTACTTTTTAGTGCGTTTGGAGTCGGTTCTATTTTTTGTTAAAAATTTTATGGTAAATGAACAAATTCCGTATAAATATTTCCTCGATTATTATCTACCTACATAAATACCTGCACGCGTCTCTTGTAATTTGCAAATAATATGTGAGGTAGTGTTCATATCTAGAGTACCTAGTCTGTAGTGGCTTAACTAATGTTGTACATGATATATGCCTAATTCTGTTTGTTAGGCCTAGGTGAAATAAATTAAAGCTAAAGTAAATAATTCTCAATGATATTTTAAAGTACAATGGCACTAATACCTATATAAAAAAAAAGAAATTTTTGATTGTTATATAAATGTGCAAATTAAATTTTATTATTTTTTAGTTTTTAATTGAAAAGTGTTACCCACACTTTAGGGATTATTTATATTTAAGAATAAACATAATGTCAAAAATTGCGGTATTGTAACATGTTCAGCTCATACTGTAGATGGCGTTACAGGCTGTATACCTAGATATTAAAAACATAATATCAAAGCAAAATTTCGGTACCGACGTCATCGAGATCGTGGCCTAGCGGTAAGGCGCTCTAAGTGCCCGGATTGCTAGAGAGACGCAGATTCGAATCCCGTCGGTTCCGCAATTTATGATATTGTGTTTATTCTTAAATATAAATTTTATTTAGTGAAATGAGTATTTATTCTCTCTAAGATAAACATTTTTTATTGTGGCTTGTTCTTCTTGAAGCACCATAGCCTCTACGGAGATAGGCGATAGGCTTTTTATCAATCACAGATATAATTGAATTTTAACGATATCTAGTACACATTTGAAATTGACCATGTATGCAAGCTGTCAGGGTAGTAGGTAGGTAGAGACAAAAACAGGTCACATATTATTATATTAAAATAAATAAGAAAAATAATTTCAGAAAGTAATCCAAACTCATCTCGGTTCTTCTCATTGTATCGTACGAGATAATAATACGTAAATTATCTAGACACGTTGCTCAAAAATATTTTCAAAGACTTTCTGCTCCAGAATCTCAATAAAATGTAGCTTTTAATGAACGCGAAATACTTGAACTGCTTGCCGGATTTCGGCATTTCCGTCGCAGCTTAAGGAGTGCATACATTTAACGTAAAGATCTCTCTATATGAACAAATAATACAGTATACAGATCTAGATATTCATTTTTGGGAAGGAGGTTTCGTTTAGTATACAGACAGGTGCGATATTATGTGAGACTGTAGCGCTATTCTGGAAGGATGTTTCTAAAACTTGACCGTGTGATTAATAAATTCGTGTTGACGACCTCCGTGGCGCAGTGGCATGCGCGGTGGATTTATAATACGGAGGTCCTGGGTTCGATTCCCGGCGGGGCAGATTGAGATTTTTCTTAATTTGTCTTGGTCTGGCTGGTGGGAGGCTTTCGCCGTGACTAGTTACCACCCTACCGACAAAGACGTGTCGCCAAGCGATTTAGCGTTTCGGTAACGATGTCGCGTAGAAACCGAAAGGGGTGTGGATTTTCGTCCCACTCCTAACAAGTTAGCCCGCTTCCATCTTAGACTGCATCATCACTTAACATCAGGTGTGATAGCAGTCAAAGGTCAACTGGTAGTCGATAAAAAATGTCTCTGTACACTATACTATTGACAAAGAGAGCAAAAGACAAATTTATTACTTACAATGTCAACTAACATAATACTTATCAGGAGGGTCAGCAAAGCATACACATGTTTATAAATATTATCAATGCTTGCAGTAGTTTGTTGTTGCTGTTATTGGTTCGATGGTACGAGTACACTCCTTCCCATGGTCACAAATGCGTTTGTCATACAACAACACATAATTATGACCTATTACTCCTAAGATCGGAGCCAAACTGTTGTCTAAAAACAGTATTTTTTTAAAAATTCACAAAGTAATAAACACGACAAATGCAGATAAATTCACAGTTCGTGAATCTTATGAAAACCAATGCTACTAACTGTAAACGTCCTTACCTAAAAAATAATTTAGTATAGCGTTCTTCATAAATCCTTATTTTCACAATACACTACACTTACAAAACAAATCCAAAACTATATATTATCTAATATACCGATTTTAAAATCATCAATATACTCGTACGTATTACACTAAAAACTGAAAAATAACATCGCATGTGCTATCCAATGATCGATTTAAAGGCGGTACGAAGTCAGTGATTAATTTATTCGGTTATTATCGACTGTCGATTAAAAATGGATTATGTATGTGTAGGTGGGAATGCTCCTTTACAGTCCGTACCGCATTTCTCAGATTTGTGATGTATATTTCATTATAGCTATTACGTGAATAAAGTCGTTAACTAATCTATTATATCACTCCGCCATCCGTGCGTCCTTGCGGTAAGGGTCAGGTGACCGCTGGCCGGTCGATGGACCACTTTACAATACTCTCGCTTTTAAATGCGTGTTTAGGTGCAGGTGGGTCCGATGACTTATGCAACGTACTAAGTAGGTTTATTTTGTTTAGATTTAAATGCTTTATAGGTGATGGGTTCCGGGTTGTACTCTTAGCTTGGGGATTTTATGGTTCAGTTCGGTTATGCACCAAACAACAGTTTATTCGTAATATCTATTAATTATCATTATCAGGTTATTAAGCCAGGCCGCCCTCCTTGTAGTTGAGGAGATATAGAGCTTCGAGCTTTCGGATTGGCGGGCTTGTGATGATAAACGATCACTAGGTATTAGATGTTGATGACAGTAATTGGAGCCCTCAGCCAAACGTGCTCTTCGAGCTACGGGGGTGGTGTGATGTATCACCACCAACTTTTTGACTCCGAGCGTATAGATGTACTTACTATTTGTTCTTTGAAGTTATTCTACAACACGACCTAAAATTTGAGTTTAGAACCTCGTGAGCGAAGCCACGGAGGCTAACCACTAGACCAAAAAAGCAATCTATATCTATTTTTTTAAATAAAATAAAAAAATGTTCCCTTTTTACCAATAAGATGTGAAATAGAATAAAACAATGTATATGTTTTGTCAAAATTATCAAATGCGTTTTACTTTCAAGTTTATCTTAGGCACGCCAGTTTAATTGAAATTACTTTAACATGAATTTAAAACCTAAAGTTTTTCAATTTGAAAATGTATCGTATTAAAATAAAAATATGCTGGATATTTATTTTATGATACACAGAAATATATTATCAAACTAGGTAACACCGATTCGATTTTTGCCTATTTTCAATTAAAATTAAATAATGAGTAATAAACTTGTATTAAATAAACCAAAATCTTTATTTAGATTTCAATCAAGTAAAACCTATGATTATGTATTTTATACAGTCCCAATTTATATTCAATTTATTGCATGCATAATCACCCGGTTTCTCCACTTTTTTAATTTAGTATGAATATTTCGCTAACCTTTGTTGCCAAAGTCAAGGTTCATACATAAATTAGTTTCTTGTGTCTATAATTTTTGCAATCTTGCCCCTTATTTGGCTTGACCTTTCAAAACAAGTGCTTATAAATGAGTTTATTGCGACACGAATCTTTGTATTAGAAAATATTGTACTCAAAATGTAACTGTTTTTTTTCTATTGTTTGTATAACGAATGATTTGCAATCCACATAATTAATTATACTGAGTTAATCAATGAGAAGTTTAAAGTCAACAGAGGATTTATTAGCGGGCTATTGTGGCGAATATGAGTAGGTAGCAGGACTTAAAGATTCATTTGGTCTAAGAGCACGTGATAACTTGACCTTTATCATAAAAACTGAAATTTAACATAAAAGTTTAATATTTATTACGATTATCAGCCTATTAACGGCCCTTTACACGGCCAGGTCTTAGTATTTACAGGAGAGGAAATACAGAGCATAGACCCACCACGTATTAATTATTAATTTACGCGTATTCTTTTAATTGAGAATACCTTGATTTTTTTCCAAGGCCTATTCTAAGACTAAACACGCTTGCTCACAATATTAACTTGCCGATACTACGATGTAGTAGGTGTTACTATTGTGAAACATAAAGCTCTTTGTTACAGAGGCTTTGCGTTATGATGCATGCAAAAATTTTTGCGCGCCTCATAAAGCAATGAATTTTGTTCTATAGGTACATAATAGGTAGTCGGAATTTAGCAACTTTCTGAACTTGAAATGCTGTAGTAATAAATATTGATTTTTATGTATAAATATCGGATATACTTTAATAAGCATTTATAAGTTCAAACTATTTTTAAAGTATTGAGAGACACTTTAATTTTATTTATTTTTATAGATTTTAAACAGATAATTATACTTTCTTTAGAATAAAATTTTAATTGGCAACGAACTTATGTATAAAGGTTGAGAATCCCTGGTCTAGCAATGATAAGTTTGTATTGTATTCGACAGGGCGGTCCAAATTAGTGACCACTCGTATTACTACCATCGGAGCCTTAAGACACATTTAAATAGTGTGTCGAAAATAAGCTTTAAGCTATACATCATAAATGCCGTTATACTCTCAAACACACTGCTAAATTAAGCTGCCTAGCCACTACAAGCGTGCAGAGCTGCTAAGCAATGAGCGAATTACTAAAGAAGCAAGTACAAATTGTGTATTGAAGCGAGTGAGATTGAATAAATGCAGTTACTTTGATAAGGTTCATTATCAGAAATGAATAATTTAGTTCGCGTGGAAAATCGCACATTACATGGTATGCAATGCAAAAGTTGGCGACTGACTTCTAGATTCTGAATTTGCACGTCAAAGTTCACAAATATATTATAGTAGTGGACGCCCGTGGCTTCATCTGCGTAGTTCTCATTCTCCTGAGAATTTCAGGATAGAAATGACCTATATTATGTGGTATTATTACTATATTATTGTGAAGTTTCATCAAAATCCATTTAGTAGTTTTTACATGAAAGAGTAACAAACATCCATCTATTTATCCATACGTAGGTACAAATTTCCCCTTTATAGTAGATATTAATAAGGATTTTTCAAGATAATATGCTTTGGGGCGCTGCGCAGCTATAGGATTTGTGTCGAATTAGAAATTTGGCAAGATTACCTACGGCTAGATTATGGCTCGTTGATACCGATTTCTATTTATATCCAAAGTTCGCTATATTAGCTTGCAAAGTACATTCTATCTTAAAGTCTATAAAATAATCATTGTTTCTTAAAAATAGCTTTCCTTCGTATTAGCTACGATAATCTAAACTCGAGCGACTCAGTAAATAGGACATTCATAGCACAGCCCACATTCATAGCAAAGCAAAGTAGCATAACTCTACTGGAGACCTATCTTTATGCGTGTGAGGTGAACTGTATCTATTACCTTTTACAACCATCGTACCCTTAAGGTATATACAAAACAATTTACGCTAAACTAAACCGTATTCCATATAAATAAGTTACATAGTCGTTTCAAAATGAACAGTGTTTATGCGCGTGCGGTGGACCTAATTTAATCTCCTGGCTAAAACTCATTGTTTCAAAGTCATGCCTCCGATATTGATTCCAATATTGGCCGTAAGCGATGCGGGGTTGAAGGCTCTTTGTTACTATAAAGTACAGGTTAATTATTCACATTTACTATTGCACAATGTTCGCCTCAGTAGCTCTAAGGTTAAGGAGTCCGGCTCAAGACTCCGGTTATACAAGAAAAGCATATTTAATATGGCACCACTAATTTATAACAAATTGCCTGTGGAATTAGCCAATAGAAATCTCAGTACTACTGTATTTAAAAATAGAATTAAGGCTCTTCCGCTGGAAAAAAGATACTATTCGATCGATGATTATCTAAGGGACAAATTATAAATTATAAGCAATATGAATGAATTTATATGTAATGACATAATTAATTGATTTGACATTTTAAATATGATTTCTAATTTTGTAATTTTGTATTAATTTATAATAATATTTTGTAAATTTTGCATGCCTTGTAAACGGCAATACACTGTGACTCAACATTATCTTTTTACGACCTTTTTTTGTACCGTGTATTATGCAAATAAAGATATTCTATTCAAAAAGTCCTCGGTTCGATTTCTGTCAGTCCAACAAAACTGGGTGATGAGTTTAGATTCACCGTCCATCTTGGCCTGTTGGTTAAGACATACCGATGATTTCTTCAAAAAGCGTTAAGAACAGTTAGTAAACTAAAGTTTAGCTTATATACCTATGTTTGTATGTATGTTTACATTATATTACCTACATAGGTATGATTAAAACGGATTGAAGAATGCATTTTAACAAAAAACCGGATGCAATGATTGTGCTGCACGGATAAGGTTAATTTGATCTAGTAACGAACCTAATACATATACATAACTCTAGCTTTTGTCTCAGACTTTGTCTGAGTAGAATTTTTTACTATTAAATATAATTATTAAATATATTAATTTTAAATTAAAAATTAATATATTTATAAATTAATATATTTATATTATAAAATTAAAAATTTTAATAACCAATTAAATGCTACCATTCCATCAGTATTTTCTTAGACATTGTCACGTTCAACTATCGTCAGTAAACCGACTTTACAGACAACCAGTTTTTTACTATTAACATGATTCCTTGCGGCAAATAGTTATATAAAATACTTAGTAAAATTCAATTCGTATTCTAAGTTAAATTCAAAGTCGTTCATATCAGGTATGGTTTGTAGGTATTAACTATCCGTAATGGAAAGTTCATTCTCGAATACTACAAATACACAATAATTTCTTGGAAAAAAGAAAAGCTTAAAATTTTATAGCCTGATCCAGTTCGTGCCAACTGGACAAGAGGAGAGAAGAGAGGAGAGGAAGTGTTTTACTTACTTTATAGATCTCTAATTAATAAATTGACTTACAAAGTTCTCAATTTCATCCGTTACATTGTTTACGAGTATCTACTTTTAGTAGAACAAGGGCGCTTGTTTATGAACAACAAAGAATTTATTTTGTGTGTTGTTGTATTTTGTAGCTGTACGTCCATTATTTTTGGTGTTATAGACAGGTATACAATATGTGTATGTTAGTAGAATATGAACGTGTAGACAACAACAAACAAGAATAAAAGCATTTTTATCTTTCTATCTTCTTATTTAAGCCTAAAGGCCTTAATTCTTAGATAAACTTATATGTCTGAAAAATGAAAATATCTCGAAATTTTTTTCCTTTTTTATCACAGACTTTTTTTTTATCGACTACAAGTTGGCTCTTGACTGCTATCACACCTGACGTCAAGTGATAATGCAATCTAAGACGGAAGCAGGCTAACATGTTAAGAAGTAGGATGAAATCCATACCCCTTTCGGTTTCTAGACAACATCGTACCGGAACGCTAAATCGCTTGGCGGTACGTCTTTGTCGGTAAGGTGGTAACTAGCCACGGCGAAAGCCTCCCACCAGCCAGACCAAGACAAATTAAGAAAAATCTCAATCTGCTCCGCCGGGGATCGAACCCAGGACCTCCGTCTTATAAATCCACCGCGCATACCACTGCGCCACGGAGGTTGTCAAAAGCGGCTAGCGGTCCGTCATGGATTTGCTCGTGGTACATATATACCTAATTTATAGCAGTCAAGGATCACGAAGATATCCAACGGCGTTCAAACGAACAAACTCTATACTATTAGCTTAGATTAGACATTGGTTTCGCTCCGCAGCAGACTTATCATTAATCTATGATTTGTATAATAAATTATATTTTTTTAATTATTCGCGTTTAGTTTTCGGGACAAAAGTAGGTAAGTAACCTTGTACTTTTCGTGTCATTTTTCAAGTTTCCTTAGAAAATATGCATTGGACAAGTCAAAAACCATAACTCGGATTTTTTAGGCTCCCTTGACGCTTGACTTATAAAGCCTCTACTGTAAAAGCTCAAGTTTTATTTTATTTTATTTATTTAAATCTTAAAAACGTTCATGTCTTGGATATGAACCGTGACCCAATTGGTGGTAACAATGCGTATTGACACGGCGCATCGAAGTTAACAATCGCGATGCGTCGGCCTCGGCGTTTCACTGCGTCGGTCGCTGCAAGGGCGTGGCGAGCCCACACGTGGCTGCTGTGTTGGAGAACTTGCAAAGGAAATATCTTAATTAAAGGCCTAGACTAAAACCCGAGAGTCTTGGGTTCGATCCTCACCCGTTGAACGTTTAATGTTTAATGTCGCACATCGCTCACACCTCTTACACAATCGTTGTGGCTAATAGGAAGGGATAGGGAAATATTAGTTTGAAAAGCCGATATTAAATATTCTTACTAAGCCAATATTCCTGTATCTACTACCAATAATGGTTGTTAAGTTTTAAGGGAAAGTGGAATTTTAAACGTGAATTAAATTCATAAGATTTTAAATATTATTAAATATTTAAAAGGAAAAAAGAAATATGCAGTTATTATTGTTACACAATCGATTCATTTATAAAACAAATGAAAAAATTCAAAAAGCTCGGCTTTCTGGGAACAATCACATCAATCTAATTTGGCTCGTGAGTCGTTGCGAGAAAATCGTGTTTCTTTAGATAATTATTCTCAAAACGATTTTTATTTACAAATCTACAAATCTGCCGTCCTAATGAAGAGTGCAATAAGTCGAGTTTTTGTGCAAATTGACTTAAGTACATATCCGTTATCAGGAAAATGAGCTCTATATTTTCGTCTTAGACGACTTTTTTGTATCTTTTATAGTTTCGGTTTTATTGGTTATCATAACTGCAATATGTAATATTACGATTTGTAAGTAGCTAATTATAACCGAAATATCTTGAGTTATGACTTGGATAGCTATTGATATTTTGTAATATTACATAAAATAAGCGCAATTAGTCCAGTTATTGCACTTATGACTAGTACGTTAACTAATTTTTGGCACATTTACTAGTCATAAGCGCAACAAGTAAGAGAAATTGCAGTTATCATTAGGAAACTTTTTATTTAAAATGTCTAGCGTACTAAATGTATTATACTAAAGCAAAGTTATTGCACTTATGTTAAGGAAAACAGATGATTCGAAATTGTTTATACAATTAAAGTCGCAATTTATCATGAAGTTATTGCGGCTACCAGTAGTAAAAAAACCCCGAGGGGTGCGAGGGGAAGGAGCATAATTGCAAGGAGACACGCGCCCGTTTAGTTTTCATCGAAAGATCGAAAAGAAAGAATAATGTCAGAATTGTTGCCTCTTATGGCAGAGACGAGAAGGAGTTTTTGGTTTAACATACCAGTATCTTCAAAAGTGTCAAACATAGATTAAAATAAGATTACAATAACAATGCTTTTAAAGTTGCGATATATTATTTGGAAAGTCATTTCGTTCTTTTATGTGGAAATGAAAGACAGTTTTGACAAGAAAAACGAAATGACTTTCCGAACGACCTATTAGTTTACTACAATCGTGATAAGACTGATTTAAAGAATGATCTCATAAAGTGCCTTATTAGATTAAGTACTAATGTTCTTTTATGTAAACGAAGGGAAAATATTCTAAAAGATTGTTTAGTTTGTTATTACTATTAATACGAGTATGTGTAAACACAGATTCTAAGTTCTGATTTGATTTACGGTGGCGTGCATAGACTTCGGTTAAGTGAACGGCCGATAAACAAGCAGCGTTTATTTACTGTTCATCACACGCATTCCAACTTCGGTTTGTTAACCGAGAGTTTGGACGAACGGTGAATGAACGATTTGTGAAAAATATTACTTAACAAATGTATTTTACTTTTGAATAGAATGGACGTACCTATATATCTATCAAAGAAATCTCAATTTGGCATCGTAACAAATTTTGTAGACACAATTTGCTGTTTGTCACTTTCTAGTGCATATTAAATTGTTTTAAATGAATTTAAAGGCCAGGCCGCATGTTAATTTGTCAAAGAAGATAGATATTCACATTATTATCTACGTTGGTATTCTGTGGGTGGTAAATTTTGTGGTAAATGAAAAAGTAAAGTAATAGGTATAATAAAATTTAAAATTATATTGTTTATTGCACTGTTAGTTTTATTTTAAAATAATACTACATCAAAAAAGCGTACTTCCAGTGTTAGTAGAAAAATAAAATAAATGTCTTGATTTAATTGATACAAAAATATAAGAATATCATAGTAAATAAGCGGATAGACTAAACAACAAATGCTAGGAAATCACTACAAATAAAATATATATTAGAAATGTATCTGTCAAACTCTGTAACCGAGGGATAACCGCGGAATGCGAGCTCGGTTAAGATAAACGCCCGGTTTACGTCCTTAACCGGCATACGGGTTGTCGTGAACAGTAAATTTATAGTAACCGACGGTTAGTTTATGTTAAATATCGGTTATGATAACCGAAGTCTTGGTGCACATAGGCCTAAGTAGCTGTTTATTATATTAGGAAAGAAAACACTTATTGATTTTATTTTCGAGAGGTAATTTTTTAAGTTTAATATTTTCTGCAATAAATAAATACGTAGGTATCTAAGTACTTTAATTCAATTAAAACTGATTTAAAGATGGGTGATTTTGCTTTCTTATTATTAAGAAGGAGATAAAAATTTTGTAAAAGAGAAGAAATAGAAGAGAAGTTTGTTGTTTTTTGAAAATATTTTTTCTATTAATATGTGAAACTACCAGAAATTCTAAGTTGCATTTTTTTATTTTTGAAAGTAATTAGTATGTAAGTAAAAACACGCTTAGTGATTTCATTGATAACATTTGTTTAGATTTTTACAGTTTCATTTAATTGAACTTTATAAATAAATATTTATTTTCATCTATACTAATATTATAAAGAGGTAAAGTTTGTAAGTTTGTAAATAAAGTTCTGTCGGGGCTAATCTTCGGAACTACAGATCTGATTTAAAAAATTGTTTCACCAGTAGAATGCTACGTTATCGGTGAGTGTCATAGGCTATATTTTATATTTGCATTGTATATATTACGATATTACAGTTCTTGTCGCGCGAGTCGGACCGTGAAATTTATTAAATTTAACGCGTACGCTGCCTTAGATATTGATACTGATGTGCTTACGTTTACGTCATTATTTATAGGACTAAACTTAAATCCTTATCAAAATAAATTGTTAATTAATCACAAGGATATTATAGAGATAAGATTTGCCTTTTACAGTATGTTAATTAGTTATATAGTTTCGGAGATATCATAAAATTTCTAAAAAACGACATTTTACGACGACGGGGTCAACATTTTGGTACTGATATTCTTTGAGAATTCGATCTTTAATCTTTTCTTTCAATTTATTTGGCATGGCAGACCATATATATATAAAATACGAAAAAGTTTGTTCGTTTGTTTAAACGAGCTAATCTCTAGATCTGCGTGTCGGATTGTAAATTATTTTGTTTATTATGAAAGCTAGACTCAAAAGTGAAATAGACTATTTAATACAAGCTATACACATCAGCTTGCCATAAATATATATTGTTAATGTACTGAAATGTCGTACAATTTTTAACAAAAATGTAGATCTTTAGTACACGGTACGGGACGGAGGATATTGCTTCACGGGAAAGTATAAAAAAAATAAATTGGGAGGGGTAGCGGGGAAAGAGCACACTTTATATGAAAGCCTGTCTTTAAAATTTAAAGGGTACCTAAGAGGTTTTCACGCGGACGAAGTCGCGGGCGACTGCTGGTACCAAATTATTTTGTTTTAATATATTTTCTTATAAACTTATTATGTTCTTGCAATAAACCATCTCTACCTTTTATCTAATTAAAATATTTCACTAAGGAAACCTGCAATAATTAGGACAGTTATTGCACATATGGTTGGAAGAAACTATAGGTCATTGTATAGTTTGTGCTACACAAAAGAGCAATATGTCGGCTTACTAACAGAAACTGCAATAAGTAGCGTTGTTATTACAGTTATTATTAGAAATGCTATATCAAAACAATTTATATTTCCTAATTATAAATACATTATTGCGTTTTTAGTGTGTATATAAACTCATGTACAAATATAATATACGACATAAGATTAAGCATTATTTTGTCCGTCGTTTAGTAAAAGTTTGAAATATATAGCTTAAATAGTTACGAAGATACACACAAAACAAAAATTAAATCTTTAAACGCGATTATCTCGAAAGTAGTCAAAACCTAGTTATTGCACTCTTCGTTATGACGGCAGAAATACTGTTCCGTATTTTAAGAGATTATCGTCATAAAACGGACAAAAAGAACTTGTTTAATTAATCGCAGACCAACAAACATACAAACAAATAAATCAGCGATCAAAGAGCACATTCAAGCTAAATCTCTCCAAACCCTCGTTTTCTGGTTTCCACTCATTGTCATCGTCTATGGGTGGCTTTAATGAGTGATGATCCTAAAATCATTGAACCGTCAAAGTGACGGCGCTTTATTTAATATGAGGCGAGGTGTCCGTCCAATACGGTCGTGCGCTCCCACCGGAAACAGGTACTACGTGGCATACTCATCATGAAATGTTTGCAGGGTTGCCGAATGTAGAAAATTAAGGAATAAATAATGCTGTGTTACCGTTGATATAAGCATTGCATTGGTAAATATTTACTAGAACCGTCGTATTCCAAATTTTTCTACTACGCGGAATAATAAAGAGACTTCGCAGACAGAAAGAGTTCTGCGTTCTGAGTTCTTCATCCTGCGTTTCTCGTTCTGTCATATGTAAATTTAGAGCATTGTGCAGATAGCAAGTATTGACAAGGCAGGTCTGCCGTCTGACTGCCTGCTTCTGTTGTATAAAGTTATTAAATCTGTGTAGAATGCATAACTCAGAACGTTCGCTGGTATCTATCTCTATGAGCTTTTAATTCATTCTAGGAGAAAATTATGTTATTTAATTTCTTATTTATCTATTCGAAGCTAGAGTCCAGATAAATGTTTATTACCACCATTCTTATTTCTGACGTCACGCAGCAATTCTGTGTTCAAGTGTCAAAGATCTTCTGAAGTTATTTGAGATGCCTAAAGCTGAGGGCCGTGACCTCCATATATTACCTTAGAATTATCTTTATTAACAATTTTAGATTTTTTAGTTTTGTCGCATAGACTAAACACACTATTGTTTATTGGAAAAGTCGAGATTGACAACCCTGCGTACGTTACATTGCCAAAAGAAAATTATAATCCACGTGCCCAGTTTAATTGTATTGCAGTTTACCTTTAGTTCGCTCAGTCAATAATCGGTGATATGCGAACACGCGCGAACCATTATTGTTAGTTAGCGTGCTAATTTGCTTAGAAACAAGAGTTTAATTTTATGTTATTTATGTAGGTGCATAATTGCAAGTAGGGACTTGATAGGCCGTTGTTAAATAAGGAAACTTTATAACATAGCATTTTATTTTATAGCCTTTTAGACATTTATGCTATTTTGTGTTAAAATGTGTATAAATAGACATTATCGGACTGTGATCAGTGAATTAAAAAATTAACTTGCATCTTAGTTTTATGTATTTAAATGGTGACAGTTTTTACGTTGAACGAACATGGCGCCATCAAGCGACGGCCGCGAATACTTTTACAGTACACGTCCAAATCGCCGGAACGTGCCGACTCAGGCTTTAATCGCTTTAGCTATTCGGTAAGAGATGGCGCTGATTGAATTTTAAAGTACTTTCTTTTTTGTAAGCAATATTTATTACTCAAACTTAAGTTTTATTGATTGTAAATTTCATAATAATTACAAGTTTCTAATAATCTAAAATTAATTTTTTTATTGTCCACAGGCCGAGCCGGGGGAAACGATAGCTACAACCAAAGAAGGTAAATGTGTGTCTTTTATTTAAATTTGCACTATGTAACTACCTACTTATCTATCAGTACAAAACTTTCTTAACATATTATTTTAAGTAGAGTTTGGCTACTGGGTGATTTCTGTCTCAACTTCAAACTTGAGACAGAAATCACCCGGATTTTTAAAAATATCGCGTTTTTCCCATATATAACCCATGTATGGGAAAACATTATTACTTATATAAAAGAAATTGGAAGTATCAAACTGAGTTGTTTTCACAATGTTTGGTAATTACTATAATTATTTTGGGAAGGCCCTCTGATTTTTTTTTGTATTTGGCGGGCAATTTCCGTCACTACATACATATCTATATTAGTCAGTAGCGCAGTGGTTTGCGCGGTGGATTTATAAGACGGAGGTCCTGGGTTCGATTCCCTGCAGGGCAGATTGAGATTTTCTTAATTTGTCTTCGTCTGGCTGGTGGGAGGCTTCGGCCATGGCTAGTTATCACCCTACAGACGAATACGATACGATGTCGTGTAGAAACCGAAAGGGGTGTGGAATTTCATCCAACTCCTAACAAGTTAGCCCGCTTTCATGTAAGATTGCACCATTGCTTAAAATCAGATTTGATAGCAGTCAAAGGCCAAGTTATATTAGATAAAATTAACAAGAATATCAAACAAGTTGTTTCACGTTTTCAGAGGAATGGGTGACGCGCAAAACGAGCGAGGTGACCACCACACGGCAGATCGCCACACACGTCAAGCGCGAGCTGGTGTTGGAAGACGGCCGTATCCTCAAAGACTCCGGGCCAAAGATCTCTACATCCGTCAACGAGGATACACACACTACAAACTTTCAACAAACTGAGGTATGTATTTTAAACTATTAAGTGACGTCCAGGTGTCAAAAGAATAAACGAAAACAAAGAACCGATATGCGCAAGTGCACGAGTA
The DNA here is from genome assembly GCA_034621355.1 of Mycalesis mineus. Lineage (NCBI taxonomy): Eukaryota > Metazoa > Arthropoda > Insecta > Lepidoptera > Nymphalidae > Mycalesis > Mycalesis mineus. Next base: position 6,143,579 of record CM067894.1, on the reverse strand, counting down.
TTATCTCCAGTTAGCAAAAGCAGTTCATGATTTATTAATTGTTTCTTTTGTTTCGATTGATTGTCTCTGAAGGATTCACTTAGAATTCACTCCCGAGTTACGCTCGAAGTATCTCTGCTCTGATATAATAAAAAATGTGGATATCTGCAGATTAACCAAAATATTAGTCAATAAGTCATAAAGCTGATGTGATAATGGGTGAGGAATGTAGTTTGAAAGGCCGAGAGAGGTTCAAAGGTGCTGAAATGGTGAATCCACACCGGAAAGTGTTATTATTAATTGTTAGATTGGGCTGCAGACGGCTCAAGAAATTAATGTTAGGATGTTCTTTCAAGACGTTTTTGATCAGTTTATAGGATGAGACAAACAGTCGGACGCGGAGGAGGATTTTTTTATAATAATTACGCTTATCATAAAAAAAATCCTTGTGAAGGTATTTGATTTTTAAAAAGACTGTAATGTTTATGCGCACAATGTGTTTAATTCGGCACTTTTCTTTTACTTATAACTTTTTGTAATTTTTATTTTACAGCACAGATAATTTATAACTTTTTGTAATTTTATTTTACAGCACAGAGTACCTGAAGATCAGAGAGGGGAGGCTGATGCAGTACAGGGCGGAGTCTACATAGAAGGTAAACAGATCTATCACATATCATTAAATTCATATTATTATATTTGCTAGCAATCGTATTTGTAATCCATCATGAAACGAAAATCAAACCAAAATGAAGAATTCAATATTTTCGCCCTTTCATTTATTCATTTTAAGAATTTCCACAGTTATTGGATTATTTTGTTGTATTTGCTGTGATTTTAATTCAGATATAAACATTTCTCATTTAGTGAAAAATAAAATATCCTTATTGTCAGTGTGATTTACGAGGCATCTTGCCGGAACGATAAATAAATAATCTGGCACTATACTCAGTAACGATTGCGGACGTACTGTTTGGCTTGTTGTCGTAATTTTCCGAAGCCTAAAAAGCCCATTTATAAATTATTAAGTCGAACCGGATCGGAACATCCAATTTAAAGTCACGCGAAGGTTTTAAGACTGATGTTTTTTCTTTTTAAAAGACGTGTGCACAAGGTTTTTAACTAGGGTAGGCATTATACGTACTTTCTACATGAAAAGGAAAATTCATCCTCCAATACTGGTTTACAATATGTCTTTAGGGTAGGCAGTGCGTTTTTGCACCTGTGCAGTGCATGACACTGCTTGTCAAACTATGAATGTTGTTAGATGATTGAAAGAGTTACTTATGTTGAGCATCTGTACGTATAGAGGTAAAAAGGTTAAAAGAAATAAAAGCTCTGTATTAGATGAAAAGCGCGACCCAGACTCGAACCCAGGACTTTGAGATTCGTATCCACTGGACATAAACCACACAGCGATTTGGTTTATAAATAAATGATTGTTAATTTTTCCTTGTGACAGAATTGCAAGATGCTCCAGACGGCGCGATCACCCCAGCAGGCGCTAAAGTGCTGGTGTCATCGTGCGTGGTCGCAAACCCTGACGGAAAGGTCCGGGAGAGCCACGAGCGACGCGTACTAACTAGGAACGTCACTGACAGGGTCCGGGAGACGGAGGAGAGGATCCATCGAGGGGATACTACCCATGATGTGAGTACAGATTTTATACTTTTGAGTCTACATTTTTTCATTACAAATTGTTTTGTTGTTATGATTTCAACTTGTCTTCATCGCATCAGACATAATATTAAAAACCGTTATTTCATTATATTAGTAAATATTCAAAGACTAAAAAGATCAAATATGAACTCTATAATTTGTCTCAATTTTACATTTATTCTTAGATCGGTAAAGTTTAAAGTGTACAGAGGTAGGTACAGAATACTTAAAATGTTTTATGGTAATAGAAAGGCTGTAAAATAAAAAGTACGAAGGTAAGTACTTCGTCTCGTTAGAACAAGTTATTCCATTAAAATCGCTACTATATCACATAAAAATATTTGCCGTCAAAGTTGATGCAATTTACGAAGGTCTTGCATCGATGACGAGATGTGTTTGGTGCAGACGTGAGACTGTCTTAAAGATGCGTCATCAGCCCATTTCAAGGGTCCACTATATGGCTATGCTTTCCTTCTTATTGTTGAAAGGATAAGAAGCCTAAAGGCACCAAGAAATTGAGTCACCTGTATTTTATATGTTTCAAGAAATTAATATTATAGTATCAAAATTTAATACCCTCTAAAACCAAATTACTTTAAATCCTAAACTAAGATTCATTCATTAATTCTCTAAAAGATGACCACAAGTGGTTATATTGTAGTTGGTCTTGTCTACTGTCTGTTTTGCCTGTTATCTCGCGAGAAGACATGTTGATAGGGTGTCAGGGATCGATTCCATTCAGAGCACGCGGTATCTTGTACCCACTAATGGAGCCCTGGGAACTGAATTGTGGACTTGACGCAACTTGTCCTGGATCCAGCCTATTTAGCGATAAGGCGTTTTGCCTATTGACAGATTTAATGTGTGACGGAAAACCATTAGGAATCACCGTCGTAAATTGCGAAGAATGAACGATTTTTTTTTATTTTTATGATATTTTTTATTAGCTGTTTAAAAGAGAATAGAAAGTAAATACAGGCACATTAAATTTAACTTTAACATCTAGATAAAGCTCAGTTTGATGGCCATAGAAAGTCACTTTTTGGACGTGTTACTTATGGGCGAATTATTGCTCTGTATAGTATAGGCGATGGTTTTACTGATAGTTAAAATCATGCCCTAATTATTACTATCTGCTCCACCACATAATATTATTGTAAATAATGAGTGTTCTTCCTTTTTCCACAACTTAAGGATTTTTTAAATATTTTATTTCTACTATTGGATCCTATTTATAAAAACTAGAACTTTTTAATCATGAAGCTAGAAGTTTCTTCAAGTTCTAAGTTCTCTTTGCTTCAATGGATGACGTAGGATAGTTATATGGTAGTTGTACTCGCTTCGATCATATTCGATGCTTACTCGTATTAGGTTATTGCAATAGGTATATAGGAACTAGTTAAGATCCTTATGATATTTAGCAGGTCGTGCAGCTAAGTTCCTAACACATATCGGAGGTCATCACAAGCTTATGAAGGTAAACTGGTTGTTATCAAAGGGCGACGGCATACCGGACCTAAGCTCTACCTGCTAGTACAAACAATGAACGATTTTATCTCAAACTTTGCTATGAATTTAGTGGTATCATGATTTAAATGTAGCTCATTTGAATTATGTAAATAGTGTTTAAAGTTTATGACTGCAATGTTTAGTTTATTATAAAGAAATTAAATCTCAGTTGGATTTAGAAATTAATAAGATTATTTTTTAGCAGAATTTGGAACTTAGAATTTACAACCTATTATCAATGATTAAATTTTTTACTAAACTGAAAATAAAATATAATATTCAAACAAATTACAAAAAAAATTTAATTTCTTATTTTTTTATTAAAGCAGTTAGGTACGTAACTTTGTTAGTCTTTTGTTTTCCCTTGGTATTCTCATCTAATACTTTTCAAACAGACAAAATGCGATCTTTTAGACTGTCAACGCCAACGAAGTTCAGGCCAGAATACACGAACAGGAAAATAAAGCTTCTTTTAAATTGAATCTATATACAAAGGGACTCGAGCCAAGTAATTGATCTAGTATCGAATACCTACACGAAAAGAATTCTCGAGATTTATTTGCAAAATAACGAATCTGATTAAACGTCGAACATGGAGTCATTTTTTTAAGTTACAGCTTTAATATACATAAATATCTCCGGTTTAAATCTAAAAAGGCGTTTTAATTTGTAAGTGCCTGGCGCCGCTTTGACCGGAATTTTTATTTAAAAAAGATCACTTACGTTTACTACTGTTTCGTATGAATAAATAAGATATTACAGTTGGTAGATTTTGTGGAATATCAAAACTATATCTACCTATTATATATAAATATATTATGTAAGTGAAATACCATTGACTGACTCATCATGAGATCTCCAACTTATCTCAGGTTTAGCTCAGACTGGCGCACAACAAATTCATCTCTATTTTCCGATTTTTAAATTTTTACTTTTTATTACCTATGCTAAGGTCTGTCATTATCCGAAAATTACACACACTGTATAATAAAAATTTAAATCTCACTTCATAGAGCGAAGCTATAGTTAACTCAAAACATTTCGTAAACAACTACCCACCATTCTAAAGTACGTATTTTCGGCAATAGTTTTTAATTATATACTTGTAAATAAAGAACATAACACTAAATAGATGTATCGAGTTGCAAAGGTAAGGGATACGTATAAAATGGAGCAGCGTTTATTCAGATGAGCGTCCACATAAATCGATGGGATTTTGAAATTATAATTTGCACGCAGATAGATCGCCGCGGGCGCCGCACCCACGCCTGTACTCGAGCACTGCAGCTGTGGGGTGCTGCTTTCAACCTTATATCCAACTTTTGTATACTATTGAATAGAAGCTTTGCAGAAGCTTTTTTAAAATAAAACTTTTTGACAATTTCTACCTTACGACCAGAAGTTTATGAATACTATTGAATATAAGCAGGCGTTAATCTCCTTCACTATTAACTATAAAAGCTAAGCTAGTATTAGTTACGACAATAGTTTTTTTTTATTGATTACAAGTTAGCCCTTGGCTGCTATCAAACCTGATGTCAAGTGATGATGCAATCTAGGATGGAAGCGAGCTAACTTATTAGGAGTAGGATGAAAATCCTCACCCCTTTTGGTTTTTACACGACATCGTACCGGAACGCTAAATCGCTTGGCGGTACATCTTTGTCGGTAGGGTGGTAACTAGCCACGGCGAAAAGCCTTCCACCAGCCAGACCAAGACAAATTAAGAAAAATCTCAATCTGCCCCGCCGGGAATTGAACCCAGGACCTCCGTCTTGGGTAGGTTAGTTCCACATTATCGTGAGGTTCAACCAAGTGTCAAGCTAAACAGAGAATAATCTTTAAGTACATTTAAACTCCAAAATGGAGCATCTTTGGGATATGTTGTTAATCAATCAACTTTACACTTTATCAATGGACACTGTAGATTCAACATCTTCAAATTAATCGGCTGTTAGTTTTATTTATAATTGTTTTTCGTAGACCATTATTTGATAGAACCTTCTCATTTCAGATCTCGGTTATGTTGTATGAGGAACTACAGCTTAGAGCCATTTGAAGGATTTAAAAACTAGAAATTACAATAGATTTAGAGTCAGAAAGAATAAAGGCTATTTTTATCTGGATTATACTATCTGGATTATACTTAACTGTTTAAAATTTACTATACATAGGTGCTTTAAAAACATAAAGTTTGTGACACAGCTTTTCTCGAAATTTTCATATTTTTTTTAGAAATATAATTGTATACATTAGTCGCATGTAAACAATAGGTATATATTTTAACCTATCAACGTTCCTTTGTTAAACGACTTCATTTACGTTAATTATTTCAAGTTACAAGTGTATAAGGCGCAGTTTTGAGTACAAGTGTACAAGTGCACAGGGCGTAAAAAAGTTAGTTACGCTGCTGATATTAGGTATTCTAAAGACAACGTTCCTTTAGAAGTTAGGTAAAACACACAAACAAATAGCTATAATACTATTGCTGCAATTTATTTAGATATCCATTTACCTAAACAATATATACAAAACTATTAATTTTCGTATAACAGTATCAAATATTAGAGTAAGAACGCTAAAAGCTATTCTGTTTGCTTTTTCAACGATGCTATCGCGCAATCGCAGTTATGTGTGGATTATTACTTACAGTACTAAATACCTGCTTTTGTTTACTGAACATTAGATTATAATCTAAGTGATAGAACGAAATCAACTTCTTGGAACGTATTTGTAATTGGGTAACAATAATGCAATAAGTGATTACTTTGAGAATAAGAAAATAATAAGATTTTTATTTTGTTGAATATAATTTATTTTGGTGTAGTAATAGTAAATGAATTTATTAAAAACTAGTATTATTATAGCTATGTAGGTAGTCACTGCCTCGATCAGCCAGTAGTGAGCCACTATGGTTACGGATCATAAGGATCACTTATTACTAAATAGATCAATTTGAAGTGCGATTTTAAGGAATTATGACATCATCATCATTGTCAGACTATTAACAGCCCATTACAAATTATTTATTCCTTCAAGGAGACCTACCCTCCTTGAAAAGAAAAGGAAGGGATATTGAGCGTAGACCCACCACTAGATGGAATGATTATATTATTAACCATCACTATCAGATGTTGTGATAATAGTGACCGAGATCGACGGCTTAACGTACTCTCCGAGACACGTAAGGGTAACACCATCAAATTCCCGAAGATTTTTAGAAGAAAGTAAATCTCAGAATTATTGAACCCAGGATCTCGTCGAAGCCGCATGAGCTAACTAGCAAATCAACGAGTTAGTCTATGTAGATATCTATTAAATTTTAGGTTATTTTAATGCAGAAAACAGAAGCATGGTAATTATAAAATTGATATAAACGATTCCAAGCGATCGAAGTTACGGGCATCAAACATTAAAATGTTATGTAAAAAAATGATTCGACGTTACAAATACCCTAACAATATCAACGAACATAAGTGCCTATTTATAGTTAAGTAGGTTCTTATTAAGTGTAACTGCAGTAAGTAGAGCTTTACATTAATTGAATGCAGTTACGTAATGAAGTCGTGTCTTGTCGGTATTTAGATATTACGTACGCAGTAACTACTTTGTTACGGGTCAATTGGATTTCGATATATTACCTGTATGTGTTATGTTACGAAAATTATGTTGTTATTTTTAATATTACGATCTTATTAGAACAATATTTTTGTCCCATTACTAAGTATAACTTAGATAGAAGTATATTTTATCCTTCGGAGCAATACTTAACTTTTATTCCGTATGAAGGGATTTCCATTTTCATTTTTGTACCCTTGATGAAATAGGTATGTACATGCAAAATTTTACGATGGTTGTACATACTTAAATGGATGAAATAAAACGGGGCAAATGGATGAATGTGCTATTATTATTATTATTGATAATTTATTCGATTCGGGCTATATTTTTATTCTAATATTTAACGTACCTGCAAACTAACCCAAAATTTTCTAAGAACTCTCTATATCAGATTTTTTTTGTATATGTTGCTTTATAGCTTGTATCAGGGACATAACAAACCGGCAAAAAACTAGTGGGTTTTGGCTGTGGCCAGCAATAGCCAAGCGATTTAACGTTCTGGTACGATAACACATTGAAAGTAATTAGGGGTATGAGACTGCATAATATTTTTCAATTTGGAGTTGCATAGTCATCAGATGAAATCAAAATCGGTCTAAAATTCTAAATTTTTGTAAAAAAAAATATTTACTAGAAAAAGCTGTATGCTAAATCGATAACTTATTATTATTTTTGCAAAAGAAATATTCAATTGGAAATGAGTTTACAATCTCGCTATCGACGTCCGATCATAGAACGAATACGTTTATATGAGCGAAGGTAAAAAAACGTTGAATAGTAATAAGCATCGATTTGCCAGGCAATTGGAAACAGCATTAAGCTAAATCGGTTATACTGCGGTGTCTAGATATAGGCGTGAAACTACAAGTAAAAAACTGATAAAAATATAATTTACCCGACAGGTAGAGGTAAGCGCTCGGGACCCTCGTTTGTTTTATTTTATGCGTGCGATAATGTATGCATCAACTTAACACCATTAGTCATTAAATGCTAAAAAATATGTGTTACATCGGCCATTATGTTATTCAAAATACGCAAAAACCAACATCCTCTACCCTAAAATTAAGCATAATTTTAATTTATCAACTATTCTATTAATACAATAAAATATCGATTTTATTATGTATTTGAAATTTTTACGGAGTTTGATGGGTGGAGTGGACTCAAACCTAATCTAAGAATTTCGTTGAAATCGTTTGTAGGGAGAAAAAATAACTGAAAAATACCGAATTCTTGGCGGGAATATAAAAATTATAGGTACAAAGTTATGCAAAGGGAAAAAGGTAAAAAGTGCACGGAATTTAGCTCCGATATAGATGCATATAAGACGCCAATGTCATTTCCAACGATTATAATGCTGGATGAGCATGAGCATCGTCCGGTACAATAATTTAAGAGTTCTAGATAACATCTACAAGGCACGCCGTACACAGGGATCCCTGTGATCAAGCCAGATTCAATCCCAGATAGTTGGAACAAGGTGATGTTAGGAAAAATTATCTCTCCGTCCGTGTTCTTTGGCAAACTGTTTAAATAGATAACGTTGGGTATAAATATTCATAACGTATGAAATACTGAGTACGTGCAGTTTTATGTGAGTTAAGATTGATTTTATTGTATGCTATTAGCATAAATGCAGTCAGAGGTGTTTCACGGACTGTTACTAAGATTAGTGCTCATAATAAAGTATGCGGACTTTCTACAATGCTGTAAATAATATTTATTAGATAATAATATGATATATATTTTTGACGGCCTCCGTGTCGCAGTGGTATGCGCGATGGATTTATATGACGGAGGTCTTGGGTTCGATTCCCGGCGGGGCAGATTGAGATTTTTCTTAATTTGTCTTGGTCTGGCTGGTGGAAGGCTTTCGCCGTGGCTAGTTACCACCCTACCGACAAAGACGTACCGCCAAGCGATTTAGCGTTCCGGTACGATGTCGTGTACAAACCGAAAGGGATGTGGATTTTCATCCTACTAGGAGTAGGATGAAAATCTTACAACTTACTTAGTCCGCTTCCATCTTAGACTGCGTCATCACTTAACATCAGGTGTGATAGCAGTCAAGGGCCAACTTGTAGTCGATAAAATAAATTGCCTCGTTGTTCCAGTGGTTAGATTTAGCTTCAAGAAGGCCTGATTTCGAATCCCGTTCAGAAATTAAAAGTGAAAATTCTCAGTTCTGAGTTAAGTAATTGGTAGTGCCTTGCATAGCATGTTCGGCCGTGGTCCCAGTCAGATAATTATAGAGACAAGGACAAACTTATTACCTAAGTACTCAAAGGATATAGGCAGCGATTTCTGTGAAAGCTTCTAGGCGTGTGACACTTTTAACAATTATCGTCATACTTGAGCCAATTTACACAAAACCTTCACAAATTATATACTTAAACCTTTAGGAGTCGCTCTATATATTGGTGAAAACCGCGAGAAAATCTGTCCAGTAGTCTTCTAGTTTATAGCAAACGCATAGACAGACAGTCGATGTGAGTTATTTAAATATCATTTGATATAACTGATAACAATAACTAAACCAGACCAAAAGTGATGTGTAACACAATGTTACAAATATATAACATTTGACTTTATATAAGATTGATTTTGTTGTAACGTAAAATAGGTTGGCTGAGGTGTTTTACTGACAGCTACAATGATTAAAGATAGCAATTAAGCTTACGCAATTTTAGACCTCGTTAGAGATATGTATGGTTTAAAACAATAACTATAGTTTTTTGGCTGGTCGGAGCCTTCGGTTCGACCGGCTAGTTACCGCCCTACCGACAACAAGTGATTTAGCGTTCCGGTACGATGTCATGTGGAAACATGTTTGGATTTCTTTCTACTCTTGATAAGTTAGGCTGCTTCCATCTTAGATTGCATCATCACTGATCATCAGATGTGGTCGTTGTCAAGGCCTAACTTGTAATAAATGAATAAATAATAAATAAAACGTTGACAAGAAATTGTTAAGTGAAAATTATTGCTGAGGGAGAAATAAACGAGAATATTTGTTATACCCTCACAAAACGCAAAGCCATGACGCGGAACATTCAATTTTACATTGACCGTTAACTTGCCTGTAAAATATTAAATGCCAATACGTTTAAGAATCATTGAAATGAAATAATATATGTATTATTTGCAATACACAAAGGTTGATATATGTTAGTGTCTTCTGAGACCACTGTATGTAAATGGGATATTGAATTTAGTGACATCTAACCTTTGAATCGATTGTATCATCTTGACGTACGGCCAGTTATCTAATACCACATAATACCTAAGAGTACGTAGTGAACAATATTTTATAAATAATTAATGTATACTCCTCCTTGGTGTAGCAATTAGTCAGATAATTTTTGACCCTAGGTCCTAGGCTAGGGCTGTATGTAAAGTATTATGTTTTTCTATCTTTCTAGCAGGTTTTAGTAAAGATTTTTAGTTTGAGGCCTGGACTTAAATTAAACTGATGAGGGTGTTGATAACAAGTTAAGATTTTTAAGTTATAGTTAAATCAGACCCCCCTGATTAGGGTAATACAATTCCCTCACCCATAGGGTGGGAGGCCTGGCCCAGTAGTGGGCCGTTAACAGGCTGATTATGATGATGATGAATCAGACTAATTAATCAGTTTTTACTCCTATTAAGTGTTAGGTGTGGATACAACAAAATCATTCGATGGGAATCGAATCAAATTACACTTTTTTTATTTATTACAAGATATCACTTGACGGAAATGCAATCACATTTGATGGTAAGTGATCATGCAATCAACATAATGGCGGGCAACAACTTTTTCTACTCGACATCGTACCAGAAAGCTAAATCGCTCAAGCCCACGGGCTCCCAACAGCCAGACTACGACCAAGTAAGAAAATCTCATTCGGCCCAGCCGGGAATCGAATCTAGAACCTTTGTCTTTTAAATCTATCGCGTATACCACTGCGCCAAGGAGGCCGTCGAAATTAGATGTTTGAGCGAATTTCTATCCAAGTAGAACTTATTAGAGAGTTCATTAAACTCCGTGTGATTCTGTAAGTTTATGGAATTATTAAAACCGGTTATAATTAACACGACGGCGTTTTAGCGCTAGGAGAAATCTTCCTCAAATCGTTAAAAGATTATGTACACGGTTTTTACTAATGTTGTAACATAAAATATTATGAATCATTTTAGTACCATGTAGTTAATGGCGTTATTATGGATTAAAGTTTTAATACTGGAGATGGAATCAGGGTATAATATAAACATCATTAATGTTATAAATGTGAAACTTAGTATGTTAGGGAATACTGAATTCCACAGACAAAGTCAGGGACGCTACACGAATAAAATAAACGTCATTTGTTTATTTATATTAATCTTTATGCATCGATATTATAAAAATAACTGGCTGTTTTAACGCACAAGTATCAAGTGAAATGCAAACTGAGAAAAAAAGAGACTCGAACTCTTATTTTAAGAACTCTTGTTTTTCAATTAAAGAGAGAAGAAAATTAATTATCTTTTTGTCAAAACGTTCTCTGTTATAGTTGGAATTAGTACTTATTTAGTGGAATTAGACTGTCTGCCTGTCTGTCTGATTATCATCACAAAAAAATAATAACGAAGTGTCAAAAATTCCAAGGTAGATACTAGATATATGAGGAAAATTGTGCTGTTACTATCACATTAATTAAGACTGTGACGATACCTATTAGATTATATTGTTATAAAAATATATTTTTTGTTATAGTTGAGTAATTATTATGTTCTTTGAGTAAACACAATGCAACTTTCTTGCACACAGTCAGTTCTCATCAACGACGAGGGAGGTATTACGTCGATTCATAACAAAATGAAAAAAAGTAATGAATTGCCGATTCGCGTGAGCGAAGCAATCGAGCCTGTATTCAAATGGTAGATGATGAATTAATCGTTCAGAGTCATCTAATAAAAAATATCAAACGAAGCTTATTTATCAATATCAGTAGCGCTGTTCTGTAATGATGTTTTTGATAACTCGACAGTGTGAATTTCTTATTCGTCTCTATTTCTCTTTTTCTAACGCGATACTATATATAGAGTGAGACAGAGACACGAAACTTAATGAGTCTAGTTATTAAATCGCTATAGAGCTGCGGTTTTGGTAACTCGACAGTCTGAGTTTATTGAAATTAGAATTCGTCTCCATCTGTGTCTAACACAATAAAGAGATAGCCAAAGAAGTATTCGAAACTCAGAATGTTGAGTTATTAAAAAATCTTTATGAAATAGCGCTGTAGAGCCGAGTTATTCGGAAGTAGTCAATAGAGAAAGTGTTTGCAAACGTTGATGTCTATTGTACTGAAGCTTGGTGCAAAAGTATTTACTGTAAATATTTAGTATACTGCGGGTTGTGTCAACGAATTCTTATTTTATACAATAATAGAGAGAAAGCTTACGAATCAAAGGCAATACTATTTGTCTTTGATAGATTGTTTGTAGATTTTAGTACAACTTCTATTATACTTCAATCAATATTGCGATGAAAGTATAGAAATTGAGTAAATACAATTTGGAGAAATGTGATTGGGACTAAACCAACTTTTGAAATACTTTTCATTCTGATTCTTCTTCTGTTCGTGCTAATCTATAAGATTAATAAACAGATTTTTATGCGTTTTTCAATGGTTTCAAGCAAAATTTGAATCAATTTTCATTAGAATCCTAATCTAATATATAAAATTTCCTTGTCACAATGTTAGTTACCGTACTCCTCCGAAACGGCTTTACCGATTTTTACCTTTTTTATGTGTATTCAGCAGGTCTGAGAATCGGCTACTATCTAATTTTCATCTAATTTTTTTTTTAATTTTTAATGCAAAACAACGTTTGCCGGGTCAGCTACTTATTTAATAAACGCGAAAGTTTGTAAGAATGTATGGATGGATGGATGTTTGTTACTCTTTCACGCAAAAACTACTGAAGGAATTTGATGAAATTTTACAGAAATACAGCTTATACATCAGGATAACACATAGGATATTTTTTATCCTGAAATATCTACAGGAACCACCCGCGTTCTTGTAGATATTAAACCGCGACCGATCTTTAATTGGTTATAAGGAAAAAATTATATGCAGTCATATAGTTAGGTACTTTCACAAAAATATTTAAAGAAGTAACAAACTCTAAAAATAAAAGTTAATGCTCTTTAATAAACCTCAAATATAAATAACTACATAATCTATGGGCCAGTTACACAAACTAAGCTTTATTATTGGACATTCGACGTAGAGAACAATATAAACAATTATTGCATAACTACGCCGATCGATTTCCGGTCATTTTATGCTTCATTCAAACTGGTTAACCTCTGCAATTTCGTCTAATCAAAGCTATCGAATGAAATGATTACGTGAACATAAACTGTGAGTAGTTAGTCTTAATAACATATCGGCATGTATGTTCCAAATATTATAATGTAAATTTTAATAGCTTGTTTATATATGAAAAAATTAAATACTTATCCAATTGGTCATCAAGATGTTTATCATTTATGTTGTAGATTGTCTCCATATATATACTACAAAATATTTATCTTTAATTCTTATTTTTAACCGACGAAAAAAAACGGAGGAGGTTCTCAATTCGACACACATATATATATTTTTTTATGTACCACGCATAACTTTTCACAGAATTGTCCGATTTTGATAATTTTTTTTTTATTAGAAAGGGCACACTTTCAAGATATTCCCATTGTCATGTTAGGATCTGATGATGATATTCTGGGAAAATTGAACTCTTCAAATTTTATAGTCACAGCAATTTAGGTTTTTGTGTAAATATCTGTAGCTTTTTGGCTACAAGTGCCGTATAATATACTATGACAGTATAGTACGAGTACGTTACCGACACCGACTTCATAGATTCACTTTACTTTTTAGTGCGTTTTGAGTCGGTTCTATTTTTTGATATTCATTAAGAGTATAGGAAAATTACATTTTTTGTTTTTCCTGTAAGAAAGTGACGAAATTGTTAATTAAATTATTAATAAACCAATAACCTTAATTGCTGTCAAACATCAATAATCCAAATATTGTAACTTAGACACGCATTTTATCCTCCTTTTCAATATTTTGCATAAACTTAGAACGATTGCGTGTTCCGCTAATAATATTGAGTTAATGATACACGAAAATTCGCTGTGAGCAAGCAATTTGCGAGGGAGTCGGGCCTTTTTGTGGGCAGAATCGCTGATTACATTATTTACCTATCGTCTGGGCATCTGGAATATTCCAGCTCATTTCGAAATAATTGGTTTATTAAGTTAGGCGTGTGTTGTTAGTAGGTGTGCCTCGGAAAGGTTACATTGACTCTCCGCTATGATTAAGCAGATTGTGAATTCCACTTACAAAAGGGTGTGGTATGCTATGAGTTCCGATAATGAACAGCGAGGAAAGGATAATAGGTAAAGCACAGAAAATGTATGTTCTGATAGGTAAAGTATCCAGGTACTGGGTAGGCGCATACGCGCTTTTTTTTAGAAAATATATAGTGTGAACACTTAATAGGTCCTGATCGATACTAATATTATAAATACGTAAGTAACTCTGTTAGTTTGTTACTGAAGTACTGAATCGATTTAAATGAAATTTAGTACAGAGATAGTTTCTGCGAAAGGATATAGGCTACTTTTTCGAAAAATCACATAACATTTTTTGCGGGCGGAGTCGCGTGCGTCCTCTTGTAATTTATAAATAATTTTATCTAAAAGTAAAAACAAGAAGTGCGTGCGTTCTATAATTTAAGTTTTTTATTCCATTATTTTTCAATATTTTTAAATATAATTTGTGTATTACAAGTAAGACTGCCTGAAAATCATCTTTGTATTTGTTTGTAGTGACTGTAGTGACTGTGAATCTATAATCTATAGATAAATAAGATGACAAAAACTCAATAAATCATTTTCGTAAATCAGTAGGTTTACAAATCTGACATACTACATTTCGTGCAGTGCAGAAAAAGATGAAGCCGAAGCTGATTGGTTCAAACATCTTTGTCATTAATCGAAAGCTTTCATTCCAAACACCTCGGTGTGTTGAGTCAAGTTCTTAATTAATCAGTTAATTGTTTTAAACGGCGTATTAGCTAGTTATATTTTAATACAATGATAAACTCACTGGCTCGCAGTTCCCAGTTTCTCACACCCACGCTTATCGCCAAGTAAAATACGATCTTGGTCGGGCCTAAATCTTTCTGCAGTATCTGTCGATTGCTTGATAGATATGCGTGATTACTTTGGTTATTTACTGTACATGTAATTGATTCTTTTATGTTTATCTCAACAACTGTATTGTGTTGATTTTTATTTAAAAGCCTGACGTTGCTTGATTAAAACAAATAGATTCCATACAATACGCTTTAATTAAAGCTTGTTTGTTTTACTAAATTGTTAAATATCATTATCAACATTGTCCCATTTTAATAGCTAATCTTGAATTAGAAGAGATAATGACTTCGGAGAGGGGATGTGGAGTTAAAGCCACTATCTATCCGACCGTGGCCTTAGGATGTCTATGTTTGGCTCTCCAAAGATTGCTTTACGATATAAATGATAACGACAACAAACGACGGATTTTCATTTTTTTATTAATTACAAGCTACTCCAATCACAGGTGATGGGAAGTAATGGTGCAATCTAAGATGAAAGCGGGCTCACTTGTTCTAAGTAGTGTCACTCTACACTAGGGGACGCAGCAGTCCAAGATACAAATTATGAAGCTTTCTTTTGGGAGGAAGAATAATAATAATTTATTTCTTTATCTGTCATTATGATTCGCAATCCTCGTATTTACTCTAATTGAGTAAACAATTAAGTGTAGCAGACAATATGACAAAGGCCGACCCCGATGTGCCGTGGAAACTGTCACGCCGCTTTCCTTTGATGTCGCTCTGCCTTTCTTGTTATTGCTCACATCCGCACGTTCTGACATATGAATAGTTTGAATTATAGGGAAGTGTATCGTTGAAGGAAGCCAGTTAGGAAACTTCTTAAAAGAGGTTGTTGGGGGATCACGGATTTTTTATCAGAAACTATAAGTTCAGATTGGTACAATCGCCTTTTGCAGGAATAAAGTTTTTATTAAAAATCAAGGATAAGTTAATCCTTTGCTTTTCCTTTTGTTAAATGACTTATTAATTACTTATTTCGTCTTTTGGTTTTCTTGTATAATAAATATTTCATTGAAATATCTATTATTATATCTACTTTATTTATAATAGTTTCGTCATACTAAGTAATATAATTATCTCATAGAGCATATACTTATTCACGACGTGGCGTTTAATTTCTGAAGTATAATAATTACTATAATTACTAAACTAACATTTATTGTAATTTATTTTAGTTAATTCAAACACCTTTTTGCCCGAGTTTCAATAAGGGTTATATATATTAAGTAAGCTATTTATTTACTTATTGATTTCCTTAAATGTTTAATATTTTTCCAATATTAAACATTTAGAGAAAATATATATGGATACATATTTTCTTTAATCTTAGATGAGTTTAAGATTTTGTTTCTACTTAACGTAGCACGCATCAATGCGTCATTGTCAGTTTACTTTGTTGAGATGTTACGTAAGTATCAAACATTATAGTGGTTTAGTTTTATCACGGTATAAAATTAATGACAGCCATTAAAGATATATTTATTTTATGTCATCGTTAAGATAATTGATTAATTACGTAATAATTGTTTACTCTTACGGTTCAAATGAGATAAATGTGAATTTGTCTTGTGGTTACATTAATGAGAATGTTAAAGACATTTAGAGAATATCATTATTTCGAATGTAATTAAGTCACTTAGAAACATGACAAAAATAAAAAAAATATAATTGGCATTGAATAAGGTTTTACTGCTGTTTGTATAATGCCGCGTTTAGACTATAAACCTGTACTTGGTTTTTTTTATGTCCAAAATATAAAATAAAGTAAGAATATGTGTTTCGCGTAACGATTTCCTAATACTTTTTATCCCTCCTCGACTTGGAAAAAACAAAAAAAAAAATATCTTTGCAATTTTGAGAGAAGATAAAGTTTTCGTGAAATATTTTTGACGGGAATTTG
This sequence comes from Mycalesis mineus, assembly GCA_034621355.1. Classification (NCBI taxonomy): domain Eukaryota; kingdom Metazoa; phylum Arthropoda; class Insecta; order Lepidoptera; family Nymphalidae; genus Mycalesis; species Mycalesis mineus. The sequence goes on along the minus strand of CM067894.1, from coordinate 6,126,709 downwards.
TCTTTACTTGTTTAGTTTCATATTTAGTTCAAAATACTAATGATACCTAACCATCATTAGAATTCTCGTCGGAAATAGTTTGGTGTAGCAATAGTTTTTGCAATGTTTGTACCAAAATATCAAAATTCGTGTTTATATAATGCTTTTTAGGCTTGTCTACATCATCGAACCTTAAAAAAATTATAAATCACGAACTATTTTCCATAATTTCTAGCATCATCTTGTAACTCTTAAAAGTACCTCAAGATAAAATATCGTTGTGGTTGTAGCCAATAGGCTTTTAAAATTAGTAACAACTCATAACCATATAAGTGAGCTTTACAATACAGAGATCGCGCGTTAGGCCAAATATTTTAAAATTTGATATACTCGTACCTAATGTGTACGGGGCTTTACATGAAACATAAATGCGACTTTATCACATGGGTACTTTGCAGCGCTACTATCTAGATGATGCTGTCAAAATCTTCTCATACCATCTCAAATGATAAAATAACTGTATCCCGAATTCCGCGCAAGGTTGCTGACCTTCACGATTCCATTTCCCACTATGAAATTATGTATAATATAAACTAATTATCAAGAACTCGAGTACATTATCGTGAATCACTCTAGTAAGATGGCGCTAGATGCTTTGTATCGCAGCTTCTCAAAAAAAATTATAAGGTCGATGACACTGACGCGATTAGATAAGAATTTGAAACGATTTATTGCAGCTCTGGTATTGAAGGCAGTCGAAAATATGCTTTATTGTTAATAAAATGAAAGTCCAATTTTGCTTGACAACAATTAATCCGCATTAAACTAAATTTAAACGTAAGTAGTAAGTAATCATAATAGTATTTTGTTTATATTTTAAATTTCAATTATCGCCTTTTATTTCTTCCCTACCTACTACTTTTGTACACTATACACGCTAGAGTTATAGTAATAATAGCACTTGAATCATATTTTTTGAATGAAAAATAATTACATATTTCAATTTAATTACGCCTTTTTGATCTCTAAATGCGTCTAGATTGTGGAGAAAAGAATTATATAATAATAACATTTATCTGCTAGACAAGCGCAAAGACACCAACCTCTCTACTTTGATATTTTATGCAATTTCATTTTAGGAGATTTTAGGAGATTGCTAACTTTGATTTTATACCACTTTTGTGCCTTCGACCATTGGGCATGTAGTCAATGTAAAATGTGCCATGCGTAATGCTATTATTGACTGAAATACGGATACTGATGAGGCTTAACACCTCTGATTGAATACATTATAATACTTCGTCCTAGCACATTTAGCGATGTATTGTTTTGTTAAGGCTGATGCTTTCCATTTAACATCGGTTGGAGCCTCTTCATATTCGCCAACTATTTTTTTATCGACTACAAGTTTATTCATGACTGCTATCACACCTGATGTTAAGCGATGATGCAATCTAAGGTGGAAGCGGGCTAACTTGTTAGGAGTAGGACGAAATCCACACCCCTTTCGATTTCTACACGACATCGTACCGGAACGCTAACTCGCTTGGCGGTACGTCTTTGTCGGTAGGGTGGTAACTAGCCAAGGCAAAAAACCTCTCACCAGCCACGAAAACCCTCCTACCAGCTAAAAACTAATAGTTAAAACAATCAAGTGTAAGAACCATAAGATCTAATAAGAACAACATTGGTAATTAAAGAATCACTTATTTAGAAAGAAAAAGCCTATTATTCCGGATTCGCACTCTTCCGCATTAATGCTCCCGTAGCATAGAGCTAGTACGGTGCCGTGGGAGTTAATACAGTTTAATTAATGCTTACAATAAGAAATTGAAGCACACGCATTCAATTTTACCGACGCGTAAAGGTTAAGTCGAAGTGAATTGCTGGTAATATTACACTTATATCTGAAACAATGTAAGCTCTGACTTCTATAGTTTCAAGAGCATAATTTCGTTAGGAATGCTTAAGAGCAGCAGTAACTTTGTCTTTTTGTTACTTACTTGTTCACATCGTAATAAGTAGGTGAAAATTGAATATGGACATTGACATTATTTCATGGATCTCGAACGCGGGAATGGAACAGTTATCAGAATATTAAAATTGTATCCGGACAAAATCGTATATGTTATTGAGTACAATCATGTTTTCTTTTTTAAGGGAATTTTAAATATATTTTTAACCGACGAAAAACACGGAAGAGGTTCTCAATCCAACATATATATATATATACGTATATTTTTTGATTTTTTTTATGTATGACCACGTATAACTTTTTCCGATTTTGATAATTTTTTATTTATTAGAAAGGGCACCCTTCCAAAATGGTCCCATAGTCATCATATTACGATCTGATGATGATATCCGAGGAAAATTGAAGGAACTCTTAAAATTTTATAGGCACACAACGATTTCGGTTTTTGTGTAAGTGTCGGTAGCTTTTTGGCTACTAGTGCTGTATAATGTACTATAATAGTATAGTACGAGTAAGTTATGTGTCGATAAATCACTTAAAAGTAAGAAATATAAATTTTTAGCAAAAAACTGAACCAACTCAAAATGTACTATAAAGTAAAAAATAACTGCGTCATTTAGTTGCTTCAATTTACTTAAGCATATCTATGAAGTCGGTGCCAGCCAAGGTTTCTACTTTAAGGACGTTACCTAGAACCCACAAACTGCTTTAATACGTTAAATAAATGTTCCTTAAACTTGGCTGGCACCGACTTCATAGATATGCTCAAGTAAATTAAAGCAAGTAAATGACGCAGCTATTTTTTACATTTTAGTGCATTTTAAGTCGGTTCAAAATTTTTGCTAAAAATTTTCATGTTTTGCCTATATGTGCATTGTATTGTTCTACTACTACTACCGCTCGCCCTCAACAACGTCAGTATGAAACAGGACAACAATAATCTCATGTGATATCATATTTATTTTATTAAAGTCATTACCATTCTTTTTTAATAACGTTTAGATTTCCCGTAACTTTGGTTATGAATTTATAATTTATTTCAATATTTTTTACAGAATCAATAATAAAAGAAACTTCTTTACAGCATTCAGCTTTTATTATGTTATAAATAAAATGTAGCATGGTTGCTAAACAGTGTGATAATGAAAAGCACTTGTGTCCTGTATTCTGCGATCGCGATAAGCTTAAAAAGTACACACGGTTTCTTAGTAAAACTGAGACAACAAATTCGCAGCCTTAATTATAAAATATCGTCGAAAAAATAAATGTATAAAAAACAGCAAAGAGGGACGTAGACGCATATGCCAATGGTCTGTCGAGATAGCGTTTATATTTAGAAAAAGCACTTTATTTAATTCACCGCCGGGCTTAAGGTCCAGATAAAAAGTTCCAGATGAAACATTCAAACGCATATAAAAGTATTCTAAGTCACTAATTCAGATAATTTTTCTGAATGTTGAGCATAATATTATAATCTGTATAGAATTTTCATTGGTCGAAGTCAGACTGTTCTCGAAGTTTTAACAACATTAAATATGGATAATAAACCTAATTCGCAGTTCGATATAGTAAATTAAAACAAACATATAATTTTTAGCTGATAAGTTTTATTGTCGGAAGCCGAATAGTTTATTTTTCTGCTCTGAAAGCTTGTCGCGTCAACAGTCTACTAACAATCTATGTGATTTTTTGTACAGCTCTTAGATGACTAACTAGTAGACAAGAACAACAAGAATATTTAGGTAAAAAAAATGTGGTATAATATTCCCTTGCATTTGAACATTAAGACATAATATGAGTAAGTTAGGTTTATTATATGGCCGGTGATTTCTCCCGCCTTGTAATTAAATTTAATGTAAGGTCGTAGCGCCTCATTGACTGATTTCTACTTATTAGTACGTTTAAATAAAAAAAAGACTTTTCATCTTTTCTATTAGCATATATTTATCTACTTATTTGTTAAAATATATAGAACAAAATATTGTAGTTTGTCATACAAACATAACTATTACTTAATCAGTATAACGAGGTCTATTGGTTTCTTATACTCTCAATGCTAATATCTTTTTGTCGATATGTGTAAATTGTATCGTTTAAAAAGGTGGATTTTTACAGTTACGCCACTTTTTACAGACCAATAGCAAATTGTGTATCATTTATATTGAGAATCGTTCACTTTCTGCTATGATTGTATCAATTGCTAGCTTCGCTTGTACAAAGGCGGCGAAGTAAAAAAAAGTGATAATGTATATTGCTACAGTGAGATTTAAGATTTTTTAGTTGCAAGTTCAACCGCTTTAAAATACTTAGTTCAAGGTGAAATCGGAATATAACGTAAGAATTCTTTTAGGAACACAATAGTTCTTTTAATACCTATCTATCTACCGTAATCATTGAGTAATTTTATTTTTTGAATTTGTTTGTGATGTGTATTTTGGAGTTTTATTTCATATTTGCATAGAAAATGTATTTGAATTTGGACAATTTTTTTATAAGTATAAAAAACTTATACGAAAAGTATCAATACAATTTTAATAATTGTTGTCCTTGAACTTTTAAAAAATTCACACGATAATCTAAACCGTTTAGGTGCGGTAAATAAAACAAGTATTTTATAAATAATTTATGTTACTGATAAAGGTTTAAAATATAAATATGTAAACATCTACAAAATTGGTCGTTTTTCATTTTTCAAAAAGGCTTTTTCGTCCGTTATCACAGCTTTACAGGAGATAGTACGATGTTAAGTTGCAGTCATCGTTGAAGCGGCGGGCAGTACGCGCGTCTCACCGCGAAAGCGTGTTTCAAGCGATTTTAGACACTCATAAAAGAAGTAAAGTTATATACAATACAAAAACAATACTATGATTTGTGAATAGTGAATATACAGTGCTTTATAATTTGTGTGACAATCTTTAACCAAAATACTGACAGGACAAAACAGGTGAGGATATTTAAAATCGACTTAGGTTTTTTCTCGCGATGATCATGAAATCATAGACGCTTAAGTAAATTACTAAAAGTACTAGTTCAGGTGGTTTTACTATTTTAAAGGCAGTAATTGATATTAAGTTGATAAAAATCTGTTTTATTATATAAGCGATAATGTTAAATAATCGACTGCTGCCCAAATTGTACAGGAAATCCTTTATTTAATTGGTTTCGTAAAGAGCTTATTAAAGCCTGATTTCAACTATAATTTTATGGGTAAAAAAGTTATTCTTTTAATTTATTGGATATTAAAATTATTTAAGGAAACATTAGAATTTGATTAATGATTTTTTAAAAAGTACTTAGAATTTGTTTACTCGATTTACGTGAATCGAATTTTGGATTAGATCATCAAATTAAAATTCATCGTCTCGCTTAATTACTGTTTTAAGTATCGAGGATCTGTAATTGGTATTAACTTGGGTCTGATACCAGTTAATTACGATCGATACAAAGTTCGGTTTGAAAGCGAGCCAAGCTCTCAGGAATCCCAAAGCTCGTCTGACCGGCCGGGTAGAGCTGCCGCCATCTTTGCTTGAGCCTTCCAACCTGTTTCAGATCTGCACATTCTAGCCAAAAAACTTGAGTAAACTGTAACTTACGTACTAAAAATATGACGACTTTTTCGTATTGTTGCTTATAGTAAGTCAGGTTAAAATGTATATTAGCGTTATCTATCCTAATACGGGATATAGAAGATAAATTTTGACTCAATATTGCTTCTGAAAGATAAATATTTCTTAGTATCATTTGAGATAATTTTTTTATCAGAACTTTTTCCATTATTTTCTCTATTATTGTTATATATATACTATAAGTTCTTGTTAAGTTGATTAAACAAAAGGAATAACAAAATAATTCCTAATGCAATTTATTATGTTTCTTTAAATAATATTTAGGATGTTTTCAATCAGCAAATCTTCAGATTGATCCAACAAACTGTTTTAGGTATTTTTATATTATTATTGAATACCATACATACGTATGGAACAGCGCGGTGGATTTAAGCTCAAAATCCCCTCTCCTAAAAAGGGGAAAGATTTAGCCTTGTAGAAGAAAAATCGGCTGATAGTAATGATGAAGATGATTAAATTTCCATCTCAAAACTAATTAAATGCATGTCGGTTTGGGCGTAGTAAAAGCCGGTATAATATTCTGCGTGAGAGCTCAAGCTTTCTGGTCACAAATTACGAGTATTTAAATGAAACTGGCTTGTTTTAGCAATGGTAAAAAAATTGCACACGAATGCCAACATTGTTATTCTGTTTTCGGTTGAAATGTCATCGCGTGACTCATTTGACTCTATGGTAAATTAATGTTAGCGTATTAGGAGTTGCATTAGGCGGGGTTAGGTCAGCAGAAGGTTGTTAAGGTGTGTAAAGTGAATTAGTTTTATTAAGCTTACTCTCTCATTTCTTTAGTAGCTAAAAAGTTAATGACTTTAGTTTATGTACAAGAAAAAGCTTAGTTACTCGTACTTTTTAAGACGCGGTAGGAGTTACTGGGCGATGTTAGTAGAGCTTTATGCTTCGGAGAGCACTTATTAGTTTGTCTTGACTATTGATTATCTGATGGATTGATTATTGATGATTGTTTTGATTATTTGTTCATCATCTTTATTCACTAAATTAAAAAGGAAACAGTGAAATTAAGTTAATTCTTATACTTGTATTTAAAAACGGAAATTAGTTATAAAAACAAAACAATGTATAAATTGTAATTATTGTGGCAATTATAATCACCGATGTACGTGTTTGCATGTCAAATATAACAACAACTGTGTAGGAAATAGGAAGGTTATTTAATGCAAATAAATCAATCACACTCGTGGAATTCAATAAAATTATATTAATTTCATAAAATATATACCAGGTAGTAATTACACAGGTACCAGGTTTCTTTCTTGCAGGAGAGTGGATATGGTGCTTAGAGCAACTTAGAGAAGGATATTTTTTCTCTTTTAAACATATCTATGCTTTAAAGATGATATAAACCGGAGTTTACAGCTTAACGATGATCTCCGATGCAATTTAGTTCGGGCTGATGAAGAAAGTACAGGTCAAAAATATAGTTCGTATCAGGACGCGAATCCAGGACCTGGATTATAAGAGAGTTTGATCTTTGCAATTATAAGTAAGTAAATCAATCATACTCGTAGAAATCTATAAACATTATTCATATATTATATTAGCAGCGATTTCTCTATATTGATTTGAAAGCATTTATAGCAACACGAAGTAGTCATAATTGTTTCGGACTACTTGACTCTCAACACATCCTCATTAATGAACACTTGGTTGATTCTGAAAGAGAAATCCGGTTGATTTAGTATAGATATTGCTAGAATAAGTTACATGGCTACATTACGACGTCAGTATAAATATAATGATTGAATATTACTTTAAACATAATCAAATGAAAAAGGCTAAGTTGTGTAAAAAAGAGGTTCTGTACAGAGAGAAAAGACAGAGGAAGTCGTGGTTTGTAAAAATTACAATAAAGTTGAAGATCTTAATAACCATTTTCCTAGAGGCGATAAGTGTGTGTGTTAAATTTTCGTAGAGGGATAAATAAGACCTTAATGATATTTGAAATTAACCTCATGACCTTTGAGAAAATAAGGGTTCCTTCATTTATTCATCCAAGACTTTATTTACAAAAATTGTTACACGAAGTATCAAGTAAATATAAGAAATAAAAAATGTTAAATTTCTCTCTCAAAGAGATATCAAAATAAGTGATACAAGCTCAATAGTCCTTTTTATTAAAAGTTATATTTTCGAAAATTAGTATATTGCTCATGTCGGTGATATGTAATGTATGTGAAAAGAATTATACAAACCGCTTTGCGTTATAACGCACAACGCAACTTGAAACGCAAACGAGAAAGCCTCAGTGTGCGAGGTTCAAAGTATCGGATAATTGCTCAGTTTAGTAGCGAGTGACAGGAGCGCGATGTTATCACGTTTGATAAATCGCCTCCCCTTGCGTTGCGGACTCGCTTATTGATGCGTTGACTTGCGCTTGATTACCTTTCATATACAAACCACCATGCTCGCGGTATTTAATTGTAAAAGCTATATCAATCACACATATATTGATATGCAAAATGTATTATAAAAGCATGTTAAAGCATTTATCTAGCAATGTAGCACCATTCGTTGGAAGTGGACTCAAGGTGTTAGAACTGCGACTTTACAAAGCTGTGTTGGTTGATTTAGATCGACCTAACGACATACAGCGAACAGCAGGAAATCGAGGCTCAGGCCATTGTGTTTAGAAGTCCTTACAGAAGGAGGACCAGCCTAAAATTAGAGTTGCTGAACAAGACCGGATCTGAAACAAAATAAAATATGTATTTAAAGAAAGTATTTACATGTATCGGAAGTTTAAAGGCAAACTAATTACGTTTATAAAAATGATTCCGGTTGCTTTTTAAAAATAAGTCTCGTGACATGTGGAGGACAAACATTGCAAGTACCTACATAATATTGAAAAAAATTTGCCTAAGTAAATATCGTATTACATAAAACAAGAAATCTGCGAGTATTGACGCCAAAGCGATATGAATGAACAAACATGTGACTGTAATAACTGACAGAGCGGAACCACGCATGCCAGTTAAGTAAATATGCACTTTATCTTTCTAAAGTTACACTTAAAAATATATAACTAATATTTTGATTTTACAAAAAAAGGTTTTATTACCAGTCTTTCAATTTCGTAGTATAAACTTAGCCTCTTCTTAGCGTCTGTCTTTAAACCTGGTAAATACGCAATGGATTTTCATCAATAAATGGAGTGATTTTTTACCGTAAATAACTGTCTGACTGTCTCCTTGATATAATGGTTAGGCTTTTTGAGCACAAGGTCGAGATTCGAATCCTGGGTCGGGTCGTGAAAAATTCCGAGCGTTTCTTTCTTCTATGAAATATTTTCATATGCTTATTAATACATCTTTCGATTGGAATATGACAATACTGCTTAGTGGCAGAAGAGCATGGCGATCATAGTTGCACGAACGAGTTTTGTCACAAATAGTTCTACCTACTGCTATTAAATTTAAGTCCGGCCTACCAAGGCTTTGTTTCTTATGATGTGATATAATAACATAAAGCATAATAATTATAATTGGTGCATAACATGATTGTAATAGCTGTTGAAGCGGAACGCATGTCACCTTGCGACAGATACTCGTACAACGCACGCCGCGCTCACCTTTCACCCGCTCTTGTCAAAACTTAACTCAAATAGAAAATGCGACGTGATAATGACCGGTGATCTAGCACCGTGGCCGATGACATTGCGCAATAACTAAACGTATAATCGAAGAGCCAGCATAACGAAGAGTTACGGTATAGTAGCAAAATATTATGGTTGGTATATTATTGCACCTACCGTAGGTGAAATGGACATCCACTAATCCCATCCAGGGTGTACCCAGAAGTCGCAATGTATCAAAATTGACTCTCAAAGCGTGATCGCAGCATGTCTGCCGTTTTAAAAAAAATCAAACGAAATATATATTGCGTTATTTAAATTTACTTGAGCACATCTATGAAGTCTAGGAAGTCCAAGATTAAGGAACGGCACCGACATCAGCTAAAGTTTATTTATTTACGTGGCAAAGCACTTCTTGGGTTTTCGTAAATATCCTTAAGTAACTTAAGTAGGAAGCTTGGGTTACTTTTTCTAACTAAAAAAGTATAATCAAAATCGGACTATTCTTGTAAAAAGTTATTCGTAGTCATGTATGAAAAAAAATTAAAAATAAATATACCCGTCACATACAAAACCTTCTTCGGTTTTTTCGTCGGTTCAAAATAAATAATTTTATTTACAGAAACATACTAATGGTAGACATTTATTCCGGTTCTTAACCTAAATTTGACGTTGAGTATCTCTGAAAAATTCAAACTCGTTCATTAGAGTAATTTTTGTATGAAGTTTTCTATTATTTCATAAATCTGGGGTTTGTTGGCTCTTAGGCTGTAGTATTGTCTGCTTGTAACACTTCACTTCACACAAATTCACCTGCTACCGATTTTACGGAGTCCATTTCAATTCCAAGTCTAACTAATCTACAATGTGACGATTAGAGCTTAATAGCTATTTCTTTTTTGTTACTTTTAATGCGATTTTTTTTCGCGTCTAGCGTCAACGTTGGTTCACGTTTTGGCTTTTTCAGAAATAATAGTTACGAAATGGCTCTTTTATATTGCTTATATTGCTATTTATTGTAAAATGATCGTTTGAGGACGTACTCGACGTTTATCGATGTTGCTAAACAGTACTAATTATCATATTTATGTATGAATAAAAATTTTTAACAAAAAAAAGAACCGACGCAAAACGCACTAAAACGTAAAAAATAACTGTGACATTTACGTGCTTTAATTTACTTAAGCACACTAGGAGTCGGTGCTAGCCAAGGTTTCTACTTTAACAACATTATAACTACTCTATATCTATAATCTACTTTAAGAACACAATCTCCTCTATTTTTTTCGTCGGTTAATAAATATAGTTCAATTACAAATTGACATTGCCTTAGGTTGAGAGACTCTTTTACCAGGTGGGTTTACCATTTTCTTCAAATCATGTGACAAAAGATTAAACTTAAGGGTTACTTTTTGTCATTGTAGGTACTTAATATTTGAGGGAACAGTCAGATGGTCTACCTGACGTTAACTATAAAACTTAACCTAACCTAGCCTTTAACTTTATAACGATTTGCATGGGAACATTTCTAAGTTTGGTTTACTTTGACCCGTTAAACTGAGGAGCTTTTAAGCCTAATAATACAAATACACCTGTTATGATGCCGGAAACCATACCTTTTAAACACAACGCTGTACTTAGTTTGTCATTTACATTTTTGCGTTAATTTATAAAATGATGCAAAATTTTAAATAAAAGTACTTAATACTCCTAAGAACCACCTTTGTTGAAAGAGTCTACTACTAAATTTAATTCTCATTTTATTTCTTACTCAGGAATTCCTTTACATTAATATTATGACGTGTAGTTTCACGTCTAACAGGATGTGAATGGACATTACACGAAACAAGAACTGTCGCCGAGTGAGTGTCTGACTACAAATGACATCTGTACGTCTGACATCAATTCAAATATTAATATTATTCAAATTGAGTTTTGAATTATTTTATCTATGTAGATGTTTAAGTACGTGACGATATGCTATTATAATGGTTTAATTTTAAACTTTCATATTTTAAGAAAATTGTTGTTTTTTTTAATATTCCCTATTTAACTCCAGTTAATCGTAAATACGAGTCGATACTACTGATGGTAGGCAAAGTTTTTCTGTCTCGATAATTCGATCCAGCTATGAACGTTAGGACCCTTTGTGACCACGGTACCTACATGCTCAAAATATATAATTTAATCGTAAATAGTGGTAGGAGTACGGTGCTCGAACGAGGCGGGATTTAACTAAAGACATGGGACCTCAATAGCTCCAGCTAGAGGCTTTTTCTAATATTACATATCAAGAATTTTAAAAATTAATTAAAAGCTTTTCGTCCTATATATTGATTGAGATATTCCATTGTAATGTAGTATACATCTCCTTCAATTTTTTCTTGTAAGAAACACCTTAGATAAGTTAAACACTAGAAACAAATAAACATAGCTGATGTAACAAAATGAAGAGATAATTTGTTCTGAATATAGAGACACAAATGGTCACTATGAAAACGCAAGATAAATACTTTAGACGGCCTTGAGTGGCCCTGGTCAATGACCAGAGAAAGGAGTGCGGCCTAGTCGATGTTATGTAAATCTTTAACTGAGATTAATTTATAATCTTTGTCATACATTGATACGAGTGGTAGCGGCGAAATTCTTGAAAGTGACTTTCGTAATTCGATTGATCATAGGACAAGTTTTTATAACACCAGATACTAGTTGTCATAGGTTTTCTTTGATAAAGGGTTTCAAGTTTTAAGATTTAATCAAGGTTTTAGGAATTAGATATAATTTTTTATTATTTATTTATTATTTAAAATAAACCAGCGTTCATAATATTTAAATATATATGGGCTGGGAATCTTGAATCTTGTTGTGGCACTAATTTAAACTTTTATTATATTTCTCTTAGGAATCCAAGGTTTAGGTATCTGAAGAAATAAAAAAGTACAAACTTAAATAATCTATGAATTTCAAATGTTCTCCCATTAAATCTAAAGTACGTTACCATTTATATGGATGGATTCATACGGCGCACTACCTTTTTTTGGTTTGTCAGAGACAACAATGGTTGGTTGGTTTATTAAACAAGGATTTTTATATTTCCTATGTGTATACTAACATTTTCACCTGTTACTATCCCACGTACTCGTATATTCTTGGAGGCGCGTGAAAGTATGCACTTAGTGTCGACGTGGGCGGCGAGGACGTCTATAACAATCACTTATAATAATCGTTGATTGATACTATTCAATCTGGTTGCGCAATAAGATATTTATAGTTATTTGTATATATCAATTAGTTATTATTGCGGGTATAAATTAAGCACCTATGTTGAAAAACACTGGAATAATAATGATTTTAGTTAGTGGTAGTATAGAAGCTGCGTGGTACTTTTCATAGTCCTTTTGTTTAATTATAAATTAGTTCAAAACTATTTAATTGGTATAAATGATGCGAGTGATTTACCAAAATCTATGTAACTCTGGATAGGTTGAACATTGCACAAAATGATCTAGTAAAGTTGCAAAAGTAATACATGTTACAATTCATTTAAGACAAATTTAAATACAAGGTGTCGCGACACATCCCATGATTCCATCTTATTCAAGTGTCAATTACAAATGACTTCACCTGTCATTGCCCACGTGCATGTGTTGTCACTAATGTGTCTGCACGTGAAAGTATGCAGATCATATCAGCGTAGGCGAAGGCGTGCATGATACTAGATTAAGAGTTCGGACTGGCAGAGGTTGTTATGTAATGAGTTCGCCGAATTGTTGATCGGTTTGATAAGTTTCGGTTACTTGAATTTTAAGCGTATCAAAAAACTGATTACAACATTTATATTTGGCTTCTTACACATTATTTCTATTTGTTTTTGAATTGCTGTTCAAATAAAGGTAAATGAATAAAATAAATTCATTTATCCAAAATGTCTGTTAAGTTTTATGATTTAACAATTGAATCGATTTTAACGTATTTTATAGAGAAATTTTTTTAACAAAAAATAGAACCGACTCAAAATGCCTGTGCCAAAAAATAACTGTGTCATTTAGTTGCTTTAATTTAGTTAAGCATATCTATGAAGTCGCCTATATATTAGAGCGCCTTACCGCTAGGCCAGGCTCCCAATGACGTCGACGCCGAAATTATTGAATTGAATTTTTATATTATGATTTTGAGATCCAGGGGGTGTTAGGTATTTTCGTTACGGAATTTCTGAATTCGGTCTCAAGGTCCGCGATAGAAGCTATGTAATAGCTTAAAAAAAATATACGTGTCGAATTGAGAACTTCCTCCGTTTTTTTTCGTCGGATAAAAAACATAGGTGACTGTAATTTCTCGCCGGCGTTATTCTATTAATAAAAGTCAAGTAATATTATTTTTATATACACATACTTCTGCGTAGGTACTAAGGTTTAATTATTCCGAAGTGGGATGCGTAAATAATGTTACGCAACAACCCAGTTTGGCAAATAGTAGCACTTTGTTGTCTTGTTTCAAACATTTCGTTGCTAATTGGAATATGAACATACTATACTGAAGAACGGTCCAAGTGAAAGTCGATTGCATAACAGATTTTGAGTTCGAACTAATCACACGTAGTAACTGGTCATTTATATTAAAAGTTATTAACTCTTTATCGAACGCTCATAGAAAATGAATGTGAAATATAAATGTTGATGGGTTTTAATAATACGTTTGTGGATGTAATCAAAATAAACGTTTTCTTATCATGGCGATCGTTATGCACGCAATTTGAATATATAATTGCTTTTCTATTTTTATTCAGAGTAACGAGTGAAAATAAACTAAATTAATAACAGGTGCTTGGAAGTTTAATGTTAAAATTCAAAGTCAAAAATAATGTCAAATATGCTTATTTTACTAGCACTTTTAAAAAGTCATGTTTAAACTATTATTATAATGTAATGGTGAGAAAAATGTAAGGTCAGAAACTGGAAATGATAAGCTAATTTATTATTACAATTATCGGCAAAAATCCAACAAATTATATCTGAAAAGTAATCCAGATTCAAAGACTGACCTATTTAACTTGTGTCGTGGCTCGAAAATTAGATAAAGTAATGTTATTAATTGAGCTTTTTATTGTAGATTTCGCGTGGATCTGCTTATTTCTGCTATTATTGCTGTATTTGTGTTGAATGCTATATTTGTGTGATGATAATAGGGCAAGGTATAGGTATTTTATAGGTTGGCAGACGTAGGCCAGTAATTAAAAGAGAAAATTAGAAATTAATGGTTCTTTAGAATTAAATTATAATTAAAGTTATTGTATCCAGTTTTATAGTTGATAAAGTAATAAAAACCAGTATTCGTCGCGTACAGCCGACAAGCCTATGTTATTGACCCGTAATCAACTGTTAAGTTAACTGTAGTCAAACATTTAATTTGTACATCTTTGTGTTCCGCACACGTATCATATTAACAAATGGACACATTTAATTGGCTGATATTACGAGTAGCGGTATTTCGGTGTGAAAATCAATAAAATACTTGGTAGCTTACATTAAGGCCGTTCACACTGACCCGTTTTACAATTGGGTTAAAGCAACTGTTTTCTTTTCTAACAATCACAAAGCGATAAAAGTTTATAATCATCAGTAAAAACATTATAATCATCAGTCTGCATCGGTATAGGAGAGAGGATTAGGTTAGGCCTTAGGTTTAGGGTAATAATGATTGATTTTATAACGATTATTAGACTACTGAAAGTATAGAGTAAAATTGACGGCTGAGTGGCGCAGTGGGTAGTGACCCTGCTTCTAGGCTGTGGGTTCGATTTCCACATCTGGAAAATGTTTGTGTGATGAGTATGGATGTTTTCCCGTGTCTGGGTGTTTATATATATATTATAAGTATTTATGTATAATATATATAAAAATATTCATCAGTTATCATAGCACCCATAACACAAGCTACTTATATGGCGATGTGTGTAATTGTCCTATAATATTTGTTTATTTAATATTTAAATTGCCCGCAATAAATCATTTTTCGCATAAAAACGCACATAGGTACCTACTAGGATATTAAATATATAATTAAATTGCAAGTATCAAACTTAGTTGTTCCAACATTTGCACTATAATTTTGGGAATAATGCCTGATATTTTTATATGATGATATACGAGTTGAGACTTGAAAGCAAAACAAACACATATTCACCCTTATAAAAAAACATACATACCTACCCGAAAAGTTTTTAGCCTATATAATAATAGTTTATCTTTTACTTTGTGTAGCCAAACTCTAACAATAATTAATGTTAATGATTTGTAAAAATTTCCCATCCTTTTCTGAGGCACGTAACATCAACAAATTCTAAATTCTAACCACTTAGAAATACTTGAAGCAGAAAGTCTCATTAGTATAGTTGGTTTGAACAAATATTTTTGATTAATTTTAACGAGAGCTTAAATGTAATACGTCAGTGTGTTCAAGGCTTAAGTTGAGATCGTCAAAACGGAAACTATTATTTTCCATTTAAGGTGCTCATTTAAATAATTAACAAGTTTTTTATCCTTTATGTAACGGCCAAATTATTGATACTTCTTACGTCTGTTTTAAAGACATGTTTTATACATATACATACATGTATGTAGGTATGTATTATGTACTAATTTACACTTTGAGATGGTACTTTAGAATAAAGTGCTTTTGTGTGTCTATTTCTTTACTGGGTTCGTTTTGATATAATTACTTGAGTTTCAATTACTGTTATTATGGAACAGTTTCATAATAATGGAGCTGTATTTAATCCTTACTAATATTATAAACTTGACTGCCTCGTTGGTCTAGTGGTTAGCCTATGTGATCCCGAGGTCCTGGGTTCGATTCCTGGGTCGAGTCGCGGAATAATTCTGAGCTTTTTCATTCTTCTTAGAAATGTTCAGTACATTCCAAGCCCGGAGTCTGGAAGATGGAGGTGTTACACCCCCGTGCCTCGGAGAGCACGTTAAGCCGTCGTTCCCGGTCACTATCATCAACATCTGATAGTGATCTTTTTTTTTTATCGACTACAAGTTGGCCCTTGATTGCTATCACACCTGATGTTAAGTGATTCTCACCCTAAGCCCGCCAACGCGCATTGGAGCAGCGTGGTGGGTGTACACTCCATAACCCCTCTCCTATAAGGAGGGAGGCCTAGCCCTGTAGTGGGCCGTTTATAGGCTGATAATGATGAACATTATAAAGGTGAAATTTTGTATGTATAGATGGACGGATGTTTCACACTTTCAAGCAAAAACTACTAAAACGATTTTCATGAAACTTCACAATAATATAGCTTACATATCAGAATAACACATAGGCTACATTTTATACCCAAATTCCCACGGGAATGAAAACTACGCGAGTGAAATCGCGGGCGTCCTTTAGTTCAAAATAAATGTTTCACAGCCCTGTGAAACGTATGCACATCAGCCGCTAGCTAGTGAAGTGAAGCAATGAGGAAGCGACGAGTTGTCGCGCCCGCCGGGATTGCCGCCCTCGCTTGTGCGGCCTTTGCGGTTTAGGGTTGCCTCTAACGCAATTTAAATTTATATTTTTATATGTAACATCCATTGTGACGGCAAACGTCATGACGTTTATTTTTCCAATGAACCAACTTCATTCCGTTTGCTGTGAGTTTTACTGATATAAATATTAGTGAAAATGGCGCAACCTTTATACATAATAGCAATACATAACAATTTAATATGGTGCTATTTGGATGTTCTAACGCTAATTTCTAATATTGGCTACAATATTTTGCGTACATACATACGTACTTACCATCACGCCTCATTCCCAGGGATAGAGTCCAACCTTACACTCGCCACGATGCTTGCATATCTCTCTCTACATTTACCTGGGGTAATTTTTATAATTCGTGAATTGTAACATTTTATTTATTGGTTTCCGATGCAATTATTATTATAAAGTTATTTATTGTTTTTATAACTTTAATGCTTTACTACTAAAGTTAAAAGTTCCTTGCACACTTGGCTGCACCGACTTCATAGATTGCTTAAGTCATTTAAGCAACAAATGACACAGTAGTTGTTTTTTTAGTGCGTTTTATTCTATTTTTATTTAAAAATTTTTATTATAACATAGATTTATTTATTGGTATCCGATGCAATTTATTATAAAAAAAAACAATAAATAACTTTATCTTTATTTTTATTTACAAAACTTGCACTCTATGCAGTGATGGATTGCAGTCACTCATCCGGTATGTGTTAAGTGCCTAGTATCATATGGTATGCAGATAGGTAGTAATTGAATAAATAAATAAATAATTTTTCACATGAATAAATAAATAAATTATTTTTCACATCAAAATAAGCTGGTTATTAGTGACAACCCTGATTTTACGAGCTGTATCACGAGCTCAAGTGAACTGTACGCTGTAGGTGCAGCTTGCACTCAATGGCCTTGCGAGTATGCCATCCGACCTTTGTTTATGGGCTTGGCTGATTTCGGTTTAATTGGGCTTATCACCCTTCCATTACCGCGAAATTTATGTTATCTCAAACGCATCGGATATTAAACGAATAGTAAACGCACTGGGAATTTCTAACGACGTTACTTGCGTCCTTAATATATTTTACTACTAATTATATAAATTTGTGCTTCTAATTAACTTCCAAGTGAATTTTTAAGACTTACAACTCTACCTGTAAGCAAATTTTTAAAATCTACAAAAAATCGCTAACGAGAATCGCGTGTTACTTTTATAACAATAATTGTTGACTAATTGTAAAACTGAACCAAAGATTTTTTCAAAAAATAAAACCCGAAACAACAGGCAAACTTGCAGTCAACGATTTTTTTTTAATATTAGTAAGGCTTGGAGGCTTTAATTAGAGTAGCAGCTAAGATCACCTAACACACAGTTGCTTTATTATGAAAATAATAGAATCTACGATCGTCGACCCTAGCCCATTCAAGCTAAATCATTCTCCCAAGTGAAGCCTCTTACGTGCATTCAATGCCCTTGTGATTATATACCATCAGCGTCGTTGTTTATCGGCCCCACTCCAATGGTACATGTTCTTAGAAGAATTGCAGCTAAATTAATGTTCTAACTACTAACTAGCTCAATTGTTGTTGTTGTAGTTATTTTCCCATATTTTTTTAAATGTTTCCTTGTAAATATTTTTTCATGTAGATGATATCCCCATTTCGAATTAGAACAAAATGTCATAATGACATAGTTTATGAGCATCAATGTGTAGCGAAAATAAGTAAATTTTAGCATTGATTTTCTTAACTATGAATTATTTTTTTTACTATTTCAGCTCTGTATATTATTATATTTTTGATGGGTTTATAATAATAACTCTTTATATTATGCTAAATGGTTTGGCACACATGCTCGCCGATGATATATTCAAATGCGATTTGAAATTTTGAATTTACAAGAATAGAAATTATTTATTTTGATTTCTTTGCGTAAACTTGATTTTGCATGAATTTAATTAAAGTAGAATTAGAAGTCTCATGTCTCTATTATATTATTCACTTCACTCACCTTAAAAATATACTCGATAATATTATTGTTTAAATATTTAGCAGGATTATGTACTATGAATATTAAAATTAAATTATAGGAACATTACAAACATTTCACTAAAGTGGCATATGAAAACTGATCAAAGTTAAACGGATATTACTTGCCTCAATGTAATATCATTTCCCATGTATGCATTTATACAGGAAATGCAATTATGAAAACGGTTATTCGGACTTCAAAGTGAAGGTTTCAATCGTACAAAGTAGTTTGTACGTAAATATTTCGCTTTCTATATGTATGGCTATATTATTGCAGGCTTTATGGAGAAAGTGTGAAGATATATACAAATAAGTGAAAAACCATAAATTACAGAATGTCTGTGACTTGTCTATGTAACCTAAACAATCGAAAGGTGCGTAAATCTTCTTGCTAATTGATGTAACTATCTAGTATTGCGTTTACTTGCGTAAAATATGTGAAACTATATTTTCCTATTTTCTTTATTTTCGCGAAGAAGGTGTGACTAGTCCTAGTGGGTTGTTGAAAGTTTGTGTTTATTAAACCATCCTTTACTTATTCCTTCTAATAAGCCGAAGGTTAGGTTCTTAGTGATTATTATTTATTAGAAAATTTTAATACATACTAAATTTTAATTTGTTTCATTTTAATTTCAATAATAAGTAGTTGAAAGTGTACAACACATAATATATTTAACATAATATTTTCGCATAACATGGAAATCAGCGAAACGCATGGTTCCAGTTGTGTGGCAACCTAGAAATTAGTAAGAAGCAAAATAGTTGTTATCTGGTATTAATAACATATTAATAGCAATAAATGTGTAGTAGTCAATTTATCATAATAACTATAAAAACGTAATTAGGAACGAAAGGGAGCGAAGCGCGTGCGTTCACTCTTTGGAAAATTGCTCATTTGCTCGTAGATGCGTTGTGCCGATCTTTGATGTTGGCGCGGTGTTTACACGCCTCGGTTGCTGTGTAATCTGACACTTACACGAGAATTCATTTGCTTAATGAGCGTGCTCTGTTTATGTTTGTGTTTTTTAGTGATTATAAAATGTAAACATTTTAAAAATCGTTACTTTGAACAGGAATTTATGAACAAAATCACTAAATGTAAGTACATTGAACAGGAATTTATGAACAAAATTAACAGTTAGCATAGAATAATTACAAGAAACGTCAACCATCTTCAAAAATCTCAAAGATGTTGGCTTTTGTGAAGGTGATGCAATTTTGAATTTTTTTTTTAAATTATCTTTTACACGAATTGTTTTTAATTATTAATCGGTTTGAAGGCTAGATACTGTTTAAACAAAAAAATAATAATTTACTCAGTCAGTAAACGGAGTGAAGTAACAAACATTAAAAAAAGCATACGCGTTGAATTGAGACTTTCTTTTTGATGCAATATAAAATATTTTCTTAAAAATTGCTTAAATACGACAAAATGCGGTGTGTTACGCAATCGTTAACATTGGTACAAAGTTAACACGCTTCAGTTGCTATGTAATCTATTATTCATCATGGGATAACAGATTACAGAGATTAGATTTTACTTTATTTTACTACGATTTCCATGCGGTTTTTTTATCAGATACAGTGATTCAAGAGGAAGGTTTATGTGTATAATAAATGCTTAATATAGTAGAAAAACAGTGATAATTTTAGAGGTTTTTGATGTGATGACGTAAATTACTGCATTTTTGCGCTTACATTGCAAACGCTGACTAAACCGTACGAGATATATCAAAATAATGTACTACAGTATTGCACATCTTAAAAAGGTCAATAAAAAAGTCAGCGATGGTATACGTCTATCTATTAGGGATAATCCACAATAACCATTCTTAATCTTTTACTTTCCACCAAAAGTGATGGTTTATTTACGAAGCGATTTTAAGCAACAACACTGCATTAATCCTTATCCAATAAAGTATCTTAAATACTTTGTGCATTCAATATAGATCACTAATGCCCTTTACAACATGTAATTTAAGTGAATATTTTCCAAGAAAATACGACTCAAAATGCAGGAATATACTTTAGTATCAGCATTATACCCGTGCGAAGGGGCGAGTAGCTAGTTTAAAATAAAACTATAAGTCATTTTTATATTTGTTATACCGAAGCGTAGACGTATAACGCAAAACACTTCCCAACAGGTAATTTATGCTGAAGAATTTCAAAGAATAAAATAAAACTCAGTATTTTATATTCTAACCTTTTAGCAATGAATACCGTATTCGAAACTCGAACCTAGACCTCGTGATCCAAAGCGACATAAGCTCATCACTGGACACACGAGACAGGTATGCATGTCATTGTAAGATCCGTCAATTCATGAGAACGTCATGAATGGAGCCATCGATATTCGTCACGTGTTAGCTACTCGTGGGTTTGCATTCCCATGCAGTGCGAAGGTGCTCTCGAGGTTGGTGACCTCTATTGTGCACCTATCTAATGCGATGTCGCATAATTAGCTGTACGGTAACATTGGCCGCGGTTGTCTCCGTGTAAACCGCCTATCACTTACTTTTTGTGCAAATATCTAAAGCTTTTCCATGAAAGAACGGCCCGTGTAAATTGCCTATAACTATAACTATATTTTATGTGCAAATGTTATAGCTGAAGCTTTTTCATGTAAGATCGATTCGTGTAAACTGCTTAACGCTTAGATGTTGTGTAAATATGTATCTCTATGATAAGAAATATCACTTTTTATATCAATTCGACACGTATATATATATATATATATATTTATGTATGACCACGCATAACTTTTTACAGTGTTGTCCGATTTTGATATTTTTTTTTTATTAGAAAGGGCATACATCCAAGGTGGTCCCATTGTCCTCATGTTAGGATCTGATGATGATATCCTGGGGAAATTGAAGGAACTCTTCAAATTTTGGAGGCACGCTTACAGCGATTTCGGTTTTTGACTCGGTATCGGTAGCTTTTTGGCTACTAGTGCCATATAATATACTATGACAGTATAGTACGAGTACGCTTCGTGGCGATAAATCACTAAAAAGTAAGAAATAAAAATTTTTAACAAAAAATAAACCTAAAACGCACTAAAAAGTAAAAAATAATTGTGTAATTTAGTTGCTTTAATTTACTTAAGAATATCTAGGAGTCGGTGCCAGCCAAGGTTTCTACTTTCAAGGATGTTACCTAGAAGCCACAAACTGCTTTACTACGTAAAATAAATGTTCCTTAAACTTGCTGGCACCGACTTCATAGATATGCTTAAGAAAATTAAAGCAACTAAATGACACAGTTATTTTTTAGTTTTTAGTGCGTTTTGAGTCAGTTCTATTTTTTGTTAAAATTTTTTATTAACCAATGAGATCTATAAAAGTATACATTTCCAATCACGACAAAATATCATATCTATCTATATAATCTATACTATCTTCATAATGAGTAATTATTAACTGACTTCAAAAAAAGGAGGTTATCAATTCGACCCGTATGTATGTAATATTTCCAGAACTGCCCAGTTTTTGCATATGTTAGTCTATATCAGCGTCTGAACAAATATGCCAAATTTCATAAGTGTATGTATGTATTTATTAAAATTCACTTTAAGATTAACTTATTGCAAATAAAACGTAAACTAGATATCAAATACGATATTAAAAAAATACTATACCAGAAGCCAAGTCTGAAACGCAAGCGCCGCAAATACATTCGTCCATAGTTATTCCGTTATGGCGCTTAAAAGTTTGAACAAAAAATTATCACAATTAGAAATACATATTATATTAGTCAGTTAAATATCCGGTTCAGACTTCTTGTTAGAATTGTTATCTGCACTATAAAACCTAATATATGCAAACATTTGTGTCGGAAGGAAAGAATTAGAGACACGCGCGATTTCCTTGTGAACTCCCTCACTAATTAGAACATCTTATTTGCATACACTTTCTTCGTGTATGTACTTTTCTAAATAGCTGATCACTTTTTCTGTATTTAGCAATTAGTAATACAATCTGGGTAAGAACTTTAATGAAATTGCTACATTGATCCAGTGGTTAATCATAGGCTTTGGGGCATGAAGTACTGGATACAAGTCTGGGATCGCTATACGAAATATTGAGCTGTGTGGCTAGTGTAAGATTTTACCGCGTCGATATCGAGAACGGTAAACGCAAATTTTATATGACACTAGCTGTTGCCCGCGACTTCGTCCGCGTGGACTTCGATTCAGTAACCAGTATATACAGTTAGTATTGACATAAATGCAGCGACATCTTTTCGACGCAGGTACAAAGACTGGAATCATATTCAAATTGAGAAACACAGAGAATAACTCCGAACGTGACTGAGAGAACCGAACAGAGCCCGAGACTTGTGCCACGGGTGTAGGTTTAAAAGAGATCTCTTAGTGACGGCCGTCAACACTTACCTACTCTGTTCAAGTTATTCTCCCTGACCAGCCAAATTTAGGGATATTTGTTTGTTACATCCGATCAATAATCCGACAAATTAACTAAGGAATAATCACAATCATGACCAATAATAACCAATAAAATAAAATATTAACAAATTGAGCTATCAATAATAGTGATTAATAAATGTGGCGTGGTCTGAGTTCCGACTGAGAGATGTGATCGCAGTGAACGCCACGAAGAGAATCAGCATCGACTCTCCAGAGTCCAGACCGCTGCTTTATATCGGCATTGATCGGTCATCCTCGCCACTACCGAACTCCGCCGAGTAGCTGTCATGATACTACTCCGCCAACAAATCCATTAAGAAATTAAAATTTTCAATTTACCCCCCTTTTCTCCCCCTAGGGGGAAAATTTTCAAAAATCCTCTCTTAATGTTCACTTGCTTTACTGATGAAAGCGACATACAAAGTTTCAAGTAAACCCATCAAAAAATTAAAATTTTTACCTCTTTTTTTTATGTAAACTTTCAATTTACCCTCATTTTCTCCCCATAGGGGGGAAATTTTGAAAAATCCTCTCTTAATGATTACTTGCTTCACTGGTGAAACCTACCTACAAAGTTTTAAGTGAATCCATTAAGAAATTAAAATTTTCAATTTACCCTCTTTTCTCCTCCTAGAGGGGGGATTCTCGAAAATTCTCTCTCAGTGATCACTTGCGTTACTGGTGGGACCTAGATACAAAGTTTCAAATGAATCTATTAAGAAATTAAAACTTTCGATTTACCCCCCTTTTCTGTCCCTAGGGGGGAAATTTCCGAAATTCCTCTCTCAGTGCTCACTTGCTCCACTGGTGGAACCTATATGCAAAGTTTCAAGTAAATCCATTAAGAAATTAAAATTTAAAATTTACCCCCCTTTTCTCCCCCTAGGTGGCAAATTTTCAAAAATCCTCTCTCAGTGGTCGCTTACTCTACTGGCGAAACCTATATACAAAGTTTCAAGAAAATCCAATAAGAAATTAAAATTTTCACCCCCTTTTCTCCCCTTAGGGGGGAAAAATTTCCAAAAATCTTCCCTCAGTGGTCACTTGCGTCACTGGTGGAACCTACATACAAAGTTTCAAGTGAATCCATTAAGAAATTAAAATTTTCAGTTTTCCCCCTTTTTCTCCCGCTAGGGGGGGAATTTTGAAAAATCCTCTCTTAGTGGTTGCCTACTCCTCCTAACAAACATACGTGCCAAATTTCAGCTCTCTACGGCCAGTAGTTTCGGCTGTGCGTTGTCTGTCAGTCAGTACATCACTCAGTAACGGAAGAGTTTTATATATTAAGATTGACACTCACCCATTTGAGTTTTCTCTCGATACTGCTAGGGGCGCTGCTTCAATTCCATATAAAATTTGCCTTTACGCGAATGTGAAGTTTTCAATTTGTTTTGGTGAAAGCTCACACTAGGCACTCAGTTCGTTCTTCCCGAAAATTCCTGTTGAGACTTCTCTTAGCTCTGAAATGTAATACCTAGTGTTATATTTCTGAGAATCATTGAGCGCATTAAGTTGACGGTCTCGATCAATATCGAAATAGGAAAACCGTTGCCATGATAAGCTCACTTTCGCATTGAAGCAGCGGGGTGGGTCTAAGCCCCATATCCATTTTTCTTAAGGTCTGACCATCTCACATTGTCTTATTATTATGTCAGACAGATTATTTGTATAAGATATCTCATTGTTCTTTTATAATAATGGCTCAGTTAATCCCCTGTGAAGCAATCTATTCATAATATCATCCATTCTGTGGTACTATTAACTCGCATTTTATAAGCTTATCGAAAAAAAAATACGTGAGATTAATAATGCGACAGTGTTTTATTTTTTTCCTTTAACTTTATACAAATACACAGAACTTAATAAAAACGTACTGAATACAAACCAATGGGATGCAATAAAGACAGTACGAGTATGTCAGTAGTTCGACATAACAATGCTTTTCGTGTAAGTGCTATACAAAAGGAATTGAATAAATTTGACGCTATAAAAATGCCTATGCTATGACTCATTGCTATAAATAGTCTGATAGTTTTTGCGAAATAATTCCGTTTACAAGACCCTTTGTCATAATAACGATTGTAAATTGCTTAAAGACATAATAAATTCTTTATTTCTTTTATTTATATAGCCTGAACCATATCAATGCAACAATCTAACACTTATTTTCACTACTGTACTTTTAAGTTAACGTTTGGAATCTCAATAACAACACTGAATGATCATGAGAAATCCCCATAAAAAGAATTGGTAGCACCGCGTCAAAATTCACAAAGTATTTCTAGAAACAGGCATGAGACCGTTTGGCTGAAAAAAAGTTATGAAATTTTGTTTTTATATTACTCTTCTTTTTTTGCTACATTCAATATTTGTGATATTATTTTCAATGTACAGACATTCGGTTTCTATATTACACGTACCTATGTATAAACTGAGAAGTGAAAATCTAGAAGTATCTGATAGTGATCGATATTGATAAAACAACACATTGGAGCGACAAGTCTAATCTCCATAACTCTACTTCTATAAGAAAGGAGTTTATGTCTTAAATCTCATGAGCTATTAAGATAGACTAATAACAAAAATATTCAAATATATGTAACTTATACACTGTAGTCGTTTATAAACCAACTTTTTCTTCGCAATAACTAGGGCGTGTTTATTATTCCTTTCCATATTTCACATGCTACATTCGGCCATGTTAGCATATTTTACCAGTTAATCTGAGATTAGTGTGTTTGACAGTGTAAATAAAAGAAACCTTATTACCGAAAATGAGTTCTACTTTCTAAATATTCCGCGATCAAGTGGCACACAAGGTTACCGGTTTAAAATTGTCTAAAGATTTTTACACCTACTTTACTTAAGTGTTAAAAAACTCTTAGGATACATAACTCCTATAACTTAATAAAAAGTATACTAATTATTGTGGTTACAATATAAGTACCTAATTAGTAATTAATTAGCTTAGCAGGAAATCTCTTAAATATTGAATAGAAGCTATCCAGAAGTTCATTATGAACAGTGAATATTTATTATGCTATACCTATGCTACGTCAGTCCAGTAGACCTATGATGCGTCAATAAGTACGTGTAGGTATTTTGTTTCGTCTATAGAAAGAGATCCATTTCGTCACAACGATAGAGAGAGCGCGATGGTTTTGATTTTGCTAGTTTAGTGGACAGCATGTCTTTTTCTCCACACGAGATATATCTTTTGACGCATCTCAGGTAATGATAGAGAAATTCAGTAGGTACGTAAAAAATAATTATATTAAATAATGCAGATCTAGTCATTTAAAATTTAAATCTAAGATATAGACTTAATAAGAAATATTTTAATATACGACTTAATTGCTTAATGTCGCACCTTGTTTGCTACGTAGCATATTTGTGGTACATTTAGCAAGCCGTAAGCCGTTATTTCAGTGATTGAATGATATTATAGTTCAGAAATATTTCGCTCAAAATATCTTAAGCCTTTTATAGCACGCGTAATATCGCCCACATTGAAATTTAATTATAAAACGTTATTATGCGAAACTGCATATAATAACGGGGTTCAATAACGCACGGTTCAGGCAACGGTACCTTCGACGCAATTGTGCTTCCTTCAATACAGTTAAGTTGTCTGCATACGCATTATCTAGTCAGACACTCTCAGACTATGTATTGTTCATTGATTTCTATTTCACACCAGTTTAGTTTTAGTTTCAATGGGAGTTCTGACTGTGAGATTTATAAACGATCCAGTATTCATTAATACTTAAAAATTGTAAGATAGTAAGTAAGATATGCGTGTATAGACACATAAACTTTCTTTCAAACACTCATTTGCAAGTTTAGCTATTTTTATTTTAGTCATTTTATTTATTTTAATTCCACGCGGGCGAAGTCGATGTAATATAATTGTAAGATTCGATGTTATTTACTTACAGGTAACATTGATAAGCCCTTTAGTTTGAAATCAGTTTAAAAGCCACATTATTTTAACATAAACAGCATGTTTCAAGGACACATTTAACCCAATTATTTTCTATTAATCTTATATCATCAATTCAGCGCCATGACACTAATTATCCATACTACTGAATTGTTGACGACGATCATATGCCAAGATACGTTTTTATGCCCAGGAGTCCACTCGAGCAATAGCAAGAAAGGAAGGTCTTAATTTTTTTAAAGTTTATTTTAAATGAAAATCACCTTGCTAAAAGTATTGATGAATACTCGATGACGTATTGGAAATTACAATTTTTGCAAAGAACAAATTACAAATTATAAATTATAAGCAATATGAATGAATTGATATGTGATGACATAATTAATTGATTTGACATTTTAAATATTAGAATGATAAGGCGTATAAGTAGCAACTCTACGTGGTCAACAACTATCGTCTGCAATTCAAACAGCTACAATATATGCAATGGTGTCTCTATTTCCTGTCACCTATAATTTAAACACCTTCTAGGCAAGAATGATGCATTTTACTAGCTAGCGTCTCCACCTCATTATTGCGATTCATCAGGTACAGTACAAAGTGATAAACATCACTATCGATGCTAAATATAGGCCATTTAAAGACTCCCGAACTCTAAGGTGTGTTAAGAAACCGCTGTTGTTTTTTGTCGTCTCCCACTAAATAAATGCCACCACGTAACTACACTGGGCATGCAGATCGCGCTTGAAACATATTTATTGCATCTAAGAAACAATGACAATCGTGTATAGATATACATAGCAGCTGTTCCAATACTTTGTACTTGATAAAGATAGTATTTAAGGATTCAAGAGGCGTCGGAAGACGTATATATTCTCAGAAAACAACCTGTTTGTACCCGCATGTGTCGTTTATAGCAAAGCGATGTTGTGATTAAGTTGAACGGAAAAAAATTATCTGAATATTGATGTACAAGCTATACCGCGACTTCACCTGCGTAGACATTTAAAATCTACATCAAATATAACCTCAAATTAACCCTAAACTGATACAAATCAAAATAAAGTCTGATGTTTTACAGAACTTCATAACTTTTATTAATTTAAATTATTTTTAGCTTAATATTAAGCAAATTCTGAAGATAACATTATTTATTAAAGTTACCTTTTTAGTAACATTATTTAGAATGAGAAAATTTTCAAACAATAGGTACTTTCGCTTGCATTTTACTATGACTGTGCGTAAAATAATAGAAAGCTCGTAAATGCTTGTATGGTAAGGCAAAATTTACACTTGCATTATTAACATTTATGTCTATATTAAATAAGGGAATTAATATGTGAAAACATCTTAAAGCATTAGCACCATCTTAAAATACTTATAAATTTTAGGAATAGAACAAATATTACTATTACGGACGTTAAGGAAGTTACCTAAGTACTTAACCACAAAGTGCTTTGCTTTTAAACATTCTTTAAACTTGGATGGCACCGACCTCATAGATATGCTTACGAAAATTAAAGTAACTAAATAATGCAATTATTTTTTATCTTTTATTGCATTTTAAAGTTGGTTATATTCTTTTATTATTATTTTTAACTTTAATAATTAGTTTTAAGTTATACGATTTTAAGAGAGTAAATAAATTACACTAATGAACCATAAATAATTAAATATTGATTTAAAATATATAACCGACATTATAATGTCCATTTGTTTTCAATAGGTCACAATATCGACACCGATTGCCTAGAGCATCATTAAAATTAGAAACTGGGGCATATTTTTAATAGTCACAATAAATTATTTTATATTATTTTCTAGATACATTTTACTGTTTTATAATTAATTAACACACTGAAAGGTCAGTAGCGCGAATGGTTGGCAATTTAATTTTGGGTTTTGAATACAAAACCATAATGTTGTGTGACATTGTTTGGTACATGTCGGTATTTAGGCTAACGTTTTCATATTCAGTGTTGCTGCTACTTTGATCACGATTCATCAAAAATGGTCACGAATGTAGCTGTAAATTATTATGAACAAACATTGTAGACCACCTGTGTGATATACATTTTCAAAATTTGAGAAAAAAATTTTGAAAATTTAAGACGATGTCTAGAACTAGCTGTGCTCAGCGGTTTTATCCGTGTGGTTCCCGTTCCTATGAGAATATCGGGAATCCGTTCTTAGTCAGCATCTACATCGCAAAAATAAAATTATTATTTATCTTATTAATAGTATTAAGTTAGGTATACGACTTCCTTTTTTTATTTCTTGTATCTATTCGCCGTTTTTTAATCTTCTCCCACTGCTAATCAGTCACTCTTAAAAAGATAAGTGTTTCCTTGTCTACTTTAATTTTTTTAATCTTGTCAATTCAACATTTGATATTTGGTACAAATAATTTTCAAAAAATGAAGATGTAAAAGAGTGATAGATCTCGTGATGAGTCAGTGTAATTTTGTAGATATAGTGAGGAGTTACTGTAATTGAAAAGTTTTGTAATAGTTTTTCGTATCATATTAAAATTTAGCGAAGACCTGCGTTGAAAAATATTGGTCAAAATCCATTACATAGTTAAAAAAATCTAAGACTATATACAAAGGTACAGCCGCAATCAATTTGTTATTTACCGTTGCTGGATTGAATTTCAATCGAATCCATTAAATTAGTTACTAGTAGCCATAGGGCGACTATTATAACTTTCTTTGAAGCAAGCAAAAACACAGGTATCTGTCTGCGTCTTAAAATTATAAAAGCAGTCACAGACGAGTTTGTCTCATGACTAATGTTCGTGGCTTTATACACAGACTAATCGAAGAAAATAGATAGAGCTCTTGCGGAATTATCTAAGCCTTATACTCGTAACATGCCAAAGGAAAGCGCGGTGTACGTTAAGTGTTATCAAGTCAAGCAAACTATTGTCATTAGAAGTGAATATTAACCTCTTCGAGAGTATCAATTTTTCCTCTATTTCTCTTTATCTTTAATATCTCGTTAGACAGAGAGACATAGCGACGAATACGTAAATTTGTCGAGTTTTTAAAATATCCTTAGATAATAGGGTTACTGAGATCCCGTGTAAAGTAACGTCACATTCGTCAAACAAATAAATTTATTTTAAATGCGCATGTGTTAGTTTCTTAATTTTGAGAAGCAGTCAAAAGATACGTTTTATAAAAGTACAGCCAGTTGTGTTCACAAGTATTTAACATGTACTTGAATGTTTATTCTTTGTTGACAAGAAAAATAATTGATACTTTTACATCTACGATTATTTATAAAATTAAATTGGATTATTAACTAGAATTGTTTATATTTTTTTAAGGAACATTATGGTAACTTTAAACATATTAAAAATATAAGGTTTTGGTGGTATTTTATACGTTTAATTAAATTACTTGTTTTTGCGGCTAATTTGCTTTATATATTTCCTATAGTCTGTGTCAACAATAACTTTCGCGGGCATTACTGACGACTGGTCTGCCTTGCCCGATCAAGTAATTTCTACTTGACTTATTGGGCTTGGATGATATCCCAGCATTTTCTTTCCTGTGAAACTCAACTAGGTTACCGAGTTTGATTTCTCTCGATTAAATTACACGTTTTGTATGACTGTCATCTTGCACAGGGAGCGGAACTTGATGCTGGTATTGATTCAAGTTTTGCAAGTAGTTCTTTAATACGTTTTAATATAACTTACCAGTAATAAGAATACTGGAACTAGTATGGATATAAATAGAATAGTCAAATTGTATGTAGTAATTGAGCACAGCCGTTCTCCGCAAAATAACCAACCTGCTAAATTTCAACTCAATCGATTTTATAATTTTAGAGAAGTCAACCACCATTCAGGCCCCGGCCGTGATTGAAAGGGTTCGGAAACCATCAGCCTCATGAGGGATTTGACTCAGGCATCGATTTACTGATTATAATTATAATTTTGAATTCTAATTATGTATGTATGTATATTCATAGTTTTGGATCTGCCAGGCGCCCCGTAACTGCCAATGTTTTCATAAACAAAGAAAAGAGTTAATGGGAAAAAACATAATGCTTTGTTGGAATAGTATAATGATTGCTAAATTGGCTTACAAGTATGAATAATATTAATCAATAGCCAAGATGACAATATCAATATATTACTCGACAGTATTATACAATTATTTTAAAGTTCAAATGGCCATCTTACCTAATAAGAAGAGGGTTTCTTGCCGAGATAAGCATTATTTACGGCCATCGGAAGTGTATTCAAACGTTAGAAATATAATAGAGGTGAAAATAGTCTAAAGTCTAAACTATAGCCCGCTGTGTTAAGGCTTGTATGCTTCTCAAGATCCGCTATCGAATTTCTACTTCGTAATGTCGCGTCGCGTCTGCTAGGTACTGTACTGTGGTGAGTTATTTATAGAAGTTTCCGCTTTTTAGAATATAAATAAAAATCTGTATAAATAAAGCCAACTTTTAGTGACTGAGTGATCGACGAACAAACAGCTCAAAACACTGAACGAATTGCGCTGAAATTCGGCACTTATAGGTAGACTAGCTTTTGCCCGCAACTTTGTCCGCGTGGAATTAGTTATTACGGCAGCCTAATTTTTCTAAACTTTGAATGTCATATTTATTAATATCTAATCAACTGCCTAAGAAATAGGTCTTAAGCTTTCAAAATGACGACACTTTCATACAACATTTCATCCCCCCTTTAACCCCTTACAACTCTTTTTTCGCAATTAAAAGTAGCCTATGTCCTTTTTCAGGCTCTAGACTTACTGTGTACCAAATTTCATTTAAATCGGTTCAGTAGTTGTAGAGTGAAAGCAAGACAGACAGACAGACAGAGTTACTTTCGCATTTATAATATTAGTTAGGATATGTCTACCCTTACTATGATGTAGGCGTCAAAGGAGTGAAACTAGACTTTTAGTATACATCTATCACTATGCGGACAAGGTCGCTAGTTTACTACTAAATCTAATCTGGATCTGAAGAAGCCAAGAAAATTTAATATTGTACTAAGTAAGTGCCTAATTGATATTACCTTAAGACAGTATATTCGACGATAGACAGTATATTCAATGATCTCCCTGTGCATTACTAAATGTCATGATTTACATCAGAGAGGTTCTAGGTTCGATTGAGGATTTTATATCTTTCTGAGTTCGCTCAGGTCTGGTCGGATAGATGGTTGCGTCCGTGGCTAGTTGCCCCCCTATAGGAAAGGACGTACCGCTTAGCGATTTAGCGTTCCGGCATGATGCCGAGTAGAAACCATTTGGAGGTATAGTTTGAAAATTTACCTCTTCCAGTTAACCCGATATCATCGTAAATTACATTGTCACTCAACACCAGATGAGATCGCCAACGTGTTATTAGATAAATAAATTGAATAAATAAACACAATAAAATCATTATAAGTTCAAACTGGCAATTGCGTACTATGATAGGTGAATATCTATGAATCACTCAACACTTACATAATATGGCTTTAAAAATATTATAGGAACATTCTATAAACATTCCAAATCAATCAATCAATTCATTTCCGTGACGAATAAAAATGATTCTTGCTTATCATCATTCCTTTGTCTAAGCTGAGTTTAATATTTTATCATTTGACCCTAAACTAAGCTTTGCTATTTATCCATAGTTTTACCAGTGTCGTTTGCTAATTTCTTAAGATATTTCGCGTCCGACTTGCGCGGTAAAACTGTGATAAATCGGCTATTTATAAAATAAATATAATATGTAACCTATAACATTCCCCGATAAGATAGCAATCTACTGGTGAAAGAATTTTTAAATCCGACTAGTAGTTCCGAAGATTAACCCCAACAAACCCATTTATAAACTTACAAACATTACCTCTTTATAATATTAGATTAGATACATCATTACCACCCCCGTGGCGCAGTGGTATGCGCAGTGGATTTATAAGACGGTGGTCCTGGGTTTGGCGGGGCAGATTGAGATTTTTCTTAATTTGTCTTGGTCTAACTGGTGGGAGGCTTTCGCCGTGGCTATTTACTACCCTACCGACAAAGACGTACCGCCAAGTGATTTAGCGTTTCGGTACGATGTCGTGTAGAAAGCGAAAGGGGTGTGGATTTTCGTCCCACTCCTAACAAGTTAGCCCGCTTCCATCTTAGACTGCATCATCACTTAACATCAGGTGTGATAGCAGTCAAGGGCCAACTTGTAGTCGATAAAAAAAAAACCAGAAGGACATCCAATACTAGAAAAGGCCTTTTGAAAAGACTTCCAAACTCCACGGTCTTAATAAAATCTTGGAATATTTTGAACATAAAAAACACCTTGGCACATAGGTAAGGATTTATTGCTCTCAAACGTCATCGAGAAAGGGCGTAAGGAATGGATATCTCAAGGCCGAAATGCAGGTTGGCTAGTTTGTGGGCCCGACAACAGTTGCAATAAAATGTTGCCTAATAATATTCCCAGATATTTCGTACCGGCATTATTAAGCAATGATATTATTAATATTAGGTACACCAGTTTCAAGTACCACTGATACTCGTACTTATGATTAAACGATGCGGATGTTTTAGGATACCGTACGAATTATTTATAGTAGTTACAAAGATTTAGCTGATAATACTACAAATAATACTTTTTGTAGTTTAGTACAACAAAAATGTTTCGTATTTAAGAGGAACTTCAATCAAATTGAAATGGTTGGTGAGTTATATTTTTTTAATGACAAACTTACATAATTTGAGCTGATAAAAGCTAAAGTAAAGCTAAAAATGACTGGATACTTACAGTAAAAAAGAGGAACATATAATAATAATATTTAAGAATATATTTTAGTAATTCATTTTAATTATTTAATCATTATACTACTTACTACAAAAATGAAAATAAGAAAACAGCAATTAAAGTATAAACACAATAAAACAATATGAAAATTGTGTCCTTAATCTTGATTTAGTATCTACTCGTTAAAACTAGAGACATGATTTTATTTATAGTTGGAAACCAGTTATTACAATGAAATAATAATCTAAAAATATTTATTCTGACGAAACTGGTCTGAGGTTAAAAGAGAAGACATGATTCTCACTAAATAAAGAAGAAGTTCATTGATTGAATATCGTAATCATAATCATTATCAGACTTTTAACGCTCACAGTAGGGCCGAGGTCTCCTCCGTAAAGGAAAGGTTACATGAAACTATGACCCACCACGTTGATCCAATACAGGTTGGCGGGCCCGGGGTTGTAATATATGTTTGAAGATGGCATCTTAACGATGGTAACTATGACGGTAACTGGGATCGACGGCTTTACGTGCTGGGATGTAAACCCAACTTCCGTATGAGGATATATAATTAAAAAATTTTTAACTATTAAATATTTCAGCCCAATGTTTTAAAGCCCGAACCCGATGTTCAGTACTTAAACCTAGTACCTTATGATCCAAAGCCACACACGTAAACCACCTCCAGGCTAACCAGAGGCAGTTATATACGTACGGAACAGAAAAGTCTTGAACTCTTTGTACTTGTCGAATTTGAAATGAAACAGGTAGTGGAAAGGTCAGACAGCTGGCCCCTCAAGGCTGGTGTATTGTTGTATAGGCTAATACTCTCCCTTGTTCCGTTACTGAACTACGTGGCTGCATAGATGATTATTATTTGCTTTATTACTCGCTTAAGTTCAGGGTAACGTAAACAAAATGTTTTTTGATTCACTCTCGCTTCATAAGTCTCTTTTGTTAATCTTCCTTCATCCATTTTCTCTACATGCCCAAATCTACTAGTATACTCGCACTAGATATGCCCAAACTGCTCAAAAGTACTAGTTGCAATCTAGGTCTCTATTTTTCAGGCTTTCAGGCTCTATTACCTCACTCGGATACAACTGCCTATCTTAAATAATGTTAATTAGACTTTATGATATTCGCAGCAGATATTTATTAATTTCCTCAATAATATGAAGAGGTTAATGAAGTAGGTACAAAGATAAAAGGCATTTTTATGAAAACCAAGTTATTTGAATGTCACCGCTAATAAATTATTTTTGCATTTTACAGAACATAATTAAAATAAATAAAAATAGAACCGACTCAAAACGCACTAAAAAGTAAAAAATAACTGTGTCATTTAGTTGCTTTAATTTATTTAAGCATATCTATGAAGTTGGTACCAGCCAAGTTTAAGTTAAGTAACGTAGTAAAGCAGTTTGTGGGTTCTAGGTAACGTCCTTTAAGTAGAAACCTTGGCTGGCACCGACTCCTAGATATGCTTAAGTAAATTAAAGCAACTAAATGACACAGTTATTTTTTACTTTTTAGTGCGTTTTGAGTCGGTTCTATTTTTATTTAAAAATTTTTATTTCTTACTTTTTAGTGATTTATCGCCACGTAACGTACTTGTACTATACTATCATAGTATATTATACGGCACCAGTAGCCAAAAAGCTACCGATACCGAGACAAAAACCGAAATCGCTGTAAGTGTGCCTCCTAAATTTGAAGAGTTCCTTCAATTTCCCCAGGATATCATCATCAGATCCTAACAAGATGACAATGGGACCACCTTGGAAGTATGCCCTTTCTAATAAAAAAAAATTATCAAAATCGGACAACTCTGTAAAAAGTTATGCGTGGTCATACATAAAAAAAATATATATACGTGTCGAATTGAGAACCTCCTCCGTTTTTTTTCGTCGGTTAATAAATTGACAATTATTTATTATTAGTGAACTTGAAGTAAGGCGGAAACTGGTCCGGTTAAAAAAGACATAATTCTAGTTTTAGTATAGTATCCATATTATGTAGTAGTGCATTACCATTGTCTTAATTTTTAAAGTGACTTCGCTAATTATTGCCTTTTCAATGCATAATCATTTCGTAATAACTATTGGGAATGTTTCTCTCCGTTCGCGTTATGTAATAAAATTAATGCACATTTAAAATATATTCAAGAAAGCTTATATTTCCGAAACGAATAAAAGGATTATTTTATGTATCCTTTTAAAATGCATAAAATTTTATTAGTCGGATGCGAAAGGGATGTAATTTTAGAATTAAATATTATTTATGTAGGGATGTACAAATACGTAATGGGTAATTTTTACTCGTAGTTAATAGATATCCATTTTTAAGCGACGAAGAAAAACGGAGGAGGTTCTCAATTCGACATGTACATTTTTTTTTATGTATGACCACGCATAACTTTTTACAGAAATGTCAGATTTTGATAATTCTTTTTTTATTAGAAAGGGCACACTTCCAATATCGTCCCATATGCATCATGTTAGGATCTGATGATGATATCCTGGGAAAATTGAAGGAAGTTTTGAGTCGGTTCTATTTTTTGTTAATTTTTTTTTCTTTTGTAGCTGCTCGGTTTCATTCTAATAAGTAACAGTTTAATTTAATCACCATCATCATTATCAGCTTATGAACGGCCCGCCACAGGACCAGGCCTCCCTCCTTATAGGAGAGGGAGGGTCCGGCATGGTTAGTTTAATTAATTTAATATACATTATTATTTTAGCAAATGTGAGAAATAGAAGATAAGTTTCTTTACAATACTTTATCATTACAAACACAAAATAATCATTTATCCTATACATAGGTCAACAAAGGTATACTTAGAAGTATAGCTGGTTTATTTTATTAAAAGAATAAACGTAAACAAAGGAACAGTATGCAAAAGCGGACGAGTATTATCTCTGTCCTTATCTCTCGTAAGCAAAATTGTTGTCAGAGTTTCAAGAACGATTCATTTGTTTTCTGTCTTCTCATGGTTCAACTATAGCTAGTAATACTGCTGTTGAAACTGCGGCCTGGTTTTATACTAGTAGCATTAATTCATTAAGATAACGTAAACCTGTTGCATAGTGCCACTGAAGGACGGGCGTTGTACCGAAGGGAGATTGTTCGGGTTATGTTCCAATAACCAGCTTAGCCAATACGAGTACTGCACTGTATCATGTTATTGCTTGATGTTGGAAATACATTACTTATATTGATTATACGTTAAAGTGATTCTTGTAGAACTGAGTAGTATCTCAGGAACAACCTAAGTACACGAGATAATATGATTCTAAAGTATTGTAATTTCTCAGACGAATAAATGGTATATGTATTATAAAGTGTAAATGGTACTTTTTGAAACCTCCCACTTTTTAAAGTCAGTTAAAACGCTTTATACTTTTCTTAAATTTTATTTTAGTTTTATAAATAATGAGTAAACGTAAGCATATTAATTAAGTGATTTTTTAAAAAACAAAAAATTATATATCTGCTAAAATATAAAAGATAGATATATGCTATCGCGGAATTTATTGTAGCACTTCTTAAGATGCATAAAGTTTTCATACAATGTTTTCAATTATACTTAATATCTATGACAGCGCGCATAAAGCTAAATTTAATAAATTTCACAGTCCGACTCGCGCGACAAAAACTGTGATAACTCCGGTAATTTACACAATACAAATATAAAATATAGCCTATAACATTCACCGATAACGTAGCATTCTACTGGTGAAAGAATTTATAAAATCGGATCAGTAGTTCCGAAGATTAGCCCCGACAGAACTTTATTTACAAACTTACAAACTTTACCTCTTTATAATATTAATGGGTAACAAAGATTCCATTCATAAAGATTCAGTGACAGTATCACATATAGCAAAGTAAATATGCAATAGAAACTCGAACGTGCCATGTGTGCAGCCACGATCACAATTAATAGGTTTGAGGCTGCGGAATATTGCAAAATTAGTCTTAACAAATGGCTCCCCGTTTCGCAGTACACCATTAAGGAAGAGAGGTATTAATGAGACGTTCGTTTATCTAACGACTGGTCTACGGCCCACGCAAAGATAGCATTTGGAATTTCATTCATGGCTAGCGAATACCGGTAAATGTGCCTACAAGGAGTGTAAGGTATTGCGTGCATTTAATTGTGCAATTTAGAATGAGCTCCTATGAATTAATAGTAATACTCAAGAATATACTACGTCTATGATTATTTCCGAATTGAGTTTTATTTGTAGTTATTTTCAAGTTGGAATTGTAGCTTTAGTGATGAGATGTTTTTTTTAATTTATTACAAGTTAGCTCTTGACTGCAATCATACCTGATGGTACGCTAACTTATTAGGGGTAGGATGAGAATCCTCATCCCTTTCGGCACCACATCGTACCGGAACGCTAAATCGTAAGGTGGTACATCTTGGTCGGTAGGGGGGTAACTAGACAAAGCTGAAGCCTCCCACCAGCCAGAACTAGTCTAATATAGAAAATAATACGCCCAGTTGAATATCGAAATCAGGACCTCCGTCTTATAAATGCACTGAGCATACCACTGCGCTACAGAGGCCGTCAAAAAAGTCTTTTCATATCCTTTGTTCATTATGTTTTGGCTTGTCTAGCATTTCCGATTCCGCGTTGTACTTTGTCTTATTGTTACAAACTGCTAATGATTTTCTACTAATAGATTAACTTTCTTCTAGATAAGATGATCTTCCTTTTTTTTATTAGATAAGATGATATTCATCTTATCTAGAAGAATGAAGCTAAACAACTCTTCTTATAATAATGCCTGGTCTTTAAGTTGCTTTTTCAAATATTCATACAAATGTTCTTACCTATTACACAGTTCTGTTATGGCATTATTATGAAACTAGAGATATGTTAAAAACGTAATATGTAGTTTTAGTATTCAGTAAGCTTATTTAGATATCACAAGGCTATAATATAGAAAAATAAGAGTACTGTCGCTTGAGAAACAATATTAGCAATAAAGAGAATAGACTTAGAAACGATCGAATTGGTCTGTTTGAATAAAGAAAATAAGGATTTGAATTAAATGATTACATTGGTACATACAGCTGGCAATTTATATAAAAATGTTTACGTGGGTAGGTACACATTACAATTGATGTGACCTTTGCTATCTAATGGATCACACTGTCGCAGCTTCACGGGCTTTCTAGAGACATCGTAGATGAAACACCAGATAAAATTTCCCTGGGAATTTAGCAATTATTCTATGTCTAGCTTTTCGTCTTGCCGTATAAATTATCTCGCAAATACTCGTTCGGCAACTTCGTCCGATGACGTTTGACTTGTTTAGCGTATTGCATGTTTTAAACTTCCGAAACGAAGTCCCATTCATATTTGAAATGTCGTGACAACAAGTTCTTATTTTAATAAGGCTTGATTTCTCTCTATTAATTTGATAAATCTGACTCTGGTTTATATTCAATATCTGTATTTTGTATATGTAAATATAACTCAGTAATATATGTTTAATTATCCCTATGGAAGTCTCAAACAATTTAACATTTGAAAATAATTACAATTATTTTTGTTATAGTAAACTTAATAGAATTGGCCTAAATGGTAGATCTGAGATCAATATCAAATCGCATTCCTCTTATTACTGTAGGAATCATAATCTCAGGACAGAGGGGAAATTTTCACCCGACTAGCTCTGTCACAACAAGCTTTATTACTGATATGACTGCCTCTGCAGCGGTATACAATTATGCATTTAAAATACAGAGGTCCTGGGTTTGATTCCCGGCTGAACCGCTTGAATTTTTCGTAATTGGTTCAGGTCTGGCTGTTGGGAGGATTTAGCCGTGGCTAGTTACCACTCTGCTGGCAAAGACGTATCGACAAGTTATTTAGCGTTCCGGTACGAAGTCGTGAACTTTGATTAAGGATGTGAAGAAACCGAAAGGAGCATGGATTTCACCCTCCTCCTAACAAGCTCGTCTGCTTACATCTAAGATTGCATCATCACTTACCACTAGGTGAGATTGCCGTCTTAACTTGTAGTAAATAAAAAAATATCCCCTTATTCAATAAATGCAAAATCACTTCAAAATTCCTTTGACATCGTCTACAGCGCTACCTGGTGGCCCTTTAAATACGGGGTCTTCATAGACATTGCGCTAGACATGTATTAAAATATAGCTGACTTCAAAGTTTTGCCAGTAGAAATGTAAGACCGAATTTTTTCTTCGTTTTACGGCTTCTAGCTGCACCGACTAGGAACAATTTTACGTCACGTGGTATGGAAGACACTGTTTCAAAGATTGATCGGTGTAAGCTAAGAATTAAATATAATTGAGTACCTATATATACAGTTAAATTTTGAAACTATAAACAGCAGATTTTTGTATCGGTTAAAGCGACTTTAACAAGCAAATCCTTTGAAATTTTTCGGCATATTGTCACGTATGATTTAAATTACGTTGTAAGGTTATACCCATGACATATATTTGAATGCCTTCTCAAAAAATGGTTTCGATTCCTCGTCATTAGATTGGTATTGATTTCGCTAGTACATTAATGTCTGTCAATTTGTCGGTATTGTATTAATCTTTGGTCACGCTACGGTTGCGATTCGCGTTATTTCATTGTGAGATTGAACTTTGACGAGTTACCGTTATTGGAATTTAGTCATATTACGAGCTGTAGATTTATTACGAAATAAAAAAGAAAACACTACAAATAAATTCTTCATTACTTACTTAATGCGTAACTAGGTTCTGCAGTTTCTCCAGAGATTTCACTCACGTGAATGAAATCGGCATAAGAAGAAAGAGAGCGAGAAAATGATATTTATTTTGTACGAAAAACGTAGGTATTTTACATTGCTATTCAAAACTTTAATCTATCTCGGATTCTTTGAGCCGTTCTGGAGTTATAAATGGTAAAACTAACCAGTTTTTGCTTCGAAACCCAGAACCAAAACATTCTTTATCAAACTTCACGCATACGTACACTTTCCTCTTGTATTAGAATCTACTATTTATTATCTATTTAATTACATTAACTCATAATCATGTCTTTAATTTAATATATAAAATTTCCCTGTCACAATGTTAGTTACCGTACTCCTCCGAAACGGCTTTACCGATTTTTACCAAATATTGTATGCGTATTCAACAGGTCTGAGAATCGGCTACTATCTAATTTTCATCAAATTTTTTTTTTAATTTTTAATGCAAAACAACGTTTGCCGGGTCAGCTAGTATTATATAAAATGTAAGGGTGCCAGTTCGTAACCGACCGCACAGACGACAACCGTGGTATAGCTCGTCACGAAAGGTATTTCATAGAAAAACTTAGTAAAAATCAGTGATATTACTGCGACACGTCATATGCAGTTGGCGTCGTCAGTCGGCTACGAACTTACACCCTACACATTCAAACATTATTATAACTGCAACGGCTGCATAAAGCGATAAGCCGCTCGGTTGGGGAGGACACGAAAATCCACTTAGTAGCTGCTTTTGACAAACACCACTTACTTGTTTGACAAAGCTACTTGTTGGAATAAGGACCCGCTCGTGCGAAATGTGTCCTCTTGCTTGAAGTAGTTTAATTAAATTGTGTAGTTTCATGCGTATAATTGTTTTGTTGCTAATATATATGAAGACGTCACAGGCTACGTAGATAAAGCAAGCATAATATTTATTATAATATTATTATACTTGCTTGCTCTGCCCCTTAATATTTAAACGAAATATTTTTGAATAGGAATAATTTTTTATACAGTTAAGCTAGCTGTGACCATTGGTTTCCGCGTAAATATCTTTGTTGTAGGAATATCGAGCAATAAATTAGCTATCTGGAAGAGAAAGTCATGTCAAAATTAGTCAAGTTGTTTCAGAGATTAGCCGGAACAAACAGACAGGTAAAAATAATGACAATTGATTTTTTGATATTAGCACCGTATTATTTCAAATGCATTTACTGATAAGATTTTAATTTGAAATTACACACTGATGGACCAAGCAAAAGCCCATCTGCATAATTAGTTACATTTTGCAGGACCTCCACGGAAAACGTACTATAAAGTGCTGCCCTGGGTCTACCAACCTGAGAGATAGATGTTAATTTTCATGATTGTAATACAAGCAATAATGGCCGTCAGACCGGATAACAACGATGCTGATAGCTTTGACACAAAAGCTTTATAAATACTTGCAAGTACATTCTAGCCAGCAGTACTTCCTGGATTAGGCTTTCACACAAAAAGCTCTACTGCAAGCAACATCTGAGATAGCAATATTTTATGAACATTAGCATCCGATTTGTTGCCATTGTACTAAACTATAAACTATAATAACACTGAGCAATAAACACAAAATTATGACCGAATCAGTTTGAATTGGCTAATATTTTGCACGTCTAGTTATCTCTCGCAATCCTTATGAATAAGGAAAATTATTGTTGAAATGTATTCCCATTCTGTAGCCTGGCATAGTAATAGTAGAATATATAACATTACTACGAAGCGTTTATCTGAAGAATAGAAGCGTAGAATGATTTGGAAATTTTAGAAGGGCAATTATCTTATTCATTGACAGAATTCGAATATTTCTTCCATACTGCATTCCAATGTAAAATTGTTTTCACAAAAGTTTTTCCCGTGTCTCTTTGACTATTAAAGCTATTCATAACTTGAATAGTAAGTAGGTCATTCTCCGTTTCTTTATAATTATGTATGTTTTCAGGAGCTTCTAAATGGTGTATTTTTCGGAATTATTTTAATCAGAGTTTCTTCAACATCTATATCCCTTTCGGTAGTCAAAAATAGTGTAAAAGTTTTATTGTTAGTGTATTTGTCAGATAAAAACATAAGCTGGAACAGAATTATAACAAGCTCGTTTCCAGTCGTTCATACTCTTGCATTTCTTTACGTCCAATATTGAACCCAATATTATATTTTACTTAAATTGTAACCGGAAGTGCGTTTCAATAATGCCATCGAAAATATGCATTGTTAGGGTATTTTTCGCAAATTTCACCTACTTCCGGTTATCTAGGTTAACCGGTAGCAGCTAAGAACACTCAAACTCTTTTCTATAAAGATATATCACCATATCGGTGATCGGCCAAATCATTTGGAATACTCGTAGTGCGGACTGAAAGACAACAAGAAATTAAAGCATTCCGCAGATATCTATACAACACAAACACTTTTTTTTCGAAAAGGCGGTTCCTTTTGATTGAAACTTCCGTGCTTTTGATTAAATATTTATCAGAACTAAAGTTGCTTTCCATCTTGAAGAATTCGGTAAAAGACATCATGCGCGGGCGCAGTATGTGACAACCGGTTCAACGGCATACTTTGACATTACTTTTACTTTTCTAAAAAAGATATATTGTTAATTAATACCGATAGTAAATAACGAACAATTTAAGAGTACCACTTTAGTTTATAGATTAAAAAATTTGCATGTAGCACATAATTTTTAGATTCGACTTACATTGGGGCAGAATCGATGGTCATTTTTTAATCATTTCAAGTTAACCCGTAACCACAATCACACCTGATGGCAAGTGATAATGCAATCTAAGATGGGAGCAGACTAACTTGTAAGGATGAAACCTAAACCCCATTCGGCTTCTGCACGATATCGTATCGAAACGCTAAATCGCTTGGCGATACGTCTTTATCGGCGGGGTGGTAACTAGTCTCGGCCGAAGCCTCTCCAGCCCGACCCGGACCAATTAAGAAAACCTCAATAGACCCAACCAGGAATAGGATCCAGAAATTACGTCTTTAAAATCTTTTCCGGAAATTAAGCCCACTCAAAATAAACGAATTTGCATATAGAATCAGATTTTTAAATATTTAATTGAGCATGTTAATTGATAAGTAACCTTATTCTGCGCTTTAATTAAAACAAACAATACCCGCGAACGCATTTTGCTAGCATTGTTTTAGTAAAA
This sequence comes from Mycalesis mineus, assembly GCA_034621355.1. Taxonomy (NCBI): domain Eukaryota; kingdom Metazoa; phylum Arthropoda; class Insecta; order Lepidoptera; family Nymphalidae; genus Mycalesis; species Mycalesis mineus. The sequence goes on along the minus strand of CM067894.1, from coordinate 6,082,877 downwards.
CAATTTGTCATAAAGTTTCACTTGACCTAGTACACCATGAACTTTCTAAATCTCACAATGTCAGGAAATTCGCTAAATATATTAGCCATGAACTGCCTAAAACTTAAAAAAAATCAATTAAATAAGGTAACATAGGTAGAGGCAAAAAGTTTGAATCGACCTAGTCCTAAAAATGTGAACACTGGATTTGCTAGTTTTTCTGCTAAGTTCAATCGCGTTATTTTAATAAAATGCAGTAATTATAATATAATATGTAGGTAGGTAATTTTTTATTTTCATTCACCCAAAAAATAAGTAAAATTTAATGATTTTGCTCTATGACTTTGCACGACTCTGTACTTCGATAAAAGTGACTACAAGTTCTATTCCTAAAAAATCATTTAAGCTTCCTTTAATCAATGTATTTCTTTATAATTTGGTCTAAAATGTCTTAATATTTCGTAATCGTAAATGATGTAACTTTAAATGCCATTGTATGTATTGTAGTCACGAACTTAACCGACTAAAGAACACGATTTATGGTGATTTTCGGTTTCTATGTAATTTTGGTTAGGTACTACAGATTTTTAATTCAAGAAAGGTATCTAAATATCTTTTTCACGAAAAAAGGTATTTAGATACTTTTTCAAAGAAAACTTTAAAAAGGCGGAAGTTTGTGGGTGTATGTGTTTTAGTTACTCCTTGACGCCTTAATTACTGAACCGAGTTGTCTAAAATGCTAAAACATAGGTTAATTTAAAGAAAATTCCACGGGATCGGTAACCACGCTGTAAAGCGAGTGTATCCGAGAGGCAAATACATAGTAATTACATATATATTTGCTCTGTACAGTCCGTAAAAACAACGGGATAATAAAAGAGTAATTTTATAACATTTATGTTGCATTAAAATTCATCATTACCACAGCTGGACATAGGGCTTTTTTAGAGACTCCCAAACACAACGATCCTGAGTCGCATGTGCCCAGCGTCTCCCTGCGACCCGTTTGATGTCCTCAGTCCACCTGGTGGAGGGGTCGACCAACACTGCGCTTTCCGGTGCGGGGTCGCCATTCCAGAACCTTCGAACCAACCAACCAACATCTATCAACTGTTCGAACCACGTGCCCCGCCCATTGCCACTTCATTTCTGCGACTCGCTGAGCTATGTCGGTTATTTTGGTTCTTCTGCGGATCTCTTCATTTCTGATTCGATCACGCAGAGATACTCTGAGCATTGCTCTTTCCATCGCCCGCTGAGTGACTCTGAGCATTCTTATGAAGCCCGTAGTCAGCGACCAAGTCTCTCATGAGAGAGACATTAAGATTGTAAATTTAAAAAAATTAATCAAGTCAAAGGAATCAACGAAAACTTAAATATATGCATAAGTTCTATCACACATATAATAAATGATTAGTCATACAAGTTGATACTATCGGAAAGATCATTAATTCTGCTGAGAAGCAATTACATTTGTACAGCTTGTAACATTACATCATTACGTCTTGCCGCGAATTTGATCTAATGATTCCACACTCACAGGCCGCTTCTCCCGTTATATGCACGTAAGAACTAGTTAATATACAAATCTATAGTTGAGAGTACAGAAAACAAATGAATCATTCTTGAAAAAATGAGGTTTTTGTTAACGAGATATGAGGAGAGAGATAATATTCGTCCACTTTTACTTACCGGTCCTTTGTTTACGTTTATTCTTTTAATAAAACGTCCAAACTATACTTAACATGCAATTCTATAATGATTCTGAAGTTTTTGTTTTAAAATTTGAACAGGAACTAAAACTAAGCTTTTTGAATTTAAGTTTAGGTTTACTTATATATTCGATGTAAGTAATTCATTAACGAAAACAGACTGTTCTTGTTGTTAAGTATTGAGACCAAAAATAATTAAAACAATACATTTATTTTTTAATTTTATTTTTACCTTTTTTGTAATAAGCTTCATGAAATAAATGCCATTTTTATATACATTAAGTATATTCCGTCAAATTAACTTATAAGCATACCTGTATAAAATATTCTCATTTTTACCGTTTCTTATATTGAATCGAATCGATTATTTCCCTCACTAACACAATAAAGGTAATTTAAATTTAATGACAATGAATTGGAGTTATTAACCATTGTAAAATACATTTTGATGCTCTTATTGAAGGTTCAAGAGCATTGATTTAGGAATGTAACTGTACTATCAAATTACCACCCAAGATGGATTGACGCCCTAATACTGAAGTGAGATAGAAATCACTTAACTGTTCTTGCCCCGAACATCAGATGGACTCATTGTTAATTATCGATTTCGCTTCTGAAATAATGTGAAAGAAACATAGTTCAAATAATCGATTTATTGGAGTTTCAGATCAAATTAATGTGTAGTGGTAGATAATGTAATCGTCAGTACTTATGACTTTGATTGTTTTAGCTTTACTAACAAATGTAATAGACCATGTCGTGTCCAAAACGAGGGTTTGATGGTAATAAAATTCTCTTGATATTAATAAAAAATAGTTCCTTTAATGTGTAAGTTCCTCAATTTTAGGGATTACGCTATTCGAAGCAACGAAAAATATAAAAAATCAAGGATTTGTAATATATATTTGTTGTTGTTAAATTAATCAAGCTATTCTCGACCTATAAATAGTATAGCTAATCCGCTAATTCTTGTAACTACTACATAAATAGATTATCTGTTCTCAAGGAACAAGTACGAACAAAAACGTAAATCTAATTCCAAGACTGCCGCGCCTGTTGCAAGAATTTCGCAACTAAAACGGCGAATGCTCCGGCGAAATCACAACTTCTGGCACGTTCCAGATCCAACATTAACAGCACAATCACGAACTCTGCCCACGAGGCACTTCATCATAGATAAGCTCTATTCAGTATGTGAGGTAGAGGACGTTCCTGTACCCGTTAAGTTAGACTTAATCACAAGATTCATTCACGTTAGCTTTCTACAGAATAAATGATAAACTGATAAAATATATCTTTTGGTATTCAGTTTAACTTTATAAATTATCTCAATTTAATAAAGGAATTTTAATTAATTTAAGGAATTCTAATTAAATAAAGTAATAAAAAGTGTAATTTTTTATTAAACACTGTTTTCAAATATAAAGTATGCCTATATTTTCCTTACGGGTAGGTACATGATAACTACGGCAATATCATTTTCTACAAAATGATATTGCCGTAGCCAAGAAAAATATTGAAATTTATTAGGTTTTATTACGTACAAGAGCAAACATGTGAACTGGATAAATTTCATCAGGAAAATTATTTTGTGTATTTTCTGTTCGTCACACGAAGGTTTGCTTCTTCGAAAATCTGCTCCATTAGTTTAATAGGGCGTGTTACAGATGAATCATCCTCGTCATATTCAATTTTATCAGAAGAAGCTATGTTCTCTTTTACAACAATAACCCCGTTTTTAGCTAACGCTTCACTGCATCTCACCAAAAAGGCTATTAAATCGTAATCATCCAAATATCCAAGTACCCACTGGCACCAAATGACATCATACTCCTTTTGCGGCTTGAAATCCTGAAGCCCAACACGGTACAGTGAACCTAATTTGGCATTGTTAGCGCCGATATATTTTTTTGCTGTGTTAATGAACTTTTCGTCTTGTTCCACTAAATCGACCTTCTCAAAATAAGGCATTAAAAGGTTTTTGCTCACTCTTCCGATACCCGCGCCGCAGTCCAAGGCCAGGTTTGTATTCGGCGGATTATCTGATGATAGTATGTTGTTTAGAAAGAGTTTCGATCCATCGATGTCAACGGCCGTGATGTGACCGTAGCCCCCGAGCACTCCGTCTATTGTTGCCGGTACATTAGCCCAGTAATTCGCGGCGTTCTTGTAAAACCTATTGTCTGTCATAGTTAACGTAACTTTATAGAAGTGACATTTGATTTATGCTAGTTTGACATGTTTTATTCTTAATTAATAATATAATTCGTTAGATAATGTAATAACGAGGTTATACATATTTATATCATTAGTATTGTAGATAAATAGTCCAATGTTATCAGTTTTATTACTTTCTAGCCATACATTAAATGCCACATTCCAAACTGGAGAGTTTCTACGGACCCAAAGAACTGACCTTTAACTAGTTGGACGATACATAGAAATTACTTGTTTAGAATATAAATTAGTGTTGCACTAACCGAGATAACTAACTGTTAAAATTATATTACTGAGAAATCGTAGACCTGGTTTGGAATTGCATGATGAGCTAAGATTATAATACGACTCTACAACAATAAACAAGTGTATGACCTGTATCAAGAAGTAGTGTATGATCCCAGAAGTTAGCACTTGATTGCGATCTCACATGATGTTGGAAGGCGTATAGCTAATTCGACCCATATCCATGGCTGGGTATACTCGGCATAATATAATATTTCTCATTAGCTTAATAGTGCGAGTGCATCTTTGATAGTTAATATCAAGAAGTTTATACAAGTACTAAGTTTATCGGGGAAAAATAGCAAAATAAAATTATTATTATTTAATGATAAGGAACTTCTGCATAGTAACTGACTCTATACAATAACTAGTTCATAGTAATACCACGATTGGTATTGACAATTTTGTTTCGTTTGTTCCAGGCTCTTATAACAGCAGTGAACGAGACGAAGGAGGAGGACATCCGCGATGCTCTGAAGACGCAGACGGAGCAGCAGCTGGTGCCGCGCGGGCCGAAGCTCGTGAAGGACACGGTAGCCTACAACACTACCGTCACCACTGATGATACGGTACGTGTGGTACATTTTTTAGTATTGGTGGGCATAGTGGTTGGGTTAGAATGACGACCCCTGATCGGAGAGCGCAGTGTTACTCGACCCCCTATCTGTGTTGGTGGATCGATAACATCAAGCGGGTTACTGCATAGTACCAAATTCGTAGTCCCTTATGAGGATGTTAAAGTCAGAAATGTGTAGATATAATGGCTGTGCTGAGAACTAATTTATACTTTAAAATTCTTGCACCTCTTGTTCAGAGCTGGCGAGACGATGCTTGCCAGTAGCCGACGTGTCTCAGCGACACCACAGGTTTCTCTGAAATACCTATGATTCCTTACAAATACATAGAAATCAGTAGTGTCGTTACGACACGTTCTCTGCTGTTGTCATCTTCTGTTGCACCTTTATTTTATAATTTATAATATTTTGTTACCCTTATCTTTAGGAGGAGCTGCGAGCTTTGAGGCCGGACGGCACGATAGTAACAGAGACGCGTCACACGAAGGAGCAAGAACAACTCTGTGACGAAGAATTGTCCAAAGACGAGGTGTGTATAGATAAAATTAACAAACTCACCACACTGTGTTACTATTCTTTGAAGATTATTTTCAAGTCCGATTATTATTTTCTAATAGATATACGATTAGCTTCATATGCCCTCTCCAATAAATTGGGAGGCTTGGTCCTGTAGGGGGCCGTATGCCCCCTACTTTAAATCAGTAGTAAATTTTTTGTCGTTACAATGATGTTAACTAGATATAAGGTTCCCAGTGGTTAAGATTGAAAACATGTTACATTTAAGTATAGCGCGACACTGTCAACGCATGCTCTCTAACCCGCGCAACCCTGAGATGCACGTGTTTTCCAACCCCAGACCCTGCTCACACCGGTCCTTATAGTTATCCCGGGAATTCTACAAGAGCGAAGAGTTGTACATCTTGTAATTACTTACTTTACAAATAAAGGTTGTGTGTTAAACAAAGAATTTCCTTCAAGTTCTGCCTATACATTTCATAATAAAAAGTAAAAATTCTTTATAGGTTAATATATTTTTATTAAGTAGTATTAGGGAAGGACAATTTAAAATAACGTAATATAAAACAAGATAGCCAAAAAGACGTGGGTTCGCATTCCATCGGTGCCGCAATTTTTTGTATTACGTTGATTTTTAAAAAAGTAAAAAGTCAGGTGTATATTGATATACTGCATGGACTGATATACTGCACGCTAATTATGAATTCGAACTAAAAATCATGTCCTTGAATCATATTCAAGATATAAATATAAATATTTTTAACAATAGTTATTTTTTCAGGCCAAATCAATAGCAAGCGACGCGAGTCTGGTAGAGGAAACTGGTGGCACAGAACGACGGAAACGGGTGGATCTTGAAAAGTCCACTGACCTCATGGCGGGAGGTTTGCGAGTTGCAACACAAGTACATTCAAGAACACGAACTGAAGAAGGTAACTTAAATTCCATTTTAAAAATATTTTAAATGTATGTAGCTGATTATAAAAATAATAATGTTGTAAAAATATTGTTATAGTTGAAAAAGAGGGGCAGCCAAATATGGATGACGATTGGGAGAGTTTGTCCGTGAGAATGCGACGACAGCGACGCCAGCGACAAATTGGTATGTTTCAAAACTAAAGCTATAACTATTCGACACTAGATGGCAGCACCAGTGTAGTTAGCAATGTGGTATGGCAATATTCCGACAGATGGCATTAAAATTAGTTTGAATATTTTTTATTAAAAGTACAGAAATACTGCTTGGTCAATGAAGTAATAAATATTTTATCATCATATTTTTCAACATTACATAAAAATATTAGGTATCTAAATCGAAAATTAAAATAAATCAATTTTCTAGGAATGTTCTCTATAACTTTATTATTTTATTGCATTTATATTTTAAAGAGTAAAATATTAATTATTGTAAACTAAAATTGTAAATGCTGCTTTTACTGTATTAGCGCTCTTTTTGCGTTGCTTTACTGTAACATTAATATTTTATTATGTATTACCTATCTATCTAAAATAAATGAAATTGAAGTGTCTGTTTTTAATTACCAAATAATAAGAAATAATAAGCTTTTCACTAAATGCATATGAAATTCGGTACCTACTTATAACAAAATTTTTGTCACTGTGTCTCAGTCTGTTCTGGCTAATCTCTGAAACAGGTGGACCGATTTTGACGACACTCAATCGCTGATGGCGAATAGAGTAACTAAGGCTACCTACTATTTATTTTAGAATTTTTTTAATTATAATTCCTCGTGGACAAAGTCGTAGGCTGCTAGTACCTAAATAGATTTGCTGAGATTCGCTCTACCTTGGCACAGATATTCCAAGATAATTATTTAAAACAATTAAATCATTTAAATAAACATTCTGCCGACGTACGACGTACGCAAGGTATGCTTTGTATGATAATATATTATGGTCTTATATGTAACTTAGCTAAGGTTATGGGCCTGACGACCTTTCCGTATAACTTTTTTTTATATTCTTCTATAGCGGTCACGTATAAAGTATATGTAAATATCGTATATATATATATAATAAAATAAAGTATCATGTAAATTTCAAATCTAAAGAATAACTAAATAGTCATAAATAACATAAAATAATAAAATTATTAGTATAAAAATAAATTTGTAAGCATATAAAGCATTAAAGAAGAAATAAACAAGGTTTATATTGTTATTTGTTATTTTATAGACTAGACAAAATGCTCACATAGTCACATATAACCTGTCGTAATTTTTACGCCGATACATTATCTCTAACCAAACCAGGTGCATCCGTTATAATTTTTGGTGATGCGAATTAGGAAGGTACTAGAAGTATGCGGATTCGCGCGGGAGACCCACCTAATGCGCCAGTCATAAATGGTTAGTGATCTAAGGTTAAACAGGCTTAACGACTCTGGATATCAGCCTTTTAGAGCCTACTTTTGATGAAAATACAATAAAAACGATTTAAATGGCTAGAACCCAGTGCAACAATAAAGATTTAAAAATGCGTAAAGAGTGTATACTATAGGAATAAATATAGGTATAAAAATAGGAAATAGATTAATTACTTTTTTTAACATAATTTTATTCCGATGTCCAACAGTAAAAATGGCTTATTGTAAAACATTTATATAATAATAGGATATTTTTAGTATATTTACAATTTGTGGTCTTTCTGGGTTAGTATCTGGCATTCTCCTTTGTGTTTGTGTGAGTATATATGTTTGTTACTCTTTCACGCAAAAACTACTGAATGGATTTTGATAAAACTTCACAATAATATAGCTTACATATCAAAATATCACATAGGCCACATTTTATCCTGATATTTTCACGGGAACGAGAGCTACGCGGGTGAAACTGCGGGCGTCCTCTCGTATTACTATAAAACAACGTTTATGTCACAAAAGATCGAGTTATTAATTAAATCGAATTATCTAATCGCTTGTCTAGTTTAAAAGCTCAAAGGAGACAACAAATATAGAGCGGAATCCGACACCAGCCCACTAAAGCTAACTCAGTATCACCATAAACAGTAACTCGTCGCGACTGTGCTCGCATACATTTGTATATTATTATAATTATATTTGCACGCCTAATATCGTATTTCATATAACTATCTATGTACATAATACCTACTGAACTATTTCGTTGTTAGTGGAAGGGCTTCGAAATGTTCGACGACTTATTCAGCATATAAAATGTCTGTAAAGTATTGAGTATCACTTCTTTTTAAAGAATTTATCCGTAGGAAGTAGTATTGTACGGTTGTATTTTATATATTTTTGTAAATTGTTTAAAACATGAAAACAATTCACTAAATAACTGATGAAGAAATGAAAATATCTTAAATTAACCCAAGCTGAATCGAATCCAGGGCCTCTCTATGGGAAACGAATATTATCAACTACGTTATAAAGAGTTTTACAAAGAACAAAGTGGATAAATAAGAATTTAACCAAGTGTAAAGGAGCTCGCACATACAAGATATGATTGATAATAAATATTGACAATACATAGAGTAAGGAGAGAAATAATATTGTCATAATGATGAGCACGGGCGACGACTATAGGCTTAGGGTTGAGCCATCGAAACGACAGAAAACAAATGGATCATTCTCAAAATATTTTTGCTTACGAGAGATAAGGACAGAAATAATACTCGGCTGCATTCGCATACCAGTTCTTTGTTTACGTATATTTTAATAAAATGAACAAATTATACATGTGGGCAACCTATTTAAAACCTGATGATTTTTACACGCTTTATATTAGCTTCACTTGTATGTCAGTATGTAACTTGTATGTGTGTTCGCGCATAACTTCGTCGTTTATGAACCGATTTTGATAATTCTTTTTTTGTTGGAAAGTAGATAGTCCGGTGGTGGTACCATGACAAGGAAACCAGGATCTGATGATGGGATCCTGGAGAAACCGAGGGGAACTTTCAAAAATTGTAGGGACAACAAGTACGTTTGTTAGTTTTTCCGATATGTATTTAAAAGCACTACAATTCGATGAAGGTCTGGAGTCGATCTGATGATGGAGCCGATCTACATATAAGAGAATTCCTTGACGATTTACTGTATTTACCTTGTGTTTAGGCTCGATTAATTTGTTTTGATAAGAACTTTACATTTAGATGGGCTGTGACTGTCATTGAGGGTCTGGTGATGAAGACAAAGTACAGTTAAGGGAGCTCCGTAACAGCTTACAGTAGCTACCTTGTGTTTGGGCCTGATTAATTTGTCTCGATGAGAAATTTACATTTAGATGGACTGTGACTGTCATTGAGGGTCTGGTGATGAAGACAAAGTACAGTTAAGGGTGCTCCGTAACGGCTTACAGTAGCTACCGTGTGTTGGGGCTTGATTAATTTGTCTCGATGAGAAATTTACATTTAGATGGACTGTGACTGTCATCAAGGGTCTAGCGATGAAGACGAAGGACAGCTGAGGGAGCTCTTTAACGGTTTACAGTAACTACCTTGTGTTTGGGCTCGATTAATTTTTACACGCTTTTTATTAGCTTCACTTGTATGTCAGTTTGTCAGTATGTCAGTATGTCAGTATGTAACTCTCCGTGGGTAGTTTGCGCGCCTGCAGACTTCTTTGGTTCTGGTAGCCGTTTCTCAAGCGTGATTTTTTAGTTTAAAAAAAAACTAAAAAATCACGCTTTTATAAATAAATCAAACTAAAAAGTACAAAATAAATAATAGTTAAAAAAAACTAAAAACACGCTTTTTATAGAAAACCAATCTAAAAAATAGAAAATAAATTTTAATAAATTTGAAATAAGAATAGTGTTAAAAATTTCAATAAATATAAATTAATAATAGTGTAAATAAAAAAAATGTATTTTATTTTAAAAAAAGCGTGGGGTGCTTTTTAAGATATTATCAAAATGATAATCACTCTACGCATATCTGTCAATAAAATATTTATAACTATTGACACCATGCACCCCACGCGTTTTTTAAATAAAATACATTTTTTTTATTTACACTATTATTAATTTATATTTATTGAAATTTTTAACACTATTCTTATTTCAAATTTATTAAAATTTATTTTCTATTTTTTAGATTGGTTTTCTATAAAAAGCGTGTTTTTAGTTTTTTTTAACTATTATTTATTAGATCTGACATACTACGAGTACATACATTATGTGATAAAAATGTTTTATTTTTCAACTATTGTCGTTATAAATAAGGGCCTTGTATAGAAGTCGTGTGTATAAATAAATGTGCATAATGTGACGGACATGCAAGTAATTATGCATTGTCCATAATGGTCTGTTTAATGTGGCGTTACACATTTTAACCTTGGCGTACAATGCTGGGCTATGAACAAAAACAATCATGATTGATTAGTAGTTTTATAAATCACTAGCTGACCTGGAAAACGTTGTTCTGCCATATAGATTCCTTTCATACAAAAGATACCAGGCCTGGATCTTGATTTTTTCTGAAGTGGGCCATAAATTAATAAATGTCGGCACCGGCAGCATCGTCTGATGGACGTAGGCTGCCCGGAAAGAACTACAACATCCGGCTAAGCGCTGTTTCTCTGTTTTAAGCCGGCTTTAAATTTCATTCCTGCAACTTTGAAGTAAGAATTTGTGTGCCTTGGGCTTGAAAATCTACTAAATTGGCGAATTAGAAGGACGACTGTTTTCTCATAGCTAAGAAATATACAAATTGTATATGTAAAGGTAAATAATTCCTCCTTATGGGAATTCATATTGTGTGTCCAAAACTAAATTTCGATACTAAATTAAACGCATCATAAATAAAGATTTTTAATTACTGTAAAAGATAAAAAATATAATCGATTATCTAATCGAATTAAATAATTTCGATTTCACACTACGATCCTAATTTGACAATGAGTGGCTATAATATTAAACGGAATGAAGTAATATTGTAAATACCTTTTCAGCATTGTTTTAGTTAGATTTATAAATTTGATTACTATTAAAATTAAAATTAAATTACTAATAGATAATTTGGATGTTTTCAAAGAAAAATACAAAAAGTTAATTCAGATTTTCGTGGTTTCATAACAAACTTCTGTCCGCGGCAATAGCTTTATCAACCTTTTTCGTTTATCCCCGAAAATTGTTATGTAAGCAGCTTTTGAAACAAGTTTTCTAATGGGCTTAAAGTTAACAAGTGGTCAAACTGTGTCCGTCAGACACCTTATATGGCATCGCTGAGCCTACGCCGAGGCTGAGGTCACTTAGCCATGCCCAATTAGCCAACTTTGTGGCAAAATACATCTTGGTTTGTGAGCTAGTCGTGTTTGGTTTGCTCTCCGTGATATCTTGAGCTTTGTCCTTAAATAAAATTTATTGTCACTTTCTCTAAATTTTTAGTTACCTACAATGTTTGTTTGTTTTGTACACAAAAATGTCGATAATAAGTTGTTGTTATAATAGTGATAAATTCTGAAAATTGGTTGACTGTTTTTAAATAAAGGTTGGTAGAAAGTTATTGATTTTTTTTGAATATTTTTAGGCAATCGTTTGGTATATTATGTTTTTTTTTGTCTATATGTTTATAAATAAAAGTTTCAATATTCGATAAACGTATTAGACAATAGGTACATAATATTATTACATTGCTGCTGAATATAATAAAAAAAAAATATTTTACTCTAATTTTTATTAATGTACGTGTGCAAAAGTGGGTATGATAAGTCAAAAGACAAAGTCAAAGTGAAAGTCAAAGATTTTATGAAGGAGCTTTTTAGGTAATTCGTTTTTTCTTTCAACCTCTTCCTCTGCTAAGATATAGCTATCGTGAATAAGTTACTAAGTTAGGTGACTTATTAGTCACTTACACAATTTTACTTTTAAGAGTTATTTGTAGGTTTAACTCAAAACATGTTACACAAATAGCTATTTGCCCATATCCGTTCATTTTCCTATGCACTTGGAAAACCCCTCGCGTAAATATGCAGTACACAAAACCAGGCCGTTAACTATTTGTATCCGATGCTAGATACATCCATTGCATTGTACATATTGCGTTAGATTAATTTGAGAGTTTTTTTAGTATTATTATATATTATTATATATAGTAGTCTATGATTATATACACAGTCACCATATTTATAGATATGTCAATCACCCTTACAAATATAATATTTAAAACGCTGAAAAATTAATAGTATCAGGAATACTCCTGACAAAAGGATCATCGGAGAAATCTTAGGGCATAGGTAGTTGGCTTATAAAAATCCTATTTTGTAGTTAGTGAATATATAGGTATTGTAAAAAATTAATCTTGGGCTCCAAAATCAATTTGATAAGAAATTATTTTCAATGACATAATATTATGTCAATGATAAAAGGTAATCATCATTACTATCAGCCTAGTAACGGTCCACCTCAGGGCCAGGCCTCCCTTCTTATAGTAGAGGGGATATGAAGTATAGACCCAGCACGCTGCTCCAATGTGGATTGGCGGTTTTAGGGTAATAATCTTTCATTTATTAACGATCTTAATGTGTTCTTCGAGGCACGGGGGTGTAACACCAACAACTTTTCGACTCCGGGCGTGGAATATAGTGAAAATTTCGCATAAGAATGAAAAACTCAGAATTATTCCGTGATCTGAACCAAGATTCGAACATCGTTATCGAAGGCACACAGGCTGAGCACTAGACCAACGAGGCATACATAGCTTATTCTGTGTAATTTATAGTGACACCCAAGATAAATGCGACAATAATAATTCTGCTTCGAATCTGTGCGGCCTGTGTAACCGGTAAACTGTTGCACTATCAACGGATATGAGAGGACATTAAATGTTGATTTACCATACTTTTAATTGCTTTTTGCGTAATTGATACGCATCAAACGACTTCGATGATGCATGTACTGGGTCAAGTCTGTCGAAATGTACCAAATCTGTTGGTGTTGTTAAACATTAGTATCTATTGCATAAAAAGAGGAAACGGTATTTAAGAAATGAATATTATATTGATTGTGTAATATAAAATTTTATAGAGGATATCTTGTATATCAGGTTAATATGAAGAGGAACAATTAGTTTATACTTACGGTACTATGGAGAGTTTGAGATTTTAATTTTATATAAAATTAATATTTGTAACTAATTACTTACCGAAAATTTTTGGTAAAAAAAGAATGAAATAGATAGAACGATTTCAATGATTTTTGCGTGTTTTTAAGTAGATCGGCATATTCTATGGACGTAATAAGATATAATATATTATATAAGTGGCGATAGAGTATTAGGATTATTTTATATTTAGGATTATTTACTATTAATTTATTTGTACATTACATTATTCGGTTCCGTTTTCGAAAATTATATCACACTGTTACTTTATACTTACTCATTTATCTGGCCAGTATTTGTACTTTAGAGTTTTTAATAAGTTATTTTTTTACAAAATTATTTTTTATTATATTCTTGGTCACAAGATGCTCATTGACCTAGAAATTAAATCATACAAGCGGTGTATGAATTACCGCACTGTCTTGCGGGCAGGTTAAGTAAAATGTCTCGGTTGTTTGCATCCCGCATTGACCTTCAGCCGGTTTGCCAAACTTATTGACTTAAGGTTACGCCATACCATGTGAGGATACGAGGTGCGGCTTCACTTCACTCCGCCGTGGAGCACCGCGCGCGCGCACGTACTGCCGCTCCGTACTAACGCGCACTTTCGTTACAGATCACGAGAAAGAGTACGCAAAGCGACCGATCAATTTCGACATCGAAGAGGAAACGCGGAAGAAGGAAACTTCCAAGTGGCTGGAAAATCACTTCGGCAGCGAATCACGCTCTTCCCATGATTCTATTGCTGAAGAAATAGGGAGGCGCCCCGAACCGGGATATTACGCTAAGCCGAAGGCCGAAGACGAAGGATACTACGGAAAAACCAACTCAACAGTCCCACCGCCACCCATCTACGGAGATAGAGTGCTGCGTAAAACAAAGTCGTCGACCCCATCCGACGAGCGGCCCGTCGTATCTGCAAACAAAACAGGGAGTTATTTCAAGGGTGTAGCCGATTGGTCGCAGCGCCGCGCCAGCAAACCGAGGATGCCCGAGCCCCGCAGTTCATCTCCATCGCCACCAGTCGCACGATCTCCTTATACTAGTAACGACCGACTAAATGATTCCTCGCCCAAACATGCATACAAACGCGACTCACCCCAAGGGAGGTCACCGCCGATCGGCAGACGTAATCCGCCTTCGCGGGACGACTCCGCCTACGTTTCATCGTCAACAATGCACAGCCCGCCACGTGGATCGCCATTTAGGCCATTAGAAACCGACAGGTCGTTCCGAGAGCCATCGATCGAGGATGATTATCGCCCTCCGAAAGCGCCTGAAAGGAAACGTCATTCAAAAAAAATAATATCTGAGGATCATCGGTACGATAGTGGCTACAGAAGCTCATCGCGAAATGACAACTCGGGACGTTCGAGAGACAGTCGGGATGAGGGCGCCGTCGAGCCGCCCCCTGACTACTCTCCTCCGAGAGATCGAAGAGGGAGTGCGGATAGAGACAGAACTCCGCCGCGTCGTCGCGATAGAGACGAAAGGAAACAGAATCAGAAAACACGCTTCGCTGATAACGGCAGGCGCCCCTCGCCCGTGCGGAAATCGGTCGGTTCGGCGATCGGCAACTCGATCAGGAAGCTAGTGGGGAAGATTCGCTCCGCGTCAGCCGAACGGAAGGTCCGCCGGCGCACATCTCGGACGCCGTCGCCGGAGCACTCGTCGCGCACGTACAAGCAGTACGGCGGAGAGCTGGCGCCCCCCGCCGCGCCCCCGCACCGGTACTACCTCGGCGAGGACCCTTTTGCGCCCAGCATCTATGGCCGTGAGCACAAGTACGAGGGCAGTCCGAGACGAGCCGCTGCTGTCGACAGCCGCGACCACCGTGAAAGGTGAGAACGACTTTATCATAACCCTTTATAAACATCGCGACGTAAACGCAGACGATCGTAAACTCTTACATGGACATAATAGCTTGCTGCTACAAGCTATTGTTAAACGAAACAATAAATAAGCTTTTTTTGAAATAGTGTTAACGAGCATTCAATTTTTATGCCCACCTGTTTATTATCCTTAGACCTTAAATAGAATGTTGTCCTACAGAGATCCATGCCACCTCCTACACTGAGAGATACCATGCATAAAATTTAATTAATGCTTCTTGTTTTGATATTATCATAAAATTATAGGCTCAATGTTTATCGCGGATACTTAATCCTCTATTTACGTCGTATTAAGATTTTGTGCGTTGTAAAGGATAATTAAAACTACAGATATTGGTGATTATAGTAATGACGTATATTTTAATCGACATTACAGTTATCGATAGAAACAATTACCTTGAATTATGAATTACTACAATAATTGTTTCATACAACTCCATGGCCTTAAGAACCTGTATTGCAATAATTAATAAGAACTGCACGCAAGTTTTATATAATATCAATGGAAAACTAAAACCTGGATAGCCCGATAGAAACAAGGCATAAAACACAGTATTTTACAATGTACACGGGCATGAAAAAGTTAAACAGAATTATTTACTCTTTACTGTTATCAAAATGTAAGAGTTTCAGCTTCGAATAAATTATACTTGTACATTTTATACATCAAATAAAGTATACGTTAATTCCAAAAATCTTTACGCTACTAATGGAACGTCAAAACTTTTTCAAGAAACGAAAAACTATTATGTATCTAGATTTTTCTCCTTAGGCTTACACGTCTTTACTATTTTCTATAAGAAGGCTGTTATAAAATTTCTTAATGTTAGGTATGTGGCATAGGTTTGTTAATTGATATCAGTTATTTATACGGTACGGTATAACTTGGAACTGTATGCAACGGCGATTAGCAAAATCTCAATCATTTTATTGTAGGTACAAAATAATACGAGACAAGTAACCGAGGTCGTTCAAGTTATATTAAATTACTATGTTTTTTAATATCTACTACGCGTTTCTATTTTCCAAAAAATATATTTATTTCCACTGTTTGATTTTCCCATTAGACGATGCAGGCTTAATTATTTATTACCTAAGGCAGATTAATCAAAAGTTATTTTTTTAGTATGTATAGAGCAAAGAATGAGAAATACTAATATGATTATTAGGTATATCGAGGTAAAACTTTGTTTCAGTAGCCGGGTAAAGAAGTGAAAATTGTAAATTTTCAAATCCCAAAATTTTTGACCATCTAAACGATTTTGTTAAAAATTCTTTTGAACAAAAGGAAACGCCAAGTTATTTATTTTAAATAGCATGCCGGATTTTCATCATTTATTTAACAACTAGATCACATCAGTTTTTAAAGAAAATTCGGTTCATAATGGGTCCATTCGTTTAGAAGCTACTATGTTACAGCATTGACACACACACTAACTGACTCTTCAAACTAATAACACCCCTCTTTTTAACGTCGTGGTTTTAAAATTACATTTAAATGCCTACTTTGGAAGGCTTTAGTATATACGAGTATAGGCGGAAGATGAAATGAGTACATCTAACTGAGACGAATGTTTTACCTTGCGGTCACATTCTTTGTACCTATACCTACTCAGTGTCCATTACAATTTATAATTAAGTACAACTAAGATGTGGTTTGTGAGAATAATAAAGGATTTAGACTTGTGTGAGTTACTTTCGAGTGCCTACTAATAGGAGTAAAGTCCTATATTTTAACAATAAGAGCTGTCTATATACCGTAGTAATAAAAAAAGGTTCTAGTACCGAACAATTTCCCGTTTAATTACTTAATCTTTTCTTATCAAGTTTCTAATACATTTTTATAATCATGAACTGTCTGACTATCAACCTACTGAGTGCCTAGTATGTTTGTTACCGAGCGACTGCGTAAAAACGTAACGCAAATTTATATGGAATTATAGTATCGCCATCTAGTTATAGCGAGAGTAAACGCTTTTTTTGCTATATAATCTGACGTTATGAATGACTACGTTTTTACGCAGGAAAAACTCACACTTGCCCCACTGAACTATCCGCGTCTGTCTGATACCGCGGTCCAATATCCGAATCCAATAATGCACTGTCATCAACCTATTTGGATGCATGCAATTCACGAGGAATTTTTGCTTCTGCAGGGATTTGGAGCTCAGATCCATGGGTCGAACTCTGGACTCTAGTTTGTAAAGGCACCATGCACAGCAACTTAAAAGAAGTTATAAATATTATAATCTTATTTGTAAAATGAGAAAAAATTTAAAATTTCAATAAAAAAGTTTCTGCTCAAATTATTTCAATCGCCGATTTGTTTAGTGTCAACGATATTACAATCATAATGGGAAAACATAGATTCTTAAGCAGAAAGACATCACCGAAACCGTTATGTAATCAGAACGTTTACATAAAACGCGTAGGATCTACATACTATGTGTAATCGTAGAACCTTTAGAAATAGTAAAAAAAACACACGTGCTGTTTGTTATGTAAATTTTATTTTATAACGACAAAATAAAGATTTTGCACGCTTTCAAAACATGTTCGCATACTTGTATTATATTGTACAGTGTAAGGGAACTGAAACTTTTAAGCTACATGCATACGAATTCATTTATTTTTATTAATTTTCTATAAAGAGTAGGGCCGTTAAGTTTTCCGAGTATCGCCATTCCTACTAGGTATTTACCTAAGAGAAAGTTGTAAGCGTTTATATCTATTCCTTATATGTTGTTTCTAATCTGTATTACTTAAAAGAAAACGTTACAAAGGTGAAACATTCTATAGCTATGGACATTTTAAACTAGTTCTTTTTATTCTTTTTTTAGTTTTTATTGAAAAGGGCTTATATAAATTTAAGAATAAACATAATATCAAAAATTGCGGAACTGTCGGGATTCGATAACTTAAAAAAGAATAAAATAGGAAAATGTCATCTTTAAAATTGAAGAGTTTCATTCGTAATATGAGCCTTCGATAGTTTTGTAATATGTTCAGTTCATACTGTTGATGGCATTACAGGCCGTATACCTGAATATCAAAAACATAATATCAAAGTACAATTTAGGCACCGACGTCATCGGGATCGTGGCCTAGCGGTAAGGCGCTCTAAGTGCCCGGATTGCCAGAGAGACGCAGGTTCGAATCACGTCGGTTCAACAATTTTTTATTCTTAAATATAGTTCTATTTATATACTTTTCAGTTATTCGATTTTGACCCGAAAATGGATAGAAAGATTTGTAGCTAAAAAAACATAAGAATGTTCACTTTCAAGATCATTGAATTAAAAAAAAAACAATCGCCTCTTATATCAATCAAAACTGCGTCTCAATTGTGCCGGCCGCCTCGATACTTTCCGGCATATCTTGCCATTTAATTCTGCCGGTGTCCATGGGCTTTGCCTAGTATGGATAAATAAGTGGTCGACAAAACAGCCCTTATTTAGCTTACAAACTCTGAGTCACTAGTGTACGCCGGGTGAAACAGTCTTTATTATGAACTATTTGTAATGACGAAGTGTGACTCATTGCAAGAAAATTCCTCCAACAGGTGTAGGTTTTGTTTCGGTGTCGTATGTCGTATGATGTAAATCAGTTTAACTAAAGTATCATTGCGCATTGTAATTCATTTTCCTGATTGTTTTTGTCTTCTCGCTGTGGCTTTTGTATAATTGACTAACAAAAAAGGTTGTCATTTGTTAAACGCTGACATACAGAAACGACGTGATACATCATATGAGACATCTCAGTAATGATATATAATTGGATGTCCAGTGTATATAACGTTCAAGCTAATCGCAACCCAGAAAAGTGGCCTGAATTGCGTTGCCATCTTAATACGAGTAAACAAAGTGCGATCGTTAGACGTGTGGGTGGAGGTTCCCCATTGAATCCAATTACGTTCTAAAACATAAGATTACATGTTTTTATGATACAAGGAGACACAATGGATAAACGTGGGCCGTGTTGTCTTTGATCACGATGTAGTGATAAAATTCTAACTGTTTTTTTGTTTCTGTTCCAGGGGCCAGTTCTCGAGCACTCTCGGTCGGTTCAGTCACTCCACGAGTAGACTGAACCCCGGTGAAGCAGACGAAGACTACACGCGTAGTGCGCAGACTCTCCCGCGCAAGTTACACGACCGGAAAGAGAAGACAGCAGAAAAGCCAAGCTCCAGCAAATACTGGCAGCGGCTCACAAACAACAAGAGATCCACTAGTGCCATAAATATATCGAATAACGTTTCGACACCGCCAGAGGGTAAAATAAACGGGTATCCGCCTGGCCCTGCGAAGCCAGCGCGGATCTACAAAGGTCTCAACCGGAGCAAGAGTTTTGCTATGGGAGCACCTGAACAGGAGACGCATCCACGTTACGTCACTGGCATGAGCAGAAATTATTCCACCATGTACAAATCGAATCCACACCTAAGTAGACTGGACGAGACTCCAGAACAATTAAAGAGTCCGGGAATAGTGTCAATCATCAATCGCAGCCAACGTGATTTAGCTGATGCGGTTTCACGCGAAACTGAACGTCGCCGCGATGGTCTCTTCGGCGCGCGGTACGGTAAAACTGCTCCCGTAAGCAATGGACACACAAACGGTTACAATAAATCTTACGATGAAACAGATAAGAAGAAGATATTCCTCAAGGGGTTACGTGAAAGGGCCCCAGAGTTATATCAGACGTTACACGCGGACGACGATTCCGAAGGTAGCAGATTATCATCCCGATACAACACTCCGTCACCGCATTACAAAGAACGGATATCTGAGGAACGTAAAACACCTTTGTATAAAACTGAATCGCTGAATAGAGATTCTAGTCCCTTCGCGTCGCGATTGGAAACGAGAATAAAATCACCAGTGAATCGGCGGGAAAGTAACAGCAGTGACAATTACTCTGAAACGTATCGGTACACAACGCGTTCAGCCGACCCTGAGCGGCCCACCGTCACAGATACTGTGGAAACTGTTAGTAAAAAAGTGATCCCATCGAGAGACGGCAGGTCCAAGGAAATAATTCAATCGAGGGAAGTGAATTCGGTGACAAAGAGTCGCGGTTACAACGAACCAATCGCAAGTACCAAGTACTATGAGAATGGAGTTCGTAGTCCCCTCGCATATGAATCCAGAAATGGGGCGGCGCCATTGTACGCCGAACGAAGGAGAAGTAATTACAAGTTATCTGAAAAAGTTAGAGATTATTAAACACTCACCGCGACTTGATTATTATTGCCATATTTTCATATAACATAATAGTGTCACACAGACTGAAAAGTTAAAATTTAATCACATGTTAAGTTAGTTATCATTTAACTGCATTCGTTAACATTTTATTGTTAATTTAATGTTAGTTGCTTCATGTAAAAAGTCATATAGCTTTACTAATTTTATTTCGATATTTTGTAATTAATAAGTGATCTAATTCCGTCCAGTAAAGAATTTCTAAACGATTATACCCACTATTTTAATAACGTTTTTTTATTGATATATCATTTTATAATTTTGATAACATTGGAAATTATGAGAAATATTAAAATTATGAATTTTAATAATTGTACCCCTAAAAATAAAATGTGTTAATACGCAGTGTTGTTGTTTTATTTTTGAACATCTCGCTTAACAGTAAAATTATAAAAAATAATGTATTCCTAGTACTGAATTGTTATTTTTCAAGTTAAAGTTATTCAGGAACTTTATTAAAATTGCAACTAATAGGAACATGAATGAAGGAAATCATTAAATTTAAATTTAAGCATTAAGCCAAGATTATTGTACAATGTCAACATTGTTAAGTATTACAAATTGTGATAACATGTAATATGTATATAACAAACACTTTAATATTTCTTGCAAAAAATAAACTATATCTGAAAATACGATTTTAATAATTTATAGATAGGTTCACACTCGCATAGCATTGAAGTCTATTTGCTCAAGTGTTGAACTGTATTATTTCAAGTTCAAATAACATTTCAACGTGAAAATGAATTAAAAAGAAAATTGTTCACCGAAGTAATAACTAACACAAAAGCTTTGTACTTAGCTAAATACAAAAACAGGAATATAAAAAGAAATATTTTAGCATAGAAAAATAATGTGTGAAGAAAGTACATAGCACTATCGCTGGGCATGCGTTTTCACCTACGTAGGAGAAATAGAAATTTTTAGTGAGAGCCTGAATACATCGCGAATCAAGTAACTTAAATTAAATTTCAAATCAGTCGATTGTATAGTTTTAGAGATCTCGTGATGTCAGTTAATTTTAAAAATTGGTATTTCGCAGTTCTAGATGTAGATTAGTATCTAACACGTCTGAAGTTAAAAAAAAACAATAAAATTACGGCTTACAAGATTACGCAGAGAATTACTTCTCGGAACATGCATGAAAAACATCCTGCAATTTTGCTGTATAATTGATCAAAGGCGCTCTGAGGCAAAGACGGTAAGCCTGTAGGTACCTCTTACCTGAAGGCAAAATTGTTTATAGATTGAAAACATGACACTAGCTTAGCTAAAAGTTATTTCTTTTACTCTTGAAAACTGTTAGATCATGCTCTCGCACTTTGTCTTTGTTCAGTTATTAGCGTTTTTTTTCTTTGCAAATCTAAGACAATGTAAAAAACCCTACCGGAATTTTTCGGTACTATGATAAATATAAACGTAGAAAGACTACGAAGCGTTTCACTGTCTTGTATGTTTATTAGGTAGTTTTGTCACTATTAAACAGATGGCGCTTGTATTTCGAAAAGTTTTTCAACATAAAATGATATTAAATTAAATTCAAATTATATTGTTCCTTTTAGTTTTAATTTAAATTTTGTGACATCGATCGTTAAAATCTTTTTAAGTTAAAAAGAAAACGTTGTATGAAAAATAAAAGAAGAAGAAGAAGAAAATCTTAATTGCACACATACATACTCGTAATAATAACAATGCATTATACAATCTAAAAGTAAAAAAATAATAAACATGAATTGACCCTGCTTCTGCGCCCTAGGCTAGGGTTCGATTCCCACGTCTGGAAAAATGAATAAACATTATATCTACCAAATAAACATTATCACCCTAAGCCCGCATTCCTGCATTGGAGCAGCGTGATCGGCCTACGCTACATATACTTTCTTTTACAATGAGGGAGGCCTGGCCCTGTAGTAGGCTGCTAATCACTGAAGGATTCGTAAGGCAGCCGGCTGACGTTTTCACAGGCTGATAATAATGATGATGTTGGTAGTTAAAATCATGGTTCTTTATTGAAACCTACTCAAATAGACCAAGTTAGGGTATTTTTGTCTGCTTTTTAATGCTTGAAAATATTGAAAATAAAACATAGCCTAATGACCAAGTTATCAATACAAAATTACAACTTCTTTACTACCACGTTAGTCCAGTGGTTAAGCTGATCTGCGGGACATGGTGTCCTGTATTTAGCTTTATCAGATATGGTGATAGGGCCCTGTGCTTCGGAGAGCACATAAAGCTGTCGTCCACATGTTTACATTAAAATATTTTAATTTGCAATCTTAAAATCATTCAATGTCTGACCGTTAAAAGTTACTCTAAGGTCTCTATCCCTCCAGCGTTTTGCGAGCGTCAGCGTTCCTTCAACGTCTGCGCAGCGTCGACGTCGCGTTAACGTAACAAGTACAATCACAAACACTTTTAACAAACTGTATGACAAATTTAAATGTGTTCTTTTTTTTACCTCAAAGTTTAAACATGCCTCTCTTCTGGTGAGACTGAAACTCTGAGACTATTTTAATCGACTACAAGTTGGCCCTTGATTGCTATCACACCTGATGTTAAGTGATGATGCAGTCTAAGATGCAAGCGGGCTAACTTGTTAGGAGTTGGATGAAATCCACACCCCCTATCGGTTTCTACACGACATCGTACCGGAACGCTAAATTGCTTGGCGGTACATCTTTGACGGTAGGGTGGTAACTAGCCACGGCGAAAGCCTCCCACCAGCCAGACCAAGACAAATTGAGAAAAATACCAATCTGCCCCACCAGGAATCGAACCCAGGACCTCCGTTTTATAAATCCACCGTGCATACCACTACGCTACAGAGGTCGTCAAAATTAGTGTTTAATCATTGTATGAGATTAGTGTTTAAATATTGTATTTTTTCTCTGACTGTACGCGGAAACGCAATGTTGACGTCACTTTAACGCGACGTTGACGCTGCGCAGACTTGAAGGAACGCTAACGCTCGCAAAACGCTGTTGGGATATGGACGTTAGCCGGTATTAGATGGTGGGTTTAAGCTCTGGCCTTATTCACCTCGCTTATGATCACGATGATAAATAATTTAAAGTTCTGATGTAGTGGTGTATGTTTAATTGGTAGATCCAGGATTTATTTCTTAGTACGACCCAGAACTTGAACCCCAGACCAGGTGCTTTGTGCCGTAACAAGCCAAAACCGCCCGGTTCTGAGCTTCATAAATGCGCCCTTCAACTCCGCTGTCGCTGGTGTGGCAGCGCTAGTCCAGCTTTTTAAGGTGATGTATTACCTATTGGTTACTTAGTTATACTTCTTGCGAGTGAGTTTAAAAATAAGAAGGGATTGTTTGTTTGTGAAACTGTTTTTACCCCTTTCCCTGGTCATCGGTAGCACTACCTTAGCAGGGAAATTACCAGGCCAGTAACTAGTGTTAATGCCTTTTTCGTATTTTAAACTCACAAAGGTTAACTACGAACGAAGGAGTATGGGATTACAATTTGCGAAGTTCTCGAGTTATTTACCGCAGCATGAAACTCAATAGCAGTTGTACCGTTCAATGTCAATCAAGCTGTAGTGTTAATTATGACGCTAAAATATATAACTGCGTCATTTACTTGCTTTAATTTACTTAAGCATATCTATGAAGTCGGTGCCAGCCAAGTTTAAAGAAAGTTTTATTTAACGTAGTAAACCGGTCTGTGGGTTCTAGGTAAAGTCTTTAAAGTAGAAACCTTGGCTGGCATACTATACTACATCTTGGAAGTGTACCCTTTCTAATAAAAAAAAAATTATCAAAATCGGACAATTCTGTAAAAAGTTATGCGTGGTCATACATAAAAAAATATACGTGTCGAATTGAGAACCTCCTCCTTTTTTTTTCGTCGGTTAAAAAAGAAGTACGTGTACAATTGACAACCTCCTCCTTGTTTTGAAGTCAGTTAAAATCTTGAAAAAAGTAGTTTTTCGCGAGCAGTATATTATTTACAAAATCAATTACTAATAAGTATATATTATATCACTTGCCAATATATTCAGTTAAATTCAGTTAGTATCAATTGGGAATAAATAAAATAAACAACGCAACAATAACAATATCGGAGGGTGAATCTCAGTTAACATAAAAAATACAGACGTATGGGAATAGCACTCGGGGCAAAAACTCTCCCATCTGCTCCCTGAGGTACCGCGAGGCAGATTTACGGCCCATTACTGAATAAATCATTTGATAGACATATTCACATGTACTGCCAAATATCTACTTATTTGTATTCTATCAGATGTAAAAAAAATTTAATATAAAAAAATTTTAACAAAAAATAAAAACGCCTTCAAAACGCACTAAAAAGTAAAAAATAACTACGTCATTTACTTACTTTAATTTACTTAATCACATCTATGAAGTCGGTGCCATCCAAGTTAAGGTAAAGACTTTAAAGTAGAAAGCTCGGGTGGCACCGACTTCATAGATGTGATTAAGTAAATTAAAGTAAGTAAATGACGTAGTTATTTTTTACTTTTTAGTGCGTTTTGAAGGCGTTTTTATTTTTTGTTAAAATTTTTTTATTTCATACTTTTTAGTGCTTTATCAACAACGAACATATATATATAATACGATACGAACATATATATATATATATATATATATATATATATATATATATCGCCAGCCCCTCATGACAGTCACAGCCCATCTAAATGTAAAGTTCTCATTGAGACAAATTAATCGAGCCCAAACACAAGGTAGCTACTGTAAAACGTTACGGAGCTCCCTTAACTGTACGTCGTCTTCATCTGCAGACCCTCAATGACAGTCACAGCCCATCAAAATGTAAAGTTCTCATTGAGACAAATTAATCGAGCCCACACACAAGGTAGCTACTGTAAAACGTTACGGAGCTCCCTTAATTGTACTTCGTCTTCATCACCAGACCCTCAATAACAGTCACAGCCCATCTAAATGTAAAGTTCTCATTGAGACAAATTAATCGAGCCCAAACACAAGGTAGCTACTGTAAAACGTTACGGAGTTCTCTTATATATAGATCGGCTCCATCATCAGATCGACTCCAGACCTTCATCAAATTGTAGTGCTTTTAAATACTTATCGGAAAAATTAACAAACGTACTTGTTGTCCCTACAATTTTTGAAAGTTCCCCTCGTTTTCTCCAGGATCCCATCATCAGATCCTGGTTTCCTTGTCATGGTACCACCACCGGACTATCTACTTTCCAACAAAAAAAGAATTATCAAAATCGGTTCATAATCGACGAAGTTATGCGCGAACACACATAAAAAAAAAAAAAAAAAAAAAATATATACGGTCGAATTGAGAAACTCCTTTTTTTTTGAAGTCGTTTAAAAACAAAGTCACCAGCCCCGTTTGTCTGTCGGTCTCTACTAAAACTGACAGACTATTGAACGGATTTTCAAGATGTTTATACCTAGCAAAGGATACTGTGATTCCTGAGAAATGTTTTATAATGTACCTACGTTCTTCTTTATTAAGAGTACAAAAAATATTTTACGTATCTATCCTTTAATGAGATGAAATATCCATTTTTTTAAACCATTTTTTTGGTGGTTGCAGTACCACAAAATACATAATAGAGGCAACCATTTTTCCTGCAGTCGAAGTTGCGTTGTTATCTTCTGGTTATTATTAAAACGGTAAGATTATATAACTTTTTTATTTTTAGCTCAGTCATTCATTATAACAGCACGTTTTAAAAGTGATCATTTAGTAAATAACATGCTAAGCTACGAATAATTGCCCTTTATTTACAAACTATCAACGGTCCGCGACTTCGTTCGCGTGGCAAATAAAAATAAATATTTCCAAAATAAAAGTTGGTTGCTCCTGATATCATGAGCTATCTGCGAGTCAAATCTCGTCAAAAGCGATCCAGACCTTTCAGAGACAAGCCGGAACAAATACACAGACTAACAAAACTTTTTAAAATTGATTAAAAATAATTTGAAATGTAAGTATCGAATATTACTAGAGGCAACAATAATAGTAATATGTAGTGAAAAGTTGTAAATTTTAAATTACAGTTAAGCTCCATCCATTTCCTCCTGTCCAAGATCCATGTTTTTTGACGTCATCCGTGGCGTGGTCCAGACAAAGACGTACCGCCAAGCGATTTAGCGTTCCGGTACGATGTCGTGTAAAAACCATGGGTGTGGATTTCATCCTACTCCTAACAAGTTAGCCCGTTTATACTTAGATTGCATCATCAATTACTGGTGGGCTAACTTGTAATAAATAAATAATAAAAACAATTTTTCAGTGTATTTTGCCTTCTATGGTATGGTGGTACATGTCTATGTACGCTATAACTATGATGCTAATATATGACATATTAGCGACCCGCCTCCGCTTCGCACGGCTGCAATGCTGATACTAAAGTATATTAAAAAAGCATGCTCCGCGCGACCCCCAAACGCTCGCTATGTCCCTGCATTTTGAATCTTATATATGTTAAATTACATGCTCTAAAGGGCAATAGTGATCTATATTGAGAAAGATTAATGCAGTATTGCTTAAAATCCCTTCGAAAATAAGCCATTACTTTTGTTTGATAGTAAAAGATAAAAAATGGTTATTTTGGTTTATCCGTTAGAGATAGACATATATCATCGCGGACTTTTTTGTTGACCTTTTTAAGTTGTGTAATACTGTAGAACACTATTTTGATATATCTCCTAGGGTTTAACCTGCGTTTGCAATGTAAGCGCAAAAAATGCGGTAATTTTCCACATCATATCAGCAACCTCTGAAATTATCAGTTTTTCTCTACTACATTGTGCATGTATTATACACATAAACCTTCTTGTTGAACCACTCTGTCTGATAAAAAACCGCATGAAAATCGTTTGCGTAGTTTTAAAAATTAAAGCATACATCCGGACAAACATAAAAAAGCGACTTTGTTTTATACTATGTAAAGGGTGCCAGCAGTGGCCAGGCATATGGCGTAGAAATGAATAGACCAGGAAAATATCTCATTATATATAGAGTTACTTACAAAAAATACCTATTTATATCTAATAATATTATCACGAGAGATTTGTCTGTAGGTATGTTTCCTTACCGTTCGAGCTGTACATTGATATTCAACGTGCCTCTTACCAGTCGGTGATCACTACCGGTTTTGACCCTATTGATCACAGAGACATCGTTGAATATATGCCGTCTGGTCGACAAGATGAAGTCAATCTCATTTCTCGTAGAACCATCGGGGCTCAACCAGGTCCATTTCCTGTGTGGTGGCTTCTTGAAGAAGGAGTTCATCATAAAGAGGCCCTCCTTCTCCATGAAGTCAGCCAACATTTGGCCCCTCTGGTTCCGTTGCCCATAACCAAATTGCCCCACTCTCAACTCTGAACCACTCCTCTCGCCCAGCTTTGCATTGAAATCCCCCATAACAACGCTGTAGTAGGAGTTCGAAGTATGCAGGGCTCTTGAAATATCCTCATACAATACCTCTACCTCCTCGTCGGGTTGTGCCGAAGTCGGTGCGTAAACCTGTATAACCTTCAACGAATACCGTTTGGTAATTCGGAGGACAAGGAACGCTACCCTGCTCGACACACTCTCGACTCGTACAACATTGTTAACAAGGGACTTCTGAACGATAAACCCAACACCACCTTGGGACAGATGTTCGCCCTCCCGGTAGTATAGTAAATTGCCGGATTTCAGGATTATCGAGTCCTCGCCCTCTCGTCGGACTTCAGACAATCCTATAATGCTCCAGCGCAACTTACTTAATACTTCTTCCAGTTCGACTAACTTTTCGTCGGTCCTCAAAGTGCGTGCGTTAAATGTCGCCAGGTCCAGTAGTCGGGGTTGGCAGCGGAATCTCTGCCGGAGATTCTTGACACCCCTTGCCCCGCCGTTACCATGACCGCTGCCAGAGCCAGGAATAGCGGAGCTGCCGGGGACTAGGGGCTGTTGCTTTTTACTTTCTCCCATAAAAAGTATTGCCCTATAGTGACCACGCTGGGCAGGCGGGTTGGTCACCGCAGGGCTGGACTATTCGAACCAGTGTCACTGCTGCCTGACACTGGCCTCATTTTGTAGTCCAGCCTATTTGGAATGGTTATACCGCCATTCATCGGTCGCCAGAGCCTCGTCGGTCCATCTGCAGGGTGCACCGCGAGCAGGTGAGGTTGACATTTGGAGAGGCTGACTGGTACTAGCCTCCCCCTTACACCCCTACTAGCCTCCCCCTTACACCACACTATTATATCAATGTACAGCTCGAACGGTACCGACTGGTGAAGTCAACGCTCCGACCTACTCGTGCTCACATCCAAAACCCCGAAAGCTTTCAACTGGAACTCCAGAACCGTTTCGATTGCCTGGCACATTGTGTTGATGTGGACGATCTGAACAACAGGCTAGTGGAAACTGTCCATTCGGTTGGGTCTAAGTTCTATAAGACCCACCGCCCAAAAACCAACAAGAAATTCTCTGACCAAACACTTAAGCTCATGGAGGAACGACAAGGAATGCGATTACAGTCTTCAGGGGACGCTGTGAACTACCGACGTATCAATAGACAGATCTCTAAGTCGCAGAAATGTGACTTACGCCGCTACAACACCGAGCGTATCATAGATACAATAAAACACAACCGTGGCTCGAAAGTGTTCGCGAAAGATCTGTCTATTGGACGCAGTCAGTTGACGCGTCTGAAGACCGATGACGGTAATCTCATTTCTTCCAAGCCCGAGATCTTGGGTGAGGTCGAGAAGTTCTATGGACAGTTATACACGTCAACTCAAAAGCCTGTTGACAATTTGGCTGAAGACCCCAGAGCCAAATTGACCCGACACTATACCGAAGATATCCCGGACGTCAGCCTAGACGAGATTAGTATGGCTCTCGAACACCTAAAGAACAACAAGGCGCCAGGTGATGACGGAATCACAGCAGAACTCCTGAAAGCGGGTGGTAAACCGATACTTGAAGTCCTTCAGCGATTGTTCAATTCCGTCATTCACGAGGGCAAGACGCCTGAGGCGTGGCACAGGAGCGTGGTTGTTCTGTTCTTCAAAAAGGGTGACAATACCTTGCTGAAGAATTACAGACCAATCTCGCTGCTGAGTCATGTCTACAAGTTGTTCTCCAGAGTCATCACGAATCGTCTCGCTCGTAGGTTTGATGACTTCCAGCCTCCCGAACAAGCCGGCTTCCGACAAGGCTTTAGTACCATAGACCACATCCATACGCTGCGGCAGGTTATACAAAAGACCGAAGAGTATAACCGGCCACTTTGCTTGGCGTTTGTGGACTATGAGAAAGCCTTTGATTCGGTGGAAACCTGGGCTGTGTTAAGGTCATTGCAGAGGTGCCGAATCGACTACCGGTACATCCAAGCGTTGCAGTGCCTGTACGAAAACGCCACCATGTCAGTCCGTATACAGGATGAGACTACGAGGCCAATCCTATTGCAGCGAGGAGTGCGACAGGGAGATGTTATCTCCCCGAAGCTATTTACCGCCGCATTGGAAGACGTCTTTAAGCTCTTGGACTGGAACGGACTTGGCATCAACATCAATGGCGAGTACCTCACTCAACTGCGGTTTGCCGACGATGTAGTGATCATGGCAGAATCTCTAAATGATCTTAACATTATGCTCAATGACCTCAGCAGAGTTTCTCAACAGGTGGGCCTTAAAATGAACATGAGCAAGACAAAGATCATGTGTAATGCTCACGTTCCGCTCCACCCAGTAATTGTTGAAAATTCTGCACTCGAAATTGTAGACGAGTATATATACCTAGGGCATATGGTCCAGTTAGGTAGGTCCAATTTCGAGAAAGAGGTGAACCGCCGAATCCAACTCGGCTGGGCAGCGTTCGGGAAACTCCGTGACATCTTTTTGTCCAAAATTCCTCAGTGCCTGAAGACGAGAGTCTTCGAACAGTGCGTGTTGCCAGTGATGACCTACGGATCCGAATCTTGGTCGCTGACTGCGGGCTTCATAAGAAGGCTCAGAGTCACTCAGCGGGCGATGGAAAGAGCAATGCTCGGAGTATCTCTGCGTGATCGAATCAGAAATGAGGAGATCCGCAGAAGAACCAAAGTAACCGACATAGCTCAGCGAGTCGCAGAACTGAAGTGGCAATGGGCGGGGCACGTAGTTCGAACAGCTGATGAACGTTGGGGGCCCAAGGTGGTAGATTGGCGACCCCGCACCGGAAAGCGCAGCGTTGGTCGACCCCCAACCAGGTGGACTGACGACATCAAACGTGTCGCAGGGAGCCGCTGGCAACAGGCGGCTCGGGATCGTTGTGTTTGGAAGTCCCTAAAAAAGGCCTATGTCCAACAGTGGACGTCTACAGGCTGATAATGATGATGATGATGATGATGTTTCCTTTTATGCAATTGCATCCGACAATTGATACACAGGGCCGCAGTAATTAAGTTCGCACCAGGCGCATAAAAAACAAGTTATTGGTTCGCACATACGAACTTAGGCAAAGTCAAAAACTATTCATTCATTATAATCAATAATGTTGTTTTGAATCGAATCTGCCTTCCATTTAAATATACAACATAATTTTCATGAACTTAATTTCAAGCGTAGTTTATCTGTATTCGTCATTAAAAACTATTTATAGCTTCGATATTTTTTGTCAGATACCCTAATCTCATCTTGCCGAGACGCGGTCTTCACTCTAGAACATTACGACTCCAACGACCATCAGTCGATCGACAGACATGACTAGCCCCCTGCCACTTAAAACTACTTGCAATATTGATCTCTAAAAATAGCTCTATTTGTATATTGTGTATACGCATATTTAAATATAGCAAATCATTTAGTAGTTATGCAACAAAAAACGCGGACGGAATAAAACGTATCCATAATTTACTTCGAAAAATATTTACCGATCTAAAAGTCAGCCAAGTTTAGTACCTATTACGTTTTCCTCTAGTGCTCTGTTTATTATTCTTGTCTGTATTTATATAATTGTCAGCCTATGTAGTTATGGTGTATCACCTATTTTATCTCCTCCCCTTTTAAATAAAAAATAAAGTTCTGGTCTAAAAAAATAAAGAATCATTATTCAAATTAAAAAAAACCGCTACTCCGGTTACGGAGCATTTAACTCTTCAGGCAACTGGTGGTAAGTGAAAAGCCACTGACTGACCTATTGACTCATCACAAAATTTTAAACTAATAACACTTAATTAATTTTGTAATGTCTATCTAGACTCTTACGTAGAACAAATTTCTCGATAATACCAAGGGAACGAAGCACGGATCACTTCTGGCCACAGCTAGTTTTCATAATATATTATTAATAAAAGGACGTAGGTAAAAAATGTATGGAAGTCTGCCCCAGAGATGCCCATAATGATTCATGTCATTAAATAGTACAGATTTTTTATTTGAATAGTAATAAAGTTACTTGTAGCTAAGCAGTCGCTGGTATAAGTTATAAAGGTTGATAAAAGTTGACTTTTCATACTGCGACGACGATCACGTGATTCAGAACACAAAAAAATCGATTGAAATTCATATATTTTTGATATATTGTCGATAAATAGGAGCATACCTTTGGACAGCACTGACAATATCCTTTAGTATCAGAGGAGTCTATCCTCTCTAAAAGCAGGCGTGTGTATTGGAATGGGACATTAAAATAGATGCCTCGTGGTCTAGTGGGGGATGTTGTAGTGGTTAGCCTATCTGGCTTCGATCACGAGGTCCTGGGTTCCAATCCTAGGTCGGGTTACGGAATAATTCTGAGTTTTTCATTCTTCTATGAAATTCTCAATACATTCCAAGCCCGGAGTCGAGAAGTTGGTGGTGTTACACCCCCGTGCCTCGGAGAGACCGTTAAGCCGTCGGTCCCGGTCACTGTCATCAACATCTGATAGTGATCGTTAATAAACGAAACTTTATCACCCTACCCGCCAACCCGCATTGTAGCAGCGTGGTAAGTTCGTTCGTTCGTTCACAACGTTCACTAACGTTTAATGCGAGCTAATAGAATTGTTTAACGTTTATCACTGTTTCATTAAATATTAAATATCTGTCAGTGTCTATATCTGATACCGTAATAGCTAATTATCTATGGTACAAGGAAGTTAGACCTACAGGTGGTATTGAGATCGCAAATTGTAGGCAGCGAACGATAATTACGTCTTTATATTTATCAAAAGCAAGTGGAGGCCATGAGAAATCATTAGATTTAGATTTGCATTAGCATTTTAGTACAGACTAATTATAAAAATAAAATTTTTATTTATTAAAAAGTTGATTGTGCTCTAATTTTTTGATGATTAATAAAATAGTGCCCGTGCATGCTAGATAAATTGTTATTTTTTTTGTATATTTACTAGCGTAACCTTACACGTCCATTGTTTCTGTTCCCGTGGCAAGACAAGTCAAATTTATAATACACGGCTTTTTTACGCGGAGACATGAAATTAAACAAATTTCACTTGGAATTAGATTTTAATAGCGAAAAAAATTGTCAGCGCGATATTTTTAAACTGCTAATTAGCTTAATGTGTCCTTGAGTAATTTCGTTATCATTGTGAGTTCGTGTGATCTCATTTATAGATTATAGTTTTCCTTTATTTTTGTTATCTAGAAAACTAAAATTGTAGCAGTGATGTCAGGGTGCAATTTGTTTTATTTTAGATAACAATTTCTCTTTTTTGGTACCAGGAAGTCAAAGAGAAGAGAGAGATTCCCAATTTTATACGGAAAAAAATGGGGTCATGTGGTGCAATCATGGCTTAAAGGAACCATTTGACCATGTTATTTTACATGGTGTTTTAGTAACCACTGTTTTTAATTAAATGTAAAAGACAGTTGCGAGACAGTTCTCTCGCAATTATTTAATTCCGGTCACCCTATCCATGTACCTTTTTAAAATATAATAATAATAATAATTTCTATATGTTGACTCGACAATCATTGTTCCTCTAGTCGTTTCAGTTAATGGTCTTATAGCGAAAAGCTTCGACCAACACCTTGAGAAGCTTTCGCTTAGCTGTTAGATCATGGTCGGATATAGAAGGCGGTAATTTTTGAAACGGCGCGTTTTGTGGGAGGATCCTCACTCTGGTGCCCTGACCACCGGTTGCTTGGACCCCCGGGCCCCGCAGCAGGCGATGAATTTTGTATAAATTTTTAATAGTGTTTTTACAATTGTTTTACAAGCATTGTTGAAAATTAAAAAAAAATGTAAATAGATAAATGATAGACTAAAAATAAATTTTTTTAACAAAAAATATAACCGACTCAAAACGCACTAAAAAGTAAAAAATAACTGTGTCATTTAGTTGCTTTAATTTACTTAAGCATATCTAAGAGTCGGTGCCAGCCAAGGTTTCTACTTTCAAGGACGTTACCTAGAACCCACAAACTGCTTTACTACGTAAAATAAATGTTCCTTAAACATGGTTGGCACCGACTTCATACATATGCTTAAGTAAATTAAAGCAACTAAATGACACGGGTATTTTTTACTTTTTAGTGCGTTTTGAGTCGGTTTTTTTTTGTTTAAATATTTTTATTGCAGTAATAATTATGTTATTCTTAATATTTTTATAAGCAGTGAGCAATACTTGACATATTTCTTAACGCGGTGTACAAAAACAAGTACCACATAATTTTGCTATTTTGGATTTAGATTTAATTTATAGCAATAATAGTATAATTGTATATACTTAGTTTCTTGTTCAAGTTTTTCTTATTAAACTAATAAGTAAATGTAAATGGTTACTATGTTGTTTTTTGCAATTCAGTAAGAAACAAACGTGTGTATTTAATGTTTCGCAACATGCTATTTATACACAGTGATAAAAAAATTTAATTAATATTTCATTATGATACACAAATTTTTAATTTTTTTAGCATCCAATTCGAGTCTATGTCTGAGGGCACGGCCGTCATTAGCCGTTTATTTTGAGTTTACAAGTTATACAAATAATAAGGTTAGGTACCTATAGGAATAATATCCAGCATTTTAGAATACCTTTTGGCATAGGTCTTCTTTGGCCTTTACACTCTGTTCTGTATTATTTCATATCATTTTCCGGTGAACTCGCACGTTATATCCGTTGGCGTCATTTGCTACTTTTTAACCGACTTAAAAAAGGAGGTTAACAGTTCCACCTGTATGTATGTAATGTTTCCAGAACTGCCCAGTTTTCGCATATGTTAGTCTATGTCAGCGTCTGAATAAATGTGCCAAATTTCAAAAGTGTATGTATGTATGTTTTAATGTTTGTGTTCGCATAACTCAGGAACTACAATTCCAATTTAAGTAATTCTTTTTTGTTGTACTAGTTATTATTCAACTTAGGGAATCTGCAAGTTTCATTAAAATCGGTTTAGCAGTTTTTTAGATAGGGATGTTTTTATGCATGACCACGCATAACTTTTCACAGAAAAGTCCGATTTTGATAATTCTTTTTTTATTAGAAAAGGTACCTACACGTCCACAATAGTCCCATAGTCTTCATGTTAGGATCTGATGATGAGATCCTACTGAAACTCGAAACGAAGGAACTCTTAAAATTTTATAGGCACAATGCAGCGATTTCGGTATTTGTATAAGTGTCGGTAGCTTTTCGGTATAAGTACCGTATAATATACTCTAATATATGTAGTACGAGTAGTTTACGTGTCGATAAATACTAAAAAGTAAAAACGCATTAAAAAGTTAAAAGTTATTGCTCCTTTTTAGTTGCTTTAATTTACTTAAGCATATCTATGAAGTCAGTGCCATCCAAGGTTTTTACTTTAACAACGTTACCTAGGACCCACAAAGTGCTTTGCTCCTACGTATAAACGATTCTTAAACTAAATGATGCAATTATTTTTTACTTTTTTTGTGCGTTTTGAAGTAGGTTTAATTTTTTATTATTTTTTTTTCTCTCTAGGTTTTCTGGCAGGTCAGTGGTACGACGTGTTCATTGTATGTCCTGCAAAGTGATGCTCTTCTGTAGGCAGTTCTTTCTACTAGGTGGATTAACTCGTCTTTTGTCAACTATTATTTATAAATATACATTAAATATATGTACAAAAAGTTATCTTGGTCACGAACTTAAGAACGATTCAACCGATCTTATTTGTTTTCTTAGATTTTGTAAAAAGAAAGATTTTTACGACTGAAAAAATTAAGGAGATCAGAAAAAAACTAATATTAATAAGGCTGAACTGATCTAAATTAAAGGTATAAAGATAGCTTGTTAGCACAACACGAGAAACCGCCAGAAATAGTTAGTTATTAAAGCAAAAAGAGTTATAGACGACATTTAAGTGAAATGATTATCTATTTAAAGATGATATAATAATTTCTATAAATAAATGATAGGTGATCTCAGTGATAACCGCAATTGTACAAAATCAAGACTTGGAGCGTGCGTATATTTATCTAGGTTCAGCGATACAATCAAACTTTTGGTAATACACGTGGAGGTGAGATAAAGTCGAAAATAAACTACCACGACATCTAATCCAAGCGACGCAACGAGATATTAGAGACTGATTGAATTTGGACTTTATTTCAAGTTGAGGAACCTCTATAATAGTATAAATGTAACAAATTCGCTATGATAAACGCAGGCCCGCTGATTTGAACGTTAGAATAAAATCCACCTCATAATTATAATAATTGTAACGGTCGCTTTTATTCATATAGATGTGGAGGTCGCGAGGAATCACACACCGTGCGCGTGTTTTACACTGAAACCTTCGATGTAATTGTATTGTTTATAAATAAAAAAAAATATCAAAATTGTTCAGTTATTTCCGGAATTGAAAACGGTAAGGTTTAATTAATTAAATATAGTGTCTGATGCAGTTTGTAGTGTGAGTGTAATTATAAGTATATTTTATTATAATTATTTACTTTCACCTTTCTCTGTGTTGCTCTGTTATAAAATCTTGCGAATTTAGTTTGTTTTCACTTCCTAGTTTCAGATTGAGCTGAATTATTATGCATATTATGATATACATATATTGCGTGGCAATTTAATAATATGAGGACATAGAACTGATCTGATGATGATGATGGAGTTGGAAGATGGCCTTTGGAAGTCTATCATGAAACCATAAAATCTTTCGAATTTGGGCTCCTTTTGATTGGTCTCGATGAGTAGAGTCTAGTACTATTAATAATTATTTATTTATTTGCTAAACAAGGGTTACAAAAGTAATGCAATTCTAATAAAAAGATCCAAACATGTTTTGCCATGCAAATATTTACAAACTTAGAAATAAGATTAGGTAATTAAAATGTCAAAATTATTACATGTCAATTATTGAAATTATAAAAATGTTATTAAGTAACATACAAAACCAATGTTAGTCAGGGAACATGCCAATACAGCTATATTTGAAAATGAATACATAATTAAGTCAATTAGTGATGTCAAAGTAAAATTTAATTAAAGTAATATATTAGTTAAATATGTTTTGAAAAAGTCGTTCATTTCGTAAATTGTATTTTGGATGAGAGCATTAAATATATATTTTTTGAACTTCTGTATTTTTTTTTTCTTTCTTTATTGCAAAATAAAGGTTTAGGTAAGCGTTTTTTTAATTTATACATTTTAATTTCAGTTTGGTATCAAAATGTTATTAATTCTAATATCGCTGATGTACTCCACATCCATTGAGGGTGCAAATATTTTGTACGTGACACCGTTTACTTCGACGTCTCACGATATGCTCCTTGCACCGATCGGTCTGGAGTTGGCTCGTCGAGGACACAATGTCACTGTTATAACATCTCATAGACATACGAATCCTCTACCTAATTACCATCAAGTTATGGTGGACGATATAAAAATTTGGGAAGTAATGAGTGAGTAAAAAATATTTTTCTTTTATTAACTGAAACTATTTAGTTTTTTTATTCTAAATAATGCCACTAAGGTGCACAATATTTCACTGTCGAAACATTTTAACAAGCTACACATTTTAACTATTTTAAAATATACCTATAACTTAAAAAGTTAACCTAATTTAAAATGATCGTTAATACGTCCGATAAGTTGCATAGCTTTATATATTTAATTATACATCAATCGTAGAAATTTATATAAAATATTTTTTTGCGTTGACATATCAAATCAATCTCGACATATCAATGGCCTAATTTGAAAACATTACATAAACTATATTTTTATACACGCTTCATGCGTAAATATATTAGGTATCTAAATAAATAATATCGTTTTTTATGGGTGATCGTTAAGTCTAGAACGAGAAGTATATAGGTATATTTTAATGTGTAGGTACGCTTTAAGAAAAATATATTAAAAATATCTGTGCATCGCGTAGTAAACTTAGTATGTAAATAAATAAAATCGTTTGTCATGACTGATTGTTAAGTCTAGAACGTTATACAAAGTACTCGAAGGTTTATTTCATTATATTTAATATGCAAGTACGCGTCCGTTAAGAAATAATTATTATAAGTAACTTGTACCCCGCGGTCACCACGTAGGATGTAAAACAGTGTAAATTCTTTACCAGACTATAATCAATGACTGGTCCTAACTTCATCCGCATTCAGAATTTTATACTCAATCATGAGAATATCTATATAACCTTTTTCAACGAGATTACTGAATTTGAAAAAATAAAGAAAATTAAACACTTATATGCAAAATTATTATTTAAATACAAAATTTTTTGAGTTTCATTATACAAATGTCGTTCTTAATTTTTAGGTGGTGGGAGGCCAAACGTTTTTACAATGGCAGATATATCGGCAGAAGAGTTCCATCATAAGGTTTTATGGGCAGGAGGTCTGGCGTTTACTGAAGTCGTCCTAAACTCGACGGAAGTCAAAAAGTTTTTAAAGAAAGATAACACTTTCGACTTGGTCATTAGTGAGCAGTTCTTTCAAGAAGCTTTATATACGCTCGCATACAAGTATAATGCACCATTGGCCTTGGTGACAACTTTTGGGAATTGCATGAGGCATGATATTGTAGTCGGCAATCCATTACAAATAGCTACAGTTGTTCCTGAGTTTGCAGATGTAAAAGAACCAGGCAGCTTTTGGGGAAGATTAAGAAGTCTATATTTCATTACGTACGAGTATATATATTGGAGATTTGTGTTTCTGAGACAACAGGAGCAGCTTGTAGACACGTATATGCCAGAATTGAAAGATAGACCGAGTTTGTATCAATTACAGAAGAACTGTTCGTTGATGCTTATTAACAGTCACTTCAGTTTTGACCCTCCTGCGGCACTTTTACCAAATATAGTCGAGGTTGGAGGTCTTCACCTTTCCAGTAGTAACAACAGTCTCCCAAAGGTAAGCAAGTATGCGTAGGTCGTGATTGACATATTTGGATAATGCATTTATTGCAAGGTTTTATTTACTGGCTTGTATGCATGTTAATTTGACCTACACTATATTGAAACCTATATTTTATCACTATATTAAACCACTTCCTCTAAACATAACCATAGCGGACGGGGCTGGCCGGCGACGCAATGTGAGCCATTGTTATGTATTAACAAATATATGCTTAACAGGTAACACAACGTCAGGCCGACCGTGACGGTTCAGTGTGCTGGTGTTTGTGCCCTATTGCAACTTATCTTACTCCAGCGTCGCGTCGCCGTCTTATCCCGTTTGTTGTGTGGTGAACCCTTGAAATTTTAAAATGCATCAATAAAAAATGTGGCTACCAGTCAACTGCACATTTTTAACTACGCAACCAATTTCAATGCGGTATTCATTGATAAATCAAGTGATTCAATTTTTGTTACTAATAAAGTTGTAATAAACTTTGTGGTCCAATGTTTCAAGGATGCAGTCAAAGCCGCATGTGGCCAGCGACTCCTTGCGACATGTTTAATGTCAGTCCACTTAGGACAGTGTTATTGACTAACACTGCGCTTTCCAGTGCAGAGTCGCTATTTCAGTACCTATGTGTCTCACCCATTGCCACTTCGGCTTTGCGACTCGTGGAGCTATATCGGTAACCTTGGTTCATCTGTGGATCTCCTCATTTTTCAATCACACAGAGATACTCCGCGCATAGTAGTAACGACAGTCTCCCAAAGGAAAGCAAGTATGCGTAGGTCGTGATTCGCCCGCTGAGTGGCCTTGAGCCTTCTTACGAGGTCCATCGTTAGTCATCCAACTCTCGGATTTATGTAAGGTCTGGCACCACACACTCTTCGTTCAGGGCGTCCGCTAGGCTAGTGTA
Organism: Mycalesis mineus; assembly: GCA_034621355.1. Classification (NCBI taxonomy): domain Eukaryota; kingdom Metazoa; phylum Arthropoda; class Insecta; order Lepidoptera; family Nymphalidae; genus Mycalesis; species Mycalesis mineus. The sequence goes on along the minus strand of CM067894.1, from coordinate 6,043,149 downwards.
ATTAGAATTAATGTAAATGTACATTTCTTGAAAAAAATAAATTTATTTATGTATTTTTAGAACTGGCAAAAGATTATGGATGAATCAGTTGATGGGGTTGTGTATATGAACTTTGGATCCAATGTCAGAAGCTCCGAACTGCCGATGGAGAAGCGGAATGCATTTCTCAACGTATTTAGAAGATTGAAACAAACAGTTATATGGAAATGGGAGGATGATGGTTTAGAAGACAAACCTAAAAATTTAATCACTCAGAAGTGGTTACCACAGAAGGAAATTCTTGGTAAGCTTCATTTTGTCTCCATTGCCTGGAAATTGCTATTTTTTTATCTACGTCAATTTAGCCCTTGACTGCAATCGCACCTGATGTTAAGTGATGATGCTATCTAAAATGCGGGCTAACTTGTTCGGAGTAGGATGAAATCCACCCCTTTCGGTTTTTACACGACATCGCACCGGAACAATAAATCGCTTGGCGGTACGTCTTTGTCGGTATAGTGGTAATTAGCCACGACAGAAGACTCCCACTAGCCAGACCAAGACAAATTAATAATCTTTTTTTTTATTTTATTAACTAGAAGTTGGCCCTTGACTGCTATCACTCATTGAAGCGGGCTAACTTGTTTGGAGTAGGATGAAATCCACACCTTTCGGTTTATACACGACATCGTATTGGAACGCTCAATCGCTTGGCGGTACGTCTTTGTCGGTAGGGTGGTAACTAGTCACGGCGAAAGCCTTCCAGCAGCCAGACCAAGACAAATTAAGAAAAATCCCAATCACGCACGCGTGGCACGCCGGGAATCGAATCCAGGATCTTAAAAATCCATCGCGCATACCACTCCGCCATAGAGGCCGTCAAAAATATATATTTAACATAACATTCCTCCTTATGATCCACTACTGGTGGGCGTGCGTAGAGTGATCTTGGATTATTTAACTATCACTAACAAATATTGGTGATATTGACCGAGACCGATGTCTGAACGCACTTCCCGAGGTTCAGAGGCTTATAAATTACTTAGAAGAAACATAAACCAAATATTACTCCATAGCCCGATCCAGGGTTCGGGACCTTTTGACCTGAAGCCACATAAAAAACCTTTTATTTGATGTATTCGTACCTACCTGTACTTTACTTTTCTGGTTTAATTGCTGTAAAAAAAACAGCATGATATATATTTATGCACACAAAAATATATTCCAAACACCAAAGCTTCGAAAGGTAACTGGAAAAGTAACGCCTGATGTAAGATATTGTATTATTAATAGTAGGCACAGAATTGATATTTATTAGAAACATATTCGTACAAATATTAGAAAGACAAAAGTTTGTCAGTGTGTATGTTGTTATTCTTTCACGTAAAAACTTCTGAATGGATTTTTATTTTATAAACTTCACAATAATATTGCTTACATATCAAATTAACACATAGGCCACATTTATCCCGAAAGCTAAAAAATTTACCAATAAAAATATTATGACATAAGTTACCACATATACATTTTATACAATAATTCTTACGTGACCGTATATTTTAAATGCGGAGATTATTTTTTGTATTCTGATTATTTCAGCTCATCCTAATGTCAAAGTATTTATATCACATGGAGGATTGATAGGAACTCAAGAAGCAGTATTCAATGGAGTACCACTCATCGGTGTCCCGATATACGCAGATCAATATAACAATTTGTTAATGGCCAAAGAAGCAGGCTTTGGAAAAATCTTACATTACCACAATATTAATGAAAAAACCGTTGAGAAAATGCTTAATGATGTCATTTATAATGAGAAATATATGAAAGCGGCGAAAGAAGTTTCTCGAAGGTTCAAAGACAGACCTATGACTGCTTTGGACACCGCTATGTTTTGGTTGGAATACGTCATAAGAAATAAAGGAGCAGAGTTTATGAAGAATCCTGCGACCAATATGAGTTGGATAGCGTACACAATGGTGGATGTGTATGCTTTTGTATTTGTATTATCTGTGATAGCTATATTTATTGTACTTAGAATTCTTATTTTTCTACAAAAAGTCTTATCTTTGTATCAAACCCATGACATAAAAGCTAAAAAGTTAAAGTAAAAATTACCATCTTTTTATTTACATAAATTAATAACAAAAATATTTTATTGTCTCCTTGATGCAGTGGTTAGTCTGTATGGATACGGATCATTAAGTTCAAAGTTAGTGACCTCGAATACACTGTGAATTGGCTCTTTGTTTCTTCCAAGAATTTCCTAATTAAAGTGGAAAGTGGGTGATCAACTATCAGATGTAAATAATAATAATGAACGAAACTGATGGCTTAACATACTGTTCTTTGAGGCACGGTAATATAACACTCAATTTTCCAACTACTGAAAAATTTTAATGAGATTATCTTGAAAGCAAGAAAATATCTTATAAGAAAAGTGCGTGTTGCCAGTTATGGCATATGTATCTGAGACTTGGTCACTAACTGCGGGCTTCATAAGTAGGCTCAGAATCACTCAGCGAGCGATGGGAAGAGCAATGCTCGGAGTATCTCTGCGTGATCAATTCGGAAATGAGGAGATCCGCAGAAAGACCAAAGTGTTAGACATAGCTCAACGAGTTGTAGAACTTAAGTGGCAATGGGCGGGGCACGTGGTTCGAACAGCTGATGGACTTGGGGGCCCAAGGTGCTATAATGCGACCCATCACTGGAAAGGCGACATCAAACGGGTTGCAGGCGTGAGCCGCTTGTGGTCAGTGGCTCACTTGTGATCGATCACAGTGATCGTCGTGTTTGGAAGTCCCTACAAAAGGCCCATGTCCAGCAGAGGACGTCCACCGTCTGTTAATGATGATCATGATGATGAAGGAAAGTGACAGAAGTCGTTCGGTTAAGTACTACCATCATGCTTATTTCACCTGATAAGCAGCACATATTTCAATCCGAAGGGCACAATTGCCGGTGTAGTTAAAGACCCAAGAGGGTTAACACCTATGCCTCAGTACTCACAGGTTGATGGACATCGGTCGGCATTTTGTAAGACGTTTGTTCCTTGCATGCGAGGTATTGCTCTATTTATCTTCAGTCTAATAGTGTTGTTTATAGGTTTCTAGCGGATGCCCGCGACTTCGTCCGCGTTAAAACCTCTTAGGTACCCTTTTAATTTTAAAGACATACTTTCATATAAAGTGTGCTCCTTCCCCGCTACCCCTCTCAATTTAATTTTTTTATAGTTTCCCGCGAGACAATATCCTCCGTCTCGTCCCGTGTACCGATATTACAGTACATTAACATTAACAATATATATTTATGGCAAGCTGCTATGTATAGTTTGTATTAAATAGTCTATTTCACTTTTAAGTCTAGTTTTGATAATAAACAAAATAATTTATAATCCGACATGCAGATCTCGAGATTAGCCCGTTTAAACAAACGAACAAACTTTTTCGTATATTATATAAATATAGTCTGCCATGCCAAATAAATTGAAAGAATAGATCAACCCTATTCGGTACGTATAACATAACTTAATATATTGGATGACATAGCGGCAGAATTGTTTTTTAGAAATTTTGTAATATCTCCGAAACCATATAACTAATTAACATACTGTAAAAGGCAAATCTAATCTCTATAATATCCTAGTGATTATTAAATAATTTATTTTGATAAGGATTTAAGTTTAGTTGTATAAATAATGACGTAATTGTAAGCATATGAATTAAATGATTGTTTAAAACAAAAAAAGTTATATATCTGCGAAAATATAAAAGATAGATATATGCTATTGCAGACTTCTTTGTTAACTTTTTAAGGTGGATAATACTGTAGTACATTATTTTGGTCTATCTCGTAGGGTACAGCTAGCGTTTGCAATATAAGCGCAAAAAAACGTGCTTATTTACGACATCACATTAGAAACCTCTAATTTTATCAGTGTTTCTCTACTATATTATACATATAAACTTTCCTTAAGAATCAATCTATCTATTAAAAAAAACTGCATCAAAATCCGTTGCGTAGTTTTAAAGACCTAAGCATACATAGCGACAGACAGACGGCGGATAGATTTTGTTTTATACTATGTAGTGATAGTGAAGCCACATAATTTGGACTTGTAGAGATAGAGCAGATCTGGATACTTTTTGACAGTGCGAGTCATGTGTTCTTGTCTTAGTAACAATTTAAATGAAAATATTTACATGAAAATATTTTTAGTTATGGTCGTTTGGGGTTTATTAGTTTCTGTCCATTCCAACGGAAGTTTTAGTAGTATAGTCACACACGTACCTAACTTATGTATTGTGCGCAATAATAAAAAGTTAATTACTATTTACTGTGATACCTGGTGCGGTAATTATTTAAATAAAACGCTGTAAGCGTCTATTACAATGTTAATTGGATGCAATGCATAAACCTCAGTAAAACCACGATTTAAGATTCGAACTCGATTCAAGTAGTTTTGGGTTTGATTTACTCTGCAAATCGTATTTAGGTACCATTAGCATAGTACAATTTTTAGAGCTAAAAGGGAATACAAGTAACTGGCATGTAGCATCATGTTAGCCATTTAAACAGTCTCATTTATTTATTGAAGATAAAAATACTTTATTGTACATCATACATAAATAAAATAGACTAAGAAAACATATAATAGTAAAACTTACAAGCTTATGCACATATGGCGGACCCATCGCTAAAGAGCTATTATTAATTTATACTTTATTTATACTATTTATAAAAAAAATAACGTTTGTATCAAAATATAAATATATAAAAAATCTACTAAAAATCTATATAAAAACCGCTCCTCCCATTGAATTTCGATTGATCCTTTATCAACCTGTAACCAATATTCCGTTTCCACCTAGTTATTTTATTTGGCAATGTTAGGAAGAAAAAAGTAGCTAACGTTTTTAAAATATATAAACGCCTTTTCTTTCATGTCAAGTCCTCGTGTAACGTCGTGTCCACTAAGCCGTTTAAGAGATTCCACTATTATTTTCACTCCTGCATTTTGGAGGTCGGTTGAATTAATGCATCGCTGTAATTAATGACAAAGACGCTTGACTTTGCATATACAATACCGATAATCAACTAGTCAAGAGCGATCAGACGGATTGGAATGACGCACTATAGAAGTTTATGAGACGCCCAATCTTTAATCACTGTCCACTTGTCGGCAAGCTGTAGGAACTACGGCCGGCTTTCAAACGATTGTGTTTACTATTAAAGATTCAGTAAATTTATTATGACATAAAAATTACGTATTTTAAACATTACGTGATATTTTATATTGTGTTGTAATTTATATTTGACAAAAATGTTTTACAAAATCAATGTGGTAAGTATTTTTATCAGTTTATTTATGTATTATTATTAGATACTGTAAATTGGGGTTCTTTGAGTGTTGAAATAACGTAGTTACATATCAGAATAATTAATATTGTTTGTGCATTCATAATATATGCATATCTTTTATTGTATTGATTTTCGTAGTGTGCAAATGAAGCATAAATAAATAAAAAAATATAAAATCTTTATTCTTGTTCAACAAGAGAGCAAAGTTTGTTTTTGTTACTAGTTTGAATCCCGAGCATGCGAAAGATCTTGTTAAAATGAAATCGTGAGCTTATTGAGTGCTTCTAATTCTAAGCTGGAATCCTGAGTCCAGTCCAGAGATTTAGAGGGACGAAAACAAACAAAATACTGTGCTCTCCTTTGACACATCTACAAATTTCACCTCACTAGCGAAACATTACAAAATGTAACAAAATTTATCGAAAAATTGTATATTTTCACAGTAATTCATACTAGATATTATTAGGGTACCGTTTTGATACAAATGTAAAAATGGAACCTCGTTTTAGTTCCCTATTTTGATTCTCTTTATAGATCAAGAGCCTGTGATGGCCAGATTTGTCGTCATTTTATTAAAGATGATAGTTTGTCTGATCATGTTATCTACCATAGTTAAGTGCGGTAGGTAATTATGGATTTTGGATCATGGTTGGTTTAATAGGTAGCATGTTTTAAGGGTCAGAACCTTCAACCGTTCAAATAAAAACTATAATTCTTTTATACTTTCCCCAGCATAATGTGATAAATCATATCTCCAATCGATAACCACGTTGTTTCGAGACAACCTTTCAACAAACTGTTGTAGATAAAATTTTAACGGTCTTTAGAAAAGAAATGCCACGAAGCTGTCTGGTGAGTGGAGACATCAAATCATAATCATCTTCATCTTGATAAAAACTATATGAAAAATAGTTTCGCGCGTTGTGTCGGCTAGACGGGAAATATTCTCACGAAAAGTTGTAACGACACTTTTTGCTATAGTAAGCTTTTGTATTGCTTGGGGCTTTGCAAGTGTATGCGTCATAATTTTAATAAATTCAAAAGCAAATTATATTTTAATATTAGAATATCAGGATGTATGTATTTAGCAAGCCGTGTTCTAACCTATACGCTGTTGTGTTTACGAAGTCGAGAGAGTATATATATATATTTACTGAGTATAATAACTTTACTAATAGTGTAATAAGTTTAGTATTTCTATACACTAAACAATAAGAGCAATATGTAGATATAAGATTTTCCCAATATAAAAAATTGAGAGGTGTCAAGGGACACCCGGATGGACGGATACACTATTAGTAAAGTTATTATACTCAGTAAAATGATATTAACTCGTTAACACGTACATTTCAGTCGCGTCTGATACTTGAGTGATCAAATCTTACTAATATGATAATATTAAACCTTATTAGCTTCCAAAGCAAGCAAGCAAAGCATCGTGATCCAATCTTCAAAGTTGCGTATCAACCTTATTGTACTAACCTATGTTTCATACACCTACTCGAAGCATGAAGTGACAAGTGATCGACTTTTAAAAAATGACAAGCTCTTGACGCCATTCCATTTAAAGTAAAATATAAAAATACAGTTACAATCAAAATCAAAAATATCTTTATTTGGAACAAAAAAGAAAGACGTGCATATAAAAATAGCAAGGGTGACACTGCAATAGTAACGAAGACTGAGTTGCATTTGTCACCGCCTACCTCCAAGACTTAATAATAACAATAACAATAAAATGTTTCAAATGTGTATTTTTCAATACACGAAATGATCTTATAGAAATTAATTATTTTTTGATAGCATTGCGTTATACTCAAAGACGGGTAGGTAGGCTGATTGATTTTTCAATCATCAATATGTTGAGTCAACATCTTCTGAGGGTGAGGATACTCCGGTTTCGGAGTGAAACGTGAAGAGTTTTCTGTCCGATCTGGATCACTCTGTCGCTTGGTTTCGTCGACTTTTTGCTGAAAATAACAGAATTAATAAATTGGTTGCAATTCGGTGACCTCTTTGGGGAAGCTGAGGGTTTTGTCTGTGCAATTATGGATGAAGTGATCAAGACGAGAAACTACCGGAAACATATTATGAAAGATGGCACTCTAGACATATGTCGAGCGTGTCATCATCCTGGGGAGTCCCTCAGGCATATAGTTTCCGGATGTCCTTATCTTGCTAACGGCGAATACTTGCACAGACATAATCAAGTAGCCAGGATAATCCACCAACAACTTGTTCTTCAGTACGGCCTTGTCGATTTTGAGATGCCTTACTATAGGTACGACCCAGCGCCAGTTCTTGAAAATAACAGTGCATTGCTCTACTGGGATCGAACGATTATCACTGACAGGTATATTGTAGCCAATAGACCTGATATAGTGATAGTCGATCGATCAGTACGCCGTGCAAAAAGTATCAAAGTACTTGGACCTTGCTCACGAGATTACCGCCATGTGGAATGTTGAGTCAAAGAAAAGCTTCGATCAACACCTTAAGAAGCTTTCGCTTAATTGTTGGATCAAGGGTCGGATACAGAAGGCAGTAGTCCTTGAAACGGCGCGTATTGTGAGGAGGTTCCTCACTCTGGAGCCCTGACCACCGGTTGCTTGGAACCGCAAAGGCCCCGCAAACGGAGGAGAAGATTTTTTTATAAATTTTTAATAGTGTTTTTATGTATATTTTTGTATTACTTATAACATTGTTAAAAATTTTAAAAAAATATGTAAATAAATATAAATGAGAGAAAAAAATTGTTTTTGATCTATACTAATATTATAAAGAGGTAAAGTTTGTAAGTTTGTAAATAAGGATCTGTCGTGGCTAATCTTCGGAACTACTGATGCGATTTAAAAAATTCTTTCACCAGTAGAATGCTACGTTATCGGTGAGTGTTGTAGGCTATATTTTATATTTGTATTGTATGTATTAACCGAGTTATCACAGTTTTTGACTAACCTTAACGATTGAGAATAATTGAAGGCAATGTATGGGGACTTTATGTATCTTAAAAAGTTCTACAAAAAAATCCGCGATAGCATATATCTATCTTTTATATTTTAATAGATATATAACTTTTTGTGTTTTAAAAAATAATTTAATTCATATGCTTACGTTTCGGACATCATTTATACAACTAAAATTAAATCCTTATCAAAATAAATTATTTAATAATCTTAAGGATATTATTGAGATAAGATTTGTCTTTTACAGTATGTTAATTAATTATAAATTTTCGGAGATATTAAAAATTTTCTAAAAAGCGCGATACTGCAACTATTAAGTCCAAATTAAATTAAACTCTACTAGTACGAGTATGTACTGAATAGGGATCAGTATTTTGGTAAGGATATTCTTTCGGTGATGGGGTTGAGAATTTGATCTTTTTTTAACTTATTTGGAATAGCAGACCATATCCATACTATTAATATATCGCGGAAGAGTTTTTCGTTTGTTTAAACGGGCTAATCTCTAGATCTGCGTGTCGGATTGTAAAATTATTTTTGTTTATTTTGTAAGCTATACATATCAGCTTGCCATAAATATATATTGTTAATGTTAATGTAGGTACTGTAATGTCGTACAATGTTGAACAAAAATGTCGATCTTTAGTACACGGGACGGGATGGAGGATATTGCTTCAGGGGAAACTATAAAAAAATTAATAATGACGTAAACGTAAGCATATGAATTAAATGATTTTTCAAAACACAAACAGATATGTGCCAAAATATAAAAGAAACTTTTAAAGATATATAAAGTTTTCATACAATGTTTTCAATTATGTCCAATAGTTAAGGCAGCGCACACGCATAAATTTCACGGTCCGACTCGCGCGACAAAAACTGTGATAACTCGGCTTATATATATATAACACAAATATAAAATATAGCCTATGACACTCCCCGATAGTGTAGCATTCTACTGGTGAAAGAATGTTTAAATCGGATCAGTAGTTTCGAAGATTAGCCCCAACAGATGCCCCATTTACAAACTTACAAACTTTACTTCTTTATAATATTAGTATAGATATATAGGTGTTTAATACACACCTATATATATTATATCTACTATAGAACCATTGTGCGTTGCCAAAGATTCTTAACAGCTAAAACCTGTTAAGAATCGTTGGCAATAATTCTAATTAACCCGTCTATCAACTTGATAATAACTAATAAATAATCGGTACCTACTTGAAATAATCTTGTCTTTTGATATTTTATATTGTAAAATACATTAACATAACAATTTTGTTTCGAGGACAACATAGTGCAGAACTAATGAATGTCTGTATACATGCATATGGTATATAACATAAAAGGATTACTTTTTGAGTAATAAAATCATTGTTGACATTATAGTAACGTATAGTCTGAATTACCGGCTAGTACAATGATAAAAAAATTTTAACAAAAAATAAAAACGCCTTCAAAACGCACTAAAAAGTAAAAAATAACTACGTCATTTACTTACTTTAATTTACTTAATCACATCTATGAAGTCGGTGCCATCCAAGTTTAGGTAAAGACTTTAAAGTAGAAAGCTCGGGTGGCACCGACTTCATAGACGTGATTAAGTAAATTAAAGTAACTAAATGACGTAGTTATTTTTTACTTTTTAGTGCGTTTTGAAGGCGTTTTTATTTTTTGTTAAAATTTTTTTATTTCATACTTTTTAGTGCTTTATCAACAACGAACATACTAATAAACCTACTCGAACTAAACCATAAGTACCAATATTCACTACCTACCTATAACATTCCGACGCCCCTGCAAAAGTGAATATAAAGTTTAAAGAGTTTCCTCGAGTTTTCGTAGATCATTGGATCATGACTTAGTAAACATTAAACTAACTGGAAACTATAACCTTTCAAACTTCTTATTGAGACATAAATTAATCGAGCCCAATCACAAAGTAGCTACTGTAAACCGTTAAATAGCTCCCTCAACTGTCCTTCTTCTTCATCGCCAGACCCTCAATGACAGTCACAGCCCATCTAAATGTAAAGTTCTCATTGAGACAAATTAATCGAGCCCAAACACAAGGTAGCTACTGTAAAACGTTACGGAGCTCCCTTAACTGTACGTCGTCTTCATCACCAGACCCTCAATGACAGTCACAGCCCATCTAAATGTAAAGTTCTCATTGAGACAAATTAATCGAGCCCAAACACAAGGTAGCTACTGTAAACCGTTAAAGAGCTCCCTCAGCTGTCCCTCGTCTTCATCGCCAGACCCTTAATGACAGTCACATCCCATTTAAATATAAAGTTCTCATTGACACAAATTAATCGACCCCAAACACAAGGTAGCTACTGTAAACCGTTAAAGAGCTCCCTCAGCTGTCCCTCGTCTTCATCGCCAGACCCTTAATGACAGTCACAGCCCATCTAAATGTAAAGTTCTCATTGAAACAAATTAATCGAGCCCAAACACAAGGTAGCTACTGTAAAACGTTACGGAGCTCCCTTAACTGTACGTCGTCTTCATCACCAGACCCTCAATGACAGTCACAGCCCATCTAAATGTAAAGTTCTCATTGAGACAAATTAATCGAGCCCAAACACAAGGTAGCTACTGTAAACCGTTAAAGAGCTCCCTCAGCTGTCCCTCGTCTTCATCGCCAGACCCATAATGACAGTCACAGCCCATCTAAATATAAAGTTCTCTTTGACACAAATTAATCGACCCCAAACACAAGGTAGCTACTGTAAACCGTTAAAGAGCTCCCTCAGCTGTCCCTCGTCTTCATCGCCAGACCCTCAATGACAGTCACAGCCCATCTAAATGTAAAGTTCTCATTGAAACAAATTAATCGAGCCCAAACACAAGGTAGCTACTGTAAAACGTTACGGAGCTCCCTTAACTGTACGTCGTCTTCATCACCAGACCTTCAGTGACAGTCACAGCCCATCTAAATGTAAAGTTCTCATTGAGACAAATTAATCGAGCCCAAACACAAGGTAGCTACTGTAAACCGTTAAAGAGCTTCCTCAGCTGTCCCTCGTCTTCATCACCAGACCCTTAATGACAGTCACAGCCCATCTAAATATAAAGTTCTCATTGACACAAATTAATCGACCCCAAACACAAGGTAGCTACTGTAAACCGTTAAAGAGCTCCCTCAGCTGTCCCTCGTCTTCATCGCCAGACCCTCAATGACAGTCACAGCCCATCTAAATGTAGGTTCTTATTGAGACAAATTAATCGAGCCCAAACACAAGGTAGCTACTGTAAAACGTTACGGAGTTCTCTTATATATAGATCGGCTCCATCATCAGATCGACTCCAGACCTTCATCAAATTGTAGTGCTTTTAAATACTTACCGGAAAAATTAACAAACGTACTTGTTGTCCCTACAATTTTTGAAAGTTCCCCTCGTTTTCTCCAGGATCCCATCATCAGATCCTGGTTTCCTTGTCATGGTACCACCACCGGACTATCTTCTTTCCAACAAAAAAAGAATTATCAAAATCGGTTCATAAACGACGAAGTTATGCGCGAACACACATAAAAAAAAATATATATATATATATATATACATATTTTTTTATACATATATATATATATATATATATATATATTTTTTTTATGTATGACCACGCATAACTTTTTACAGTGTTATCCGATTTTGATAATTCTTTTTTTATTAGAAAGGGCACACTTCCTGTCATAATGTTAGGATCTGATGATGATATCCTGGGAAAATTGAAGGAACTCTTTAAATTGTATTGGCACAATTGCAGCGATTTCGGTTTTTGTGTAAATATCGGTAGCTTTTTGGCTACAAGTGTCGTATAATATACTATGATAGTATAGTACGAGTACGTTATGTGGCGATAAATCACTAAAAAGTAAGAAAATTTTTTTTTAACAAATGTAGAACCGACTCAAAACGCACTAAAAAGTAAAAAATAACTGTGTCATTTAGTTGCTTTAATTTACTTAAGCATATCTAGGAGTCGGTGCCAGCCAAGGTTTCTACTTTAAGGACATTACCTAGAACCCACAAACTGCTTTACTACGTTAAATAAATGTTCCTTAAACTTGCTGGCACCGACTTCGTAGATATGCTTAAGTAATTTAAAGCAACTAAATGACAGTTATTTTTTACTTTTTAGTGCGTTTTGAGTCGGTTCTATTGTTTGTAAAAATTTTTTTACACATTAGTGATATTTATCACATCACATGGATACTTATAATTTATGTTCATGCATAAAATGGAAGAATGAAGAAGGTGAAATGAATATTACTCTATACACATGTATAGAGTAGGACTGCTTCGTTGGTCTAGATGTTAGCCTGTGTTGCTTCGATCACGAGGTCCTGGGTTCAAAGCCTAGGTCGGGACGCGGAATAATTCTGACCTTTTCAGTACATTCTAAGCCCGGAGTCAGGGAGTTGGTGGTTTTACACCCTCGTGCTTCGGAGGGCACGTTAAGCCGGTCCCGATCACTATCATCAACATCTAATGATGAAACATTAGCACCCTAAGCCCACCAATTGGAGCAGCGTGAAAGAGTCTACGCTCGGAATATCCTGTCCTATAAGGAAGGTGGCCTGGGCCTGTAGTGGGCCGTTAATAGGCTGATAATGATGATACATTAGATTGAGGTGTATAATTTTAAAGTCAGCCCAAAAAGTTCTCATTGATTACATGAGGCAAAAAATAGGCAAGATTTAATTATATTTATTAAGTAAATTAAAAATTTAAAAAAAAACACACATCTCTTTTTGCAAAATGAGTTCGATGGGGACTTTCCAAAATTTCAATATGGTGTAAATTTAAATTAAACATAACGTTCAGGTAAATTTTCTAGGTAATTTCTTAGAAGTAGAATGTTTATTTTACCCAGCCTGTGGCAAAAACTTGTAGCTTATTAAAAGTCACTTAGTTACTTCTTTTGCAGGTGACAGCAGTGCTCGGGGTAATGTTATTATTAGCGGGTTATGCGGAATCAGCGAACATTTTGCATGTTATACCTTTTTCAGCTATGTCCCATTACATATTTCTAAAAGATATTGGATTGGAATTAGCTCGTAGAGGTCACAATGTGACCGTTATTACAACACACACGGAGAAAAATCCACCGTCCAATTATCACCAAGTTAAAGTACTGCAAAAACAAATTTGGGACTTGATAGGTAAGTATGTAGACTAAAATTATACTCCTATACTTTTTTCAACTGACAAGCTTAACTATTATCTTGAGTACAGTTAAGATGGTAAAACATATTTTTTGTGAGATTTTGTCTAAAATGTAATTCCTAATAGTATAAATAATCAAGCTCCAGACTTCCCACCATTTAATGCTGAATTTTCATTCTAAAAAGGTTAGTTTCAAAATTTTTATTATATACAATAGTTTGGTAACACTGCAACTGTAATTTTAAGTTTTTGAGTTCAATTTATTAGCATTACCAACTGTTAAATAATGATGATTTCTATCTATAAAGATATTTTGATTTTGACTTTATTTGTTAATGTCAATGTCAGTAAAAGCGATTATAATGACTTGATTATTATTCTATTATCTCAGCTTTTGGTAGTTTATAAATAAATACATTATATTCAGCCTTATCTACTCTTTGTAGGAGGCGAAAGACCAAACATTTTTGATATGGTCGAGTTATCAGCTGAGGAATTTCATCATAAAGTAGTTTGGCCGGGTGGGCTTGCCTTCACGGAACTGACATTGAGTTCACCCGAAGTTCAAGAGTTCTTAAAGAAAGATAACACATTCGATTTAGTCATATGTGAACAGTTTGTCCAGGAAGCCTTGTACACACTGGCATTTAAATACAATGCCCCCTTGGCAATAATATCAACGTTTGGGAACTGTATGAGACACAATATTATGACACGCAATCCTCTCCAATTAGCTACGATGTTGGCAGAGTATTTGAACTTAAATAATCCTGGCACCTTTTGGGGACGATTAAGAAACTTGTATTTTACCGGCTACGAGTACCTTTGGTGGAGATATTGGTACCTTGAGAAACAAGAGGACCTTGTAAGAAAATACTTGCCAGATTTGATCGGTAAAGCACCAACTCTATATGAATTGCAGAAGAACGCTTCTTTAATGCTGATCAATAGTCACTTCAGTTTTGACACTCCTTCTGCGTTGTTACCAAATATAATTGAAATCGGTGGAATGCATGTCAGAAAGAGCAATAAGAGTCTACCGGAAGTAAGATTATTTTTAAACTTTTGCTGTAAGATCTTGCAGTTTAAGAGGATTTTAGATAATATTCATGTCACTGTTTAATTTTAAGCTTAAGTTCTTATCTAAAACTATGACACAATCATTTTCAGGACTTACAAAAGCTTTTAGATGAATCGAAACATGGGGTTGTTTACATGAGTTTTGGTTCCAATATCAGAAGTGCAGAATTACCAGAACACAAGAAGAAAGCATTTTTGAACGTGTTCAAGGAACTTAAGCAGACTGTTTTGTGGAAATGGGAGGAAGATGTATTGGAAGGTAAACCAAAGAACCTCGTGACGGGTAAATGGCTACCACAACAGGAAATTATTGGTGAGTGGTCAGTTTTTAAAAGAAAATTAAATGCAGTATTTCTAATATGATATGTATCTATTGGTGAATAAAAAAATCATTATCCAGTCTTTTTAAAAATTTATATTTTACGTTTTTAAAAAATTTCAAATTACATTTTCTGGAATAAGCGACCGATAGGATGTCAAAATCTATCTTTTTATTTGCTAACAAATGACAAACTTACTTTAGCATTTTAAATATTAATATTACTTCCCAGTTAGTGTTTACATACAATATATTTAATAAAACGTATTTATATTCCAGCACATCCTAATATCAAATTGTTTATAACACACGGAGGCTTAATAGGTATGCAAGAAGCAATATACAATGGAGTACCTATTGTAGGTTTACCGATATTCAGCGATCAATACAATAACGTCCTTCTTGCTGAGGAAGTAGGCGTTGGAAAATTATTACACTATAATGATATCAATGAAGACACATTAAATAAAACACTTAACGAAATACTGAACAATGATTCATACTTACAAAAAGCGAGAGAGGTACAGAGAAGATGGAATGATAGACCGATGAGTCCTTTAGATACAACAATGTTTTGGCTGGAATATGTTATAAGAAACAAAGGTGCTGATTTTATGAAAAACCCAGAAAGAAACATGAGTTGGTTTGCATATAGTATGTTAGACGTTTATGCTTATATACTTGTCATTATATTAGCAGTTATAGCAATATTTGCGAAATTAGTGGTCACTGTCGCGGGATTTGTAAATCGTACTCAGATTAAAATTACCAAAAGTAAAAAAAGGTCATGATTTATCTTTACTTAAACAATATTATACCTAAACGTAATTAACGTATGATAATTATGTTGATAATATTATTGCAATAAGGGAGTATTTGTGTATATATCTGACGACTGATGTGTTATCTAGAAATATTAAGTGACTTTTAATATCTAGAGTAAATGGTTATCTGGAGTAAATGTCTCCCTTACCTTATTGATAAGCTTGTACGATTATATTCTGTGCAAAGATGAATCTAAAAATTGAAAAAATGCACAAAATTGCAAAATATTCTTCTGAAAATTTTAATAATATCAGGTTTATATTAGTAATTACTTTTTATGTTTAAAATTAGGATACTCGTAGAATTTTCGTCCGTTTTCGTTAAAGCTAATAAATATTTATTTTAAATTAATTTAGGTATCATCTGTATAGGTAAGATTACTATTTTATTTATTTGTGTGTGTGTTTGATGCACATATTGGTTTTGTAAAATATTTGTATGGTGATCTTGTTTTAACAAAATGAATTTATATATAATTATACTGGGAAATAATAAAAATAAATGTTACAAAAAAATGGAAATTAAATTATCAGAACAAGAAATGCGTCCCTTTCTTAATTTCATTCTATTGTTACACAAATCGATGCGATTGTTTTGGAAATTTCTCGTAACACGCTTCATTGTTTGAATTTCGCTGGAACAAAATTTGACATTAAATTACAAAGTCGAAAGTAATGGGTTCAATTGAAATTTGTTTTAACATTAATTTCGCTGGCAGCTGAAACTTCTTTGCCACTCAAAATTAGTGTCGAGACGAGTAACGAACAAAACTCATTTAAAGTATTTAAAACAACTTCAATTAATAATGTTACAAAAACTTTTCGAATAGTATGCGTTATGGGTGATTTGAGTAACTTATTGTATTCTATTTTAGAAAAACGAAAATGCGCGCTTAAATGGTGCAGGTCAAACTAAAGCAGTGCTACCACTCTTCATATATCATAGCTTGATCAAGGACACGAACCTAAACCTCAGGATCCAAGGCGACAAAGGTTAATCACTGGACCATAGACGATTAATAGCACATTCTGGAAGTAGGGCTGGCATAGCACTGTTTGATTTTTAGTCCATGAAAATACAGAGGAGGTGCCTACTCAATTCTACGCGTACGTAGGTATATTTCTTTTTTACAGAGTAGGTCGATTTAGAATTAGTCTCTTCAATCAAAGCGACTCTACTTTTATAGGCTGAAATCACTGCATGTGTTGTAACTATTTTTGGCTACATGTGTCGTAGTACTGTAATAGTTTAGTACAAATAGGTTTAACTATGCTTATTCCATAAATCACTAAAAAGCAAAAAAGTTTTTATTGAAAAGTAGAACCGACTTCAAAACGCACTCATAAGTTAAAAATACCTGCGACATTTAGTTGCTTTTATTTACTTAAAAAGTATATCTGTGAAGTCTTTGCCACCCAAGCTTTCAACTTTAAAGTTAGATGACACCGTCTTATTAGATAAAATTAAATGATGATGATTCAACGAAGTAGCAATTAGCAAAGCACTTCGTGGGTTTTAGATATAGTCCTTAGGGAAAGTTTATATACAAGAGAAGCAACATAAACAAATGCCTATGTTGTATGTTGAAAGATGTAAATTATTATAAAAGAATTTTAAAATGAAAAAAATTACGTCGCACTGCGTCTAAGCAGTTATAATATATTCCTAGCTAACAACAGCTCAGCATTAACTTACGTGTAAGGTACTTAGATTATCCAGTATTTCAGGGTTCTGAAACTACACGACTATTCCATTTATGTTGCGAAGGAATTCACTGTGATGTTCTAATTTGAAAACGTCAGTTCAACTTGTGATTTTGTAATATGCTCTTAGCTCAGTCTACGTTTTATTTATATTAATATTTAATTTCTTAGACGTCGTTGCATTTGGGACTAATGGAAGTTTATTTACCCTTTATACGAGTAGTTTGCTTCTTCTTACAAAATGTTTAATGTTATGGTTTATGTTATTTACGAAATTCTGTTTTAATATTGCTTAGTATCTATTTACGTATGATTACAGAAAAATAATTAAATATCATCAGTATAACTAAAATATAATACACCTATTAGTTCCTATCTGTTGCTACGCGCACGAAGTTTTTTTTAAAATAATATATCGTTTTTAATTTTATTGTTATTTACCAGACCATACCTAATGCACCACGGTTCCAGCTTGTAATATTGTCTATAAATTATCTGTACCTACCTAAAAGGAAGTAGGCTTGTAATGGACCGTTAAAATAAGTTAATAATGATTTATTCCAATAGATCCTATTTACCATTTTCGAATTAATTAATGTGTTATCGTATGTAAGTTTTGAAGTCCTAATATTTTTTACCCGACTGCGGCAGAAGGAGGGTTATGTTTTTCGAGCAAATGTAAGTATGTATGTATGTATGTATGTATTTTTTCGGCACGCGCTACAGCCTTAATGACTAAACGGATTTTGACATGTGAGGTGTCGTCGAGTTTGTAAAAATTGTGGTAGTGACATAGGCTATATAAATTTTCAAAACGGCGGCTGTAAACGGGGAAAAAAGGGGGAATCTTTCTTCTATCTTAGCAATATGGGTATCAAATGAAAGGTAGTAAAAAGACTATTTCAAAAATATAAATATCATATCATGTTTATATTGCCGTTTTAACAGAAAATGGCATAAAGTGTACCGTGTAATTTCTATACCATAAACTAAAACAAAAAAGTCTCAAATAAAATTATTATTATAAAACAAAATCCCGACTGCATAGAGGTTATGAACTGAAAAGAGAAAAACAAGGATCACTGTATCTATATATAAATATAGTGAATAAAATTAAAATAAATTACATAAATTCTAAATACTTTATGGTGCTGCAGGCGGGGACAAACGTAGTTTTGGTAGATCTTTCTTTCCCCGCAGAAAATAAAGTATTTTGTCCCCGCTTGCATCTCCGTAAAGTACTTAGAATTTTATATGGATATACTAATCCTTGTATTTCTGTTTTCAGTTCATGACTTCTATGCAGTCGGGTTTTTGTTTTTTTAATAATAATTTTATTAAAATCTGGGTCCATAGGATTTACATTTCAAGCCAAACAGCGACATCTAATTGTCTACCCAGTAATAACAGGCTTATTATTTTCATAGACTGACATAGATGGCGTTGCATGCCATAAGGATTATTTATTTATTTTAGAGTAGTAAATGTAAAAATACCTAATGAAAATAGACAAAATGTAAATAGACAAAATTTAGAAGGAAACGTTTTAATATTATTTCTGAATTAAATTGACTCCCTTATTATGTAAGCTGTTACAGAGACATGCATATATTTTTTATAAGTTAGCCTGTCCAAGCGGTTCAAGGTCATATAGATACGAGTAGATTATATTTATATCACAGTCTGTGACACTGTGGGGCCTAGGCCTCATTACTGAATTGTGAATTCCAAAGTAAAATCAAATTAGTGAGTGACTGAGTGTGTTCGATGAACGAGTTAGGTAGTTTTCGAAGTGAATACACGCGATAAAACGTATTGTTATGACATATTTTTAAAAGAATAAGTACAATTACAGATACTAAAAATATTAAACATAAACGTTTTAAAATGGTAAGTTGTTTCGTTCTTTTTATCTAACAGTTTAATTGTAGTGAATGTCAATCAAGAATCAAAGGTTAAGGTGCCTAAAAAATTAAGACTGTGTTTATTTTTAAAACATTTGGCAGTTAGTATCTAATATGGGTTATGGGAACACCGTCGGTACTGGTAGTTACTATAAAGTTAATTAGATTTTTAATATTAATATTATATTTTCTCAATTGTATGTGTAAACATTATCTTAATTTAAACCAAATAAATTAAAACGTTCTGGACTTTAGAACTGTACCTATTTTTTTGCAACCAGTTCATCTTTCTTAACAATACTACTACTAACTAACTAAGGACCAAGAAGTAATATAAAAATTTTTAACAAAAAATAGAACCGACTTAAAATGCACTAAAAAGTAAAAAATAACCGTGTCATTTAGTTGATTTAATTTACTTAAGCATATCTATGAAGTCGGTGCCAGCCAAGTTTAAGGAACATTTATTTTACGTAGTAAAGCAGTTTGTGGGTTCTAGGTAACGTCCTTGAAAGTAGAAACCTTGGCTGGCACCGACTCCTAGATATGCTTAAGTAAATTAAAGCAACTAAATGACACGGTTATTTTTTACTTTTTAGTGCATTTTAAGTCGGTTCTATTTTTTGTTAAAAATTTTTATTTTTTACTTTTTAGTGATTTATCGCCACGTACCGTACTTGTACTATACTGTCATACTATATTATATGGCACTAGTAATACCGAGTCAAAAACCGAAATCGCTGTAAGCGTGCCTCCAAAATTTGAAGAGTTCCTTCAATTTCCCCAGGATATCATCCGCAGATCCTAACATGAGGACAATGGGACCACCTTGGATGTATGCTCTTTCTAATAAAAAAAGAATTATCAAAATCGGACAACACTGTAAAAAGTTATGCGTGGTCATAGATAAAAAAAAAAAAAAAAAAACAAATATACGTGTCGAATTGAGAACCTCCTCCGTCTTTTTTCGTCGGTTAAAAATCAATAGAACTATTTATTAAAAAATGTCTTAGATATATGTAAATATTTTAAAAAGAAAATAAACTATAAAATGAATCTTACCCCAGCAAATCAATCTACTCTACAATTGTTTTACTATGCAATTATATTTCTAGTTTTTACATACCTATCTAGTACCAATATAAAAATCAATTGCAAAAAATTTGCATTTAAAAAACATTAAAAATAATATTTTATGCTTAGAATAATTGAAAATTAAATGGTTTGATTTATTTCAAAGTTTATTTGGGCACATAATTATGTTCGTATTCGTATGGGACATATTAGTAGGACTAATGTAGAGCTTAAACCCACCGAGCATCTTGACTAGAGGACTGCATTATGTATTAATCTGATTAAAATGTTATCCATTTGCGTCATTTTCCGATATTATCAGAGCAATTGTCGTTAAATATTAGCTATAGAGATAGGACTCGTATCAAAGGCTAACTTGGATGATAATACTACGTTACTAGACATAAAAGTAGATAGGTAGTTATAGTACACTGTATTCTTGGAATATTATACAAGAAAATCTGCATTTATAGAATAACAATAATAAGTAATGTCCCTGTTAAGGGATACAATTATCTGTATCAACGAAAATTACGTTACGTTTTGACTCCTCTAATTTAATTTTTATTTTAAAAATTTACTCCTGATTAATTTTTCGCATCTTTGTTCAAAGCGATAATCTAATGGTTTATCTATTGCAGATTGGGTTTACGCTATTGATGCTAATGTCTTTAGTGCCAAACTATGCTGAATCGGCTAATATTTTGTATGTAATACCATTTCCATCTATGTCTCATTATATATATTTAAGACCAATTGGATTAGAACTAGCTAAAAGAGGACACAATGTGACAGTCATCACAACACATTTGGAACAAAATCCTTTGCCTAACTATCATCAGGTACAAGTAGTTAAAACAAATTTCTGGGATTTGGTTGGTAAGTGAAAAGTTCTGAACTAAACAAAAGCAAATTCGATGTGGAATAACAAACAACTGACAATAAATTAGATAAAGAAGCTTAGCACAGTTATTAGATTTTGAAAAAAATTTATTTTTTAACATGAGCTCCAGATCTCGGTTTTGAGTGGCATCTTGCATAGTTAAAATAACGTTAATGATTGCTAACTTCCGATAGGTGGTGGCAATAGAAGACAAAGAAGAATATTTCATAAAAGAACAATACTTCATTTTAAATAAATTACTTACGTTGTTTATCTTCATTTTTATTGTTTTGTAATCAAGATTCCACATCCAGTATATTTAGTATATAAATGTAAAAATGTACTTATAGCAGAATAATTTGTTTCTTTTTTGTAGGTGGTAAAAGACCCAATGTCTTTGATATGGCAGATTTATCTGTTGAAGAATTTCATAGCAAAATACACTGGCCAGGCAGTATAGGCCTAGTAGATGTGGTATTGTCGTCACCTGAAGTTAAAGAGTTTTTAAAGAAAGATAACACGTTTGATTTAGTCATTTGTGAACAATTCTTCACAGAAGCTTTCAATGCGTTGTCGTTAAAATATAATGCTCCTTTAGCAATTATATCCACATTTGGGAACTGCATGAAACATAACCTTGCAACGGGCAACCCACTTCAATTAGCTACAGTAACATCAGAATATCTAGATGTCAATAATCCTACAAGTTTTTTGGGCAGACTAAGGAACTTTTATTTTACCACATATGAATTTATTTTGTGGAGATATTGGTATCTCGGTAAACAAGAAGAGCTCGTTAAAAAGCATTTCCCAGAATTGGGAGATAAAATAAGCTTGTATGACTTGCAAAAGAATACTGCATTGATGTTAATCAACAGTCACTTCAGCTACGATACTCCCTCTGCGTTGCTACCAAATATTGTCGAAATAGGTGGAGCTCATATCACTTCTGATAATGCAAATTTACCACAAGTAAGATTCAATTTGACTTTATGTAACATAATAAAATCGGCAATAAATAAACCTGTATAATATATTTATTTAAATTAAACTAATCTAATCTGATACCATGTAATAAAAATAATTTCCTTTCGAACTATATTCGTAATAAAACGAACAAGACAATAAAATATCTGTTGGACTTTTACGTGAAATATTTCAGTAGACATCAGTCAATAAACTAAATAGTATAAATTATTTATCTATTATTATATTAATATATATATTTTTTAGGATCTACAAAAGCTATTAGATGAGGCAAAACATGGAGTAGTATTTGTGAGTTTTGGATCAAATGTACGAAGTTCTGAATTACCAGAATACAAAAAGAAGGCGTTTTTGAACGTATTCAGACGCCTAAAACAGACAGTTTTGTGGAAATGGGAGGAAGATAATTTAGAAGGAAAACCAGATAATTTGGTCATACGCAAATGGTTACCTCAAAAAGACATTCTTGGTAAGTAAATGGACTCGTTTCTAATTGATACATCAAAACAAATTATGATCTTTCTCGTTCAAAGCTGTTTTTTAATAATAATGGGTAGTTAACAAAAAGCAGATACTCTGAAGTTCAAAAATCGTTTTATTATAACCTTCTGCTATAATAAAACGATACTTTGTTCGGCATTCTCTACAGGGCTTTACTTTGTGTTGCTTAGCGTCCTTTAACCGTGTTAAGCGTAATGTACCTGTAATTGCACAGATAACCACATCCTGCATACGGAAACTTAGCATTACTTGTGTAAAGTTTGGTGGCAGAAAGAAAATTTACTATCGGGATGTATTTTACTAGACGAGGTCTGGCACTGACTGGTCTGGCAAACTTACTTACTTAATATAAAAAGATTGTTTTATGTTGCATACTTTGATGATTAAAACTATAATATTAATGCACAGTTCCCGTTTTCTTTATATTGGCATTCCTATGTTAATCACTTTATGGAATTTGATCCATATTTTTGACACACATTTTAAAATTAACAAAATTTAGGTGAAGAAATATTTCTTTTGACGCATCTATTTATGTTTTACAGCACATCCCAACATCAAAGTATTTATTGGGCACGGAGGCCTAATAGGATTGCAAGAAACAATATACAATGGTGTACCTGTAATCGGCATTCCTATATATGGCGATCAATACAACAATCTTCTTTTAATTGAAGAAGCTGGTGCCGGTAAACTTTTAGAATATCACAAAATTACTGAAGAAACTCTAGAAAAAACTCTTAATGATATCCTAAGCAATGATTCTTATATGAAAAGCGCTAAAGATTTGCAACGAAGATGGAAAGATAGGCCTATGAGTCCAATGGATACGGCAATGTTCTGGTTAGAGTATGTAATTAGGAATAAAGGTGCCGAATATATGAAGAACCCAGCAAGAAATTTGAGTTGGTTTGCATCTAGCATGGTGGATGTTTATGCATTTATTTTAGTTATATTTTTATCAGTTATCTGGGGTATTGTTAAAATATTAAATATTGTCATAAATTATTTATCTACTCCTAAGAAAAAGGTGGCCGCTAAGAAAAAACGGGCATGAGGTGTGGAAGATAAATAATATATTTAAAACATCAACAAGAATGCGATTTCTTGGTTCTGGTCGAGCAAGTGAATAACCTACGACAGATTCTTATCGTTTCACAGCTTGTCTTAAGTCTCTATAAGGTCATCACAGGCTTTATACTGATGTTAACTATACAGACAGTTATTGTAATTGTAAATTATTAAAAACAAAATGAAATAAAATAATGTTTGTATTTTTTTTATTAAAAACATTATAAGTATGTGGGCTACTCTTGCCCACGTCATATTATCTATTTTAATTTATTATTTATTATCATCAATTATAAATTTATATTATATCTATGATTCTGTCACTATACTTTTTTATATATTATTATGTTTAATTGATGATGTGAATATATTTAATTAACAGCATAGTAAAAAGTATCTGCGCAATTATTTCTATTATTTGACTAATATTCAATATATTAGCGCGCGGCACTAGTGTGCGTGTCTCATATTCAACTCGACGCACACTAGCCAACGACACATCACGGCCGCCGGCGGCGCGCGCGCGGCGCAGTCAGTCCGTCTGTTTGTAGCGTACCTACAAAATAATTGCGTAGTGCCTTAATTCTATCTTCCATATGTCTGTTGTATCTTATGTGTAATTTCTTCTTGTGTAGCAATAAACTCTTTTCCGTATCACTGTCGCCTATCAGTTACTTTTACTCCTTCCGACTTCTGAACTTTTAGCTCAGTGTTTCTATATCTATCTAAAACATCCGCTATACTGGTGACCCCGACGTGATTTGAACACGCAACCTTACCGGGCCAAAAGTATATAACAAACTACAGTTGTAAAAATATTGTATAATTTCAGTAGCTGTCGTCACCTGATTCAATCAATGTGAATATATTAGAAGTTTTCAAAAAACACATACATTTTTATTCTTCTGTTTTTTATACGAACGAAAATACTAAGTTAAAAATTTTTGGATAGAGGACAAAATTTCATACAGTATTTATGCGCATAAATTGCTTCTAAGACGTGCTAGACAATTAGCATGATCTAACGAATTGTGCACTACTATTCAGAGATTGTTTATGAAAATGTGTCCTTGACTATAGAATAGGTACAAAATTACTTCCTCGTTCAGATCAGACATGACGTCGTCGATCTCTAAAAATGAAAGGTTTCCGCACACATACTCGTGTCAATAAAGGAAGGTAAAGGTGCCTAAAGTTATACCATGTTGTAAATTGTACTTTGTTAATGTTACATTATTGACGTGACTACGTCTTATAATTCGATAGAGCCGGCTGCACGCACGAAAAAACATGACTCATGCGGCGTTACCTCGCTTTGAGGCGTTCCATGTAAGGCTTGAAGTGCAAGCGAGAGCGCGGAACGAGTGACAAAGAAACACAATCGGCCTTTGCGTTCGACAGCGTTCGACATCCGTCTATTAAATATAATTATTAAATATATTAATTTTAAATTAAAAATTAATATATTTATTATAAATTTATAAAATCAAAATTAATTATTTTATTAATTTAAATTAATATTTATAAAAATGTACTTAAATAAAAAATTTTAATAACCAATTAAATGCTACCATTCCATCAGTATTTTCTTCAGACGTTGTCACGCTCAACTATCGTCAGTAAACCGACTTTACAGACAACCAATTTTTTCTTTAGATGTATGAATACGATTTAAGGAACCTTACCTAATTTTAAGGAAAATAAATTGTGTGTACGGAACCTAGAACAAACCGCACTCAATATTATTGTTAATACTTTTCATCCTCTATGCCTCTATGCACAGCCAGCCTTGCCTTTTGGGACACTTTCTGGCTGTTCTGTGTTGGTGCCCACACTTATGTATGGTAGTGAAAGTTGGGTATGGCAGAAGAAGCACAAAAGTAAAATAAATGCAGTAGAGATGAGAGCATTGAGGAGTATGTGCGGGTTAAAATTGTGTGACAGAGTTAAAAATAGTGTGATAAGAGAAAAGTGTGGTGTAAAAGAGAATGTAGTGACTAAAATTGAGAAAGGGATGCTTAGATGGTTTGGACATGTAGAGAGAATGGATGAAAGAAGATTAACAAAAGAGATTTACAAGGCAAGGGTGAATGGAAATGTTGGAAGGGGAAGGCCTAGGCGAATGTTCCTGGACCAAATTCAGGACATTTTAAATAATGGCCAGGTCAAGAGTACCCTAAACCGACGAACTTGCATGAAAGGATTAATGAGAGTGGAAGAAGCTAAGGAAGTATGCAAGGACCGTGGCAAATGGAGGGATGTGGTCTCTGCCTACCCCTATGGGAACAAGGCGTGATGTTTATGTATGTATGTACTTTTCATCGCGCGCAAAATACGTAGGCTGCATCATTACCATCAGCAATATCAGTCGATAGACACCAAATGTGGGACAAGGTCTCTTGCATAAACTTCTTATCACCACGGACCTGAGTCATATGGATTCAGCGGCTGCCTGTCCGTTTGATATTATCTGGCACGTAGGCTGCATAAATACATAATAATAATAATAAATAATAATAAATTTTTATTTCATAAAATTACACAAACAACAACAAGAAAATCAAGAAATCTTAAAATAGTATAAGGCATTGTGTAAACGAAAACATGAGTTCGATAATACTGCATTAGTGGAACACTGTGTTGCAGTTATTATCACCCGTCTCTGGCGCTAGAACAATACACGAATTATTAATACTATTTGTTTTTGTTTTCTTTCTTAAATTAGTTTGGTACATTAAAAAAAATAAAATTAAATATAATATTGACACTTAAATATATACTTGAATAAATATACACATAAAATAATATTGACAGTATGTATATTAAAATTATTGTGTGTGTCCGAGGAATCATAACAAGAAACAAAATTATCCAAGTTTCGGACAAGAAAAATGGTCGCGGGATAAAGTGTATGCTAATCCAGTATTAGCATATGAGTAGAAAAATCACTGGTCCATTAAAGTGTGTCGTATCTTTGAAAGGGTGGAGCAGGTAGGTATTAAGGGCAGTTTAACAAGTAGCTAAGGTGCCATTAAGGTCTAAGACCTCGCCGTTCTCAGGCGTCGTTTGTCATGCAAATAGAGAGTGAATAATTTATAGAAGACTCAGCCTCTAGTATTATGATCTTCGAAGCCGAATATCCTTTGGTAAGTGCCTGAGTATAATAATAGGCAATGGTTGCGAAATGTATATTGATTCCTGGCGATTGTACAAAGAGAAAATAGGAAACGGACGTGGTTTGTTTTTATTCATATCATTACTACCATTGGAGTATACATATTCTACTTTAGAAAAACGATCTATTTTTTGAAAGTGTCGGCAAAGCAGAAATATTTTAAAAATTAAAACCAGGTTTGAAAGTAATTTATAATTTAACTGCTTCTGTATTAGCTACTAACGTTTTTTTACCTTGTATATGAAACCAGCAGTCTGCATAATTTTAAAAGTCAAACAACATACTGTCACGATTCAAAACCGTTTTTAATCACCGATATATAGATATCAAAATCCTTCAATCAACAAAAACTATTATTTTTTGCGTGGAGTTAAATTTTACTACAAAAAAGTCTCCAAATATAAAGTTAACTTAAACTTCAAAAAATTTTTCGAAATTCTGTTTAGTCGATTCGCAGATTTCCGTGAACGTGTAAATATGACATACTTACCTACTCTTAATGAGATGACAAATGTGTTAATCCAGGCTGTAAACTATTAAGTCATCGTATAAGTCTTTCATTGGAATTCGTTTAGCAATATTGTTCAATTGAGTACTAAAAATCCATAATCCTTAATATCCATATTTACAATTTTAGAAGGACTCTAATTTTACACAAAATAATAAACATTTATAGAGAAAAAAGGATTGTGCATCCGTAAAATTGAGGATTCGTATGCGCAAAACTGAGAAATGTTAGTCACGGATTACACCACGTTGCACAAAAAAATACCAACATATGCTTACTAGCACAATGAGAACGCTGTCATAACACCAACGGGGTTTTGCTTTGGACATAAATAAGGGACCCTGTCCACGGGCTGCACGATGTCCGGCTCAATTTTTTTGCTGTTTTTCGCTTTGTGTCGTGGTTTTTGGTACAGAATTTTCCTCTGTTTATTCTGTTTTAACTGGCACTGGAATTAATCACTTTGTAGGCCAACATACTGTAGGTCCTTTATGTTTTATCTGTTACATTTTAAAAGTAGGATTTTTGCTTTTTAATAAGGTACGGTATTGGAACTAAAATAATTAGTTATAATCTTGTATAGGTTTAGGCGACCAAATAAATCTAGGATTTTAGCGTTAAGAAGAAATTAACTTTACTGTACGCAACAAAAAAAAACTATGACCTATAATAAAACTTAGGAAGTAATGCGCAATTGGCGACCTTATCGCTAAGGAGCCATCTCTACCTGACAAGAAATACGGTCTATATAAAACATTTATTTATTTAAGTGTATTAAATTAGTAATTGCTTAAATGACAGCGTAACAAATCTACTATAACAATAAAATAATGATTCCATTGTTATTTGTACATCCATATCCGTACAGTGGTTAACCTAGGAAAGGTAAGAGCTAGACAGAAATAAAAATAAATTTTAAAAATTGTTAGAAATGAAATTTTACAAGGTAAAGTATTGGTCTAAAAACATCGAAACAATAAGGTATATCAATGTTAAACTATAATAAAAAATATTTTTCATAGCAATTCCGTAGTTAAAAAATTCTGCTGTTATGAAGATCTCTAAAAAAATACCTACAACAAAGTGAAGTGGTCTTTTAATTAACAAGTACGTAGATAAAAAACGGATTAATGATTTCACTGTTAGTAAATATAAAGTACCAGTTAGTATTAAATAGCCCTACGTCCTTATTGGAGGATATATGCAACTTACACCCACTATGCTGCTCCAATGCGAGTTAGCGGGTTCAATAGGTGTATAATGCTTTCTCTTGTAACTATCACTATTAAATGTACAGATAATAACCCCATCCGTAGGTTTAACCTGCTCTTTATGCTGGAGTCAAACTGCATAGCGAAGTCCTTCGCAAAGCATCTGTTGCGGTACACTAGCTTAGAAACTAGCGAAGGCTTCGGGAAAGATTTGGCTCTGAAGTGCGGTTGCAGCATTAGAAAAGGAGTATAAACACACTACCAATATCCCATATGAATTATGTCGTTGGTCCAGCCTATGTGGTTTCAGATCGCGAAGTCCTGGGTTTGAATCCTGGGTCGGGCTATCAAATAATTATTAATAGAAGTCAATAAATATTATATAAAAATTACAAAGTTATTACATAGTTTAGGTTGGTACTTCAAGTAGGTAAAGTAATACGTATGTACACTTATATCATAGTAATTAAGTAGTATCCTATTATTAAAATTATCATAGTGTGGGGCGATTACATGCTGTTAAATTTCATCAACGATATTATTAATCAGATAAGATAAGGAATTGTTACTCGAATTGGAACGTTCCGCCTTTTGCTTAAGAGCTAGCAAACTACCTTACATACGAGTAGCTCGAACTATTCTCGCAAATATCTGGAGTATATTGATAAATAAATACGACCACGTGCGTAAGGCGTTATGTTAGCAACAGATCACAGAGTGAACATAGCTACAAATGTGGATAGTGAGATCAATACAATGTTGTCACTAGGTCACTTGTGAGGTTATAATTTGTATGGAAATATTTTGTTATCGAAGTGAAATGACTGTGAGTTTTGAGTTGTATGTCGTGACGTTGTTGTTCTTTAAATAACACAGAAAGATTTTCCAAATAAACCTACACAGATTATAAGTATATAGATAGTGAAACGTAAACAAGATAAATTGGTGTTTTTGCGAACAATTAACTGAACTAGTTTTAGTACTGTGATAATGGCTGTGAAAATAACTAGGTTCTCTAAATTGTGGCCCGTTGTGTGTAACGTTAATAATTTCAGAACACTGTCAACAACATGCTCATACGGCGCAAAAGTAAGTTTTAACTGGGAAGACCCTTTGAATTTAGATCGTCAATTACATGACGACGAAAAGGCAGTTCGGGACTCATTGAGAGCTTATTGTAAAGAGAAACTTATGCCGAGAGTAATAGAGGCAAATAGAAACGAAGTGTTCGATCGGGCGATTTACAAAGAAATGGGCGAGTTAGGGATTCTCGGATGTACTATTAAGGGCTACGACTGCGCGGGTGTATCATCAGTTACTTACGGACTCATTACAAGGGAATTGGATGGAGTAGATTCGTCGTATAGATCAGCCATGAGCGTTCAGAGCAGTTTAGCGATGGGCGCGATTTACATGCACGGGTCCGAGGAACAAAAGCAAAAGTACTTACCGAAAATGGCTAGAGGAGACCTTGTGGGTTGCTTTGGGTTGACCGAGCCAAACCACGGTAGCGATGCTGGGGCACTAGTGACGAGGGCGAAATATGACTCAAAATCAAAAACCTACAGTCTTACCGGATCGAAAACATGGATCACCAACTCGCCAATCGCTGACATACTTATAATCTGGGCCAAAACAGAGGACGATAAAGTAAGAGGTTTTATAGTTGACCGATCCCAAGTTAAAAAGGGACTGGACACGCCCCGAATCAATGGTAAATTTTCTTTGAGAGCTTCGGCAACGGGCATGATATTGCTCGACGAAGTAGTTATACCGGAGGAGAATTTATTGCCTGCCGCAGTAGGTATGAAGGGGCCGTTCGGATGTCTCAATAATGCGCGATACGGGATCGCTTGGGGCGTTCTCGGTTCGGCTGAAACATGTTTGCGGATAGCTCGTGAGTACACATTAGATAGGAAACAATTTGGGAGACCGCTCGCTTCAAACCAGCTGATACAAAAGAAATTGGCTGACATGATTACGGAAATAAGCCTCGGTTTCCAAGCTTGCCTACACGTAGGACGGCTCAAAGATGAGGGTCTAGTTGCTCCTGAAATGATTTCTCTTTTGAAAAGAAATAACTGTGGGAAATCGTTGGAAATCGCGAGAGTTGCACGAGACATGCTCGGCGGCAACGGTGTTTCTGATGAGTACCATGTTATAAGGCATGTTATGAACTTGGAGGCAGTTAATACTTACGAAGGTACACACGACGTTCACGCTCTGATATTGGGTAGAGCTATCACTGGAATCCAAGCATTTTTCTAAATAAACATTCTAATTAAAATTAATAAGCACGAAGACAATAATAATTGTATAATATGCATTTTTGTATAGTTTTTAATTTTTATCGTTCAATGACCTAACCCATTTTCTATACTAAATCCAAACTCGATTGAGAATGCTTGTCAACAAACAAATTTTAATTGAAGGTAGCTAATACAACACATTTCATGCCTAATAAATTTAAAATTATGTTTTGTTATTTTAAAAAATCTTATTTAAAAGATATTGAATATATTAATTACTTTTAAGCTTACTAATCTAATTTATTCTCATAAATTCGTCATTAACTTGTTAATTAAAAGAAATAGGTGTAAAATGACTAGTGATTTCTACCTTCATTTTTAATTTGTTTGTTGACAAGCATTCTCAATCGAGTTTGGCTTCAGTATAGATAAGATACTTACCTGTAAAATATTTAAATATACATATTTTGTATTTATGTGTAAAGCTATTGAAACGCCGTTACTGTAAAATAAAATTACTACTTAGTGATGCAATAAAAGCCGAGATCTCCCGAGTTCAATTCCTGGCACTAGATGTGTCAAGAATTTATTTTAATTCAGTTCGTTATTTAAAATCTGGTGAGATCGGAGTCAAGCGTTAACTTGTCGATAAATGAATAAATATATATATTAATGTATAAATATACTAGATGTACCCGGCAAACGTTGTTTTGCCATGTATATTAATTATTTCTAGGAAACATTTTTTTATATAGAGGTTGGTCGTGGAGGGGTGAAAATTTAGGGTATTAAAAAAATAGATAGTAGCCGATTCTCAGACTTACTGGATATGCATATAAAATTTCAAAAAAATCGGTCAAGCCGTTTCGGAGGAATATGGTAACTAACACTGTGACCCGTGAATTTTATATATAAGAAGATATATACGCAACGTTGTACGTAGATTATATATATTTTTATATATTGTTATATATCTTTCATTTAACATTTGTCTTAGCGCCTGCCTGCGATGTCACCCGACATTACCTAGTGTAACAATGAGGTGCTAATAATAATCTAAGTTAGGTACTATTATGTATTATTTTTATACAGTATTTAATGTATTTGCCTGTTTGAATATGTAAAAGACAGATTACATTGCGAATAAATATAAAATCTGTAAAATTGTTATATTTAACACCTTTTAATTTAATGACCTTTTTTCATTTATAAATATTGTTTTCTGATCTGATTTTAAATACAAAATTAAATTTTAAATGTAAAAAACCCCCGACGAAAATTGTAATTCGCCATTTTTTTGTGGCGGCCATCTTGGATTTATACAGTTATAATATTTTTATGTAGTTATATTATTTTTTCATGTTTATATATTCTACTCGCCAAGTCCTTTCGAGGGAGCTGTAATGAAAAATATGTAATCCGCCGCGTTCATCAAACATAACTAAGAAACTGGCTTTTTAATAATAAAAAACAGCATCGAAATAGGTCCATCGGCTTAGGCGTTACGAAGCACACACAGACACACTTCGACGTTAAACTCCAATTCACATCACGACGATTTCGAACAGACCTCTTTTTGTGTACGGGGCTAAAAAAAGAAAAAAAAAACGCTTCATAACTGGGTAATTATCACACCAGAAAGTAAAATAATGGTAACTAATTAAATATATTACATTCTTAATTAATAAATTTATATTTATTACTTAAGGTTATTAAATTTGTTTTCACTAATTTTGTTTTCATTTCATTTCTCAGGTTAAGAATTACTTTTCTCTCTTACCCTTTACTTTACCATCTATTACCATACTCTGATATTATTTGTAATTCTTTTTTTTTGCTTTTTGCTAGTCTAACAAAAACTCGAAAATAGCTCTACGTACAAAAATGTAATAAAACATTTTTAAATAAAAAATAAATTTGGAGGCGCCGGGTATCGATCCCGGTACCTCTCGCATGCTAAGCGAGCGCTCTACCATCTGAGCTACGCCCCCTGATACAACACGAGTCGAAATTGTTCTCATGTCTTGTTATTAATCTAGAATTCCTTTATAATCTAGAAAATGACCTTCTTTTTTTAAATCAGTTAACAAAAATGCTTGCCGGTGTTATAAGGTAAGAGTCCAGAGCCATTAAACAGAACTTATTTTCACATAGTTATAAAACCTTGGGCCGGTATGTTGTTATTATTATTTTTGGACAACTTCTCTCAAACAGGTTACCAGTGATATTGATTACTTATATAACTCGTTAGTTCGTATTTAAATACAAGAACTACCTAATAGATAAAATGTATGGTTTATACCACCTGCAGTCTGTTGTTTCGCTTTTCCTAATCCTAAGGCCGCCTTTTGTATTCTACGTCTTCTGTCCTGTTCTTCTGTCTTTTTATTGTTTTTATTTCTTACATGAATAAAGTGTGCCTATAAATAAACAAATAAAAATTACGATTTAAAAATAAATCGATAATGCTTTTATTCAGACAACGAGATGAAACCTTGTAAAACCACATGCTTTTTTGATTATTTGATCGGCAATATTGAAAAAATAATTCGGCATTTATTTTGAAATTCCAAACGATTCTTTAATAAAATTGATACGTAAATATCAATAAAGTTTATTTATCAGACTAATACCCAAAATAATAAAATGCTAAAGAACAATTTAAAAATGTATTGTCTAATGAATAAGTATTATGATAAAATAACGAGTTATGTGTAACACATGTTCTAATATAATTCGCTATTCGGTTCGCTATCAACTAACCTAACTTGTTTTTGAGAGGTAATTGTATCTCTAATACGTACGTATATTTACGAGGGTCTTAAACAAGGAAAATGTTCCCTTAATACAAAACGTGTTCCCTTTAAACGCCATCATAAAATACTTATGTAATAACGTTTTCTCGGAGCATTATTCTTTGGAGACAAGAATGACTATTTTGGAGATAATAAGGGGAAATCGTTTTTCTTCCGGAACACAATTTTGGTTGATAGCTGTATTTTTCCACACCGGGATCTAGAGATGCGCCGCGATATCACGGTACCTCGGAATATTTATTTTAATGAAACGGTGAACGAATGCGAAATAAGTACAGAGTTATTTTACTACGTGTATATATAAGACACACACGTACGGCGTATTTTATACGCGCAGATCACACGCTTCATACGAGATTTGAACCTTGTAACCTAAGCTCACGGGGCGTAGCTTTTGCGTTTTGATCAGAGTGAGAGACTCCTCTTCTCCAGTTGTACAATGGCTTTGGTTGAGACAATACTGCTTTACGCCGGCTAAAAAGAATATATTGTAATAAGAATATATATATGTATATCGTAATACGCGCGTTCATAGTACGAGCGTCGTCTGCCCGTTCAAAATATGCCATGTGCTTACGCTC
This sequence comes from Mycalesis mineus, assembly GCA_034621355.1. Taxonomy (NCBI): domain Eukaryota; kingdom Metazoa; phylum Arthropoda; class Insecta; order Lepidoptera; family Nymphalidae; genus Mycalesis; species Mycalesis mineus. The sequence continues at coordinate 6,008,770 of CM067894.1, read as the reverse complement.
TTAAGAGAAATGAACAGATATGCTTCTCTCAGACTGGCGCAGATGAGAAGCAATAACTATTTGTAGTTATAAATAAAAGAAACTGTATTTTAATGATTTTAATTTGTCCAACGAAACCAACCATATTACCATAGATAACATTACTTACCCCTTGTTATAAAGACACAGACAAGTAATACAATGTTGCCCCTCTTTATTATAATAACAAATGAATATTTATATTGTCTCTAATACTATTCTTAACACTATTAAATTCGAAATTTAAAAACCCCCGACTAAAATCAATTTTACCATTTTTTTTTGTGGTGGCCATCTTGGATCTTAAAGTTTTCATAGTGTAGTATTCTACTATTCAAGCCCTTTCACGACGTAATACGTAAAAAGATATTTACATTAAAACAAGATACACATTTTGCAACAAAGTTATCGATTAGATTTAAAAAAAAATAATTAAAAAAAAAAAGAATTTACTAGAAAAACCGCATAAATAGAGAAAGTCTGTCAATGACATCTGTTAAAACAGAGGAATTATTATAGTTCAAGGTGCTACCTAGCTATAAAGATTAAACTTTTACCCCTTTATTCCTTTACCTAACGTTTATCCCTTTCATTCCGGCATTCCAGGGTTTCATTTGCTACATCCCATTTCCAGCATCAGGTCCTCGTCAATTAGAAACATGAAAAGAACCAGTCAAGACAAATTCATAGAGCTCAAACTCGATGGGTTTACTAAAAACCAGGGTTACGTCTCCTACCTTCGAACCTTAGCATCAGACCAGCTCCGTGGTTCCAGAAGACATTAGTGTTTCAAATGTCAGATCACACACATGCTTTCAAGCAAACTGAGTGTGTTAACTTTCTATCACACCTAACAAACGACCTGACAACCTTGAAGACCTGAACCAATTTACATCAAACGTAGCTAAGAACACTCTCGACTAATATACCTTTCAAACAAAAAAAACCGCATTAAAATCGGATCATCCGTTTGGGAGTTACGATGCCACAGATAGACACATACACATTTACACAGACACGTCAAACTTATAACACCCCATCGTTTTTGCGTCGGGGGTTAAAAATATACATCTTGATTTTTGCCTACAGCAAATTCACTTAAATTAGTAAAGTACAAAGTTGTACACAATACACAAGATTAAATTGTTAATTGATAATTTCAAAATCCCCCTAAAAGAATTTAATTCCCTTTTTTTTGTAGCGGCCATCCTGGATTTTAAATTTTTCATAGTGAATAGTATTTTACTCTTTTGATACTCATATTGGGTAGAAGTTGGAGTTATAGTTGGAAGAAATTTGTGAAAAATATGTGCGGCGGCCATTTTGGACCGATTTTCACTAAACATGCCTAAGAACCACTGTCAGGAAATTGGATTTCAAAATCGCATCGGAATCAGTCCATCCATTTAAGTGCTTCGATACCACGCACACACACACGTACACATTCAAATTTTAAATTATTGTTCAAAAAAACAAAATTTTTCGGCTTAGGATATTATACCACTTAGTCAAGTGACTTTTAAATAAGCCAGCTTTTATAAACATTTATAATAAATAATGAGTGCCCAATTTATATTGCCAAAACGTTTTTAACTTGAGCTTTTAAATCTCCTACCAAAAAGAATTTCAAATTATTTGCTTTTAACCTTTAGCGCCTTAAATGCCTCAGTTTATTATTCCACACAGCTAAAATAGGTACATCTTAAGTATTTATTTAAGTTCTTCCTTAAGTTTATAAGCAAAATCTATACTAAAATTATTATGAAGCTGAAGAGTTTTGTCTATGTTTGTCTTAACTAGCTAATCTAAGTCTAAAGGTCTACTGATACGAATTAAAAATTACAGTTTGGGGTAGCCCGCTAATTGAAGAAAGTTGTCTTACGTACGCGAGTGAAACCTCTGGGCAGTCTAATATTAGGCACTTATACACAAATCGAAATAACCGCAAGTGTGCCTATAAAATTTAAAAAGTTCCTTCGATTTTCCCAGAATGTCATAATCAGATCCTAACATGATGACTGTGGAACCGTTTTGGAAATGTGCCCTTTCTAATAAAAAAAGAATTTTCAAAATCGGACGATTGTTTAAAAAGTTATGCGTGGTTCTACATAAAAAAAATATACATGTCGAATTGAGAACTTTCTCCATTTTTTACCGTCGGTTAAAAATACATGGATAGATGGAATTTGTTTGACTTAAATGTTAAATCGTAAGCCACATCCACACTATTTTTACGTCTAGCCCCTACCCCTTGGAAAATAAGCATAGCAATGTGATAACAAACAGTTTTGGCGCAGATCACCTACTAAAGTATCATTTTATGAGCGCGACTATCATCCTTACTCTTTACTAGCTGAATATAATAAGCTTATGGAGTTCCTTATGGGAATAATCATTGTTGTCTTGGGAATGTAAAAAATGTTCTCCAATAAAAATAAACGCGATGAAGAAGTTTGAATAACAGTAAGCTAGAGATAACTTAAAGCACAATAAGCAGATCAGACAAATTACCTACCCATAATATGCAGTAATAAAGTAAATTTGATTAAAAAAACTCATACTTTGTTGCAATTAACACTTTAGTTGTTTTGGTTGAAAAGTAACCTATGAGCTGATCTATCACCATTCCAAATTTCATCCAAATCGTGTCTGTATGTCTATCGTCTCTGTATGAATTTGATTGTAGGCTTATTTCGATAATTTTTATTTTTACAAGCATGAATTAAGTGAATCACGCAGGGCTGAAAATCAATTTTGTTTTTGAAGAATCGGTGGCAGTTCATAGCCGGCAGCAAGCGACAGCATGACGTGTCAAAGCGACACTACTTGCTTCGCAAGCGACGTGTTAGCAACACGTCCACGAGCACGACGGACATTCCATAGAAATATGAAACAAAGAATGACGTGTATCAGCGTAATACTGGTTTTTATGTAAATACAAACTCGTATTACGCTGCGGATAAAATAATCATTGAATTTTGACTTTGACATTACTCTGTATTGAATTAAATTCTCTAATAGCTTCAGACGATAGTCGTGGTAAGTAATATTTACTTAAGTCACAGATCGTAAGTTTCGCCGTAGCACCACAGCTGCCTATTGAATATTGCAACGAATATGTACGAAATATATATTCCAAGAAATATTATACGTATCATGTTTCTATTCCTGTTTGAAATAATCCCCTGCGAGTAATATCAAAGCAAATTCTAGTCAATATATCGAAGCGCTGAAATATTTGCACTCTCATTAGCCAGTCTGTATTGACAACGGCTGACATTCACGAGAGCAATTCGCGCGCAGCATTTTACTAATTAAATACGCGCCAACGTACCGTGCACTGCACAATCAGCATTATTGTAATCGATTGTATTATAAAATAACTGGCTGACTCGCCAAACGTTCTGCCATGTAACTCCCAGCTACCTACCTACATATTTTCTTACTTACAACAAGTATAAATAATACAAATCATTTTACAAGCATTTTTTTACAATATTAATCATCATCATCTTTAAAAGCCTGTTGGGGCCCAGTACCTTCCTCCTTATAGGAGAGAGGATATAGAGGTAGACCCACCACGCTGCCTCAATGCGAGTTGGGCTTAGGGTGATAATATTTCATCTATTAACGATCCCAATCAGATGTTGATGATTGTTTGCGTTATCAAGGGCAAAACTATCTACTCATCGAGATAAATCAATCAATCCCCAACTCGATATGACGGTGTCGTTTTATTGTCGAAGTCCTATGATCATCTTGCTGCTCCAGCATCAGATTAGCTGCATGTCATCATAATACTGCATTGTCCATGAGCAAACAGAGCAAATTTGAGAAATGTAAATAAAAGCTTGTGTAATCTCTGTTGAAATGGAGGGATAGACGATGGAGCATAAAAATACTTTATTATTTGTGATCTATTATCAAACAGACAAAAACAGCAATAAAATCAGTAGAGCCTTTCGATATTTCGATTCAAGGACTGGCGGACGACTGCAACTTCATATCTGTGAAGTTATTTTTTCCTGATTTATCGCCTACATGAATCATGAATGAAATGTTTAACTTGCTATATTTTATTCGAGTACATAGCTTGCCCATGCTTCAATGTTGCTCTAAGAAATATCCAATCGATCTCGCCAACCAAAGGCTTTAATATTCAAAAACTAATAAAGGCAACACAACAAAGGCGGTGGGTGCAATGATTGGAAAACGGTGCCAGACTCAGAAACCAACAAAACTGTAATGAACAAACCAAATATATATCTAGCTAAGGATTAAACATAAAATTATATTTTAGATTCACAAATATTATTCATTTTTTTCAGCATATTTTGACAACTAGTCCAATAGATATACCAGATATATAGAAGACGGAATATCCAGCAAAGATATTAATTAACACATAATATTTAACGCATCATCAAGTTTTGACCACCTCCGTAGGTCAGTGGTATACCAGGTGTGATAGCAGTAGTCAAGGGCCAACTTGTAGCCGATAAAAAAAGAAACATTGGTCATTATTTTTAGCATATTTTGACACCAGAGCCTCCTTATAGAATGGGTGGTCTAATGTAGGGTGTGTTATACGGTGATGATATTTTGACTCATTATGAGGTGTATTCTCCACGCATAAAGATAAAGATAAGTCCTGTGTGTGTGTGCAAAGAGCCGTATAAAATTACGCTGATATTATAGATATAATGATATTCTTATAATATAGGTAATAAATCGAATAACGCAAACCTCTCAAATACTTTCCAAGTTGTTTAAAGTAATTCCCTTAAAAACTAGCGGAAACGCTAATTCCGTTAAAAATGCACTTCTCCTCCACCCTATATTATAAACGTTGTAACCGGAATAAAAGGCGCCTGAATGAGTTTAAAAAGGTATATTAAAATCGACAAGACAGAATAATTTGCAGAGCTAAACGAGCAATTATCCAGTGCCTTTTTACCTCGACCACTCAACTCTTTTATCTCGGGCTCTACAACGAGCGAAGACATAGTTTTAATTGGAGTCCTTTACAGCGCTAACAATCTTTTCATTAAAAATTCAACTTCTGACGTTTAAGGAACACTTTATAAAGAACTTAGAATTATTATTCAAAGGCTCTACTAATTGTTTTTAACTACCCGAGTCTAGTTTAAAATAAAAATACTGCTAGAAAATATAAAATGTTGTTTGAATTTTCTTTATATTATGTCATAAAAAAATTTAAATGTTACAATTCTTGTCACATACAATAAAATTGTCAGTAAACACCCTAAATTGTCCAGTAACAACATACTATATGTACAGGAAATCTGTTAAATATAAATAGGTACAGTTAGCTGAGACATTTTGCTTGGATCATCTTATTGTATAACTAAATAGCAAACATAAAAATCGGCCCTTACTTTGAACAACTGCTGGAAATCCGCTATGTGCTGAAGTGGCGACTCCGCACCGGAAAGCACCCTGTTGGTCTACCTGTTCTAGGTGGATCGATGACATCAAGCGCATTACAAGGAACAGTAAATACATGTAGGCAGCTAAAGACCGCGGTATTTTGAAGTCCTTAGAAGAGGTCGTTGACTGATTATGACAAAGTTGATGATGATACCAATATTATACTTTAAAAATTCATTAATGAAATACAAACTGCTGAAACTCACGTCACCATTCATACGGAGTCCTTATTCATAAGTTTGCTTGTTCCTGTAATGCGGCGTGAAGCAAAGCCAGTATGCAGTGACGTCAGTTGCAGCCGTAGAAAATACTGGCGACAGTTTGAATTCTAATATAAATCTATTTATTAAAAAATGTAAGGGACTAATTAAATAAAACAAACTTAATGAAAATTATTGAAAACATTAATTTTTAGCCGATGGTATAACACAGACGCCATTCGGCCGTCATAATAGGTTTAATACCAATCAGTAGCGTCCACTTGTTTTCGTACGGTGATCATTAATTTTAATTCGAATAACGAGTGTTATTCAGCTTACAAATGAAATTATGATTTCGCGATAACTACGAACCAATTTGTCACCGGAACTAGTGGGGTATAATCAGTATTGGTTGTACTGCATATCTATTAGACGATTTATGGCTAGCCATGCATTGCCGTTTCAGTGTAGTTTTCACTTTTAAAATGGTAATTATTTTTTCGAAATAACTAGGGCTATGTGAAGTTATTTTTATGCGTAATTAATGAATCATAATTCGATTTTAATAGCTTTTTTTAGAATTATCAGGTCTACTCTAACTTAGCCACCTAATATAGTTAGCAAAAGTATTGATTTTTGTTAACTATATTAGGTGGCTATGTTAGCTACATATTTTGGATTCCGTAAAGACCGTTATTGACGAAAATAACGTCATCACAATGGCAAATTATGACACGGAACCACGTGAATTAAGTATTGCTAAAAAAAGTTAAGTATTTAGTAGCCAAGTTAGTAATGCTCGCGTTTATACGCTAAAGTGAACCAATAGGCCAGCAGATCTCTCTACTTATAGTAAAGTGTATTTGGAGCTGATTGCAGTGTCAATAAAATGCTAATAATGTTAGGTAACGACGCACTATCCTCTCCTGATCCAGCTGTAAAATTAAAGACAATGTCTAAGAAAGAAAAGTTCAAGCGTGTCCATCTCGGGAGAAGATTCAAATCAACATTATTGAAATGACAAAACATCTCTGTTACCAATACAAAATTTAAAGTATATCATAAAAAACGTTATGATTTAAAGTAGCGGAAAAGACGAAATATACTTTATATAAGATGGTTTAGTAAACCCAATAATACATTTAATTTGCTAAAAAATAAAATATCCACTGGATAGCAATTAAATCATCAATCAATTTGAAGGTCACTAATATTAATGCCTTCGTACGTTATGAAACATTTGTAATTCAAATGACTTCATAGATTTTCTGGTCGTTGCGAACTGTTGTCAGCCGAACATAGCACAACCAAAGCACAAATTGGAAATAAAAAATGTTTAAATTATTAGCGTTGAAACCGAAAAGTTAAATTATTTATTAACAAATTTAATAAAAAGCTAATAATTTCTCGATTCGGGTAATGTCCCTTGTCTGTCACAAACTGAACTCTTGATAAATATCAATAAAAACAAAGACGCTGAAAGGAAACTTAGACATAAAAAAAAATATTATGTCACTTACGAATATTTAGTTTCATTTAAACAAAGTCAAAAGTATCTTACAATCTAACCTAAAGCCGCGTTATGATCTATCTATTAGTTAAATCTTCATGATTCCTTATCTCTAGGCTAAATACAACATCCTCATCTACAGACTTAAAATAGTTTAACTGAAAATGTTGATAAAAATGAAAAATCATGTTCAAAAATTTAAATTTTAATCAAAGCCCGAAGAATAAGCTCAAACAAAGATTTATACCTTCGAAAAGACACAATTCATGCCATCAATCCTTATTCTTTACAAACAATTAAAGCCGATCAACATTTTATCTGACAGAGGTAACGGTAAATCAGAATTCTTTAAAAGGTTTTTCTTAGCTGGATCGCGCGGGTAAGGACGCTTGCCAATAACTGCGAATATATTACCAGAGTCCTTTCAAAAAATGGCCGCCGACTTCCAAACAGTCATCTTAACCTTAATTTGATTTAAAAAAGACAGGAGAATATGCACTTCATAAACTAAAACGTAGCTTACCGACTTCACATTACAATTTTAAAGTTCCAACCACGTAGATAGTCAAAATTAAATCTACAAAAATACTTTTTTGAGAATTACTAACAGCCAAAGTCAACTTTGAATGAGGTCACTAAGTATTAATTGCTTTTCGTAGTTCATTGTAATTCACATTTGGTGGATGCAAATGACTTCTACTGAAATGTTCTACTTTTCTAACTGGAGTGTGTAAAGTTAGACAAAACAGAGCCGTGTAAAACAGTCTGCCCGCTTTGTATGTACCCGAGTATTGTTTAACTTATGGATCCTGCTTGTATGGACTTGGAATACTCACAATAAAAAATGGAAAATAGTGTGATTATTATAAAAACCATATAATGCAAGCTTTAAAATACACACGTGGAACTATAGTGTAGCCTAAAGGCCTTTAATTTAACTTTTAACGGGGAAGGCCGCAAAATAAAGTAGTTGTTTGAAGTTAACGTTCATGAGAGCCGAAAGTACCCGTTTGTCAGTCTGTGGGAACGTAACCTGTGAACGAATCGACCGAATACGAAGTTGAAGAAATGATATTCTGTCAAAAAATCGTTATTTTAGCTAAATTCACAAGAATATTTTTACAGTTTTATTTAATTCAACACATTGAGTTGGAATTTTATTAAGTTATCTATACTAATATTACAAAGCTGAAGAGTGTTTGTTTATTTGAACGTGCTAACCTCTGGAAGTACTGGTTCTAATTGAATAACCCCAAGGAAGTGAAGAATTAGTGAAAAATTATTTATCTTGAGGAATGTAATATAATAAGCTATATAATATCACGCTATTTTTAACCCAAAAAAACGGAAGAATTTGTGAAAAATTATTTATCTTTAATATAATAAGTTAAATCGAATTACTCAGGCTATTTTTATTTAAAAAAAATTTTATTTATATAATCTCATTTATTTTTATTCCGAGCGAACGAAGTCGCTGGCATCAGCTAGTCGATAAATAATACGACTGTAAAATAAATGAGAGTACAGCATTTTTACTTCTTTTTTATTTTTTTTTCGATATTTTCCGTGAGAAAATTGATGAGTTACGTAGGGTATCAAGTGTATCAAGAGCGGCTAAAGTCCTGTGACTTGTATAATTTAATTTTATTTGAGGGGCGGAGGGTTGATTATAAATGTAATTTATGTGAGGGCTGACGATGGGCCCTGCTTGTTATTCGCCGAGCGTGCAATTTATCGACTACTCCCAGACGAGCGGTGACATGTTTGTCCGTTTAACATTTTCGGCAGTACGCTTCTGTAAACACTGGAGGTTCTGCCCACATTATACATTAGGTAAAATAGCCGTCGATACTAGAATACTTTGGTACGTTATCATTTTGTAGAGCAATTATTGTAAACGGGATAATGTAGTGGTAGAGCTTTTGGAGACAGGGTTCGAAAAACCATCATCAGGTGCCTACCATCTTCAGAACAAAGTTCGGCGGTCTGTACGCGAAAAGCTTTCCTATATACTCAAGTCGCTTTAATTTTTGGTAATTGTGTGAGTAATGAGTGCAAGTATTATGCGCGACTGCCTCGTTGGTCTAGTGATTAACCAATATGGCTTCGATCATGAGGTCCTGGGTTCCAATCCTGGGTTCATTCTTCTATGAAATTGTCAGTAGGTACTTTCCAAGCGCGGAGTTGGAAAATTGGTGGTGTTACACCCCGTGCCTCGAAGAGCACGTTAAACCGTCGGTCCCGGTCACTATTATCAAGATCTGATAGTGATCGTTAATAAATGAAACATTATCAGCCCGCCAACTCGCATTGGAGCAGCGTGGTGGGTGTACGCTCCATATCCCCTCTCGTATAAGGAGGGAGCCCAGGCCCTGTAGTGGGCCGTTAATAGGCTGATAGTGATGATGACGATATTATGCATATTTTTTCTACAAAACAGACTTGGTGTGTTCCTCTCTAAAGACAATAAAAATAAATTGTTACCTATATTCGTAGGAGAAAGCATTAACCAGTTAGTGAAATAACGGTGGTTTTATTTGTATAGCTGGTGCGGACACATGTGGCCTGGCTTTCAATCAATCAGTTTGTAATCAAGGGAGAGCTCAGGATATCATAATGGTTTTGAACATTACGCAAATGCGTTTCTGAGTACAGAACAAAATTATATTACAATAGGGCTACATGTATTTTTCTTTTAATAGATCGTATTGGAAGTGTGGTGTGCCTTAGCTTTTCAACTTAATTCTGTGAACAAGATCTACTCTAGACTAGTTAATTATGTTGTTGAAAGACGTGTTATACGCATGTTATGCCTATCTGTTTAGTTGATCGACAAACTAGTTTCGAATCTTTGGGTTGGGCTATAAATTATTAAGATGTTCTTTCTTTCAAGAATATTAAAATAGTCTGTAGTGATGTTCCAAAATTATTTACTTAATGTTATTTGGAGAGCACGTTAAGTTGTCTTACCCGGTCATTGTTATTAATATCTGATAGTGATCGTTTTAGAGTCGGACAATTTCAGCCTCTAACCCGCATCGAATCAGTATGGAGGATTTTTTTTTATCGACTACAAGTTGGCACTTGACTGCTATCACACTTGATGTTAAGTGATGATGCAGTCTAAGATGGAAGCGGGCTAACTTGTTAGGAGTAGGACGAAAATCCACACCCCTTTCGGTTTCTACACGACATCGTAACGGAACGCTAAATCGCTTGGCGATACGTCTTTGTCGGTAGGGTGGTAACTAGCCACGGCGAAAGCCTCCCACCAGCCAGACCAAGACAAATTAAGAAAAATCTCAATCTGCCCCGCCGGGAATCGAATCCAGGACCTCCGTCTTACTAATCCACCGCGCATACCACTGCGTCACGGAGGTCTAGTGATATTCTCTTATTATTTGGACCAGTAGTAAGCCGCTATTAGGCTCAAAATAATAACCGTGTGATATATATTCTCTAGTTACCATCAATCACACAATCAATAACTTGGCTAAGGATATGTTAACAAACGGAACTATAATATATATCTACGAGTAGGATAGACAATCGCACAGTACACAAAACCAATACTGATTATGTCGTAAAACAGACCATAGGACAAATTAGTTCGCTGTACTGGACTCATAAATTCATAATTCCATTTCATGCCGAGTAATTCTTGTTATTCGGCCTAAAATTTATGAACATTAAAGCAAAATTTGTTGCATACTATCACTGAACTGAATAACGTTGTACTTGTTATAACAAATATTGCTAGCAATTGTTGCGCTGTTAACCCTTAACTGGTATTGGGGTCCATATTGACCCCCAACATATCATTCTTAAACATCCTCTGAGGCACGAAAGCCTCTACGTCGTGGTCTGTGGCAGTTAAAGAATTTGCGTTAGGTACTTTGATGTTACTAAATATAATGCAAGGGGCTTATTTTAAACTTCACGCCAAAAGTGTGTGACTTATACATAGTTTTATTTTGTAATGCTTTATTATTTTTTTTCCGATAGTAATAATATGTTTTAAAACGCTAGCTTAGCTTGGGGTCAAATTGGCCCCAAAAACTAGTTAAGGGTTAAATCACATCTCAATGTAATTAAATTATATATCATATACTGTCATACACATTATAGGCATCAAATTCAGCACATACTTTTTAAACTCAGTTTCAAAAAACAATTTGAAGAAAACTATATTAAAAGATTTCGTAAGTAAGATTACCAACAAATATCTCGTTAAAAATGGAGTAATTTTAAATACTTTGTAACATAAATTTGGCTACTTGTATATTACTTAACCGATATTATCGAATGCTTAGACTGAACTCGCCACCCGTGCTACTGGCTATTCGCCAAAGCAATGTTTTCAAACTTTTTCAACTATGCAGCCGTTGGTAATACTTGGCTGCAAAAACTTTTAACTGATGCTATCTACCACAGCAAGAACTTTCAGCAAAGTAACTACATAATTTCAACTTGTTTATGTTACAAGGATTTACTCGTACCTATGCAATATATATAACTGTCTCGTTATTAAGTCCTATGTAGCTTTGATCACGTTGCTCTGGGTTGGAATCCTGGGTCGGGTATTTTTTTCTTCTTCGTCGGGAAGATGGTGGTGTTATATCTCCGTGCCTCCTTAATAAAAATTAAACATTTTTATCCCAAGCCCGCCAACATGCATTAGAGCAGCGTGGATTTTCGCTCCATATCTCCTTTTTAAACGACTTCAAAAAAAAAAGGAGTTTCTCAATTCGACCGTATATATATATATATATTTTAAACGACTTCAAAAAAAAAGGCGTTTCTCAATTCGACCGTATATATATATATTTTTTTTTTTTTTTTTTTTTTTATGTGTGTTCGCGCATAACTTCGTCGTTTATGAACCGATTTTGATAATTCTTTTTTTGTTAGAAAGTAGATTGTCCGGTAGTGGTACCATGACACGGACTTTCAAAAATTGTAGGGACAACAAGTACGTTTGTTAATTTTTCCGGTAAGTATTTAAAAGCACTACAATTTCATGAAGGTCTGGAGTCGATCTGATGATGGAGTTTTTAAGAGAACTCCGTAACGTTTTACAGTAGCTACCTTGTGTTTGGGCTCGATTAATTTGTCTCAATGAGAACTTTACATTTAGATGGGCTGTGACTGTCATTGAGGGTCTGGTGATAAGACGAAATACAATTAAGGGAGCTCCGTAACGTTTTACAGTAGATACCTTGTGTTTGGGCTCGATTAACTTGTCTCAATGAGAACTTTACATTTAGATGGGCTGTGACTGTCATTGAGGGTCTGGTGATGAAGACGAAATACAATTAAGGGAGCTCCGTAACTTTACAGTAGATACCTTGGCTCGAATAACTTGTCTCAATGAGAACTTTACATTTAGATGGGCTGTGACTGTCATTGAGGGTCTGGTGATGAAGACGAAGTACAGTTAAGGGAGCTCCGTAAGGTTTTACAGTAGATATCTTGTGTTTGCTCATTAATTTGTCTCAATGAGAACTTTACATTTAGATGGGCTGTGACTGACATTAAGGGTCTGGCGATGAAGACGAGGGACAGCTGAGGGAGTTCTTTAACGGTTTACAGTAGCTACCTTGTGTTTGGGCTCGATTATTTGTCTCAATGAGAACTTTATATTTAGGTGGGCTGTGACTGTCATTGCTGGCCTTTGTGATTGGCTCGATTAATTTATGTCTCAATGAGAGTTTGAAAGTATAGTTTCCAGTTAGTTTAATGTTTACTATGTCATGATCCAATGATGAGATCTACGAAAACTCGAGGAAACTCTTCAAACTTTATATGCACTTTTGCAGGGACGTCGGAATGTTATAAGTAGCTAGTGAATATTGGTACTTATGTTTGTCTTCATGAGTAGGTTCTTGAGTATGTTCGTTGTTGATAAAGCACTAAAAAGTAAAAAAATTGGTGGTGTTACATCCCCGTGCCTCGCAGAGCACATTAAGTCAGCGATCCCGGTAACTAGTATCAATACCCGACAGTGTTCGTTGATAAAAATTAAACGTTATAATCCCAAGCCCGCCAACTTGCATTGGAGCAGCGTGGTGGTTCTTCGCTCTATATTCCATCTCCTACAAACAGGGAGGTCTGAACCCGACCTGAGCCTTTAAAGACTGTTAATAATGATGATGACCGATGCAATAAGGTATAGTTCGAACGTAATGTATATTGTTCGTAGTTAATGATAATTATTCTTAACTGAAGAGACCGGAGCCAGTCTATTTCAGTGTTAACTTTCAGCCACTCTAGGATGATTAACACGCCAGTTAAAACCACGCCAAAGTGAGTATGAGTAATTTGGGCGTTCATAATATTAGATAATATATCATTTTCTAAAAATTATGAATTATAAAGTTTTTGAATAATATCAATATTTATGATCAAAGCAACGTTTTCAATTTAAAAAATCATGAAAGACAACTGTGATCAGAGTAATATTTCTCCACATAATATTATTTTCACTTTTCTGTTCAAAAAATTTTCAAAAACCAGTAGCTGTTTCTTCTCTAAAGTCATGTTAATGAGTTAGTAGTTATAGTTTTTTTTTATCAACTACAAGTTGGCCCTTGACTGTTATCACATCTGATGTTAAGTGATGATGCAATCTAAGATGGAAGCGGGCTAACTTGTTACAGGACAAGGACTTAAAAAGAAAATAAAAACTTAATTCACAAATAAATCGAGAATAAAAAACCACACCCCTTATCGGATTTCTATAAATAAGAAACACTATAATATTTATTATATAATATATATATATATATATATAATATATATATATATATATATATATATATATATATATATATATATATATATATAATATATATTGTCGAGTCAATGATAATTATTATTAACTGATGAGACCGGTGCCAGTCTATTTAACTTTCAGCCACTCTAGCATGATTAACACGCCAGTTAAAACCACGCCAAAGTGAGTATGAGTAATTTGACAAATTTAGATAATAATCATAATTCTGCCCCAAAAATTGTGAATTATAAAGTTTTTGATTAATATCAATATTTATGATCAAAACAACGTTTTCAATTTCAAAAATCCTGAAAGACCTCCGTCTTATAAATCCACCGCGTATACCACTGCGCCACGGAGGTAATTATACTAACATCTCGCGTAACAATATCTATTATTAGGAATTAGATAATTTTAAAAATTTGGACGCAATATCCACGCTGTTGGCAAACTCCCAATGCTAAAAAAAACTTATTCGTGTATGCAAATGTTCGGTGCTTATCCGTAAAAGTAGAGAAAACACTCAACTAACATTATTATGTAGAGAATGTATGGGCACTCGGGTAGATGCAGGCTAGATATTAAAATCAACGACTTCCGTAATATACAGAAAAATATAGGTAAGGAAATAGAAGTAATTCCACGAAACATACTTTCTATTTGCTGATTTGTTTGGTGCAGCGTTCGAATTATGTTTACTGCAGTTCTTTACAGATTGCTTGCATTTATTTAAACTTTTCTAATGGCAAATTATTGTTTAACTTTTGTCTGTCAGGCAGCAAGCGCAGGTGAAGTGTTAATGTCATTCAGGTGCCTCTCGAGTTCTGACTCACTAGGTAATAAGTTAGTTTGATACAATAGCTTATGAAGACCTGTAAGAACACGGTGTCAACTTCATTTCCATGGATTTATGCATTTACGGTCTTATTATTATTTATGTTCAGGGTCCGTAGGAAGGCTACGGCGCTCGCAATACAGGCTGTTCTAGTGCGAGTGCCCAAGCACTCCCTGTTTCCTTATTTAAGTACTAATGTAAGCGACTCATTGTTTGTTTGTAAGGAGTATTAATTGTGAAAACTTTATAGTAATAAATATAAATATTATAGAACGACCAGAAAAATCGGAAGCGGACTAACTTATTAAGATTAGGATGAAATTCATATCCCTTTCGGATTCTATACGATCTTATACGTGAACGCTAAATCACTTTTCTGGCGGTAAGGTAGCTACTAGCCACGGCTGAAGCTTCCAATCAACACCTGGACGAACCCAGGAACATCGACTTATGAATCAAAAATCAGAATTTTTTTATCATTCTAAAATTTCACATAACACCTATTCTAAATGACCTAGCATAGCCATTACTGATTAAAACGCCACAGTAGCTAAGAATTCCAAGGTTATTCCTTTTCATCTAAACATTTTGAATGTTTGTAAACTATCGCAATACCGTTGTGTTCTATGAAAATCTATGCCAATGGGAGCGATTCTGAAAAGCTTCGGAGAGCTTTACACGTATTCGGGTCAATACATTCGACTCGGAATTATTTATTAAACTACAAAGGAGACCCGTAACAATTGTTTCGTAAGTTCAAGCTTTTAGTTGGCTGTCGATCGGCACTACCGGATCTATTTGGCACCCGTTTATATAGTTTATGTATCAACGAATTCTAAAAGCCTTAATAGCTTTGATATTCTATTATATATTTGTTAGCTCAGTCGTTATCATAGGTCAAATACCTATTTCCCTAGAAGATTAAATAAGATAAACGTACCTACGCGGTACTAACAGGTTCAGTGACCTCCCTATTTATTAGAGTCAACGTGTGTATAATTCACCATATATGGGGAATTGACCAGTTTTGAATGTACGCGTTAATATTAAGTTTTCTCTATAGGTACAAAAATTGCTGCAATAAGAACATAATTTTGAAAAAAATAAATAATATGTAGTTTTATTTACATGGTTAACTACTAGAACATCGACCGGTCAGACGTTGAAACCTTCTGGTCAAACATAGGGATCATCATCATCTTCATTATCAGTCTATTAACAGTGCACTACAGGGCCAGGCCTCCCTTCATATAGGAGACGGGATATGGAGCTTACACCCACCACGTTGCTCCAATGTGGGCTTAGAGTGATAATGTTTCATTTATTATCGATTACTGTCAGATGTTGATGATAGTGACCGGGACCGACGGCTTAACGTGCTCTCCGAGGCATGGGGGATAAATAAGACAGAGGGATTGACCAAAAAAATTGTAAAAAATTTACTGTAAGAAAAAATGTGTGCATGTACTAGCGTACACTCGTAAGAAGTGAAACTAACTAACTTATCAACATTCAAGTATTAGAAAAAATTGATACCATAATTACACCCACGTGTTAGTGTATTGAAAAATACAATTAAAAACTGAGGTTAATTTTAAATAACGTAGAAAAATAAATACCATAATTACACCTAAGTATTAGAAAAAGAGATGTAATTACTTACTTTTTTTAGAAATTCACTGGAATTAGAATTAAAATTAACCCTTTGATTTTGCTGATCACTTCAATATAACATATATATATATATATATATATATATATATATTTATATATATATATATATTTATCACGTCACTTCCATAAGTCAAAGACGGCGCGTAACGGAAAAATGTGACGCGTAACAAAAAATGTTACACTAAATTTTTTTCCAACCCCGATAAAGAAATTTCACTTCAGAAATTAAACGTTATTAGTTTACTGCATTTAACAATTAAATGGGATCTTACATAAAAATAATAATGCGTATCTCTTTTCATATTAAAGGAAAATAGTAAAATTTTATAATAAAATAAATTAATTAATATAATATATAAATACTTAATTGGTCAATTATACCCACGGAACCCTAGGTATAATAATTTGGAATTCACCCATGGAAGAAAAAAAATTAAAAAATTGTTTTATGTCTACCGAATATTGTAATATGGACCAAATTAAATTTTTGATAATCTTGTTCAAGTATACATATGATAGTGCTGTGCTATCTAAAAATTATTATATAACATAGAATTATATAATAAAGCAAGCATTAAAGCATATTAAACCAAGCATTTACCTAATGATTGTGGTACCGATTTTAAAGCACAACTGAAAAAGCTGTCGAAAATATTTCTGAAGCATCATAACAAGGCAGCCGACGGATGTTGAGATTAAAAATATGGTAATTATTAACATTAAGCAAGCGTCCCGCTGTGTACCGAACCCAGGAGGTCGGGAGAATGGACCATTTTCTGTAAATGTATGAACTTTAAACAACGATTACGCCTGGATTTATGGTAATTGGTATTGTTAATCTTAATGAAATTAATGTTCTACTTCCATCAGTGGATGAATTATAAAGTTTTTTTTTAATTCTTCTCTTTTTGTCAATACTTGGACTTTATGTGGCTAAAGATAAATAACGCTCCAGACAAGTATCCCATAGATCTTCTTCTAAACTTTATCTAGTGTCTATTAGCAGTAGTATAGTTAAAACTTTAATAAATACATAAGATACCACGTATAGTGAAAGTGAAAGCCTATACTAAAGTAATTATAGTATAGGAAATGTTAGAAACGTCTGACTATGTACTCGTATTTCTCTGTACTAAGTAACCTGTAGCAAGGTTTGTTTAATTATATAAGTGACATTTATTTAAAAGGTGCGACGAGTCAAAAAAACCTTATTTGTAAAGACGTAATCAAAAATCTGACTGCCTCGTTGGTCTAGTGGTTAGCCTATGTGGCTTCGATCACGAGGTCCTGGGTTCGATTCCTGGGTCGGGTCATGGAATAATTCTGAGTTTTTTCATTCTTCTCTGAAATGTTCAGTACATTCCAAGCCCGGAGTTTGGAAGTTGGTGTTAAACCCCCGTGCGTCAGAGAGCACGTTAAACCGTCGGTCCCGGTTACTATCATCAACATCTGATAGTGATCGTTAATAAATGAAACATTATCACCCTAAGCCCGACAACCTGCATTAGAGCAGCGTGGTGCGTGTACGCTCCATATCCCCTCTCCTACAAGGAGGGAGGCCTGGCCCTGTAGTGGGCCGCTAATAGGCTGATAATGAATCAAAAGTAAAAAATGACACAGAGTTAACGAATACTAGGTATATTTTGCAATAGATAAAGCGATTTTCTTTCTAACATTAATTTTCAATTATGTATCTATTTTACTGCACATGGCAGGCCACACCATACTGCTACCAATATATGAATATCTATAATAATAACAATCAACTATTTCAATAGCCGTAACACAGAATGCGCTATAACGGGATAATTTTGGTTATTTTAACCCACCCGGCTTTGTTAATTATGCAAAGCAAATTATGCTCTCACATTGAAGCGACACGATTTGCCAACTGAACACTATTCAATATTCATTGCAATAAAATTATTGCACGAATTAATGGGGCACATTTAGTAGGTAAAACGTTGAGAGCGTTCTGCTCTCGTTGCAAAAGCACGAAAGATAATTAGCATTATACCTCCTATTAATTAAATAGTAGGTATAATAACGATTTTTTCTACGTACTGTAAAAAGTAGTCAGTTGGCTAGTGCCATACAAGCTTTCTACTTTAAGAACGTTACCTAAAACCCGCGAAGTGCTTTACTACTTCGTTAAATAAATAAAGGTCCTAGGTTCGATTTCCGGCGGGGCAGATTGAGATTTTTCTTAATTTGTCTTGGTCTGGCTGGTGGGAGGCTTTCGCCGTGGCTAGTTACCAGCCTACCGATAAAACCTACCACCAAGCGGTACATTGTCGTTGAGAACCCGAAAGGGGTGTGGATTTCATTCTACTCCTAACAAGTTAGCCCACTTCCATCTTAGATCGCATCATCATTTAACATCAGGTGTGATAGCAGTCAAGGGCCAACTTGTAGTTGATACAAAAAAAAATTTAAACTTGCATCGACTTTTTTGATATGGTTGAGTAAATAAAACATTTAAATGACGCAATAATTTATTAGTAGTAAGTGCCTTTCGAAGTCGGTTTTATTTTTTACTTTTTTTGTAATACAATTATGAACTGTAGTGATGCGAAAATAGGGATAAATTTTTCAATTTGCCTTTGCGCCAGTCTGAGTTAAACCTTAGTGACGTAGTGTATTTACGATATGCCTGCGGCCTGCTACCGAGTTGCATTGCTGAGTTCCGGTATAATGAGCATGACTCGAATTATTTTTTTAGAAAATTACAGATACATACCTTGGCTTGCCACCTATGCCTCAGGTGTATAGGCGCTAACAACACATCGTAGTAGGTAGGTCCATTTGTTTTTTTTCGATAACTAATTTTATAAAAAAATCTTTAATAATATTGGACATTATCATAAAATTAAAATGTACCTATTTTTTTTCAGTTAACTTTAAACGTTCGATGGCAGTAATATTCTCTGCAAATTCGATGTAATTTGCGCCTTAATTTACAGCCCTGTTAGTGCGCTGAGACGGAATCATGCAATTACTGTAAAGGATTCGTTTCTGCCATTTCACTGGAGTATAGTGAAAATAATTTAATTTCGACAAGACAAAGCTTAGTGCTTGTCTAAGTAATTAGTTGAAAAAACAAGTTGTTTTATAAATTCACAAAACAAAATCAACATTGAGTTCGTTTACAAAAAATGTGTTTTAAGATAGTTCGTTAAAAATGAGTGTGTTAAGAATGTAGTGAGTCCTGTAACCTAACCAATCAAATCCAGCGTGGCGTTCGAAACTATGTCTTAAACTGGCCACTGTGAACTTGACCTTGTAATTTGAAAAGATTTTATTGGTTAGGAATCTGGGTTAGGCTGGCGCTCACTGAATTCTTAACGTGAACGTCATGCATACATCCATTTTACCTTTAAAAAGGTCATACAATATTATTTTTTGGATGTTGTTAGAAGGATTTTAAAAAGAGGCAATGAGGCTTCTTTTGTTAACCGTATTAAAGATCGAAAGATTTTTCTTGAGTCTGTATTTCTCTGACCTGAACCTGATTTTGGACTTTTAACTTTTTTTTACTACGCAATGGATTTTAAGAAAGTGTAGACACGTACTCGTAGTGCCGTGATGCAGTGTTTCCACGCAGACAAAGATGTCGGTGTCTGGCGGAGGTTACTTAATAAAATATGAATGTACATTGAACTTTTTCGAGACTGCAGAAATTTCGCATCGATCGGGTTTCAAAGGCTTTTAATATTCAAGAACCTAATGAAGGAAGGTGGAACAAAACAAAGGCGTGAAACAGACAGCGGTGTAATAGTTGTCAGGTACAAAGGCGTTTTAATGAATGTAGACCGAATTGCGCAAGCACTATATTAATGGTAAATACCTAATTGAATTTCTAGTCTATATTTTCTTTTGCAAAATTAATTATAAATAAAATATATTTATTTATATTATTTATTGTACCTTTTATGATTTTGTGCTAATTTTATTATTGGATGACAAGTTGGGCCTTGACAACAATCTCACTCGATCTTAGGTGATGATGCAGTCTAAGATGGTAGAGGGCTAATTTGGAAAAATAATGTTTTATTCATAGCTTCAAATGGTTTATACGCGACATCATGACAGAGCCGTAAATCATTTAGCAACACGTCTTCACGCCGTTTGGTGGTAGCTAGCCACAGCCGGATCTGAAATAAAACAGACCAAATCAAGCCAACTAAGAAAATATAAAATCTCAAATTGATCCGTGCTGGGAATCGAACTCACGATCTCTCTGTTGTAAGGCAAAGCATGACCAACTGCGACAAAGAAACTTTCTACTTTAAGGATGTTACCTGAACCCACAAAGTGCATTGCCGCTTCGTTAAATAAAGTTTCCTTAAACTTGGGTGACACTGACTTTATAAATGTGCTTAAGTAAATTAAAGTTACATTGATTGAAGCAATTATTGTTCATTAAAAAATATTTTATCAATTGAAATTTTCACCTAATTCCACCTACGAGTTGCAAAATTTTTAAAATTTTTTGTTTATTCGTAAAAAAAAATTTAAACAAATTTCACTATTATAAACAGGGAAGATGTCAATAGTAAAAGAGTTTTTTTTTTAACTGTGAGAAGATACCATCAATAGATACAAAACGAGCCAAAAGTTAAAACAGTCGGCGATAAAAGTGAAGGATAAAATAAAAATAGAATTTTATTTTCAGTTGCTAGGTACTACTTCTTTGAAATAAGTTTTCGTTTCCATGCCAGATTCTGTGCTATTGTTATCAGCATAAAGTTTGCTACTATGCCAACGTTCACCGGGTTTGTTGCCCAGCCATTAGTCATTCCTATGAAACCGCAAATGTTTTAAAAGAATATCATCATAAATATTAAATTAAAGTGCCATTCAAAAGAATTTCTAAAAGAATTTCCGTTCCATAAATGTATTCTGAAGCCTCTATGTAAATTGTGAGACTTTTTTTCATTATTTTACACACTTGAAAGAGTTTATATCATTTCAAAGTAAGTACTTTAGCTTTTTGACTCAGGGAACGGGAACTAGTAGTAGGTATCTATTAAGTCGACTAAGGATAAGATTTGTTGCTTTATGCTTAAAATAATCATTATTAACCGACGAAAAAAAACGGAGGAGGTTCTCAATTCGACACGTATATATTTTTTTATGTATGATCGCGCGTAACTTTATACAGAGTTGTCCGATTTTAATAATTCTTTATTTATTAGAAAGGGCACACTTCCAATATGGTCATAATTATAGTCATCATGTTAGGATCTGATGATGATATCCTGGGAAAATTGAAGAAAGTATTGAATTATATATTTTGTTTAAATTTTTTTTTTAAGCGATGTGGGCGATTACATGTTTTTAATTCAGTAGATTCAATTCAAAGCTGTAATTAACTATAAAGCGATTTCAAACAAACAGTTTGCTTTTGTGTTAAACTCAAAGCCAAATTTCGGGTTCTGATTCCATCCTATAAAATATTGTGTATTGTATTGTAGTGTCTACTCATATGAGCTTTTCACTGACTTAATCGGGAAATGGCCTTGCAAATATTATATAAAAAAAGAATTTGATTAGATAAAATCATTTTAGAATTAACATTACTAAAGAAAATGTATGTAACGGTCACTCAATGGGTCTTGCTACCAGAACTTGTGACGCCTAATTAATTAAACGAGCGTGTTACCAAAAGCCATGCAACCATAGGGCAATGAATAACAAATCCACCCCTAAAAATCTTTTGAAACTCGATGTGAGCAATCCACTGAGTGCGCCGGGTTACCCATAAATAACGTTTAGTGCTCTGAGGAGAGGTGCTCAAATTGCTTTCACGTGATATATCCCGCAGTGCAAGTACGTTTAGGCGTATTGAATTTTTAAGCGAAGATGCCCTAGTACCCTCGATGCGGGCTTTCGAGGAGGCACGTAAAATGCTTCTTTTATGTTAAGATCGGCAGTCGAGTATGTTAACGTGTTTGAGATCTTCTGGTATCAGCATGTGGAGATGATTAGGGATAAAATACGTATGTAGATCTTCAAAAATGAAACGTAGCTAGATCGACGAAATTGCTCGTTTAAAGTTATTGATTCAGGTCTGAGTTCGGAATCAAGACATTTTAGGGGGTGTAGTCAATCTATTACAGGAAATTCATTTGGCTTTATCATGATCCAATTGATTTAATTTTGAATTGATTTAATCATAGTACACCAGTAACATTTATGAAAGTTAACGACGTCGACAATCTTATAATTTTTCAAGATATTGATTGAGACACCATTCCTAAATCTCAATTTTAAAATACCTTCGGTATCTCAAAACAACATATCTTACAATATTTTGTATTAAGAAAATTAATAAATACTCAGTAGGTATATTTTATTTACTTTATACAGTCCTTTTGAATATATAAAACGAAAATGCAAGCGGAGTTATGAAAATCATGACGCATAAAACTTCGTGAAAAATGAGCAACCGAGATTTTAATATTCCCGCGGGCTTTTAGTTTAAAAACAAAGATTTTTCATTATCCTAGGTCGGGTGAAAATAAAATCCTCTTTCACAGCAGCTGGTATCATAGATATTGCGGTGTTATTTTCTTAAACACGTAGCAACACGCGGCCTGCGATGGGGACACCAATAAAGATTGCTGTTGTTTTATTACAAACTGGCGAACGCCTGTGACTTTGTCCGCGTGGAAATGGGTTTTCTTCGGTTAACTTATAATTCTCTCTTTTCTCTCCTCCTTCGTTTTTGATTACAATGGAACGGAGCCTATATTGCATTTAGTTCAGTGAACTGTTTTTAAGATATTAATTTTAATTAGAAATGATTTTTAACTAAACGGAACCGACAATCAAGTGTTCGATCCATTTTTCAGAGAAGGTTTTATTATATACATTTTAAAGTGGATAGTTTTCCTTGATATCATAACATATGTAATACCTAAGTTTTGTTAAAATTAATAAAAATCCTCACAAACTAAGCATAAGGACTCGAATCTAGGCCTTAGCCTTTTGGGTCTAGGCGTTTATACGTAAAGCTATTGAAGGTTGACGTTTCATCATCATCATCATCATCACATTAACCGATGGGCGTCCACTTTTGGATTTTGGGCCTATATAGGGACTTCCAAACACAATGATCCTGAGCTGTGACTAGCTGCTGCAGGCGACTGGGGTTATCCTACTGTGAAATTGACATCATAGGTATTACGTATTTTGTAATATAATATTTACGTACGTAATATTTTTTCGTAAACGTTACGTAAAGCACGTCTTTCATCACAACACCTTCACGCGTAATATTGTGTTTACAAATATTATGTTTATCTCAATCTTGGAAATGGATCCGCAGGGTATTGTTTGTTATTCATGCTTCTGGAAGCGTTCGTGTGAACGGGTTTTCAGATGCAGTGAAGTGATTTATCAATTGTTACGTCTTTTTTAGGGTTCCGTACGACTGTAAAACAAATGGAACTCATAGGTACATAGGTAGGCTTACTCGATTGGCTATCTCATGGCATGTTTCTTTTAACATTTTCCCAATCTACTATAACGGTTAAGTATTAAGTACACTTTTATGAATTCCTGTGAACCTAATGCAGGGAAATGACGTCTGAGCAAAATTTGAATAATTTGATCGTGTGACGTATCAAATAAAAGGACTTGTTGTGAGGATCTCAAAGATACGTTTTTGTAATTTGAAAATCAAGACTTGAGATAATTATTTATTTATTTTTAAATCTACTTTAAATAAAAAAAAAAACCCCATTGATAAGCTCATAAGATTTTTACTTGTAACTTACACAAAAAGTCCATGATTCTAAAATACATACACGTGCTAAATCACAGAACAAGGTAGATAAAACCGTACGGAACCTTATTTACACGAGTTCAACTCTTACTGGGCCCGTTTTTATGCAGTCACTATCACGTACGTTGGCGTCTCTGGTTGGCATTTTATTATGTCACGTAAAATGTTTTTAACTGATATTAATTTCACTTAATTATGATTTGACAACACTCATCCCTCGGAGAGCACGTTAAGGCATCCGTTTCAGTCAATATTATTAATATACCTAATCCTAAATCCGCTAACCGCGCAGTGTGGTCTCTCTAGCTCTACTTATGCACTCTCTTAAACGACGAGAGTCATAGCTCCCTAGATAGCTATCGAAATAGACCGATTATGTTGATGATGATGCTAAATCATTTACTAGCACTAAGTACTACTACTGGTATTCGGAGGATAGGGTCAACTGAGCGTATACTTCAACCTATGGCGCAGTATGGTAAACCATTAAACGTTAGAAGAGTTCGATGGTTCTTAATTTCAGATAGGCTTTGTTTCAAGTAACAAACTATTTTGCATTAATTTAAAGTATGTGTTACTCTAATAAATATGAATCGATTTTAAAGATTAATGTTTTGTTACTGTTCTTTTCACGGATCAGTAGATGCCTACAGCCATACTGAGCAATTATTCGTAATCAATATTATTTGGTCTTAGATATCAATTTATCAACAAACCGATAAACTATTAGGGCTTAAATTCAATCAATTTATAATAACAAACAAAACCTACCGAGTAGCGAATAATCGCAGTATTCTAATATTGAATAAACTTGTACCTATATTACAAAATATCTACCTTCGATTTTGATATAAAGTAGGAAGAGGAAGGAACTAAAAGTCGCAAAGGAAATTGGTATTTGATTAGAATGATACGAAAAATTCTGTCATATCAAATTATTGATATTGACAAAAAGTTCGTATTATTCAGGAACCAAGTCCCTGAAGGAAAAGCTGGAACTCTTTGAAAGGCGGGTGGTTTTTCAAGTAGCAAAATGTAAATGTTTCGCCGAAGTCCCCAGTGACAGGTATAATTTAATTTCATTTAAGGGGCGTCAAGTTAATTATAAATTTAATTTATGTGAGAGCTGAAGTTAGGTGGGTCCTTGTTTGTTATTCGTGGAGCTTGCAATACAGCGACTTGATTTTGATGAGCGGAGAATATTCTCGAACATTTTTACTAGCATTAGACAAATATTTGATCTGGTGTTGTATTAAAATCGTTCTTTTTTATTTTTCCATTGACGTGAATGAAAACGAATCTAGTTATATTTTCAGATATAATACATAAAATTATAAAAGAATCTATATCTTATATATATTTAGTCATCAATAAATTATAAAATGTAGTTAATCTTTGGATAGTTTTGGATATAATAAATAACATAAAGATACACAATACATATTATTGCTTTAAGTAGCAATCTGTTCGATAAATAATAAATTGTTGTTTTTTTACTAAAAAGAATTACTGGTTTAAAAGTTTTTACTGAAAAGGTATGGGGTATTTCGGCAAAGTCTAATACCTACACTTATATTTTTGTACGAATACTCATTTAAATTAATGTAGCACAAGTACAATAAAAGAGAGTAAGTTTCATGTATATGAACAATATAAACACGGATTATAATATGGCTACGCCTGCATCGTTACATGCTCCATGTATGCCACGTTTTCAAAAATCCCCTGCACCCCAACGTGAGCAATCCACTGAATGTAGAAAGCTTACCATAAATAACGTTTAGTGCTTGGAGGAGAGGTGCTCAAATTGCTTTCACGTGATATATCCGGTATTCCGTAGTCCAAGTACGTTTAGCCATATTGAATTTTTAAGCAAAAGAAGCTGATACACGGTGTAGAGGTTACTAAGGAAGGCTGTAAAGTGTCCGATTGAATAGAAAGGTCGAGTAAACGCAATACCAACGAACCTTTTGACGTCCTTGCTAGCACAGCGGTAGGTTTTATTGACAGGTAGCAATAGACCCAATTCCCGAAGGTCAGTTAAAAAAAATTTGCTCTCAAATTTTTACGACTTAGGTCAGGGGATTTACGTCAAGGGATTTAAAATTTTCACATTTATGCAAGAAAATAGTAACCTATCACAACCGAAACCCTTGAGAATTAAAAACAAAAGTCATTACAATATACAAATCTATCTTTTTTTTTGTTGTTGGCCCTTGACTGCTATCACACCTGATGTTAAGTGATGATGCAATCTAAGATGGAAGCGGGCTAACTTGTTAGGAGTAGGCTGAAATCCAAACCCCTATCGGTTTCTACACGACATCGTATCGCAACGCTAAATCGCTTTTGCGGTAAGTCTTTGTCGGGTTATACATACTTATTAATCTATTAATTAACATTGGTCAAGCTACTTCTGTCTCGGAATTGATCTATTTTGTAAAAGAAAAACCAACAAGGCCAAAAGCCATTACAAAAGTTTTCCTTCATTTTATACAAATTGATTGCATCCGTAGCACAGCAGTGGGCGGTGGATTTATAAGAGTATGGTCCTGGGTTCGAATCCGGGGGTAGTTAGACCACCCTACCGACAAAGACTTCTGGGAGGATGTCTGCAGAAACTGAAAGAGATGTGGACTTCTTGCTACTCCTAACAAGTTAGGGTAGCAAGAAGGGTAATGCATGCTAAAGTACCTATGCAAAGATATTTCATAGAACTATTATTTAAAGCGGTGCTATAGTAAAGCGAGACATTAAAACGAGAAGGTAAGCTTTTGGGAAATGACTTTCATATCGCTTTCGGCTTACTTAATCAATTTCAGTTCAGGTGGCTCTACTGGTTACATTGTTTTAATTAATGTTTTGCACTAGAATTGTAATATCTCGTAGTCTATTCCAGGTATAGTACGTGAGTTAGTTAAATTCGGTTTACTGTTGGAATAGGGATCTAGGGAATAACTGGGATAGTGTTTGAGATAAGATGATGTTGTACAATTCATAGAAGCAGGCGTTTGCGGAGGTTCATCAAAGAAAAGTCTCTATTAGTCTGTATTTATGAGTCTACCGGACGATTACGGTTTGATTTTTACGTATTTTGTGGAAATAAACATGGTCAATTTTTTTACAATAATCAATCGCAAAACTATTAATAACTAATTTAAAAAATCCATCATAATTTTCAGGGTCAGTCTATTCTGGTCTATACTTGACACTATGTCATATAGTGTCAAGTATAGCCATTGACATATTAATACTTAGTACTATGGACTTCGGGTCTAATGCAAAATTTACGTCAAAAGTGTCCCAAGATATTTTATACATACTAGAATGTGTTTATGTTTTTATAAACAAAATAACATTGTAATGTATGTCTTATCGTATTGTTATACAGTCTATTTTGCAACGGTCTAATTGCATGCAATAAGTAATCAGCTTCGACTGACGGTTGCCATGGCAGTCTTTTTTGACATGACAGTTTCTCGTGAAAATAGGACAACATGAATGGTGTGGAGTAGTTAGCTTTGAAATCTTTTTGGCATCTTTAACCTATATAGTATATTTACAGCAAACTTTAATTTATATTTACATATCCGTGACCTCTATATGCTGGGATAAATTTTGTACCAAATAATAATTGCTGTAATTATCTTATATACAATAATTATTAGTTATAATAATTACAAACCAAATCCACAAATGTACAAAATGATATGCCACTCCATATAGTTCTTTACTTTGAAATTTAAAGTTTTCGATATTTTCCTCTTTTTAATTAAACTGAAAATCTTTTTTTACTTCAATGACGTTAGGTCACTATTTTAAATAACTGTTCCTAATTTCATCATTATCAAAATAATATACCATTATGGTAAAAGTTATTTGATTAATATTTATGACATAAAAAAAAATTTGAATTGAAAATAATTAAATTACTTTCATTCAAAAATTACGTAATTAAATAATTCAAATGTTAAATAACAAAATAACTCTATGCAGTCGTTGTTCTAAAACATTCTATTGCTCACGGCCATTGACATATTAATACTATGGACTTCGGGTCTAATGCAAAATTTACGTCAAAAGTGTCCCAAGATATTTTATACACACTAGGATGTATTTATGTTTTTATACACAAAATAACATTGTAATGTATGTCTTATCCTATTGTTATACAGTCTAATTTGCAAGCATGCAATAAGTAATCAGCCTCGATTGACGGTTACCATGGCAGCCTTTTTTTGACATGACAGCTTCTCGTGAAAATAGGACAACATAAATGGTGTGGAGTCGGTAGCTTTCAAATTTTTTTGGCATCTTATATTTATATATTATATTTACAGCAAATTTTAATGTATATTTACATATCCCTGACCTCTATATGCTGGGATAAATCTTGTACCAAATAATAATTGTTGTAATTATCTTGTATAAAATAATAATTAGTTATAATAATAATTAATTACAAACCAAATCCACTAATGTACAAAATGATATGCCACTCGACATAGTTCTTTACTCTGAAATTTTAAGTTCTCGATATTTTCCTCTTTTTAATTAAACTGAAAATATATTTTTTACTTCAATGACGTTAGATCACTTTTTTAAATAACTGTTCCTAATTTCATGTACATAATTCTTATAGTTATCAAATTAATATACCATAATGGTAAAAGTTATTTGATTAATATTCATGACATAAAAAATAAAAGTTGACATAAAAAATAAAAATTTTTGAATTGAAAATAATCAAATTATTTTCATTCAAAAATTAAGTAATTAAATAATTCAAATGTTAAACAACAAAATAACTCTATGCAGTCGTTGTTCTAAAACATTCTATTGCTCACGGCAGATCCGAACTAAATGTGGTTAATTAGATAAACATATTGCACTCCTTCTATCCCATACGCGGGTAGCGTATGGGAAAAGGACAGATAGATACTTTTGTTCATTTTGGTTGGTTATGCAATTCGTTTCTATAGTTTATTAATATTTTAATAAAATAGCCTGTTTCTAAGCAAAATAATACTTTAAAATCATCAGTAAATATTTACTTACTGAAAATATGGTACACCGTCTTCTTTTCTCACCTTACTCGGGTAGTTCTTACAAGTTTTTTATAACACATTACGGCATTATTGACGTGTATTCTGTCAGTCAGCTAATATGAGACTGAATTGCGATTGGAAGACATTTCGCGTTTTGGCTTACTTTTGGTTCGGACACTTTTTATCGCTGACCCGAAGTCCATAGTATTAATATGTCAATGCTCACGGCAGATCCGAACTAAATGCGATTAATTAGATAAACATATTGCACTCGTTCTCTCCTATACGCGGGTAGCGTATGGGAAAAGGACAGATAGATACTTTTGTTCATTTTGATTGGTTATGCAATTCGTTTCTATAGTTTATTAAAATTTTAATAAAATAGCCTGTTTCTAAGCAAAATAATATTTTAAAATCATCAGTAAATATTTACTTACTGAAAATATGGTACACCGTCTTCTTTTCTCACCTTACTCGGGTAGTTCTTACAAGTTTTTTATAACACATTACGGCATTATTGACGTATATTCTGTCAGTCAGCTAATATGAGACTGAATGCGATTAGAATTCTTATTCGCGTTTTAGCTTTCTTTTGGTTCGGACACTTTTTAGCTCTGACCCGAAGTCCATAGTATTAATATGGCAATGTATAGAGCGATTGATTATTGTGAAAAAAAATAAATACCTTTATTATAATTTTATTTTCTCGTTATTTCTGCTTGAATCAGCACTATGTCCAGTAATTCAATTTACCAACGCCACTGAATAATATATTGAATCGAATTGCTCAACCAAATTTTGCTACTACTAAATACGATACTGGAAGCCTCTAATAGGATGGTAGGTTAATACTGCCCTATTATGCATCGAAACGGAGCTCAGCTATGCGGCTTCGCAAATTTACTTCTATTCGTACGTCGGGATGTCGTTGATCGTTTGACATTGCACTAATAGTACAGGATCCCACTGCTCGATTATGTAACTATATGTTTTTTTAATATAACTAATTTGATATGAATGTTGAGGGATTATATATATTTCATGGATTAGTGTCAGGTTACATATTAAATTAGCTACAATGACCTGTAATTTACTTTTGTAAAATGAATTACAACTTATATTGCAATCTTTGTAATTTACATTGCAAAATATTTAATCGATTTTACGTCATGTTAAAGGAAATGACGTAAAAAATTCCAAAAAAATACATGGTTGCCAAGACTTAGGCAGTCGGAAGATTATGGTTGCCCAATAAAAACAGGAACCTAAATTATTGTTAATTATTTACAGCCGACAGCCATAAATTTCAAAATGACGTAAAATTAATTAAAGAGACGTATAATTGTAATTGATACCGATGACGACGAATTTGAATACCTCCGTGGTGCAGTAATCCTGAAGTGGTGAAGACGGAGGTCCTGGGTTCGATTCCCGGTGGGGCAGATTGAGATTTTTCTTAAATCTGGTCTTGGTCTGGCTTGGGAGGCTTTCACCGCGGCTAGTTACCACTCTACCGACAAAGACGTAATACCAAGCGATTTACCGTTCCGGTGTAGAAACCGAAAGGGGTGTGGATTTTATCCTAATTCTAATAAAATTTTAGATTGCATCATCACTTAACATCGTGTATGATGGCAGTTAAGAGCCAACTTGTAGTCGATAAAAAAATAATATCAGCAAATATATTACAGAACAATTAATTACAAGTAACTGCAGCTAATTTCTCATAGACAATATCGAATAAGCTAGTCCATTGAATAATCCCTGACCATTCATTTAAAATTAGTTTTATCAAAAGACAGAATCCTGAAGAATCAAACAGTGGGATCTTAGACCATAATCAGCAAATCCCGTTTAGCGCAGCGCTTTGTTGCGTGTAATGGTGGTAAATAACAACATAACCACGCCTATATAACTAATGGATTATCTATTTGTGTTAGTTTGGCATAAACATATTCTATTACACGGATAAGTGGATTGTAGCTTAGTGCGTTCTATTGTAGCGGCTTAACGCAGCAATGATCCTAATATTACATTAGGATAAGTGAGCGATGCAATACGGAGTCGGACCGGTATATACCGGGTCTTTGTATTGTTTGGTTTATTTTGATTGATGGTTGCTGAGATATAATTTATGTATATAATGGTATCTGAGCTGATCAATGACTCACAAATGCCCTCGAGCGAAGACGAACTCAAAAACTATTTTTTTGTAATCTTTTGCAAGATCCAAGCTATATTTTTAAAGGCGAAAGTTTGTATGTATGGGTGGATGGATGTTTGTTACCCTTTCATGCAAAAATACTAAATAGATTTTGATTAAACTTCACTTAATAATATTACTTACATACCAAGCACGAGTATCAGAATAGTATATAGACCACGTTTTATCGGAAATTTCCTACGGGAACGAGTACTACGCGAGTTAAACCATGGGCATCCCCATATAAATTTAAAAAAAATACCTTACAAATATTCCCTATACTTGACATAGTATTCGCTTTAAATATTATTTCACCTTAAAACTTGCCCAAAAGTTTTTTTATTAAACAAAACTCTTCATATTACATACCCCAAGTTTAATTTTAAAAAACATTATTTTCCTTGCAAGCCCGAAAATCTCGCCAACAGCAAACTTGTTCATTGTTACCCCTCCCCGTTTGACCTTTCTTTATTTAGATTAATAATTTAGCAGGAAAATAAGACTGAAATATTTAGGATACCAGCTGTGACAAGGTTTTTCAATTTTGCCCGACCTAGGATAATGAGAAATCTTTGTTTAAAGCTCTCTGTAATATTAAAATCATGGCCCGTAGCTCATTTTTCATGAAATTTTACGCGTCATGATTTTCATAACGGAGCTTCCGTTTGACATTTTAAAATATTAAAGGGTTACTTGAAACATATTTTATGAGCTAAACTTATACCACTAGTGCAGGCGGGTTACCTTTTTTCGTTTAGGTAGAAATTTTGTTAATTGGATCCACTTTTAAAAATATTGCAACGCAGTTAAAAATTGTAAATCCCAACTCAAATTAATAAAATTGTCGTTTATATTTTTATTTGAAGTTTTTGAGTTAACACCTTTTGTCTAGATTACACCGCACTCATTGTAACATGAAATTGAATAAAAAATTAGATTTCATTTGCGAGAAGTTTTGCTTTGTGATAGTTTAAAAAGTAGCCTATGCCATTTCTCAGGCTTGAAATTATCTCTGTACCAAATTTCATTTTAATCCGTTTAGTAGTTTAGGCGTGAGTTACAAAAAGTCAGAGTTACTTACGCATTTATAATATTTTATTCGTTTAGATTGCTCAAAGTTTGAAGAAGTGGTGAACGCAGTTCCAAGGTGCTTGAATAATGACCCGCATTGGAAAGTGTAGAATTGGTCAACTCTTCACTAGATCATCAAGCAGGTTGTGCAGTGAGCAGCTTAATAAAAGCGGAGCTGAAGACTGTGGAAGCCCTTGGAAAATCCTTACAAGGGTTCTTCTGTCGCGAAGCTATATTGATGTATTTTGCTGTTAAAGACACGGGTGCCGGTGTAATTACAAGCACATGAGACTTAACAATTATCTATCAGGTTGATGCACAGAGCAGCACTGAGAATAACATATTTTTTTAAGCTATTGCATAGCTTTTATCGCGAGCCTTGAGCGTGGAGACTGAATGTTGTATATGTGTATACATACTATGTATGTGTGCGACGGTGCCTCGTCGCTTGCGTCAAGCATCTGAATAAAGCAGTGTCATTATAGCAGCGGTGTGTATTACTTGTGTTCCCCGATATAACAGTGGCGACGACTACCCGCGTTTCAAATTTATTAAAATGTCCGTTGAAAAATTTGGAATTTTATCTACGTTTGATCACAATATCCATTCATGGAAGATATATAAAGGCCGTTTATTGCAATGGTTTATCGCAAACGAGATAAACGCGTCAACGGATGCGACGGGGAGCAGGCGCCGGGCTATATTACTGAGTGCACTCACAGAAGGATCGTACCAGCTCGCGTCGGACTTAGCGTTGCCGAAAGCGCTAGAAGACGTTCCATACCAGGATATAATATCTATTCTGGATGCGCACTTTACGCCGAAACGTTTAGGCATCGGTGAGCGGCACAAATTCTACGCAGCAACGCAGCAACCTTCCGAGACCCACACGGAGTGGGCGGCGAGATTGCGAGGGCTGACGGCCCACTGCAACTTCAGCAATGTGGAGGAGGCGTTGCGGGATCGGTTCGTGATAGGGATGCGGCCTGGGCTCGAGAAAGAGAAGCTGTATGCCAAGGATATCACGGAGCTGACTCTCATGAAGGCGGTGGAGCTGGCTGAGAGCATACGGTGCGCGCGCGCGGGCGCGGCCGCCAGTGGCTCCGCGACCGGCGCTGCTACAGGCGCCGACTCCGCCGCGGCTGTCTGCGAGAACGCCGTGTTCAAAGTGCGCGAAGTGTCGGAGAAAAATAGTGCGAAAAATAATAGTGCGGTCAAAGTAAAATGTGCAAGTTGTGGTTATTTCCACGGTTCCAAAGTCTGTAAATTTCGAAATTACGTGTGTAAAAAGTGTAACCGTAGGGGCCACATCCAAAGGGCATGCACCCAGATTAGTTACGTAACAGCGGATATGGCCGAGGACGACGATTGTGATGGTAAGTTGTTTAACATACGTTCAACTGAGGGCGAACCTATGGTGGAATATGTGTCTATCCGCGATATTAATATTAAGTTTGAAATCGATAGCGGTTCCGCGGTGACAGTAATATCCGAGAATACCTACCTGGAACATTTTAACGACGTACCATTGTCAAAAAGTAATAAGAGACTCTTGAGCTATACAGGTGATAACATAGCATGCGTAGGTATGATCCGCGTGCCGGTGTCATACCAGGGCCTCTCGCATACACTAGACGTACACGTAGTGCGCGCTGGCGGACCGCCGCTGCTAGGCAGGGATTTTATTTCGCGTTTTAAATTAGAGTTAAAGTCTGTTAATTATTGTCATCAAAGCCAAAATAATATTGAACAGCTTCGATTACGATATCCTTACACGTTTTCAGGCAAGTTAGGGTGTTTTAATAAATATAAAGTGACGTTGAATTTAAAAGATAACTCTAAACCCATTTTTTTTAAAGCGAGACCAGTCGCGTTTGCGTTACGGGATAAGGTAAATAAAGAAATCGATAGGTTGGTCGAATTAGGCGTATTGCAGCCCGTGGAGCATTCCGACTATGCGTCGCCGATAGTACCCGTGCTTAAGCGCGACGGCTCGGTGAGGTTATGCGCTGATTATTCCGTCAGTATAAATAAGCAATTAGTTATTGAACAGTATCCCTTGCCTACGGTGAGCGAATTGTTTTCAAAACTTCACGGTGGGCAAAAGTTTACTAAACTAGATCTCTCGATGGCTTACAACCAGTTCATGTTGGACGATGAATCACAAAAATTTACTTGTATTAACACTAGCAGGGGTATCTATAAGTATACCAGACTAGTTTTCGGTTTAGCTTGCGCGCCGGCTATATTTCAGCGCGCAATGGAGTACGTGTTGTCCGGTATGAACGGGGTACTTTGTTTATTAGACGATGTTTTGATTACCGGTAGCACCGACTCCGAACACATGGACCGTTTGCATGCAGTACTGCAGAGATTGCAAGATGCTGGATTAACGCTGCAAAAAGAAAAGTGCGAATTTTTTATGGATGAGGTTAGCTATTTAGGATATATAATTAACAAAAATGGGTTAAAAAAATCACCGTTAAAGGTTAAAGCAATATTAGAAGCTCCAGTCCCTATGAATATTAACCAGTTACAATCATTTTTGGGTTTAGTTAACTACTATCGCTGTTTCGTGCCAGGGGCTTCATCAGTCCTAAATCCGCTGTACCATTTGTTGAAAAAGGGGGTTAAATGGAATTGGGATCAAAAACATAACGATGCATTCAATTTGATAAAAAAATATTTGGCGTCAGATCAAGTGCTGACGCATTTTGATCCAAATGCGACAGTTATTTTAACTGTCGATGCATCTCCGAGCGGCCTAGGTGCGATTTTGTCCCAAATAGGAACAGATGGAACCGAGAAGCCGGTAGCCTTTGCGTCGAGAACACTTAACGCTGCGGAGAAAAATTATTCTCAAATACAAAAAGAAGCTACAGCTATTATTTTCGGGGTACGGCGTTTCCATCAGTATTTGTATGGGAGGGCCGACCCCTTCGTACTTCGTACCGATCATAAGCCTCTCATATCGATATTTGGTCCACACAAAGGCATTCCGGAGGTGTCAGCGAATCGGTTGCAACGTTACGCAATGTTTTTAAGCGGCTATAACTATAAAATCGAATATGTAAGAAGTGCAGATAACTGCGCCGATTTCCTATCGCGCGCTAGTCTTCCCGTACCGGCCTCGTCGGAGCGCAGGAGCTCGAGGGGCGCGGCAGAGGGGGGCGCGGCGCAGTGCGCGGACGCCGCGGCCGCCTTGCACGACCGCGCTACATACGTGTGTTTCGCAGTCGACGGCTCGCTGCCGGTGACGCTGGCGGAGTTGCGCGCGGCGACCGAGCAGGATGTTACGCTGTCTCGTGTAGTACGCTATGTTATAAAGGGCTGGCCGCCGAAAATTAACGATGCTGCTATTAAGCCTTATTATTTTTGTAGATTGCAACTGTCATTGGAAAATGGGTGTCTTATGCGGGGTCACAAGGTTGTCATTCCGGAGTCGTTGAGAAACAAAGTTCTTGCAGAGTTGCATTCATCACATTTAGGTATTGTAAAAACCAAAGCAGAATGTAGGGCACGATTCTGGTTTCCAGGGATTGATACGGTCTTAGAAAAAATGATAGGCGCTTGTACGATATGTCAACAGTTAAGACCTTCTGCACCTCGCGTACCAATTTCACCCTGGGAGTATCCATCGGATCCTTTTATTCGAATTCATATGGATTTTCTAGGTCCAATTAACGGTCGTACCTATTTAGTTATAGTAGATGCGTACACAAAATGGGTAGAAGTATTCGATATGGTATCTATGACGACTTCGGCTGCGGTTATTGAAAGACTATACGAGTTCATGTCGCGCTTTGGGTTAATGAAATATATTGTAACTGACAATGCTACGACGTTCTGTTCACAGGAATTTTTAAATTTCTGTAGTCAAAATGGTATTTCACACTTGACGTCACCTGTGTACCACCCGGCTAGTAACGGCCAGGCAGAAAGTTATGTGAAGATAGTAAAGAAAGGCATTAAATCCAGTCTTATGTCAAGTCGTAACGTTAAAGAATGTAAAATAAAACTATTGAGATACCTATTTGATTATAGAAATTCTGTACATTCCACCACGGGATCATCACCAGCTCAGTTGGTGTATGGTCGGAAATTAAGAACGCGATTAGATTTGATCAACCCCGTCACATCGTCGCCTTCGTCTGTCCCCTTGGCTGATTTTGTTAAAACCCAACAGTGTATGCAAGTTAAAGCGCAAAGAGGGAAAATTAAAAGATCTTTTTGCCCCGGTGAAAATGTTTTATATAAAAAATTTAGCCACAATAATAAATTTGTATGGGCAAAAGGTATAGTAATTAGGAGAATTGGGAAAGTAATATATTTAATCAAAGATTTGGAAACGTCAACTATCATTAAAAGACACCAAAATCAAATTATCCTAAATAAAGAGACGAGTAGCAACCTCGACTGCTGGGACGAAGATTTAGATCCACAAGCAGTATCAAATGTAACTCCCAGTGGATCTATGGATCAGGAGTCACAGGCATCGAAATCATCACCATCATCGTCGACGCCACCAGCGGAGGATACGTCAACTGGCGCGGGGAGTGATGTAGTGCAGGTCGCAGGCACGGCTGGCGTGGCCGAGGCGTCCGGAGCGGCTGCGCCCCAATCCAACACGGCTGCCGCTACGCCTGGGATGGCCGACGTAGTGTCGTCCCCAGCTGCGAATGTGACGTCACCGAATACGCCATGCAGAGTTACGATGAGCAGGGGAGTACGTCGACCCGCATCACCAGATGATGAGGATACAGAGTTCTTCGAGTGTATTCAAAGTAATATTAGGATGCCCTCTGCCCGAACGCGCAGGAGGTTGCTACGTCAATACCATCGTGCCGATAACCCATAGTAGTAATAAGTATAATAACACTAGGTAATGATTGTAACGTAATAAGATAAGGGTTATCTAGGGGGAGGATTGTTGTATATGTGTATACATACTATGTATGTGTGCGACGGTGCCTCGTCGCTTGCGTCAAGCATCTGAATAAAGCAGTGTCATTATAGCAGCGGTGTGTATTACTTGTGTTCCCCGATATAACACTGAATACAGAAATTCCGTAACGAAAAAACCTAACACCCCCTCAGTATCAAAAACATAATATCAAGAGCACAATTTCGGCAACGACGTCATCGGGGAACGTGGCCTAGCGGTAAGGCGCTCTAAGTGTCTGGATTGCCAGAGAGACACGGGTTCGAATCCCTTCGGCTCCGCAACTATTTTTTTTTTCAAGCGTGATATTTCAAAAAGTAATTTTTTTTTAAATTAATGACTTTTTGCAATATCACGCTTAAAAAAGAAAAGGTGAACCGACGGGATTCGAACCCGCGTCTCTCTGGCAATCCGGGCATTTAGAGCGCCTTACCGCTAGGCCACGGTCCCGATGACGTCGGTAGGTAAACATAAGTTGATAAAAAATGCTATGCAATAGCTTTACCGCGGCAGTCTCCGAGTGCCACACGTCTTTTTTTATTTTACGACCGAGTGGCGCAGTGGGTAGTGACCCTGCTTCTGCGTCCTAGGATGTCGGTTCGATTCCCACATCTGGAAAAATGTTTGTGTGATGAGCATGAATGTTTTCCAGTGTCTGGGTGTTTATCTATATATTATAAGTATTTATGTATAATATATATAAAAATATTCATCAGTTATCATAGTACCCATAACACAAGCTACCTAAGCTTAGTTTGGGGCTACATAACGATGTGTGTAATTGTCCTATAATATTTATATATTTATTATTAATTATATTTCTTGCATGTCCTGCGGAGTTGCACTGTTTACCGTTCTCCACTCACCATTACGTGGATCATCTGCATATATTAAACTAAAAAAAATACATTTACAGAAGTACCAAGTCTGTTTTTAACTTCTTCAACATTTCATGCCCATTGGATAACTAACTAATTTGGTTAAAAATTCAATATAGTTGAACATACATGCACTGCGTGAAATAGTGAACGCATTTTGAACGCTCCTCCTCTCAACAATAAAGCTTATTTATTATCTGCTCCGCCCTGAATATACAATTTGAATGAATGCATAATTCTTTAGTAAGCTTAAAAACACATGCAATAATATGTTGGACTAGCTATAAATATAAATCTTAATTGCATATGAAATCTCTAAACTGTCAATAAGTACCTACATTACTTTCAACGTGGAGGGATGTGGTCTCTGCCTACCCCTACGGGAATAAGGCGTGATCTTATGTAGTATGTGTATGTATTACTTTCAACTACTATTATCCTACACAATAAACGGCTTGGTGAATATGTTTCCCTTAAATAATAAGATTGCCTTAATATATTTTTTTCATTTTAACCTTTCGCTGTCCATGAAAAGAATCAAGCATGTAAAACTTTTCACTCGAAATGAAGTACTAAATGAAACATTAAGTCACTTTAATTACACCGTGATTAATTTATAATTTCAATGTATTTTATACCACATCTCAATACTTAGTATACAAAGCTCATTAAAACTTCCACTAATAAAACTTTAGAAAAATCTATTCGAACCCCGAATGCAATACAGTTAATAACACCATCGTTTCATAACCAATTAATAAAATAATAGAGAAATACAAAACAAATATTAAAATCAAATAAATCATTAAACAAAACAAATGGTGAACAAGATAATAATAATCAGTACAAAAGAAATCTGCAAATAAAAGGGCGGACTTTTTCTTTGATTTGTCCTTCTGTTCGTGTAAATGAAGCGCCATTTGTAGATTACTATCTCGCCTCGAGATAATGGCGTCGCGTCCTTGGTACCAGCTCATTTTCATTTTTCATAGATTAATTAAAAATATTCTTTGGACTTTTCACCTTTGCGCTCAGTTCAATGTTATTTAGTTTAACGTTTCATCTGAACGTGGTTTTAGTAGACAGTTACTTGTATGCTTGTGTCCACGATTTTCTTTTTATAGTAATAATCGACGGAAGAAAACCAACACTTATAAACAGAGCAATATGTCTTGTCAGTTCGTTTCAGTGAAATTTACTTTCCGAACTGTCTACTTTATTTATGTACGCAAATATAATATGTACAGATAAATAAAATAATTTAAAACTAAATAAAAAAGGAAATACTTAACCGCTACCGTAACCTAAACTAAAAAAAAATAAAACGAAATAAAAAAGAGTAAAAAACTTAGGCGTCATAGTATTCCTCCGAATCAGAGTCGAGTGGTAAAGTGCCCAGAAGGCTGGCAGCATTGCCACGTTGAATAGCAATGCTGATCCTCTGATCTAAAAAGAGGCTAGCCTTCTGATCACGAGAGGCGATCGATTAATCGTTTTGCGATATCTCCATAAAAAAAAACGAGCACTCGGACCTCACGGTCCAAGCGTTTCAACTCCAAACGGCTCAAATACGTAATCTCCGACGAGATTACGCTGATGCAGCAGCAGCGCCCGCACAGCCCATCGTGCTAGGAAGATGTGAATAAGAATAAGAATATATTTATTTGAGAAGTTACAGATTAGCTTACACATTGAACCCCTGGCCCCTAAACTGGGTAAGCCCGTATCTTAGGGGCCAGAAGGCGCAAGGATGTCCTCTGAAATAAATGAACTAGATTTGATTTTTAAAATTTATTTTTTTATAGTTATCTACATAATAAATGTAACGCCATCTATACTTTTGAGATGTCACTATTCTAATTCAAGAAAGTACTTTGCAGATGTAAAAGTTACTTTTTAAACGACGTTTTTTAACAAAACACGACCGCTTGGATAAACTTAAAAAGCCCGCTAGCAAAACGATACTAAAATTCAAAATTTACAACATAACTATAAAACAAACTTATTCGCTAACCAAGGTTTAGTTAAAGTTGTCGCATAGTTAAAAACATAAATTCGTCAAAGTGGCTGGAACTTTATAATCACTCCATAGTTACAGAGTCTGGCATGTGCATAATGTGTACAAACTAAATATTTGGAACAAGTTCTGACGAGGCACGCTTTTGGCTGCCGCCCATGGCAAACTTCCCTCGCAAAGAATCCGCCGTAGTCCGAGGTCAGACTTAAAGTTCACGAATGACACCGGGGAGACTGATAATTCACAGGGTAATGCCAAAGTTGGGGTATGTTTGAAATTTTTACTCTTAGTCGACTTTTTTTTTCAAGTTAGTTTGTTAGTGTTGGTCGAATTTTTAATTCAAAATAAACATTTTTTTAGTTTCTTTATTGAAGCGCGAGTTAATTGTGATCTCACCTGAAGATAAGTTAAATGTGAGGTGATTATAATTTTATGCACTCCAGTATGATTATTTTAGTAAGATAATTGGCTTTTTTATCTTGCAAAGTAAATTTTTTAACGTGTAAAGTTATGTATATTTTACTTTTAAATTAATTGAGAATAGCTACACTAATTTTTTGAAGTATTTGCTCATAAACAGTGTTAAGTTACCAACTACGCCTTTCTGAAAGGCGTAGTTGTAAGATTTTTATTCTATAAACATAATAACTTTGTGGAGCATATTGATGTGTTAGTTTAATAGGTCCTGTAGTCTCTTGTCCTTGGTTTTCCCTAATGGTGTGAGTCGGTAGCTTTAATATAATTAGTTATAATAATTTATTCATCATTCTAAGGTTGCCTGAAAGAGATCGCTACTAAGTTATAAGTTTGTCTTTGACATTCTATATCTTCTGTACAATATTTTTATTGTTTGTTTCCTTCTTTTTCATAAAATCTAAATTATTTTCCATTTATTTCTAATCTTGTATCACTTGAATAACCTGGCTGAATTTGTTTTGCGCACTTCTCGGATCAGGGCGCGTTTGGAACCTTCATAGCTTTAATTTTAAGTTTCCGACCTTAATTATCACCATTACTTTTCATAATCTATAAATTGACGATATTAAAATAATCATAAAGATTTCATTGAATAAAGATATTTTGACTTTGACTTTGACTTTGAAGGTAAGTTACCTTTGTTTGTTTTCGCGATCGATTTTCCCTCTATACGATAAGTAGAGTGGCTCGTAATATAACAAATAACATATCCAAGCATGCCCTCGAGTCATCTCACGTACTTGTCTCGAGTGTGGACAAACACCTAGTGGCCTGGGGCATTTGTCAACTTCATGTACAAGGCACTGCTCCTGCATTACGAGCCAATTTGGACCCTTCGAGGCAACAAGCTCTATTACAGTGGACAAATAACGTGTGTTGCCAACACGCCAGTTACATAAATTTGAACTCGCTGATGCTTGTGACTGGAAATTGTACGTTTTGTCGCCTTGACTGTAATGTAGTTCGTGTAAAATGTTTCAGAATGATGAATGAGCTTTAGGGAAGTTTTTTACCTACGATGAGACTCAAGTAGAATTTCTACGAATTGTTTGATGCCATTGCATTCAAAAAGAATTTTGGCGACTGCGGCTTTTACTTTGATATCTAGCATAACATTTATTTACATAGGACAAAACTTTTTGTTTTGTGGTGCTGTATAAAGATGTGGAATAATAGTAAAGAATACTTTTTATTCAGTTCTGATCGAACTGCAATTGGAATCCCTTCCAGCTCACGTTTTCCCTACCACCTACAATATGGGTATCTTCAAGTCAAGAGTGAATAGGCACCTTCTAGGCAAGCGCGTTTCACCGTAGGCTGCATCTTCGCTTACCATCAGGCGTGATCGTAGCCAAGCGCTAGCCTATATACTATAAAAAAAAAAAAGAATACTCTTTTTTAAGTTTGACAAGACATGTTAACAGGTTTTGCAAACTTAGCAGTTTTTGTTTATGTCACCATGTCACGTGTGATTACGTCACCATGATGATAGGTCCAAAGGAGTATTTTGACGACCTCCGTGGCGCAGTGGTATGCGCGGTGGATTTATAAGACGGAGGTCCTGGGTTCGATTCCCGGCGGGGCAGATTCAGATTTTTCTTCATTTGTCTTGGTCTGGCTGGTGGGAGGCTTTCGCCGTGGCGATGTCGTGTAGAAACCGAAAGGGGTGTGGATTTCATCCTACTCCTGACAAGTTAGCCCGCTTCCATCTTAGACTGCATCATCACTTAACATCAGCTGTGATAGCAGTCAAGGGCTAACTTGTAGTCGATAAAAAAAAGGTCACATTCAAATTTTCATTCTATAATTTTAAAAATACTCTTTTGAATCAGATCATCACCAAATTAGAATTTTAAAGGATAAAAATACCTGAGATATAAATAAAAAATAACGTCTTC
This sequence comes from Mycalesis mineus, assembly GCA_034621355.1. NCBI lineage: Eukaryota > Metazoa > Arthropoda > Insecta > Lepidoptera > Nymphalidae > Mycalesis > Mycalesis mineus. The sequence continues at coordinate 5,965,981 of CM067894.1, read as the reverse complement.
TCTCAAAAAATCCTTATCTAATTTTTCCTTTTATCGCGGCAAAGACAAATCAAGAAGCATTTCGGGATTACGGAACGTAAGATTTTATCGAACCGCGCGGCGTTCAGAAGTTTTTTTCCAAAGACATCTAAAAACCGGCAATCGTTCTACAAAAGAACTTGGCTTAAACTTTTACTTCCCAAAGCTTTAATAGCTGCTATTATTTTTGCACAGATAAAAAAAATGTTTCTATATACAATGCGAGGTTTTCCTTTATGATACTTGGCTCCTTTATGTAAGTTGGTAAATAGTTTTGCTTACTTTATACTTTTATTTTACTGCACTACTGCAATGCGAAGAAAGTTCAACCATTCTTAGGATTTCGTTTTAGGAAAGTAAGGAATGTATTTACGATTGTTATAAATATCTTTTGCTCTAGATACAGTTTTCTTTATATATCTATTTCTTCCATACTGCATAATAAATGCGAAAAGAGAGTTTGTTTGTTATGGTACGGTGCCATCTTGAAATTATGCATACAATTTGCCAGGGCTATAGAAAAACCAAATGCGACGAAATTTTAATACGAAAAAGTATTGACCCTAAGAGATAAAAAAAACTTCGTCCACATTGCGCCCTAATTAATTTTTATTTATTTTGTCGTCCGTAATGCACCTTTATTGTCGGTGGCTGATTTTACGTCAAGTGTGAATACTCCCTAAATACCAAATTGTTGTTAGTTCATTAATAGTGTGGTAGTTCGACCGAAGCAATTTAACTCTCACTTTCTCTAACAATATCCTGACTGTAATGATTAATTAGTTTAAGCTGGGTCAATTAGTTTAAGAAATTCTTCCTGACTCCTTCAAATATTTAAAAAATAAGGCTCTGCGTTGCTGGCGTTTATTTAGTTTACGAAATTAGAAAGAGCTGCTTGTATGAGACATGGGTTACGCCTTACAATGATACCTAATTAGCAATAGTAGATAATTGACGCTATGGATTGCAAGGTATCTTATCTTCCAGTCCAGGGTCTTTACCCAGCCCCATGTGTTTGCACACAAATTTACGCAAGTTTTTAAACTATTAATGAAAATTAAAATATGTTTAGTAAAGAATCAGTTTTTTAATATGTTACAATTTCCTAACCCTTATTGAACTCTGTTCTCTTTTCAGTTCAATCTATAGAAGACTGAAATAACCATTTTACTTAAAGAAAATTTATTTATAAAGTAAAAGCGGCAATTAAAAGTAAGAAACTGTTGTTGTAGTCACAGGCATACAAAATTTTACTAGAATGTATACAAAAATATGTCATTTTAATGTACAATATTATAACATTTCAGGGCAGCTCAGGGCACATTATTTAAGTGGTTCAAAGTAAAGTAAAGCTTTGAGATTTATCGTATTTATATTCCTACAATTTTCCGGTCAGTGGGTTCGGTGGGAACGTCAGGGGAGACATTACGGGGATGTCGTAGATTTACTTCAAACTTGATGTATCCTCCGGGGAGGGATCACAAAATGGCGCTCATTGTCATACCCAGATAAAATAAAGTCATATTTAAATCTACGGCATCTACAGACTAATTTGGGTAGGAATTCAAAATGGCGGACGGCCTAATGGCGGGTAATCACTCGGATTATATTTATATTTAAACAGGTAATTTATACACAGTTTGTACTGCCTCATTGATTTAGTGTTTGGAATATGCAACGTTACAGAACGACCTAGGTTCGGCACGCAATTCTATTCAAGATTATTCTCATTATGTCCAATATATATATATAGTCCTTTTTGAAATAAAATTATAAAGATATCGAAATAAGTTGTCGGTAAGAGCGGAAAATGTATGTTATTGTTACCCCATAGGTGCGTTGGCGATAAAAGAACTGCGGGATTTTGAGTTAAATTTCCGCGACCGCTGCATATTATCATTGTTTCGGGCCGATAAACTTCTAACTTTTACCAATTTTTTTAGGACGATTCACATCAGATGAAGTTAAGTTAAAAGTTAAGAGTGCCTTAAATGACTGATCTTTAGAGATGCGCTAGACCATGTGTATTGAACTTACGGGAGAACAAGCAAAAAATAAAACCACTTTTAACCCAAATTCTTTCATTGTCAGGCCAAGAACTTTTCACCCTGCCCTTGTATTTGTGTACTTTGAGGCTAACATCTTCTTTCGATTGGAAGAAAAATGTAATTTGCTCACAAAATTGAAACTAAGCCAGCATACTATGGAAATCTTTTATTCACCAAAACAATCTCGAAGTAATTTTAAGTAAAGGTAAATGCCAAGATAGTAGTTAATTTGGAATGGGTACATACTTCTTTACCTATGCGCTCAAATAGGTTTGTACGCGGTGTCATAGAGGAAATATTAAATCAGTTTGTAGTATTAATATATTCTTACTCGTAGCATAGTTACTAACCACGAAACCTACCGCCAGATCATATCCGAGACAAAAGTAAAATAACTCGGGTCCAAAACCGTATTAAGACTGTCTGTCGGGTATAAAGCAGAACATTGTTAGCTGCACCAGAAAGTTCATTAAAAATCTATCTCAACATTCAAGCGTGATTGAAATTTCAAATGTAGCGTAAACCTGTCCAGTTTAAAAAGCTGCTTTTATTTTCAATTTAGAAAATAACGATGTTCTCTCAAGCAAATAACACCCCTTCACGTAGAAGTGATCGAAGATAGGGTGAACATCCCTCGTTACTTGAAAGACGTGCCGCCCACAACGTTCTTTTAAAGCTAAATACATATACCTAAAACATTTCTCTTTAAGCAAACTGTTGAAAATATAAAATCAATGTACAAATGCCATGTACCTTTTCGTCTTGACGTTACGTTAGTATGTTGGCTCTTCTCAGCAAGATCTGCCTTCTGAGCTGGTAGTAGAGTCATTACAAATAGTCTTATTTGACGTTTCTAAATGCCTGTAAACTAAGTCTACATACTTGATATAAACGCTCTTGAATTTTGAATAAAGAAGATAGTCTAGACTATAGGTCATTATTAACCAACTTCAAAAAAAGGAGGTTATCAATTCAACCTGTATGTATGTAATATTATATATCCAGAACTGCCCAGTTTGTATATCAGTATCTGATGGCACCAACTTCATAGATATGCTTAAGTAAATTAAAGCATCTAAATGATGCAGTTATTTTTTACTTTTTGGTGCGTTTTGAAGTCGGTTCAATTTTTTTATCAAAATTTTTTAAACAATGAATGTCAAGAAGTGAACATTATTTCTCTACAATACAATTAAAATGGCTCAAAGAACACGACGCACCAACACTATCAAATTACCAAGTAGGTCACGGGTGTAGAAAAACTCAATTAAAACTTAGCCGATATACGGAGTCCATACATAAAGTAAATCTCATCAGTTCACCATTATGTGGCTCAGCTTTTTTCCTCGACCAATTAGTTTAGTAATTGGAATTTAACATTGTTTAATTATTTCGATAATCGTTTTTTTTAAACTTCAATTTAACTCTTGACTGCAATCACACCTGATGGTAACTGATGATGAATCTAAGATGGAAGCGGCCTAACTTGTTATGATTAGGAAGGAATTTATACCCCTTTAGATTTCTGCACGAAATAATAACGCTAAACGCTTGGCACATTTTTGCTGGAAGGGTGGTAACTAGTCGAAGTGAACCTGGACAAAATAAACAAGTACCAATTGGCTCAGTTGGGAATCGAACCCAGGATCCATCTTATAAATCTTCCGCGCAAACTGCTACGCCAATGAAGCCGTCAATTGGAGGATATTTTTATAGTATAACTGTACTACAATGAAAATGTTTCCCGGGACTCGAACCTAAGACTCTAATAACTACTAAACATTGAAGTAACAAGCAAAACTATAAACGTTTAAAACTCTTCCGGGAAAGTACTGCCGCAATGCTTATTTTTGCCGGTAAGTGTTAAGTGTATGGACACAGGCATTTTGCAAAATATGTTCCTTGCATACCCAGCAAAGTGTTGCTCAGTTTATGGGTTATGGTTACCACTTGCCATCAGGTTGACCATCTGCTTCGTCCGTTTATAATAACTATAAAAAACCTACGTTTATATTACTTTATCTTTATTAAGTTAAAGATACTGTCTCGATACTTATAAATGAACTTAAATGAACTTTGTTCTTATGTGTTCAAATTAATCTTAGCAAAGTTATAATATAATTAATCATTTTCATTTTAATGGCTAACTTTCACGAGAACACGAATTATGAGTCTCATGAACTCGGTAGCAGCATCTCAGACTCAATATTTCTCAATTAAGGAATAATCGCTGAGAGTAAATTTATGAATTTATTGTATTACTTGTTTGTGCCTCTCCATATAACCGCTGCATACATGCGTACAGAGGGAAGAGTAAAAATTACTAACATGACTATATATAGTATTGATAGAGGAACCCTTGACGGTGAAGGCCTCCTCCAGGTTTTTCTATTAATTAAAAATATAAGTATTTATAAAACAAGTAATTAAATTAAACATATATAGTAAGCAATATATATTTTAGTACCTAAGTAAAATTGTAAACACGTTTTTAGGAGAAATAAAAGGCTTTTTTATTTTTATTTATTTATATAGTATTGCTTTATATAGCGTAACTCAGCTTATTAACTCCCGACGGGTTGTTGTAAGTTTGACGTATCTATCTGTGTGTTTGCCTCGTTAGTCTAGTGGTTAGCCTATAGCACGAGGTCCTGGGTTCGAATCCTGGGTCAGGTACATACATAATTCTGAGCTTTCCATTATTGTATGAAATTTTCAGGTAATTCCAAGCCCGGAGTCAGGGTGGGAGCAGCGTGGTGGGTCCACGTTCCATATCCCCTCTCCTAGAAGGCGTGGCTCTGTAATTAATAGGCTAATGATGATGACGATGATGATCTGTGTGTCTGTGGTATCGTAGCTTCTAAACGAATGGCTGTACTTATATATAATGCATGTTTTGTGTTTGAAGGAGGACTGGATGTTTAGCGATATAATTGATTAGATCTCAAAAACCAATCCGACGAAATCAGCGTTTTGTTGTTATGAGGGACAGAATTTCAGATGTAAAAGTAGTTAAGACTTTTTAAATTCATGATTGTATGTGGATCTTAAAATTCTTAACTTGTTATTTCTAGCGAGAAATTGAGTTTTTTTTTATCGACTACAAGTTGGCCCTTGACTGCTATCACACTTGATGTTAAGTGATGATGCAATCTAAGATGGAAGCGGGCTAACTTGTTAGGAGTTGGATGAAATCCACAGCCCTTTCGGTTTCTACACGACATCGTACCGGAACGCTAAATTGCTTGGCGGCACGTCTTTGTCGGTACGGTGTTAAGTAGCCACGGTGAAAGCGTCCCACCAGCCAGGTCAAGACGAATTAAGAAAAATCTCAATCCGCCCCGCCGGGGATCGAACCCAGAACCTCCGTCTTATAAATCCACCGCGCATACTACTGCGTCACGGGGGTCGTCAAAAAGTTAGAGTTAGAGTTCAATAAACACTAAAGTCTACCTGCTATAAGCTATTACTATAAAGAATATATTAGGAAAAGTGCTCTGCTTCAACTCTATGCTAATGTGAATGGAGCCTAACGTATTTGCACTGTTCATAAAATATTGAACGATCCTTAGATATGTCAGTCACCTAAATCTTAAAAGTTCATATACGAAATGCAGTAAACATTCATCGACTGAATGATGACTATGACTATTAGATATATATAAATACGCGTCCGAGTCTAATAAATAAGCACGTTACTCCGCGCATTTCGAACTTTGATAATTCGCGACAAAGACTAATGTAAATGGAGCCTAACGTACTCGCACTGTTCGTAAAATATTGAAACACCTTAGACAGCGGGATTCCTCAGTCACCGAAATATGCAACGGTAATAAGAAATGCAGTACAATTTTATCTACTAAACGATGTCGACGACTATGATGATATATAGACGTATGGGGAGGCGTCTGAAAGCGTCCGAGTCGAGTAAGTAAGCGAGTCACTTGCATTTTTTATTTTGATAACACTATGGCGTACAAGGATATGGTAAGGATACTTCGCTTCGACTCTGCACCAATGTGAATGGAGCCTAACGTACTCGCACTGTTCATAAAATATTGAAACACCTTAGACAGCGAGATTCGTCTGTCACCGGAATATTAAAAATTTCATATACGGAACGCAGAGTAATATGATTTATACAGTGTATATTGTCAAAAACGATCTCGTAACCAGCTTTTTATGTATCATAAATACTTCAGGGGCTTATTTTTGTGACATTTTATTGTAACTATAAAGTGCATGCAAGATTTTTCATTTTATAAAAACTGCCTCATTTAATCAGTAGTTAAATTTATTCTACTATCGGATTTAGTACTGCCTTGTAGATGCAGTTTTTAAAACGGATCACGAACCACCATTATCAACCACCACGACGACCTTCGTGGCGCAGTAGTATGCGCTGTGGATTTATAAGACGGAGGTCCTGGGTTTTGTCTTGGTCTGGCTGGTGGGAGGCTTTCGCCGTTACCACCCTACCGACAAAGACGTATCGTCAAGCGATTTAGCGTTCCGGTACGATGTCGTTTGGAAACCGAAAGGGGTGTGGATTTTCGTCCCACTCCTAACCAGTTAGCCCCCTTCCATCTTAGACTGCATCATCACTTAACATCAGGTGTGATAGCAGTCAAGGGTCAACTTGTAATCGATAAAAAAAAAACCATCGGTTCGATCGAATCATCTTTGGTTCGATTCCTAGCCTGAACTATAAAGTACTGAGCTTTTCTTTCTTGCGGGAATTTTTCAGGCTGGAGATGGAAAGTAGGTAGTGCTACATTCAATTAGAACTGATCTATATTTTGAATCTTCAACATTCATACTACTTCCCTAAACGAAGTTTATCACTAAGATGGAACATTGAAACTCTAGATAGGCTAAATAACAATAAATTTACAATGATGTTTAAAAAATAATAAGTGTAAACTCACAAAAAATAATGTTTAAGCACATTTTACCTGTTTAATAAATTTATTATTTATCGGTCGATCCATAAAATTCAATATGGCTCCTACATTAAAGCGTTTAAGCGCCCGTAAAAATCCCCGCACAGATTTATAGCATTCCGTATTACGGGAATTAATTTCCAGAATTCAAATTTACAAAAAGCAGCCGATGTTAAGTACGAATTTATTACAAAACAAATTCGGTCAATTTAAAAATGTTTTAGATTAATTTGTGTATTATTTAATATAAAAAGAGCTTTATTTGAATAATGGTTTTTACAGTTCAATGAATTATCTAATTTTGATAAATAAATGTAATGCAACACGGGTTTAAATTAAGCACACCATCTTACAACTTTAATTTAATCATAATTACTACTTACTTGTATATTTTCAATCACAATAGAAGGTTAAGTGATATTCGTGTTGTATTACCTATTACCGAGTAACTTTAATTCTCTTTATAAACCGCGCCTGCTTCTTAGATTACTTGATTATGAAAGTTCACATTGCATTTTCTCTTGATAGGTAATTTGATTAAAACTACAGAAATACTTAATCAAGTTGTCCTTGTTAAGAACTAATGAAAACTTTAACGATATCAGAATTTATTGTTAACTAAATGCTAAGACAGTTTACTTAAAATTGTCTTGATGATTGTGACTTCAAAAATTAATAAAAACTAATTACATATTATTTAGTACAGATACGAGCTTCGTTTTGTAATTACAGGACAGCATGAAAAAAGCGACTTCAAAACGCACAAAAAAGTAAAAAATAATTGCGTCATTTAGTTACTTTACTCTACCTTATCTGTAGAGTCGATGTCACTCAAGTTTAAGGAAAGTTTATTTAACGAAGTGGCAAAGCACTTTGTGGGTTAAGGTAACGTTCTTAAAGTAAAAAGTATAGGTGGCACCGACTTCATAGGATAATTTCAGTTCTTGCAGGAACTGTCAATTCACATTGACATAATTAATTTATCTTCAGGCTTTTGATTTCGTGACAACATTTTGCGAATTTGCGTATTGCCAGATAGAGGTTTTAAGGCTTTGTCAAATATTCATCGCTTGCTAGCGGCAAGCTTGAGCTCGGAAGCATTAAATAAAATGTCGTTAAGCGTTTTACTATTCGTTTTGTAAGTGCTGTGTTCAAGGCACGTTCAAAGTGAGCATCCTTGCATCCGATTGAATTCGGCTCCCTGCTTAAAGGATTTGCAAAAATTGTATCAGTCTACTGACAAGTTTCCCATTTTCAGGCCGCCTGTACGGTGTATATCTCGTATTAAATATTTAATGGAATTTTTGTTACCGCCTATGTAATTTATGCTTGACCATTCCTTATAAATAAAACTTTTTATTTGACAGTCATAATATATAATACAGTACTTTATACTGAAATTTTAGTGTAAGTATTTCTTTTACGTAACATAAGTACACTAATGATTGGATTGGACCACTTTGGATTGAGAAATTTTTACTACGACTTGGAAAAAATTTAAATTTCATAGCCTGACCCAGAAATCGAATCTAGGAATCCGTGCTCCGAAGCCACGCACAATCAATGAGGCAGTCCAAAATCACACTCCATAATTAATGAATATACAGGTACCGTCAAACTCTATGCTGAAACACCAATACACTTGTACTTACCTCGCAGATCCCGTACACTTAGACACGAGTGAAGCGATTGGTTAGCATAACTAATCGAATTCCTAGCATATATAAGATAGATATTTCTATAAATCTTCGTATATTTAATCTACTGTAATTTATGGACGGAAGAATTTTATCCAATCCAATTTTGTTTTTAACTGCGTCATTGGTCCAGTCTATGTGGCTTCGGTTCACGAGCCTTAGGTCGATCTATCATGATATAATTTTTCTTTCCCTTAAGGTTTATAAGACGGAGAACCTAGGTTCGATTTTCGGCACGACTAATTGAGATTTTCAGAAAAGGTCCGGACTGGCTGGTGGGATACCTCGGTCGTGGGTAGTTAGTATCCTACCGAATAGACGTACCGCTAAGCGCGTTAGCATTCCAGAACGATGTCGTGTAGTTACTGAAGGGGTGTGGATATTTTCCTTCTTCGAACAAGTAAGCCCGCTTCCATCTTAGATTTGATATGAATTTATTCATAATATACGTGATAAATTGAGAACCGTTTTAATATATCTCGATTTTCCCTCTACGAAGTGATCAGTTTAAAAGTTACAACGTGAATAAAAAACTCGACATAGGACATATTATTAAAGCACTACGGCCTTTTTAATCTTGTTTCTTTAAAGACTAGTTACCGCAAAGTATTTTAGTAGCCAAGTTCTCCCGCTTATATCTTTTATACTCTTTCTGAAGTCGACATTATAAGGCGCTGTATTAACTGTTAGCTCTCATCCCAACTTTTTTACTCGTTTTTCGAGATTTAATTAAATTTTAAAGCTTCTCTTTAGGGCTTACATGCATTGTACAAATGTTTTAATAATAATTTTTGTAAGCTTTTCTTTTTTTAATTAATTTCGGTTGTAGAGAGATTTTACTACAAAATTAACGTGATATTTATTAAAATAGTTTGTGAAATTGGTACGCTTATTAAAAAATGAATTTATATTTTTATGACGGGATTAAATGTAATATTTGTTTATATACAAAATGTACTTTATACGTATTTATAATATTCTACAAATTGATTGATGATATTTAAATATTTTGTTTATTTTCTATTTGATACTGTAATATGTAACATAATATACATGTTACAATAACAACCAAAAAACAAATATAAATAGGTTATTTATATTTGTAGTTAATATATAAACATCTTTTGTTATCGTTTGAAAAAAATTAAAAAGTTAATTTACTTCGTTTTATTGAAAATTCGCGTAGGAATTTGGCAATGTTAATGCAGTTTGTTTCCAATAACCTAATATAGTCAGCTCCACAGAACAAATAAAGCAGCTCTAAGCTGGCACTCTAGGTCTGCTCCAAGCAGAGGTGAATCTATGGAAATGTCACCTTAAAATAATCAAATATACCAGTACGCGCTACAGTAAAGCCGTGAAATATACCTTCGTATTATTTTTATAAGTGCAACATGAATACCCAATCACTTTGTATATATTACTTCAGAACTTTTTAATGAAGGGGGCTCAACCGATAAAATCCTGCAAAGCCAGAACAGAACTACGAGACTGGAATAATGTTTGAGAGAGAAAAGTTTACGCTTTGAACCCTAGTGCGGGTAAGTGTTTTGCATTTCGTGCCGCGTACCCCGCATACCAATGTGTAAAAGGATTGATATTTGCACAAACTTGGCAAAAAACTACTTACTTTAGAGCTACTTATATTTTTGGCTCTATCGCCTATATTGTAAAACATCGCCCTAAAATACCTTACCAGGAACATTCGGTAAAGTAACCACGATAGCTCATCAGCGACATTTGGGATGCTTTAGATTTGGAAAAATCATATTAATTTGCTTTCCAAGGCTGGTGGACTGGTGGACTAATGTAACTCCGCCGCCTTTTAACTTCAGTTGTTACTAAGAATTGCTTGAAAGGGAAAATTTCTTTGCAATCCTGTTTCAGTTAAGAACAGGATCAATGAAGAACTCTTGATTGAAAAATTCTATATTGTACATAAATGCCTAAATGAACAATTGAAACTAATTCAAGCTTTACGTTCTATAAATCATCCAAATATTGCATTAGAAGAAAGTAATTCCTTAGTTTATATTTATTTACCCATAAAAGTCAACATGCATGTATTCAGATATCAATATACTGCAAAATTTAATCTACCCACGACGAGATGACACTACGATCATAGTCGATACTGTTAAAAGTAAAGTAGAAAGATATAAAAAATGAAATATAGAAACATAATTTATTAACCGACGAAAAAAAACGGAGGAGGTTCTGAATTCGACACGTATTTTTCTTTTTTTTTTATGTATGACCACGCATAAGTTTTTACAGAGTTGTCCGATTTTGTTAATTCTTTTTTTATTAGAAAAGGCATACTTCTAAGGCGGTCCCATTATCATCATGTTAGGATCGGATGATGATATCCTGGGGAAATTGATGGAACTCTTCCAATTTTGGCGGCACGCTTACAGCGATTTCGGTTTTTGTCTCGGTATCGGTAGCTTTTTGGCTACTAGTGCCGTATAACTGGCACTGACTTCATATATATGCTTAAGTAAATTAAAGCAACTAATTGACACAGTTATTTTTTACTTTTTAGTGCGTTTTGAGTCGGTTCTATTTTTTGTTAAAATTTTTTTTCTCCTTTATATGCTACTACTAGTACATTATATCCTAATCAAACCTATTAAGTAGCAATAAGTTGTAGCTATTTTGTTTTATTATTTTTTCAAAGATATTTGTGTTTTAAATTTGGAAAACCTCAGCCATGATATTCTTTATTAATACTCGTATAAATTTTTCTCTTGATTTATTACGGTATTACTTTTACGGATATTATTATCAGCCCAACTGCCTACTACAGGGCCAGGTCTCCTTCCTGTTTTTAGGAGAAGGGGATATAGAGCGTAGACTTACCATGCTGCTCTATTACTGGATGGCGGGCTTTGGTCATAATGTATAATTCATAATAATGATCACTACCAGATGATGATAGTGACCGAGACCGAAGGTTTAAGGTACTTTCCGAGGCACGGGGTTGTGATATTAATTGACTTCTTAGAAGAAAAAAAAACTTTTTTTTTTCGAAGAGTTTTTTTCAAAGTTTTCTTCAACCGACCCATTTTGTGAACCGAGGCTTCAAGCTCGAAGCTACATACGCTAACCGCTAGAATAACGAGGCAGTCTTCCTCTTGAACTACTCTTATATATTGATGAAAATCAAATTAAATTCCTCACGTAGTTTACGCAACAAGTGTTAGCGACTGTGTATTTATTGCACGAAGTATATTATGTCAATATAATGAATAAAACTGAAATTAATACCGGAAATTGTTTCTGTAGATAGGTAGATACACCACAAGTGTGTAGTGTTATCCATTTTGCATATCATAGTAGTTTCCTACGTGCTTGTTAACTTAAACTTTAAGTCATGCGAAACCCGGGGAACACATGTTTGTGTATGACGCGTTACGTGTCGTATTAGTTTCACTCCAAGTTAATCCGAATATAGCGTGGTTTTTTGTGGTTATTCCGGGGTACAAACATTTTTCTTTGTCATGTTATTTGTACGTAGGTAAGCGTTTGTCTTTTGTTTTTTATTGCCGATTTAGAAAGGAATGTTGTAAATTTGATGTCTCCATCTATGTGTTTGTCAGTGGCATCGTAGTTTCTAAATCAATGGACCGATTATGATGCGGTTTTTTGTTTGAAAGCTGACAATCAAGACAGCGTGCTTGGCGTAAATACATGTTTATGTGAAATACGTTACGTGTCGTATTATTTTCACTCCAAGTTATTCCAATGTAGCGTGGTTTTTGTGGTTATTCCAGGGTGAAAACATTTTTCTTTGTCATATTATTTTCACTCCAAGTTAATCCGATGTAGCGTGGTTTTTGTGGTTTTTTTGTACGTAGATAAGCCTCGTTTGCGTTCTTTATTATTCTCCGAAGTAAAAAGAGAGGTGTTATAAGTTTGATGTGTTTGTGACTGTCTGTGGCATCGTAGCTTCTAAATTAATGGACCGATTATAATGCGGATTTTTGTTTAAAACCTGACGTTATCGAGATGGTTCTTAGCTACTGGTATATTATAATGAAGATATCAGCTTTTAAGGTACTATGTAATATGACGGCTGTTTTTTATCGGCTACAAGTTGGCTCTTGACTGCTATCACACCTGATGAAAAGTGATTATGCAATCTAAGATGGAAGCGGACTGTTAGTAAGAAGAAATCCACACCCCTTTCAGTTTCTATTCGACATCGTACTGGAACGCTAAATTGCTCAACGGTACGTCTTCGTCGGTAGGGTGGTAACTAGCCACGGCGACATCCTCTCACCAGCCAGACCAAGACAAATTAAGAAAAAACTCAATCTGCCCCGCCGGGAATCGAACCCAAGACCTCCAACGTCTTATAAATCCACCGCTAAGGATTTCTGATATATAACTGGTCATCTAGTGTACAGCCTAATTCACTGCATCTACGAAGTGTGTCTGCATTTACGATTTATAAATGGGGCAGCGTGGCGGGTCTACTCTCCATATCCCCTCTTCTACAAAGAGGGAAGCCTGACCTGAAAAAGGCTGATAATGATGATGTGATGACGACAAAATGGTGTATTTTAATTATACAAGAGCGACCAGTTTCAACGAAGGTCAGCGAGGCAGATTTTGATTATATACAAGTTGACAAAAATAATGAGTTTGAGCTCAAGTTCTCCGCAGTACAAATGCCTGTGTTTAAACGTTAACAACCAGCACTTCATATTGCTCAGGCCCGTGATTCTGTTAATGCTGGTATATATCACGGCACCTCACTGTTTGTACAATTACAAAGATAAAACGCCTGGCTTTGTTTGCACTTTAACTTACTTGTTTTATAATGTATTTAATACCTTAATCCAAAGAGTATTCTGAAAGAATTTGATAACAAGAACCGCTCAAAAATATCGCTATACCGACAAACTTCAGGTTTAAAATATTAAGAGTGATAGGTGGAGGAGTAGTAGGTAGTCCGTCCGTCCTGTCCCGTCCCGCCCCGTCCCGTTCCGTCCTGTCCCGTCTCGCCTCGTCTCGTCTCATCCTGTCCCGTCCGATGTTTTAGTATTAACTAAAACATCACTAAAAACAACGCTACCGGGTAATATTAAAATATATTAAAATATGGGACGGGGCAGGATGAGACGAGACGAGGCGAGACGCAACAGGACGGAACGGGACCGGGTGGGACGTGACGGTACGAACCGTGATGGAATAAACTAGAATAAAGTAAAATTAGCCTACCTACATAACTTTGAGAATTGAGAAACTCTTAATTATATCAATAATAATTTAATAATTTCTGATATAAGAGTACTTAGCCTCAGTTACTCCTTATAACATTTACTACGCCACGACCCGTATCCCGACTGAAAATCCCATCAAATCGGTCCAGTCATTTCTAAGAACTGAACCAGGACTGAGGCAGAGGATCAAAAAATTTGAAAATTGAGTTTTTGATGTATTTAATTAATATTTATTTATTAGGTACGAAAGCAGCGAAAAAACACATTTTAAGCTATTCATACAAACAGACACTTCTATTTTATTTATTTGTATAGATGTCTATGAAAATAATCTTTCGTATAAAATTTTACCCATTTGTGTATTATTTAGAAGGTCTACAAACTTTGAAATCCCTAATCAAAGGCTCGTCTGATTGGAAACCTATTGATTTTCATCCACAGCGTTAGATTTTATTTTACTTATATTTTCCATTCAAAAAGTATCGTACATTTGTGTGTACAATTAGGGAGATTTCATATCGGGTGACGAGTCATTTTCACACTGTAAGGCTCCTATTCCATCAGCGTTTTGCGAGCGTCAGCGTTCCTTCAACGTTTGCTTAGCGTCGCGTTTTCGCGTACAATCAGAGAAAAAATAGACTCCGACAAGATAAATTACTCGGCGAAAATAACGTAAAAAAATTATCATTGTCACTTTTGGAAAAATCCTATATGGTACAACCAATTACAAGAAAGAGAATATTTCTCACTGTAATCTGATAGTATTAAAAATAACAAATCTGAATTTTATTAATATTTGCGAATGTCAGAAAGAGAGGCGTTTTATAACTTTATGGTAGTAAAAGTTAATTTAAATTTGTCGTACAGGTTGTTAAAAAATGCACGTGTTTGTACTTGTTGTTAATAAACGCGATAATCGCCGCTGCGTAGACGTTAAAGGAACGCTGCCGCTCGCAAAACGCTGATGGAATAGGGGCCTTAGCTTGTCTTCGATTATATACGTGTACTAGAGGACGCCTGAACGTTAACCCGCGTAGTTCTCGTTCCCGTGGGAGTTTTGGGATAAAATATGGCCTACGTACGTTATTCTGATATGTAAGCTATATTATGGTGAAGTTTCATCAAAATCCATTTTGTAGTTTTTGCGTGAAAGAGTAACAAACATCCATTCATCAATACATAGTGGATAATTCGTATATAAATCTCTATGACTCTGTGCTAGTCTCAGCAGCCCATTGTTACATCACGCCACTATGCATCGTGGACATTAATTGCTATTCACTAGAGTCAGCAGAACAATAATTACAATTTGTCTTTATGTTACACATTATGCTGCTTGCTTACAACTGCGTCATTACTGTATTATAATATATACTGCTTGATAGATCTGAAGATTTAGATTGGGCTACAAAGATTAGTGTTTTCTTCAGCGTTGAGAAGCGTTACACTGTGTCTCTAACAGTACGATAAGCTATCCTGCGCCTTTTTCGATTTTAGTTTTTTAATCGCCGTCACGTAGCTTCGTTAGTAAGAGGCAAGAAAACTACTGTCTACAAATGACTGTCTCTACTACTACTCTTTCATTCTGGTTTCCTGATTCTGTCCTAAGTATAAGAAGAAATAAAGAAGAAATTGCTTATAAACAACAAGACCACTTTTAGCGCTCTCTCAATTCTAATTTACTTCTCACATATTATATCTCTGTATTAATTAAATTTTGTTTATTATGATGTGTGGAATATTAATAATAAAACCGTAAAGTACGTTTAAAGTATTTATTGTACACTGTACAAAATATATGCGATATAAAAGACGTGGTGCGCATACGCATACCATAGACCAACTCTTGAGTCTGTTTACTCTCAGCATGATGTAGAAACAAAACATAAATTAATAAATGAAGTAAATATCGTCGTTGATTGCTATGCTCTGTAACGTAGAGTTAACTTAGAGCTCTCTTCGAACAAAATTAACTGATAATTTCTAAGCACTAGGTAGGGCTGAAAGTAAGAAAAGCTTACTTTACGAATCTACCTTATGACTTCACGAGTCAGTACGAACAATAAAACTTGTCGTTTTAAAAGTGCTGTAAACTAAGCCTATTTGAAATAAAGAAATTTAGAATTTTGCGTGAGTGTGAATGCTCCCTTAATGAAGGACATTTAGGGTAGACGGTTGTCAAAATAACCACGTTCACCCTACGTTCGATCACCCTTCAATAAAGCGTATTATTTGCTCTAAGGGACGCCATTTTAGAAATTCTATTTAATGGCCTTTTCATAATATTATGATTTTTACATTTTTAGATCAAATAGTTTTCTGTCTGAACTATTTTATTTGGTAGATGATGTTTAAATAAACGCATCTATTTTATTTATTACAAAAATTATTTTCAGATATTTTTTGTAATTTCAGATAGGAGTAAAATAGGACACACATTCACACGCATCATACCTCAGGCAAAAGCTCTCTTATTAATTGCTATTCATCAGGTATTAACTTCAAAGTTAACCTATCTTTCTAAATTCCATCAAATTATACTATCAGGACAGAACACAAATGATCTGAAATAATGAGAAATCGGAAAGTTTAGATTATAGGTATTCCATCACATCTTTCGGAGACCTCATTAAGCCGTCGGAGTCATTACCAGTAACATCAGATAGTAACCGCCACAGAGTCAGACATGTCCGCCGCCACAAAACCACATGGGAACGGCGTTGTGGATTTAAACTCCTAAGCCTGAACCTACAGTTTTTTTATTCATTACAAGTTAACCCTTGACTGCAATCGCACCTGTAATGCAATCTATGATGGAAGTGGGCTAACTTGAATTAAACTTGGGTGTTGAAATAATATTCCGATGTCTTCAAAATTGTTTATTCTTTTGTGAACTACCGCCGCGTCGGAAATTCAGTCTGTGACGAGAAAAGACGCGGCCAGAAAAACTCGACACATGCTCTTTTTTAACCGACGAAAAAAACGGAGGAGGTTCTCAATTTGACACGTATATTTTTAAATTTTTATTTATTAGTAAGAGCATACTTCCAAGATGGTCCCATTGTCATCATGTTAGGATCTGATGATGGAATCCTGGGGAAATTAAGCATATCTAGGAGTCGGTGCCAGCCAAGATTTCTACTTTAAGGACGTTAACTAGAACCCACAAACTGCTTTACTACGTAAAATAAATGTTCCTTAAACTTGGCTGGCACTGATTTCATAGATATGCTTAAGTAAAATAAAGCAACTAAATGACACAATTATTTTTTACTTTTTAGTGCGTTTTGAGTCGGTTCTATTTTTTGTTAAAAAATTTATTAAATTAATTACAAAACCACTCAATTACAATAATTAATACTACACTAAAAATATACATACTGTGTAACAATCAAAAGAACAGTAAAATACACTACTCGACTATTCTAATATGTCAATTCTTATATTTTATTCTACGGCCTAGAATCAAGTCCTTTCAAATCATCTGGCAGTCGACAGACAATTACCTTATGTTACCATAGACAATATCGTATAGTATTGGTTATGGTAACAAAGTCTAATGTTTAAAAATGCTAACTCTTGTTAGGAGTAGGATGAAATCCATACTCACCTTTCGGTTTCTACACGACATTGTACCAAAGAACTAAATTGATTGGCGGTACGTTTTGTTGTTAGGGTAGTAACTAGCTTTCCATCAATTTAGAAAATCTATATCGGTCAGGCCGGGAATCGAACCCACGAACTGCGCTACGGAGGCCGTTAAAATAGAATTTTTTGATAATGATCAAAAAATTCATTGTCAATTATTGCAGATTGTATTGCATACCTACCTACAAAGGTAACGCAATAAAACAGTGACGTCACGCTGTTGCCATCATGGCATTTGAGATGATTTTACTGCCAAACCCTGCCAGACGCTTCCAATCGAAATGTTTTATGTAAAAACAACAATCCGTAGCCGTCTAGTCGATCATATTGTTGCACAAGTAATATTATCTTCAAAGAAAACGCTGAACGCGAATTTAATAGACATGCAGCTTTAAAAGACGTTATTGTCAGCGCCTCTACGAAATAATGAGGGGGTGCTCCTCCTATCTGTGATCACCCCCACATGAAAACGCAGTTGAGGAGCGTCGTTATTACATAAATTGAAAATAACTGCTGCTAGGTGTGCATTTTCAATAGCGAATAGATAAGTCCTTTTTGTTTCACTTAGTCTTTTCTTCACTTATGAAATGTTTCAGGTTATTTAAGTATTTCGATAACTATACAAATAGTTCAATTCAATACTATGGGTAAATAGATAGAGCAAGTATCATTTCGTAAATAAAGCTAATCCATTTCCTAAAATTCAAGTTTTGGAATCTATTTATACAAGTAGCCAGAGCTTTAGCCCTATACTGAGCCAAAATAATGATGAAGAAAATTTCAAAACAAGAGCAGAATCTCTGCTAAAAGCTAATTGCAAAAATTTGTTCGGTTTCTAATTCTATGCAAAATTTTATAAGAATAGATGTGTTTGTAAACATGTAGCTGTACCTTATTACATATTATGAGATATTGTAAAACTTTGAATTCATTACAAAATTCACATGACGTTCTTGACTAATGTAGGTACTATAACTTAAGAGTAGCAAAGCCTCAGTTTTATCTAAGATTTTACAATTTTACGGTCAGTGAATTTGGTTGGAACGCCGAGGGAGACATTCCCGGGATATCGCAGATTTACTTCAAACTTGATGGCTTCCCTGGAGGAAATCACAAAATGGCTCCACTGTAGCATCCGTCAAGCCACGTGAAAAATTTCATTTAAATTTTCCACGCAGTGCGGACCCGGATATTTATGCTTTTCTCTATAAAATGTACAGTCAGTGAATATAAAAATCGATTTTGCATATAGCATACTTGAATTGATCGCGTGTGCATTTTTAAATACAAACGGGTTCTTTGTGAGTATAATTTTCGAGCCGTAATAATAATTGGTAGAACCAGCAGATAATCTACCTTTATTTTTCTTTTCGCTGGGAAATTCATTTACGCATCCCTCCCGGAGGTACCACGATAATTGACGGCCGAGTGGCGCAGTGGGTAGTGACCCTGCTTCTGCGTCCTAGGTCGTGGGTTCGATTCCCACAACTGGAAAATGTTTGTGTGATGATCGTGGATGTTTTTGTCTCTGGGTGTTTATCTATATAAGTATTTATGTATAATATATATAAAATATTCATCAGTTATCATAGTACCCATAACACAAGCTACCTAAGCTTACTTTGGGGCTATATAGCGATGTGTATAATTGTCCTATTATATTTATTTATTTTATTAGGCTATTGCATAGCTTCTATCGCGGGCCTTGGAGCGTGGAGGAAAACCTAACACCCCTGAATATCAAAAACATAATATCAAAAGCACAATTTCGGCACCGACGTCTTCGGGACCGTGGTCTAGCGGCAAGGTGCTCTAATTGCCCGGATTGCCAGGGAGGCACGGGTTCGAATCCCGTCGGTTTTTTTTTTTTTTCAAGCCTGATATATCAAAATGTCATTAATTTTTTTTGGAAGCGTGATATTACAAAAATTCATCAAAAGTTCTGGTATTTATCGATGACGGAAAAACTTAAAAGTATCACCGTTTAGTCACGCTTGAAAAAATAAAATAAAAAAGACGTGTGGCACAAAGCTATTGCATAGAAGTTAAGCAACATCGGCCGCGGTCAGTACTAGGATGGGTGACCGCCTGGGAACACCGCGTGATGTTGGCTTTTTAAAATTTTTATTTTTCTTTCATTTTTTTATTTTTTCTTAGTTTGTTTTATTTTTTATTCTTTTATTTTTTCAAATTTACAAATATGTAATTATAAAAAATGCTATGCAATAGCTTTGCCGCGGCAGTCTCTGTGTGCCACACGTCTTTTTATTTAATTATGGTCGCGATACTTCCCGGTGGGTATGTATGTGGGACCGGAAAGCGGCCACAATACCCACTTAAACCCCGAGTTTAAGTAGAATGGATCAGCAAAGCAGGTATATAAATAACCTGTCATTTACATTTGATGAGCTTTGTGGTGATAATTATTGATTTTGCAACAATAACTATCTGATGATGATGTTCTTGGCTTGGCTTGGCTGGCTTGGCTGACACTACCAATATCCCGACTCAGGGCTAAGAATTTTGCTGTATTTCTTAGAAAAAAAATTCAATAATATGTTAGGCTAACCCAGGACTACGTTAATCACTGAACCAACGAGGTAATCATAAATGCACACTAAGGGATCCATTTTTTTTTAGGTACGGAAATCTAAGGATAAGTGGATGATTATAATTATGATGATTTTTATATAGAAACGACAAGGTATTAAAAGTAAAATAAGCATTCAAAGCCGAATATAAAAACGTAAAAGTAGCTACAAATTTTTCCCAACTCCCATTATATCGACACGATCTCATCACTATTCTAAGGTCACAAATATCGTCGAGCAGAAGGGGTATAAAAGAACTTTTTTATTAGGGTAAAAACTTCTAAGAAGTCCCAACTTTGACATTACCTTGTGAATTATCGCGTTCTCTCTGGTGTCATTTGTAAACTTTAAGCTTGAACTTGCGTTTTTTGGAGGGAATTCTTTGGAGGAAAGTTTGCAGCGCACGGTCTGGAGGTTATCTTACATACCTTGCTTTATTTTTGTCGTAAATCTAGCTCTCTTCACTCTTGTCTTAATTAATAAATTTTCATTATAATAATACTATGGCTTTTTTAGCAAAATATATGGGCCTTGCTCATGATATTACCACCATGTGGAATGTTAAGTCAATCGCAGTTGAGTATTGGAAATAAAATACTATTGGCAGTGTGGTAAAATACTTTACTACCTAGGAAAGAAAGATCTACCAAAACTACGTTTGTCCCCGTCTGCAACACTATAAAAAATTTAGAATTTTTTATAGATATAGTGATCCTTGTTTTTCTTTTTTCAGTTCTTAAGTTCTAAGCAGTCGAGTTTTTTGTTTTTATAATTAATAATAATTAGAAAAATATTTGGGCCTTGCTCATAAGATTACCACCATGAAAATACTATTGGCAGTGTGGTAAATGGTACCGAATAACTTCGAAAACACAACTGGAAGGTATAAATTGAGTTTTTGAATTGTATTTATTTGTAGAGACTACAATTTATAATCATTGATTCATACGTAAATGCATCAGCAATATTGTACCAATTTCTAACTTCGAACACAAGGCGGAACTCATACTTTTTTATTGGAGTAAAAATTTCAAACAAGTCTCAACTCCGATATTAGCCTGTGAATTATCGCGGTCTCTCCCGTGTCATTTGTGAACTTTAACTCGGGCTTTGGAAGCGAATTCTTTGCGAAAGAAGTTCGCTCTGGGTGGTCGCCAAAAGCGTGCTCTCCACAAAGCACATAACTTGCTCAAAATGTTTATTTTAGTTACGAAGTTTGAGTACATGCCAATCTTTAACTATGAACGGTGAACCTATTATGAAACAGGCCTTTGTGGGTTGGAAACTTTATTTGAGCACTGCATTATATATTTCACATAAAGTTTTAGGCTAGTGAACTATATGATTTTGGATATTGATTAAGTCATATTAAGTTAAGCACGTTCGTTTCAAGTTGGCTTTTGTACGTTGTTAACAAGTACTTTTAAAACGTCAAGTTTTTCTGTTAATATTGATACTACTAACGGTTGCGAAGGCAGATTCTAGTAAGAAAAGCAGATAAAAACTCAGAAGTTGTTCTTTGAAATGATTAATTTTAACTACATTGTAACATTTTCATATACAAATTATTGTTATTACCAAGTTCTACTTTCGGTATGAAACCCGATTATTTTTATTCCCATCCTGACTTTTAATACTACATAGACTGAAAATGACAAAGCCAGATGAAGTTACCAGTTTACAGAAAAAACTAGGTTTTATCTTTACAAAATAATACAGGCCAAATAATTTTCATACTGGTTCTGAAAAAACAAACCTAACAATATGAAATTTTAAATTCTGTACTTAGAAAATTAAGTCGAAAATACTATTTTCTGTAGAATAATTATTTTGTTTTAGCATAAAATGTTTCGCCGCATAAAATTAAACGAATTTCATAATACCCTTTGAAACTTTTAAATAACAACAAAATCTTGACAACGTTAACTAACTGTGAAGGTTGTTCCGGTTTCATAATGGAAACTTTGTTTCACAGCTTGACCTCATCCTACCAACTTTCCCTTTATTAAAGCCAGTTTTACACTAGAATTGTAGGAGATAGCTCAACGTACCAAGAAAATAAAGCTTTGATGAAATACTGCTGAAACCTAACCACACAATATAATGCCAGGATCTTGTACATTATGTCAGAACCCGCGCACACAGAAATCGTGCCGCTATTTTAGTCCTGTGTTCTGTATTCCACGTTCTTTGTAATGTTATTACCTATGGATGTACACCTTAACATACATAAATTTTAAAACCATCAGCTGTCTTACCAAAAAAAAGTAATTGTACTGTTTTATTAAACCTTTCTGTAAATGAAATTTAACGCCACCGTGTCTGCAGACAGGTTTTCTCTTTAGGGCTAAAGCTAAAACACAGGCGGGTGCGGGCGCGGGCGCACGCGTCGGACGGCCGCCGCGGGCCATCGTCTCAGTTAGCGCTGCTAGTATAATTTTTATCTCGAGTGTGTACAATTATGTCGAGAAGATTACCATGAAATATTTACTAATTTAACTCTCACTAAGTACTTCACTGAGAACTTCAAAATTTTTGATCAATTTTCGACAAAATTCAAGTCACTTCTTGACAGGCATCTCTATCTTTACGTAATTCATTCGCCATAATTATGTACCTAGCCTCCGACGCGTGTGACGGTAACATCTAGCGGCGCTCGACTGATTTGTAGAAACTAACCCGCTCGCGTGTGACCGTCGTGGGCGCCCGCGCCGTGTACCCGCCGCCCGCCGCGCGGTAGACGATCCGCCACCCGCGACCGTACACCGTCGCACGTCGTCTGCGCTATCCATACTATTTTTCATTATACACACGCAAGCGTGCGCGGGTTTTAGCGTTAGCCCTTACTTCTACTCAACGGACAACTGTATGTGTGTAATGCGATAGGATAGGACGAATAAACACGAGGCGATGGAAGAAGAAACATTTAAAAAAAAAACACCGAGCAACTCTATTACTTTGATATTCATAAAACTACTTGAGACTAATATCTTAGTATTCCACGGATTCATCATTCGGGTACCGAGATCTCCGAATAGAGCTCGAGACTTGCGGCACGGATGTGGACACCCTTTGTGTCCGGGCAGCGCTCGCCTTCTCTGCTCGAATTATTCTTCTTGCCCAACCAAATCTGATCGGATCCTGCTACAGCCGCTTTGGACAGTTGGATACTCCTTTTAGAAAGGACCTTATTGCAGTTATTGTCAGGCCTTGGTCTTTGAACAGGTTGTAGATTTTGCTGGTATTCCTCTCGCGCCAATCCCCCCCAATCCGACTGGTCCTCGTCGGGGAAAAAGCCACAACCCTCCAACATTAAGCAATACCCACTGGAAAACATCCATGCTCATCACACAAACATTTTTCAGATGTGGGAATCGAACCCACAGCCTAGGACGCAGAAGCAGGGTCACTATTCACTGCGCCACGGAGGCCGCCGTGGGTAGTACTTATTTGAAAGGTATAGATACTTTTACTCGTACAGTAAAGTCGTAACAAGTCGTTTAGTATAAATATATCAACTAGTATAACAAAACACAGCATTAGTCAAAACACTATCTATTATTATTTCATGCATGGTTATGATTATCCACGAATCAATTTCAATGACTATTGGCGAGGTATCCAGTACTGAGTACACCATTGAATTAATCACTTTGATGTCAAATGGAATTTGATTGGTAATCAAAACTAATTACTAACGTATACGTTGATTAGGCTACTGAATTAGCACGTTGACGATGCAAGTATGCACTCACAATGTGCAATCAACAATAATTTAGAAAATGGACATTTAATTAATTTATACTGCATTAAAATCCGTTAGGTAGGTGTGAAGAATCAAACGATTTTTTTTAATACTAAGAAGATATCGCTTATTACGAGCCTTTTTAAAGTACAGACTCACGCAGCGTGCGAAGGAGTGAGTTTTGTTCAGACTATCGTTACGTGAGCGAATTAGAAATCTGGCGATACGCAGAAGAACTAAATTTTCCCCATATCTCAATGAATAGGTCGAAGAGCCTGGACGTTTGTGCCTCAATGTCCTAATGGCGAATCTACATTGTATAGTGCAGTGTTGGTTTACCTCCCACTAAGTGGACCAAGAACGTCCAGCTGATTACAGGTAGATACAGACGGCTCAAGACTGGTCGATCTAGGCTATTGTTAGCACTATCTGTTAGCGATGAATAATCTATATATATTATTAGAAACATCATCAGAAGGGGTTAAAAGGCACGAACAGGAAAACAACATTAATCAAAATATCAACACATTTTAATTACAAACTTTCTAAAATCAAATCAAAATGAAACAATATGACGGTAATCACATAATTTACTCAACTATCATTTACATTTTATTACACTTTAACTTTTAACAAAATTAACTGGCAGCATAACTGCACACAAAGAGAACACACAAAATAATAATTACTTCACCATTAGGGCTTTGCTTATATAACTGCCCGTAACCGTTACTTTTTGCTACAGTCTACCACAACGACACAAAACCGGCACCTCTACAGTCTATGGTTCGCAATGCTGCCAACAATATATAATAACTTATAACGCTAAGCCCACCAATCTGCATAGATGGTCTGTGGTGGGTTAAAAGTTAACATTTTTAATTGAGAGACAAAATTAATTTTACGTTGAATAAGTTTATGCATGTTACGTAAAACCTTTAAAAGTAAACTCCACTGCTATCCCTGGCCTATGTTTAGCGGGGGATTTTTTACGGACTTCAACCACAACGTAAACCATCATATTTTCCGCTATTTATACTTAGGATAAGGCTTGTCTATACATATTAGATAAAGCTTCGAGGGGTGTTGTGAGTGGCATCCAACGGCCTTTTATATTTCGGAGTACCACATAACAAAAGGGATCTATTCGCTAAATCTATCCTAATGGTTTCAGTTTTTGGAAACATTTTCCTGCTATCTCTACGTTATACGGCATGTGATAAAACTTGATAGTCTTTTAATGTCGTGATCGCTGTGGTTAAATGTTAACGTTTAACTATATTTTTCATGTTATTTTTAGAACGGAGTTTAATACCAAAAGTTATATTTTATGGTGTCGATAGCTGTACTGTTGAGTATCGTTCTCAAATTCAAGAAGCTCAAGGTTCGATTTCTTGGACTTTTCTTATGTCCTCACGTAACACATGGTATACTCTTAATTGGAAGAAAAAGCAATTATTGCATATGTTAGAAAATGACATAATTAATATTAAAAAAAAACTGAACTTGTGAATCATAAATGCGGAAAATGGCCACTGAATGTAGCTGGTTTAAGACAGGTATTAAGAAGTTTTTATTAAAGTCATATCCATCAAGTAATAATAATGAACACAACTATTTTGATGTCAGACCATTTGCTTCCTATAAATCCTTTAATGACAGATTAAAATAATTCACAAATATACTGCAGTCGTTTACGTCTACAATGTGCGTTAATTTGAACGCACCGTAATAAACATATCGATGTACATACGGTCTAATATTTTAACCGCAAAAAAGGTCAACACATTCACAAAGGTAAAAATATCGCCATATAAATCCCCTTTAGTGGCGCAGTGTCGATGTTTCGAAGCAATAAACATGGGTGGCGGTCAATAAACAATGTCCTCGAACAAGAAAAGCTATTTATCGTTCAGCTAAACTGAGAGATGGCCGGAAATATTGTAAAGTGTCATACTCGATAAAGATTTTATGTTTACATTTTTAACCCTCGACGCAAAAAGAAAGATGTTATAAGTTTGACTTCGATGTCTGTCTGTTAGTGTGTGTGTCTGTTTGTGGAATCGTAGCTCTCAAACAGAAGGATCGACTGTAATGTGGTTTCAAAGCCAGTTTCCTGTGGTTCTTAGCTAAGTTTGGTTAATATCGGCCCAGCAGTGTAAAACTATCAACTCCAAAATTTCCCAAATGAATGATTTTTGTCATGTCGTACTCGACAGCAATGCACGGTATATACTGCTGAACACGTATTAGAGTAGGAGAGTAGTGGGTGTTGGCTCCAACTCCAATCTACTATAAGAGGAGAGGTCTAGCGTACTAAACTGTCTCATAGTGATGATACTCACAGGAACAAGATAAAGCAGGTAAAAACGCGCGGCATATCAAGTCATAGATAGATTGAAACTAAATACAGAAGAATAAAACATATACAAACATGTACTTATATTTAAATATACAAGCTAGAAAGTGGTTATATGGATACCTAGTATATGATAGGCGATGTAATATTATGTCGGGTAACAGACATCAAAGCCTCAATTTGGCGTACCATTCGGGACAAATCAAAGCATTTGACGTTCATCACGCCTACATTCCCTTTAATCTACAGATTCGAGATCGGTCGTACCTATTGGGAGCTTATTGTATTGTGCCGCCAAAGACAAATGAATAAGTTGAATTACGAAACGGAGTTATAAATGAGATATTGTTAGATTCTCTTTTGTGATGCTTTACATGGCACTGTTAGGGATAAATCAATAGGAAATCACAAAGGCAGATGGATTTCTATAGGCTCTGAACAATCTAAGAATAAGAAAAGTCACTATAAGTACAAAAGCTTATGAGTCAAGTACAAAATTAAGTTCATTAATTACTGCATTTTTGATACGGTATTAAGAATTTTTGGGAACCCATCAAGCTTGTAAAAAATGTAACGAGAATGAAAAAAAATGAAATTAATATTTGTATGTAAATTCAATGCAAAAAATTCAAATAAGTATGTTTTAAAGTAAATTGAAAGAATCTAATTAAACTATGTCTCCGTCTAGGAAATGGTAAGAGGTAGACTAAAGTAAGGAAAAGCACTTTAGGATCATTTGAATTACGGTATTAAAATTTCTTGAACGGTGAATGGAAAAATTTACGAGGAAAAGGACATATATTTTTAAGGAAAAGATTTAATGTTAAACTTGATTTGAAACTTAGCTTTTATATTGTTGACGGTACAAGCAGATAGTTAATCTGTTGAGTGCATAACTTACAAAGCAACTCTTACAAAGCATGTCAGAAGTAAGTACGTCTGATGCCGTCAACTGGTGTTTAGCTTAGGTGTTAAATTTTGAGTGTTTGTTAATAATTTATCAGCATTATGCCTCATTGGCCCAGTAGTTAGCCTATGTGACATCGGACTGGATCGGAGGTCATGGGTTTGAGTACAGGGTCGGTCTATAATTATTGCGTGAGTTTTTTTTTTATCGACTACAAGTTGGCCCTTGACTGCTATCACACCATGTTAAGTGATGATGCAGTCTAAGATGGAAGCGGACTAACTTGTCGTAGTAGTGGGACGAAAATCCACACCCCTTTCGGTTTCTACACGACATCGTACCGGAATGCTAAATCGCTTGGCGATACGTCTTTGTCGGTAGGGTGGTAACTAGCCACGGCGAAAGCCTCCCACCTGCCGGAAAGCCTCCCACCAGCCAATTTTTTTTCTTCTGTGATACTTTCAGGGAAGTTGGTGTTGTTAAACCCTTCTAGAATTGAACACGTAAAGCCATCGTTACCGACTACAATCATCAACATCATTCTGATGGTGATTGTTAATAAGTTCCAAAACATTATCACCCTAAGCCTGAAACCCACATTAGAGCAGTGTGGCGGGTATGACCGCCATATCCTCTGTATTGGGCTAATAATAATGACTATGACCTTTAGATAAATTGAGATTGCCGCAAACTCTATCTTAGGCGGTTCTAACAAAAAAATTCTTCATAAATCTCGCTAGGTGGAAGCTTAAAGGTTGTAAATCAGATGAGCCCAATTCCGACGGACCTAATAAAAATTTCAAGCCGTAGAAATTAGAGGTGAAGTTGGCAGAAGTGAGGATAATTGAAAAACCCGATCTCTCATTAAAATCTTTCGCCTCTGCCATTCGTATTGGGGTTCTGTAGTGAAACATTAAAAGCGCTGCGTGGCCGGTTACTCGTAAATCTTTTATTATTTTATTGTGGTATTATTTTTTTTATTCACTTTGTAAGTTGAATTTATTGATAAACGGTAGACGATCCTAGAACACCAATAAAAAAAAATACGTGAGCTTTTTGTAACATTGTACTGCACCAGTCTATCTGGCTTTCCTTTCCCTCACGCATACGGCAACTGTAGTCAAGCGCATCCTCTCTCACAGTTACCCTTAGTTCTAGCCATATTTAAGTTATCACTTCTGTCTTATAAAAAAATGGGTACAGCAAGGTATTTTTAAATACGCTATTGTGTGGTCCTAATAAATACAAACATTTTGTTACATTGTTTTGATGTATCTCATGTGGTTTTTTGTATAATATTATATAGACAGTAGGTATACATATAGCTAATGGGAAACTCGGCGGCTATGACGCGAGGTTCATGAGTTCGACCGAAAGTTGCTC
Organism: Mycalesis mineus; assembly: GCA_034621355.1. NCBI lineage: Eukaryota > Metazoa > Arthropoda > Insecta > Lepidoptera > Nymphalidae > Mycalesis > Mycalesis mineus. Next base: position 5,937,411 of record CM067894.1, on the reverse strand, counting down.
AACGCGGTTAATGAAGTCTTAACTTCAAAAAAAATAAATAATTTAAATGTAAGCACGATTCACCCTTGAATATTCCTAGACGAAGTTCATATCTCAGTCACGTTGGCTCGCGCACTTTTTACGACTCGACCAGAAATTGTGATTGTAGATAACGTGACATTTGTGCTTTAAATATTATTCAAGCGAAATATTTTAAATAGTACATGATAAAGTAATATAATATACATGAAAAAGTAATATTATTCGTAACCTACTATTTACAAGTACAAATATTTTTACCACTAAACCATTTTCTTATGCTGTTTAACCAACTACGTTTTTTGACATAAGTACTTAGTTGATTAACACGCAATCTAGCAAATAGTATATTGAAGTTTGGTGATCGTTAACGTGCTCTCTAAGGCACGGGGGTGTAACGCCATCAACTTCCCGACTACGAGCTTGCAATGTACTGAAAATTTCGTAGAAGAATGAATAATTCATAATTATTCCGTAACCCGACCCAGGATCTCGTGATCGAAGCTACATAGACCGATCAGGCAGTCCCAGACCAACGAGGCAGTTGATATAATAGGTTCCAAATATTGAAAGAAAAGTAAAAGAATCTTATTTCATTAGTGTGATAAAGCACCGTATTAAAAGTGACGTTTGTATCCCTTGCACGCGACACACGCTATGTATATTAGTGCACTGAAAACTTTAATGACCACTTGGCGTGTTTGTAACATTTTAGATGTTTTGCTGATAAATAATATAAATGGTGATAAAACTACTTGAAATTCACGGTTCTAACAAGGAACGAAGACAAATAAAAAAGTTATCTCTGACACACGCGGTATATTTACTAACTAGATGCGCCTTTTCTATATAACTAATGCAGAAATGTGCTTATTTAGATGAAATATGTGAGCAAATCGAAATCAACTTAAACCTGAAATATTTAATTATTGAATTTATTCAGTGATTCTTAGCAAATGTCTATGATTTATTTTATAAACAATAAAGATACAACACGATGGTAAAGGAGAATAAGGCCAGTTTCCTTATGTTTTCTTAACAGGAGAGGAGGTATTAAAGCTAGACTCACCTCGCTACTCCAATGGGCATTGGCGGGCTTGGAGTGATAATGTTTGGTAATTACTTTTGACCGGGACTGTATTTAAAGTACTCGCCGATGCTTGACGTCCATCATCACCAGTCATCATCCACTTTCTAACCCTATGTTGAGAATTTCTTTGAAAAATTAACACTCTAATTTCACAGCCTGACACAGGAACGAAGCCAGGACCTCATTCTCAATATCAACGTATGAGTAGACTGATAATTGAATAAAAATATTACTCTATATTTTTAATTCTTTGGCAGGTCTTGTATAAAAATTAAGTAGAGCAGAACTTTTTATTCCGATACATTAACTTAAAGTAAGTTTTTAGGTTCTTATTCGTGAGCTTTGTCGCGTGCTCTTTTATAGCGTGTATTATTAACAGTCATTATAGTCTAAGAGAGAGATCATCAATTTATAGAAGTTGAAAATTTTACAGCCCTTCATTGCTTTTATTAGTCAGGCAACTAGTTTAAATTGGAGCTTGGATCTTAGTTGCTTTGGGAAGTAAAGTAATAAAATAATCCGGCCCTCGGTCGTTCTGTTTTTTTCTTAGGGATATCTTTTCATGTAGAAAATATGAAAAAAAATGTACGAGCACACTGCTAATTTTATTGACTATAAATTTTAATTACAAGATTACACGTCTTCATGATTTTCATTCAAATATCTATTGAAGATGTTTTTTTAATAACTTTTTACACCTAATACTGACTAAATTTCTACTTTCATAAAATGAAAAAAGTCTGTTTCATTGCAGGCACTTGTCCTATTAGAAAATATTTCAATAGCTGGTCCGAAAATTGGCTGCCTCTGCTATCGCATGAAACTGATTAATAATGGTCAAACTTTGTGCTGCAATTTCGTGCTCACTTACTAAATACTAAATGAGTGAACCACTCATTTAGTTACTTTTATTAACTTATAAGTATACATAATTATATTTATGATATCATTATTACGTACCCATAATCCTATTAATATTACAAACGCGAAAGTTTATTTGTGTGGATGGATGTAAGTTACTCTTTCAAGTAAAATCTACTAAATGGATTTTGATGATACTTTACAAAAATACAGCATCAGAATAACACATAATTTTTAGGGGAACGGAAGTACGTGGGTAAAAACGCTGGTGTCGTTTAGTTAACCATAATAGTATTACTGGCATGCTGTTCGTCAGGTATATATATACCTCTATAGTATTCCAAATGCTTAGAGCAGACTGTTTTAATTTGACAAAAGCCGAAAAAGCGTCATCATAAGCTGACAAACCAGCATTTATAAAATGACGAATTTTTATCCGCGTCAGGCTCTTGTTCTATAACAAAATATTCCAATAGCTGGTCCGGGGAATTGGGTGCCGCTGGCTATTCGTACGAAACTGATTAATAATGGTCAAACTTTGTGCTGCAACTTCGTGCTCACTTACTGTTCACTCAAGATATTGAGTGACTTTTATTAACTTATGGGTATACATATACATAATTAATCATAATATTACTAGCGTATTTTGTATTTTAAAAGTTGTACTATTATGTGTACTGTGACAGTAGTCCAGATGTTTGGGATATACTGTTGCAATATGAAAACTGCATTGGCGAGTTGAGGGATTTTTTTCTACTCCCATTTCCTAAGTTCAACATCATCGTCATCAATATTCGTTTATGAAAGGCCCATTACAGGCTTCTCTCCTTATGAGAGGGGATATGGATATGGAGAGGATGGTGGGGGTGGCGAAGGCCCACCACGTAGTTCCAACGCGGGTTTGCGGGCTTAAGGAGATAATCTTTCATTTACCAACGATTACTATCCGACGTTGATGATAGTGACCAGGACGACTTAACGTGCTCTCCGAAGAACACCACCAACTTCCCTTGGTCCCTTGGTGGTTTGCAATGTACTGAAAATTTCATAGAATAATTAAAAAAAGGATTCGAACCCAGAACCAGCGAGGTAGATCATTTAGAAACCATAAAGCAAATGTGGGTTTATAGATATCTGAATAAACTCTTTTGTTTTCGGGGATAAAAAGTAGCCTATATATGAATTCAGGATATAATTCAATTCAATTTCTCGTAAGAGCAGTCGGGACATTAAGGTGTTACAGACATACATGCACACAAACATGCAAGCGTATTCATTTATAATATTAGTGATAATGAATCAGCTAATGATTCATGCAATGATTAATGATTCATGCAATAAATAAAATGCCTCTGAATATTCAGTTCAATATATAGAAAGCGGAAAAATAGAAGCTTTGGTCACTTTTCAATAGTCAGATGTTACATGACGTATTCACGTGTCCCCGTGTCGAAAAACGTTTTTAGCTGACGGCGAATTTATAGTCGAGTCGACTACGTGCGCGCTAAATTAGGTTTTTATCGGATGCACTATTTTCATTCATTATTTGCTTTTTTGCATTTAAGCTTCTTCAAATTGATGCTCACGATTTCGTAAGATTGAATCTTTTTTCAATATCTTTAGTTTTACGACAAGAAAAGTGGGCTGCATCTTATTCCAAACGATGAAGTATCTCAGTATCAAAAATATCATCCAATTTCATTTAGCTGTTCTCGCGTGATTGACTAACAAACATACATCAATCGATCGGATTATAGATCTTTATGCAAACTTTATGCAAACTTTTACATTGTTTAATTTTACTAGTAAAATCTGAAAAAATTTAAAAATGGCGAATCTCGTGCAATATTTGCAATCAGTTAAAATACGTGAAGTACCTATCTTTTACAGAATTTCATTCAATAAAAACAAAATCTAAAAACTATTGCATGCTATTTTCATTTCCGCATCCAATATAGATTGGAGAAAAATGTTGCGGCAAATCTGGCCCCAGTTTAGGCGGTATAGATGTCGACTTGTCCGAGTGTCAATTAGCTAACAGGTAGGGTCGGTAGGTGTCAAGTGCTGGTAATTAACTTGGGGACAGCCGGCCGGTAGGACGACCGGTTGTTATAGACAACTGTACGTAATTTTCTTGCACCGATTATTTTAGAATTTTAACATTTTTTACTAGAAGTTGTAGAGAAAATTTGAATGTTAATATATTACTGGTTGGTGTAGCAATAGGACAATTAACTGTTTCGTTAGCACAGTGGTTAGCCAGTGTTGCTCGTAACCATGAAACGGACATCAGTTGGAGTACTGGTTGACTTGTCCAGGTATCAATTAGTTAACAGGTAGGGTCGGTAAGGGTCAAGTGTGTAATTAACTCGGTGACAGCCGGTTGTTATACCGGTTGCTATCCAAGTCAAGTGGTTGGGTCCAAGGAAATAACGTACGTAATTTTCTTTGACCGATTATTTTAGGATTCACTAAAAATAAAATTATAATCCGACAAATATACAAAGTTACAGATACCTACAATCTTGGAGCAAGGGTCTCGAGCTTCTTTTCTGCAAAACGAAAGTTTGTATGAGCTACTATGGCGTTCCAGACGCTACCTTTTTCTGATCAGAAATATTTAAATGCTTATAACTTATTTTTTAACCGACAAAAAAAAATCGGAGGAGGTTCTCAATTCGACACGAATTTTTTTTTTGTATGACCACGCATAACTTTTTACAGAGTTATCCGATTTTGATAATTCTTTTTTTATTAGAAAGGGCATACTTCCAAAGTGGTCCCATTGTCATCATGTTAGGATCTGATGATGATGTCCTGGGGAAATTGAAGGAACTCTTCAAATTTTGGAGGCACGCTTACAGCGATTTCGGTCTTTGTCTCGGTATCGGTAGCTTTTTGGCTACAAGTGCCGTATAATATACTATGACAGTATAGTACGAGTACGTTACGTGGCTATAAATCACTAAAAAGTAAGAAATAAAAATTTTTAACAAAAAATAGAACCGACTCAAAATGCACTAAAAAGTAAAAAAAAAAACTGTGTCATTTAGTTGCTTTAATTTACTTAAGCATATCTAGGAGTCGGTGCCAAGGTTTCTACTTTAAAGACATTACCTAGAACCCATAAATTGCTTTACTACGTTGAATAAATGTTCATTAAACTAGCTGGCACCGACTTCATAGATATGCTTAAGTAAATTAAAGCATCTAAATGACAGTTATTTTTTACTTTTTAGTGCGTTTTGAGTCGGTTCTATTTTTTGTTAAAAATTTTTATTACTTGAGCATTTATCACTATCACTATTATCATTGTCATTATATTATGTAATTTCACCTACCATACGATTCAGATCGGAACACAGCAATGCTGTTTGACAGTTAATAAGCAGAGTGACAATAAGTTTTAAGCGAGTTTTGTGTTAAAAAGCTCAAAAGTAAACTTCGCCGTAAGGTAATGCTTTGCATAAAATAAATATTGAGGAAGGATGTAGAAGTACTTAAATAGAGATGCATTAGTTTATAAGTTTAGTAGTCAGTGGCTTAGTTACAAACTCCCCGAGTAGTTAATAGTTCGCCAACCAGACTTGAAACAAGTTAGACGCTGATTTCTGGGGCTGAGTTAGCAAATTTTGTTCCAGCGTGAACGAACGTAGCTTAAGAATAAGATCACATAGTATTGCTTGTAAATGGAAGGATCTCCGCATACCCTTAGGTATGGGAATGTGGCGTGATATTATGTACGTGTGTAGGTATAATACGGTACCTAATCGGGGTATGTTAAACTATTTTATTATTCTTTACAAGGTAGCCCTTGACTGCAGTTACATCTAATGGTAAGTGTTGATGCAATCTAAGATGGAAGTGGACTAACCAACTAATATTAAGCTGACGAAAACCGCTTAGTAATATATTGTAATTTTTAAGGCTTTCACCTAGATTGCATCATCACATCAGGTGTGATAGCAGTCAAGGGCCAACTTGTAGTTGAAAAAAAAAAATATATTGTAATTTTTAAGGCTTTCAACTTGAGAAACCTATTTTATCGCCAATATTTTTGTGTGTCTGTAGGCAACCTTAGACATTTTTGTTGAATTTCCGTAAATTTAAATTTTTCATTTAAATTTTATTTAAAGTCAAAATTAATTTATTTCGGTAGGTAGTTTAGTAGCACGTTTTATCAAAAACGGCTGGACCGATTTTGATAATTTAAAACGTTATATAGGTATGTATGTTTGTAGTGCCTCTCCCCTGAATTATAAGGTTTAAAATGGGATTGATCTAGATAAACATTAAAAATAATACTGAATGAAAAAAAAACAAATCTTAAAACTCCTGCTTTTAGTGATAATAGTTAAAATAAAAGAAATATTAAATTTTTTAATGTAGCAATGTAATTTCTTTTAATCTTTATACCAAGTAAACTAATGTTAATATTATATACTAATAGTATTCCTACTCTGCCCCAATAAAATTTTTTTACAAAAAAAGACGGTGAATGGAGTTTTCAGCTCATTAAATACCTACGTTATAGTTATCTCAGAGGAATTTTTCCCACGTCATTTCAAAAATTTAAAATTCCATTATTAGGTAGATTAACAATGAACCCATTGAACGGTCCTTTTACATTTTTATTTTATATATAAGGTATGTAACTTGAAAAACATGAAATTATTAAATAGATTTTCATGAATTTTCAAATAGAAATGAAATTGCCGGCTTATGCTCCTTGCCACGAGGAGATGAAAACGCGTGTGAAGTCGTGGACTTTTGTTAGTTTATATTATTACACTTTATATTATAAATTAATCAGATTAAACCAAATAAATCTACACGAATTTCTGTGTCGAGTGCAAACATACCTCGCAGTAATTAAAAACTCATTACAAAATACTGAAAACAGCTAGCAAATACTTTGCAACTATGTTCCGCCGTACGACTATAATTTAACTCTATAATTTACAGTGGAAATTACTGTTACAAATTTGGCTGCAAAATATTACCGGTTGCAAGTATCATCGTGTAAAATATGTGTCCCATTTTATGCTACTTGCATACATTTTATGACACGCACTATTTTCTCTCATTTTAAAGTGTTTGCTTTTTTTTGTAAATTATTTCTTTGTATACCCAGCTGAATTATATATCTTCAAACAGTGCGTGTTGCCGGTGAAGACCTACCGATCCGAGACTTGGTCGCTGACTGCGGGCTTCATAAGAAGGCTCAGGGTCACTCAGCGGGCGATGGAAAGAGCAATGCTCGGAGTATCTCTGCGTGATCGAATCAGAAAAGAGGAGATCCGCAGAAGAACCAAAGTAACCGACATAGCTCAGCGAGTCGCAGAACTGAAGTAGCAATGGGTGAGGCACGTAGTTCGAACAGCTGATGGACGTTGAGGGCCCAAGGTGCTAGATTGGTGACCCCGCACCGGAAAGCGCAGTGTTCGTCGACCTCCAACCAGGTGGACTGACGACATCAAACGTGTAGCAGGGAGCCGCTGGCAACAGGCGGCTCGGGATCGTTGTGTTTGGAAGTCCCTAAAAAGGCCCATGTCCAACAGTGGACGTCTACAGGCTGGTGATGATGATGATGATGAGTATTTAAATAGATGCTTTAAAAGCCTCGCAGGTGCAGCAGTATGCACGATGGATTTATAAGGCTTTTATAAGGCTCGGGAGATTTTCGTAATTGGTCTATTTGCGGCTCGCGGGAGGCTTCGGTCGTGGCTAGTTACCATCCTGACAGCAAAAACGTACCGTCTAGCGATTTAACATTCCGGTAAGATGTCGTGTAGAAACCGAATGGGGTGTGGATTTCATCCTACTCCTAACAAGTTAGCTTGCTTCCATCTTACATTGCTCAAGCTTAGACTCAAGAACTAACTTGTAGTAAATAAATAACAAAGTGGTTTTTGAAATGAAATGTAATGTTTATTGAACTAATTATACTATCATTAACTAAAGATTTGACAACTTGTAATTCATGCACGATATTTAATGGAATCGGTTAATATGCACTATCATTGTTAAACTCATTAACATTAAAGATTTCTCGCAACGACTGCAGTATTTAAGCGATAATTTCAATTTCATATTTCATCTTCCCCTTTTATTGCGTTACTTCAAACTTTCATTGTGAAGATACAATATCATAACGCAATGATTAAAAGGGAGAATGGGGAAAAGGGAAATACGAATAATGTGAGACCGCGCATTCCTCTAAATCGTGAACTGAGTTATAAAATATTAAATGTACGTATTTTAATAATACACAATTTTGTGTGTTTCTGTGTATCCGTGTACGATTGTTACTCCGTTACGCGTATACCGTCCCACGTGGGCGTGACTTGTATAGTTGTTTTGATAAGTTAGTTTAAGTTCCTATATAATATAATATAATAGTTTATAACGTGAACAGGAACTATGCGGATGGAACCACAGGGAAAAGCTAGTATTGAGTAATTGTACAAGTCGAATAGTAAATAAGTAAATATTATAAGACAATTACACACATCGCTATATAGCCCCAAAGTAAGCGTACTCATAAGTAGCTTGTGTTATGGGTGCTATGATAACTGGTGAATATTTTTATATATGTTATACATAAATACTTATAATATATAGATAAACACCCAGACACTAGAAAACATCCATGTTCATCACACAATCATTTTCCAGATGTGGGAATCGAACTCACAGCCTAGGACGCAGAAGCAGGGTCACTACCCACTGCGCCACTCGGCCGTTAAAATGATTATAATATAAAAAAAACAAAGAGAATAACATAATGATGGATGTTAATGAGGTTGATAAATAGTTGAAAATGAAATTTCCTGACAAGCTAGACATCCGAAATCTGAACCAAATTGAGTGGCGAGGCCGAGGGTTGAGATTAACAGGGAGGTACAATTTTATTAACATTTTTCCTTTTTCCGGCGGCTCGGCTCATTTCCTTTCTTGTAATTTACGACTATACCCGCTTTTGGTATCAAAAATATAGAAAAACATTTCTGAAACTACATTTCATACTATATTTACTAAAGAAAAATTGCTTCACTAAATATTACAATATGTTGTTATTTCGTATATCTACCGTTTTCTATATCTTTGTTATCTTTACTTATCATTTAACTTTAATTTTCACTTGAAACTTATATTCGTAAAATATATGTTAGGTATATACTTAAGTACTTTTCACGTGCATATGCAATGAAATTATAATAATATTATTAGACGCCCGCAACTTCGCCCGCGAGGAAAGCTCCCAGGTGATTTGAATTTTTCCGACACTTTCAACAATTATCGTCATTATCGTTGTTTATGTAATTTGACTGAATAACAGTCAAATTAAATAAAACATTAACAAATTATATTCTAAAACCTGCCTCAAGAGTCACTTTATCTATTTTTTGAAACCACATGAATATCTGTTAAGAAGTTTACGAGCTTTCCGCGTACAGACGTCTGTACCGCAAAGCGATTTTGTGTTCCGGTACGATATCTTGTAGAAACCGAAGAAGTGTGGATATTATCCTACCCCTAACATGTTAGCACGCTTTCATCGTAGATTGCATCATCACTTACCATCATCCGTGCGGGTGTGATTGCAGTCAAGATCTAACTTGTAATGAATAAAAAAGCTTAGCAAAATAATGAACAGAATTGAAAATATTCATATTATTTAAGGTATTAGCATAGGAGATTAGGTTTGGTAATATAAACGGAAAATTGATACTAACAAACGAATCTCTAGACAGAGTCATAAATTAGTTTCCCCGGTACTGCGCTTGAGCAGGGTGCAAACATCATTTGTGGGACTGAGTATACGATTTTATAATCTCATCCCAAAGGAAGTACTGGACTTGTCTTTAGAAAAATTTAAAAAATATGTTAAAAGCCATTTACTAAGTAAAGGTTACTAGAAAATTAATGACTTTATTAACGACAAAGATACTTGGAAGCAATCAGCTGTTCTTGCTACACACAAGACGGGATAACCAAAATTGTAATTTTTAAAATACAAATTGTAACATTGATTTTTAAAAAGAGCAACTGCTGAGTTTCTTGCCGGTTCTTCTCCGCAGGATCTGCCTTCCGAACCGGTGGTAGAGTCACTACGTACTGACAGACTTGACGTTTCAAAAGTGCTTGTATAACAGCCTACTTGAAATAAATGATTTTGAATTTGAATTTGAATCGGTGGCATGGCATTATGGCACCACTTTCATGTTAGCTCTATGTTTTCTATTTCATGTTAGACTATAGACATCGTCACTTAACATTATGTGAAATCACAGTCAACTTGTGAATTAGAAAAATAAAATTCTCAAAAATAAACGTGAAGACGTATAAAATACTTAAGCAAGCCGAGGAATAAAGTGAAAAATCAATATAAATAATATACATAGTCTTATGATGTTTATAGAAGGGCTTTATGTACAACAAATCAACTTAATCCTGTGATGTCTTTCAGAAAGAATTTCTTTCTATTCCTAAAAGGGACCCTTATTAAATGCAATACATTAGCATTAGCGGTCTCTTTAGCCTATTCCAATTCTATAAGCAAATGAAAGAATGGGTCCCCTAAGACTCGACGAACACGGTCCGGGTCGACGTTAATAGACACATTGATAAATCAGCCCACGCCTCCTCCGGCGCAAATGTAAAGAAAAACTTTTGATTTAATAAAGCTGGCTTTCGACGTAGCATGGCTAATGTCGTCGTATTTAAGACGCTGCGAATCAGAATTTGTGTACATTACATTTGAATTCTGCACTCGAAATTGTAGATCAATTAAAGTGAAATTATGCAATATTATGTACAATAAAATACGGCTCAGAGCCACTCAGCGGGCGATGGAAAGAGCAATGCTCGGAGTATCTCTGCGTGATCGAATCAGAATAAATAAAATAATTAGGTATCAAATATTAATAAGAAAATTTTTAATTCTATAAAATTTCGACATCAAACGTGTCGGGATCGTTGTGTTTGGAAGTCCCTAAAAAAAGGCCTATGTCCAACAGTGGACGTCTACAGGCTGATAATGATGATGATGATGACATTTGAATTAAATATCAATTAAAGTGAAATTATGCAATATTATCTACAATAAAATACGTCAGAATAAAAAAAATAATTTGGTATCAAATATTAATATTTTATTAGGTCAATTCCATTTAATTTGCTTAAATCTATTAATACACTAAGAGGAATAATTAAATATTCCTGTAATTAATTTATGCTAGAAATCTAAACAAATTAAAAATATCCTATATATCCATGCAGTTTAATTAAATGCATTATTTCTTTAACGTACAATCGCTCCTAGAATACCTATTCAAACTTAAATCGAATTTATATCTCCAGTCGGCGTACTTTGACAATTAGCAATAGAAATCCGTGAAAACAATACTTTTATAGATGTACTAAAGTAAGACTCAGTTAAAAGCAGTTTATTTTTTTGCTATACAATGAATAAACTAAAGACGTTCTCTGATACATAACACAGATTCAATAAACATTGAAGACGCTCATAGAGGGAAGTAATGTAAAAATTCTCCAACATTCTGTGCAGATGACGAACTGGTACTAACGCAAAGTTGGGCCATTATTAAATCTATTTTCGTGCAGCCGACGGCGGTTAATGTTTCAAGCTTATTAAAGGGAAAATTTTGTAATGACTTTTAATACAGCGACACGCTACCGCGGAACACGCGATTTGGGTCACAAAATATAAATAAGAATTTCTTAAGGTATTTAACAAGATGTACATTTATACGTTATTTGTTCTGTATACAATACATAATATATTATATACGAATAGCCATAAAAATACATATGCGGGGACGCGCATTGAAACAACGTGGTGCGTCTTGCTCCGTATCCCCTCTCTTATAAGGGGGCTTAGACTTGTAAGTGGGTCCGTTAAAAAATTCGAAGTATTTCAATACAATTTTGGTTTTATTACATACTAGCTGACGCCCGTGGCTCCGTCCGCGAAAAAGTTTAGTTTTGTAATAGTTAAAAAATTGTAGCCTCTACTCTTTCCCAGGCTCTAAATTATCTCTGTACCAAATTTCATTTAAATCAGTACAGTAGTTTTAGCGTGAAAGCGAGACAGACAGAGTTACTTTCGCATTTATAATATTAGTTAGGACTAAGATTTTCCGAAAATTAAAACGTCAGTTTTATTATATGAGCAATTTATGTAATTATTATTATCATTATCAGCCTATTAACGGCCCACTACAGGGCCATGCCTCCCTCCTTATAGGAGAGGGGATATGGAGCGTACACCCACCACGCTGCTCCAATGCGGGTTGGCGGGCCATTATTATTATATTATTTATGTAATTAATTTTATGTATTTCATAAATGAATTTAGATAAACATTTGATTTTCTACTTGCACCTGCTTGCTTCAAAAAAATTAAAAAAATAATTTTAGATTGTTCCTACAATGTCACTAAAGTATATATCGTATTATGTATATAAAAATTGAATCAAGTGTCTAATTCATTTTTGTATAAAATAACTTAGATATTTGAAAATAGAGATGAAATGTATAATTTGCAGTTGACGAACTTGACGTATCGCGTCGCTTTCAATCTGAATTGAGCCTAAATCTATTAGTCTAGTATTTAAATAAAAACCCTGAGGATTTAGACTTGCCCGAATTGACCCAGTTCAAAATAAAATACTGTATGATAAAGTACAATTTTTGCATGTATAATAACGTTAATCAAGTTTTATTTGGCGTTTCAATGCACATTTCACACGAACTTTTACGTGTATCCACTTGCAAGTTAATGACTATGCATATTATGATTTTAAGCTTTATTTTTTAGGTTCTTAAACTGCTCTATTATTTTTTATGAGAACCTAACGTTCCAAATATTGAATTATATGAAAAATTTACATTACAGATGTAATGTAAATATCACAGGATGGACCCGGCACCAGTACAGTGAATCCGTGGGATGCTACGATTTGTCTCGCGTTTTTCAGGTTACTGACATATTACAGATGCTGTAGTAGATGCAGATAAAAAACAAACCGATATTCCATAACTTTTTCGATATCAATTGATTCAATCAATCAATTCATCAATTGATCTGTCAGATACCTACACTAAAAAAATTTTCAACAAAAAATAAAAACGCTTTAAAGTAGAAAGTCTGGGTGGCACCGACTTCATAGATCTGATTAAGTAAATTTAAGTAAGTAAATGTCGTAGTTATTTTTTCCTTTTTAGTGCGTTTTGAAGGCGTTTTTATTTTTTGTTAAATTTTTTTTAGAGATTTATCGTCAACGAACATACGAAAAAACCTACTCGAACTAAACCATAATATTATCATTTATAACATTCCGACATCCCTGCAAATGTGCCTATAAAGTTTGAAGAGTTTCCTCGAGTTTTCGTAGATTTCATCATCGGATCGTGACTTAGTAAACATTAAACCAACTGGAAACTATAACCTTTCAAACTTCTCATTGAGACATATTAATCGAGCCCTCAGGTAGCGACTGTAAACTCAGCAGACCTTCAATGACAGTCACAGCCATCTAAATGTAAAGTTCTCAAAGCCGTTACGGAGCTTTCTTTACTGTACTTCTTCTTCATCACCAGACCCTCAATGATAGTCACAGCCCATCTAAATGTAAAGTTCTCATCAAGACAAATTAATTGAGCCCAAACACAAGGTAACTGCAGTAAATTATCAAGGAGTTCTCTTATATGTAGATCGGCTCCGTCATCAGATCGACTCCAGACCTTCATCAAATTGTAGTGCTTTTAAATACTTACCGGAAAAATTAACAAACTTGCTGTCCCTACAATTTTTGAAAGTTCCCGTCAGTTTCTTCAGGATCCCATCATTAGATCTTGATTTCCTTGTCAAGGTACTACCACCGGACTATTTCCTTTCCAACAAAAAAATATTTATGAAAATTGGTTCATAAACGACGAAGTTATGCGCGAACACACATAAAAAAAAATATATATATACGGTCGAATTGAGAAACTCCTTTTTTTAAGTCGTTTAAAAATAGATATAAACAATCATTGCTAAATTAAATTTTAAATATTAGATTTCTCTCGCCGATAAATATGGTATATTTCATCATTTTAATAAAATTAAAATATTAGAAACAATTAATACCTTTTCCAAATAGACTAGGGTCTAGTTATTCTGGTAGAGCCCCGCATAGTTTTTGCTTGACGATAAATGGCTTTTCTTGTATAAGCACGTTGTTTGTTGGCTACTCACATTGTAGATAGTTGTATAGTCACTTCAAGTCATATTTGCGTGCGACTCTATGTGTGAGTAATCTTTGTATACATTGAGTGAATTTGTGTGCGTGACTGGAGTTGCTTGGGCAACGACTGAAACGTCACTGACACACAAATAGAATCTGTATTACTACAAGCTCACGCATACCTAGCGCCACGCGCACTGATGAGCTGTACTATCTGTACACGGTCTAAACGCCGCTAAAGAGATTTATTACTACTTTATGTTATCTTTGCAAATATTCTGCCTTCTCCGTCTCGAAGTACATTGTTAATTGGTCGTTACGCAATGTGTTAGCCGAGTAAAAACGTTAGGGCTTACTTTCTACGTTGCTCCTGGTTGTTAGGATCAGGGTAATGACTTCATACGCAGCAAGGAAGCGAAAATGAAATCATAGTAATTAAACTGCTATTTATATCTATAAGTTGTAAACCTCAGAAAGGTTTTAAAGGCGAATATGAAGTTCGCAGACATATAAATTAAACTGACATGTGAAGAGTATTTCAAAATGATTTTTAAGATTTTATAGACCACAGCTTGCACAAAACTTGCTTGTTATAATATACTTAAATTATGGTAACATTTGAGGTTTCATGTTGTTGAACAAAAACCTGGTGGTGACAAGATGGCGTGTCCGCATCGGAAAGACACTACTATCCTATCATCATCATCATCATTATCAGTGATAATAGGGTTGGCGGGTGTTCATTTTTGATTCTTTAAAGACCACTATCAAGTATTGCTGACAGTAACCGGAACAGGCAGCATAACTTTCCGAGGCATAGAGGTGTAACACCACTAACTTTCTGACTTCCGGCGTACAATTTACTTAAATGAAAATTTTTCAAAAGAAAGAAAACTATGCGAGCTAACTATTCTATAATCCGAATCAGCATTTGAACCCGGGGTGTACCTCGTGATTGAAACATAGGCTAACTTCGAGAACGAGGAATGGCTGTTCTAATTATATTAAGCGGGTTGCAGGAAGACGCTGTCGCTTCATTTATAAAGCTTTTTTCCAGCTGTGATCATCCATCGAATTATGATATTAATTTCTAGACGCAGGTTTACAGATAATAAAATTATACCGTCAGAAACAAAGCAAATTAGCGTTATTAAAAGCCAGCGTATAAAAACATGATATTAAACCAATGATATTTTCATAAACATAAAAAATTTAAATCACAAATGAGATATCCAATATTCAGATACCTATAGAACAAAGTAATTAAACATTTCAAGATTATATGTTGAAACGTTAATTTGAAAGATTCTAAAGTGCTTTTCAGCGTTCCTGTCTACGTTTTACCTCTCACCAGAGTTTCTACGTAGACACAGATTTAATTGGACGTTTTGCGCTATCCATAGGGACTTTTAATGAGAGGATTCGTATTTTCACACAAACTGAAGAAAGTAAGATGGCATTACTAAAAATAATTCTCTACTAAAGAAATCATCATCAAATCATCACATTATCCTACTAACATTAAATGTGTCGCAGGGAGCTGCTGCCCACAAACGGCTTTGGACGTTGTATTTGGAAATAAAAAAAGGACTATGTCCAGTAGTGGACGTCTGTCAGCTGTTAATGAGGATGATAATGAACTACATCAGAGCTAGGCTTTGCTCCAAAAATAAAGCTTAGATTAACCAAGCTGTTCCAATCAGTTTAACACAACCAACTTCCCAAATCCAGGCTGATAATTCTTTGTGAATTTCTTGGAAGTAAGTTTTTTTTATCGACTACATGTTGGCCCTTGACTACTATCACACCTGATGTTAAGTGAAGATGCAATCTAAGATGGAAGCGGGCTAACTTGTCAGGAGTAGGATGAAAATCCACACCCCTTTCAGTCTCTACACGACATCGTACCGGAACGCTAAATCGCTTGGCGGTACGTCTTTGTCGGTAGGGTGGTAACTAGCCACGGCGAAAGCCTCCCACCAGCCAGACCAAGATAAATTAAGAAAAATCTCAATCTGCCCCGCCGGGAATCGAACCCAGGACCTCCGTCATATAAATCCACCGCGCATACCACTGCGCCACGGATGCCGTCAAAAGTAGAGCTCAATGTTTCAGTTGTTAACAAGACATTATGGTTATTATAATTAACATTTGATACTGATCGATATAAAAGTAAAAAAGTTATATGGCTGATGAGAGGCTTTGGCCGTGGCTAGTTACCTCCCCTGCCGGCAAAGACGTACAGTCAAAGGATTTAGCGTTCCGGTAAGATGTCGTGCAGAAACCGAAAGGGGTGTGGATTTTCAACCTATCCCTAACAACTTAACCCCCATATCAGATTGCATCATTACCATGATTGCAGTCAAGGGATAACTTGTACCTAATGAATAACAAAACACGATATTATCACATGCACAGGGTGCGAGTCCGTCGCTGACTGCATGATGTAGCCGCCTTAAGCCACGATTCGCGGTAAATGACATACTATATCTGTACATAACAGTCGAGTGTATAATGAGTGTGATCAGTCAACCGCGGAAGTGATTATAATTCACGGAACACATATTTCTGCGGTTAGTATCGGTACCAAATAATTTAGTGCAACGTCAAATTAAACCATGGGATTACAGATGATGTTTTGATTAACAGTGAGGATTAATTATGTCACCTGAATCAATAGCGCAATGGTGGATGGAACTGTTTGCTTTTAATTAGTTTGCCGAGATTCGAAGTTCGATACATGTTTTAGGATTATGGTTTCCTGTATTGCTAAATCTATGTGTATCTCATACATTTAATATTCAAATACAAATTGGTTTCAAGTTTTAAGCAAGCAATTTTTAAAAGTCAAGCCTGTCAGTGCATACTTTGTGACTCGACTATCGATTGAATTCTGCCGACAAGAGTCAGCAAGAAACTTTACAATTTGTTAATAGATTAATTTATTAAACATTCTTTTGTTTATTACTGTATCTCTTGCGATTACAGATAGAAAATCCCTAAAAAAGTCAATTTTAATTGGAGTAGCGCGATGGAAATAAGATCCTATAGAAAAAGAAGAGGCAGGTGCTGGTAATGGTGATTTAATGCTATTAAAATAATTATCAAGATTTAATTTTGTGTCGGTTTTATTTTTATAAATTTTAATTTTTATTGGGATACATATTTACTTTTTACATATTCATTTTTACTTGCATGGACGTTTTTCGTGACATAGGTATGGAAAGATAAAACAAAGGTATAATAATTGTATTAGGAATGTCTAGCTTTACAAACGACAGTGTTTGGGTTTGATTCCAAATTGGATCTATTTCGGACTAAAGCACATAGTAAGAAATTTTATAGTTTTTAAGTAATAACTCACTTAAATCTACATTAGGGAGATATTGACATAACCCATACGTTAACACTATGTAAATACCATGTTATTTTTCTGGTTATATTTTTAATTTTTACCTTAAACTTTACTTCATATAGGTAGTAACAAATTATATAGATAGCTACAGCTTTAAGTACGTATATTCACTTACACAAATTGAAATTATTCAAAGGAACGAGCTCTTCACTTATAGATATTATCAGACCAAACACATCTTCAATCTGATATAGGTAGCCCTTATAATGATAGTTTTCACTTTACATAGATTGATTAAATTGCGGTTAAACTACTGAATATAAACGATTCACTTATGTATATTAGTCTTCAGAGAACATCAAGTACCGTCCTCAGAACAGATTGACTTGTGATTGGTCTGTTTAAAATGCGGGCACAGTCAGGAACTTTTGAGTTTGTTTTCGCTTTAATGCGAGAAGTTAAGGCATTCGGCCTAATCGAGCGATCCTAACGAGTAAAGTCCGGCCGAAGTGTTGTTACTTGATTACTACTTGTTTCTCATTAAATGTTTAACTGACTCTGATTATGATGACTTTATTAATATTAACTAAGTGGTTCAGTGGTTACATGTGTGTGTTTGGAATACGAAGTCCTAGGTTCAAGTCTAGGTCGGACTGAACTCTCAATCCGGAGTTTGTACCTAAGTTGATACAGCCTACTGCACCGGGAAATTCTTTAAACAGTCGTTATTGGCTATAATCATTAATCATCAGATGTTAATGATAAATTCTCTATGTGATCTTTACTTAGTCAAACAGTATCACTCTGCTAACGTACATTGGAGCAGCATGGTGAGTCTAAGCTCCATATACATAGTAATCCGAATATACAATTAAAATAAACTAAAATTACTCGTAACTTAAATATAAACGTTATCATTTACTGTTTAGATCAAGTAGTTTTGTACAGTACATGCTTTAAATAAACTTAGAACTAAAGATACAACTAAAAAGTCTTGAAAGAAAAGCTAAATTAAATAACTAATACAAATCATCTCAGCTAAAAAGGTTACTGCCTCAGCAAGTTGCTGCAATGTTTGCCACTTTAGCGCTGGTTTTCAGGCATAACCTTAAGTGGCATCACATGACACGATAGGGACAGTTTAGAATAAGCAATTAAAGAGTACTGGGACAAAAAAAAAAAGGAAAACATAACTAATTATATAAACTACAAAACATAAAACATATAGAAAACATCAATAACTACGTAATTTGGTTACTTAATTTTGTTATTATACTCGTATAAAAACTCGTTTTCGGCCTTTATTGGAAAATTTTCTGTTGTTCTAAGAAGTGTTTTTTTAGTGTTTCTTGTGTGTTTAATTTGACGACCTCCGTGGCGCAGTGGTATGCGCGGTGGATTTATAAGGCGGAGGTCCTGGGTTCGATTCCCGGGGGGCAGATTGACTTCTATGTCTTGGTCTGGCTGGTCTTTGCCGTAGCTAGTTACCACCCTACCGACAAAGACGTATCGCCAAGCGATTTAGCGTTCCGGTACGGATGTCGTGTAGAAACCGAAAGAGGTGTGGATTTTCGTCCCACTCCTAACAAGTTAGCCCGCTTCCATCTTAGACTGCATCATCACTTAACATCAGGTGTGATAACAGTCAAGGGCCAACTTGTAGTCGATAAAAAAAAATTATACTTACTAACAAAAAGTTTGTATAGATGTTTGTTATACTTTTACGCAAAACTACTGAATGGATTTTGATGGAACTTTATAATAATACAACTTACATATCAGAATAACACATAGGCAACATTTTATCCCCAAATTCCCACGGGAACGACAACTAAAAGAGTGAAACTGCGGGCGGCCTCTAGTTAATAATAATTATATCTAGTGATTGAATCTAAACATTGATATGTTTAGTTTGATTCCATAATAATTAGTATTGTATTATTTCTAATTAGACTTTGATCATTAGATTAGTGTTTTGGTGCGTATTGCTGAAGGGATTAACGGTAATAATTAAAGCTGTTCAGATATGGCATCTATTATTACATGATTATACGACGTAAGTATCTCGTGCTTAGGCTATGTGGTTTTGGACTGGGTTCTGGACTTAGACTCTAGGCTTTTCTTTATCCTCAAATTTTTCCAGTAAGAAATCTAAGTACGTAAAGTCAGTGCTAATAGAAATCGTTAAATGAATTGAACATTATTACTCTAAGCCCGCATTGGAGCAGCATGATGGGTATATCTCCTCTCCTAAAAGGAAAGAGTCCTAGTTCTGTAGTGTGCTCTTAGTGTGTGTTTATAATATGAATTACCTGTATTGTGCAAAAGTTATTATAAACCTAACCACCTTGTTTTGGGGCTAAGATAATTTTTGTGAGTCAGAATCAAAGAAAGAAACGTTTCATTTCATGTCCATTTCATCCCGCGCTACAGGCTAAGCTGAGGAGAAATGTGAAGTGTCCTAGCTCTGTAGTGTGCTCTTAGTGTGTGCTTATATGATGATTATATCATAATATGGCAGTTAGATCAAGGGTCAGATACGGAAGACGGTAATTCTTGAGAGGCCGTGTATTGTGCAGAAGTTCCTCTTTTTGGAAACCTAACCACCGGTTGTTTGGGGGCTCAGGAGTACGGGGCTATTTTTTATCAAGTGTTTAATAATAAGTTTATTTTTATGAGCATTATTAAAAATTTAAAATTAAGTAAAAAATTAAAGAGATATAAAAATGTTTATAATAAATTATGACTGTACGTATTAGGGTAGTTAGGGTGAGAAATTTTAACTTCAGAGTGACTAAGATTTGCTCGGCTTTTCTTTATATAGCTACTCATATTTTTAAAGAGAGCAGAAACGCCATCACATACAGTTATTAGGTAACATAATTTTATATATACTGTTATAAATATATCAAAAATATATTATTGGGGTCTTACGGTTTGTCCCTCATTTACATAGAAAAATAGTTATAGATTGATCGATTTCGAGAATCATATTAGATCAGATAGGTATTGAAAAAAATACAGTACATTTTGTGTTTAATCAGATAGCAGTTCGGTTGTGGGCTTGTCCGTGAATCAATTAGCTAACAGCTATTCGGCAGGCGGCAGGTGTCAAGTGCTAGTAATTAACTTTCGAAAATCCTCCCGTATGCGGTGTCTAGACAGTGGCACTCGGCACCGACTGTAATCCACCAGTTTACACATGTGGCTGCATAGAAAATACATTTTATTACAATAAATCATTTATTGGCGATTATATTTAACGGCTTTAAACCTTCAAGCAAGTACGCGGGCATTTGTAGCAAAAACGTTCGCGTACAATTGAAAAGACCTTTTGGACATTTAATTATAATTATAAAATCATTTATTTTTACAGATTTGCTCTCCATACATTTTTTTCTCCAGGTTTTATCTGCAATCAGTCGACAGACTATAAGCAGGTTTGTGGCTCTCCATATTTAAAATATAAAGTGTCAAAGTCATCAAGATGGAAGCGGGCTAACTTGTTAGGAGTAGGATAAAAATCCACACCCCTTTCACACGACATCGTAATGGAACGCTAAACGTCTTAGTTGCAGAGTTGTAACTAGCCACGACCGAAGCCTATTGATGACTTTGATACTTTATATCTTAAATATGGAGAGCTGAACACCGACATTCTACCGGAACGTTAAATCGCTTGGCGATACGTCTTTGTCGGTAGGGTGTTAACTAGCCACGGCGAAAGCCTCCCACCAGCCAGACCAACACAAATTAAGAAAAATCTCAATTTGGCCCGCCGGGAATCGAACCCAGGACCTCCATCATATAAATCCACCATACCACTGCGCCACGGAGGCCGAACTTGTAATAAAAATAACGATAATTTAAATTTTAAAAAATATGAATAAATCTTAATTGTATTCAACACACAGCTTCAAGACACTTTGTATACCTACTTAGGTATACAATTATTTGATCATTAAAAGCATGTCGCACTGGTAAAGTTACAGTGGTGGATAATTACTGTTTTCGTGTAGTTGCCAGCTCCATATTGCTGACTTATTATTGGAAAATTTTGTAATGACTGCTAATGTAACGACACGCCACGACAGAACACGCGACTCGGGTCACGAATGAGAATAAGAAGCCTGTCGCTCAAGCCTCAATGCAATTTTTATAATGTTTCATGCAAATAAACGTATAATGCATTCAATATAATAGATTGACACGTATATATAAAGTATACAGTTTGTAAGGCAATGTCTGCATAAATTCTTATGCATACCTAGCTTTTACAGCAATGTGCTAAAAGTAATTTTATTTCATTTTCCTTAATTGTATTAACCTCATTTAATTTTCTTGCAATATTACCTAAGTATAATTATGAATCTTTTTTAGGTAAAATGCCGTATATTGAAGCATTCTAGATTATATTATTATTCGTACTAGATTCCACGGCGTGAAGTGTTATTGGAATACGTACACGCACTTAATATAAAACCATATAATCCTTATTATCAGCCTATTAAAAACGCACTACATGGCCAGGCCTCCCTGGGGATATGAAGCTTATACCCATTAGGCTGTCCATTGCGGGGTTAGCGGGTTTTGGGTGGTAATGTTTAGTTTATTAACGTTCATTATCATCAATGGTAGTGACCGGGACCGATGGCTTAATGTGCTCTCCTAGGCAAGAGGGTGTAGAATAGCCAATTTCCCCACTCGACCTAGAATGTACAGATTTCTTATACAAACGTAAAACCAAGAATTTTTCCACGACCCACCCAAGATTTGAGGTCGTGATCGAAGCCTTACAGGCTAACTATTAGACCAAAGAGGCAGTATCTTATGTAAACGTAATATAAAAATATTTTTATGCAATGTTACCTATATAAAGAAAAATGTTCACCACACTCGCCTTGAAGCTCAGTTTGGTTCAAAAAAGCTTCTTCTAGGCGTTTTTTACTGTCCTTCACTGCACATTAATTATTTTGACAATTTTGAAAATTTGGTTGAACTACATTCGTCAGCTGTCGATCACACTATTATTATGGGTGACTTTAATACTTGCCTCATAAAAAATGATCATCGTTCGAGACGCTTAAAGTCTATAGTTAATAATTGTAATCTTACTTTACTCCCAACTCAAGCTACCCATTTCTTCCCTAACTGTACACCTTCCCAATTAGACCTTATGATAGTTTCCTCTACTAACCTTGTTGACAGTCATGGACAACTTCCAGCGGAGGCCTTTTCTTACCACGATTTAATCTATCTAAGCTTTAAGATTCGTCCACCCAAGGCTAAGCCAAGTATAGTTATGCGCCGTAGTTTTCGAAATTTTGATAATGAAAAATTTATGGAGGATCTCAATAACATCGATTGGGATTCTATTCTTGAAGCTTCAACGGTAGATGATAAATTGAATATTTTTAATTTCGCAATTGACCGAACTTTTTGACGTACACGCTCCATTACGACCAATTAAAATTAAGCATCTACCAGCACCATGGCTGACAAATGATATAAAAATATTAATGTCTAGGCGGAATGCAGCTAAAAGTAAGTACAAATTGAATCCAACTGATACAAACTTAATTAAATACAAAAAGCTTCGAAACCGGTGTAACAGAGTGTGTCGTGATGCTCAGCGGGAATATATCCATTCGTCCGTTGATCAGAATAATTCCGGTAAAACTTGGCAGTTTCTAGCTTCCCTTGGGATTGGCCGTCAACGCCAACAAGTATCGCATACCGTTAATTTAGAGGATCTCAATAATCATTTTGCCACTGTTTATTCATTTGACACACTTACGAAACAAGGTACGCTTAATCACTTAAGATCATTGCCAACTCACGGTGGTCCAGAATTCCATTTCACCCCTATCACTGCTGATGAAGTTAAGAAGCATATCTTTGCTATAAAGTCAGATGCAGTTGGCTGTGATGGTATAAGTAGGAAAATGATTATTACTTCCCTTGACTGTATCCTACCTGTATTATGTCACATCCTGAACTTTTCATTATCTTCTGCTTCTTTTCCATCCTCGTGGACTACAGCCTACGTGGTTCCAATTCCAAAAGTCTATAAACCTTCAACTCCGTCTAATTTCCGTCCTATTTCTATCCTACCATATGTTTCTAAAGTCCTTGAACGTCTCATACATGAGCAGCTTAACCTTTACTTAATTCGACATGATATTTTGAGTCCAGTTCAATCAGGTTTCAGGTATGGTCACAGCACAACAACAGCCTTAGTTAAGGTCTGCGATGATATCCGCGTAGCTATTGATAATAAATTCCTCACCGTTATTGCACTTTTAGACTTTAGCAACGCATTTAACACCGTAGACTTTGATTTACTGTTGGCTATTTTGAAGATAAGCGGTATGTCCCCGTTAGTAGTTAATTGGTTTGAGACATACTTGTGTAATCGTCAGCAATGTGTGCGATACGATAATAAGGTATCGTCGTTTATTTCACTTCACTCTGGGGTACCACAAGGTGGTGTTCTCTCTCCTCTTCTCTTCTCTGTCTATATAAATTCTATTTCATCTGTCATATCCTCATCATATCATATGTATGCTGATGACTTACAAGTGTATTTATCTGCACCAGTAAATGAACTTCAGAATGCAATAGAACTCCTCAATGCCGATTTAAATAAAATTAGTGCTTGGTGTCGTTCATTTGGCGTCCAAGTTAATCCGCATAAATCTCAAGTAACTATAATAGGTTCTTCTCATTTCATTTCTTCTACATCTTTTGAAACTTTACCGTTAGTTTTATTTGATGGTACAACTATACCATTCAGTAGTACCATTAGAAATTTAGGTTTAATTGTAGATAATACCATGTCTTGGGCACCGCAAGTCTCAGAGGTTAGTCGTAAGATGTTCTCAGCTATCGGATACCTTAACCGCCTAAAAAACTTTTTACCAATTAAAACTAAAATTCTGTTAGCTAACACTTTGTTGTTGCCAATTTTAGATTACGCAGATGTCAGCTATTTGGATTTGTCAGAGACCTTACTTAATAAGCTTGAAAGATTGCAGAACTTATGCATTCGGTTCATCTTTGGTCTACGTAAGTATGATCACGTGTCCCAGTATCGTGCTCAATTAAAATGGCTACCAATCCGTTCCCGTAGAAACTTACATGCTCTCTCTCTTCTTTATTCCATTTTATATAATCCTAAGACACCACCATACTTGAAAGAGCGATTCCACTTCTTGGGTAGCAATGTAGAGTGCTATTTGCGTGCCAAGGATGATAACCGATTGCGATTTCCTGTCAGTCATACAGCGTATAAAAATTCATTTACTGTAAAAACCGTGGCACTATGGAACGATTTGCCAAGAGACATACGACAGTCTGTATCGTTAAACATCTTTAAAGATCGGTTGAAAAACTACTACTTATCAAATATACTTTAATTTTTATTATATAAGTAGCTGTATATGTATGTATATTTATATAATATAGTATGTATATATATTTATATGTTTAAACTATTTGTGTATTTTTATTGTGTAGGCCCAATGTATATGTAGGTATATTTTATTTTTTTTAATATATATACATTATTGCACTATCCGTTTTCCATAACTTAGAGTACTTCAATGAGGGTTGTCTGGAGGAGATCGCTTTTAGCGATAAGACCGCCTTTGTACATTTTATTTTTATTTTGTTCTGCTTTTGTGTCTCTGTATCTTTTAAAATGTGCAATAAAGAATTTATCTATCTATCTATCTATCTCGCCTTGTTGAATCAGTCGAGATAAGAAGCGTCTTTATCCCTTTCATGTCTGTCTTGTAACCATTTTTCACGGCTTTGTTGGGTCCGCATTTGTTATTAAGGGTGCCGCTGACGGAAACTATCCCTCCATTTCTTAGACAGTTTAATATATCAGTTAAAACGTGAAGTCCCCCTGCATTATGCCATTGGAGACATTTTGAGACGAGTGCTTCTGATAGGATGACATTCGCATGAATTCCTTAGGATGGGGTGACTTTATCTGTAGTAAGAATATTTACAAATTGAATTTTTCACTTGCAAAATTGAGACCATTTTTTTATTCGAAATTCTTTGCTATAGAATTGTATTTCTTGTTTTTAATTTTTCGGAGGTGTGTATAGCCGAATTTTAAATTTTGTGCGTGTTGTCCTGTTACGTATCTGACGGTTAAAATCTGATTTTTTAAATGTTGAATACTTCAGGTATTATTTGAGCTACTTGCCATGTGATCCCCAGAGCATTTATTTTAAGAGACTTTAAACTTTTAGGTGTTTCCTAATAGTTTGGATTTGTTTTAACAGGTAATGTACGTAACAGACAAACAAATCCATCAATCAATGCTAAAGTATATTATAACTGGAACAAGTCCGTTTATTTTCTCCTAAGAATAATTTGAGTTTCCCTTATGAAATATATTTATAAAATAACCCACGAGCATAATTTTAGGTATGCAGATGGTTGTTAATTTTTAATAATTATTTGAAACTTTCCGTTTTGAAAAATAAACTTAACCGTAAAATATAATTTTATAAATATTTTTATAGGTCATCATCATCATCATCATCATCATTATCAGCCTATTAACGGCCCACTACAAGGCCAGGCCTCCCTCCTTATAGGAGAGGGGACAGTCCTAATAAAATGAGTTAAAACATTTAAACGAAAGAAATTGGGCTATTGGTTAAAGTAAAAAACAAGTATCACAAAATTCATAAATAAGGAAAAGTGAAATATAAAAATCCAAAAGCTTCTCTTAATCAAAAAAAAAATCAAATCAGATCCAAAAGATGATTTAAGTCTAAGAGATCAAACAAGATAAACGACTCCATCCAAATATCGCATAAAGAAAATTGGTTCGGTGCAATTTCGGTAATGCACGAGTCGACTCGTACCGGATAAAGCCGGAGTTGGGACTTTTGATTGAGAAGCGGTGCTAGATATTCCCAGCTATATTTAGATACCCCAGAATATCGTATTGGGAAAACTTGC
The DNA here is from genome assembly GCA_034621355.1 of Mycalesis mineus. Taxonomy (NCBI): domain Eukaryota; kingdom Metazoa; phylum Arthropoda; class Insecta; order Lepidoptera; family Nymphalidae; genus Mycalesis; species Mycalesis mineus. The sequence goes on along the minus strand of CM067894.1, from coordinate 5,910,842 downwards.
CTAATGATTCTGTGACATTAATATTGCCGTTGAAAATCTGTTTATACTGTCTACTTTTAGTTAGATGCGGTTTTAGTAGTATACATACGTTCTCTTTTTTATTTATTAATTCCAGTACCCTTATATTAGGTGTGAAGCTGCTCCAAGCAGTGGCGGATTTATAGATTTGCCGCCCGTAGGCTATTCAATTTTTGCCGCCTCTAAATTTTGATATCTTAGTCCACAATCATATAAATTTTCTATCAATAAAATTCCAACTTTATAATTTGTGCCCCATCATCCTCGTTACTTCAACTTTTCCCATATAGTTATTATTATTGAGAACTATGGTACCGTGTTAGATCCTTGATTATTTTTACAGCAAAGAATTATCAAAAAACATTATTTTAAGGAAAAAATATCTCAATCGTATACCACTTTTAAAGTAAGGCAAGGTATGACTTAAAACTATACAATACTTACAAAATATGAATTAAGCTTACGTAAAAAAATACATTTGGCGAACGTTGATTAACATTTATTATTACACTCACACTTTAAAAACAATACAATAAATATATCTTTTCTTTATTATTTGTTAGCATTATGATTTAAGTAAAATTATAAAAGCATTACAATACTTTTTTGCGAGACTTTGAATTCGCAAAATCATTTATTATATCGTCGTACGAAATCTTGTTCATTAGCTCTGACTCTATGCACAAGAGAGCTAAAGCGTTTAGCTTTTCTTGACTTAAAGTCGATCGTAGGTAGTTCTTTACTCTCTTCAAGCAAGAGAAGCTTCTTTCACCTGAACAATTTGCCGCTGGTGTACAAAGAGCCATACGAAGTGCTATATCCAAGTTTGGATAAATGTTTCCTAGATTCTGTTCTTGCAGGAATGAAGACAGACTTATTAATGATATAAGATATTGAACTAGTTTTTTATTTAATAAAAATAAGTCAATTTTAGTCAGTATTTTTGTTAGACTATCGATATTATATCGATTGAATTGGGTAAGCAGATCTCATAATTATTAGGTACACGGAGAAAAAATTATAGCAGTTATCAGTGAAGAATATATGTAAAAATTACTAAATTTCGATTATAATATCGAATCGCGATATTCTAAAAGTTCATAATCATTAATGTATAATTAGTAAAGCGTTTGGGAATTGTCATGCAGAGATGTTAAAATATTTATTAATTAGCACTGTATATGAGAATATTTCGATTTTTGTTAAATATTTCAATTTCTCTCCAATTTTCGAAATTCGTATAATGTGTGTGTATAATAATTTTTTTTTTTATTTGTAAACCGAAATAATAAATTTATGAAATTTTGCCGCCCCTTAAAATTTGCCGCCCTAGGCTCCAGCCTACTCAGCCTGCTGGTAAATCCGCCACTGGCTCCAAGAGATCTTGAACATTCTCCTATATATCCACATTTCGAATGCAGCTTACTTACTGATTATTTTTTATAAATTCAAGTTTCGCAGCCATAGAGTTATATAGAGTCTTAGATATATATCTTATAATATATATATTAGATATTAGATAGATATCTTATAAAAACTTTTAGCTTCTACCTGGCTGGCTAATTAAAGTAAGGCGAAATTTATGCCATAATTTGGTATATAATTGATTAATAAATATAACTTGCGTTCGAGTTGGACGCAATCTCATTGTGGTTTAAATTTTAGCCATAAATTATGGATTTGTAAAAAATTAATTATATTTTTATTACTATTACTTTATTAGTAATTATATTTTTATTACTAACTGTTTTGTAATTAAATAATTTCACATAATTTTGTTCTTAAGTTCTTAAAATAAAGACCAACCGAGAAAAATTTTCGGAAAACTAAATTTTGTCAATGGATGAATCCAAAAAAGGAAAAAAGGTATCGCACAGTTTTTGTTTTATTTGCAGCAATAAAATGGAGGAGTAAAACAAAGTAACAAGAATTACATACTCGAGATATTTTTGTAATATTGAAATACAAGTTCACATAAAAGCTACTGAAATCCAAAGTGCCCGAGGCTTACAACTTGAGTTTATAAGAAGAAGGCACAATTCTTTATCCGTCGAATTTTTTCGTACAGCTCGTTAAGACTTTGACCAACTTCCACTGCTTGAGTAGATGTTATTTCATATCTAAAAACAGAATATATACAATTAAAACAAAAGTAGCAACGTTTAGCATATTTCTACACGTAACTCTACATATAAAATTTTTAATTTAGAATATTTTTTATTGTTGCGTACAAAATATTTTTTTTTTAAATTTTGACAGGAGATATAAGTTTTCGTGATATGCCGGCGAATATCAAAGAATTATTGTTTTTACATGAACAGTTGACGGTCTGGACTCCTGATACCTTCTAGAGACACCACGGTGCGATTTTCATAGTTGCCTACCGTACTTACCTATAAATAATAGGAGTATAAGCTAACAAACTTGCAATTTTTATGTAACGACGAAGGTCTGGCCATACAGGCTCTCCATCTATATATCTTATGTATATTGTCACATTGTCGAGGTAGAGGCACCTAACACGTAAGAATCTACCATAAACAAAGCGCCGCAAGGCAAAAGCAAACAACTTAAGCCCCTCTTAATAGAATTTTGACACGATCCCACCTTACGGCGCAGTAAAGATATTTTACTTCGCTTGTTGCAAGCTCGGAACTTTCATGAGTTTTCGTACAATGTAAGATAAGTAAAAGCCTCTTCTATATTTATGATTATATTTTTTGATGATTTGTTTTATTTCATTCTTTACCATAATCTTTATATCAGCTGATAAAGTATATTGCAGGACATGGGCGTTTTATAGAGACTTGGGGGGACTTCCAAATTAACGGTCTTAACCACGAGTAACCAGGGGCGATTTTTTATATAGTCTGTCAACTTAGTCCTATTTGACTAATACGTTTTAGAATTGATCCTTTTCCAGTGCAGGGTCGCTTTTCCAACAATTTGGAATCCATACATCCATCAACTGTTTCCCCCAATCGTTGCAACTTTAGGTTTGCTATTAAATGTCAGTTTAAGTTCTTTAAGACCTTGTGCCCTTTACTACTTTGTAACTTAAGTAAGGCGTAGGTGCAAAGCAAGCCACATGTTGTGCTTGCAATTGACCGACAACCATATCCTTCACACATGAACACAGCAATGCCGCTTGGCAGTAGAAATGTCCATTAATATTAGCAACTCTTTCACGAAAACTTTACTAATAGAAAGTATAAAAAGGAAAAGTAAAAAAATTAAAATGGAAAAAATAAAACTTAACATTAACCTTCCTATACCCGCGTATTGGTCTGTCAGACCGACATTTTCAGTTTGCGTCTTTTTCTTATTAACGGAAAATGTTAGCACATTGGGCTCACTGCTAGCTGCGTGAATCGTCGCCGGCGTCTATTTGGTGTGGTGCAAGCGCTTGCACGTGTAACACGTGTGCCAGTACACGACAATGGTTGGTCCAGGAGACCGATGCGGGTATAGCCGTTACAATTTTAGGTAAGCGCTGTGTTTAATTAGTCCTATAATTTTAATGATTTCTTATATTATTATTGGATTATTATTTTATAATATACTTTTAAACTACTTTTAGGTTAAATTATCATCTCAAAATGGACGAAGAGCGAATAAGATTGATTTTAGAGGAGAATGACTCAGATACTGACTACGATGACGGAAACGATAGTGATTTCGAGGAACATGTGGCAATAGAGGCTTAAATAGCGATACTAAATAAGAGGGAGATTCTGACAGCGAAGTAGAGGATCGAAGAACTTTTAGTGACTACTATCTCGGCAAAGATAACCAAACAAAATGGAATAAAACTGCTCCGTCAATGACAGTAAGAAGACGTGCTAGAAACATTGATTTTTTATAGTCTAATGAATGTGGCAGGAATAAATTTGTACTTCATATATGTCCACAATAATCCCATCAAAAAATCATTCGCAGATCATTTTTGGAAGCTCTATCTCATATCTCATAAATCCACATCTGAGGCGACGTAGTACAAACACACATTTACCAAGACTCATAAGACAAAGACTTGCTGAAATTTGTAAATTAGATGATCCAGAGTCCACAACTACAACAAATAATAATAAAACGGGTCGTTGCTATTATTGCAGCTCCAAAAAAAAATCGCAAGTCATGATATAACTGCACTGCTTCCAAGAAATATTTTTGTATGGAACATGCAATTATGGTGTGCTCTGACAGCTATGGTGGACCATCAGAGGAAATTTAATCTATAGCCTATGATTGTTTATTTAGTTATTTTCAAGATTTAAGAGATTTTTTTTGGTTGGATTGCAGAAGAGATATTTTTTGTTGAAATTTATGTAGTTTATAAGAATAAGTACTGTATTTCAAAGGCTGTAATAAAAGGACTGTTAGTCAGTAATAAACATTAATATTGCCAGAAATTTCGTTTATATTGATTAAGCAAAAGTCCCTTTTAATCGTGAATTACATTTTAGTGTGGTTATCATGGTAGTTATTTAATTAGTAAACGTTAGAACTATCGGTCCGAGAGACCGACGCGGGTATATATGTTATTGTGTTTGACGCGGGTATAGGAAGGTTAAAAGTACCTACTTTACAGAAGCGTCACAATTTTTTTTTTTTTTATATATCGTAGAGAAAAACTTCTGCTATATAACTTCGTCGACTACTATCCAGGGTTCGCGCGCTTTTTATTTTGTGCTAGAATGTCTAAAATTCAGAACGACTGCATTATTAAATTCCTTGTACATACTCGTAAAATTGATCCTATGAATCATACATCAGAGCACCGTTTAAATCGGATATCAAACAAAATCACAGTTTTGTAAATGGAAAATTTCCGCGGTTGATTGATCACACTGATTGTTCGATGAGCAATTACGGATTATTTTATGTTCAGGCTACACCTATCTGATTTTAATTACTGCAGAACTGTCGATAATGATAACAAAACATGTACGAGTATCATGATGGTAAATGATGATGAAATCCATTTGTATCCATCACGATGTTCTATAAAGAGTCTTTCATTGTGCGGGCTATCGAATTGTGGAATGCACTCCCAGTGACCATAGGACAATTATAGTCACTTATCTTTCTCGAAACCAAAATCACGTCAAAACGTATTATCTATTGCAGTATTGTTATATTATGTTATAGTTTTTTTTGTTATATTTGTAATGTACTTGTATGTATGTGTATTATAGTTTAATCATTCAATAATCATTAATTCCTAAACCTAAGGCATTGACATATTAATACTATGGACTTCGGGTCAGCGATAAAAAGTGTCCGAACCAAAAGTAAGCCAAAACGCGAAATGAGTTCCAATCGCAATTCAGTCTCATATTAGCTGACTGACAGAATACACGTCAATAATGCCGTAATGTGTTATAAAAATCTTGTAAGAACTACCCGAGTAAAGTGAGAACAGAACACGGTGTACCATATTTTCAGTAAGTAAATATTTACTGATGATTTTAAAGTATTATTTTGCTTAGAAACAAGCTATTTTATTAAAATTTTAATAAACTATAGAAACGAATTGCATAACCAACCAAAATGAACAAAAGTATCTATCTGTCCTTTTCCCATACGCTACCCGCGTATAGGATAGAAAGAGTGCAATATGTTTATCTAATTAACCACATTTAGTTCGGATCTGCCGTGAGCAATAAAATGATTTAGAACAACGACTGCATAGAGTTATTTTGTTGTTTAACATTTGAATTATTTAATTACTTAATTTTTGAATGAAAATATTTTAATTATTTTCAATTCAAAAATTTTTATTTTTTATGTCAACTTTTATTTTTTATGTCATGAATAATAATCAAATGACTTTTACCATAATGGTATATTAATTTGATAACTATAAGAATTATCTACATGAAATTAGGAACAGTTATTTAAAAAAGTGATCTAACGTCATTGAAGTAAAAAAATATATTTTCAGTTTAATGAAAAAGAGGAAAATATCGAGAACTTAAAATTTCAAAGTAAAGAACTATGTCGAGTGGCATATCATTTTGTACATTAGTGGATTTGGTTTGTAATTAATTATTATTATAACTAATTATTATTTTATACAAGATAATTACAACAATTATTATTTGGTACAAGATTTATCCCAGCATATAGAGGTCAGGGATATGTAAATATAAATTAAATAATTATAAATATAAGATGCCAAAAAAATTTGAAAGCTACCGACTCCACACCATTTATGTTGTCCTATTTTCACGGGAAGCTGTCATGTCAAAAAAAGGCTGCCATGGTAACCGTCAATCGAAGCTAATTACTTATTGCATGCAATTAGACCGTTGCAAATTAGACTGTATAACAATACGATAAGACATACATTACAATGTTATTTTGTGTATAAAAACATAAATACATCCTAGTATGTATAAAATATCTTGGGACACTTTTGACGTAAATTTTGCATTAGACCCGAAGTCCATAGTATTAATATGTCAATGACCTAAGGTAATAAAAATTAGTACTTAATGCCACCATACTAATCTCGTCTATGCTGATGTCCGGGACGATCAAAATATTTCTATTGTAATTTTTCTTCTATAATTTGTTGTACAAATAATGGATAAATTAATAAATAAATCGGATTTTGTATTTTTGTTATAATATTGTACTTTTCGACGGCCGAGTGGCGCAGGTATTTTATCTATACAATATAAGTATTTATGTATGATATATATATAAAAATATTCATCAGTTATCATTGTACCAATAACACAAGCTATCTAAGCTTACTTTGGGGCTATATAGCGATGTGTGTAATTGTCCCATAATATTTATTTATTTATTATTTATTTTGACGTCTTAAAAATTTAGACGACTTTTTAGATGACGGTGTATGTTATGGCTAGGGTATCTAATTCCATTTTAAATAAAAAAACCAAAACGGTTTAGCAGGTTTTTCCTATTTATACTCCATATATTTTTGAATATACCTATGAAAATCAAGATCATAAAATTGATTGTAGGAAGGGATTTACAAACTCAACTCAAACAAGTTTGGACCATATTATATCAATATTCGTCATTATCGGCTTATTTGCTAAGGGGAGGGAATATGGAGTTTACACCCACAATGCTGTTCCAATGCGGGCTGATGGACTTAGGGTGTTAATGTTAGATTATTTTACGATCTCTCCAAGGCACGGGTGTGTTACAGCGTAAACTTCTCGAATCCAGACTTATAATTTTACCGAAAATATCTTGGAAAAAAGAAATGCTCCGATTACCACGTAATGATGTAGGTAAATATTATACTTTGTGTAGTAAAAACATTTAATTTGGGGGTACCTACAGCCCTACTGCCCTATTTTTACTTTATTTTATTAAGTAGGTAACTATATACATTTAATTAATGTAAGCGTCTGTGCACATTGCCGGCCTGTGGTGTGTGCGGTTACGCTTCTTTGTGCAACTATTTAATATTTTACTCTCGTGTAACAGCGATAAGCGCGAATCTTTAGCAAAGAGGAAAATTAAATATTCCACCCGTGGGCGGGGCGCGTTTATAATTACACAATTCCCGTTATTGTTAGCGCTTATGTCGACCGCACTAAAGCGAACTTCTGTCTAGACGGCCGTAATTAAAAAAAATCTACTAATCTTACCACCCGTTTAAAAGAGCCACAGAGATAAATGAATTCTTTTAATTAAAACTCGAGCTGTTTAAAAAGTTGGTTTCATAAGATAAAGCGCGGTCTGTCCCGGGGTAAATATAAAATATTTACCCCTTTGTTTGTGACCGAATTTTTAATAACATTAGCCATGTTTTGTTGTATGCGTCTAAAAATTTCTTTTCATATCCAACTAAGCGGAAAGCTTATGTTTTCAGGTGAGACAGAGCAACAGGTAAGGTTAGGACCTTGGCCTTTGGAATTTTGATCTAATCGCGATCAGATGCTAAGCATGTGTTTTTTATATTTAAAAGTGATATACCAATTAGTGATAGTCAAGTTAAGACAGTAAATCTACATACAACTAGTATATTAACTTCACAATATGATTTAAATGAATTTGAGCAAGATGAACTCTCGAAAGTTATGGAGGAAATGATAGACTAAACGGGTTGGGTTAAGCCGAAATAATTTAATAAATCACAATATACTCGTGAATAGTCGGTAAAATTTTTAAAATGACTATTAGTTAATGGATTAAGCTACTGACCCACCTGATGGCGAGGGAAAAGCCATCGCCTACAAACAGAACTACACTTTACAGTAAAGTGCAGCCCTATATATATTATATTAAGTTTCAACTTGCTCTTCAAAATGGAACAAAGTAATGATTATGACTATTTTAATGGCCCACTGGAAGAACCTGATGGAACAAAGTAATGATTCCGGCGGTAGAAACAAGCTTGGCAGTAGTACTCTGAATGCTTTTCGACCAAAATTCTGAGCACTGAAAAACTCTAGGTACTAAGACACTAAAATCACAACCTACATAATATTTTGTTTATAAATTAAATATGTTTTTTTATATTTCGTCATCTAATTTCCAATGAGAATCATAGCATCTATCAAAATCGGTACCTATGTTATACAGCAAACCTAAAAAAATATTTGCAAATGACTCTTGAAAATAAGTGGTATATCCCTTTCATGTCTCCTCTTCTCATAGGTACCTTATGTCTAAAGATTCAATATTTTTTGTTACAACACTTTGTAAGCAATCTACTTTACTACAGCTAACCTCTTAAATAAGAAAGAGCGATTAAAATCCTTTAGCGTTAAGTAAGAATAAGGAATTTATTTCCAGTACAGCTTTAAGCCGGAGGTTCATATATCAAGTATACCTATCGTTTTAGCGTTGTTTCCGTGATACGGGATCGATATTGGGCCAGTTATAATAGAATACAAAAGGATTGTTTTTTATTTGTTTACACATACATTACGAACAAAAGTATAAGTGATGGAATATAATGGTCAATGAAAAATTTTCAGTCGTAGCTAGTATTCAGTTTTTAGCTCTGAAAGAATTATTCCTTCGTAAGTCGTTTTGCTCATGTTTGTCGTGACCACCTCCATTTATGATCTTCCTTACGATGTTACGCCATCCACTCCTATTATCGGCTATTTGAAGAGCGTCATACATCGAGGAGTCGAGTGTGATACGGATCGATCTGGTTAAACCAACGCATTGGGCTGCGCCCCCGCGACCATTTTCCTTCCACTTTGCCAGTGACTACTAGTTTCACTAAATTATCGCCGTCTTTCCTGGCAATGTGTCCAAAGTACACGCGCTTTAAGCAGATGGTGGAGAGCCTTGATTTAATCTTAAGCTTAGCAAGTATATTATATGCGTTGGTCCAAATGCGGTCCATGGGATCCGGGGCATTTTCAAAGAAAAAATTATTATCAATCATAATATTACACAACGCCGTTAAGTTGTTTTCCTAACCTCTGTGTCGTATTTAGTCACGTGAAAAGCAAATGAACTAGTACTATATTAGTAATATTTTTCTATGTTACTATATTAGTAATATTTTCCAAATCGATGAACTCGTTTTTCAAGTTTTAGTCGGACTACAGCAATTCATTTTATATAAAGACAACTTGTACAATTTCCTACGGCTAAAACATTTTACTTACATTTTTTTGGTACAATAGTAGTTTTTATTCTACGATATTTTAAAAAGCATTTCATTCCGCTGTGAATTTATAGCTTCCTCTTCCGCTCACTCTCTAAATCTATTACGCAGGTAGCTCGAGAATTATTCACAGGTATTGCTGAAAAATGTTCCGTCATATTGATTTTAATATTTAAAAATGTTTTATAACTTTCAAATAAATCACAGAAGTGTTACGTGTTACATATGGCTGAAATATAATTTAATATAATGTGGGTCCATTTTCTAGGAGGTAAACCATCGAATCCACCTCTGTTAGCAGCATTAAAAAAAATCGTGAATGAAAAATCCTCAAACAGTGTATTGTATGTCTTCAATAGTGACGACGAAATACGTAGATTGATTTAACGGCCTTCGTGGTTTCATCAGTGGTTTGCACGGTGGATTTATAAGATGGAGGTTCTGGGTTCTGGAATAACTAGACCAAGAAAATTTTAATCGACTCAGCCTAGAGTTGAACTCGGGACCTCAATCTTATAAATGCACCACGCACAGTGCTGCCGCACGGATGCCGTCAAAGCCGTCGCTTTATTTATCATAACGGTAAAAAAAATCGTAACATCACAACGAACATTTCTTTGTTTCCCTAACTTTTGTCACCCGCAGATTGCACGTTGTAATCATTCATTATTCATTTTCTTTCATTCTTTCCCTTCCACCCCATTCCCCCGTGATCATTAGGTCCCTATGTCATATCTTTAGAATTAAAGATAAAAGTAAAAGTAATACAGGGGGAGATGAGCAAGAGATTGGCATATTATTTAGATCTTTAAAAAGTTTCGACTTTTATCTAATTAGGGGAGCGGTTAGGTGGAGTAATATTTGTATAAGGGTAGATTTTCATACAAACGAAATTGGGGTACAGTAAATATTTTTTTACTTAGGTATTACTTATGTTTTTTTTTGTCTTGTTAGTACAGTATTTTCCATATTATTAATTTATCAATGTCTAAGTCAAAAGGAATGAAAATCAGTGAGATTTTAGTAAGAGGAATTTGCTTAGTTAATGGTCACAGAAATCAGTATCCAACTTGTTCTCGAATGCGGTTGGGCTGCAATCGACTTTGCTGAAAGTTGACTCAGTTCGTTTCCAAGTTGTCGGTGGTAAAACTCGCAGCGAGTCACATCACATCAGCTGTTTAACTAAACTAATGATTTCCTAGCAAATTCAAATGCTAGTATTACTGATAACCGTAACGAGGCTAGAAGATGTACCTATTTAAAATGAATCTTTTTACCGCCTCAATTTTTTACCCGACTGCCTCAGAAGGAGGGTTATGTTTTTCCTGCACAAAATTATGTATGTATAATATGTATCGCCTTCATCTTTATGGTTCTTATGCATTTTCGGGTTACAAGTCTTCACGAAATATTGCAGGTCAATGTTTTGATACGAAATAGATTTTTATAATTCCTGACGTAGAAAAAAATTCAGATATTTTGTTTCCCCACTTGCACTCCATAAAGTATCTTCTTAGAACACTTTTATACAGGTCCAACTCGACCAAATATCCTCACCGCACTCCAGACACAAACTAACAACCCAACTCCTTTATTCTCCTCAAGATGGTGTAAATACTCTACTAGGACTTTGGCGCCCAACTCTTTTATTGGTTGGAGTATTAAAACAAATCAATCATTCATTCATTTATAACATCAAATTGAATTTAACTTTGTGTTAAAGTTTTAAGTAAGCACCTATCTCATATCTCTCATTAAATGATTAACAATTAGTTCTATTTCGATTACTTTCATAAAAAAGCTCGTGACATTTAATCCACAGACAGTAACATTTCCATAAACAATGACATCTATTATAATATTACAACAATCTATTCTAAGTCTCTTTCCTTCGATATAGTGATCCTTGTTTTTCTCTTGTTTAAACAGTTTAATGATTGAGCTCAACTCCACGCTGTCTTGTTTACCATACCCCTTTTTGTAAAGCGTGAACCCATGATATCTATTATTATTTTGATTCATTACAAGTTAGTTTATGTAAACTAAGATGGAAGCGGGCTAACTACCGGAACGCTAAATCGCTTGACGGTACGTCTTTTTTAGTAGGATAGTACCAATGACCAAAGCTATTTTGCTAAGCTAATTTGGAAAATCTATATTGGCAGTAACGAACCAATAAATAAATAAATATTATAGGACGTCTACACACATCGCTATATAGCCCCAAAGTAAACGTACTCGTAAGTAGCTTGTGTTATGAGTGCTATGATAACTAATGAATATTTTTATATATATTATACATAAATACTTATAATATATAGATAAACACCCAGACACTGGAAAACATTCATGCTCATCACACAAATATTTTTCCAGATGTGGGAATCGAACCCGCAGCCTAGGACGCAGAAGCAGGGTCACTACTACGCCACTCGGCCGTCAAATCAAGTGACCTTTGTAGAAAAATTAAAGTCGAGTCGGTCAACCTGAAGGAATGGAATACGTTTTTTTGACATTGTAAATATAATATTGGTAAAAAAATTGAGTAGAGCATCATTCCGTTCGGTCATGACACGCAGCGATACAACCTACAATAGCCCGTGTACACCGAGCCGTGGTCGACTCGAGACTGATGTTCGAACTGTACTCCCCGCACCCTTCGGTTTCCCCTCGCGAGAAATAGTGGGGCGCATCTTAATAAATTAAAAAAGTATAGGCATAAAACCAACGTTGTGTGTATGTGTGTTTGTCTGTGTGCGTGCGTGTGTGCTTGTGCCTGTGACGACATTCTAATCTCAATTTAGATGAGATTAGAATGCCGTTGATTGAGCTTGGGTCATCAAGGGATACTTCCATGAGAACTATATAGATCCTCTATAGATCACAGACATTTATTCATTCATATATTATGTATCAACAAATATAAAAGTACATAGAGTTGTAATATCTAGAGATGCAATACAGGAATGTTTAATAGGGATGTAACAATACGCAAGTAGAGCTGTTAGAATACCTGAACTACTTTACATAATTTAAACAGTATCTACAAACTGATACGTTTTCAACATGACATACGACTATAACTTGTACTTTATTAGGCTCAACACAGATTGGCATAAAGGCAAAGCATTGCGACTGCATCTATATTCCCATCGTTAAAGCAGAATGTGCCTCGTTGTGGAATATAAATTTTAAATCGAGCGTCGATGCGAGCCTCCACGCGTCTTTGCTTAATAAAGCTTAACTCAAACCGGCGCAGAAGCAAAACGTCGTGCCACGTCATGTTTTCATGCCTATAGCAAATTCATCTATATTTTTCCAGCATTAAAGTACAAAAATGGAATCAAGCGTCACCGCGCATACCTCCATTCCATATTAAAGTACCTTAATGTTTTGAACATAGAGATTAAAATCATAATTTGTCGTTGACTTGATACATCCCTTCGCTTCCAATCTAAGTAATTGAGCTTTATAGTTTAGCGGTTTCGTGATCCGCTGCGCGTCTCGTGTAAGTAGTTGTGAGCTTTACACGTCAACCATAACCGAGCTGGTGGCGAGCTAACGCGGGCGCCGTCGCGCGAAGTAGTTGAAAAACATGACGCATTGTCGCTTCGACTCTGCGCCCATGTGAGTCAACCCTTAGAGACACATTCGCAACACTTGGAGCGGTTAGAATTATCATTTCTCGGGGACAATTTCAATTACGAGATTTATCCACTGTTCTGGTTCATGTTTTATTAATTGATATTCTTATGAATTATGCAGGTGCCGTATAATAGAGCTCGTCATATTATCAATCTAACTCGAGTGGTTTTCGAATATTTAATACAGATACAGTAGTGGATGTTGGATGAATATCATATGTTTTTTGCAATTGCCACACATTATGCAGAATAATTATTTAAACAGTATATTTTACATTTAAAAACCCGACTGCTTAAAAGTAATGAACGGAAAAGAGAAAAATAAGTATCTGTCTATATAAAATTTACACAATACTTTTTACTACGGGCAAAGAAGTATTTACTAAAACTACGTTTGTTCCCGCCTGCAGCACCATAAAGTATATAAAATTTTATATAGACAGAGTGATACTTGTTTTTCTCTTTTCCGTTCATTACTTTTAAGCAGTCGGGTTTTGTTTTTTATAATAATATTTTTTTTGAGACTTTTTAGTTTTAGTTTGTGGTAGATATAAAAATGAGACGGTACACTTTTTGTCATTTTTTTGTTAAAACAGTAATTTGAACATGATATAATATATATATTTTTGAAATGGTCTTTCTACGACCTTTCATATGATACCCATATTGTTAAGATAAGAAAAAAAATACACACATACCCCTCTTTTTTACCCACTTACAGCTGCCATTTTGAAAATTTATATAGCCTATGTCACTACCACAATTCTGACAAATTCAACGACACCTCATATGTCAAAATCCGTCCAGCCGTTTAGGCTGTAGCGCGTGCCAAAGAAATGGACATACATACCCACATACATACGCTCGAAAAACATTACCCTCCTTCTGACACAGTCGGGTAAGAATAACTATTTATCAACCTGTTTGATTAGCTCACTACCATGCTTCACCCATTCTAGAAGTTAATATAAATTTAAAGCTTATCACGCTTTTTGATGTGAATTGGTAAGCTAAAGTAAGGTAATAACTAATAACGTTTGACTCCGTGTCAATCATTATTATCAGATGCTAAAGATAATAACCGACACCAAAGGGTTTACGTACTCTCCTAGGCACTAAGTGTTCTTTGCCACCACCTTTCACCGCAAAATTTTGAAGAAAACCTTAAAATATTATAACCTATCTTATGTCCGGCTATAATATTTTATATGAGCTTTAGTACATGAGCTTTAGATTTTTATACCACCACCATCAACCCTTGTTAAAAATATAAAACAATTGATCATTAAAAATCTAGAAGAATCTAAATAATAGGTCGAGCAAAATCACAAAGATATTCCGAATAGAATTTAAGAACTTTGGAAAGAATACCCTACTATTCATTTGTCATAAATAAATACAAAGTATTAAGAACAATAAAACAGAAACCTAAATAAATCACAGACAAAATATTACGGATAATCTCTCTTACAAATAAATAGAGGCGGTATTAAAGAAAATTTTGTTTTATAGGCATCCGAGCCATTGTAATTTTTCGAGAAAAACTTGCACGACACAAAAGATAACAAGTTGGCAAAGACGATCGCTGAACTGAAAGTAATTGATAATATAATTTAACCGGAAAGGATAATATCTCCCTGTCTCCCATCGCAATCTGTTCGGACGCTAACAAATATCGGAAAATTCGTCTTTCCAACCATGGGCTATTGATTCTCATAAAACTTATTCTCATTTAATAGGTAACGGCTGTCGCAATGCTAAAGTCTACTCAATTTAAGAAGAATTATTAAATGTTATTATATGCTCTCGTAAAATTATTACTATAATCTATACTAATATTATAAAGAGGTAAAGTTTGTAAGTTTGTAAATAAAGTTCCGTCGGGGCTAATCTTCGGAACTACTGATCCGATTTTAAAAATTCTTTTGGCAGTAGAATGCTACGTTATCGGTGAGTGTTATAGGCTATATATTATATTTGTATTTTATATATTACCCGAGTTATCACAGTTTTTGTTGCGCGAGTCGGACCGTGAAATTTATTAAATTTACCTTTATGCGCGTACGCTGCCTTATATATTGGATATAGTTGAAAACATTGTATGAAAACTTTATGCATCTTAAAAAGTTCTACAGAAATGTCTGAGATAGCATAAATCTATCTTTTATATTTTGGCAGATATAAAACTTTTTGTGTTTTAAAAAATCATTTAATTCATATGCTTACGTTTACGTCATTATTTATAGAACTAAACTTAAATACTTATCAAAATAAATTATTTAATAATCACAAGGACATTATAGAGATAAGATTTGCCTTTTACGCGGGCGACTGCTAGTATATAATAATAGACTTCGATTAGATTGAAGTGTATAATTTTCACAATTGTATGCATAGTTTAATCAACGTGATTTTGTACCTTTGTGTTTGTAATACGTTTATAATAAAAATTTTAATTTTATCGTTATTATTATAATTTTTAGTTAATAAGCCTGTCAACCCGCATTGAACCAGCGTGGTGGGTCTACGCTCCATATCCCATTTCCTACAAAGAGGGAGGCGTAGCTCTGTAGTGGGCCGTTATTAGGTTAGCCTAGATAAGTTACTTTATGAACAAAAGAAAATCGAATAAAGTTTGAATAAGAAGATTTTTAAATGAGCACAGACTACATAATAGTAATTATGATATGAGCGAAATATTACGAGCGTATTTCTACAAACGATTTTCGTCTACAAAAATACGCTACATTTACGAGATTTAGAGAATCTTATAATTATATTTTTTTAAATAATTAAACTGTAAAGAATATAAAATAATATACAAAACGTACTGTTAAGTGTAGTAAAGTAAAAATATGTGTTTTAATTATACTTTTTAATATTAAATATTTTAGATCCCGGTAAAGTTCCCCGAAAAACGAAAATTTTTTATTCATACTACTACTACCCATACTATATATACTGTATTAACTTAGATGACATCGTCATTTAGTATCATGAGATAAGTCTCTAGTAACAAATAACACTTAAAAAAAGCCGGCCAAGTGCGAGTCGGACACGCGCACCGAGGGTTCCGTACAACCTGTAGGTATATAAGTAAAAGCTTTTGATATAAGTAACTTTTTGATACGAGTTGATATCTCTACGCTTTCATGAGAAAAAGGGTACTAAGTTTATAATTGTTTAAATAAAACATATATGGGACAAAACCGAAAAAATTAAGGTTTTTGCAATTTTTCCTTTATTAGTGTTATATGACGTTGCTATTATCAAACTTTAACATACTTAGTTCACGGGAATTACCCTAAAAAGTATCTACTACAGGAAAATACACCATGTCGATTTTGTAACTTAAACTGCGTAATATTCAATAAGTTACTTCGAACCTATTCTTTCCCTAGGGTTACAAAAGGGCCCATAAGGTACCAGTATCGACGTAAGTAGATCGTGACGTATATCGCAAATGGTTTTATTACTGCTGAGAAAGGGGATTGCACTATACCTTTGATGCCTTTATGCCGGCCATGGTTGAAACGTTTATGCGTTAAGGGCAATCAAGTGAACACAGAAGCCATATTAGCAGCTTGATTTACGATCTAGTATATGGAAGTTCCGGTCTTGATTCTATGTGCTGTATTACATAGAAGGATGACTGATGGAACCACAATCACAACATATTATTAAATAAAGTAAGTCTGTTTGTCAGTTCATGATAAAGTCAAGGACTTCAAAACACATTTTTGTACAGTTTCCACAAATAGATAGTGATTTTGAGGAGGGTTTTGGTATACAAATATTTAAATTTTTGTGTTTGGCCCAAATATGACGATAATTGTAAAATGTGTTACACTACCTTCGATTTTACTTGGAAACGCTGTAAAAATGGTTGAGACATAACAATACAATATATTGGAGGAGAGTTTCTCGTTATTTTATAACTTGTATATAAAAAATAAATATAATTTTTTCTATAAATGGATTCGTGCATTTTTTTAGTTATTCATGTAATATTGCAGTACATTATTTTCGCATTTACATTATTATTTACTAGTAAATAATAAATTACTGACGATTTTTTGAAAGTATACATTGTATTATTTAAAAAAATATAATAAACGGAACATATTACTGCGCATAGATGATAATAATTGACCAAATCTACATAAACATGAAAAATACTACGAGCAAAAGATGTAATACAAAGTAAGAATAAACAAAACATTTAAATATTCAATTCTTGCACAACACCTATATAACTTATGAATGTAACTCTAATTTTAAAACTTAACCACAAGACAAGCTTAATAACTCAAGCTGTGTAAGATCAAATTGGCTAACTAGTACTGCTACTAACTAAGCTTTGGTCAGCAAACTTGGGTTCAACAAGATTAGGAGTGCTTGAACTTACCACCAAGTGGTTGTAGATACCAAACGCAACTATCTTTTAATGTTTGTATGTTCTCTATATTTTAGAACCATTCAGATGATTGTAATGAATCTTTGGTGAGTTCTAGCGAGTGTAGGTTAACATTAATGCGTCAAAGGCAATCAATTGAAGACAAAAGCTAGTAACTAGTAGGTAGGTACCTATTAAATAAATAAATATTATAGGCGCTTTCATTTGTCTGCCCCTATGTATGCTTAAATCTTTAAAACTACGAAACCGATTTTGATGTGATTTTTTTAATAGATAGAGTGATTCTTAAGGAAGGTTTATATGTATAATACATGCATAATATAGTGGGAAACACTGATAAATTTAGAGGTTTCTAATGTGATGTCGTAAATAAGCACGTTTTTTTGCGCTTATATTGCAAACGCTGGCTGTACCTTACGAGATAGACCAAACTAATGTACTACAGTATTGTCCACCTTAAAAAATTCATCAATAGCATATTATATATATAAAATATCATTGAATTCATATGCTTACGTTTACGTCATTATTTATACAACTAAACTTAAATCCTTATCAAAATAAATTATTTAATAATCACAAGTATATTATAGAGATAAGATTTGCCTTTTACAGTATGTTAATTAGTTATATGGTTTCGGAGATATTACAATAAAAAACAATTCTGCCACTATATCGTCCAATATATTATGACCTCCGTGTTATGTTATATGTACCGAATCGGGTTGATCTTTTCCGATTAATTGGCATGGCAGATCATTTTTATATAATATACGTGGTTATGGGTATCTATGATGTCGGATTGTAAATTATTTTGGTTAATTTACATACTATATTTACACATCGGCTTGCCATAAATATATATTGTTATGTTTATATATATGTTTAACAAAAATGTAGATTAGTATTATATTAATATATTATACATAAATACTTATCATAGAAAGATTAACACCCAGACACTGGAAAATATTAGAAGGAGATGGTGATTTGAAACTAAGACCAACCACGCTGCTTCAATGCGGGTTGACTGGCTTAGGTGACTGATTTAGCTCATTATCAATCATTATCAGATGCACATGATAGTCCCTAACAGTAGGATTATGACGCGATCGGAAACATTTCTCGTCTAAGAGATATATAGCACCGGACCGACGCGGACTAAGCCTTGTGATAGATCAAAGAGGCAGTTAATTATAATTTTTAACCAACGAAAAAAAACGGAGGAGGTTTTCAATTCGACACGTATATATATATTTTTTATGTATGACCACGCATAACTTTTTACAGAGTTGTCCGATTTTGATAATTCTTTTTTTATTAAAAAGGGCATACTTCCAAAGTGGTCCCATTGTCATCATGTTTGGATCTGATGATGATATCCTGGGGAAATTGAAGGAACTCTTCAAATTTTGGAGGCACGCTTGCAGCGATTTCGGTTTTTATCTCAGTATTGGTAGCTTTTTGGCTACTAGTGCCGTATAATATACTGTGACAGTATAGTGCGAATACGATACGTGGCGATAAATCACTAAAAAGTAAGAAATAAAATTTTTTAACAAAAAATAGAACCGACTCAAAAAAAATAAAAATAACTGCGTAATTTAGTTGCTTTATTTTACTTAAGCATATCTATGAGTCGGTGCCAGCCAAGGTTTCTACTTTAAGGACGTTATCTAGAACCCACAAACTGCTTTACTACGTAAAATAAATGTTCCTTAAACTTGGCTGACACCGACTTCATTTTTATTACATTTTAGTGCGTTTTGAGTCGGTTCTATTTTTATTTAAAAATTTTTATAGTATCGAATAGAGCAAACAGATTTTTGCTATAATTCAAATAATGCACTTTGTATGGTAGTTTTGATAGTATTTATATATAGCCCTATAGTAGCCTCTACAATGGGCTGAACTTGTTATCGAATAAACACTACAAATCAACATTCAACTAAATAAACATTCCAAAGTAAGTTAAAGAAAATACAAGACTCAAATATTACAAAACAAAAGCAGGGAAATTAAACGCAATAAACAAACTAGTTATTTTAAAGCCAGACTCCGTTAGCAGCATAAGGTCAAGTTGTACAACTAACTCTGCAGCGTAAAACCTCAATAAATTTGGAGTAAGTTATCCATCCAGCCAAGCGTTCAGCGCTATTACGAGTTCCCTTAAGCCAGTGCAGTAATTGGCATGAGTTGTTAAAGCCCGACTAAAATATAAAATACTAATTGTGGCTAAGGTAATAATCTTAAGTAGATTATGAAAAGGTTGCAAAGTAGCTTTTAAACTAGAACGTAGTTTATGAAGATGAAGAAATAATAGTTATAATAAAGATTGTTAGCATATTAAAATAATAGAATTGTTACCATAGACGATATTGTCTATGCGTATTAGTCACTTACCATCAGATGTGGCCACGGAGGCCGTCAAAACTGTTAATTTGAAATTACAAACATACACTTCAGTTTTATTGATTTGTACATTATATTGTAGATTAGGCATTTGCATTTTTTATCGATATTGCAGAATTCTTTAAGAAGTTTTGTTAATGGCGGTAGTTTCTTTAATTGCGAAAGTAGAGTAGATTAAAATGTTTATTTAAATAACAAAGATTTCATGAAATAACGTTTGAGGTCTCGAGATATTTTACAGAAAACAAAATATATTTACTTAGCAATGTCGTAAGCAACCGGATGTTAAACGAAAAACGAAATGTGTGAACTAATCCTGTTGTACACAATAATAAACCTTATCCCGTTAAAATAAAGTTCGAATTATTGAATCATGTATCACGAGTAGTGTTGTTGCCGATTCTACAATTCTTTTATTTATTTTAACATCTTGTCTGATACTTCCGGGATACAATCGTTTGTTACGATTTATCGATAGTGTTGTGATGTTTGTATTGCAGATTATAAAGATAAACAATGTGCTTAAGTGTTCAATGTTCGGTATCTATACCTTTTATTGTTTCCATGAACAATAATAATTATTATACGCATTTATTATTTTTCTATATCACATCGGATTTTATTCACCTGGACAAAGAGAACAAAACGAGCAAAGAAGCTGAGTGTTGACTAAGCAGTTGATTAAACCAACATCCGTGTCACAAGTCTCAGCCTCTGCTCGGAGTTTTTATCTCTGCCACACGATGGATCCGCCACTTACAAGGTGAATCCATGAAAGGCTACGAACATAGTATTTGTCTCTTATAGTGCTTGCAAATAAGAATACAATTCTTGTTTTAAAAGCTTTTTTTTAAAAGAACCAAACCAATTCCAACCCCAAACAATCCCTATTAAATCCCAGAATAACACTTCACGGCCATAGGTGACTGTGTTTAGCTACCCGAATTTCAAAAAGGAGGTCTTTAATATAACTTTAAACTTTATTTCTATTACTTAATTGTTTTTTTAATAAAAATAAACAATTTACAATTATAAAATAAAAAAATATTATTTCTAAACTTTGGCTGTTTGCTCATTTAATTTAGGAAAATAAGAATATTTTGATGCTTACGAACCTAGCTACATATTTTTAAATGTAACTTTGAATGCAGTTAGATTTTACTTTGGTTAAAAACATAAGTAATTTTCAAAGCCATTTCATGGGTGAAACCATGGGTAACAACTCTTCGTAGGAATAATCTACTCATAGATAATGAAAGGACATAGAAATACAGTGTATGTAAAGTTTTCCAATAAATAAACATTATCAACTCTTTTCTACATGGACCTACTTCATAGTACTGTAAGATGAGTATTTATCATTTACGCATATACGGGAATTATTCATTACCCAGATTCATGTATTATTAATTGTTATTCTTATGAATAATGGAACGTGTTCATAATAAAAATATACGAGTTGTTTTTCTAACACGCGAAAGTGTATTTCTCAAAGGATTGAATATTTTAGTTATAACACAAGTTTGCGTTATAAGCATAATTTTATTCACTTAGCCTTTTCTTTAAGAAGATTATCTCTTTTATAAGATAAATAAGATATTTTGTCTCATAAAAGATATAGAAGACCAAGGCGAATGTTCCTGGACCAAGTCCAGGACATTCTTGTTAAAAGCCAGGGCAAAAGCACCCTAAACCGACGTACTTGCATGAAAGGTTTAATGAAATTGGAAGAAGCGAGAGGATCATGCCAAGTGGAAGGACGTAGTCTCCCCCTATCCCTATATGAATTAGGCATAATGATATTAATGTAAAAATATAATCCAGTTAGCGCTGATTTTGGTCTTGCGAATTGTGACATCGTTCAGTCATATATCTACCTTGGGGCACTTATATCTAACAATGGTGGATGCGTGGATGAGATCAAGCGACGTATGGTCATAACAAGATCCGCCATGTATAGGCTCAAGAGAATATGGAGAAACAGAAACATCACAAAAGCCACTAAAATGCGACTTCTTAGGGCATTAGTGTTTCCCATATTTCTTTATGGTGCTGAAATGTGGACTGTAAGAGAGAGTGACAAAAAGAAGATAGACGCTTTAGAAATGTGGTGCTGGCGGAAAATGCTTGGCATATCCGCGACACAGTTCCGAACAAATGTTTCAATCCCCCAGGAACTCGGCATCAAGCAGCGTCTGTCTTCTATCGTCCAAGGTCGTATTCTTACTTTCTTTGGGCATATTACTCGCCGAGGAGACGCATCCATGGAGCGCTTTGTGGCTCAGGGAAGGGTCAAAGGCATAAGAGCGCGCGGCAGTTCACCAATGCGCTGGACCGACCAAATGAAGATTGCCCTAAACTGAAGTGTCCACGAATGCACTAGAAGCGCAGCATTACGTGAGCAATGGCGACGGGTTGTGGAGCTTGCTACCACTCCTAATGTGACGGCCATGGCTGCTCTGTCAAGAGTGTGACGACGAAGAAGAAGAATAATCCATAAATCCTGCTGGTACGGGATCCATCGTGGGGCAGAGAAAAACGCCGAGCAGCTTGTCGATTTTATAACAAAATTCGACAGTGCTAGTCTCGTCGTCTCTATCTCTCTCTGCCAAATACTATAGATAGAGTGATATAGAGATGAAGTCGAAACTTAGACAGTCGAGTTTCATTACAAAATCGACATCCCACTTCCAGGACTTGTGAAGCAGATCGTGTTCTTCTTCCTGCCACACCAAATTTCATAGGATTCTTCTGAGTAGCTTTAGATGGGTCTGTTAATTATAAGGCAATAAAAACGCCGTACATTGCGCTATTTACCCGCTAAGATTCATGGACCTATACATCAGAGATCGTATCGAAGGGCATGAACGATAGTAATACTGCAATGCTGCATAAATATAATTTTAGTTTGACGAATTATTTTACTAAAGGGCTACTACTAAAATAGATATCTATCTTATCTATTTTTAGGTTGGTTGATTTAAACCATGGTTTTCTATACAGGATTGCAATTCCAACACCATGAAGGCAAGTTGGTAACTCCTGCACATTCAAATTTCAGCTAAGTGAGGTCTCTAGTTGCGACCTTACTTAGTTGAAATTTGAAATGGAGGTATATTTACCCAGCATTTAAATATTTATTTCAAAATTCCCACGAGAACGGGTACTACGCGAGTAAAACCGGGGCTGACCTATTGTTTCTAATACATTTATGAACCCCTAGTTCGCTGTATTGGTGCTATGAAAGCGTACAATTGATTTGAAAGCTAAAACAATGTAATCACGTCTGATTGCTAATCAAATATCATTTGATACTACACTGAAAGGATTGATATAACGCTGTTTTGGACAATGAGTTTCCGGTTTCGACCACAAAATTATGTATTCCATGAATGATTGCTATTCACGTGGTTGCTTGATTTTAATGATGACCAATTTTAGTACCTAACTATTAGCCCGTTTAATATATGTATTATACATATAAAGCCGCTCAATGATATGCGTAAAAACCTACATAAATATCATATTATCTCAGTCTTAATTATATTCAGTTCGAACAGTGCGTGTTGCCAGTGATGACCTACGGATCCGAGTCTTGGTCGCTGACTGCAGGCTTCATGAGAAGGCTCAGAGTCACTCAGGGGGCGATGGAAAGAGCAATGCTCAGAGTATCTCTGCGTGATCGAATCCGAAATGAGCAGATCCGCAGAAGAACTAA
The DNA here is from genome assembly GCA_034621355.1 of Mycalesis mineus. Classification (NCBI taxonomy): domain Eukaryota; kingdom Metazoa; phylum Arthropoda; class Insecta; order Lepidoptera; family Nymphalidae; genus Mycalesis; species Mycalesis mineus. The sequence continues at coordinate 5,887,014 of CM067894.1, read as the reverse complement.
AGTAACCGACACAGCTCAGCGAATCGCAGAACTGAAGTGGCGATGGGCGGGGCACGTGGTTCGGACAGCTGATGGACGTTGGTGGCCGAAGGTGCTAGATTGGCGACCCCGCACCGGAAAGCGCAGTGTTGGTCGACCCCCCACCAGGTGGACTGATGACATTAAACGGGTCGCAGAGAGCCGCTGGGCACATGCGGCTCAGGATCGTTGTGTTTGGAAGTCCCGAAAAAAGGCCTATGTCCAGCAGTGGTACGTCTACCGGCTGGTAATGATGATGATGATGATGAATTATATTCAGTTACCTAAATTACACTGAGCTCTTCTTTCCTCTGAGAATTTCTTAGTAAAACCCGGTGCCTAGGAGATATTATTTCGGCCCTGGTCATTAACACTAACATCTGATAGCGATCATTAAATAATCAAATATTATCACCCTAAGCTCTACAACTCACATTGCACCAACATTTATTATGTTATATATTTTTATATTATAACTATATTTTAGAGAACCGTCTAAAGGTATTCAAACAAACGGGCATAATTATCACAGCTTAACAATAATTGTATTTTCTATTGTTCGAGTATGTTAAATCCTGCTCGTTATATTTCATCATTTTCATATCTGTAAGTAATAACTTCAAAGATATGTAATTATTTTACCTCGGTATTGCTTAATTGTGTTCCTTTTGTTCTTGTGATATAACTGTATATAATTATATGGTAACAGTGAACTGTTTTTTAATAACGAATATAATAAAGAGGCAAGTATTTCTTTTGTTTATCGCATTTAAGAGACGTATATCCATAATACCTATGTAAAATCACGGTCCAACAAAAAACATCAAGCATAGGTCGGTCGCCTAGATAGGACTAGGTACATCTCACTGTTTCGGCAGCGTAGATCTTATTCTCGTGGAAATATCGAGAAATCCACATGAGCGTCAATATCGCAAAATGATCAACTATGCTAACTTTTAAGTTAATCAAGTGTACGATCTTAGATCTTGTGATACAATACAATATACGTTTACATGTAAATGTAGATTATATGCGGGATTAGAGTTACCGATTACTGTGATCGTTGGTATCAGCTAAAGGCTTGAAAAATCTAGCTAACGATAATAAACCAAACACTGGATAAAGCTCCGTAAAGTGCTTCGTAGGTCTGAAAATGTTTTCAATTGGCTTAAAGCCCGGATATCAGCGCAAACGTCGAGCGATCGCTATCTCGATTTACTGGCGTGGAAGCTATTTTGTATAATCCGATCAAGCAACCGCGTTATCTAGGAAAATAGATTGTTTAAAATTTCTCACGGCCGTGTGTTCTGTTTCAAAATAATCGTCTATTTTGACGGCCTTCTACAAGATACCACTCTCCTTATTAGAAAAGAATACGATGCTTAGATCCACTTGAATGCTCTAATGCATGTTAATGGGCTAATATTATTATTTTTTTGTGCAATGCAAGCTTTTTTTTAGAACAATACTGTATTATATATAGATATCCTAAAGAAATAAGATAAATTAAGAAAGGTTATTATTGTGAAATGTGTAATGTATTTTTTTATCAAATATTTTTGTTAATTTAGCAGATGTCCTAATCAGTTAATAAAATGTTTTATTTGTATGTGTTATTTGGCAAACACTTACCTAAGGAGAACACAATAATATAAAAATAAAAGATACACTATATAATTGTTCAACCAAAAGTAAAGTGTCAACACACAGGCGCTAATAAATTATAATTCCATAATATTTTTTATTAATAAATAAATATTTTAAGTGGTCGTTATGTAGAAAATTGTTTATTTCCTAGAAAATGTTCACCACTGAATAGTTAATCATTCCAAAGTTGAACGTCGGATGCATAATCTGCGTGTGGTTAGTTCGGGAAATGAATTCGACGCCCGTTCTGAGCATTTCAATTTGGGCTGCCAACACCTGCGCCCACGGTTTTCGGCAACACATTAACTTGGTAGATTTTATTTTGACTTACTATCTGATATGGTTATGACTATTTTCTCTTCTTCTTCTTCCCAGAAATTGTCATTAGCAGCCTGGAATTGTGAGTATGGTGATGTCTCGGCGAGCATTTTACACTGACTAGTCATAACCATTAAAATATATTTTGATAGTAATCTGAGTCAAATATTGTGATTTTTTTTTATTACATATGGGATCCTGGCGAATTATTATTTAAATGGCTTTTTGGCTGCAAGTGCCGTATAACGGTACATTTATAGCATAGTACGATTAAGTTTACCTATATTCGCTTTCGATAATTCAATGAAAAGTAACAAAAATATATTTTTACATTACATTTTTTTTATATAAAATAAGCTCACGATTGACTACGATCTCACCTGATGATAAGTATAGGTGTGCTTAAGAAAATTAAAGGAACTAAATGATGCAATTATTTTTTACTTTTGAGTCCGTTTTAAAGTCGCTTATATTGTTATATTAATACTTAATTTGACGGCCGAGTGGCGCAGTGGGTAGTGATCATGCTTCTGCGTCCTAGGCTGTGGGTTCGATTCCCACATTTGGAAAATGTTTGTGTGATGAGCATGGATGTTTTCCAATGTCTGTATATATTATAAGTATTTATGTATAATATATATAAAAATATTCATCAGTTATATATACTTTCGAGTACGCTTACTGGTATATAGCGATGTGTGTAATTGTCCCGTTATTTATTTATTTTTTAATATTGGTTTTTAATTTTATGTATGACCACGCATAACTTTTTACAGTGTTGTCCGATTTTGATAATTCTTTATTAGAAAGGGCATACATCCAAGGTGGTCCCATTGTCCGCTTGTTAGGATCTGCTGATGATATCCTGGGGAAATTGAAGGAACTCTTCAAATTTTAGGCCATAACACAAGCTACTTACGAGTACGCTTACTTTGGGGCTATATAGCGATGTGTGTAATTGTCCCGTTATTTATTTATTTTTTAATGTTGGTTTTATTTGCTTAGGTTGGGTACTTTTATTTTTTGTTAAAAATTTTTATATTTGCTTAGGTTGGGTACTTTTGGGACCGCCCTCGTAGTCATGTTCTGATTGATCACTTAAAGCGATCTCTACCAGATTATGTTCCATTAACTCCTGCTGAACTAAATGAGACATGCTAATAGCATGTAGCAGTAGTAGTTTATTTCATGTTATCGTTTATAATGTCAGTAAATCCGGATTCATTAATTCTCAACTCCGAAGTACGAGCAGTCGATGAGAATTCGACCCTTCGATAATAAATCCTTGCTTACTCCACAAATTACATTAGCCAAATAAAGGTTCGCACATTCGTTTCTCATACATATTATTTTACTTTCTTGTTGGCCCAGTGGTTGCCTTATGTGGCTGCGGATCACGAGGTTGATTCCCGACCTCGGTCGGACTGCGACAGCGAGCTTTTGTTTTTCCAAGAAAAGACAACGCTCATTTTGTACGGAAAACCCCAAGTCTAACGCAAACAATAAGTAACTGACATAATATTTTGACGGCCTCCGTGGTGTAGTGGTAAGCACAGTACATTTATAAGACCTGAAGTCTTATGTTCTATTCCTGGATGGGTCAATTAAGATTTTCTACTTTAAGGACGTTACCTAGAACCCACAAACTGCTTTACTACGTAAAATAAATGTTCCTTAAACTTGCTGGCACCGACTTCGTAGATATGCTTAAGTAAATTAAAGCAACTAAATGACACAGTTATTTTTTACTTTTTAGTGCGTTTTGAGTCGGTTCTATTTTTATTTAAATTTTTTTTTGAAAACGATTGATTTCCAAAAAAACCACCTAGTGCCCAAACCCGGTACTAGTATTTTATGAGTGAATAATAACTGTTAAGTTGATGTATATATACTATTAATTTTCGTATTTTACAGCGTTTTCGAGTCGACCAAACAAGTGCGAGTACATTTGCACGTAACACCTCTATATCATTATTATTGCTACGCGTTTCCACATTATTTTCGCATTTCCTTTGTGAGATTGCTATAATGAGGATATAACACCCCATGTTGTTAATTTATTTGAGACAAGATAAAATAATATGTGCTATTCATAAAAACTCATAAAATATTGTAAGATAATATGTTTTTATTATTTTGTTTTATAATTTATTTTTTGTGAGAATTTCATTATTCATAATTTTCCCCGGGATTAGAATCTGGACCTGGTCATCAGAAGTCATAGTCTCATGCAACAGTCTGCTTGTTCATTGTTTGTTAACGTGCTTGTCAGTATTTTGCATAAAAAAACGAAGTGTTAAAAATTTTCATTAAACAAGATACTTATTTATTTTCAAATGACAATCATCAATATTATTTTTTTTTAATTATTTGCCAATGTGATGCAATATGATAAGCAATTCTTTGAAAGCGAAGATATTTATTTCAAGTAGGCTATGATACTCTGCCACTTCGTGACTCTACCACCAGCTCGGAGAAGAGACAACCGTAAAGGGTGGATATTTCATCCTACTCCTAACAAGTTAGTCCGCTTCCATTTTAGATTGCACATCATTTACCATCAGGTGTGACCAACGATTAACTTCCAGTAAATAAAATAACTGTTATTTTAAGACAGATAAAACAATGAGTCTTCTAATAATAATAAATCCTTACTAAAATTATAAAGGTCAAAATGCTGAATGAATTTTGATTAAACTTCACAATAATATAGTTTACACATCAGAGTAACACATAGGCCACATTTTATCCCGTAATTCCCGTCCTCTAGTAATTAAATAATTTGTAACGAGTAGAGTTGGACTAAGTTAAGACAAAGTGGAACATAGTGCACAACATTGTATCTATTTCGAGAGTAGCAGATACCTAATTAGAATGCACCATAATCCCCACCGTCTCAGCAATTTGCGGTGGAGCATGAATTTAATTATGTGGCGATTAATCAAAACTATCTTGCTTCCCGTTATAGAACGGGATTGGCACTTTCAATATATTTGTTTAAAACAAACAGATTAGAAATAGGAAAGAAATATATTTTGTTTAAACATTATCGATTTTATGCATACGCGGAATGCGTAAAATATAAAATTAAACAAATTTTATATTTTATTAAAGTTTCATCCACGTATTTCCATCTACGTATAATTCATGTGGGAATATCGGAATAAAAAGTAACCAGCCAGATCTGGATCAATTAAGAAAATCTTAATCGGCCCTGCCGGGAATCGAACCCGAGACCTCAGTCTTATAAATACACTGCGCACGCCACTGCGCCACGGGGGCGTCAAAATTCCGTGATTTTTTTAAAAGAACATAAATGTGTTGAGCTATAATTGTAGGTTTGCAGTGTCTATTGTAGGTATAATATTAGAGAAGATAATGTTGTTTATTAATCTACAAAAAAACTAAAAGTTTATTATTTCGATCTTTAAATTTATAAAATACTTACGCATTTTTCTAATCGTTTGACAAAGACTCTCTTAGCAATTCGTTCTCTGCATATTGTATCATCCAGAGTGTTACCTTTTACCGACTTGAGTCAACATTGACCACTGCAATCAACTGTTTAAAACTGCTAAAACTAGGCTGAATCATCATCGAACTAACTGATTATGTATCTACCCAAATAATGCAGGTCATCAGTCAGGCCACCATTCTTATAGGAGAGGAGATATGGAACATAAACCGACTATAGTTCTCCACTACTGGTAGGCAGGCTGTGAATATTATGCTTTCTTTCTTGCAATAAAAACAATAAAATTCTTAGTTTCTTCTTCAATACCTCGTGATCAGAAGCTACATAAGCTAACCACTCGACCATCGCGGCAGTAAAGTTAAATAAGAATGTACTTTATTAATAGCGATCTGAAAAGGCGCTTTCCCGCCAAAGCTTTCTAAAGTATTTCGCAATCTATAAGCGTTCCAACGATCGATGTGGACGGAGTGCCCTCCAGTCTTCCCTGCAATGCAGTTAAGTACCTTGTTATTTGCCATCCAAACTTTAATAATAAATTCTTAATTAATATTTTATTTCACAGTAAGTTTGTGTGTATTTTTAACACCTGGCGTTAAGAACTTCGATATGCCAAAGTAAATGTTGATGTGGTAATTCATCAAAAATTCAAAATCTTTATTGCAAGTAGGGCTTAGTTTACAAACGTCATGTTTGACTTTTTGACTCTACCATACCCAAATCAAATCTAAGCTGTTGTTCCAGATATAGATGAATGATTGAAGATTTTTGATTTGATTTTGATAGGTTTTTTTTTATCGACTACAAGTTGGCCCTTGACGCTTGCTATCACACCTGATGTTAAGTGATGATGCAGTCTAAGATGGAAGCGGGCTAACTTGTTAGGAGTGGGACGAAAATCCACACCCCTTTCGGTTTCTACACGACATCGTACCGGAACGCTAAATCGCTTGGCGATACGTCTTAGTCGGTAGGGTGGTAATTAGCCACGGCGAAAGCCTTCCATCAGCCAGACCAAGACAAATTAAGAAAAATCTCAATCTGCCCCGCCGGGAATCGAACCCGGGAATCGATAGGTGAAGATTTTTTTAATATTCAGGCTCTTATAGTAGTAACAAGGTGGTAAGCTTGAATTATTAGAAATTTATAATTGGTAAATTTTCCCAATTGTATTTAGTTTTTATTTTAGGTTTTTCTCTAATTTATTTAAATTGTTGCAACGTGGTGGATCTGAACTCAAATCTTCAAAATAATAGGAAAAGCCTACATCTGCTGTGTTTAGGCCATTAAAACAGGTTGAAGATACTAATGATTTAGTTTTATAATTTATACTTGAAAGTCTGCAAATTAATATAAAAAAAAATTTGTCTGTCTGTCCAAAGCTCTGTAGATTTTAGAACCGTCTTCTTAACTTTAACTATGCTGCCACAACAACACGATGGTATGTATGTAAATTACTGGTAAGTTTTGTCAAGTTAACCTAAATAGTAAAGTGAGCCTACACTTTGTGGTTTACCAGAATCTACACAAAGGCCTTACATTCGAGTATGCAGACATTTACTCCACAGTTTATATGTGACAATTTTGGGTACATAATTCACATTGTAACATGAATTCCTTAATTTTAGCCTATCTTAGGTCTCCTATTCTAATTCAAGTATTATTAGACCTAAGCCTATTGACCACTATTAAATTCTATTAGGTATATTTACCACGCAAATTCATTTGAATACAATTTCTGATTTCCCCATGATGTTGATGTTCTTGGTCTGTTAAAGGCTCACATGGTGCAGGTTTGTTGTCCATCGTAGACGATAACTGTAGACGCCGTGTCACAGCTACAGTAGTGATTTGTATGAAATAAGATTCATAACGAGTAACACATGGTTCCCATATAAATACATAGTAATCAGTATTGTCGCTGTGACGTGTTATAATTATGCCTTCGTCAAGGTATATCTATACTATCAAAACAAAGTAGAAATAAAGTGTATGTTCTTCGAACCATGAATATTCTCAGTCTATTTAAACAGTCAATAGCAGGATCGAGCCTCTCTCATTATAGCAGTTCTAATGCGGTCTGATTATGTTTGAACGAACATTGACAAATGTGAATAAAAATGATTGCGATTGATCGATCGGGACGATATAACATGTCACATGACTTCGGCTTGAGAATTTTTACTGGGAAGATTTTTGGTTTGTTAATAAGTCTTGTTAATATAATATTTTTACTTTACATTTGAAATTTCTTCGACAGTGAATTCATCTAGATTAACGATTTTTATGCCAGCTATACTTTCCACCATCATGATCAAAGATCCAAGATGTAAATTACTATTGAATCTTTATTTTGAACAGCTAAGAATCACCTCAAACACGTCAGCTTTTAAAAAAAATGCAATATAATTTTGTGAAAATTTGTCCTTTTCAAAAGGAAAAGATTTAATAGTAATTTACATCTTGGATCTTTGATCATGATGGTGGTGTTTGTTTGTGGCATCTTGGTATAAAAATACCAAGATGCCACATACAAACATATAGTCAAACAAAGGCACATTCAAACACGTCAAACTTTTAACTAAGGAGTTACAACGTTGTTTTTTTTTTTTTATCGCTATTAAAGCGGGCAAACGAGCATGCGGGTCACCAGATGTTGAGTGATTACCGCCGCCCATATACATTTGCAACACCAGAGGCACTGCTAATGTGTTGCCGGCCTTTGACGATTTATTCGCCCCTTATATATCCCATGTTAAAATTAACAGGAAATACCGCAGGAGGATAGTTGGTTCCAGATTCTGCATGTCGCGGCAGAAATGACCCCAGCCATCCAGATAACTTTTCACGCCGCAAGTTCCACTGAGAGAAGACAGTGGTATAAGTTCACATCAGACTCGTAGATGTGAGCTACTCTTGACGTCTTTTTGTAGAGCAAGAGCCTATTGAGGCTGAAAGTAGCGTTTGGCTCGTCAGCTTTTTAGAACAAGATGTCGACACCAAGGATTCCAATAGAATTTGTGATGAACATAACGCTTCTTTGTGAAAAGCACAGATTTGCGTCTTTGAGTGTTTATACCAAGACTGCCCCATTCAAAGATTTAGTTAAGCGAAGGCACATTCAAACACGTCAAACTTTTAACTAAGGAGTTACAACGTTGTAAACTAAGGCCTACCTATTAATAAATCGCGCCCCTAATATGGCTTTTGCGTCTGCTTGATCGACCGTAGCTCACGAACGTTTTATTTATTAGGGGCAGCATAGAGACATCAAAGCGATATCGTGATCCCCATTCTCACAAATCAAATCATTTGTGATTTTCATCACGCATTCCCTTTGTTCCTATTAAGCCTACCTACCTACACATATAATAATATAGGTTGATTAACCTCCCTTTTCACTCGCTAGATAGCGTGAACTGTAGTCGTACACTCGCCATTTAACATTTATTATAATTTAAATCTCTATTTCTATGTAATATACTCGTTTAACTATATACTATATTTGTATTTTACATTACAGATGTTTTATTTACTAGCTGTTAGCTTTGGATATAATTGAAAATATTGTATGAAAACTTGCGCAGTACAAGTGCAGTACTTCCCATGATTTTTGCACCCTGCTCAAGCACAATACCGGGGAAACTAATTTTTTCATATAGCTATAATGCTCACCTCCCTAAGGGGTCAAACTGGAGTTCAAGTCTACACCAAGTTTCACGCGGACGAAGTCGCGGACGTCCGCTAGTGTATTATACTCGTTTAACTATACGCTAACTAACAGCAGTTCATTTATCAGCTGTTAGTTAGTAACACTAAATCTCGAGGACGGCTTGAGCAATCGGAATAACTCTTTATATACAGGAGAGGATTTTAATAAAAGAAACATAGACCACACAAACAAATCCCAAGGAAGATACGAAAACTTGAACAAACTCAAGAGATTGTGACTTAATCTACTAAAAATCCTTTTGCGCTTGTCAAGTGAAGTAAAGTTGATCAGAATTACACACTTATTGTCACATCACCAACCTAACCGTGACGTTAGTAGGTACTTTTTCAAAAATCTAACAAAAAGTGCTGTAATTAGCCTGACATGCGCTCCGTGCAAGATTCGTAGCTGCGCCCCTAAATATCTGCCGTCAACGCCCCTCTATCGGCCTGGTTCAGATATTATAAGGATAGATGTACTTATTGGTTAAGTAATAAAAACTAAATTTCCTAATTAAGGCAATGACAAAATTAATATTTAGGTTAGGAAGCAGAAGACAAAGAACTTATATTTATATAGTACAATTACTAAGAAAGTTGATTTTTTTTCAGTGACAATACTGTCTCGTAGCACGTAAGGATGAATTTATTTGTTAAATGTATCGTGATAGTGAAGCTTTGAGAACGTTTTCCTGTTGTTTACTTTGATGTACACGCATTCGTTTCCTTGGTCCTTTTGTGCTTGTCCACGTTGACACGCAGACGCTGTGGCGGGCGCGGACGCAAGCGCGGAAGAGGGCGCGGCCACATTAGCAGCGCGAATCGGTTGCACTACTACATGCTCGCGGGGCATGTGAGTGACCACTAGCCGCTAATCGCCAACGCGGCGAGACTGGAGAAAACCGATTTACGCTGGCAAAGTTAGTTGGCAATCTTAGGCTCATGTCAGTGCGGCACGTTGTTTGTATGGTTATTTACTTTATCTTAACCTATTGTGACCATCCTACCAAAATAGGTAACAATTTTGCACGTTCTTAAGAAGCTTCACCTCTGTTCCTTTTATCTACTCATGTGATGCGGCGGCGAGCGTGGTCATGAAATATCAAAGTGTACAAAAAACTTAAGCGATTGATAGGAAAAACGAGCATACAACCAAAATGACTCGGTAAAACCTCACACTAGACATTCTATGTGATAATGCAACCTATAGTAAAACGTGCTTACCTAAAAGATGCCTATTTGTTCTTATGATTTGAAGATGCCCGTATTGTTGATGATAGTGAAAAAAGAAGTTAGAAGGATATTCCATATATTTGTGTGAAATGTACTAAGAATAAAACCGCTTACTACGCATTCAATATATTCGGCGCATTTTCAACTGAGTCGTCGGGCAATAAATGTCACTGACAGTATATAGATAATTAAATAGTCTATGCAGATTTGAATGTTCTATTTCACAAACTGACGTAGACTTTTAGATATGATTGAATTCAAGTCTAATTTTTAATTTATTTATTAAGGTTACCAACAGGTTACAATTAGCATAAATATTACATAGTAAGATCTTGAAAACTAAATGTTTAATTTTAAACCTACTTATTGGTAAACACAACACGTTAACTTAAAAATACTACTGTAGGACCAAAGACAATCAAAAGCAAACTCAAAATAATAATAAACTAGCGAAATAATTATAACTGAATAATTATGACTAAGACAAAAACCAATTACCAATTTCAACCGAAGTCCTCGATAAATTGTTAAGAAACGTTATTTATCTGAAATACGCCGACTAGGTATAGGTACAGATCTGTGCGCTGTTTGGCTGTCGAATGAAATGAAAGAACTGAAAAGAGTTGTCACATTAATAATCACTTTATTAGAAACAGATCATTTTGTTGAAGCTTATTTTAAAAGTACTCTTGTCGCCGTATCTATATTGGCCTGCAATAATAATTAAACCGGATTTAAAAAAATTACAATTTAATAACGAGGCATCTGCTGGTATTTAAGTAAATGTTGCAGGAAAAGTTAACACAAAGTTTGGACAAGCTTAAGAACTTGATAACTATTGAATATTTTAAGTGAGGTTCTTAAAGTTTTTATAGATATTAAATAAGCTGCTTGTTAGCACTGTTTATATTAAGAACTTGTCGCGTCACAGTTTTCTTCCCGAACAATTCCCAACTTCTTATAAAGACCCCGACCCTAAGTAATTTTCTTTATAAAACTTAAGTAGAGAACACTTGGGAAAGTTTTGGGCATTTTTATGGAATATCTTTTATTTTCCGAAATCTCCCGAGGAAAATAAAATTTATAGCACCTTTTTTCCTTGTCGTATTTGAAGTGTGTAATGTACCTACTGAGTTTCCGTTGAGCTTTTAACGAAGTACTTTGTCTTGTCGGTTTCGTATATGAAACTTTAAACTAAGCGATTACGTAAGTTTTAGGGGGTCTCAATTGTCAAGGGTTCTAGTGTTAATACATTAAGTCATTTCCATGTCATAGTGATCATGGTGATAATTATAGAGTTATAAATTATAGCCCTAACCAGGCAAACCCATATCGAAGCAGTCCTCCAAATCCTGTACTCCAATAAGGCGGGAAATCTTTAGTAAGTTATTAAAATAGGCTAATTCGAATTGCATTTTTATTTACCTACTACAAGTTGGCTCTTGACTGCTATCATACTTGATGTTAAGCGATGATGCAGTCTAAGATGGAAACGGGCTAACTTATTAGGAGTAGGATGAACCCACATTCCCGCAGGAATTCTAAAAAAACTGCGAGCACGAACTAGTTAGTTATATGCATTTAAATTTAATTTTAAACAGTAAATAATAATCATTTAAAATAACGGATTGAAATTAATAGATATTCACTCACATTAATGAGTGAGTACTTTGATACTGTTTTATTATTCTGCTATTTCAATATAAAACCTATATGAGCCATATTTTCATAGAATTCAATCATAATAATTATGAAAGCTTATCCATTTATATTTTATTAATATATTAATTTAATAGATATATTATTACTATCATAATATGCATATATTTTGAGAGTATGCAGAAAAGTTTAAGTTTCATTTGACTATTTTTTAATTTATTTATTGAACTATTTAGAGATATAGAGTATAGAGAAGTCTATACTCTCTATATCTAGTCTATGTCTATTGTACTACCTAATTATATTATAATTATACGCATGTGCGATTACAAATTTCTAAATAATTATTTCAACTCGACATGATTTATTATATACGTTAAACTTGTAAATATATGTGAGAGATAATTTCAAATACGAACGAACGACGTCATTTACTTCAATAGCAACACCGTGCAAATGTCGCAGAGAACACAAGTTATGAACAGTTTGGTATGTCTGTGGTATCTTTAGAGTAAAGTGCCTATCAGTGGATATTCTGTGGTATGATTGAGAGTGCGGTTCTAAATCATAGATTGTCTTTGGTACAAGTCTAGAGTGAAGTTGTCTGCGCTGTTGTTCTAGCTGTCAGTAGTGTGTTTGATCTAGATCACTTATCCTCGAGACAGCGCCTGCGCGCCGGTGTGCGCACTGACTGCTTATTAAAGTAACATGGCGGACCGCGACATCGACCACGTGAACTTAAATCCGTTAACGTTCGCGACATATATTATTTTTGGCTGATGAGGGGCATCGGCCATGGCTAATTACTATCCTACCGGCAAAGACGTACCGCCAAGCGATTTAGCTTTCCGGTACGATGTTGTGTAAAAGCCGTACGGATATGGATTTCATTCCAATCCTGACAAGTTAGCCGGCTTCCATCTTATATTGCATCACCATTTACCATCAAACAATTGCAGTCAAGAGCTAAATTGCTATGATAAAAATACCTATACTGTTAGGTAATAATAATTAATCATATTGTCGTTGTTGTAAAAAAAACTCACTTCAGTTTATAAAATTCACTTGTGTTTTAGTGGATTCACTTGCTATAATACTATTACGACTAGGTGAGTATATCCCAGTAACATTGAGTGTGTATAGGAGTTTGTGAAACTTCAGTGTATTTTTAACCGACGAAAAAAACGGAGGAGATTCTCAATTTGACACGTACATATTTTTTTTATGTACGCTTAACTTTTTACAGAGCTGTCCGATAATTCTAAAAAAAAGAATTATCAAAATCGGACAACTCTGTAAAAAGTTATGCGTGGTCATACATAAAAAAAATTATAATATACGTGTCAAATTGAGAACCTCCTCCGTTTTTTGTCGTCGGTTAAAAATAACCGTGTCATTTAGTTGCTTTAATTTACTTAGTCAGTGCCAGCCCAGGTTTCAACTTTAAGGACGTTACCTAGAACCCACAAACTGCTTTACTACGTTAAATAAATGTTCCTTAAACTTGGCTGGCATCGACTTCATAGATATGCTTGAGTAAATTAAAGCAACTAAATGACACAGTTATTTTTTACTTTTTAGTGCGTTTTGTGTTGGTTCTATTTTTTGTTAAAATTTTTTTATACAGTCAGTACAAGCATGAAAATCCCACAAAAGAGCAATTTAGGTTCAAATTATTAATGGTCACGAAATCTCAAGGGATTTACAAATCAATTAGGCTATTAGTATAGACCGGCGGGATTAATAAATTTATCAGAACGGAACAAGAGGCTCTTAACCTGAAGGGTGGATCAACCGTCCGATATCCATTCAGAGTCGACAACGATATCCATTCAGAATGGATTGAGATTTTTTTAGAATCATCTGTAAATTCAAATGTTATCAAATAGCAAGAGGGTTCATCAATTCGAAGGGGCCTTTTGCCGTAATGCCTTTCATATTTCTCCCGAAGTACTCCACGCGAGCCGTTCAAATAAATTACGACCATCAATAAAAATCTCAGCGAGAAATCCTATGACTTATTTAATTTATATTCCATCACAGATGTATTTATCAAAATATCGGCAATGGATACTTTTGCTGTAAAATTTTACTGATGTAAATTGTATTATCTGACATTTCAGGATTAGTCTGCTCTATTTACGTAATTTTTCGACACTACCTATTAAAGAAATTTTCATTCGATTTTTACACAATTATGACTTAAGTTTTCCTCAGAATTATGTAACTATTCGAATTTCAGGCTAATTTTTTTTATTTATGGTAGTTATACCTATTAAGCTATGCTATACAAAAAGTAAGGCTTATACTTGGACGGTTTAGAGTCAGTCAGTCACCTTTGAAACCTATTATCTCCTAAAGCTACTCGTCTAATTTCTGCTATAGGTACCTATTAACGGCCCATTACAGGACCAGGTCTCCCTCCTTATAGGAGATGGGATTTGGAGCGTAGACCCACCACACTGCTCCATTACGGGTTGTCGGGTGAAAATGTTTAATACATTAACGCTCAATATCAGATGTTGATGATAATGATAGGGACTGACAGTTTAACGTTCTCTTCAAGGCACGGGGGTGTAACACCACCAACTTCCTGACTCAAGATTCGATCCCAGGACTTCGTGATTGAAGCCACATAGGCTAGCCACTAGACCAACGAGGTAGGCTACCTATATATAGTATATAATAATAATATATATTAATATAATATATATAGCTAATATATATAGTTATAGTAGTAGTATAAGTATCTACTTACCTTTGGTACGAACATAGTGTTAGCATTTTAAAATATGTAACCATAGACAACACTATAAGATATTGTCTATGGTAACGTAAAATAATGTCTGTCGACCGTCAGATGATGTAATAACTGAAAGGACTTGATTCCAGGTCTAAAATAAATTATAAAAAATTGGTTGCCTGTAAAGTCGGTTTACTGACGATAGTTGAATGACATGTCTGAAGAAAATAGTGTAATGGTAGCATTTTACTGTTCTTAAATTTTTAATTTAAGTATATTTTTAAAATATTAATTTAAATTAATGATTTTGGTGTAATGTTATTGTTAAATAAAGTGTATAATGTATAAATATATTAATTTTTAATTTAAAATTAATATATTTAAGTGCTTAATTTAAGAGCATGTGTCGCTGCGGAACGCAAAGCCGATTGTGCTTCTTTGTCGCCGTATCCGCGCTCTCGCTTGCACTTCAAGTGTTACCTCGAAGCGACTGAGTCATGTTTTTTCGTGCGTGCAGCGGTAGATAAAAGACGTTGACGTAATAATTGAAAATGATTTTGAAGTGTACATTTCTTTTTATTTTCAAAAGTCCGCATCTTTTAGTGTACTGATTATTGTAAAATGAAGTATATACATAATAATTGGGTTAAAGACATATTTTTCACGGCACTTTGTTTGACAACTGTTTTTTAAGTTGCAGCGGTAGCCCAAGTTCACGAAAAATTAAATGTTTGACTTGTTTATTTAGAATCCGCAATGGATTTCCACTTACCATCAGGTGCGCGATGTGCTTTGTCCACAATCAGTACTTTAAAAAATTTACAACCATCAATGTACCCTTGTACATGGTTTACGATACACCGCATTTTCATTCGGTAGGTACACTAAAGTAAAAATGTTTATTTAATCAATACAATAATTCGTCAATACTCTATTTTCTCAATAATAACAAAATTGTTAACATTTTCCATTTTCATATCGGCTCGTGCTCCCTAATTCCCTGAACGCATAAATTTTAAAAAGGCGCCATTAAACAATGAGTTTCTGCGTAATGTATTCTACATTTTTATCAGCTTCGAAACTTCTAAGCGAGAACAAGCATCTGGTGCTCTTAACTGCAAAGTACAAAGTTTATATTCTTTGAATTATTTAGTTACTTTGCAAATTTTAACTAGGTATTGCCTTATTTGTTTAGTAACTTTTAACGTTAATTGATAATAAGTTTAATTTTGAAATCTTTCAACAGTTAGGAATTTAGCTATAATAAAGATTTTATACATAAATATTATAGTATATGAGTATATTTTTTAGATTAACTTTATTAACGAGACCGATTCTTTGAGGCAAGCGGGTTTGCTTTCTTAATATAAGACGGGAAAACTTAAATTGTTGTATGTTATATAAAATTCCAATTGTAATGCCTATTTATTTTAAAAAAAGCAAATGCTTTATTGCTGGCTCTTCTAGGTAAAACCTGCTAAATCTCCAATCGGTGAAATAAATTAATTTGAATTTATATTAGAAATTTTCATCAAAATGTGTGAAATCACACACAGTATCTCATTGCGTCCCCTTTCAATGTAATTTATAATAAAAACGTTAGTTTATAAAAAATTTTTAACAAAAAATAAAAACGCCTTCAAACGTCCCGTAAGTACTAAAGGTCTACATTTTTGTTTAACATTGTATGACATTTCAGTACATTAACATTAAAAATATATATTTATGGCAAGCTGATGGGTATAAATTGATATTAAATAGTATATTTCACTCTTGAGTCTAGCCTTCAGAATAAACAAAAATAATTTTACAATCTGACACGCAGATAGAGATTAGCCCGTTTAAACAAACGAACAAACTCTTCCGTGTACTAAATAGATATTTGAACAAAGATTCGAATTCTTAATTCATCATTGTATATATAAACGTAGACTACTGGAAACTTAACCCTTCCTCGCACGAGCAACTTACCGCCTTGGTAGCTACTTCGCAACGCAGAAATAGTAATATTTTAATTTCGCCATAACTTCAAAACCAAACGTCCAATTTTGTTCTTTTAAATACTAAATATTATCTACATAAACTGTACTTAGTGATGAAATAATTTATTTTGATAAGGATTAATAGCATGAGTAAAATAAATGCGTTTAAATGTAGTCAAAAAAAAATTAAGATTTAAAAAAAAAAATGGTTGTTGTGCCTCACTCGACATAGATAGGAATAGTGTGTCGCGGACTTTTTTGTAGATATTTATTAGATCTCCAATTAATTAGAACATTTTATGGTTCTATCTTTTATAGTTTAGTCAGCGTACGCAAAATAAGTAACTTTTCTGGTTGATTTTTTACACCTTGTGTCCGAAAAACCCAAATATTTTACGGAACCCTATTTTTTTCCAAAATAAAACTTAGCCTATGTTACTCGTGGATAATGTAGCTTTCGAATGGCGAAAGAATTTTTAAAAACGATCCAGTAGTTTTTGAGCCTATTCATTACAACCAAACAAACAAACAAACAAACAAACAAAGTTTAAAATTCTTTATAATATTAGTGTAGAAAAAGCAAGTGCTTTATTGCTGGCTCTTCTAGGTAAAACCTGCTAAATCTTCAACCAATGAAATAAATTAATTTGAATTTATATTAGAAAATAATTTCATCATAATAGAAACGACTTGGATTTTCTTATTTGATCTATATCACACACAGCTAAAAAATATCTCGATTACGTCAGCTTTCAAAGAATAGCATCATGATAATAAAAACGTTAGTTTAAAAGCTATGATGTCATACAGGCACAAAGATAGATGACAAAATTATAACACCCTTTCCCAAACTTTTTTATTATAGCGGTTAAAATTGATTTTTTTTTGGTTAATTAAATAATCTAAAATTAATAACCTCCTTATATGCCATAGGATAGGTATGAATTAATGCTATACTTGTATGAAAGTTGCGGGTTTGTTTTCCGTCAATTAAGCTATGTTTAACCGTACCGAATTTAACATTAACCGAACCCACTGAATAGTATATAATAAATGCGTCATTTAGTTACTTTAATTTACTTAACCATATCTATGAAGTCGGTGCCACTTGTAAGCTTTCTACTTTTAAGATGATACCTAATTCACAAAAAGTGCTTTGCTGCTTTGTTGAATAAACTTTCCTAAAACTTGGATGGCACCGAGTTTATAGATATGATTAAGTAAATTAAAGTAACTAAATGACGCATTTATTTTATACTTTTCAGTGGGTTTTGAAGTCGGTTTAATTTTTTTTTCATATGGTATTTTTCAAAATATTCCTAATTAATCAATTTATATAATTTAGAAATTACTGTGTATTAAAATTACAAAGTATATCACTATTGTTATTATCAGCCTATTAGCCGCCCTCTACAAAATATATGATTTGAAAAAATATTGTGCTTTATCACTGTGTAAATAAAAAATGATGGAACAGTTACTTGTAACATACTCGTAGTTACAGAATCTGGTAGTAATGCGCTTCTAGGTTCCACTTGCGTATCTCGCATAATGAATTATTCAGTCCGTTGAATCCTATACCATTGCTATTGTATAATTATTATCAATAATACATGGTAGCAATGCTATCTTCTCATTGCTAAATCACCTTCAGTAGGATTACGCTGCGGTCGAGCAAAAGCCTTATTGGCATATATGTAATGGAGGACTAGGACGAATGTGGCAAATGAAGCGTGGGCGATGCTAGCTTAATGCTAAATTTAGTGCTATTTGCGTTTATATTATACAGTGCTTAGTATAGATATTTGGAAAGGAATTTCCAGATAATTTTCTCCGTGGCATGGTGGATTTATAAGACGGAAGTCCTGGTTTCTCTTCCCGGTTGAGCTAGTACAGATTTTCGTAATTTGTGCAGGTCTGGCTAGTGGGAGGCTTCGGCGGTGGTTAATTACTACCCGACTGACGAAGACGTATCGCCAAGCGATTAGCGTTACAGTAATCTGAACAAACCGAAAAGAAATGTATGGAATTCATCCTACTCTTGGCTATATAGCCCGCTTCTATCTTAGATTACATTATCACTTGCCACCAGGTGTGATTGCAGTCAAGGGCACACTAAGCATGATGTAACAACAACTACAGCGCTGACTTTCAGTGGGAGACAGAAGTATAACAATCTTCTTTTAAGTTGATCGTTGGTTGATAAGTAGTGAGTGCTTTGTATCGGCATTAAGGAGCCCTTGTGATATCAAAGGGCCTGGGCCCGGGCCCCCAGAGCCCATATAACACAGACGGTAGTGAGAACAATCGGCTATTCAATTAAATGTAATGGATGTCTTCTTGTGTTGTTATTAGCGTATTGTTTTATCTCACGTTAGCATAAGGGAAGGTTGTAAGCCGGATTAATTAATTCCCAACTCCGAGCTGCGCCAAGAATTCCCACAGACCGATAATAAATCCTCGTGGTTTGTACCTTCTACGAATAATATCATACAGTATTAGATAAAGTTTAGGTGTTTTAAAAACTTGTGGAACTGCTTCTATCCCGGTATAAATTTAAAAACATTAATTATGTTAATCTATATTATAATATAAAAATTATATAATCACCGAATGTGTTGCTAAGCGAAATCTCGAGAACAGCTGAACCGATTTCGCTAAATATTTTTTAGAATTCCTTGAAGTACGAGGATCGTTCTAACGTAACGAAAAGTACAAAAAAATTACTACCACAGACTCATCACGACATCTCTAAAAATACATACTGAATTTACTTAAAATTTGGCACAGTTATCTCACTAAGAATGAAGCTAGTAACTAATAATTTTGGTTCCTAGTGACTTAAAATCTCTTCTTGGTGATATTATATTTACACAAACTTCAGGCTTCAAAAAAATATTAAAAGTACAAATAAAAAAAAATAATATAAATATAGTGATCATTAAGGTACAAAGTTGTATTATACAAATATAGAAAATTCAAAAATAAAGCGGCGATTGATTCTATTTTTGTATAACACTGTACTTTAGTAATGTGAAAATAGAGAATTTGATATTGGCGAAATTTATGACGCGTGACTTCGCTTCACTTCAACGCCAGTCTGAATAAAGAATAAGTTACACTCGGCATTACATAAGTCCGAATTTTATTACATAATACTATAGTATTTATTTTACCTTACTATTTATTTTCATTTAGAAATACAAGGACGTGGACAAAGAAAAAAGCATCCCAGCGCATCCAAAGTAATTGGTACTTTTGTTTTTGTCTGTACAGATACTCCTTGTAACTCCCGTGTTCGCTTCATGTTACAGATCTGGGGAAGTTTTCAAAAGCAGCTCGACTTTGAAGAGATTGCGAAATATTTCTGTCCCGACAGTGTCGTTCGGGTAACTTTTCTGACTAAGCTTAAAATTTTGAAGTTTTTCCAAGGCCCTCGGGAAGTTTGTACAGTCTTAACATTCGTATTTAAAATTTCGTGTCCTTTGCATGAAATTTAATTTTAATGACATATTTTTATAGATATCAAAATATTATTATTAAATATTATATAGTGAATATTTTACTTATTTGGCTTTTGTCCGCGAAAAACGGTAGCCCATGTCCAAGATACACTTTAAATGGAGAATTTGAAGCGAACATTCGAGTGGTAAAAAAGTTCGAAATTTCACATCTCAACCTAGGTTACTTGAACCGGGATCTTTTGATCGAAGCCAATTAAGCTGGTCACTGAACAATCGAGGCAGTTAGCATATAATTGCGTAATAAACTGCTATTTATCGCGTTTTCCAACCAGCTTTAAATTATCTATCACAACAACACTCTACTAAAGTAATCGATAAATCCAATGTTTACGAGAAACTAGAAGTTCGCAAGGTTTATCGAATCGGTTTAAAAAGGGATTAACGTTAGAAAGAAACATAAATAATGACTTAAGTAGAGCTTTATTATTGCTTAACTTTTTATCAGTAAAAGACAAATACTACTGGTTTTTTATTTTCAACCAATAGACTACCTAGGTAGTATGGTAGTATTTTTTAAGATTCTACATAACTATTAAGTAAACAATTTTAGATGAAAGTTTAAAATCGTAATTTCTATAATGCCTATAGTAAGTACCTGTTTAGATGATGAATATAATGAGACTAATGTATGTATATTTGTAGTTTGAAGACCAAATAATTTCAGTATTGTGTTTAAGACATTTTTATTTCATTAAATATTAAACGGCCAACTAACGGTCAGGTCTTCCTTAGGAAAGGGGAAGGAAGGGGAAGAGTCGAAATGTTATCAGTTTACCAACCTACATTGGAGCAGCTAGTTCTAAGCTCCTTATTCCTTCTTCAACTTCATTTATTACATTCGAAATAAAAACAAACAGCAAAATTATGATCATTTATTGCTTCACTTCGAAAAAAAGCAAGTTTGACTTTAAAGCCAAGTAATAACTTGGCAGTAAAAACAATAAATTTGGAGCCATGACTTACGAGCCAATTGAACGGATCTTCAAATCTGCTATCATGAAAATTTGAACATTATCAAGCAGCGAGAGAGATTCTCATAAATTCTGAGAGGCCTTTTTGTCGTAATGCTTTTCATATTTCTCTTGGAGCACACTGCGGGCGCCGATCAAATAAATTATGACCATCAATAAAAGCTCACTGAGAAGATCTTGGCGGTTATTTAATTTATACTCCGTCTGTTTTATTAAATAAATTGTGAATCTTAAGTTTTTTCAAAGTCATATTTTCTATAGTAAGTAATTCCGTGATGTAGATTTTAATTTTTAGAGTGATAATTGTTATTACAGTATTGTCACCATTCTACATGGGCATGATTCATTTGTATGATTATTAGCAAAAGTTCCACCTTCACGTAAGCACGTGGAGGTGGGCGGTGATAAATGCAACTTAGTATATGTTACTATTGCAGTGTCACCCTTGCCATTGTTGTATGCACATTTTATTTTTTCCAAATAAAGATAAATTTAAAATTCGATTGCGCTTAGATACATTTGTAATTTGATGAGCAAAAGAGCTTGTTCGATGGCTATAAGATCTTCTAGGTACATCCCTTAAGATAAGAATATCGAGTTAGCACTTATTTATATTGGCAAACACTAATTTGTCAGTAAAAATTTATTGTTTAAAATGTATAGCAGTACTAGCTGACCCGGCAAACGTTGATATGCATTAAAAATTTAAAAAAAATTTAGATGAAAATAAGATAGTAGCCGATTTTCAGACCTGCTGAATACGCATACAAAATTTGATAAAAATCGGTAAAGCTGTTTCGGAGGAGTACGGTAACTAACATTGTGACAGGGAAATTTTATATATTAGACTAGCTGACCCGGCAAACGTTGTTATGCATTAAAAATTTTTTAAAAAATTTAGATGAAAATTAGATAGTAGCCGATTCTCAGACCTGCTGAATACGCATACAAAATTTGGTAAAAATCGGTAAAGCCGTTTCGGAGGAGTACGGTAACTAACATTGTCACAGGGAAATTTTATATATTAGACTAGCTGACCCGGCAAACGTTGTTATGCATTAAAAATTTTTAAAAAAATTTAGATGAAAATTAGATAGTAGCCGATTCTCAGACCTGCTGAATACGCATACGAAATTTGGTAAAAATCGGTAAAGCCGTTTCGGAGGAGTACGGTAAGGGTAACTAACATTGTGACAGGGAAATTTTATATATTAGACTAGCTGACCCGGCAAACGTTGTTATGCATTAAAAATTTTTAAAAAAATTTAGATGAAAATTAGATAGTAGCCGATTCTCAGACCTGCTGAATACGCGTACAAAATTTGGTAAAAATCGGTAAAGCCGTTTCGGAGGAGTACGGTAAGGGTAACTAACATTGTGATAGGGAAATTTTATATATTAGACTAGCTGACCCGGCAAACGTTGTTATGCATTAAAAATTAAAAAAAAATTTAGATGAAAATTAGATAGTAGCCGATTCTCAGACCTGCTCCGTTTTGGAGGAGTACGGTAACTAACATTGTGACAGGGAAATTTTATATATTAGATTACAGCATGAACGTAATCTATACTAATATTATAAAGAGGTAAAGTTTGTAAGTTTGTAAATAAAGTTCTGTCGGGGCTAATCTTCGGAACTACTGATCCGATTTTGGCTATATTTTATATTTTTATTGTATATATTACCCGAGTTATCACAGTATTTGTCACGTGAGTCAGACCGTGAAATTTATTAAATTTAGCTTTATATGCGTACGTTGCCTTAGATATTGGATGTTATACAGTTTCGGAGATATTACAAAATTTCTACAAAACATGACAGTGCCGCTATATCGTCCAAAATAAGTAGACCTCCTCCGTGTTATGTTATACGTACTGAATAGGGGTCAACATTTTGGTACTGATATTTTTTTAAGAATTCGATCTTTGACCTTTTCTATCAATTTATTTGGCATGGCAGACCATATTTATATAATATACGAAAAACGTCTGTCTTTAAAATTGAAAGGGTACCTAAGAGGTTTTCACGCGGACGAAGTCGCGGGCGACTGCTAGTAACATATAAGTAGGTGAGGATTAATTTCAACCTGGCTTTCATTTATGTGGTATTGCAATGTTAAATTCAATAGCAATAATGATACGATCCGCAAGCGAAGTCATGTGAGCTGATAACTTGGCCTATAATCCACTACTCTGAATCCCTCAATATAATCCAGAGGTGACAAGTAGCTGTAACCTACCAACTACCTATTATCATGAGAATAATAACCATTTTTTATTTATTTTATACATTTTATACAAACATTGATAAAAATTTAAAAAAAGAAATGTACATACAATTATAAATAAATGAGGGAGAAAAAATAATAGCAATCTACTTCGTACCAGGTCTTAAATTGAATTATTAGGAAAAAACAGGTATCCCGCATTATAAGCATTTCGAATATGCAAATAAGTATATTTGGGAATCGATAATATTATAAAATGAATCACAAATACTCTATCTATATTTGTACATAATTATATTTCTTACTTTTTAGACGGAAGAAGATAATGGACTTACTGACAACGAAACAATCCAATAAAGTTAAAACATTTTCATAAAAATTAAAGAGAATAAATTAATTTTAATACTTTAAAGTGTGATGTAGCGTAAATTACGCCACTTTATATAAACACAATTATTTGTTTAATAAGCTTACACGGCCGTATCTATCTAACATGAAATTAAATTTGCTCACGAGAATTTCTAATACCGCGGATAACAAGTTCGCAGAACAATTTAATACAACCGTTCTCTAAGAAATTTTAATTAATTTCTTAATCAAAAATTGATATAAGGTAGCATCTCTTATCGTGTTTGAAACATTTCCAAACTCATAAGTAAACAGGTAGCAACCGTAAGACAATACAGGAACAGGTACCTACAATCTATTATCTTCAAGTAGTCTAGTCTAGTCGATATAAGTCATCGAGTAGCTCAGTCGATATTCGTCATCGAGTAGTCAAGGCGATACACTTTGTCGATTAATTCTACTGCCTGAAACTTTTGGTCAGTTTTGGTGATTATCATTAAAAGCTTTGTAATCAATAATAATCATTGAGATGGTCTCATAATATGAATGAGAGTGTCATGCGTGCGTACTACGGGGCGACAGAGGGGGGAACTAACCTCACTGCGTACCGTGCAAGAATGCTGTCTCTGTTTCAGGCGCTTGAACCAACAGTGACCGTGACTGCACAACGATTGGCGGATCAAGTACGGGCCATCCAGCGACGTCATCTGCTGGATGAAGCTCTACTTGAACGGCTGCGTTCAACTCTACCACAGGTTAATACCACTTGTAACTTACCTCAGCATGCAATACCAAGTGAGAACCGAGCATTGCAAATTAACATCCAAGAGGAGTTACAGAGTGGTATCGATCTGACAGTAAGTAACCAGGATGATGAGCAATTGAGGAGAACTTTGGAGGATGCGATTCTGATGTACAGGTATATGCCTCTTAATTTAAGACCACGTTTGCCTCGGTTGCCTGTACATAGACGAAATATGGCATTAGTGGGGGTTCTAGACCGGATATTAGGTAATTACCTTTTAACATCTGAGGACCTAAGTGATACGCATTCGATCCTATACTGTGGAGCCGTTGCGGCGTGTCGAATCGCGGGAGTTAGATTCCCTGAACCACGCACGGCCCCGCAGAGGACGGGTCAAGCTCCAGCTTGGCAGACCAGAATCGAAAGGCGTATCACACTGGCTAGAACTCTCATTGCTAAGCTAATCTGCTTTAAGGAGGGCAATAACCGCCCTAGGGTCATGCGATTCGTGAACCAGGCTTTTGCTGGGACTGATACACGTCCGTCCCAGTACTTGGACTGTGTCACGGAACGCATCGACTTCTTGAAGCAGAAAGTCTATGCATGGGCAAAACGTATCAGGCGTTATAAAGAGCGCAATGACCGATACTATCAGAATCGGATCTTTCAAAGTGACCAACGGAAAGTATATAGGAACTGGGAGCAATCTAGTGTTTGTGTGACTAATGGAGAGTTTCCAACTTCTGATGCTATGTCAGATTTCTGGCGTAGCATCTGGTCGGCCCCCATTGATCACACAACCGGCGTTTGGATGAATATTGTCAAGGAGAAATGCGCGATGGTAGAACAAATGGTTCCAATAACCATAACTGCGGAAGACGTAGGTTGTGCAATTCGGCCGGCTTCCAACTGGAAATGTCCTGGTCCGGATGGATTGCACAACTTCTGGTTGAAATGGTTCCGTAGTGCGCATTCTACCTTGGCAATACAATTCCAAAGCGCCGTTGACATTGGATCGCTACCGACATTCTTAACAACTGGTGTCTCGTTCCTATTATACAAATCCGGAAGTACCACGGATCCCAAAAACTACCGACCGATTACATGCTTACCTACCATCTATAAGCTCCTTACATCCATTCTGACATCAAAAATAACAATGCATATTAATGCAAATAATATTTTGGCCCCAACACAGAATGGATGCAAGGCCCGGTCTCGTGGTACGAAGGAACTGCTCCTCATTGACACTGCTATTTGCCAGCAGGTTCGGCGAAACAGAAAAAATCTCACAGCTGCTTGGATTGACTATAAGAAGGCCTATGATTCAGTGCCTCATTCATGGCTCATGGAGGTCATGCGGTTGTACAAGGTCGATGCAACCCTATGTTCTTTTCTCGAGTCGTGCATGAGTCAGTGGATGACAGTCCTTAATTATCCAGGCATCTCTGAGAGTTCTGAATTGACAGAACCGATAGGGATCAGGCGGGGTATTTTCCAGGGCGATAGTTTGAGCCCTTTATGGTTTTGCCTAGCTCTTAATCCTCTCAGTACTTTGCTGATGGATTCAGAGCTAGGCTTTCGCCTTCGCAGGGGTGGTGAACTCATATCTCACTTGCTTTATATGGATGACCTCAAACTGTATGCATCAAAGCGTTCAGACCTTGTGTCATTGTTGAAGATCACTCAAACCTTTAGCAATGACATAAGGATGGAATTTGGTGTAGACAAGTGTGCGGTAATCAATATCGAGCGAGGTAGAGTTGTGAGCTCTGAGAATATAGTACTTTCAGAAACTATTATTCTCAAATCACTTTGCGAAGGGGAGACCTATAAATACCTTGGAATGTCAGAAGCACTCGGTATTGAGGTAGGGAATATGAAACAACTAGTGCAGGAACGGTTCTTTGGCCGCCTGAAAAAATTCCTAAAAAGTCTTTTATCAGGTGGTAATAAGGTGCGTGCCTACAATAGCTGGGTCATGCCCTTACTCATATACTCTTTTGGCATTCTAAAGTGGACTCAAACTGAACTGGACTCCCTGGACTGTAAAGTCCGCAAACTGCTGACGTCATATCGGATGCACCATCCACGTTCATCTGTAATGAGATTGTACCTCCCACGCAAGTGTGGGGGACGTGGTTTCTTGAATGCCAAGAACCTCCATAATCGTGAGGTGTGCAATCTCAGAGATTATTTTCTCAAGATAAATGTGGGTATGCATAAGGATGTCGTTGCAGTGGACAAGGGTTTTACCCCACTATCCCTTGGCAAAGAGAACTGGCGTAAGCCTAAAGTAATTAGTAACTCAGATCGTGTGGCGATATGGAAGAGTAAGGAGTTGCATGGACGTTTCTACAAGGCCCTCACGGGACCGGATGTAGATCAAATAACATCTGTATCTTGGTTGCAATTCGGTGACCTCTTTGGGGAAACCGAGGGTTTTGTCTGTGCAATTATGGACGAGGTTATCAAGACGAGAAACTACCGGAAACATATTATGAAAGATGGCACTCTAGACATATGTCGAGCGTGTCATCAACCTGGGGAATCCCTCAGACATATAGTTTCCGGGTGTTCTCATCTTGCTAATGGCGAATACTTGCACAGACATAATCAAGTAGCCAAGATAATCCACCAACAACTTGCTCTTCAGTATGGCCTTGTCGATTCTGAGGTGCCTTACTATAGGTACGACCCAACGTCAGTTCTTGAAAATAGCAGTGCGTTGCTCTACTGGGATCGAACAATTATCACTGATAGGTATATTGTAGCCAATAGACCTGATATAGTGATAATTGATCGATTAACGCACCGTGCAATGATTGTTGATATTACTGTTCCACATGATGATAATCTGGTGAAAGCTGAAAAGGAAAAAGTATCAAAATACTTGGACCTTGCTCATGAGATTACCGCCATGTGGAATGTTGATTCAACAATGATTGTTCCTATAGTCGTTTCAGTCAACGGTCTTATAGCGAAAAGCTTTGACCAACATCTTAAAAAGCTTTCGCTTAATTGTTGGATCAAGGGTCGGATACAGAAGGCAGTAATTCTTGAAACGGCGCGTATCGTGAGGAGGTTCCTCACTCTGGAGCCCTGACCACCGGTTGCTTGGACCCCCGGGCCCCGCAGCAGGCGGAATGATTTTTTTATAAATTTTTAATAGTGTTTTTATAATTGTTTTATATAGCATTGTTGAAAATTTAAAAATAAATGTAAATAAATGAATGATAGAGAATCGGATCATGCATTAGTGTGTTGGATTTAGTTGGATTTACTCTATGAATCCTCTTCATAACAAGGCAAGCCTGCCACTGATTGCATTAATTAATGATGTTGATAATATCTAAAAAAATAAGCATAGAAACATTTCCTTAGCAATATTGGGGAAAAATGAAGAAATTCCAGATTCCTATTTATATACCCATCCAGATCTCTTCAGTCATTCAAGAGTTATACAACGTGTTAGGTCATATTAAGCCATCAACTAGGAGTAAGGGAGAGAGAATAAATGCTTAGAAAAAAAATACTTCCTAGGCAGAATCCTGAGGGAAATATGTGGACAACAATTTGCTTAAATCTTCAAGATTTCAACCCTTTTAGTATGAATGTTTTTAATTTAAAATAATTTAAACACAGAATTGTGATAACCAGATCGAAATGTATCGGTTCGTTTGGGTATGTTATACCGTTTACCTAACAATGTGTTAAGTATAGGGTAACTAAACTAACAACATAGTTATGAGCAGGCTGTATTGTCAAAATAAAATTTCGTAATACTGGGTCAGAAAGCCCCTTATAAATCGGCTCGACCGACAACTTTGTCGTACGCAAGCTACAATTTACAAATTGCAGTGTTCTATCCATTCACAAACAAGAATGCGAACATGTAAACGCTTTATAAGCGAAGTAGGAAATGTTTTGCTTCAAAAACTCGCCGGACACAGGTGCTGCTTTCCCAAAATTGGAATATCTCGAAAAGGACGCCGATTTTCATTTCCCGAACAAACCACATTCAGATTATGCATCCGACGTGCCTTTACCACGGGATAGTAAAATTTATTTTCAGAAATTTATAACCTATTGATCGCAATGCAATACGTGAATTCAGTAGTTTTAACTTTATGCTAACTCTAAAAGTATATCATTATCATACAATGCAGGCTATGGTTTTTCTCCTTAAAAGCGAAGGGATTTGTCGTATTTACACCCACCACGCTGCTTCAATACAAGTTGGCGATAATGTTTGACTCAGATAGGTAACAAATGTTGTTTATTATAACTTGCTCCATTGAAATGTTACATTTTTAGGCTTAGCGTGTAATTGTTGTTTGATTCGAAGCCTAACGATACCTCTGTCATGATCCTTAACATGCTAACCACCAGATCAATGAGGCGTTTATATGAAGCAATACCTCTACATGAAAATTAAAAAGCCAGCAAATCAATGAAGAGAAAAAACATGGAGGTTATTATTAAATAAAATGGGAATATTGATGCAAAGCTAACCTTGACAAATGCATCGTGTACAAAATAACACTAATTTTGGCCTTGGGTGGTCAGATAGGCAAGAAAAGGGCATTACAGAAAAGAAACATGGAGGTAATTATTAAATTAAATAACGGAACAGTGATACAAAGCTACGTGCTCTAAGATTGGCTCTAGATATTGTCGCGAAGTTGTGTCTACGCGAACTTAATCTTAGTTGTGGGTACATTAAGCTCCTTTCTTTCTTTTATACATATACCTAGGTATATGTATAGAAAATTCATTTATGATTTTACTGTGTCTAGCACAGTAAAATCATAAATTTTAAAACGTCATTAGAGCTATGAACTGCGAGGTCATATGGATTTGATTTCCATCCGTTGAACTATGTTAGATCTTTCCTAAATCGAACGTAGTTTTCACTTTTCAGTAGTTAGAAAGGATAATTGATCATATTTAATAAGATATTATGCTAATATTGCTTAGTAAAAAATTTAATATTTATTTTCTTCTTCACACTGTCATAATTTAACTACAAAACCAACATTTAAAATTATGCAAACAGACTGTTTGCATAATTTCGTGTCAGGGGTTTAAGATTGTCGTTTTTTGATAACTTTATTAAGTTCGGAGGAGGTTTCTACTTTTTTACAACAGTATTGTAGCTCGTACCTATGTAGTAGAGCAGGCAAGTTCCAATCTCACTTTATATTAAGCGAGCAAAATCCACCATTTACATAAAGAGTCAGTCTTAGTCCTTAGGGTCTCTTTTCCGGGTTTTCCATTTCCAGTCTGAATGCGGCGCGTCGGGTGTGGCAGACTATATAATCAGAATTTGGCGGCAAAACGACTACGCCGTTCTTTTGATAGAACCGCAAAAGGTGCCATTTCGAACTTAAGCGGAAACTTTAGGCGAAATTATTTCCTGAGCCAGGAGTAACCAGCCAATATTAGTTCGTATAGCGAGGTAGTTTTGACAATTTTGTTTACGTTATTTTGATGATACATAATATAATAAACAACAACAAAATACAAACTTTATAATAAATGATTATCATTATTTTCAGCCTAATTTGACGGCCAATTACCTAACCATGATTCCGTCCTTTTTTAATCAGATTTAATCCACGACATTGGTTCAATACGAGTTGACGTTGGTATTATGGTAATAATGATTTTACTCTTGTAACTAGGATTTCTGTTAGATGATGATGATAATGACGGGGACCGCATGCTTTCTGAGGCACGGGATATAACACCATCAACTTTACAACAATTTTTACTCAGAACGATATATATGGAAGAAAGAAAGGTCAATGTTTCATAGTCTAACCCAGGACTTGACCTAAAGACTTACGCCACAATTAATATATTGTTAGCAACATTGAATACTGCGCTTCAAACAGCTAGAGTCTACGACGACGATTAGACGAGAATCATAAATAAGAATGTACTCTGCGGCATTTTTGGCTTATATAAAAGGACGGTTTATTAAATTGCGAACATTATCAATTCCAGTTCTAGCATAGGCAATTATGCTGCCTCAATAATATTATAAAATTAATTAGATTAGTGTTCAAGGAAAGATTGTTTCATTTTGATTTGATTTAAGAAAGTTTGTAATAAAAATGTGTTGATATTTTTATTAATGTCGTTTTCCTGCTCGTGCCTTTTGACCCCTTCTGATGATGTTTCTAAAAATATTATATTATGTTTATAATACCTATACGAACGTATTTTAAACCTAAGCGTTCTATAGGTATGCTATATATAGCACACGTATTTTTTTCGTATTATGGACCGATCGCACCTGTAATGAATTTTGTAGAATAAAGTTATATATTAAGAGTAGGTAGTATATTTCTTAAAAGTTTTCAAGCAATCCATCTCTGGAGAAATAACGAAATATTCTCAGAGCGGTGTCATTTGCCAAAGTTTTTGGAGAGAGCTTAAAATCTTTAAGTTTTCGTTGAGGCCTTTGTTAAGTTTGTACAAGCTTTGTATTTAAGAAGTTTGTGTATCTTTTAATATTACACTTTAATAACTACATAAAATATTTAATTTTGTTAAAGTTATTTCAGTATTTATTTTAAAACCTCATTATTTTCAATGGACTTCCAAAAAGGATGCGGATTCGAATGTATCTAAGTTTTTTTGTATGCATGTTACGAGATCAGGCGAAGACGGCTGAACTTATTTGATTAATTGTTTATATTGGTTTGAAAGATAACTTCCAAGGTGATCCTGTTCTGTGTGATACTGCATGTAAATAATTCTTTACTACTACTACTACTACTTCTAATTCTAATGTAATTAATCCACTGTAAGTAAATAATTCTTAGTATACCTAATGAGTAATAACGTTTACAGACGATGTTAGTCATTTATTAATTCAAAAAGCAATGTGCTGAAATGGAATTTATTTTTAAATGTTTCTTGATATTTATTGATATTTATAGCCAGACGTGCCTCGTTGGTCTAGTGGTAAGGTCCTGGGTTCGAATCCTGGGTCGGGTCACGGAATTAATCTGAGTTCATTCTTCTATGAAATTCTCAGTACATTCCAAGCCCGGAGTCGGGAAGTCGGAGAGTACGTTAAGCCGTCGGTCCCGGTCACTGTCATCAACATCTGATAGTGATCGTTAATAAATGACACATTATCACCCTAAGCCCGCCAACCCGCATTGGAGCAGCGTGGTGGGTCTACGCTCCATATCCCCTCTCCTACTGGGAGAGAGGCCTGGCCCTGTAGTGGGCCGTTGGTAGGCTGATAATGGTGATAGCCAGATATGGGTCTTCAAGACAAAAGTAAGAAACAATATTTCATCGTGACAACATCCAATGGAACGAAACATATTAAAACCGAGAAGAATACAAAAACAAGAAACGTGGATATCTGAATGAAAACTAAACTAATCTCTACTTTTAAGCTTGAAAAAGAAATGGAACTAAACAGGGTAGTTGTCAAGATGCAAATATAAGAGTTGGACTTATAAATGGCAGAGGCATAAGGCAAAAGGAAAGTGGGGCGATGGAAGAAAAGATGGGGATAAATGGCGATGAATGGAGAGGAATGAATAAAGTACAAAGAAAGGAATAAATGGAAAAGGATGGAGGAGGCTTTGATACAGAGGCCACATAACAAATAAAACTATTAGATATTTATTTTATATACTAGAAGTGGAAAATAAAGCTGTAATAAAAAAAGTATTGATAACATTTTGCCTCTATGCATCAATAACAAATGAACGGCTTGCATGATACATACATACGTCGTGTTGGGATATTCGATATAATAATTATATGTTACGGTTAATAACTCATCAACCAATTAACATGCACTTAGGATCTTAATTATCCACCTGGTCACATGGGATCAATACTTAATTCTAATACCCAATTATGTATCTCTGTTTGTGTAAAGTGGTTTCGAGTTAGTAAATTCCTCTTGGAATTGAAAATTGCTAGTGCTTGCATAGCAGGTAATGTTAATTTTATTTTGTCTAAAAGTAAGCCTTTAAAAGCCAAAAGCCAAGCGAAATGCTTGGCAAAGTTGGATACAGAAGACTGTAACTCTTGGAATGGCGCGTATTGTGTAAAATGTATAAAAATAAATGAGAAGATATGAATAATAATCATTAGGTATATATTATTCTGAAAATCAATACTCAGTTATTCTAATTCAAGGATTTTATTAAACTTTGGATATATGAAACTCCGAGTATCACACGTGATTGTGTGAGTTAACTAAGGAAATGGCGATAGAGTAGAAAGGTGTATTTAAATTATTTAGACTGATACCGAGGACGAATTGTGGCATCGAAACCTGTTGATTAAAATAAAATTGGTTATCAAACAGTCAGACGATTTTCTGCTTTGTGATGCTCTTTTTATTTGACACACAGAGCGCCTATCCATCTTACTATTAGAACCAAACAATTTAGAACACCTACTGAAAATACTGTTATGTTAAAGTAAATCATTCAATTAATATGGTCATACTACTGTGGGCGGTGGCCCATGACGATAACTGGGTAGACCATTCAATATAATCCTCTCTCTGGCCTTCGGGGAGCACGTTAAGGCGTCGGTCTCGGGCGTTATCGACAACACCTGGTAATAAACGTTAGCTAAGGATCTAAACTAGACACATTGTATAGAAAGAAAGCAATGGTTTAAACTCTATGGTTATTTGCCGTACTTAACTACTTACTCAGTAGCTGACTAACTTTCAGGTTTTCTAAAACAAAAAAGTTAGTTGATACATAATTATTATGACGGCCTTCGTGGCGCAGTGGTTTGTGAAGTGGATTTGTAAGACGTAGATACTGGGTTCGAATCCCGGCAGGGCTGATTAAAATGTTCTACATTGGCCCAAGTTTGACTGGTGTGTGGCTTCGGCCGTGGCTAGAGACCACACTACCGAAAAAGACGTACGGTCCGGGACGATGGGGTTTATAAACCGAAAGGGGTGTGGATTTCATCCTAGTCCTATCAAGTTAGCCCGCTTCCATCTTAGATTGCATCATCACTTACCATAAAGTGTAATTACAGTCAAGGGCTAACTTGTAATGAATAAAAAAAATATCTTCTGTGTTCTTGTTGTTGATGTAACTTCATTGAAAGATCTGTCTCTAGAGGTAAAATTGTAGGATATGTCTGATTTACAAAACAAAAGAATATTTTAGGAAAAATTTTACGAAATTTTAAGAAGCGAATTTAGTAAAGTAACACGCACTATCTACTTGTCTCGTGGGAAATGATTTATTCACAACTGAAATAACAGACAAACGTTTCCAACGTAGCGTTTATTTTGCTGTTTGTATAATAAATCCGAAAATAATGAGTTACAAAGAGAAATTCGAATTAACTGGGAATTGTTGTTGCACGTTTGTGCCGTTCATCGCGATTGTGATTTTTTAATTTATATAAAAACATAATTAATTTAAGCTCTACAGACTTATTAAAATTATTTTTTAAGCTTTTGAAAAATACACGTGATCACGGCTCACCACTCGGCTGAATTGTATATTCAAACCATCCAAGGATTTACTCAAAGTCAAGTATATTTATTTGAGAAGTTAAAAATTAGCTTATATTTTGAATCCCTGGCCTCCAAACTAGGTAAGCCCGTATCTTAATAGAAGGAGAATAGGACAATCCATCAAACTCAGCCTAGATAGGTGACAAAGACTTGTACAAAAATATTTTAATACCTTCGTATATTATAAAAAGATGATGTGTAAAACAAAACAAAAATATTTGGTAGCGTCAATATAGCTCCACGGTAAAAGAGTTGGACTCAAAATTGAGAGTCCCCTCGCGTTGGACAATAATTATCGTACACTCCTAACACAGTGTTCTCGATTAATTTCAAGGAAACGTGTATACTATAAATATTCTATTTAAAAAAAGAAGAGAATATAAGAAGAAAAGTAGGAATAAAAATAATAGTAAGCGTTCCGCGCGCTAGTCTGTGTCATATTAGATGTGAGAAAACAAAGAACTCCCAGTAATGCATGCGCCGCCACGGGACAACGGAAACATTAGAGATGTTCCAAGCTATCTTGTCATACCCGTTTCTTTGCTCGACTCTTATTTATGAGGACAATGCATGAGATACTAGAATAAATTCTCTATTTGACTGCCGTTCGGATATCTTTATCGTACCAAGATGGCCAACAAATTTGCGTATTGAAATTTTATCGTGTGCTTGTAATATGAGTGAGTATGGCTGGGTAAAATGTGAACCAAACTATGTCAACTATATTTATTGTTCTTAAATTAACCAGGCTAAGAACAAAAGTATGTCGTATCAAATGTATGGTAAACAGTAACTAGTTTTGAACACGTTAACGTAGTACCTAGTCATATTTTTACGACTTTTATGTATAGTCAGTCGACTGATCCAGTAATTTGGTGCAACTTAGCAGTTCAATACTAGATGGCGTTACAGCCGACAAACTTTATCAAAGTGATAATATTATTAACTGAAATTCGGTAGCGATGGGAAGAACAATCATAGCCAAAACAGTTGCAGATTTTTTCATAATGTTTTTTTAACTTAGACATTATTCAGAGATGGTGAAGCCTTTGTATACCTTGTGATTTGTACGAAAACTGTACTTTCAGACCGCCATACAGCAATGCTGCATGGCAAAAGAATGAAGTATGGTATTATAAATGCCCATTGCGGACTACTATTCTGATGAAGCTGATACTTATAACCATCATAATTACGTAAGTAGGTACTTACAGACGTTTACCTTTTTATATTATGCTGAGTTCTCAACTTTGTTTTGGCTCTGTTAAATATTACATTTTTTTTATTGACTACATGTTGGCCCTTGACTGCTATCACACCTGATGTTAAGTGATGATGCAATCTAAGATGGAAGCGGGCTAATTTGTTAGGAGTAGGGTGAAATCCACACCCCTTTCGGTTTCTACACGAAATCGTACCGGAACGCTAAATCGCTTGGTGATACGTCTTTGCCGGTAGGGTGGTAACTAGCCACTGCGAAGCCTTCCACCAGCCAGACCAAGACAAATTAAGAAAAATCTCAATCTGCCCCGCCGGGAATCGAACCCAGGACCTCCGTCTTATAAATCCACCGCGCATACCACTGTGCCACGGAGGTCTCAAGTTTGTTTTGGCTCTGTTAAATATGACATGCCAAAATTGAGTTATATTTGAACTTACAATGAGAAGTGTGAATTTTGGAACACCACATATTGTTTGAATTCGTAATCGTAACCTGCTGAATTATGTATAAGCTGTGATTTTGGGGATCATACATTTGTTTAGGATATTTTCATAATGGGCCCAAGACTTAACCTTTTCATTAAGATGAACCCATGTTAATTACAATTTGCCTGTAATTGAAAATCCCGCGTAGGCAAAATGGGTGCGGGTTGAGTACATAGTTCGAAGAAACGCTGTATGTTAATAATGATCTGTAATTTGTGCCTGTCCAAATTCAAACGATGAGGTAAATTCAGATGCGATTGGGTGGGCCTAGTATGATAACGTGAATTTTCAAAGAATAACTAGGTATCAGATTTAAATGATAAAACTTAGTGAAACGGCTTAGCGTGCTCTCCAAATTACAGGAGTATAATACCACCAACTTTTATTGAGCGGGTTCTTAATGAGAATTTCTTAGAAGAATGGAAACTTTATATCTTTGTACTTTGTAACTTTTCTTAATACTTTGGCTGAATTTCCCCGATTCCAAAGATGCATGATGTCACTGGAACAAATAGTCAGTTCTTATAATTAGCTCATATTAAATACTAGCAGTATCAGTGACTCAATATCGGACTCAGTCCATAAAAATAAACAACAACAACAATAGTAAATAATATAGGAATATACACACATATAGCCCCAAAGTAAGTGTAGGTAGCTTGTGTTATGGGTACTATGATAAATGATCAATATTTTATATATTGTTAGCAGCATTGAACCCCGCACTTTAAAAGGCTGGAGTCTAGAGACGAAAATCATAAAAAAAAGAATGTACTCTGCGGCGTTTCTTTTGGTTTATAAAAAGGACGGTTTATTAAATTGCGGATATTATCAATTCCAGTTCTAGCATAGGCAGTTTTGCGGCCTAATTGCTGTAACTGTAACTAGTGTTTAATGTAAGATTGTTTCATTTTGATTTGATTAAAGGAAGTTTTGTAATAAAATGTGTTCATATTTTGATTAATGTTCTTTTGCTGCTTGTGCCTTTTGATGATATTGCTAAAAATATATTATATATAAAAATACTTCCACACTTAATATACATAGATAAACACCCAGACACTGGAAAACATCTATGCTCATCACACACATATTTTCCAGATGTGGGAATCGAACCCACAGCCTAGAACGCAGGAGCTGGTGTTGGCAGCATTGTAGACTATAGACAATATAGTGGCCTCATTTGCTGTATTGTGGTACCGCGGGTAAACTATAGATAATAGACTAGGGGCGGTACTCGTCGGGCGTTAGGCTATAAAATATGCTCCTATGGATAATTCTGGTCATTCACCTTAGTGTCCAAGTCTTGTGCAGTCATAATGTATGACCATTGTTAGAATCTGTGCTTGTAATGTTTAATTAAGTAATTACTGTAATAATGTTTCATTTTGATCATATTTGATGTCTTTATAAATAAATTGTTGTTAAGTTTGTCTTTTGGTGTTTTAAGTTGTATTCCCTTCTGGCTGTTTGTTAACATCAGAAGTGGTATGGATCTTAATGCCCACAAAAAGGTAACAGAAATTAAAAAAAAAAAAAAATTTTGTTTAAACAGAAATTAAAATGATTATCAAAATGAAATCTTATAAAAGTAGTGATTCGGGATTGAAGTGTAATTTTGCGTACGTCTGGGTTCTTATGGGCGAGCCTCTGACACACGTTGCCGCAAACATCGTGGTTTACTGCAGCTGAGTACTCATGTGGCGGAAAGTAACGAGGAGTTGTGAGTAACGGAAGATAATCGGAGAAAGTTGTGAGTAAGACAGTGGCTACGATGGTTGGTAAGAAAAAGAAAGACATTGTGTTTGACGGTATTATTGTGTGAAGTTGCATATTTTGTTTTATTACTAGTCGATTTGCTATTAAGAGTAACCTGTTTGAGTTATTGCAATAAGAAAAGATTATTACGTGAAACTATTTACGAATGAGGGTAGTTGAAGAACAAAGAACGAGTTAACAATAAACGGTCATAACGAAATTACGAGAATTTGTTTCGACACAATTACGAATACCTTTGTTGCTATGCTGGTTTGTTTGAAAAAAAAAAAAAAAAAGTTTGTGTACTTATCAAATGAAAGACTTTGTCTCGCTTATGAGTAGTACCATTTTTAGAATAAATTAGTGTTCAATGTCTAATTAAGCAATCTAAAATTAAAATGTATCGGTTAAGAAGTACCTATTGCTCTATAGTGTGGCGTTTGTGTGATGTTTTCTAACATAGATTTTTAAAGGTTACAGAATGGTGGCTTTGTCGCATGCTGTTGATGATACTACGTGACAAAATGATGATGAGCTGATGACAAAATGATGAGCTGTGGACATCAGTTGGCTGGCTGTGTGAGAATATTGTGAGAAAAGAAATTCGGTAAAGTTGACCAGGATTAGTAAGAAAAATAGTTTTATTATTAAACGAAAAGTAAAAAGTTATTAGTAAAAGTA
Organism: Mycalesis mineus; assembly: GCA_034621355.1. Taxonomy (NCBI): domain Eukaryota; kingdom Metazoa; phylum Arthropoda; class Insecta; order Lepidoptera; family Nymphalidae; genus Mycalesis; species Mycalesis mineus. Next base: position 5,848,731 of record CM067894.1, on the reverse strand, counting down.
TCTATTATAAGTTGCAAAGTAAAATAAAACGTTAAGTTGAGGTCAGGGCTGACCGAGCTATAACGATCTAAGTTATTAATTTTGAAAGTACCCACCTGTGTAAAAAAAAAGGGTTTCTATCTTTATTTTTCGGAATCGGAAGTAAATAAGTGAAAAGTAATTATCTTTGTATTTTCTGGTATAAACCTAGTAGTAATAGTAAACCATAATTATGTAGATGTAGCGAGCTGTAATAAAATAATAGAATGTTAGTTGAAACGGAATATTGGTCTAAGAATATACGAGTAATTTGCAGAAACACAAAACGGCATTTAAGCTTGAAGGCATCTTAGTATGATTAAGTGAGATACATGCTCTTTAAGTACAAGATGTCTTCACCAACTTGGTCAGCTTAAGTGAGATACATGCTCTTTAAGTGAGAGTGGTTTACAACTATGGCGAATCTGGAATCCTAAGTGTGGCTATGTCCCTTTAGGGAAGGGTGGTCATGTTGTAAGAGCTTCTTTGTCGTAAAGAATTTAAGTGAAAATGGTCTACAATAATGGCGAATCTGGAATCCTAAGTGTGGCTATGTTCCCTTTAGGTGTCGGGTGGTCATGTTGTAGGAGTCGAGTTTGAGATCATGTAAGAGATTGTCGTAAGAGAGTAAAAACGAAAGGACAATATTCCGTTGACAACTTTGTAGCAATAAATAATCTATCTGGTGTTTTAAGAGTCTTTGATGGTTAAAGTATTAAGTCTAAAGTTTAGAGTATAAAAATATCAAATAAAGTAAATATCAAGTAAATAAATAAAGTCGATTGTGGAATATTCCTCTAAAAACTACGCAAAATTTACAAAACATGACTCAGGAGCGTCTAATCTGTATATATCTGTGTATATGTGTGTTGTAATCTGTATTGTTTCTAAACAGTGACTTTATCTCGACTCGTGGGGTGCCCGGGGCAGGCACCGTGCAGCATGGCCGTGTTGGCAACACTGCGTTGCTGACAGCTGTTTGCATCCGCGGTGTTGGCGCACCTCTAGCCGCGTGCACCACGCTCCTTGAACGTTTGTCTTCATGCATGTGGTGGCTTGGTTAACCACTTATTTTCAATACTATTGATTACTTTTACTATTTTTGTTATCCTTATTAAAATATCAAGTATGCTCTATTCGTTATAGGACGATACTAGATTCTATTGGTCTCTATTAGACTTCATGGACCTCTATCGTGCTCTTTTATCTCTACGGACAACTATTGGACTGTATCAAATTGTTTTTATTATTTTGAGACCCCTCGCAGATAAAACCTGTAAGAATGCATTCAAAATGATTCAGTTGTCTGATGTAAGAGTTAATTGAAGGAACTGCTGTGATGACAGGATGCAAGAGTTGGAAGATAAAATTTAGAATGTTGAATTTGCCTTCTAATATATTGTTCTTCACAGATGACGGTGACGATGATGAATGTGCATTGCACTTCCTCAATGCAGGTGTCCGACACTACGAGCTCTACAGGCCTCTATAGTAGAGGCTAATGGTGCGGCTCCAGGTGCAGTCGTCAGTGACTGGTGTCGCTGGTCCCAGTCACGTCTCCGGAGATGCCTGGGTCGAGGGCGACCCAATAGCAGGAGGGCCGTGTTGGCAGCATTGTAGACTATAGACAATATAGTGGCCTCATTTGCTGTATTGTGGTACCGCGGGTAAACTATAGATAATAGACTAGGGGCGGTACTCGTCGGGCGTTAGGCTATAAAATATGCTCCTATGGATAATTCTGGTCATTCACCTTAGTGTCCAAGTCTTGTGCAGTCATAATGTATGACCATTGTTAGAATCTGTGCTTGTAATGTTTAATTAAGTAATTACTGTAATAATGTTTCATTTTGATCATATTTGATGTCTTTATAAATAAATTGTTGTTAAGTTTGTCTTTTGGTGTTTTAAGTTGTATTCCCTTCTGGCTGTTTGTTAACACTGGGTCACTACCCACTGCGCTACTCCGCCGTAAAAAAATCCCTTTGGAAGGACTTATTCTAGCTATGGCCGTTCGTAATTTACGAATCAATAGCTTGTAAGTAGATGCGTATAGTATATTTTAAAAATTTTATAGCTTTCAACAGACCATCTCAATATTACCCTGTTTGTCCACACATTCGGAGGATCAATAGTCCCATAGGAAGGCGAACTTGCTTATTTATTATGCACAGGTGTACCCTAGTATGTTTACACCAGATGCTGTGTATATAACGTGAAGTCATGGGCAACGTGAGACCTATTTGACAGTAACCGGAATAGTAAAAGACAAGTTGAACCCATATAAATTTAAATAATGAAAACTGATTTACTATTTGCTATACATAAGCACCTGTACACATTTATTTCGGGTGTAATTGAAAATATTGGTATACGCTACGTTGCATGAACAAGTTCATGATTAAGAACCCCAAATGAATTTAAAACTGAACGGGAATATTACGACAAAAATAACATGAATATTTAACTTAGGCCACACTGTTTTGTATTATGTTTGGACATTTGTTTGAATTACTAATATGGAGTTACGCGTAAGGTTCATATTTATAGTACTTAAATTTCAAACGTATAGACCGACAAAATTCACGTGAGTTTTCTTTTTTCTTAAAGACAAACTCTGGAGCTAAAGTTGAGTGACAACGTTTCCGTATCGTCGGTGGAGATATTGTATTATTTTCATCTGTTACAAAACCCATTTCTCCTTGATATATCGCAATCTTCAAAGCTGGAACACCTATTCCATCCACATTATTATCCGTTAAACGCCTCGCTGGATTCTTTTCCCAGGGGGTTCATCTTTCTCGCTTTGAAAAATGTAACTTGTATTATTTACGTTTCCGTGTACTAAATATTCGTATATATATATTTTGTAATGTTACTTTTAATACATGTCCATATATATTTTGTAATGTTACTTTTTGTTCGCGATTGGACTAAATTTTGCCTTTTTGGAATAGATTTCGTGGTTTTTATAATGTTATAGACAAGTATGAGAACTTGAAAATTTGTATAAGTAGGTGTATATCTATCTCACAATGTTACTTTTTGTTCGAGATTGGAGAAATTTAGTCAATTTAGCGTTTTGGACTAGATTTCCTGGTTTTTATGATAAAAATCCCTTTTTCTTGTTGTAATCTTATGCGAAGTTAAAATAATGTTAATGACAAGTAAAAAAGTGATACAGAACATTAATAAATTTAATGTTTACATAAAAAAAAACCATATAAAGTAACATCACTGTAAAAAAGTTATCTAAAGACTGAACCGAACTCTAAATCGCTTCGCGGTACATCTTTGTCGGTAGGGTGTTAACTAGCCACGGCGAAAGCCTCCCACCAGCCAGACCAAGACAAATTAAGAAATATCTCAATCTGCCCCTCCGGGAATCGAACACAGGACCTCCGTCTTATAAATCCATCGCGCATACCACTGCGCCACGGAGGTCGTCAGACTACGTATTAATTAAAAAAAAACGGAATTAAGACTTTATTTTAAGAGTTTATCTTTTCTGTAAAAAATGTTTAAACTCTTTGTTTACTAAAAAATCGTGTCCCCGATTCTCAGGACTTTGAAATAGTAAGCACACAGTTTTGGTTTAAGACAAATTAGGTTCCCGGGAAAATCTAGTTTGTCTACAAACAAGACTTCTAAATGAGTAGAGAGATACGTTGCTGGAGGCGTTGTTTGCTCTTAATTAGTAACTATTGCTGCAAGCACAAAGAGCTTTTGGTTCAAATAGTTTAGAAAATGGAATTTATAAATTATATAATCCGTCGAAAGGTTCATTAATTGGGTAGATGAGTGATATCAAAATATTGGTTTTTAATTGCTTTTTTAAAATATACATATAAAATAATGATAAAACTAATTAAATTGATCTAAAATTAAAAATCACAGAACTATAAATATTAAGAGTTAGACAGAGACGGCCTTACAAAAGTGTGACATCATACTTAAGTAACGCCATAGAAGCTTAGTACAAATTTTCATTTTGCGAGAAAGAAACAGAAGACCCCTTAAAATTAATGTGGCTATTACTTTATATTCCTTTGTCAGATTTTATTTTTATTTTTACCATACGTCATTATTTTTATTCTAGTTGACTTACTTGTCTCAAAAATTCTATAAAGTAAAAAAAATTGTCGAGTCAAGGGCTAGAAGTTTTTACACATTCACTTGATGTGCATGAAAAAAAATGCAGTTTTGATGTTTTATTTTTAATTTTTGAATTCTGATCCATTACTTACACGTGAAAATGTATGGATCCGATCTCACTTTCACCTTTTGTACTGTGCGAATTTACATAAAGACCCAATTGTGGTCCTTAGGGCCTCTCTTTCCGGTTACCAATTTTCTGAATTCATTGTAGGTTCTCGGAGATCGCATAGTTCGTAGTAGTCAGTATCTCCTCAATTTAAATTTATCTCGCATTTACAGCTCCGTACAGCGAATATTGAAAAAAAAGAAAATCACCTCTCATAGTTTTTAAAGGGTCGATATAGAGCTTAAGATAATAATAGTTAGTCATCATAATCATTATCAGCCTATTGACGGCCCACTACAGGGCCAGGCCTCCCTCCTTATAGGAGAGGGGATATGGAGCGTAGACCCACCACGCTTCTCGAATGCAGATCGGTGGGCTTAGGGTGAATTGTTTCATTTAATAACGATCACTGTCAGATTTTGATGACCAGAACCTTGCGGTCGAGACAGAGACTTCAGATTTCAGAACCAATTTCAAGTGATAAAAATATCATCTCGAAGTAGAAATACAATCTAAGTAAATCACGAAGTTTGGCGTGAATTTATAGTTCATTATTTTTAGGGTTCCGTACCCAAGGAATAAAAACGGGACCCTATTACTAAGACTTCACTGTCCATCTGTCTGTTTATCTGTCCGTCACATATAGGTATATCATGAAAAGTTGAGCTATCAAAACTACAGAATAAACGACATAAGGGTCGGTGGATGAAACGGGCAAGTATTATAACTGTCCTTTACGAGTATCTCTTGATGGCAAAAATAATGTCAGATTATCAAGAATGATTTACTTATTTGCCGTCGTTTCAATGGCTCGACTACAGCAGCTAAAAGCTAGACAGTTGAAACCTTCACAAATATGCATATGATATGATCTATTTCCCTTGCCGTTATAACAACAAATACTAAAAACAGAATAAAACAAATAGTTAATTGGGGCTCTCATCTCGTACAACTAAAGTGATTTTGACGTGACAACGTCTTATAATTCGATAGAGCCGGCTGCACGCACGAAAAAACATGACTCATGCGGCGTTACCTCGCTTTGAGGCGTTCCATGTAAGGCTTGAAGTGCAAGCGAGAGCGCGGAACGAGCGACAAAGAAGCACAATCGGCCTTTGCGTTCGGCAGCGTTCGACATCCGTCTATTAAATATAATTATTAAATATATTAATTTTAAATTAAAAATTAATATATTTATTATAAATTTAAAATATAAATTTATAAAATCAAAATCAATTATTTTATTAATTTAAATTAATATTTATAAAAATATACTTAAATTAAAAATTTTAATAACCAATTGCTACCATTACATCAGTATTTTCTTAAGTTGTCACGTTCAACTATCGTCAGTAAACCGACTTTACAGACAACCAATTTTTTTTTGCTATGAAACTTTCCGTGCGCGTCTGACTCGCACTTGGCCGGTTTTTTTATTTCTCTTCCCCGAAATCCGTCATAATTAAGTGTGACAGAATGTGGGAAAGTAAAATACTTTATAACACTGTAGAACAATATTTTATTATCTTGGAACAGAGTTTCCTCTTGTTACAATTTGCCGCGTAAATAATAATACATCTGCCCACATCAGGCCATTAAATACACTCTTAAAAGTAAGTACACAATGTTGGTAACATGGAATTACTTAGTAGTGGGGATTAGACAAATACATTTTGGCAATAGTTCCGGGATATTATTTTACAAGACAAACGTTATTAATCTGGCTTTAAACATTAATTATTAAAATAAGATTTATAATGAATATAAAATAATATTTAAGCGCCAATAGATAAACTCAAGAAATTAAATTATAATCAAACCGGATGTAACTGTATAATTGTTGAAGTAAAGAAATAACTAATTATGAAATTAACTTATGCTAAAAAGTATTAATATTGATGTAAATAATAATAACTAAATACTACATCTTATCGCTTAATAATCATTGCAGATAAATTGAAAATTAATAGTAACATCCGGGTATAACGTGATGGCGCCATTTAAAAGATGGTGGAATGAAGGTTGGTAAATATTATAGAATCAATACTGACATCCGGCTGTCACGTGATGATGTCCACAGATTAGAAATGATGATGTTCACAGACTAGTAATATTAAGTACCCTTAATTATAAATATCCTCTAAGGATTGATGGTTGGTAACATTCGGCCATCCTGAAGAAGCCGTGCCCCACGGCGTTCCGGCAGAACCCTGGTGTCTCGTGCAGCTGCATCATCAGATAACTGAAAAGAAATAGTTAACGCAGTAATTGAAATTGATTTGATATGCCTTCTTTTATATACATGTACTTTCTTCTTATTTATATTATTTTATCTCTGTATTTTATGTTATTTTATATTATCTCTGTATTTTTGTTCCCAAATAAAAAAATATTAATTAAATCCAGGAAACCATATTTGTGGGTCACTAAGACTACAAAAGAAAATATTATTACTTTTTATTATTCATCAAATTCGCAATCGTGAAAGGACTATGATTTTAGGCAGGTTCCCATAAGTATATATTGTATTATTTATTATTTATCACACAGATTTCGAAATATAATAAAATACGTAAAGAAAGTCTCGTTTATCAGAACCCCAAGCACTCATTTTAGGTAAAATATTTATTAAGGTAAGATACATATTATAAGTCACACAGACATTACAAAAGTAAGCGAGTCGTATAGACGTGAATCGCTTAGATGCGAGTGACATGGGCAAATCACATAGATGCAAGTCACAAAGACACAGTTCATACAGAATCAAGTCACAAAGACGTAAGTCACAAAGACGTAAGTCGCAAAGACGTAAGTCAAACAGACGTAAGTCACACAGACGTAAGTCACACAGACGTAAGTCACACAGACGTAAGTCACACAGACGCAAGTCACACAGATGTAAGTCACATACTCGTAGACGTAAGAAATAATGTGATGCACACAAATGTAGTTGTATACCGTAGATAACAGATTTAGGCAAAAGGTATTCAATTATAATTTAGGTAACAAGCTGTGACACTCAATACATTATAAAGATGCATCAACATTTCAGTAATTATACTATAGTGCCAAGTAGAATTGATATTCTTTTATATCTAAATAAACTTACAGTAACTCTGTATTCAATTATGCATTTTTTAATTTAAAAATCTATCTATCTACTTCTCTGGCACTAGCCAAACTATCTACATTGCAAATCGTAGGTTTATAAGGTCTCAACACTTCGCCACTAACAATCGCGTTAAATTTATTATAACCATTCATCCCTTGATGCTACATATTGTATATAGATCTATCTCAGGTTGCCCTTTACAAATTTTTTTAAGGTTCGGTAAAAGGATTCTTTAGCTTGATGGAAACTTGTAGATGTTTTGTGTGTTTTTTGAAATAGCTTTTACATTAATCGTAATATTTCTTTCTTTTATGCTGTATAGTTATGTGATTCATGTGAAGGATAAGCTGGTAATCGATAATTTTCATGACAACATTTGTTTAAAAGGGGGAAGGTAGTAGTAGAATTAGGAATATTATCAATTCCCCATACATACATATCAGAAAGGTATTCATCCCATGTGTTTACATTATCAGACATTGTATTTAAGCAGTCTATAATCGTTTGATTTACACGCTCAACCTGACCATTACACCGAGGACTTCTTTCTTAGGACGAGATATTTTGGAACAATCTATTTTGTTTTGGCTTGGTCGTATTTTACCGGAGGCTATTTCTATTTATTTAGATCCTGAAGTAATTAGCGCTTGTTTTGAAAAATAACATTGTTTTTTTTTTAATTTTAGATTAGCTGTTTGCAAGAGTTCCAAAACACGTTTTAATAGATGTAAGCCTGATTCTTTTTGATTGTCGCGGAACGTAGCATTACGTCAAAGAGGTTAACAGCAACGTCATTTATTATATTGTTGAGGGTAAGTCGAGAAAATACAGCTGGTCGATTAACCAAGCCAACGAGTATTTCAAAAATTTGTACTAACCTATAATGGTCACAAATGAAATCTTATGATTGGAATCTTTCGATATTTTTACGTGGTAACAGTTTTGCGCTATATCAGTGTTGTAAAATAACGTTTACCTGCTAATTTAGAGATTTTATCTCCAATGCACCGTAAAGGATAAATATCATTTACTGTTTGTGAATCTAGAGTTCTATAATCTATGCACAACTTGTAGTATCTATCCTTTTTCTAACTAATACATTTGGACTTGCATACTCAGACAATGATTCGCGTACTATGCCAGATTCGATTAAATATTGAACTTTTCTCTAACAATATCGTTATCTTTATGAGACAGTCTATATGGTTGTTCATCATTGTGTGAACTAGTTTATTCATCATTGTTCGCATTTCCATTTGACTCAATATTAATAAACACATTAATCAAAGCAGTGCTTCTTGGTGGTGTGAATGTATCATTTAAGAAAAACGTTATATTTAAAGTTATAATCAGTTTTGTAGCCTAACCTGTTGGAGACTATCAACGTCCTTAAGAGTTTGTACAAAATTAGCAGTATTTGTAGTAGTAACTAAACTTATAGCAGGTTGATTGATCATCTGTTGTTCTATTATTAGATCTATGTCAGTCATGTAGTAATCTATTATTTCAACTTAACCGTTTAAACAAACGTAATATATGATCTGCCTAATATTAGCAAGTGCACCTCCAAAACCTCTTATTACAACGGGCGATAGTGTGATGGCTAAGATTAACATTTATGCCTTTTGTTCAGTTAGTTAATTTAGTTAACTTCCGTATCAATATATACAGTGATTTTATATGCCCCAATAAATGCGAGGCGTTTGTATATGCTCAAGAATTGTCGGTAAAATTATATATAACTGGACTGACCTGGACTGTTTTTGTTTGCTGGCCTGGTGCTTTCGACGTCCCGGCAAACCGGCAGGTAGCAGTTGTGTGTCCCACGCGTAGGCAGGACTCGCAGCGCTGCTGAGATCTGCAGTCTTGAGCCTCGTGTCCAGTTCTTCGTCAGATGTAGCAGCGTCGCAGTCCGGAGGCGCCGTCGACCGTAAATGTTCGCCAAGTTAACTTCCGCGTTAATGTTGCTTCTATCTTCTTGTTTTCCAAAGCAGATAAAACCCCGTAGTAGAGCGACTCAGGCGTTTGACACTGATAGGCCTTAGCATTTGCACGTAGTTCCACAGAAAGGCCTTTGATGATACACGATATAGCGTCTTCCCTATTAATGTTGCACTTTTTAAGTAGTGACACCTTATCATGGTAGTATTTTGTCTCAGAGTCTTCCTTTGTTCTTGATAACATGCCTCAAGCTTGTCAACGAAGTCAATTATTCTTGGGAAGGCTGTTTCTAGCACGCGTCTATCCTTCCCAGTCGAGATTGTAGTCGTCCAAATCTTCATACCAGCGTCGAGCAGAGCCACGTTGACGTAACTGCATCACAAACTGCCTTTCAGTGGACTCCCAGCCATAAATATCTCCTAGTTGATCAATTTTATGCAGCCAGCTGTGATGTTGCTAATTTTGTCTTCGGGCCGGAATATTGGAATAACCTCTGCGTCGGCATGAGTTACACGTTGTTTTTTTCTTGATATGGGCGTGGAAGAAGAAAAATTTTTCACTATCTTGACTATTTATTCTTGATTTTGCCTAGGCCAGTAGCGTAGGGGCCCAGCATTTTGTCCTATACCCACTTCTGAGATGTGACAGAATGTGGGAAAGTAAAATACTTTATAACACTGTAGAACAATATTTTATTATCTTGGAACAGAGTTTCCTCTTGTTACAATTTGCCGCGTAAATAATAATACATCTGCCCACATCAGGCCATTAAATACACTCTTAAAAGTAAGTACACAATGTTGGTAACATGGAATTACTTAGTAGTGGGGATTAGACAAATACATTTTGGCAATAGTTCCGGGATATTATTTTACAAGACAAACGTTATTAATCTGGCTTTAAACATTAATTATTAAAATAAGATTTATAATGAATATAAAATAATATTTAAGCGCCAATAGATAAACTCAAGAAATTAAATTATAATCAAACCGGATGTAACTGTATAATTGTTGAAGTAAAGAAATAACTAATTATGAAATTAACTTATGCTAAAAAGTATTAATATTGATGTAAATAATAATAACTAAATACTACATCTTATCGCTTAATAATCATTGCAGATAAATTGAAAATTAATAGTAACATCCGGGTATAACGTGATGGCGCCATTTAAAAGATGGTGGAATGAAGGTTGGTAAATATTATAGAATCAATACTGACATCCGGCTGTCACGTGATGATGTCCACAGATTAGAAATGATGATGTTCACAGACTAGTAATATTAAGTACCCTTAATTATAAATATCCTCTAAGGATTGATGGTTGGTAACATAAGCTTAAAGTCGGTCAGACATGCGTACTGTATTTCGTGCTTATTAAATCTAAACTGTTAAAGAAAAGTGACGGCTCACTTAACACGGTCTGATAAGCTCTGATGTTATGAAAATATTGTTCGTGTTAATTTTCTTTTAATTTATGATGGATTAGAAAGATACGGCCTTGTAATTAAGTGGTAAGTTAGCATCGAATAAGCGTACAGTCTTGGACATCGACCTTTTCATGAAGTTCAATTTTAATTACGAGACCTAACAACTACAAATGTCGTATAAAAGCATCTTCATGCAAACGGACATATTAGTTAGTATACACAATGTATTAAACTATTGAATACCATCTGACAGTTGAATGGTGCAGTAAGTAATAACCATGGATCTGCTTTCAAGGCCGTGGGTTCGATTCTCACATTTGGAAAATATTTGGGTGATGAGTTTCATGCTCATTTTTTCATAGTCTGGGTGTGTATCTATAATATAGTAACGTTTGGGGCTATATAGCGATCTGTATATTGTCCTATAATATTTATTCATTTACTATAAATAAAACAGCAAAAATTTGGAGTCATCATCATCATCATTATCAGCTTAATAACGGCCCACTACAGGGCCAGGCCTCCCTCCTTATAGGAGAGGGGATATGCAACGTACACCCACCACGCTGCTCCAATGTGGGTTGGCGGGCTTAGGGTGATAATGTTTCATTTATTAACGATCACTATCAGATGTTGATGATAGTGACCGGGACCGACGGCTTAACGTGCTCTCCGAGGCACGGGGGTGTAACACCACCAACTTCCAAACTCCGGGCTTGGAATGTACTGAACATTTCATAGAAGAATGAAAAAGCTCAGAATTATTCCATGACCCGACCCAGGAATCGAACCCAGGACCTCGTAATCGAAGCCACATAGGCTAACCACTAGACCAACGAGGCAGTTAAATTTGGAGTATTTGCAAATAACACGTCCTACTGTCGTACGTTGCACTGCACCTATTAACTCGAAGCACAGGTATTAAGATCGGTAACGAAAATCGACACTTTAGAAAAACTGTATAGAGAGGGTTCTAGATAGAGAGTTATAAGGACTCATGACTGCTTGGTGGCCATTAAGCATAGAGGTAGTACTGGTCAAAAGAAGCACTGTCACAAAGAGCCTACTAAAATGGATAAAAATAGAATTTCACACTGACGTAAACAGAGTATGGGCTGTACTGGTCTGTTCGTAAGTCGAAGTAGGTCAAGCCTCCTTATTTATTAGGCTGAGCGCAGGTGAGGATTAGTGTGTTTTACGCTGCCCCGGGCATTTTATAACAAATTGCCGTCGTGAGACCAATACGACAAGCAACTGTTAACGAGAAACGCCCTGAGGTAAGAATTTTGGAAAAGTTACAATTATTTAAAATTTTCAACAGTAATTCAAATTTTTTTATTAATATTTTACGGGATAAGCAGATGTCCCAGCTTATATTAAGATGAAAATCATCTAAAGTTGAGTACCACTTTGCAGGACATGTACGGTATAGGTACGTCGATAACAGCGCCGCCCTCTGCCGTTAGTCTGATGTCAAATGTACCTGTAATTAATAATAATACTCTCTGTTTGTTGTTGTAATGTTACCTTGAAAAATGTATGACACTGAATGTGACCATAATCTTAACAACTTAACAATTTACACATTATTTAAACTGTAAACCACTTTACACAAGGAAAACACAATTTTTCATTACATTAATTTTTCAGAACATAAATTTTAAAGGACATAGGTAACAAATGTATGGAAGTCTGTCCCAGAGATGCCCAGAGATGTTATATATGTCATTAAATAGTACAGATCTTCTTTTTAAATAGTAATAAAGTTACTTGTAGCTAATTAGTCGTTGATAAAAGTTATGAAGGTTTATAAAAGTTGACTTTTCATACTACGACGACGGTCACGTGATTCAGAATACAAAAAATCGATTGAAATTCTTATATTTTTGATGTTTTCAAGTTATTGCTATAAAACATGGGTAGTTGTTTAAAATTCAATGTGTATTTAAATAAAATAGTTAAATATGAGCATACGTTTGAACAGCCTGGGGCAAACTATGGCAATGTCCTTTGTTCCCCGAATGAAAGAAATTTTTTTACTCCATTTTAGGATTTTTTCATAAGCTACATGCAACATTATTTGCAAAAATGTAAAGATGGTATTAAAATACATTAATACCATCTTTACAATCTTCAAGTGGAGAGTGAATTGGACTTTTAGGCGCATTCCATCATAGGCTGCATTTTTGGTTACCAGCAGGCATGATTGCAGTCAAACGTTGTACGCTAGGTACAACAAAAAAAAATGTGTACCATGAAAAGAGAAAAAAATATAATGTAATGCCAAGGACTCAACTAAAAACTAACTAAATAATGTATTATGTTTTAGCTGTTTAATTGCTAAACAAACATATCAATAGAATTTTAAACGTTGTTATGTTCATAACATCGTATGTCAAAAATATTACCGACAGTCGTACCACATAATACACCTATTTAATATCTCATTGAACGTCCACTTCATTAATTTTTATCGAGAAAGAGAGTTCTCTCTGTAGGTCAACGACAGCAGCTTGCAATGAATGTGGATCATTGATTTCCCGAGGGGAATGTCAAACCAGACGTGCCTTATTTAAATACTAAAGCCATGGAACAAATCGACTATTTTACCTCAACCAATTTCCCTACGAAACATGAAGCATCGGCTCTATCTTGCTAAATTTATTTTACGTTTTGTGACTTTAATTCATTGTTCGTTATTTAACTAAACTATTTAAATGTTATTAAAGAAACTTATTGGCTACTAATTGCACCGTTGGTCCTGGGATCGAGTTCTGGGTTGTACAATACAATACTGAGTTTTAGTTTCTTCCAAATAAATTCTTACTTAATTTAGTAATAATTAGCAATTCTTAGCAGCTTTGGAGGTTGGTGGTGTTACATTGACAGTCCAGCAGGTTTAACTGTCAGTTGCGATCATCATTAACATTATAATAATTGTTACAGAATCAAAAATTATTTTTAACCGACGAAAAAAAACGGAGGAGGTTCTCAATTCGACACGTATTTTATTTTTTATGTATAACCACGCATAACTTTTTACAGAGTTGTCCGATTTTGATAATCCTTTTCTTATTAGAAAGGGCATAGCGTATAATATACTATGACAGTATAGTACGAGTACGTTCGTTACGTGGCGGTAAATCACTAAAAAGTAAGAAATAAAAAATTTTAAATAAAAATAGAACCGACTCAAAACGCACTAAAAAGTAAAAAATAACTGTGCTTTAAAGCAACTAAATGACACAGTTATTTTAAAACAACTAAATGACACAGTTAGTTATTTTTATTTAAAAAATGTTTCACTTACAGTGCGCCATCTTGTACCTACCATAGACAGCTGGTTAAACTGTTAGTCTCAGTCATCACCATTGGTATGGTTGCAGAATCTAACGCTATTATCAAAGTACTTGTCGGCGTGCTTGATATCCTTATAGGAAAGGGAATTGGAAGCTAAACTTGAAAACGTTTGACTATGTATCGTTAACTATCAGTCGTTAATGATAATAAACTTTACCAACAGTTTTATATTGTAATTGAAGCACGAGATTGTAACACCACAAACTCAGAAAAGTTCAAGTAAAAGGGAATTCTTAATTTATAGAAAATAAAAAAATCGACCAAGAACTCAAACTGAAGAGATTTCACGATTCAAAACCACACTATCTAGCCACTTTATTTCACTGGAAATTTAAAGAAAATTTTAATTCCAAGCTGGATATTTAACACATGATCTCTTTGTTATAACGCAATCACGCAATTGTATGACAAGATAGGTCAAAATATCAATAAATGGAAATGTAAACTTTGTTTATATTCAACGTACAAGTATCAATGCAAAATCAACTCTGTTTAGCATATAGCTGTAGGTATTAATGAAGATTCTGAATTCGGGTCTCTATCAAAATATCGCCCTGAACAAACCAAGGATCCCAACAACATGGAATATTCATTAAGGAATTGTTGTTTGAACTATATGCTACCAATATAATACTAGTACATATCGACTACTGTGGTCATAGACATCCACAGGCCATGAAAAATCAAACTTTCCTTGTAATATATGATCAGCCAACTCCTGTGACTCAAAGAGCACGTAGAACCATTGGTCCCGGTTATTATCGAAAACATTACATCCTACGCCCGCCAAACCACAATGGTTGCGAGGTGGTTTTCAGCTTGAAATCTCCTTTCTATAAGTTAAATATGATATCATTTTCATCAATAAATAATTTGCCAGATTTGCAGAGTTCCTGAAATGCAAACCATTAAAGTAAAAATGGTAATATAAAAAATGTTTTCAGTTACTTGCGATACAAAAAGTTTTTATAGGCACACAAAAAATAAATCCATCTGGAAAAAGACGAAGGGACAAAACGTCACAAAAACCGTGGTCTAATAAAAAGTTTCCCGGCAACCAAGTAAAGATACTACTCGTATCTACTTTGTTATTTACGTTTCTCCCCTCACTATAATCCCTTTCTTTTTCACCGCTAAGGAAGGTAAAGCCTTTCTTATCAGTAGCACAGTCGAAAGTTTTATTTTAGTTTCTGGTTTCATTACAAGTAAGCCTATCGTGCTTACTGTTAGACGTGACACAATCTTAGCCTTTCCAGAAAAGTATTAGTCAAGCTCTTGTAAGCCGACGACCAAAAAAGGGGTGCATATATTTTGAAACATCTGTATACCGAGGGTAGTATGGGGCTATTTGCTATAGCGATTACGATCTAACGGTATCATTAGGATAGGACAGATGGGTTCATCGAATTACAAGTGGGGTAGAACGGTGTTTAGGGTAATTCAATGAGAGCTACTTAATGATTACAGATTGCATAATAATGTCAATATCATGTCCGCTTTTTTAGATATTTTAAGAAATAAATATTTTAACTATTAACTAAAAAAGCATAGCTATAAAGTGCCCAAAATACTTCTGACCTACAATTGTGACCCTTCACAGGATTCTCAGTCATTTAAGATAAGTATATCGGTAGAAAGAAATTCTAGTTTATTTTCCAACATTTAATCCATGCATATAATGCGAAATAAAATCTTCTAAAAATGTATGCTAGCTGAAATCTTTCAGAAGCGTTTTCTAATTGACAGTTTTTTTTTGATATTTAAGTTTGACCAGGCTAATTTCTAATAAAGTTATTTATTGTGTTTGTACGAGTATATATGGTATCATATTAGTACTAAGTACAAGTAGAGTTCGATTATTTTATTACCAATTTCTTGAATTGTATTCAAGAATAAAGTGAATGATACAATACATGTGAAGAAAGAAATATAAATATTTATTGTACAGGTGATATAAAACCGCTCGAGGATATTGGGGGGATAAATTGATTGTGCTGGGTCGGTTTTCCATTTAGATATGGAAATTTCCGGGATTGTGTGCGAAAATACTTTGATTTTATCTTTTTCAACAAATCTATATCTATAAGTTTTATCAAGAACTTTGTTTAAGCGGTGCAAATATTCATAGAGGTTTTGTTTCAAAATCCTATGCTCCTGTGTTAATAGATGCTTATAATTGATTAAAAACTTTTCGATTGATTGACTCCACCATAAGTTTTAATTTTATGCTGGTAATACAAGAGCTGGTAATACAACATTAGGTTTATTAGGTGTTATACCTACTGCCGTGTACGAACTTTGAGGTAATCCAAGATTGTCGGCTTTAAGTACAATAAGTGGCGACATCCTCCGTGGCGCAGTGGTATGCGCGGTGGATTTATAAGACGGAGGTCCTGGGTTCGATTCCCGGCGGGGCAGATTGAGATTTTTCTTAATTTGTCTTGGTCTGGCTGGTGGGAGGCTTTCGCCGTGGCTAGTTACCACCCTACCGACAAAGACGTATTGCCAAGCGATTTAGCGTTCCTGTACGATGTCGTGTAGAAACCGAAAGGGGTGTGGATTTTCGTCCCACTCCTAACAAGTTAGCCCGCTTCCATCTTAGACTGCATCATCACTTAACATCATGCTCTGTGATAGCAGTCAAGGGCCAACTTGTAGTCGATAAAAAAAAAGTCTGAGGTTAGATTTATTTATTGCTTAAGTCGCTTAATCTCGCAGGTTTTGACGATGCAATTTTAAAACGATTTTTTTTAAATTTGACGACAACCTGTTTTTATGTTATCCATCTAGGTATTTATAGAGTATAATACAGGATCTTTTACGGCAAATACAGTATTAACCGTAATCTAATCCTATTTAGGAATACTGATAGAAATTAAAAACTAAATCCTTTATATTTTTCATTGCATAGGTAATCCTCATTCATTCATTAACCTGATTAATCGACGCTTTAGCGATTTGCAAATAACAACACTATCTCATACAAGTATGTACTCTGATAGTATGAGGCAGTAATTAACATTGTCACAATGCGCTGGTATCACGGCAATAAACCTGGATACCATTATTAGAATGACTGATAATGTCGATGTTGATAAATGATCCATTCCAATCAAGTATATTGATCATTTAGGGTATGCGCACACAAAGTGACTTTGCTATTTATAAGATGACAGTGTCACAGTCATTGGAAGCTAGCAATTGGTATGATCATCACATCAGGACCCGTCTTCAAAATTATGTGGCCTCCGTGGCGCAGTGGTATGCGCGGTGGAGTTATAAGACGGAGGTCCTGGGTTCGATTCCCGGCGGGGCAGATTGAGATTTTTCTAAATTTGTCTTGGTCTGCTCATATGTTAATAGATGCTTATAATTGATTAAAAACTTTTCGATTAATTGACTCCACCATAAATTTTTATTTTATGCTGGTAATACAACATTAGGTTTATTAGGTGTTATACCTACTGCCGTGTACGAACTTTGAGGTAATCCAAGATTGTCGGCTTTAAGTAGTGGATTTATAAGACGCAGGTCCTGGGTTCGATTCCCAGATTAGGCTTTCGCTAGCGTCTTGGCTGAGGCTATTACCACCCTACCGACAAAGACGTACCGCCAAGCGATTAGCGATCCGGTACGATGTCGTATAGAAACCGATAAGGGTGTGGATTTCATCTTATTCCTAACAAGTTAGCCCGCTTCCATCTTAGACTGCATCATCACTTAACATCAGGTGTGATAGCAGTCAAGGGCCAACTTGTCGTCGATAAAAAAAATGTTTGGCAGTCAAGTGGAGCAAACTCTCCCGGTCCTGTGAAACAGTTTTGAGCATCTTGTAACGAAGCCACCAGTTAATATAGACCTCCCTAAGCTCCCTTAGGTCTAGTGGTAGGGTTTGGTCGAGCCAGCTACTATCTTATCAGTAAAGATATACCCGCTAAACGAGTAAACGTTCCGGCATGAGGTCGCATAGAAAAAATTTAGAGGTATGTTATGAAAAACGTATTAACTGTCAAGTTAGCCCGCTACTATCTTACAAGTGCATTGTTACTTAACATCGGGTGAGGCAGCAGGCAACTTGTCATCGCATTGGATACGAGTACAATCGCCAATAGGTACGGTCTTCGTATCTGTAGTCTTACGACAATATATTAATGATAAGTCTTGCTAATGAAACCAATGTCTAATCTGTGTTTACGTCAATACTAAATAGAAATGTTATTTACTGTTTAATAACAACAATTATTTACAACGCTGTTTAAAATATAAAAATATATGTATCACATTTAGAGAAATGTGATACATATATTTAATAAATTAGATCTTAATCCACGGCAGGTGACGGTTTAAGCGTATGACGTTTTTATGCGTGAAAAAAATAATTAAATTAAATTAAAACGAAAATTGACCCTCAATATGTCGCGTTCGGGAGACGAAAAAACATTGCTTTTTTGCATTGTAAAAGAATTCCTCCTCGTGCTCGGTTAATGAGCTTGGATGCACTTTTAGAACATTCCATAGAATCATCGCGTACACAGTCAGCACAAACAGAGAATGCTCAATATTTGATTACACTAAAATTTGAGAGAGTGGGGATAGAATAAGCATTCGCTCGTTGGATATAAACACACACTAACTTAATTTCTTAATTAGACGAAGCTGGTAGTTAGCACATCTCTCGCCTTGGGTTGTCAAAATGAGCTGAACTAAACTTGTTTACCTTTCCACTGAGATGTTTATACGAAACTTTGCAAATACGTTGCCTAGTATGCGTTTAGTTTAACACTATGTGCTATATAGAGAAACTTTGTTCGTCTAATACAGCAGATGTTGTCAGGTAGATTTTGGATGTAGATAAGTAGGTTACGGATTATGTAAAGCATTGAGATATTAAGAGGAAGAGAGTTGAATAAATAATTACATAAATATTCATTTTATTTTTAACCTTCAGTAGTATAAAGAAAGGTGTTATAATATGATTGACTGTCCGGGTATGTCTGTCTGTAGCACTGTAGTTTCCAAGCAAGTAGCAAGATATGCTGCAATTTATGTAGATTTTTATCAAGGTATCATTTCCTATTTGAAATTTTTTTACTGGTTGATTGATGTAAATTTCGCGTACTGATACTGTAGTATTTCCAGTATTCCAGTTATATACCTTATGCTGTAGCGTGCGGGATGTTCAGTTCTTCCGAGCAATAAGGCCGCCCTTGCATGTTTTATTATACCTAATCCTGTATCTCATGTCATATTATTTTGTGTGCAATAAATACGTGTTTCTTTTTCTTCTCCCTCAGAAACTTACAGCAGATAAGAGTGTATGGACTCAAGAATAATCTCCATGAAAAGGTATAGATACCTACTAGCTAAGTGAATAATGATCGAGACCACGTGATTACTATAAATAAGCAAAAAAGCAAATTTTCTATTGATTGACTAGTCGCTATTGATTAATGATTTTTGTATGTGGATATTAATTTATGTTGTTGCTTAAGAAGTAAATTGACTTTTCGTCAAGTAAAGTAACGTCTGGTTATGTTTAATTATTTATATAAAATATATAGATAAGAAAGAGTAAATGCTGCTCCCAAACGGCAAGACTGGCTGTGCATAGAGGTGTGTTGATGCCCACACTTATGTATGGTAGTGAAAGTTGGGTATGGAAGAAGAAGAAGCACAAAAGTAAATTAAATGCGGTAGAGATGAGAGCATATAGGAGTATGTGCTGGTTAAAACTGTGTGACAGAGTTAAAATTAGTATGAAAAGAGAAAAGTATGGTGTAAAAGAAGATGTAGTGACAAAAGTTGAGAAAGGGATGCTTAGATGGATTGGATATGTAGAGAGAATAGATCAAAGAAGATTAACAAAAAAGATTTGCAAGGTGAGGGTGAATGGAAATGTTGGAAGGGGAAGGCCTAGGCGAATGTTCCTGGACCAAATTCAGGACATTTTAAATAATGGCCAGGTCAAGAGTACCCTAAACCGCATGTTTTATTATATCTAATCCTGTATCTCATGTCATATTATTTTGTGTGCAACGAAGACGAGTGGAACTTACAGAACGTAAGAGACTATTTGACTCAAGAATAATCTCCATGAAAAGGTATAGATACCTACTAGTGAACAATGATCGAAACCACATGATAACTATAATTATGTAAAAAAAGCAAATTGTCTATTGATTGACTAGTCGCTATTGATTGATGATTTTTGTATGTGGATATTAACTTATGTTGTTGTTTTAAGAAGTAAATTAACTTTTTGTTAAGTAAAGTAACGTCTGGTTGTGTTTAACTATTTATATACAAAATATAGATAAGAGTATTTTTATATGCATTAAATTCGCGGGGCATAGTAAAATATTTGTTTTTAAAACAAGGTTTCCAACATAACATTACGGATTATACTTATGCTTAGTTTTAGAACCGTCAACCGGTCTGCATGTATCATACAGTTAAAACTTTATTACTGTTTGTAATTAACGGGCCAGTCTAGTAATATTCCACAGTGTAGCCAGAATCCTCTCAGAAACAAAGCAATTGAAATTAGAACAAACTTTGTAGTAAATTCTGTAAAACAAGCATTCCAGCACAGTTTGTATTGGTATTAAGAGTGCACTTTAGTGGCCTCCCCATGTTTCGGTGCTTTATAACAATGCTGTTCAATTTACGTACTTGAGTGGCTCCGAAGTACAAATAGATTCTTATCCTAATAAGAATATTATTTTTTATTACAAGATAACCCTTGATTGCAACTACACAACACCGACCACACCTGATGCTAAGAGATGGTGGAAGCGGGCTAACTGAAATGAAATTCACACTCGTTTAAGTTACACGACATCGTACCGGAACGCAAAATCACTTGGCGGTACGTCTTTGCCAATAGGGTCCCACCAGCCTTGACCATTTAAGAAAAGCTCAATCGGCTCAGCTGCGAATTGAACCCAGGACATCCGTCTCATAAATCCACCGCGCTTACCACTGCGCATTGGAGATCGCAGAAAGATTTTTATTCTAACAATTATTTTTTTTTACCAAAAGAAAAATACTGATTTGAAATGGGTCAAGATGTAAGGTATGTAAATGTCTCAAAGTTTTGAGACCTACTAATGTTTGGACTGGTCATCATGCGAATTATATTTGCTCGTGTAGCAGGAAAAGGGTAGTAAAGACAACAGCTCCTTAAAAAACTTTTTTTTTAATGATTACAAGTTGGCCGTTGACTGCTATCACACCTGATGTTAAGTGATGATGCAATCTAAGATGGAAGCGGGCTAACTTGTTAGGAGTAGGATGAAAATCCACATTCCTATTGGTTTCTACACGACATCGTACCGGAACGCTAAATCGCTTGGCGGTACGTCTTAGACGGTAGGGTGGTAACTAGCCACGGTGAAAGCCTTCCACCAGCCAGACCAAGACAAATTAAGAAAAATCTCAATCTGCACCGCCGGGAATCGAACCCAGGACCTCCGCCTTATAAATCCACCGTGCATACCACTGCGCCACGGAGGTCGTCAAAACTGATTGATTACCTTAGTTCAGACGAGATATTATATAAAGCCAGATAGAATAGTTGCGTGTGCTAAACAATACAATTTACAGGGGATAATAATACAATATTCACTATTGAATATAAAAGAATAACCAATATAAAAGTATAGATAATCACTACCGGCAGTGGTCGATGGAATGAAGGATTCCAAGCTCGTTCACTCGTGTGTCGAGATAGACATTCTATATCTAAATTGCACAAATATACTATTTATTTATGTGG
The DNA here is from genome assembly GCA_034621355.1 of Mycalesis mineus. NCBI lineage: Eukaryota > Metazoa > Arthropoda > Insecta > Lepidoptera > Nymphalidae > Mycalesis > Mycalesis mineus. The sequence continues at coordinate 5,826,826 of CM067894.1, read as the reverse complement.
TAAATAGGTGGAATAGATGTCAAATATATGTGACCTCTTTTAACCGACTCATCACCCCCTTTACGGAGGAAACAAAATATAAAAAATTACACAGGTCAAGCTACAGCTACCGCCATGAGTGATGATGACACATGTCAGGCAGGTAGGACCTTAATGTCAGCGGTACCACATAGAACAGGCGATGGCGGCGCAAACTTTGCATCCGCAAATGGTGATCTGGCTTGTGGAGCAAGTGACGCGAGGCGGCGGCACGAAGGACACGCCGCAGTTCGCAAATATATGCGACTTCTTTTGACCGCCACAATGGTTCACTCAGGAAATCTGATATCTTGTAACAGAGCCCAGAGTACCGTCTACCAAACAAGTCTCTTCTTAAAAGCCGTCTTTTTAATATACTTTAGATGTCGTGGGCAAGTTGATTCAAACAAACGTACCTACCAGAGTTGTTAATTTTACTAAGAGTCATTCATGACCCTTATGAAATTTGTAAAATTAACGTGACGTATATATACGTATATAATTTTGATCATGTACAACTGTTATTATTGCAGGTATAATTGCAAACTAAGCCTGTTTTTGGTATAACGCATAATGTATGAAAATTAGTTTTAATTATTCATAGTACCTACGAGTTAATAAGTTCACCTATTATGTTTTAATTTAGCCGCGATATTCTGCGTAGTTAACATAAAATATAACATGAATAATAATTTACAATAATAATTAAATTATATTAAACGGTTAAGCTTAACACTACATTTAAATATATTTATAGGTACACCACCTACAAAATGTATTTATTGCAGAATGTTTTTATTTGTTACTAGCGGTCGCCCGCGATTTCATCCACGTAGTTTCTGTTCCCATGGGTATATCTGAATAGAAATTACCCTATGTTACTCCTCATGAGTGTGACTATCGTATAAAAAAGGTTTTTTTACAATTTGACTGGTAGTTTCATAGATTATCCGGAACAAACACACAAACAGACTGACAAAAATTTTAAAAAAGGTTATTTTTATATGTAAAGTATATAATATATTTATATGCATGTAGTAAAAAACGAATATTTTAATATTACAAGCAGACACTCAAATTTTATTTAAATGTAGATGTAGATTATGTTAGCTGTCACAAGTTTTCAAGTTTCACAACATGTCGATTAGACTATGTCTGTGTTTGTGTTTTATAATTTTCATGTCTTAATAAAGTCATTTTTTTTTAAATAGGACAAGGGTTGAAATCTGCTACGGTAAATATGATAATTGTATAGTAGAGAAGATTAGAAGAAAAGGAAACAGGCAAGATGAAGTTTTTATCTCGAAAATATACAAAATGGCAAAACCGTGGTAAATCACGTAGTAAACAATTGAATATTATAAATATAGCGGTGATATTTCTGTGTTTATTATCTAAAGTTATTCCTGGCAACACCTGTCGCTAACAAGCGGAGTTGGCGGCTTGAAGAATATTAAACTTCGTTGGTGCCGTAAACATAATATTAGTATTCAGGTGCTACGGAGGGGACTCGACGCATTAACCTTTAAAAAGGGGTCAGCGAGTAAGAGTTTCAACCCCTGATATCTTATTCTAGACGACTATTTATTTGTCGTATGGATCAATGAATCTATTGCTCAAGATCTTAGCAACCAACAAATATTCGGATAAAATCTTAAGGCCAGTGGTGGTCAGTTAAATTTTACAAAATATTACGGGACATATATAAACAAAATGACAAAAGCTTCTACTCCTTTTAGGTGTTTTAAAGCTTCTACAAGAGGTCTATGTTCAGTAGTGGACGTCCATCAGTAATGATAAAACGGAATCTTAAATGTTTAAAGGAATATTTCTAGTATGTAGGTTAATATTATAGTAATAATATGCATCGACATTTCGGATTTAGGTGACAATTCAGATGGTTTAAACATTTTTTTATGTATTTAGGTATTTTTTCAATTCAGCGTGTTATATTATCTTAGAATTCGCATTCCAGCGCTAATTTATCTATGTTTTGGTTCTTAGGTATGTTAATTAAGTACTAAATGATTTTACAAAAAGTATGGTGTGGGGCTTATCATGCGTAATACGTCTTTATGGGTACTGATTTCGAGACCTCTAGGGGGGTCTTTAGGGGTTAATAAAACAGTCTCTCTACAAAGTACGCAACAACACAAATAACCCGACAAAGGTCTCGCTCTAATTAAGTACTTAATTCACTTAACATATTATTATTCGTTGTAGCTACCTAATTACTGACTTGGGGAATTCCCTAACCTTGAGATACTTTATTACAATGGATATTAAAATATCATGGTCAGGGTTGAGAAAATTATAACATTAATTATCCTACTATAATTATATTAGAAATGTTTGTAAATTATTTGTGTATTGGAGCTTCATTGGTGGATGGATTGGATGGGTGTTGACTCAGGCTGACAGTAATGTCTCAATGGATTTAGATTAAAATTATACGTAGTTAACTACCTCTTTGGTCTAGTGGTTAGCCTATGTGGCTTCGATCACGAGTTCCTGGGTTCGATTCCTGGGTCGGGTCACGTAATAATTATGAGCTTTTTCATTCTTCTATGAAATGTTCATGTACATTCCAAGCCCGGAGTCTCACACCCCCGTGCCTCGGAGAGCACGTTAAGCCGTCGGTCACTATTATCAACATCTGATAGTGATCGTTAATAAATGAAACATTATCACCCTAAGCCCGCCAACCCGCATTGGAGCAGCGTGGTGGGTCTACGTCCTATATCCCCTCTCCTATAAGGAGGGAGGCCTGGCCCTGTAGTGGGCCGTTAATAGGCTGATAATGATGATGAACTACCTCTTCTACGAGGCTAGCGATAGCGTCAACCCCTTAATTCCCATAGGAACGGGGACCACTATCTATCTACGTGGGTTTAACCGCGGGGTAAAGCTAGTACTTTAGCATAGGTATTTTACATTACTACGAGTTTAACAATTCCGTTTCCCTCGTAACTATCAACGTTCCTATGAGAATTTTACAAGACTGCAGAGTAAGTTTTGTCATTTCAAACTATTAAACTATTTACTCATTGTTAGTTCTTAGTTGTTACTAACGTCTTATTCCAGTTTAAGATGGGAATTTTGTTGAATTAAACTGTTTCCTAAGCAGATTATTTCGCGAAATTTACGTGAAAAGCATAAAATTAATAATTCATAAATGTATACAGTTAATAACTTAAAACTTATTTTAAGATTATTGGAGGGATATGAAATAGTTTAAATATACTAGTACTAGTTTTACTGATCAACTAGCTTTGTCCCGCGGTACGTATAGATCAGTTCCTGAAAAAATACTGGGATAAAAATGTGCTCTACCAGACTAAAATATATCCTTGTGCCAAATCTCATCTCGATCTGTTCAGCTATTGAGCACAACAAGATAAGTCAATAACTAACTGTTACCGTCGTTAGTTACTAACCGATACCAAATGTAAAATAAATTTATTTACATATTTTTTTAAAATTTTTAACAATGTTATAAGTAATACAAAAATATACATAAAAACACTATTAAAAATTTATAAAAAAATCTTCTCCTCCGTTTGCGGGGCCTTTGCGGGTCCAAGCAACCGGTGGTCAGGGCTCCAGAGTGAGGAACCTCCTCACAATACGCGCCGTTTCAAGGACTACTGCCTTCTGTATCCGACCCTTGATCCAACAATTAAGCGAAAGCTTCTTAAGGTGTTGATCGAAATGACTATCGGAACAATAATAGTTGACTCAACATTCCACATGGCGGTAATTTCGTGAGAAAGGTCCAAGTATTTTGACACTTTTTCCTTCGGCTTTCACGAGGTTATCGTCATGAGGAACAGTAATATCAACAATTATTGCAGTCGATCGATCAGTATCGATCGACTATCACTATATCAGGTCTATTGGCTACAATATACCTGTCAGTGATAATCGTTCGATCCCAGTAGAGCAATGCATTGTTATTTTCAAGAACTAGCGCTGGGTCGTACCTCAAAATCGACAAGGCCGTACTGAAGAGCAAGTTGTTAGTGGATTATCCTGGCTACTTGATTATGTCTGTGCAAGTATTCGCTGTTAGCAAGATAAGGACATCCGGAAACTATATGCCTATCCCCAGGATGAAGACACGCTCGACATATGTCTAGAGTGCCATCTTTCATAATATGTTTCCGGTAGTTTCTCGTCTTGATCACTTCATCCATAATTGCACAGACAAAACCCTCAGTTTCCCCAAAGAGGTCACCGAATTGCTACCAAGATACTGATGTTATTTGATCTACATCTGGCCCCGTAAGAGCCTTGTAGAATCGTCCATGCAACTCCTTACTCTTCCATACCGCCACGCGATCTGAGTTACTAATTACTTTAGGCTTGCGCCAAATTATTATTAAGTTATTGCATAGCTTCTATCGCGGGCCTTGAGCGTGGAGACCGAATCCAGACATTACGTAACGAAAAAAGCCTAAAACCCACTGAATATCAAAAGCATAATTTCGGCACCGACGTCATCGGGACCGTGGCTTAACGGTAAGGCGCTCTAAGTGCCACGCCTTCACGTTTGAAAAAAAAATTGCGGAACCGATGGGATTCGAACCCGCGTCTCTGGCAATCCGGGCACTTAGAGCGCCGTACCGCTAGGTCACGGTCCCGATGACGTCGGTAGGTAAACATAAGTTGATAAAAAATGCTATGCAATAGCTTTACCGCGGCAGTCTCCGAGTGCCACACGTCTTTTTTAAAATATTTATTAAAATTACAAATATTAAAAGGATTAATATAAATATATTATTGCTAAACAAAAATAACTAATATTCTAAACCATTAACAGTATATTTGCTGTGAGAAAGAAAATTAAATTAAGCCACAACTTAATCAGATTTATTTGTTTCTCTTTACCTTCACTGTCATACGTTATTGTGATAAATTAACATTTTTATTCTATCCGGCGCCTTAGTGGTCGGTTTATATAAATCCTTTTGAGATATTAGAGCTTAACCGCCGAAGAAAGGAGATTGAAGTGATTAGATTAGCATCTAATAAAATATATCATGAATATTGTGATGTCCGTTATTTTAGGGTCAATATGATGTAGACTGCCTCGTTGGTCTAGTGGTTAGCCTATCTGGCTTCGATCACGAGGTCCTGGGTTTGAATCCTGGGTCGGGTCACGGAGTTCATTCTTCTATGGAATTCTCAGTACATTCCAAGCTCGGACTCGGGAAGTAGGAGGTGTTACAGCCCCGTGCCTCGGAGAGCACGTTAAGCCGTCGGTCCCGGTCACTGTCATCAACATCTGATAGTGATAGTTAATAAATGAAACATTATCACCCTAAGCCTGCCAACCCGTATTGGAGCAGCGTGGTGGGTGTACGCTCCATATCCCCTCTTCTATAAGGAGGGAGGCCTGGCCCTGTAGTGGGCCGTTAATAGGCTGATAATGATGATGAAGCCAGCGCGTACCACTGTGGGCTGCATCAGCGCTTACCAACAGGCGTGATTGCAGTCAAGCGCAAGCCTATCTTTAAAAAAAGAGTAATAAAACAAAAATTAAGTGACTAAGCCAACTTTGTTTTATGAAGGAGTTATATAAGGCATTTTAATCATAATCATAATCATTTATTTATTTGCTAAACAAGGGTTACAAAAGTAATGCAATTCTAATAAAAAGATCCAAATATGTTTTGCCAAGGACTAGGCATGCAAATATTTACAAACTTAGAAATAAGATTAGGTAATTAAAATGTCAAAATTATTACATGTCAATTATTGAAATTATAAAAATGTTATTAAGTAACAATCATAACCATTGTAAGGCAGAAAACATATGCCAATACAGATATATTTGTTTATATAATGTCTCATGATTATTAATATCGAATAGAGATCGTTACAGAGACAATGATTATCACCTTATGCCCGCCAACCTGCAATAGAGCAGCATGCTGGTTATTGCTACAGAACTTCTCTCTCCTATAGAATAGAAGAGATCTATGCTCTTCAGTGGATCATTAAATTATAAGAAATACTTATTAGTTTATATTGATTTCCATCTAGATAAGCCTGGGTCTTAAGGGCCAGTGGCTTTTAATATGGGTTTAATATAGGCAGATAGGTAGACAATGTCAAACACACCCCGTACCTACTGTTAGGGACATGTTGTGTTTGACTATGTTTTAATTAAAGCAGCTTAATATCGATCACTTAAACAATTTCAAGCACAAACTAGGATATGACAACCTGTCAACGCTAGAAACAATCAATCGTCGCAAAATTAATAACGTTGCCTTCAGAATTAAACATTTCTTTTTGTGAAATATTGCAAAGTATAAAAAAATACGTATGTTTGACTATTTAAGTAGGTACTGATAAAATATCATGCTGATGACCACGCACCGGAAAGTGTAGTGTTGTTCGATTTCTCACTAGTGTCTAGACAAAACAATATCGCGTAGGCTTGACCTTGTTTCTCATAGGTAGTCCTTTATAATATATATTAGGAAATTCCTTAATAACAATGTAACAGAAAAAAAATACGTGTGGCACTCGGAGACTGCCGCGGTAAAGCTATTGCATAGCATTTTTTATCAACTTATGTTTACCTACCGACGTCATCGGGACCGTGGCCTAGCGGTAAGGCGCTCTAAGTGCCGGATTGCCAGAGAGATGCGGGTTCGAATCCCGTTGGTTCCGCATTTTTTTAAGCGTGACATTTAATATTTGTTCCATCTATCGATAAATACCAGAACTTTTAATGACTTTTTGAAATGTCACGCTTGTTAAAAAAAAAATTAATGACTTTTTGAAATATCACGCTTTGAAAAAAAAAATGCGGAACCGACGGGATTCGAACCCGCGTCTCTCTGGGAATCCGGGCACTTAGAGCGCTTTACCGTTTCCCGATGACGTCGTTGTCGAAATTGTGCTTTTGATATTCAGGGGGTGTTAGGCTTTTTCGTTATGAAATTTCTGGATTCAGTCTCCACGCTCAAGGCCCGAGATAGAAGCTATGCAATAGCTTAAAAGTTTGTACTTAGTATTTGTAGTAGTTACTCTACACGAGCTCTATGAGAAAACTGTAATATTACCAAACATACTCGCGTATCCCTGACAGCCCTGTCGATGTAATGTTCTTACATTATTTACTTATGAATAAATACAAGGAAAAATGCTTTGTACCAAACTGTCAGTCGCGTCGCTTACCCGCTGGCGTTATATTATTTTTTGAAATGATATTGCCTATATATAAAGACAGATGAAATAAAGGAAGTGCCTTTTGTTTGTGGGGAATCGTAATAATGGATGCTATTCAGCTGTCATCGGTCCCCGCCTCTCTTTAATATCCTGCTGGTTGTTTATTTCAAAATCCATTGAGCTCACCTGAGGCCCCTTTGAAGCAATGTAACAGACATTTGGATGTTATGAGCGAGTTTTATGTATATTTTCTTTTAAAGTATGATTATTTAGTGGTAGCGTAAATTTTTTTTTTGGGTAATTAAATCAGTCAGGAATCAGTCAAAATTATTTTCGTGTTAAATACCCATTACGAAACCTAACAATGCTGGTATAAATAAAATTATATATACTAGTTATACATCACCTATTAAACTTAAAACTATATATAAAAACTAAAACTCTATATATTTTTGACAACCTCCGTGCCCGCAGTGCCAGATAAACGCGGTGCCGATTAATTTTTTTTTTCAAGATGGACGTCCTGGTTCGAAAAGTCATTTTTTCTAATAAAATTAATAACTTTTTGCAATATCACGCTGCAGATAGATTTTTCAATCCGTCTTAGTCGAGCGCCTTACCGCTAGGCCATGGTTCCGCTGACGTCGCTAGGTACCACCTAAGTTGATAAAAAATGCTATCGCCATAGCTTTACCGTTCCGGCACTGTCGAGTGCCGAAATGGTATGGAAATTTCATCAGTCAAAATTATTTTCGTGTTAAATACCCATAATGAAACCAGGCAATGCTGATATAAATACAATAATATACTAGTTATACATAGCCTGTTAAATTTAAAACTATATAGGTATAAAAATAAGTTTATTAATGTGTGTGTATTTAGATAATTATTAAATAGTAAATAGTTTAATTGTTTTGCAATTCTCTGCGATACACCGACGAATGAAAGCGACAAAGTCTGAATGTATAAATGAACTTTCGCAAAGAAACGCCTGTGATGTGTAACTTTTGTAAAATTATATTATATATTTGCCAAAACCATCTGAAAATTTAGAAATGTTTTGTTTGTATGTTGCGAACATAACATCAACACATCAAAAACTCGTATTTTATATGGATCCATTTAAACAACCGCAAAACATTTCGATCCCATTTCCGATTCTTGTCACAGAACCCCCATCAGAAAGAGGTCGGGATAAAGGTAGAGGCACTTTACATGAGGATTCGGTAAGTATAAGTAACAGCCAAGCGTGAAGAGGGGCCCTTTAAGATTGACACGTTTTGTGGCACAACATATTACTTCTATAATTTAAAAGACCTCCACTATTTGAAGGATGTTTTAACGTATAGCAATAAACAGTGCAGAATGCAATAGCATAGTATCAAAATAATTATATAATGTACTTAACCTTTAAGTGCCCACGTGCAATTTTTATAACGTACAGCCTTAGAGGCCGCATTAAATTTTGAAATCATAATTATTCTCCAAGAACGCGTGATTACACAGTCAGTGATCACACTGATGTGATCACTGACTTTTCAGCTACTTACGAGTAAAGAATGGAATCGGTGTTGTCTCGAAAAACGGATAAAGTAAAAGTCTAGGACCTACGGACCGCACGATAATTAAAATATAATTATAACATACATACAAATATTAATTAAATAAACGCTCGCATAGAAAACATTTTTATAAATCTTTGGAACACCGTTATAAATGAATGCTGTCTTTCTGATCCTCTCCGATCCCGTATATAAAATAAATCAAGGCCAAATATCTTAAAAATAGGTAATTGCTTCCTACGAGATATTGCTAAGATAAAACGATTTTAAAAATTGTAAAAGTTGTAAACCTCAAAATATACTTAAGATTTCGAATTGAAGCTGTAATCATCATATCAGCCTATTTTACCGGCCCACTATAGGGACAGATCTTTCTTTTTATAGGAGAATGGACATAGAGCTTCAACTGTGACCATGACCTAACCAAAAAAAACTGTAAATGTTTAATCACCGATATTAAACGATGCATTTGTTGCAATTGAATTATATACTAAATTACTTACAACTTAAAATAATCCTGTTCAAAAGCCCGCAGCTTCTGTCATATTTTGTAATATCTACAAAACACTTTTCCTGCAAACAAAATTTTATTTTTGCGCATCGGTACTAAAGCTTATCTAATTCCGGATCACGTAAAATCGATTTGAGATCTCTCGCTGGGGTCAAAGGGATATTTATGAAGATAACTTCGATTTATGATCACCATATATCATGAAGCTCTTATCTTGCTAACTTTTATGGCATTGAAGGTTATGGTGAAATTATTGAACAAGTATCTTAGGAAACCTCAAGTTATATTCTGACTAATACAGTACAAAACATTTTCATCGAACTTCTTTACATTTTTATTTATTGTAAGGATGTAAACAGCGTTTATAAGACTGGCCTTACCTTTATTTAAGTAAATACTACGTCTAATTCTGGTTCCTGATTTGAAATTTTTTTACCACCTTCGTGGTCATTAATAAAGGGAAGTAAAAGCAGCCGAGCGGTATATACTTTATACCTAATACGAAAAAAAAAATAGCTTAAAGAGTTTATTTAAAATTGATATGAATTCTACCATTTAACGCTTAACCCTGTACTCCCTATAGCAACCGCTAAAATAGACAGACACCATCTACTATTTCTATGCATACGTCTTCATGCAAAATGCCGCCTACGTCCGTAACATACGAATACGTTACGTTCATCCGCCTACGTACGTAAGACCTAGTACTTAAAATAGGTCCCTGTCCGGTATCTAATTCATTGTACTTTCAAAAATAGTATAAAGAAAATTCATTGATGTAAATATAAAAATGGTTTTCTAAAAATCTTTGGCACTTTATTACCTAAAATTTATTATTATGAAGTAGTACCAACTGCAATAATCCTCTACAAATATTAGTCACATTCTGGCAAGATGATTCGTGAAACAAAACGCTCTTAGCAGTGCGGCGCGGTAATGTTCCCCGGCCCTTGAATTTTTCATTCCCCCGAGGCTCGACAACTAAGCATTACCAAAATTGCGTCATATTTCTTTTCTCAACACATTGTATGGTGGGAAATAGCAAGGGGATCGGTGCTTTACTAAATGTTTGCTCGCTGTCCGACATAGCGGCGATAATGATTATTTATTGCTAAATCTTTTTCTTTGGGCTTAACCTCTAATATAATAATTGCCCAAGGACGAAGGACTTAGTTATCTCGGGTTAAGTTTCTTGGTCGTTTGCCTGTCGGACTCCAGACATAAAATCGTAATTAATATTTATAATGATAACTTAGTTCCGTTTTCTGTCTTAGTTGTTTTTTTATTTATTTCAAAGTAAAACTTTCGATTGATATTTACAGATTAGTCGTTTTATCGGAACTATAAAATATTAATAGTCTCATAACCCAGACAGATTAAATTCGAAAATCTTAAGAAACATCAAACAACAACAACAAACCGTCCCTTCCATAGTCCCATAATCCAAAAGACAAGAGTAAATAGACGTCTTCTAGGCCAATTCTTCACTTACTATTAGGCGAGATTGTCATCAAACATCCCATATAAAAAAAGAAAAAGTAAGAGAGACGAATATCTTAGCATTCCATGGATTCACCGTGCGGGTGCCGGGTCCATCGCGTGGCTGAGAGAAAAACTCCGAACAGAGCCCGAGACTTGTGTAGGTTGACACGGGTGTAGGTTTAAGGGTACCCTTAGTTAGTACCACCTCCTCTGTTCAAGTTATTCTCCCTGCCCAGCCAAATTCGGAAGGACCCTACTAGAGAGCTTTGGACACTCGTTCCAATATGGAGCTTACTGCACTTCTAGTAAGGCCAAGGTCTTTTAGCAGGTTATAGAGAGACTTCGCTGGTATACCTCTCGCACCCACTTCTACCGCATATAAACTAACCACATAGCCATTTTTGGTTAGTTCATTTAGTTTAAAACTTACAAGTTTATGAATAATCAACGAAAACGAAATTTCAAAGTCAATAGTTTGTTAGTCGCAAGTACATTTAAAGTAATTAATGTACGTATGAGAATTTTTCTTTAACGAGAACCTCGATTCGAAGTCGGAGCGCATAAAAGTTATTCGTATCAGATTGATATATTGACAACAGTTTTGGGTGGAACGTGGAAGCTCTTGGTTATTGATGAACCGTTATTTATTACCGCGCACTCCGCCAGATGAGAAATGTGAATAAACTTCGTATATAAACAACGTGTTTTCAGATATTTGAATCCCTTTTCGGAACATTGCTTTTGATACCTCGATGGAGGTAACCTTTCGGCTGAATAAAAATAAGTCTTTCTATGAATACACATAAGTCAATCCGTAATGATACTCTTCTAAACGAATGAATAAAATTGAACTTGTGATTTTAAATTAAAGTATATTTTATTTACCTATTTAAGTACTGAATTTATATTTGCGTTGTTGTAATAATATTTAAAAATATATTGAATGTAGTATCTAAGTATTATACATCACCGTTCTGCATCTGCCATTTTAACCCCCGACGCAAAAACGACGGAGTGTTATAAGTTTCACATGTCTGTGTAAATGTATGTGTATGTGTCTGTCTGTGTAATGCATCGTAACTCCCAAACGGATGATCCGATTTTAATGCGTGTTTTTTTGTTTGAAAGGTATATACTCGTAAGTCGAGAGTGTTCTTAGCTATGTTTGGTGGACATCGGTTCAGGTCTTCAAGGTCATCAGGTCGTTTGTTAGGTGTGATATAAATGTTACACGCTCAGTTTGCTTGAAAGCATGTGTGTGATCTGACATTTGAAACACTAATGTCTTCTGGAACCACTAAGCTGGTCTGATGATAAGGCTCGAAGGTAGGACGTAACCCTGGTCTACCTTTTGAGTAAACCCATCGAGTTTGGGCTCGTTGAATTTGTCTTGACTGGTTCTTTTTACCCGACTGTGTCAGAACGAGGGTTATGTTTTTCGAGCGTATGTATGTATGTATGTATGTATGTATGTATGTATGTCCATTTCTTCGGCACGCGCTACAGCCTAAACGGCTGAACGGATTTTGACATGTGAGGTGTCGTTGAATTTGTCAAAATTGTGGTAGTGACATAGGCTATATAAATTTTCAAAATGGCGGCTGTAAATGTGTGTGTATTTTTTTCTCTTATCTTAGCAATATGGGTACCAATTGAAAGGTCGTAAAAAGACCATTTCAAAAATATAAATATCATATCATATTCAAATTACTTTTTTAACAAAAAATGGCAAAAAGTGTACTAAGTGCACCGTCTCATTCATGTTTCTAATTGACGAGGACCTGATGCTGGAAATGGGATGTGGCATATGAAACCCTGGAATGCCGGAATGAAACGGATAAACCAATTTATATTTTTGCTGAAGAATGACCAAAGTTTAATCTTTATAGCTAGATAGCACCTTGAACTATAATAATTCCTCTGTTTTAACAGATGCCATTGACAGACTTTCTCTATTTATGCGGTTTTTTTTGTAATTTCTTTTTTTATACTTTTATTTTATTTTTATATAGTCTCCTACAAAGATTGGTTGGAAGAAATTGCTCTTGTGATAATGCCGCCTCTTTGTATAACCATAAATGTTTCTTATTAATGCAAATAAAGAGTTAAATAAAAATCAATAAATAAAAAAGATAATTTTATAATTTCCATAGTAAAAAATAATTTCATTTCAAAATCTATAAATTTATTTTTGTTGTTACTTATTAGATTTTCAAGTTAAATCTCTTAATAGCAACAAGACCTGTTATCTATTTTTATATGCTAAATACTTGTTGTTCGTAGTTATAGTTGGAATAACAACCATTGTATTTCGTAATTGTTTACCCACTTCCACGAGCCTTCAGTAAATATACCGTTGTTAATCAATACCTATTAATACATACATAATTGCGTTGGGAGTTAGGTGTACCAAGAAATATGGTTGGAGTTGGTCATTGTTAGCTGCGATATCCGTAGGGATTAGTAGTTCTATCGTATCGCAAATTGCACCTGAAGCCACTTGAACCTTTGAGGAACCAACTTTATAAAGCTGACATTATTTAGAGTTGATTTTGATAAGTGATGTTGTACACTAGAGTATCCAGATAATGTTAGATTTTGTACGACCTAAGAGTCGTTTTATTACCCTTTCATCGCTAAACTCCTGAACCGATTACGACGAATTTTAAGAGAGAAATTTTTTTCATCGTTTAGATGAAGTTATCCACAAACATACATAAACACAAAAATAATGCCTTTACACGAATTGAAACTGACGACCTCCGTGGCGCAGTGGTATGCGCGGTGGATTTATAAGACGGAGGTCCTGGGTTCGATTCCCGGCGGGGCAGAGATTTTCTTAATTTTCCTTGGTCTGGCTGGTAGGAGGCTTTCGCCGTGGCTAGTTACCACCTTACCGACAAAGACGTATCGCCAAGCGATTTAGCGTTCCGGTACGATGTCGTGTAGAAACCGAAAGGTGTGTGGATTTTCGTCCCACTCCTAACAAGTTAGCCCGCTTTCATCTTAGACTGCATCATCACTTAACATCAGGTGTGATAGCAGTCAAGGACCAACTGGTAGTCGATAAAAAAAGCTTTTATTGAAAAAAGCCCCAAAAAATACTTCTTTTTGAATTTTTATGGAGTACTTACAGAAACTGTGAGTCACAGTATTTATTGTCATTATCTGCGGTAAGATAGCTAGTAGTGAATTAAGTAATAGTGTCCTGGAGGAATTATACAGCTTTAATAGCGTTTATCTCTGTAGTAGGTAGGTTAAATTGTAATAAGGAAAAAGAATAAACTTCTTACATGTCTCCTAGTTAGCTTATGTGGCTTCACTCACGAGTTCCTGAGTTCATATCAGGTCATGTTGTGGTATGATTCGAAGATTTCCTATCTTCCAAGAAATGTTAGTAAAATTCTTAGCCCAAAACCAGTCCGTTGTGGTCACTTTCATCAACATCTAGTAGTGATGAATAATGACATCAATTTATTTTTCCATGCAACCCGCCAACCCATATTAGAGTAGCGTCTAAGTAACATATTCCCTCTCCTATACAGAGAGTGGTCTGGCCCTGTAGTGGGCCGTTAATAGGCTGATAGTGATGATGATGATATGGTAATAGGGGTTAAAGAATGAAATTGCCGTTTTATTTTACTTCGAATTGACATAGAACCTTCATGGCTTATGATTTTAAAGTGAAACTTTTTCATACGGTACCTGTATAGTTTTTCTTTTAAAAAATGTGTAACATTCGATTATCAACTTTCAGTTGTTTTTTTTATTCAGCTTAGACAATAAAGATGGATACTTCGAAAATTCGTGTGATTTTTGAATACGTTGTTCTACGTGATAAAAAGTTTTCTTCTCAGGAGGCAGTGCAAAATGCTTTCACAGAGTTTGTCGAATCTAGATTACCAGAGTTCTATCGCAAAGGCATAAACGAGCTTCCTATTAGATGGCAGCAATGCATAGATAATAATGGTAATTATTTTGATTAAATAAATATGTTAAATTAAAAAAAAAACGAATTTTTATTTTTCAGTACAAATCGGCAATTTCAAACCTTAACCCCTGATAACTACGCGTGCGCTAAATCTTATTTAATAGAAATTCATATAAATCAGTACTGTCGGTGCGACACGTTTCTTGCAGTTATCATCTATGGTCAGGAACGAACCGACATTTTTAGACTGGCTTAATTTGAAAGTGTCCGCTCTGTTAGCGATACAATATGATGTTAAAATAAAAGTTACCTGTACTTTCGATTTCAAGATAAATTGTTACATATGTCTAAGCCCGCATTTCGATAAGCCCCCGGTATTGTTTTCACTTTACTCAAGTACAAAATTGTTACGTTTGTTAGGGTGTGAATAGTCGGCTATATGCAACAATGTTATACTTTATATTTTGTTTTATATTGCTCTACAATTTTGTTGTAATATGATACATAAATTCTATGCCAATAAGACGCTTTCATTGTAAAAGTCATACATATAGATAATAACTTTAATGTTATAATAATATAATGTCAGTTATTTCTAAGTTTGTTTGTGCAATAACATCATTAATGTCAGAACATTTGTAAGAAACCTCATTTGAATTCAAATTTCTACTTGCGAGCGAGATCATAATAAATTTTTGCTACTCTATGGCATAACACTGTTCCAATGATAACGCATATTAGACTCGTATTTTTCAATGCTTCATTGGAAAGTGCAAAATGTTTGTGAACGGTTGTTACAGAGATCATATTTTAGTTTTAACGTTTTATTTACTTTGCTGTGAGTTTGTTTCCAACAAACAATTCTAGTCTTTTTTAAAAAACTGCAGTTTAATTTTTGAATACTTATTTTTTTCAGTGATTTACGGTCAGTATGTGAGCTGTGAACCAAAAAAGCGAGAGAGTAAACACCTGTTTCCACTACTGGGATATCTCCACGGTTACAAAATTGGTCAAAACTTAGCGTATCAGTTACCTCCGTTTGTTTTGTCGCCTGTAGTGATACTGCCATCAATAAATCAACAACAGAGCGTTAATGTACAGAAATCTACATCAGGGGATAACTACCATGAAACTGGTGGAACATTCCAAATTATATCGCCATCGAAACTTATATTATTAAACGTAACCGAAGATATCAATGATGGTAATGAGATTGGAAAAACTGAATTGAATGAAACTACAAAAGTTGATAACTTAGAAAAATCCGGTTTATTGGCAAAATATAACCAATCTAACTGCGATCATGACACATTTAGACAAATTTTAACTAACGATACAGATATTACGACAGCAAAAACAACAGAAGGCAAAGATAATGAAGTATCAATTAATAATGAGGCAAATAGTGAAACAGAAAGCATAGAAGTCACTACTCAGGTATACGATCTAAATTCAACCACAGTACACACAAATGAATCAATTACAACTTCATCGGTCAAAGAAATCTCCACATCGCCTTCATCATTATTACAAAACAATACAACATTATCAATTGCAGAAAACGTACAAAACTTGAATATAACTGTTCAAAATAATACTGCTAACAATATGAACATTCAGTCAAATGGCAGTCTAGAAAATTCAAGTCCTAATCCAACAACCACAGTAGCATCTTCATTTAGAGGTTATTCATACCGTAATCCATGGTACAATCCATTAGCAAATAAGGTATCAATAACAACGAGTGCGTATACAAATTACGAATCACATTTACCGCTTGCCAACGATGATCGATGGCAGAGTTTTTCCTCATTAAGAAAATCTTATCCGACTTCTGATTTTCGACCTCTTGCTGGTTTGTATCATGATGGATATTTGTACAAATATCCACTGAAGAAGACGGGATTTATACCTTTAAATAGTAAATATTTGTATTTTAACTAAAAAAATTCAACTTAATTAAATGTATTAGAAAAGTAGATTTAGTAATTAGTTGAACTTTTTGTGACTGAACTTTTCTGAGGAGGGAGCTAAATATGTATTTTACCAGATAGCAAATTGCATGGATTCAGTTCTGAAAGGTATGATTGGCGTTTTAATTAGAGCCACATGACTTTTATAAGTTAGGTAGATCAATTCATATCATTTTCTATCATAAGTATAGTCAGATGAACAATTTTACTGTAGAGCTTTAAAAAAGCCTTAGACCTATCGTTTTATTTGCACATTTTAATTGTTAGACTTCATCTGTTGCTTATAAAATATCTGATAAAGTTGTGTAGACATGGCACTGAGGTATGTCCGCGATACATCAAAGTACGAAGAATAAATTAATCATCCTAACTTTTTTATTCAAACTGAAATACATTTATTTACATACATCTGTTACAAACTGTAGATAGATAGGCGTTCTCATAACAAAGTGTCAGAGGAAACGTTACAAAGCTATCTTGATATTGATTATACGTTATGAATGCTCGACATAACCATAAATCCACGGAATTGCGGTAACGGTAACCGATATAACTTTACAAGTTTCTTCAAGCGCAATTGTCAGAATACTCGTAAAGCAAGCACTGCCTTTGTGTCCCAACTCGTTTGTGACATTGTTATGTGGATGCGGATCGTTAGCAAATGAAGAGTTTTATGGCAACATGCTTGAATGTGATCAAACATCTTACAAACTTATTTTATTATCTTCAAACAGTGGCAGACATAAATTGGACTCTTTATTTCCAAATAAAGTCTTTAGATTTAGTTCAAGTTGTTATTGGTCGATGTGAAATTGTTTAGTAGTATTATATACTTAATCGATTTTCTCCTTATATTTTAAATTAATTTTTGTATTTCGAAATAATCGAAGAACTTCGTAGATTTAATTCAAGTTGATATAATTATCAAGTCGTAAATTAAGTTGTTTTTTATATTTTATCGTTAGTTTTTATACTACTTCAAATTGTTTCCTTTTTTGGTACAATAAATTATTTATTAATATTTTTCTTTTTTGTAATTCCCAGTCTTTACCATGATTTCAAAAAATACTTAATCGTTTGGGTCCTTATTTTTAAAATAATTTTGTATTTCGAAATAATCGAATAATTTCGTAGATTTAGTTCAAGCTGATATAAATATTTAGTCGTAAATTTAATTGTTTTTATATTTTATTGTGAGTTTTATAGTACTGTAAATTGTTTATTTTTCATACAGTAAAATATTTATTAACATTTTTCTTTTTATGCAATTCCCAGTCGTTACCATGATATCAAAAAATGTACAGTAATTTTTTTGGGTTACATTTTATTTCATCTATACTAATATTATAAAGAGGTAAAGTTGGTAAGTTTGTATGTTTGTAAGTTTGTAAATAAAGTTCTGTCAGGGCTAATCTTCGGAACTACTGATCCCATTTTAAAATTTGTGTCATTGGCTATATTTTATATTTGTATTGTATTTCCTTGCCCAGTTTTTACCGTGTTTATTAAATCCATTATATTGAATATAATTGAAATCAAAAAAATTATGCATTATCTTTTAAGTTTTGTAGACATAACTTTTTGTGTTTTAAAGAAATCATTTTCATAGCTTTTTACGTCATTATTTATACCACTAAATTTAAATCCTTATCAAAATAAATTATTTAATAATCACAAGGATATTCCAGAGTTACGATTTGCCTTTTTCGTGCATTTTTATTTACCCCTCCTGTTATGTTATACGTACTGTATAGGGTCAACATTTTGCGTATTTATTCTTTGTGTGAAAGTGTGTTTATATCAAGCTTACACATTAGTAAATATAATGTTAAAATTACTTTAAATGTGTTTACCAAAAAGGTAGTCTTTGACGCGGACGATGTTGCTTGACGGGAATCTATAAAAAATTGGTTCCATTTCATTTGAAAGTGTGTCTTTAAAATTAAAAAGGTACCTATCATCTATATAATTACAATACCAACGTTAGTTTCAGCCTAATTTTAATTCAGCTTATTTATGTTTACAGGGCTAGGTCTCCCTCCTTAGAAGAGGGGGATTGCAGCCTCAAATATAAGTGTACTAACATACGTGTAACACTTTCACAGTTTGACGTCTTCTGCAGGTTGATGCATTGATCTCCATTGCAGGACTCGCATACTAAATCTATGTTTATAACGTCAACCAAGTTTAATATTCTTCGGAACGCTATCTCCGCTAGTTAGCGACAGGTGCTGGCTAGAATATCTTTAGATAATTAGCTTTGACAATTATTACTTCATCTTTGGATTTAATTTTGTAATATTCAGCTACTGGCTCTGTAGATCTGGCCTTGAGCTTAATATTACAGACGTACCTTTCTTTGGTCGCTCTCTTTTCTATATCTGAACTATAACATAATGGGATTTTAAAAATTGCATTTCAATTTAATCTATAATTTTGTATCATCGTCAGAGTATTATTCACTACAATGCCGTCATAGATTTAATATTTTTTGTGACCTCTCTATCTGTTACCCGACTGCGTCAGAAGGAGAGTAATGTTTAAGTTTCCTTATTAAAATAATCTTACTTTGTACCTTAACGATTGTTATTTAGAGACGAGTATTATAATTTCTAGTTAAAAACTTGACGTTTCGTTCTGCTTCCAATCTAAATTAAACTTAAGGCTCTTTTATAACTCAATATTACCATGGAAATGGTAACTATGCAGCTGAATCCGCGGGGCAAACCCAGTTTAGTATTTATATATAAGGATGATATGCAAATGCTTGTAAAAGACCAGGGTTCTGCTCCAGTGCACTCCTAATACCGATGCAAACGGCGCTGGAATGCATGTTTCGCGAAATTTACTACAAAGTATGTCTAATTCAAACCGTTTTAGTAA
Organism: Mycalesis mineus; assembly: GCA_034621355.1. Classification (NCBI taxonomy): domain Eukaryota; kingdom Metazoa; phylum Arthropoda; class Insecta; order Lepidoptera; family Nymphalidae; genus Mycalesis; species Mycalesis mineus. Next base: position 5,807,281 of record CM067894.1, on the reverse strand, counting down.
TACAATTCTAAATGCTGCAGTTTCTGCATCCCGAATATTAACTTTTGTGCTTACACGGCACTTAATTAAAAACATTTATGTAACTCTTGTTTGTTAGTACTAAATTTTTTTTTGTGGATATGATTACTAAATATTAATCTACAAAACTAAATGTGATAAAAACAATTATTGATCATTTTTTGTGTAGATACTTTGTCAGATAGGTATATCAGAAAGTTTAAAACAAAGTACTAAACACTACTAACTATTTAATTGCATTATAACCCAAGATACGCAAGTACCGCAATAATGTATTTAATTTAAGCAATTTAAATAAACAGTACGTACTTTGATATTTTGAATCCAAACACAACAAGGTTAAATTCGTGACATCGTAGATATCTTTTTTATATTATCATGATAAAATAAAAAAGATGCAATTTTCTAGATTAAGTACTATTAGTTACATGAGTCTTAATAATTCCGTGATTATAATAATTATTATTTTATTTCTTTATTTTTCTTATTATACCGTAAAGCTTCGACCAGCATCTTAAGCTTTCGCTTGGTTATTTGATCAAGGGTCGGATACATAAGGCGGCTCGTATTGTGCGGAGTTTCCTCACTCTGGAGCCCTGACCACCCGGGGTACGAGGCCCCCGAGCCCTACAGCAGTGGCACTGTATTTTTATAGTGTTTAATAGAGTTTCTTTTTATAATAATTTTAAACATTTTTAAAAATATAAAAATAATTGTAGACAAACAAATGATAGATAATAATATTTATTAAGACAATCAGGAAAGTCCATGTGCAATGTAAATAATGTTATGTCTAATCTAGAGCATTAATATCATATCCATATGAAAATTAGAATTGCAAAATAACAACAAAATCCTCTTAATATTCAGCGAAAAAGAAATATAGTTAAGTCGATATAAGCGCCTCTTTTACGCGCAGGTAAACGTGTGCGGTAATGAAATCCGAGCTTAGCGCAGCAGGAGGGATTATTGAGGAGAGGCGTCAAGCTCACCCTCACTGTATTACATAAATGATTTATTTCCAACGCACTCGACATATTCCTGCAGATAACACCTGTGCCGAATTCAGATTTATGGCCGTGTATCGGGCATTAGCCGGGACAAATGTTATTGTAATTCCGTCAGCGTTGACGGTTGCGACTTTCTCCTGATTTAAGATGTATCTGTCATTAAATATTAACCGCTTTGCTACAGTTTTTTTGGTGCTTATAAATAAATGAATATTTGGAAAGATAAATTGTGGAGTTTCTTGCCGGCTCTTCTCAGCAAAACCTGCCTTCTGAGCCGGTGGTAGAGTGGCGACACTAAATATAGTCAAACATGACGTTTCAAAAGCCTATTTTTTTTTAATTCTTTACAAGTTAGCCCTTATGTTAAGTGATGATGCAATCCAAGATGGAAGCAGGCCAACTTGTTAGATGTAGGATGAAATCCACACCCCTATCGGTTTCTACACGACATCTAAAATAGGTCCTGCATTAAACCATAGCATCTGAGCACCTGCTTTAAAACTAATTAAAAACACTCATCAAAAATATTAAAAAAATAATTTACTTTCTCTTTATGATAAATTACATAAGTATGTAGCAATTAAACGCAGTGTTTTCTTTTGTTATTTTTAATAAACAGACGAAAAATTTCCACTTTAGCCTCGCACATTTTTCTTTGACAAAATAAGAAATCTTTTGTACGAGATTATAAAAACGTATCAAGATAAGACGTAGTCCTTACTTCATCCTCCTTAAGAATAAGATGGATGCAGAATGACAAGGAAGAAAAAATTTAATATTCTACAATAAAATATTAACTTAATAATAGTAAACTACATACTATTAGCGCAGAATGTATAATATAATAGCTTATAATAATACAGTGCGAGGAGCCTAAATTATATAATATTATTGTTAAGCTTTTCCGGTACTTTTCTGTTTTTGGTTATTAATACACTGGTATCACAGACTATTGCAATTTTCTGATATATTTGACTAATTGTCAAGTATCATAAAATTCGACTACCAAATTCGAAAATGTGCCGTTTACGTTTGTTTTACACAGAGTCTACAAAATCTTTATATCTTTATGGAATTGTTGAAAACATATTTCTGAAAATTATTAACTATTAAAATTAATAATGATCAAAAGTTATTGGTATTGGTACGTTATCAGATTTGAGCGGTAACGCTCCAGAGATAATTATGTCTGTTTGTTATTGACGAAATAACGTCTTATAAATCGATGTCTAACCTACTCTTTGTCACGTTCCGCGTGCAAATGAGAACGTAAGTCAAGCGAAAGGGAGGCACGATCGCTACATTTTTAGGCCTATGTGCACCAAGATTTCGGTTATCATAACCAACGGTTAACATAAGCTAAACATAAAATTTACTGATTACGACCCGTACGCCGGTTAAGGACGTAAACAGGGCGGTTATTTTAACGGAGCTTACGTCCTTAATCGGCGTACGAGTTATCGTGAAAATTATAGTAAAGTTATGTTAACCGTTGGTTATGATAACCGAAATCTTGGTGCACACAGGCCTTACTCTAAGCGTAAACCGACTTTACAGACAACCATGTTTTAGGAAAACATTTCGATAGGAAATTGTTAAGCTTCTGAAACTGACACGTAACTGAAACACGAAACTGTTTAGTGTGTTTCCACCTTAAACATACAACATCTTTTTAACATGACAACAGATCTCCCACAACAATAATACCCACACAATAGCATTACAGGAAGAATATAATCATATTATATACTAGAAATGATGTGAACTTTATATTATGTGAGTCGATTACAGGCCCCTTTGCGCATATGGGCCACATTTTTATAAAGCGATATGACAAATTACGAGTGAAACTCTGCTTTTATAATATGAATACACTCGGCTTGAGTTGTGTTTTTATCTTCTTACGTTTTATCTCTGTATTATTAAACCATTGTACGTGTAATAGTCTCTACATTGAGGTTTTATGTTATTTTTAATCTTTTAGGGTAAAATATTTGAACGCATAAAATTGTTGCATTTTAAATACACAAATGCAATAAAATAAAAGACTTATGATAATGAAGGCTCAGAGTTAGATGGAGAGAGCAAAGCTCGGAGTATCTTTGCGTGATCGAATAAGAAATGAGGAGATCCGTAGAATAACCAAAGTTACCGACGAATCTCAACAAGTCACGAAGCTGAAGTGACAATGGCACTTACTTCGAAGAGGCGATGAACGTTGGCGCCCCGAGGAGTTGGAGTGGCGACCGCCTACCGGAAAGCGCAAAGTCGGTCAGCTACCATCAAGATGGACCGGCGACATCAAGCAAATTGCAGGGAGTCTAAGAAGAGACGGACACTTCAAAGAACTTTTAAACACCACGGCTTATAGCCGCCTGCATCTAGTGGCTCTGCAGAATGCTACATTATAAAGTCCACTGCTGAACGAAGGTGTCCATCGCCATAATGACGATAATGATGATAATAGTGGCCGAGTGGCGCAGTGGATAGTGACCCTGCTTCTGCGTCCTAGAGCTGTGGGTTCGATTCCCACATCTGGAAAATGTTTGTGTGATGAGCATGGATATTTTCCAGTGTCAGGGTTTTTATATAAATATTATAAGTATTTATGTATTGTATATATAAAAATAGTCATCAGTTATCATAGCACCCATAACACAAGCTACTTACGAGTACGCTAACTTTAGGGCTATATAGCGATGTGTGTAATTTTCCTATAATATATATTATTTATTTATTATTTATTCATAGTGATCGTCCATTGTCAAACATGATCACCCCAATCTCGATAATACCTGTTAGGTCTAAACTCCAAATTACTCACTTGAGGAAGGATGCCTACACTCTGGTCTTGTAGAAGGCCGTTAAAATAGGTTCATAATAATGATGGAAAAGTAAATAATGATATTTTATTCCCATTTATAATTCATCATTAAAATCCTTCAACAGGCGTCGTTCCAAACGAGCAAAGTTTCGCAATGGTATATTCTGTTAAATTGAACGTCTCCTAGGCGGCGTATTTGCAAAGTTTCGTATAAACATCTCAGTGGAAAGGTAAACAAGTTTAGTTCAGCTCATTTTGACACTCCCGAGGAGACGTACCAACAAAGTTCTAGCGTCGTCTAATTAAGAAATAACTTCGGCCTGTTCATTTCAATTTCATTCAAAGCATAAACAGTACTGAAGTTTGGTTGCGTACCCCATTATGCTGTTAGATTTATTGTTTAATTCCCTCTCATTCAATATTAGTCTTTATTGCTCTTCAATAAAGTTTATATTTGATCAAACGCAAAATAGAGTCGTTTACTATCCATATGACTAATGCTAAATGTCGGATAGTAATGATCGTTATTCATCATTCGTCATTGTTCTATTTAATCATTTACAATTTTGAAAAGTATATTTTAAAATACGTTATTTATAGTACCTATCATTTGTTTTTGTTTCATGTCTAATGGTTAGCCAATGTGGCTACGATCACGAAGTCCTGAGTTCGAAAACTGAACCGGGTTGTAGGGTAAATTCTTAGCCCGGAGTTGGGTAATGACGACCTCCGTGGTGCAGTGGTATGCGCGGTGGATTTATAAGACGGAGGTCCTGGGTTCGATTCCCGGCGGGGCAGATAGAGATTTTTCTTAATTTGTCTTGGTCTGGCTGGTGGGAGGCTTTCGCCGTGGCTAGTTACCACCCTACCGACAAAGACGTATCGCCAAGCGATTTAGCGTTCCGGTACGATGTCGTGTAGAAACCGAAAGGGTGTGGATTTTCGTCCCACTCCTAACAAGTTAGCCCGCATCCATCTTAGACTGCATCATCACTTAACATCAGGTGTGATAGCAGTCAAGGGCCAACTTGTAGTCGATAAAAAAAAATGACCGTCGACCATAATAGGTATGTGGTGTTACACCCCTGTGCCTCGGAGAGCATGTTAAGCTGTCGTTCCCGGTTACTATCGTCAACATAGAATAATGATCGTTAATGAATTTAACATTATAACCACAAACCTGGTAACGAACGTGAGAAATGAGCAACGCGGTGGGTTTACGCTCCATATCCTTTCTCCTCCAAGGGGGGAGGCCTGGCGCTATAGTGGGCCATTAATAGGCGTATAATGAAGTTGTTATAATTTGTATGAAGTGGAATATAATCGTAGGTGATAGTTACAACACAAAGTGAATAGACAGGTCAACGGATCAAAGGTTTGACTTAAAGCCGTGAGGTCGTAGGCTCCGCTTATCTCAGTAAGCCCTCTATCTGCCTACTATCTTTGTAGTTTGTATGTAGCTTTTCGCTTCATTTGTAGGAAATGTAGGCAAAATGTTACAATACAAGAAGTAGATAGATAATTGTGTGAAAAAACTATTGTGAAACGGTTATAGGTACTTTATATAATATACGGAAAAGTTTGTTCGTTTGTTTAAACAGGCTAATCTCGAGATCTGCATGTCGGATTGTAAATTATTTTGTTTATTATGAAAGCTAGACTCAAAAGTGAAATTGACTATTTAATACAAGCTATACACATCAGCTTGCCATAAATATATATTGTTAATGTTAATGTACTGAAATATCGTATAATGTTTAACAAAAATGTAGATCTTTAGTACACGGGACGGGACGGAGGATATTGCTTCACGGGAAACTATAAAAAAATTAAATTGAGAGGGGCAGCGGGGAAAGAGCACACTTTATATGAAAGTCTGTCTTTAAAATTAAAAGGGTACCTAAGAGGTTTTCACGTGGACGAAGTCGCGGGCGACTGCTAGTATGATATAATTGTGTAAATCTCGGATGGGAGCCGACATCTTGTCGAGGTAAAAATATCGAATAACACGCACAAACACGTAAAAAATATACGGGTCTAAATTATAAACGTGTGCCAAATATCATAATTTGACTTTGTAACCTTTCCACTATTGAGTAACAAACACCCAGACACAAGAAATTTAACACCTGTTGTTAGACTATTAAATTACCAATGTTCCTGGGTTCGAGTCCTTGGTCGCGCTAATAATTATAAGTTACTTTTGTAATACCAATCGTTACATAAACAACAAAACAATCCAACTAACAAAGACGTAATAAGTTGTAAACATAAGCTGACAATGGTTTTATAATTCAGATTGGAATGAAAAAGGGATAATAAAATTATTAAATTACTTAAAAACGTTATTAAAGTTGTTTGTTTGTTTGTTATATAACACCTATTTAAATACTAGGGTAATAGCTTCTACCTAGTTTTTGTACAACGTAGTGAAAGTATCAAAGCTTTTAGCATGATTTGTTTGAAAAAAGGTAAAATCAAAGTACTTTTTGTATACAATCCCGAAATTTCCATATCTAAATGGAAAACCGGCCCGGCACAATCAATTTATCCCCTAATATCCTCAAGCAATTTATACCACCTGTACAATAAATATTTATAATTCTCTCTTATCTTTCGACTTCATGAAAAAAACTGCAGACCGTTCCGCAAATACAGGTATATCTTAAGGTCACAATAAAGGTCAGGTGGCACATAAAAGAATGTCAGAATTATTAGTAGGTGTATAGGTATGCAGTATTACCTATTATGAGCTTATTTTCAATAGCCCACAATAGCGGGACAAAGGTTTTTTATAAGGAAGGATTCGGAATTTAGATCCACATTTTATAATATTTGAATCTGTAGCAATCAGACGCTGTTCATTATAATCGAAGAGAATTCAAGATCGCCGCGCGATGGTTTAACGTTATCTCTCTAAAGAACAGAGCTGCTGCCACGCTATTCTGCAAAAATGTTTTTATAACTCGACAGTATGAGATTTTCTCTATTTGATTCTACTTATGATGTTAGACAGACATAGATAGAGACGAATACAAGCCTCACACTAACGTGTTATTAAAACATGGATATAGAGATCAGAGAGAGCAGAGATCTTTTGGTAAGTAATGCTTTTTCGCAAGTATGGAGTACGTACTGGCAGTAAGCAGCTAAATAATAAATTGTAATTTGTACAATTTAAATAAAATTTAAACATCCAAAACCATTTGTTTGAAGATAAACCGCGGAAAACTTAAAGCGAGTGAGGGACCTTTTATTTTAGAACATTATCCAAATGAAAATGCGCCAGCACTACAGTCTAAATGTTAATCTTCTATTTTACCCCAAGAGCTATTTAATTCAGTTGAACGGGCGGCCATGCATCAAGAGTGACCCAGTGCTTCATTTCAGGCCATTAAGAGGACACTCCATTTAATGCGAATAAGCAATTGGCTCTAGCGTTTTAGTGCTCTTGCCAGGTAGTAAGTAATGAGGTTATTGCGTATATTTTTACACGACTGCATAAAAAGGCGTATAATGTTTTAACGTATTGCTTGTTTTACACTGCTTTGCTGTCCAGTGTCTACTTATTGAATAGAGTGATTTCTTATTACAAACATAATAACATATACGGACGAATATAACTAGCCCAGGCCGTCGAATCGTATTTAAATAGCTTGCAGAACCAGGCAAAGAAATTTCATTCTACCTTTCTTCTATAAGTATAATAGCAATGTTGCTCATGTAGACAACCAGTGAAACTTATTATTCAGGGCTAGACTCACGCATTGATTTGCAAATACATAAATAAGAGAGAGATTGATAGTAGTTTGTCCATTCCTTTGCACTTAGCGACTTTCGAGGATTCAACGTCCTTTATTGCCTACTTATATGGTTCGGACTATAGCTCATAATCTTCATGACACTATGTGAAAAGCTCTCAACACGGCTCATGTCTCGTTAGAAGCTCTCACGAGTCAGGAGACACACAGCAAACTTCAACGTTAAACAGCCTTTGCTTCACATTTTGTAATGATATTGTCAATCTATTCCGGGAAGTTCGCTTATTTTTGAATGTAGTAGGGCCTCCATAGCGTTGCTGTATGCTATGGCTATTTAAGATTTGGTCCTGGTCTCGTGGTGGGAGGCTTTCGCCGTGACTAGTTACCACCGACAAAGACGTACCGCCAAACGATTTCACGTTTTTGTGCTCTTATTATCAGCTGTGATCGCAATCAAGAGCTAACTGGTAGTCATAAAATCAAAAAATCAGTGCAATATTTAAAAAAATCAAAATGGAATCGAATTCTTTTAAATTCTTACAGCAGGATCTGTGTTTATAATTAATGCAATGCCTAGACATTGTATACAAAAAGATTTTTTATTATCCGACTGGTAGCTTCAAAGATTAGCCGTAACAGACAAATAGATATACAGACAATTTTAATTAAATAAATGTGTGCCTCTCGAATAGCCCGAGTAATAACTTAATTATGGCTAGCGCTGTCGGTTAAAGTGAGAGAGGAAAAGCCCACCTACCACTTACTTCCGTATCTGTGGAAAAAAGGGAAGCTAGACGGCCTGGCACCATAACGTGTTTCGTAACGAAGCGGTTATTCTCCCATAAGTTGTGATTATTAAGAAATAAAATAAATTGACAACGCTATAGCCTTTGTGTGTGTATGTAATGGAACGTCAACACAGCACGCTCCTCTAGTTTAACACACCAAAACGCCTGCCCAACGTTCCTACACCTTACAACTACATTGAAAGCTAAACGGAATTCCCTGAATTCAATTAAACCACTTGAAGATAAGGCAATTTAACCAGCTTGTTACAATTGCATGTTTTCATTGTAAAGAAATTTCCGTTTCAATTTCGAGAGTCCTATTTCAATTTGTAGAACGAGCGGCCATGTATCAGGGCGGGCCTAGTATTTCATTTCTGCCATTAAGACGGCACTGAAACTCCATTTTATCATGAAAAACTATTCGATATCGTAACGCTGTGACACGCAAATTTATTGCTTGTTTCGGGCACGGGACTCTCGTGTGGAGTACGCTGTAAATTGAAGTCGCGATCTATACTGCGAACGCATAGTTTTATAGCATTTTTATTTTTTCATCTGTCCGAAAGATTGTCGCGCTCTAGTAGCGACGTTAAACGATTACGATTTTGGGAAATCTGCTGGAGTGATCCATGAACATTGTATTCTCTGAATGCTAGAAATCATATTAGAATTTAAACAATCGCGAATGTTATCCATATTATTAAAAATATAACGGCTGAAACTCACGTCACGGACAAACCTGGAACATGACACAATTAGTTCGGTTTGCATTAAAGAAGACATGACGAGTGATGAAGATGTAACGTCGGGGAGTGAAACGACACCTACGCTCCCCCCACCGCAGCCCCCCTCTCAACGCGCGTGCGGCCCGCAGTTTGCTTCGCGCCGCGTTACCGGAACAAGCAAGCTCATGACTAAGGACCCCGTATGGGTTCCAAACTAGTCGGGCATACTCCGACAACCGTGACGTGAGTTTCAGCCGTTATATTTTTAATAATTTGCTAGAAATCATTGAGTTATTGAAATAAAAAATAGACAGATATTTCTGACAGCAGAAATTGTTATTTATTTTATATTATATTGTAGTATCCTTCCTAATATTACAAACACTAAAGTTTAGTATAGTTTGTATAGATAAATGTTTGGTATTTATTCTTTTACGCAAACACTTTTTGCTTAAACTTTACATAAACCTTTATATCCCGAAATTCTTACGCGAACGGGAAATGCGCGAGCAAAACCGCGAACGTCCTCTTGTGAAAAATAAACATATCCAGCTAGAATTAAAAACAAATTTAAGCATAAAGATTAATATGAGGTCACAAATGCTTAAAATATAAATTTAAAAAAATGCATAACATTATTATGGATAAATGAAAAATTAACATTAATCTTGTTACAGAATATAGAACGCACGTACGAGTAAATAGGACTTCGAATGCTCAGAAAATACACCGTATCGTATACCGCAGAGCAACGTGACGGTTTATAGCATGTGATTGACGTCGCGCCAATCAAATGGTTTCCATCCTGTCTAATACCCATCGCCTCGGGTGCGGTGAATTGTGTTGCGGTATTTTTTATTACTCAAAGATTAGTTACATCTTGACAGTTATTTCTACATATCTACAGTTTAAATTGTACGTTATCTTTGTTCCAGTTAGTTAGGCCTAATCTGCGAAGAAGGCTCAGAGTCACTCAGCGGGCGATGGAAAGAACAATGCTAGGAGTATCTCTGGGTGATCGAATCAGACATGAAGAGATCCGCAGAAGAAGCTAAATAACCGACATAGCTCAACGAGTCGCAGAACTGAAGTGGCAATGGGCGGGGCACGTGGTTCGAACAGCTGATGGACGTTGGGTGCCACCGGCCAAAGGTGCTAGAAAAGCGATTCCGCACCGGAAAGCACAGTGTTGGTTGACCCCCACCAGGTGGACTGACGACATCAAACGGGTCGCAGGGAGCCGCTGGGCTCATGCGGCTCAGGATCGTTGTGTTTGGAAATTCCTAAAAAGGCCTATGTCCAGCAGTGGACTAATTTTTTTTTTATTTTAATTTCAAAGATACAATAGAATACAAGATTAAATAACTAAAGATACATTATTATTGTATGGGCCTTAAACATTTAGCAGGCTGACATGCCTTTACAAAATATTGAGTCATAATTATCCACGATATTTATGGTTGTAACTATTTAGGTATTGGAACGAAGTTCCTTTACGCGTTGTGAAAGGGCTCAGAGCCAAACATTGGTTTGTTATTTTTGTTCAAGGGATATGTCAGAATACAAGTTTAAATAACTAAAGATACATTAATATTGTATGGGCCTTGAACATTTAGCAGGCTGACACGCCTTTACAAAATATTGAGTCATAATTATCCACGATATTTATGGTTGTAAATATTTAGTTTAATATTTTAGGTTTAATTAGGTTTCACGTCACTGTATTATTATATCAAATATTTAAATGATAATAAACTAGCACAAAACAGAACAGCCGTAACATGACAACAGTAGAAAACATGTGAAATAGTTAAATAATAGTACTGGTTGCATACTAATGGACGACTGCCGGCTGATAATGATGATGAAATTTTATATATTAGAATGATTATTTAATCCCGCTTACGTTACACATGTCCTATCAAATAGGTTGCCTGTAAGAGATTACTTCAAGCAATATGGCTACCTTTGCATGTCAAATACTCTCTTCACATAAATATCCTTTAACACGTCTCACGATGCGCAATACTTGCATTGCCATCCCGTCCCGTCCGCTGATGATGAATCTGCGACTGCTCATAGGTCTAGGTAGATAGATCCTTGGTTCAAATCTTGGATCGGTTTGTGGAATAATTCTGAATTTTTCTTCCCCATAAGAAATTTTCAGTAAATTCTAAGCCTAATTACGAAAGTTGGTGGTGTTGCGTCGTGCTTTGAAGAGTACGTTTAACCGTCGGTTGCAGTCACTATCATCAACATCTATCAGTGATCGTTAATGAATAAAACATTATCATAACATAAACATACTAAGCCCACCAACCCGCATTGGAGCAGCGTGGTGCTAGCTATAAATTGCTAATTAAGGCTAAGTGAGGAATCGATTTCCGGAATTAGTTCACTGCGTCAAAAAATAGTCTTAAAATATCACCCAGTGCGACATTATATATTTTAATTATAATTTAAGGGTCTTCCAAGAAGAATCGTTAGGAAAGTTCAAGCAAAATAAGTATTTATTTAACACAAAGATAAAAGCCTTAGTCAGATTACAATGAAAAACTTAACAAATAATTATCCCTAATTCTCAGAAAGCTCCACAGGTTATTAAGAGTTTTATTTGAAATCACCGTAAAACTAACTTTTTAAAGGCTTTATTAGCATCGTAAAAGAGCCTTTATCTCACAGCGAAGCGAAAAATTAATCTTCATATCTCGGCCATTACAAAAACTTTCAGATTTTTCGCTCCTTCCTTCCATAAGAAACCTTTGTTTCACGAATATTAAATTTTTTAAGGAAAAAGTTGGGTATACAATAATAATAAAATAAATTAATATCCGTATTCGCTTTACTTTTGGGACAAAATAGGTACCTATTGTTTTTTTTTAAATCGTAGATCAACTATTGCAATTCACGAAGGCGAATGAGCTTCACTCGTGGTTGAATGTGGTTGACGACCTCTGTGGCGCAGTGGTATGCGCGGTGGATGTATAAGGCGGAGGTCCTGGGTTCGATTCCCGGCGGGGCAGATTGATATTTTTCTTAATTTGTCTTGGTCTGGCTGGTTGGAGGCTTTCGCCGTGGCTAGTTACCGCCCTACCGACAAAGACGATGTCGTGTAGAAACCGATAAGGGGTGAGGATTTTTATCCTACTCCTAATAAGTTACCCCGCTTCCATCTCAGATTGCATCATCACTTAACATCAGGTGTGATAGCAGTCAAGGGCCAACTTGTAGTCATTAAAAAAATGTGTATAAAGACGAAAGTTTATGGATGTGTAAGTATGCTTGTTACTTCACGACTAAACGGCTGGAGCGATTTTAATAAAATTTGGTTTGGAGTTAGCTGACACCCTGGATCAACAAATACGCAACATTTTACGCCGTAATTTCCACAGAAATGAGAACTACTCGGACCGCTAGCGTCCTCTAGTATACTATGAGGAACGTTTGTGGATTTACAAACCATAGTCATAATGTCAAGCTTTTATTAGATTTTTAGTAGGCTAGGCTGTTAGTTTATAGAAGAAGAGATTTAGAGCTTTTACTCACACGCAGTCACATTTAACAACAACACCTTAATTGCATTGTCACAAATAGTACCACCGCCTGACTATTTGTTGAGTAAAGTACATAGGTAAAAAATGTATGGAAATCTGCCCCAGAGATGTCCTGAGATGATATATATGTCATTAAATAGTACAGATCTTCTATTTACATAGTAATAAAGTTACTTGTAACTAAGCAGTCGCTGATAAAAGTTATGAAGGTTGATAAAAGTTGACTTTCATACTACGACGGCGGTCTCGTGATTCAGAACTTTTTTTTTATAGACTACAAGTTGGCCCTTGACTGCTATCACACCTGATGTTAAGTGATGATGCTATCTAAGAAACTTGTAATCCACACCCCTTTCGGTTTCTACACGGCATCGTACCGGAACGCTAAATAGCTTGGCGGTACGTCGTTGTCAGTAGGGTGGTAACCAGCCACGGCGAAACCCACCCACCAGCCAGACCAAGAGAAATTAAGAAAAATCTCAATCTACCCCGCCGGGAATCGAACCCAGGACCTCCGTCTTTTAAATCCACCGCGCATACCACTGCGCCACGGAGATCGTAAAAAAATCGATTGAAATTCTTATATTTTTGATATATTTTCAAGTGATTGCTATGAAACATGGGTAGTTGTTTAAAATTCATTTAAAATATTTAAATATAGGCATACGTTTGGACAGCCTGGGGCAAATTTTGGCAATCTTCTTTGGTACAAGATGTTGTTGTAAGGTTTACGACGTTTGACAGGCGTGACACACTTCTAAAAGTAGTCAAACTATAACAGGTTAAATTAAATAAACAATTTATATAAAAAATAAATAATATGCAATAAGATAGTAAAATACGTGGTTCTTGTAAAAGCACATTATAGATGTTGCTCGCCAGGACAGCTCAAGTAGCGATACGCGATGTAGCGAGACAAGCGGCGCCGCATCGGTTCAATGTAGACTCGGATGATTGCCAACTTTAGAATTTGTTACACGTATTTACTCAAAAATGTTTACCAACTTTCATCAATAAACTCGCTCCACCCTGCGAGCTTGCCCGAAACACTTGCAAACAACAATTCCGTGTGTAGTTTTCATTATATTACTTGGATTTGTTTATACATCGCCACTTATAATATCACCAAATTACCATTTGTTTTATATAATTTAATTAGTATTGTTGTTATATTTGTATTTTGCCTGGATTAATATTGTAAATATAGTATGAATTTACAATTATATTGTGAAAGTTTTGAAAACCTATTATTAGTTGGGCATTTACACAAGCTATCCTTGAATGAATGAAATTTTAACATGTGTTAGTGAGTCAGTGGTATTATATATATATATAAAAAAAAATAATAATAATAACAAAGTCCACCGCGGCGTCATTCTGTTAGTGTAATTGCGATAAAGTGAAAATTTATAATATTTTGAATTTTGTGTAAATTAGCTGAAATATAAAAATAATTGTTAGAAGTATCGATAAACTTCCGCCTTGGAACTTTAATGAAAACGATGGCCAATCCCCTTGAGATATAATAAAACAATGTATTAGGTAGGATTCTCTCTTAATTATAGAATAGTATCCGATCTTTTAAGAATAAAAAATTCAAATAGTCTTTCAATATAGTTTTTTGGGAAACTGATCACGTACAATATAATTTTTAGAAGGCTGTAATACGCAGATTTTCTGACGCAGAAAATATGTGTATTGCAGTCTATAGTGTAGTTAGTATAGAATAAAAATAGTTGAACATTGAACAAAGAAATTACCTGCAGTTCTTTACAAAACTAAGTTTAACACGGCGTGAGTTGAGAGTTGGGAACTTAAATGAGCGTAGGATGTCCCTAACAACGAGCGGGAAGAGCATCTAACTAGCGTAACAGTTTCTGGAGCGATCAGTAATTCCTCGTTACTTTAAAACTCGCGCAAAACTCTCATGTTAAGTCTGTAACAGTTACAGAGAAAATGCTACTTTAAATTTACATACCTATGGTAGAAAGATTCACTCACCTTCTACTGTTAAATGGTTGTACTAACTTTTTAGATCTTGAAGTCTGGCTATGATGCACTGTCTTTTTTATTTACTAAAAGGTAGCCTTTTACTACAATCTCACCTGATGGCAACTAATATGAAAGGGGGTTAACTTGTTAGAAGTAGGATGAATGACATCGTACCTGAACGCTAAACCGTTTGACAGTACATTTTTACAGTGTAGTAACTAGTCACGACTGAAGCCTCCCGCCAACCTGATTTGGACCAATTAAAAAATATCAATTAGCCCAGCGGGAAATCGAACCTAGAACCTCCTTATATACATATCGTGCATGCCTCTGCAATAGGGAAGCGTTGCTTTTATATTATTTGTTATTTTAAAAAAAGAAAGAAGGAAGCTAGTGCTTGGGAGTTCGATGGTGTTACGTCCCATGCCGCGACAAGCACATTGAACATTCTTTCCCGTTTATATTCAGTATTAGTTAGAAGAATAAACATTACCACCCCAAGCAATAAAGAGGCAAGAGCCCTGGTTTATAGAGGCAAGCCTGACCCTACAGTGAGTTGATAATGACGAATATTATAGAAAAAACTCCTAAAGTGATAATTAAGTATCTGCATTAGTTTGAACAGCGCGTAAACACGTAACACAACGATCCCTTCACTATTTCCCACCATACAATGTGTTGAGAAAAGAAATATGACGCAATTTTGGTAATGCTTAGTTGTCGAGCCTCGGGGGAATGAAAAATTCAAGGGCCGGGGAACATTACCGCGCCGCACTGCTAAGAGCGTTTTGTTTCACGAATCATCTTGCCAGAATGTGACTAATAGCCTTTACTTCTAGGTGCTTGTGTTTTGAGTTTCTGTGACAGATGTTTGCACGAAAGATAGCCATAGATGTATCTATACAAGAAAGCTGTAGGATCTCATGCTATATATTTTGTATTTACGTGGTATATGAATTGATATGGCAATATTAACTTATACCTAATATCTAAGTAAAATTAATTTTTTTTTAAAGTCTAATACGCATTTTTAACGCGTCATTGACTATTTAATTTCTGACGCGATTTAACCGGTTTCGTAAGCATATTATTTATAAAAATTCAAAAATATTTACTATCATAAATATTAATAATGTGAAGATGAATACCAATAGAATAATAAGTTTCTTAGTCATTAGAAATCTGAATTTTTTTTTTCAAATTTAGGGATTAAAGTTGCCCATTTGGTGTTCCAGATATCAAACTACCTCTGTGCCAAATATACAAACAATATACCAATCTATTAAAATAAAGAACAAAAATATTGTATTGCGTCAGCATTTTTGATCATAATTTTTTTATATTTTCCAATATGAAATCCCAACCAATACCTTTATATCATTAATTTATGTTTACTGAAATCAGCAAAGCCTTCTCAATCGCAGGCCGAGGTAATATTTTACATGTCGTCAAGCCCTTCCTTTGACCTTTCTCTCCGAATCCGAAATACTGTGTTGTGGTAAATTCAATTGAACTTTGAAACGGGTACTTTTCAAATTTTGATCGGTATCAAAGGCTTTTTTTTCCTTACACGTATAGATGTTTCAGAGAAGTTTCCCGAATGTTAGTAAAAGGATAAGTGAATTTTCTTCAAGTGTGGCTGCTAAAGTTTTCGTGGGTCATGTTCAACACAATACGAAGATTTTATTCGTATCATCATTTCTTATTCACTTCGAGAGCTGTTTGAATATTGTCTAACAAATACATATATAGCGAATATAGTGTGACGTATACTCAATATCTCCTCTCGTTCAAGGAGGAAGGTTTAGCACTCTATTGTACTGTTAATGAGCTGATAATGATGATGCTGATAACTTATACTAAATACTGAAAGTAGAGGTTTTTATTATTCATTATACTGTCAAATTAAACGCTCAGTGACCTCTATCTACTACCATTTTGTTATTTTAGAAACAGAAATTGAATTATTCAGCCTTTTAGGCTGTAGCGCGTGCCGAAGAAATGGACATACATACATACATACGCTCGAAAAACATAACCCTCCTTCTGACGCAGTCGGGTAAAAACATTTGTATTCAGGTGAGGTCAGAAATTGAAAAACAAATGTATTTCATAAAATGTAAAGAACTGGTAGTGGATTTTAGATCTATCGATTAATGATATAAACCGCAAAAAAGTATTCGCACTTATTTAAAAATCTTACTTACTTACACGTTAAGAAATCAATTTGTTAAATTTTTGTTTGTCTGTTTGTTCTGGCTATTTTCTAAAACGGCTGGACTAATTTTGCTAATATTATGAGGAGTAACTCAGGCGACACTCACTTTTTTAAAATTTTAAATCCATGCGGACAAAGTAGCAGGCATTCGCTAGTATCAAAAATATTATTGAAACGGTATAATAAACAAAAGACATCCGAACACAAACAACACAGTTGTTGACCACCGCAGTTCAGCTATCATTGATAGAAGTAATTTATTGCATTGGGTGCTCTATTCTGAGAGAAATGGAAATAGAATCTCAATGAGATTACTGACCCCAAAATTTATAGCTTTCGCTCCGGAAACTTTGACGGCTATTGATTTTTTTTGAAATACAAGAGGCGAATGTAAGGCAAATGGACCTCTGATCTTTTTAACCGACTCCAACAAAAGTGGATTTCTATTCGACCCGTATGTACGTTACGTTATATTGTTACAGTTGCACAGTTTTAAAACAAGACCCGCCTCTATAATTCAAAAGTATTTGTACGTTTCTTCATGTTGTATCAAAAACTATATTATATCAGATTATGAAAAACTATATTACTACAACACTGAATAAACAAATAATTAAGTGTTGTTTGCATTCTTTCAACCTCCTAGCTGCCCCAAAACGATAGTCATTTGTCAAAATTTATGTATGGAGACGGTGGGATTCAAACTTACGTCTCTTTGGCTATCGTGGCCAGAGCGTCCTAACGCTGTATCACGGATACTATGCCGCCAGCTACCAAATTATGCACGATATCACGTTTGATTTTTTGGCCTGTAATGCCATCTAGTATGAACTTTTTAACAAGTTACAATACTATCGAACGCTTATATTTCAATGAGCTCTTAAATTTAAAAATGACATATTACAATTTTTATTTAATTTTTAAAATAAATGTGATATCAAAAATCGTTTAATAAGACAACTAGTTGTCGACTTCAACATTGTATTGTGCGGACCGCAGTTTTAATTTTTAAACTTATTTCGAGCGTTAGTAATTCGCACATTGCGGTCACAAGTCTCTTCAAGGAAATGTAAAGTAGCGTGATTTGCCCCAGATTGTGTTTTATATTGGAATATTTCAACCTGTGCAGAGGGCAGCCATTTTGTTTTCCAGGTCATAGAATCCACGCGAGCTCCATTTATTTGCATACTTAATAGAAATGTGATAGAGGTATGATTTTTCAAATTAACTTTTATACTGCATATACCTAATATTGATTGCCTTGTTGGTTAAACGATTTGTAATATAAATTAAAGAAAATATTTACAAGAAATATACGCCATTTAATTGTTTTCCCTGCGGAGGACAAAACTTTGGGTCAAATAAGCTTGTTGATCACCAGACACATGGAACAATTGTTTTTATTTTAATTTGTTCTTGTCTTTAAGTTTAGTAAATGTACTTTTTAAGGTTTTTAATTCTTATTTTTTATTCATGACCAACCACCAACTGATGCATATTGTACCTCTAGAGTAGAGTACAGTCACATCTAATTACGTAAAATTTAAAAATAATTTCAAAAATCACAGCTTTTAAAAAATAATCAAATCTAATAATTTCAAAAAGGTCCTGTTAATGTTTGAATCGTAAAACATAATCGCTTTTATAATTTGGTCCTCTCTTGATGATCAAGGAAAAGTCGCTTAAGAAATATTTGCTCAGTTATAGCCTTTAATTTCTTATTTAAGGGATCAAAGAGAAAAAAAATACAGTATTCACTGCCTTATTAGACATAATTTGATTTTATGCCCGTAATTTTTAAAGAAAAACTAATTTCCCTTAACTGAAAATTAAAAACCTTTCTACTTTCTAAAAATTTAATAGATATTCTCGTAAATCTCCGAATTCTAAAACGGCTTAACCAATTAGAACATTGATTTTAACAAGAACAATTTTAAAATTTTCAACAATTAATATTGAGATAATATGATAATTTTGTATACTTAGTATCGTTCATTTTAGTAGTAGTATAATAGTCTGCGTCAAACTTCTAGTCCACTATGAAATTGGAACCCACCGAAATGCGAAGGTATAAGAGCTTGCTACGATATTTTTTGTTCACTACGTAGATATATTGTGAATATTAAGCATAGCTAAACGCCTAATAATTTCGATAGCCTCCGTGACGCAGGGGTATGCGCGGTGGATTTATAAGACAGAGGTGATGGGTTCGATTCCCGTCGGAGCAGATTGATATTTTTCTTAATTTGTCTAGGTCTGGCTAGGAGGCTTTCGCTATGGCTACTTACCACCCTACCAACAAAGACGTACCACCAACCGATTTAGCGTTCTCGTACGATGTCGTGTAGAAGCCGAAAGGGGTGTGGATTTCATCCTACTCCTAACAAGTTAGCCCGCTTTCATCTTAGATTGCATCTTCCTATAACATCAGGTGTGATAGCAGTCAAGGGCCAACTTGTAGTAGATAAATAAAATTTTTATATTGAAAACAAAAAACCCGACTGCTTAGAAGTTAAGAACTGAAAAAAGAAAAACAAGGATCACTATATCTATATAAAATTCTAAATACTTTATGGTGCTGCGGGCGTGGACAAAATACTTTACTATCTGGGAAAGAAAGATCTACCAAAACTACGTTTGTCCCCGCCTATGTCACTTCCACAATTTTGGCAAAGTCAAAATCCGTTCAGGCTGTAGCGCGTGCCGAAGAAATGAACATACATTACCCTCCTTCTGACGCAGTCGGGTAAAAATAAATCATATTGTAATAGAAGTTTGTCGTGAGTGATATGAATTTCAAAACTTTGTGTTAGTATTAAAATAAATTTAACACTGATTATTTTGTTTAATCAATATGTTAGACTGATAAATATATGAAGTAAAAGTGGTAAAATGTAATATAAGCACTATATGCCTACTATATTTCATCACATTTTTACATTTATTCAGTAACCCGTGTATTCGAGCCTTGTGTTACTCGTAAAGTAACGATTCAAATAAGACTAAAGGCTTCTAAATAAACAAGCAGCTTTATCCTTTGACACAAAGGATCACACCTGGAGCAATTTAATTCTGCGTATCAATCCAGTAAAAGCACTAACACTCGATGTCTCCGGAGTATATCCGACTGCTTTCAAAATACACAATACACTTGTTTCCGAATTCGATGAATATAAGCTACTGTTACCTGCGACTTCGTTCACATGGAATTATTTTGAAAATTTTTGCTTAATGAGAAAAAATTGATTTATTAAGAATTAAGTTGTTGGAACTATTAATGTACCTTATCAAATACACGCTAATACTACGGTAAAGTTTGTCAACTAAAGTTTAAAAATCATACGAATGGGAAAAATTACCCATCAGTCGCCATAGATTTCGGTCCTTTCCCGCAAACCTAAAAGATAACATTACCTGAAAGAAAAGCTGATGCTGTATCAGCTTTACTGTTCTTTTTCTGATTTTACGAAAGATCTGAATAAATAATGATTGTTAGTTCAGTACCACTAATAGGTCCTTACTGTGAGTCGCGGTTAGCTAAGCGCCCAAATAATGTTATTATATTATACACGAGAAGGTATATAGGAACTTTTTAAGATGGCGCACCTTTGCTCTAGAGTTTTCGAGGAAAAAAGAATTTTCATTTTAAAGGTCTCTGGGAAGTCGTTGCAAGCCACAAATAGGATTCTCTGTACAACTTCAACAACTATTATCCTATGGAACAGTATTTTTTTTATGACTATAAGTTGGCCCTTGACTGCTGTCACATCTGATGTTAAGTGATGATGCCATCTGAAATGTAAGCGGGCTAACTTGTTAGGAGTAGGATGAAAATTTACACCCCTATCGATTTCTACACGTTATCGTACCGGAACGCTAAATAGCTTGGCGGTACGTCTTTGTCGGCAGGGTGGTAACTAACCACGGCGAAAGCCTCCCACTAGCCAGACCAAGACAAATTAAGAAAAATCTCAATCTGCCCCGCCGGGAATTGAACCCAGGACCTTCGTCTTATAAATCGATCGTACATACCACTGCGCCACGGAGGTCCTCAAATAAATTGTGATCAACATGGATGAAAAGCAAGTATTATATAAACAAGTGTTTGATCATGTAGCTGTGTGATAGAGTGTTGTTGATACAGCAACAGTGTCGTGTTATTGATGGGTATAATTTGATGGAACGACTCCACTCCAAAGGGAGTAAAATATAGAATCACGCAATATACACCGACTTACAATTTATGATCTCACCCGAAACTTCTTATGGCTATAATTTTTCCTTTGGAAAAATATTTATTGCGTAGTTCATTTATTTATTAATATAATGGAATTGACTTCGGTATTTTTCATAAGATTCGTGTTACATAAAGTTAAACTCAATTTCGATTATTTAAAATAGACTTAGATGACAAGTATTTTTAAACTAGTCTATTCGTAGTAACACTACCACTGGCTCGGACGGCTTGGAACTGCCGGCAATAAAATAAACATTCTTTACTAGAATATTATTAGATAATATTAATTTATACTTGTTCTATGAGTATTTCAAACCTAGCGCATTAATATTAGTACACTTTCATTAGTACGTAATATATTATTTCAGAGTTTGACAACACGCCATCTTTTTGTAAATAGATTATTTTAACAGTTCAAAATGCCTGAAGTAGTATTTGTCCACGCACTTCCGAACGTTGTTGAGAAACGTGACGCGTCGCAACGCTTTGACTCTGCCTATATGTATAAGTTAAGTCTTGGGATAAGGCAAGGCCCTGTAGTGGGCCTTTCATAGGTTGATGATGACGATGATAATGATGAATCAAAAATGTATTAGATATTTATTTAATTTTTCGTAAGATGTAGTAGAAGTTAGGTACATAATAGATATAACGTCACAATGGAGTGTTGTTGACACAGCAACGATGCGGTGTTATTGATGGGAATAATTTATTGCACTGGACGGAGCCACTCCAAGGGGAATGGAAATAGAATCACGCAAAATACACCGCCATGGGATTTACGATCGCCTCCCGATCCATTGATGGCAATAATTTTTCCGTAGGAAAAATCTTTATTTACAGGATTTTTTGCAAAAAAAATGCGGGAATAATTCATTTTGAGAATTATCCAAGGAATTAACATACATTTTTTTATATATTTCGATTACAGCAGCATTATTTTCAACATCTTACTGGAACTTATATATTTTTTAGGTGTATTCCAAATTATATTTTAGCAATATAATTTGAAATTCCTTAAATATTAGCATTAAAAAAATAATTTTTAAATTTGTAAGTTTTTGGAAGTAAAGAATTTAATTACCTGTTTTCCACATGGAATTATGTGCTTAATGTTAGTTTTAATATAGAGATCATCATCATCATCATCACCATCATTACAATCATAATCATTCTCAGCTGATGTGAATGCCCAGCTTTAGACATCCACTTAAGTTATATACTGGCATAAGAATAATATTTTTAATCAATATATTCCGTGACTAAGTACATCAAAAATATTTAATAATATAATCGGAACTATCGCTATCTTACGGCATATTTTCATAAAGCACAGTCAGTATTCTAATAACGTTTTCTTGGAATTTCACAATGAACACTTGTAAAAAGGCAACCTTAGCAAGGCATCTATCAAAGAAGATATTTTTAATAACCAGGAAGATATTATTATGAGTTTTCTTCGATATACGTTCCTGAGAACTGGCTGTAACTAGACGGAGTTTCTCTATACATTGTATGATAAATAATATGTAATAGTATTTTCCTATATTCCATAGTAAATCATAAAAAAATATTATATAAATCTCTTTGCTGTTGGATGTGTCGAATCTTGCCGTATATACGTAAAAATCGATTTCCTGCGAGACCTGTTGATTTACATTTATCAGCTTGATTTAATTGGGCCAGTACAGGATTAGGTTTTTCACCTCTCCAGCCCAGAAAGAGGGGATATGAAGCTTACACCCACCAAGTTTTTATGGCCCGAAAAATATTAGTGTTAAAGATTTTACACTGTCTGACAGGCTAAGGTCTGGTCTGATGTGTTCGGTTATAACTAATCACCCCTTTACCATGTTATTATTCGGAAAAACAATTGAATGAGATACCAAAAAACTTTAAAACATGTTATCAATTCATTCTAA
Organism: Mycalesis mineus; assembly: GCA_034621355.1. Taxonomy (NCBI): domain Eukaryota; kingdom Metazoa; phylum Arthropoda; class Insecta; order Lepidoptera; family Nymphalidae; genus Mycalesis; species Mycalesis mineus. Next base: position 5,784,232 of record CM067894.1, on the reverse strand, counting down.
ACCCTAGAAAAATATTATACATATAATATTCTATGAAATTTCCTACGTCTTACAGTATACATTTTATTATACACTCGCATTTGCCGACTTTAGTAAAGTGCCTCTACCTACGACCCGGCCTCTTCGCAACGGATGCTGTGACGAGAATCGGAAATAGGATCGCAATGTTTTGTGGTTGTTTCGATTCGCCGCGAATCCAGAAATGGGTAAAGTTCCTTCAAATTCAACACATCGCTATGTCGCTTTGTTATTTAGCTACTCAATAATCATAATAATAAATGTATTATTTTTCTCTCATTTACTTTTAATACTTTTTTTTTTATTTACATTATTACTTTTTATATTTTTAATCATTTTATTAAGGTTCTCAATTCGACACGTATATATATAATTTATGTATGACCACGCATAACTTTTTACAGAGTTGTCCGATTTTGATATTTCTTTTTTTATTAGAAAGGGCATATATCCAAAGTGGTCCCATTGTCATCATGTTAGGATCTGATGATGATAGTCGTATAATATACTGTGACAGTATAGTACGAGAACTTTACGTGTCGATAAATCACTAAAAAGTAAGAAATAAAAATTTTTAACAAAAAATAGAACCGACTCAAAACGCTCTAAAAAATAAAAAAATAACTGTGTCATTTAGTTGCTTTAATTTACTTAAGCATATCTAGAAGTCGGTGCCCGCCAAGGTTTCTACTTTAAGGACATTACCGAGAACCCACAAACTGCTTTACTACGTTAAATAAATGTTCCTTAAACTTGCTGGCACCGACTTCATAGATTTGCTTAAGTAAATTAAAGCAACTAAATGATACAGTTATTGTTTACTTTTTAGAGCGTTTTGAGTCGGTTCTGTTTTTGTTAAAAAATTTTTACAATACCAAACATAAATAAAAACACTTTTTACCAAATTCTCAGTAACATTACAACTCATCTTATAGACAAGAAGAATATTTGGTTATAGAAATTATTATCGGACAAAGCAGATGGCTCACACGATGGTAAATAAAGGCATATCTATATTTATATATAACATCATGTCCCATACACATTGGGGCAGGCAGCTAGAGACAATATCATTCCATTCCAAGCTTAGGAATGTGAAATGACCGTGACAAATGTAAAGATGTGGCAAAGTAAATAAACCTGGCGTATAAATAGAGCAACATTTTTCAGTCCTACAAAGTTACGCCTTCAACCTGATGTGTATGAACCTGTTAGGCCTCATATACTTGTAATTACCCCGGAAACTATGTCCTTCAGACCATAACAGGAATAAGTAAGGTGATAGTAGTTCCCGGATGAGCTTTGTCATAAAAAGCTCTACTATAAATAGGTACTACTAGATCAGCTGTTGTGATTCAGTTTACAGTGATATTTCAAGTGAATTTGGCTTGGCAGGAAAAATAACAGGAGCGGAGAAGAAAAGCAAAGAATCTCTTTAAACCTACACCTGTGTCACAAGTCTTGAGATCACAGATTTGTTCTCTGCCACACAATGGACCCGGCACCCGCACGTTAAATTCATGGAATTCTAAGATATTCATCTCATAACATTCTTTTTTCTAGGAACCTCGTCAATATAGCCTTTTAATATATAATTATATAATATAAAAGTGTGGTTCGGTTAATAGTAATATTTGACACGTTCTTTTTAAATTTAAGCCTCGCATTATACTGTATTTTTTTAATTTAAAATCTAAACCATATACCTACGCAATCAGCATAAATCAAATACGAATAGGTACAAAACCAAATATACGCTTGGCAACGAAACGTTAAAATCAATGAAATGTAACAAAATTGAATCAGCAATTGCTGCACGAGACGTACCCTTGACACGTGTCGGGACGAGTGGGAAATACGAATTAGGTGGTGGGGCGATTATTTTAACGATTCAAGTCTCTGGAGGTTTTATATTATGTACTCGACTCTTTTAGTCGAGAAAAATCCTCGAGACGAGACGATAGGAGATGTTAAATGTCAAATTGAAGTCCTGTATTGATTTATCACTTTCAAACTATTTAGAAAAATCAGAATTGAATGATTCTAGAAGCATTTGACATATTTTAAATTTTACTATTTTTTGTTAAGCACTTATTTAGGAATAATATAAATGCGTATGTTTGTATGTATGAATGGATAGATGTTTGTTACTCTTTCATGAAAATATTACAGAACGGATTTGGATGAAATTTTACAATAATACGTGTACGCGACGCAACGATAAATATTGTAATTTATATTTACTTTAACTGTAACTGACTGCCTCGTTGGTCTAGTGGTTAGCCTATGTGGCTTCGATCACGAGGTCCTGGGTTCGATTCCTGGGTCGGGTCACGGAATAATTCTAAGCTTTTTCATTTTTCTATGAAATGTTCAGTACATTCCAAGACCGGAGTCTGGAAGTTGGAGGTGTTACACCCCCGTGCCTCGCAGAGCCCGTTAAGCCGTCGGTCCCGGTCACTATCAACAACATCTGATAGTGATCGTTAATAAATGATACATTATCACCCTAAGCCCGCCAACCCGCATTGGAGCAGCGTGGTGGGTGTACGCTCCATATCCCCTCTCCTATAAGGAGTGAAGTCTGGCCCTGTAGTGGGCCGTTAATAGGCTGATAATGATGATTTACTTTAAAACAAAAAAGGGCGAAAAGGAACGTAGTTGGTGACAGCTTTGGCAGATGTCAAACTCAATTGACACATATTTGAATAAAACGACTCCGAAGCTAACCGCTGAAGCGTCACCTGCTACTTTCCCGATTTAAGCCGTTTGTTACCTTAAAACCTGTGGTTTTATTGGCTCAAGACCCCAACAAATACGCTTACGTATATGAATAACATACAAGCCACATGTTATCCCGAATTCCCACGGGAATGAGAACTACGGGGGTGAAACAGCAGGCGTCATCTAATACCTTATAATTTCATCATCATCATCATTACCAGCCGGTAGACGTCCACTGTTGGACATAGGCCTTTTTTAGGGACTTCCTTGCGACACGTTTGATGTTGTCAGTCCATCTGGTTGGGGGTCGACCAACACTGCGCTTTCTGGTGCGGGGTCGTCAATCTAGCACCTTGGACCCCCAACGTCCATCAGCTGTTCGAACCACGTGCCTCGCCCATTGCCACTTCTGTTCTGCGACTCGCTGAACTATGTCGGTTACATTATAATTTACTCTAATTAAATTACTTACATCTATACTTGGTCAATAATTTTTGTATGTTTGCTGAAATTATAATCAATCAGAGACATTCTTTGGACCTATAATTACATTAAAGTACATAATTCCTATGATTCACGTAAATATTTATGTAAAGTTCAAGTATTATGCATTTAGTAAAACGGAACGAAATAGCTGGCTGAGTATGTCAAACGCCAATCTTCCCTGCAACGAATGGACTCGGATTGCGGAGCTAATTTTCCCACTGACTAGATAAGTAGGTAAGTGGGTAATTTCATGCCGAATTAATTTCCAAACAGATCATATGCCTCTTGACATCGCAATCTGCATTTGTATAATTGTGTTTGTAATTTGATGCGCTTAACTCAAGCTTGGTTTAACGTTTCTATTTAGATAATCAGTAGCCCATAGCTTTTTCCGTCCTGGTAAATACTGAATATTAAAACTGATATGAACAGTTTTCCATACGATATTCCTTAGTCCATTTTTCCCTCAACAAAGTTGGAATTTGAAAGTACTGTCCAAGCTACATATCATTATTATTATTCTTTAATCCACAACGTTATTAAACCTATTTATCAGAGAGAAGATATAGAACATAGACTCGCCACGCTACTCGAAGCGGGTTCGTGGGTTTTGTAACGATCACCTGATATGTTAGTTAAAAATAATGATCGGGATCAATCGCTTAACTTGCTCAGTGAGACACGTAGGTGATAACAGCAACTTGCCAACTCCGTGCTGAGAATATTTTGAAAAAAAAGGCCCGGGACAAGACCCGAACCCAAGGCCTTGTCTTCTGCAGCCATACACATATACCAAACAACAAGGCAGTTATAGTTTATATACATACTTTTCTAATTGAACATCGTTTTTTTCAGCAGCGGGAATCGAACGCCAAGAGCTTTAGAACGAACAGAGACGCAGTTAACAGAGTCGCAACTCACTAATTGGCTGTGTTTAGGCTCACAAATCTCATTGGAATATGATTCTATATTCTGTAAACTACTAAACAATAAACGATTCTTATCTAATAGCCGATCCTTTGAACAATGCCCCGAACTGTAGTAGGAATAAAGGACTATAATTACTTCCTTTGATTCCTAGGGCCCATTTTGTTTGTGATCCGTATCCTGTATCCCTTTGTTTATTGTTTGCTTGTCCTATTTAAGTAATCATTAAATTAATTTATCCTTCATTCAATATGTCCAATTTGTCTTACTTATCTAATCAATGAATTTAATTGGTATTATAAAATATCATGTTTTAGAACCTGCTTCATTATATGTATGACGGCGCCTGCGTCATCGTACACGACTAGAAAGAAGTCTGTGAACTGCACATGCACCAGCTATGCCCTCTTGCGGCTGCGCATCGTTTGATACCCCCACTCAACTCACTACTTGAGTCATTCTAAGTTGTATAAAAGGAACGGGTCTACAACTGGTTGGCAGTCTAGGCTCTGGCGTGGCGCGGTGCAGACGTTGTACTTTGCTTATCGCTTAACCTAGACAACTCAGATAATTAATTTGTGCAAACGAATTAAGTATTACTCTCAGCTTGAGTCGCGGTGTCTTGGGGTTGTAATACTATAGTTTGCCAGTAGTAATTCACTGTTCATTAAGTTGCTGATAATTATTCTTTCAGTTACCTACTTGGGGTTTAGTTATAATTACTGGGAATACAAAGGCCAATGTCCTACCCATAATTTAGCTGGGCAGGGAGAATAACTTGAGCAGAGGAGGTGAGTGTTGACGGCCGTCACTAAGAGATCTCTTTTAAACCTACACCCGTGTCACAAGTCTCGGGCTCTGTACGGAGTTATTCTCTCAGCCACGTTCGGAGTTACTCTCTGTGTCTCTGATTCCAGTCTTTGTACCTGCGCCATTCGACATGTATAATATTGATTAATATAAATTTAATTTTTACACAAAAGACAGCTTCAGATTTCTTCTGAATCTTATTTCATTTATTAGGAAAAGCGAAAGTCGGTGACAAAAATATAACATGCTTAGTTATATTTTTCAAGTTTTATATTATTTTAGGGTTCCATAAAATATTATCGCTAAGGAAAAAACAGAACCGTTGTAGAATTACTATTATTGTCCAACAAACAACGATCCTCTGAATTCTGATTTTTTTCCGAATTCGTCGGTTATTACCATTCATCCATCTGTTAAAAATTTATGGCAATGTCAACGTCCTTCAATTGATAATGAGTTTTAGTATTGTTAGGTTATTTGTTTACTTTCTTAGGCACGAAGGTATACTGTGTTCCTGAATCCGGGCATAGAGTTTACTGAAAATTTCTTAGAAAAAAGAAATCTCTGAATTATTCCACGACTTGACCCAATGTCAGTACACAAGGTTCGTGATCAAAGCCATGTAGGCTAACCAACAAGGCTGTCACCTACGACGACTGAAGGATTTGAACCTACACATGTAATGCAATAAATGTAACCACAAAGAGCTAATAAATGTCTATGAAAAGTCTCTTAGAAACTCTGATCGCGGAGAGCCAAGGAAAGAGCACTATGCAGGCTGTTGGAAGTTGAAACAAAGAAACGGTAAATACATGTCAAGCTCCAGGAGTGAGTAATGAACGTGCTCGGAAACTTTTCAAGTTTATGCTTTGTTGGATCACTGCGGTGTGTAAAATGAGAATATTATTTAAATTGTCTTTTGCAAAATAAAAACAAAAAATATCTTAATGTCTCAACTTTTTTCTGTTAAAGCTATTAGTATTACTTTTTTCTATCTGGTCTTTTGTCAGATGTCGTAACGTGATCTGACCAACAGGTCCAGTGGCTAATATTTGTCTTTTGATCAAAACGTCCTAGATTCGAGGCCTTATGAAATATTATATACTTTCCTATCAATTTATTATTAACATCTTATAGTGATCGATACAAAAGTAAAATATTTTAAATTTAAGCGCGCCAACACATTAAAGCTACGCGTCGGTAATAAGCTTCATATTTACCCACTTGAAAATGGGAGGCCTGGCCGTGTAGTGGCCATAATAACCTCTGGTAGTGATAATTATAAGATACAAACCTTTACCTAAAGCCTGACAAACTGTATTGGAACTACGTGGTGGCTCTAAGATCTATTTACCCTCTCCCAAAAAGAGGAAGTGAGACTTAAACACTTGAACTCTAGTGGGCATGCAATCCGGCTCGAAGGACCATAAAATGTAAGGTACGTTACCTACGCTGCGATAGATGATGCTGATAATATAAATTAAGCACGTCGACCCGTAAATAGTTTTATTTTGGTCAGTGTTATTACGCTAATTATGCTAAGATGGAATGGATTAAGCTTTGCTAATAAATACGAATGCACTCGCTTGCTGTCCGAATATGCACTGAGGTCGCCGGGCGCTTGCGGCGGCCGTATTGGATAGCTTGATCAGCAATAAGGTGTTCGATCGTCAATATTGCATCGAACAATAAGCACGGGTCCGGAACCGGTCTGGAACCGAAAATGCATATTCTAATCAATTTTATGTCTAGAAACATTTTTGTTTCAACAACACCATAAAATTGTTTTTCAGAATTTACACCCACTTCCGATTGACCTAGGACCATTAACACTCCTCAGACTTTTTCCTATAAAGATATGTCATCATATCGGGGATCGGCCAAGCCGTTTAGGAGTTATAAGGGTACATATAAATAGTGCGGACAGACGGACAGACAACAACCCTTCTCACTTCAATTCACTTCCCGCCCGGGTTTTTCCTGGGAATTTCAATATGGGGGTATTTAAGGGGCGTATCAACTCTTTCCTCAAAGGCCGGCAACGCACTAGCAATGCTTCTGGTGTTGCAAATGTTTATGGGCGGCGGTAATCGCTTAACATCAGGCGACCCGCATGCTCGTTTGCCCGCTTTTTTATCGATAAAAAAAAAAACAAGAATTTAAAGCATTCCGCAGAATGCAAAAACAGGCTGATAATGACGATGATGATGATGTCTAAAATATCGCAAGAGCTCATTATACGAAATTGATGTTTGTCTAAAATATCGGTTAACTTGTTTGCAAAGATCAAAGGGAAAAAATGTTTTCTCATTTTTTACGCCGGAGAACATAATTTGATTTTCATGTCGATTTGCAACTTTCCTCAACTTCGGGAGTCGAACTAATTTTTTAATTTACTTGCGTAAGATTTTATTTTTTGTTTATGTTAAAATCTTGCAAATTGATTAAGTTTTACAACATTTTTATTACTTCTTTATCTTTATTTTGGGGTGGATATATACAATATTTACGGGAGTTTTACGTGATTTAAATAGATAAATATTGTCTTGGAGTCTTTGAGTGAGAAACTAACGTAAATAGATACTCATTTTATGCCAAATGTGCTGTGCCCCGTGGTTTTACCGGCGTAATTTCTCATAATATTGGGATATAAAGCTTGTTTTAATCTAGTTTATAATATCTATATCTCCATTCCATAGCCAAGTAAGTAAGTTTCGTTACGGCATGAACTAGAAACAAACACACATACTACAACTACACATACTTCTGGTTATATTGGAACGAATTTCCTTATTGCGCGTTGTGGATAGGGGCTAGATGGAAAAAAATCTCACAAAAACTTGTAACGACACTTTTTGCTATAGTAAGCTATTGTATCGCTTGGGAAGGAAAAGCCATCAGCGTTGCGCTGCTGCTCTGTGCTGTCGTCGTCTCGACAGCACTCCTAAACACACACCGCGGGAAGACAAACAACAAACACGTACGTCCCAAATACGCATTATAACCTCTCTTTACTATTGTGTTAACCAAATCATACGCATTATAATCTCTCCATTATTGTGTGTTTAGCAAGTGTACGCGTCATAATTTTAAAAAATTCAAAAGCAAATCTATACTGATATTATAAAGAGGTAAAGTTTACTACTGATCCTTTCCGATCAAGTTCTTGATTGGATCTTGATTCTGATGCGATGAAAAACTACTCATCCGATTTAAAATAATCTTTCACCAGTAGAATGCTACGTGATTGGTGAGTGTCATAGGCTATATTTTATATTTGTATTTTATATATTAAGCGAGTTATCACAGTTTTTGTCGCGCGAGTCGGGTCGCAAACATCTGTTAAATCGGCTTTATGCGCGTACGCTGCTTTAACTATTGGAAATAATTGAAAGCAATGTATGGGAACTTTATGTATCTTAATAAGTTTTACTAAAAAAGTCCGCGACAGCATATATCTATCCTTTATATTTTGGCAGATATAAAACTTTTTGTGTTTAAAAAAAAATATTTATGCTTACTTTTACGTCATTAACTGTGCACTACGTGTGTTAGTTAAGTATAATATCAGTGATTACATAAGGTTAAACTCGATCCAATCCACAGATGAAAACTAGTTCACTAATAAACATTTACTAGTACGTTTAGATATAAAAATTCCAATATTGCTAACATTATCGTGTACTACTGCCAATAACAGAGCATTTCTCTAAGCAGCCCTCTACTTCCCACTAATGAGGCTACTTCTACCATTAAGCTATTTAATAATTGCTTGCCAGGTTTGCTACGGTAGAAATAAAAATGTTAATGGAAACCTTAGAGCAATTAAATCATGAAAGGTAACGATTGTGTGTTGTAAATGCTTAATACTATTTTATTTGTATGTCGTAAATATTATCAGCTACCGTGGTGAGAATTGGGATGGACATACCACAACTGCCGTGGGTTTTCTTTCCACGGCTACTGTGGCTCAGTACTAAAAAACTATGTCAGGCAATATCACCTATCATCATCATCATATTGACTATTTACGGAACACTATAGGGCCAGGCCTACCTCCTTATAGGAGGGGATATGGAGTGTAAACACGCCACGCTGCTCCAATGCGGGTTGTCGGGTGATAATGTTTCATTAATTATGTGAATGTAATGAAATGAAATGAATGAATGAATGAATGAATGAAATGAAATGAAATAACGTTTATTAACGATCAATATCAAATGTTGACTATAGTGACCGGAACCGACGGCGTAACGGGATACGTGTGACTAGGGGATGTAATACCACCAACATTCCAACTCTGGATTTGGAATGTACTGAAAATTTCATAGCAGAATGAAAAACTCCAAAGTAAAAGCAGAACCCAGGACCTCGTGATCGAAGCCGCATAGTCTAACCACCAAACCAACGAGGTAGCCATCCATTCGACCCATTAGACTGTTCAATTACGAGTAAGTGTGCCCAGGTATATTAAAAACTTCTCTGCAACAAGCAGTTCTGTAATCATGAAAATATAGACGGCTTTTATAACAGTATTATCCTACGTATAGATAAAGGCTTCTTAATTATTTACAATTTATTTGTAGATCCTAAGCACGGCTGCTGTTGCTCAGGTTTATGAAACTAAGTCAGATAATATACGTAGTTTGAACCTCTTAGACTGCTCCAAAACCGACTTGTGTTTTAAGGTAATAATCTAAAAACTTCTACCCAACGCAAGTGTTATGATAATAAAAAAGACTCTATCTTTTTTATGATTTAGTATCTTATTAAAAATTGTAATTTATTTTCTAGTCTCAGGAATGTACCAACACTGCTACCACCAACTTCGGGTTGTTATTGGGATTTTTTTTAATACTTATATTTCTTATCGCTTAAACCTGACATAGAACTCAGCCACAATAGATAGCTTGGTTTATTAGTCTTAGTTCTAACGCTAAACTTAGCTAACTAACCATCCACTAACTGAACTCATGAGGAAGTTAAAACATTAAAGACATTACAGTACTAACTTCTTAGTCCAACATTTTTCCTCGATAAAAAGAATTCATACCTACTTATGTGATAGGTTTCTACGACAATTTTCCACCAGCTTTTCCCGCACACCTTATCTGTCCCGACAACGTATACAAAAGTCCATTCTGCGACGAAAACTAGTTCGCCAAAACGCAACTCGTTTATTTCACGTAGTTGCCTCGCTATGGTAGTCAGTGACACAGAAATGGTCTCCAAACAAAGTTGAACACACCGTTGGGTCGCAGGGTTTTACAAAATAGCCGTCTCGGGTAACATATAAACGGGGCAATACGTACTACGATCGATGGGAGTTCGGAATTGTAGTACCTCGTCCTTTTTATCCCGTAAAAACTGTGGTGTTAAAAATTGGACTTGTCTATGACTCTGTCCGTGTATAGTAGTTTATGAACGAGTTTGTAAATATTGCTATTTAAATATTTTTCGATAGTTTCCTAATGTAGGTAGACTGTCTGCCGATTGAGGACAAAAGTAGAGGACGGAACAACAACGTCACGTTCAGCCTCACGTCACCACCACGTCCCTTGTGTGATCAAACTTATGCCGACACGGTGGTAATTTACCTTGTTTTACCCCAGAAAATGTTTTAGCAAAAAATTTTCGTACATTTTGTCGGCAAGGGTCCTAACAAACAATAAATATGTTGGTAGAAGCTCTTTGAAAATACTTAACAACAAAATAAAAATGTACTTTGCGTGTTTCTGACATCAAAACACAAACGCTCGACTTAACTATTGAGCAATTGAAGAGTGACCCTCGGATTTTAACGGATTGCTGGCTACGGCTGTCAAAAGACCCCAAGAGTATCGGGGCCTTCCCTTTTTCCTTTTATTAATATTTCGCGAGGGGACGAAAACGAGTTTTACGGTTTTCGGAGGACGTTTGTGCGAACGCATTATCTGTTTAATTGGTAATTTTGGGGTAGCAAGCTCGGCAGTATGAATATGGATTAAATGATGAAATCCCAAGCTTCGTTATCGTATGTACGTATAAAATTTGTTCTGGTGGTTGTAATTATTTTGTTTTCACAAACATGAAGGGATGGATGGATTTTGGCTTTACTCAGATTGGCGCAGAGGCGAAGCGTCGCGTTGCGTTTCGTTGTGTCTATAGCGTATTCATCTCTATTTTTCTATCACAATAGTAGAATTGTACCTTTTACTCTCTACTGTATACTCTATCTACTTTATCTGTAGAGAGTAGAAGAAGAAGAAAATCTTTATTGCACACATAATACATAGACACAGTAAAAAATAAAAATAAAACAACAAACATGAATGCATGCAAAGGCGGCCTTATTGCTTGGAGCAATCTCTTACAGGCAATTCTTGATGACAGGAATTGTGAAGTGAAAGCGGAAATGGTGCAAGACAGAATAAATCATTCAGATAAATAATATATATTATAGTAGTATACATTTTAGTTTTTTTTTCATATTTGTCTGTCTGTCTGCCTGTTATTTCTGGCTTATCTCTAAAACTATTAGTTGGGTTATAAAAATATGATGGCCAGGCTTATGAGAAGAGACATAGTAATTTGTATCTCGATATTTCCACAGTAACGGGGACTTAGCGCTTAAAACCGCGCGTCGTCTAGTTTTGAATAAAGGTGATATATTATACTATCGCGTTATTAATTAAAATTTAAAGCATTAGCGTCAAAGTAATATTGATTCATTAGTGTTGAAACTCCGTTGCGGTGTCTGGCCAATATTGTTAAACTACAGGAAATTTAATTTCCTTTCCCTTTATTAATTTCCGCAGAAAGTTTCAAATTCCTTACTTTCCGGTTCTCGTCTTTAAGTACGTTGACAATTTTTGCGGTTGATAGACAAGTCCGATTGAAATCTAAATACAAGTTTTATTTACGTAACCACTTTTTTTTCGTAACGTAGGCGTAACAGCCTCGATCGTTCAATGGCCAGTCTAGGTTCGGATACGACGTTCTGAATTCGAGAAATACGACATCGGAAAGAGCTTGCTTAGTGACGAGGAAGTTATAAAATTACCTTTCCTTAAAGTCTGGACTTGCATAGGTTAAACATTGATAAAACTATCTTTCCTTAAGATCCGAAGCTGCATAGACACTGGACCTATGAGGTACTTAGTATCGAAGTATGTAGTTACATAATATAACTTAGTGGTTTGTTCTGATGGTCAGCATAATATGCCATGTGGCTGTAGATCAAGACGCCCTGAGTTAGAGACTTACATTGGTCGAACTATGGATGGGTCGGACTTAACTATAATTAATGATTTCAACAAGTACTCTGTACAGATTCACTTCCCAGTTAGGAGTTAGGAAGTTGGTGGAGTTGCACTCTTAACTCGGTGAGTAGGTAGATATATTTAGAACTCGGCCCCCGTCATTATAATTAACGTCAACCTATTGATCGTTACAAATTTAAACACTACCACCCTAAGCCCAAATTTACTCCTCTACAGATCGAGCTTGACTCTGTACCTAGCCGACCGTTAAAACAATAATAAGAAATATAAGTACTAACTACTTCCTAATAATAACTAAGTTATTCTAATAACTATAAAAATCATGCCCACTTGGAACGATGGTAAGAATACTGGCTGAATTTCCGCGTTGTCTAAACAAGACGATTTTTTTTATTTATTACAAGTTCGCTCTTGACATCAATCACACCTGGTAGTAAGTGATGATGCAATTTAAATGAAAGCGGGCTAACTTGATAGATGTAGGATGAAATCCACACCCTGGCGAGCGTCTTTGTTTGTATGGTAGTAATAATAGCCACGACTGAAGCCTCCCACCACCATCATTTGCGCAAGCCAGCCCTTCTGTCACCAGTCGAGGCAAACCGCGGTGAAATATTTCGGAAAAAAAAATTGTGCTGCGAGTTCATGGCCTGTGGTGTCCGTGGCAAAACGAACAAAATAGGTACATTTGATAAGTTAAATATATTGTGAACAAATAATTATTTATAGTTTCCTGAGAATAATATAATATGATATTATCATAAATACAAAGTAACGTATCTCATGTTTATAGAGCTATCCTCCATGACACCCTTCGACAGATAATTCCCACGTTTATACGAGAAATAAAAAAATAAATAAAAATAAATTTTGTACTGCGAGTTCATGTCCTGTGGTGTCCGTGGCAAAACGAACAAAATATATTTGATAAGTTAAATATGTTGTGAACAAATAATTATTTATAGTTTCCTAAGAATAATATAATATGATATTATGATAAATACAACGTAACGTATCTCATGTTTATAGAGCTATCCTCCATGACACCCTCCGACAGATAATTCCCACGCTTATACGCCTATTTGAGAATACTTGAGGTGCGTAAATAAAATAAAACCCGCTAATGGCGTCGTAACATTTGCTTATTTATAAGGGTATTGTTCTGCTGTTTTATGATGCGGTGCGGGGGATCGGTGAAATGAGTATTCGCGCCTTTTTAACCGACTTACGGGAAGGTATCGCTATTTCTTGCTTTTGTTTTATTACATACTTCATCATTAATGGCTTATTCTATTTAGGATAGTGGAGATAAAGCAAAGATAAACTATATGCTGGTTGTTGTACTTAAGGATTTAATAAAAAATGGTAGTTATATGCTTAGCAATAAATTTTACGAGTTTTTACGTAATGAATCAATAGATTCCAATCTTCTATTTATATATTCTTCATATTCTCGTTTCCGTTAAACCATTTTAACACAAATTAACTTGATAATAACATGAAAAATAGAAAATGAAAAAATATTCACTGACAACACAATGGCACAAAAAAGGAAAATGACATTAACATGTGACAAGCAAAGATGGCGGATCGACATACCACAGAATAGGTTTGTTGGCATAGAGTAAAAATAAAATTTATTTTTCTAATATTTGAAGATTGTGACAGCGCAGTAGTACAAGACACAAAAGTGAGGACGAGATCACTTCACACAATTGGGGATTGGACGTCACTAGGTAAGTTAGTCCAATCTTTTAAATTACATGCTTAGCAATACATTTTATGAGTTTTTGATCGGACCTACCAGTTAACCTCAGATAGTTTTCTGACCAGGCGCTCTACGCCCTCTATCTCGTAAACTGTTCAAGGTAAAAAAAATGTTAAATAGAAAAGTAATAGAAAATTTGATTCCCTACAATATTGATAATTAAAACAAATACCTTTAAAAAAAACCATAGAAAATGAGATAAAAACTCTATTTTTGTGACCTTTCCCCTGACTTTAAAAACTTGCGACCATACAATTACATGTTAATTTTGAGAATAGTTTTAGGATGCTAAAATACTAAAATATTTGTTTTCATGTGGCAATGACAAGACTAGAATTTTACTAAAAAAGAAAAACTCAGAATTATTCCACAACTCAACCAAAGATCATGAATGGCTTCACGAATTCGAATCCTTGGTTAGCTAATCAGACCAACGTGGCAGTCAACTACCGAGTTTTACTATTTTTCCATAATATAATAGTTATTTTATTCTAACGCATTGTAAGACCACTTGTATTCGTGGGTATATTGACGGATAACAAATTGATTTAGTGAGACCATCGCACGCGTGGCACGTTCCAATTTGTCCTGTCAATTGAGACCTCTCCTTGCGATCTACGCCAATTATACAAGTCCAGTTGTCTTCAATTACATGTTCGTTTCATTGGGTTGGATATACCTAATATTGAAAGTACATTCAAGTTGGCCTATATCTACAAACGTTTTAATGTATTGGTACGATACAATAAATTTTCATTTTTAAAAAGCCTGTTAAATCCTATTATTTTACAAACCAAAGATGACTATCTGTTTATGTTCTTCTTATGACAAATAATGATCACTTCACATAACCGCCTGTAACCGCCATTTTTGTTAGTCTGATTTATTATTCTAAACGGGGTGCCATAACACAGAAAATCGGCACCTCTATAGTCGGTACGGTAATATATATTAGTTTATTTTGTGATATATTATAGTTAATATTGGTTTTATTTGTGTAGTCTGGTTTATGTATTAGTATGTAATTATTTGAATTTATGTATATTTTAAAAGCATACCACCTGAAGTCTCTTACTTAGTACGTTTCCTAAGCTTAAGGTTGCCAGGCAGAGATCGCTGCTAAGGGAAAAGTCGCCTATTGTATTCTACATATTTTTTAAGTTATCTCTGTACTGTTTTTTAATGTGTGTGTGGAATACAAATAAAGAATAATAATAATAATAGTAATTATTTATCTTTAATACACTACTACATTTAAATGATCTCTCAGAAGTTTTTGTTGCTTTATTTTATTAAGTTGTATTTAGACTTCTTACATTCCTATGAGTAGAATAGGTATTGAATGTTGGATGAACGAATTTCATTTTTTATTTTTGTTTATTTATTAAATTCAAACCGAGTCAGTCAGGATTTCAGTAGCTAGAGCTCAAAAAGGGTTGACGACGAATAAAAGACAAACTAACTTCGTTAAAGCAGGCTCAAGTACAAATTCCACCAGCAAGCCTTATTCAATTCTCGGCTCTGCTCCTGATTGGACTATATTAATGGACACGTATGAAAAGCACTACAAAATCCCGACTTAGCTATTTCGACATCTAGACCGGACATATTTCTTTATTCCAAACAAATCAAATTATGAATAAATATTATGACCTTACTAATGAACTAACCAAAAATGGCTATGTGGTTAGTTTATACGCGGTAGAAGTGGGTGCGAGAGATATACCAGCGAAGTCTTTCTATAACCTGCTAAAAGACCTTGGCCTTACTAGAAGTGCAGTAAGCTCCATATTGGAACGAGTGTCCAAAGCTGCTCTAGTAGGGTCCTTCCGAATTTGGCTTGGCAGGGAGAATAACTTGAACTGAGGAGGTGAGTGTTGACGTGCGTCATTAAGGGTACCTTTAAACCTACACCCGTGTCACAAGTCTCGGGCTCTGTTCGGAGTTTTTCTCTCAGCCACGCGATGGACCCGGCACCCGCACGGTGAATCCACAGAATGCTAAGATATTCGTCTCTCTATATTCGTAATTAACTCAGGTTTGGTCTGGTGGTCTTTATTGTTTCTTTATTATATTCATTACAAGTTAGCCTTTGACTGCAGTCATACCTAATGGTAAGTGATAATGCAATCTACTTGTTAGGAATACGATGAAATCAACACCCCTTTCGGTTTTTACACGACATTTTACCGAAATGCTAAATCGCTTGGCAGTACGTCCTTATCAGTAGGGTGGTAACTAGGCTCGACCGAAGCATTCCACCAGCCTGACCTAGACCAATTTAAAAAATCGTACTCAGCCTGGAAATTGATCCCAGGACCTCCATCTAACAAATCCACCGCGCAACGCACTGCGCCACGGAGGCCGTAAAATTTGTTGCCACAGTACGTCAAGGGCCAACTTGTCATTGACAAAAAATATTCTCTCGCCTACACGGAGGGAGAATTGTTATGACCCGTTAAAACAGGCTGATAATGATGACGAGAAAATAAAGTCGTGAGCTAGAACTGAATTACATAGAGAATTTTAGACATTTATCAAAATGGCAGTGTATCCAAACGCCACTTAAGTAGACTACTTATTTCGCCGGAGTGAACTGTGAAAATCGGGTTTCAAGTATCAAGAATTCCTCGCAAGCGCCGTCAGCACCCAGCCACGTTTCGATTGGTTATGAACACTTTTGCACCGACATTTTTCGTTCACGGCTGTCGATTGAATTTATGAGATGTGTAAATTTAATATAACACGGTCAGGGTGTGAAATTCGAGTGTCCTTTTTATTTTGGGCGTTTGGCAAATGTTGCCAACATTTCGTAATAATATTGCACCTAGTCATAAAATATATAGGCAAATATTTAAATCCCCTCTACTATAAGGAGACCTGACTCTGTAGTAGGCTTTTAATAGGCTGATAATGATGATGAGGATGAAATATTTAAAAGAGAGAAAGAAAATATCTTTATTTAAATATACAGTATGCCACACAATATATACCCTGCGATGTATGGCAATGTGAGGCATAACCTAAAAATTTTCATTATTGTTATCAACCATTGAAGTCCATAGCCTGAAGTAGGCCTTCTATACCTAAGGAGTTTCGAACATCATGGCCTGCTGAACTTTACCATATTTAACTTAACCCGGCGTCAATGTGGTTACTAAACGGAACTTGGTCGTTGTGGCCGGGTATATTTCACCCATGTACATTACTGTACACTGAATCAAGTTTATGTCAATACTCGTTTTATTTGTAATAAAATTGATGTATTACCATCAAACAAAAAGAAAGTAATTTTTTTACCTTGAGATTTGACTTGAAACTTTGTTAGAACATAACTTAAAAAAATATATTAAAAAAATAATAACCATTGAGGTACTAAACATGAAATTAACTTCTTTTTGCTCATCAGCGCTACATTCTTATACCATGTCACTGCCCTGACTTCGCTCTGAAATTTGGTCGATTTTACCTACGTCTTCTGAATTGTACTGTTCATTGTAACTGGTGCTAGCTTGTTCAAACATGGCTAGAAGTCGTGTTTGTTCTTTCTCATAAGATATGATTAGTAAAACTGCCAAAAACAATATGCAATTTATCAATAAACAATAAAAAAAACAAGCAGACTGTGTGTATATACGTTACATGGCCATTATAGCCGGGTATAACTTACCCGCGCGATCTTTGCGGACGTGTATACTCCGGCATTGTTGCAGCAATACTACAAAGAATTGTTAATACGCATGAACAGGTCAACAACTGCCACTACTGTAAACGGCTATTAACGCGGTGTTTTGTTTTAAAGTTATTACAGTTCAAAATCCGCCGGGTATTAGATACCCGGCCACAATGACGCCGGGTTAAAAGCCTAACCAACCAGATATTTTGATATCATTAGACAAAATTTAAGGCTTCTCTTCTTTTTTTAGGCTTTTAAAAAAAAGATCAAAAGAAAAAAAATTGTAGAGAAAAACTTAAACAAAGGCAAGCAAATTTCAATGATTAAGTTACAAACTAGGTAAGAGATTTTTTTACTAAGCAGGTAACAAATAAAATATGTTGGCCACGATACACTCAAAGAGTCGTAAGTTTTTTGTATTTTCCTGCATCATGGACTTTATATCCTGCTGGTGTCCAAAGAAACCAAACCTTCCTTAGAACGTCCCATAAAATAAATAACGCAGCATGTTACAATATGCCATTGCAATAGATACATTTCTATAAATAACCAAACGAAAAATCAATGAATTTGCAATAAGAGTTGGCTGCTAGGATGACATCAAAATTCCATCAAGAGGATGCGGACCGGGGTTGATCTGAATTCGATGTGCGTACGGCATTCTAGTTCACCGTTTGCGTATACGAAAATAAAGCCCGGAGTAAAGCCATTCATAAAACGAAAATCGTTTTCCCATAGCGATATTCGTTTTTCTAGGCATCGCCAAAACAAAATATAGCGGAGTTGGTTTTGCTTTATTTTTAAGGTTCCGCAGCGCAAGGAACCCTCACAAAGTCAGATTAGATTATTCGTGCGCAGAGAAATTTTAATTACCAACTACACTGCCAGGCTCTTCTATAAGAAGGGATGCTTTTAGAGGGTCAGCTAATTAATGACCCACTACAGGTTCAGGCCTCCCTATTTGTAGGAGAGGGGATATGGTGCTTAGATCCACCATGCTGTTACAGTGCTAGATAACGGGCTTTATAGGGAGTATGATGCTTTAATCCATCCGCTACTCAGATGTAAGATGGCGGGCTTAGAATCTTCTTCGTCGTTCTCTTCAATACTGAAGGTCGTGTCCACACTGCAGTGTCCTTGTTATGGTATTCACAATCTCCTTCCACTCAGTCCGGTCCTCTGCTATTCTGACGTTGTAGGGAGGAGGGAGGCCCGTGAGCGACTTCACTTGGTCTGACCAGCGGCTAGGTGACCGGCCTCGTGGTCGTTTCCTCTCCACCTTGCCCACCACTATTAGCTTGTCTAGGTTTTGTTTTGTATTAGCTTGTCAGGGGAGCAGCGGGCAATGTGGTTTAGAGTAATAGTGGTTAGTTTTATAACAATCATCTTCGGATAACAGTCTCTGAGCCACGGGGCTAAACCCAACTTTCCAATTTTCCAACTCAGAATCATTTCTAAGAGTTTCTTGTAAGTATCATCATAATATCATAAATTAAGCTCAGGACTCAAAACCAAGGGTCTTCATCTCGTCATTCAAAGCCACATACTCGTACGCTACCCGCTGGAACAACGAGGCAGTTCAAAAGTTACGTACATTTAATAAAATTTTGAAATACTTCTCTCACTGTGCTATTTTTACAGAAGTGGGACTTCTTAAGTATGGCTTCTCTGGCTAACTTATGACAGGAACAAGTTGCGAACTTGAACAAAAAACGAGAATTCCGTTGCGGCTTCTTGCGAACGTGACAATTTTCTCGAGTGACTTATAAATAAATATTTATTAAAAAGGGATGATTTTTCCTTGCCGCGGCCAATTATTTATTTATAGTTCGACGCTTTTGTTTTGTTTTTTTTGGTGGCTATAGTCTTACATAATACAAACGGAAGCCTACGACTTCTTCGTCACCATCATTATCATTACGTAGTAAAACACAAAGTCGCTTTTTTATATTTGTCCCTAAAACAAAGTCCCTATGCTTAAATATTTAAAACTACGCATCCGATTTTCGTGCGGTTTTTTTATCGGATAGAGTGATTCACAAGAAAGGTTTATGTGTAATAATAATATAGTACAGAAACACTGATAATTTTAGAGGTCTCTGATGTTATGTCATAAATTAACGCATTTTTTGCGCTTTCATTGCAAACTCTGGCTAAACCCTCAGAGATATATCCAAATAATGTACCAGAGTGTTGCACACCTTAAAAATATCAACAACAAAGTCTGCGATGGAATATATCTTACGGATGGCCATATTTTATCTTTTTATGATATTTTCCAATACATATAAGATTTAAAATGCAGGGACATACTTTAGTACCAGCTTTGCACCCGTTATTAGTTCGTTAGGTTTATAAAATAGTTAATCTGCGTGTGGAAGTGCTGTCAAAATGGGTTCAGCTGTTTCAGGGAGAAAATAAAAATTGATCTTTTGAGAAATTAGATGGTACATTCCATTTATCAATATAAAACTTCATGAAAAAGATTGAGATCATCTATACATATAATAAAATTTAATAAAATAGTAACGAATACGAAAATATTTAATGTGTAAATTTCACTATAATTTTTTTTTAATTTCACTATGGACGAAATTACGACAAAAGTACTAAATTAATTCAAATGAAACTTTAATTTTTTGTTTTCCCAGCACGATTTGAGTTCATTCTACTGAATTTAAAGCTATTTTTTCAATCTATTAAAATTTCTAACAAGGACCATTTTGATTATTTGAAATATATGGGATACTCGAATTTCTCATCCCGGAAATCTCCACGGCCTCCCGCGTAGGAAAGTTCTTCCGAGCATGCATGGCGTCTGCTAGAGAGTCTAGCACCAAAAGGTCTTAGCGACTACTAATGTCGGACATATATAATAGAGAATAAAGTCAAAATGCTGTTTGTTCAAAATAATTAGCTGTAATGCGGTAACGCGCCTTTTATTTAATCGATTCTTCTTTTGTTAGAAAGAGGGCATTTATGAGACTGTTCCATATACATTTTATACAGTAATTCACCAAGAAAAGAATAGGTATTAAAATTTTTTATTTGTCTGTCTATTCCGGCTAATCTTTGAAACAGCTGATACCATTTTGACGGAACTTTCACTTTCAGACAGCTAATATTTAAGGAGTAACTTCTATAAATTTAATTTATTTTAATTTTAATGCCACGCAGACGTAGTCACGGGCTTCCACTAGAATACATATAAATATACAAGAATTGCTCGTTTAAAGGTATTAGATAGATAGATTAAATATTTCCAATAGACCATTACGCTAACCATAAGTCGTATCCTCAAACATAGATTACATTGCCTGTAGGTATACGTAATCTAAATCAAATACGAAGATTCAGGGGAGTTTCGTTGATCATTAACGCGCCAAACCTATATTAGTTCCGTGCAAGAACACGCCAACACTGTTTCTTACAATGCGTATGGAATATAGCTAATGATTGAAACTCCTGTTCGTATTACATTGCTTGTTAAGAACTGTTTGAATATAAAGATGTTTTTGCAACGTACTCGATGTAAAGCATAATTGTTATTGGACCGTTTATTCGATGAGCTCTCAGTGTCTGAATTCTGCCTCTAATGAGAAACTAAATGTTGCGAGGCAAGATTATGAACGCGGAGCAAATGAGTTTATAGCGTGATGATAATTATTATTGGGTATCGGGGTACTGGGTTGTTATTCAGTTGTAAATGGCACCAAATTATGTCTGTCATCATTTGGCGTTATGTCTTTTAACTAACAGATGCCCGCAACTTCACCCGCGAGGAAAAGAATATTGTTTATATTTCAAGAACAATTACTTTAATTTTGACGACCTCCGTGGCGCAGTGGTATGCGCGGTGGATTTATAAGACGGAGGTCCTGGGTTCGATTCCCGGCAAGGCAGATTGTGATTTTTATTAATTTGTCTTGGTCTGGCTGGTGGGAGGCTTTTGCCGTGGCTAGTTACCACCCTGCCGACAAAGACGTACCGCCAAGCTATTTAGCGTTCCGGTACGATGCCGTGTAGAAACCGAAAGGGGTGTGGATTTCATCTTACTCCTAACAAGTTATCCCGCTTCCATCTTAGATTGCATCATCACTTAACATCAGGTGTGATAGCAGTCAAGCGCCAACTTGTAGTCGATAAAAAAAAATTAAAAAATAAATAGCAAGCTATTGTTAAAATATAGAAATGTGTCTCCGCGGACTTATTTGTGGTCCTAATAAAGACAAATATTTCCTAAACATATTTTGTTAAGTATATCTCAAAGAATAGCCTAGCCACCTAAGCAACCTTAGCGTTTTGATGAAATATCTTAGGCGGCTTAAATATTTTCAACTCTTCCAACAATTATAGTGATATTTCAGACAATTTACACAAAACTTCGACAAATGATGTACTTAAAATTTCACCAGGAATCACTCTATCAAAAATAAATAAAGTGAAAGTTGAAAGAATTATACGTTCCGTAGTCTTTGAGTTTATCGCGAACACTCTGACGCGGCGGGGAATTTTGTTTTATAGTTAAAATTACCATTAGATTAGGTATTTATTGTATTGGTTCATACTCACTATGGACACGGTACTTGTAATATTCCTAATCCTTTAGGTAGCATGCGAGGGAGAATCGTACCTGAAAGTCACCCGGGTGCCTGCCTGTACAGCCTGTTTCAGTAGAAATAACCAAATACG
Organism: Mycalesis mineus; assembly: GCA_034621355.1. Lineage (NCBI taxonomy): Eukaryota > Metazoa > Arthropoda > Insecta > Lepidoptera > Nymphalidae > Mycalesis > Mycalesis mineus. Next base: position 5,761,869 of record CM067894.1, on the reverse strand, counting down.
AGCGCAGCCACGTGTAACGTCTAGTAAAATTACCCCTTTATGTCATTGTGAGAAAATTATATATTTAATTAAAAACCTGCGCCCCATTCCCCTACAAAATAATACGCAACTAGCTCTTTCGTTTTATTATAGGTAATGGGACAATTTCAAAGGATTTTATCGTGGTTTTATTCAATTTCATAGCATTCCGTTCGAGCGCATTACCCTATTTATGTTCGTGGATGCCGTGCTGAACTTTGTTTCCGAGTTTACGCTTGAATTAACTGGAGCTATATCAATTCACTAGGCTTTTTATCGGTTTTTTATAGCCGGCAGGTTTTACACTTTTTTTTGTTTAATCACTCGTATGGCGCTTGGTTTTTAAGAGGCACAATGTTATGGACTAGACGGCCTCGTTAGTCCAGTGGTTAGCATATGTGGCAACGATCACGATGTCCTGTGTTCGAATCCTGGGACAGGTCACGAAACAATATTGAGTTTTTCTTTTGTCAGAGAAATGTTTAGTAAATTCTAAGCCCGGAGTTAGGAAGTTGGTGGTGTACCTATGCCTCGGTGACTATGTTAAGTCGTTGGACAGGAGGGGATAAATATGACGAATTTAATTTTTTTAAATTAAATTAAACATTTAACATTAAATAGTTCCTATGTCACTGAAAAAAGTTACTGACAAGTAAAGTACCTATTATGTCATGTATAGAGAAAATATCATAATTATAATTTAATAATTTATTGTGGAAAAAATATCCTAGATAGGTATTCAATTATTGGATATTAAACATTAGGTTTGTTTAATTACTATTGTACATTCCATGACGATCCTTATTACAAAGTGCTCTTATTTAAAATCAAAATACGTAACTACCAACGTACCCATTAATTGGTTAAGAATAACTGAGTCATAATATTGTTTATTCGAAAGACGGTGACAATTTTAAGCCTCCTCGTTCCCTCCTAATGTACGGGTAACTGAACAGATCACAATTTATATTATCTAACTGTACCAAATCTTGAGAGAGAAATGTTTCGTCAAAGTGGCATTATGAAACGATTTCACATTCCGCTCTGATTATTTCTATACATTATTATACGTATTTATCCAACTGTATAAACTGATTGCCTAATTAATAAATAAATATAATATAATAAAGATAACGAGGTATTTCTACAGCTAGCTATAATTTTAAGCTTTCGCTTGGCTGTTGGATCAAGGGTCGGATACAGAAGCAGTAGTCCTTGAAGGAGGTTCCTCACTCTGTAGTCATGATTAAGCATTAAGCCGATGATTGCTTACCGATTGCTTAAGCAATCAAATCCCTTTTTTTAATAATTTTGCATTAAAACAAACATTAAAAAGAATTTGAATAAAAATGTAAGTATAAAGTAAATGAGAGAAGTAACATTTTTACCGAAGAAAAAAAAACGGAGGAGGTTCTCAATTCGACACGTATATATTTTTTTTAATGTATGATGTATGACCACGCATAACTTTTTACAGAGTGGTTCGATATTGATAATTTTTTTTATTAGAAAGAGCACACTTCCAAGGTGGTCCCATCATGTTAGGATCTGATAATGATATCCTGGGGAAATTGAAGGAACTCTCCATTTTTTGGAGGCACGCTTACAGCGATTTCGGTTTTTGTCTCGGTATCGGTAGTTAAACTTAGGTGAGTTCTGCATCCCTCTGGCTCTGAAGTGGCGCGCCTTGCTGTACGATTGGTCTCCTGCCTTATAATATACTATGACAGTATAGTACAAGTACGTTACGTGGCGATAAATCACTAAAAAGTATTGGTGACCTCCGTGGCGCATTGACGACCTCCGTGGTGCAGTGGTTCCTGCGGTGGTTTATAGGCCACGAAGAGTACTAGAAATCACGTGAAGCTATAAGCCTTGAAGTAGCTAGAGCTCAAAAAGGGTTGAGAATACTATTCTTAAAGCAGGCTCATGTACAATTCCACCAGCAAGCCTTAGTCAATTCTGGGCTCTGCTCCTGATTGCTATTTTAAGGAACGTTAAAAGCCTAGAAAATCCCACAAACTCCATTACTCACCGTAAAATAAATAAAGTTCCTTTAAGTTGGCTGGCACCAACTTCATAGACATGGTTAAATAAATTAAAGCAACTAACCATGACGTATATGTTATTTACACGCTTTTCTATATTGGCCTCACTTGGATGTCAGTTTGTCAGTATGTCAGTATGGCAGTAGGAGAATAACTTCCGAGGGTAATCTGCGCGCCTGAGGCCTTCCCTCCGGTTCTGGTGCCGTTTCTCTCAGCCACGCGATGGACCCGCTCCCGAAATTGGAATGCTAGATTTCCCCGTATTTATAATATTTATAAATAATTATTACTTTTTAGTGCGTTTTGAGTCGGTTCCATTTTTTGTTAAAAATTTTAATGACTTATTTTTGATTATACCTATCTACGTAACATGAACACAAAATATTTTTTTTAAATTATTGAAGTAAACGTTAGCCAAGCCTTTGTGGCTTAAGGTCATGACCATACCATGAGGTTCCTACTGGGTTCGTGGTGGTTTTGGTTACTCGTTTCTACTTTAAACTGCGAATTTGTGGAATGCCCTTCCAGCTCTCGTTTTCCCTACCACCTACAATGTGGGTATCCTCAAGTCAAGAGTGAATAGACCCTTTCTAAGCAAGCGTGTGCCAACGTAAGTTGCATCTTCGTTTTCCAACAGGCGTGATCGTAGTCAATCCCTAGCTTATACAGTAGGAAAAAAAATCATGAATGTCCGATGGCGACATGTATTCAAATTGAGAGACACGAATATCTTAGCATTCAAAGGATTTACCGTGCGGGTGCCGGGCCCATCGCGTGGCTGAGAGAAAAACTCCAAACAGAGCCCAAAACTTGTGACACGGGTGTAGGTTTAAAAGAGATCTCTTAGTAACGGCCGTCAACACTCACCTCCTCTGTTCAAGTTATTCTCCCTGACCAGCCAAATTTAGGGATGTTTGTTTGTTACATCCGATCAATAATCCGACAAATTAATTAAGACCACAGCGGCGTCACCGGGGGGTGTCTTGCCTAGTCTTTTCAGACCGCTGCCTTATATCGGCATCGATCGGTCATCCCCGCCACCACCGAACTTCGCCAAGTGGCTATCATGATACTCCGCCGACATGTACGTAAATCATTAATGTCGTCATAAAATTAGAAATATATATTTTTTTCGTTTGTTCTAAAAAGAAAATTATCCCATCCATATAGGTGTGAAAATATGGGTAACAACGGGTACTAAATAATTTGGATACTCTTATTTCCTTCGTAAACGTATTACTCGTATAATGAAGGAATGCCAGTAAATAGTACCAACAAATAAAAGTTTGGCATATTATCCTTGTACTGATGATATCCCAAACGGTAAACTAAACTATTATATAATTGGAAAGTGATCCCTCGGGACTTAACGGATTACGCGTTACTACTGTCAAGGGCCCAAAGGACCCCAGCAGTATTAAGATCCTTCCCTTTTTCCTTTTCATAATATCACACAGGGGGATAAGAATTACGAGACGAGTTTTATGGCATTCGCAGACCATTTGTGTGTTCGCATTATCAGTTTAATAGATAAGTATGGGGTACACCGACTTTAAGTTTAGGGCTTGTGTTGTTACGTTTAACTCCCCATGAAAAGTAAGGGCGTTTAAGAAGTGCACGGGGGTAGGTGGCACGAAAAAAGGGGATCCATTATCACTGTCACTACTTATTATTATAAAACCAAGCTCCCCATCGCGTTTGTCTGTCTCTCTGTTAATCTCTGTCTTTTCGCATAAACTCAAGTATTCGCGATTCGTGATAAACTGCTTTCTTAAGTATTTCCTGCGGACAGTTTTAGTATTATTATAATTTGTTAAGGCTTCGTGTAAATTGGCTTAAATATACAATGTCAAACACACACTGTGTGTGTGTGTTTGTCACACACAAACATACACACGCACAATATACACGTACTAAAATTTACATAGAAACACTTAATGACATAAGTATATATATTATATATAGAACTTTTCACTATGTTTAAATTATATTACGGATATTGTTATTTTGTTACAACTAATATTGAGGAAGAGCGGAGTCTTTTAATACAGGAGTATATTTAGTACTCTTAAAAAAAGGCTTCAGCTTACTGTTTGTTGTGTTCTAATTTTGTTGATGAAATAAACTATTTTTATTTTATATAACTAGAGAGTAACCGGGATCAACGGCTTAACCTAGTCTCCGAACATTATCAACCTCACGACTCTGGAATTACATGGAAAGAATAGCTCTAGATAATTCCACAAACGGACCCAGGACTCGAACCCAAGAACAAAGCAGTCATCTTGAACATACATATGATATATTACAATAACTGCTGCAACTCATGTAATTAGAATGGCACATATCGTAGAAGTTGAATAACCATTATATTTGATTTAGAATGGCCTCATAGCGCTCGCAGCACGTTCCGATATGCCCTGTCAATTGAGGTCTCTCGAACTACCCCAATTATAGAAACCTAGTCACGTCCAGTTACTTTCATGCATTTATTATGTGATCCTACGTGATTTAGACAACTGTGTTTACGTACAAATAATACTATTTACGCTGCTCTATTTAATTTAGAGTAGTGGAATTATTTGTATTACGGTAAGGTGTAAAAATGAAATTATAAAAAGTAGTATTTTATTGCCAACAAAGCTTTATTAGGTTATTTAGTTCATAGTCATAATACAATTCGACGTTATAGATTTTTTATATTTTTAGTGGCCGACCAATCCACATTGCAGTAGCGTAGAGGGTCTCCTTTTGGCGGGTGGGAGGCTTTCGCCGTGTGGCTAGTTACCACCCTACCGACAAAGACGTACCGCCAAGCGATTTAGCGTTCCGGTACGATGTCGTGTAGAAACCGAAAGGGGTGTGGATTATCGTCCCACTCCTAACAAGTTAACCTGCTTACATCTTAGACTGCATCATCACTTAACATCAGGTGTGATAGCAGTCAAGGGCCAACTTGTATTCGATAAAAAAATAAAAAACAAAACTCCAAATTCTCTTACCTATAAGGAAGGAGAGTCTGGCCATGTTGTGATCGTTGAAATATAGCTTAATAATGATGAATAATTATTGTAACCCCTCTCCTATAAGGAGGGAGACCTGGCCCTGTAGTGGGCGGTCAATAGGTTGATAATGACGATGAATTAGTAACCACAAAGTAAATAAGTCCCTAGAAGTATTTGATTGGCACTTGTCCATATTTACGTTTAACATTTTTGTAACAAAACTTTACATCTACCTTTCAGGCTATCGCTGGCATATCTTTGGCAACGTCAGCTTTCGTTTTGTACAAAAATGTGACCCGAGACAGTAATAGATTGCGACACGGCGTCCATTTGCAGTTTTATGCTATGTTGCATTAATGTCACTCGGACACTAGATGGATGTTCCAAGAAATTTCACACTATTCTGTATTAAAAATAAAATGTTTTGGAACTTTCTCACGAGATCACCGCCATGTGGGATGTTGAGTAAACTGTCATTATACCGGTAGTCGTTTGAGACAATGGTCTTACTGTGAAAAGCTTTAACCAACATCTTATGAAGCGTTCGCTTAGCTGTTGGATCGAGACTCGGATACAGAAGGCAGTAGTCATGGAAACGGTGTATATTATGAGGATGTTTTCATTCTTGAGTCCTGACCACTAATTGCTTGGGCCCTAAAGCCACGCAGAAGGAGTTTTATTGGTAAAAAATTTTAATAGTGTCTTATATTTTTTTATTTGATTAGAGTAACCGATAGTAAAAGCAGTTACTCTTTTAAAATAATTGCTTACAACATTAATCAGGTATCATTTAAAATTGTTTTTGTTTTCTATCTAAATATAAAAGCTAATTCAATTGCCTCGTCCTTATTATAAAAAATATTTATAATATAATAATTATATTTGATGAAAAACAAGTTATAAACAGTTAGGTAATCATTTAAATAAGTATAATATCATCTAAGTTACGGGCAAACTTGTGGAAAGATTCCACTGCATTATGTTACAAAGAGAAAAAAAGGTATAATCTAGATTTGGCAACAGCCTCGGGAAGTTAAAACAAAATCGCATTTCACGTTAAATCACGAACCTAAAGACTTATCCATTCTTCGCTAGAGTTTTATCGAATTTACACATTTCAAAAATCCAATCGGAGCTTGTGAACGAAAAATGTCACTGCAAAATAGGAGTTCATAATACAAGTGGAACGTGGCTGGGCAATATGCTGACGTCACCACAGCACAAAATACTTAAATTCGATTTTCACCGTTGCAGCGAAATAAGCAGTCTACTGCAGTGCCGCTCAGTGGCGATTTTTATTGTTTCAATTTTGTTGTAACGCACCCTTTGTTTATTGATATCAATTTTATTTTTTAACTTCATGTAAATTCAATTTAATTGGTACTATTTGTTTTTAAAATACGTGTGCTATTTTTCTCTCTGCCGTGAAACAAATTTCCATATTAGCTGTTACACACAGAATTTTTGAATTATTACCTAGAAAGCCTAGAACTGTCTAGTATTATTCTCTTTGTAAATTCTGTACAATGACAATAATAGAATCATCCTCACCTTGTCTTAAAGGCTTACAAAATTGATCAAACATTAACAAATTATTTTTGCCCGAACATAAATACAAGTTTGTATATATGCGAAATACCACTGACTCTTTACGAGGTTTCTCAACTATACTTTGGGATGTAAACGCTCATCACTACAACCAGTTTTCCCAATATTCTACGCAGGCGACACCGCGGGGCACAGCTAGTATAACATATAATTTTTACTCTGAAAATTGTTGGTTCTACCAACAATTTTCATTCAAAAATGGCATTATGATGGAGCTCTATAGGAGACGGACGATCTATAGGACAACGTGGTCTACTCTATCCTATCTAAGTTTCAAATCCCTCCTATTAAAGTTAGCTGATGACGTCCATGATGATGATGATGATGACGTAAGAATTTCGTCCTCGATTAGTATCCTATTAAAAAAATCCTGCTAGTATATTATACATCTAGAAAGAAATTAACAACTCAAAGTACTCTACGATCAAAGACATTACGTGAGATTTGATGAGGCGATTTTCTACCCTCTAAGGGTTTCGTAGAAAGATAATAGAAATTGCGATTTGTGCCGCTGTGAGTAAGAACGGGCCGACTTAAAATTTAATGTGAGATTCTTATTCTATCTACAAAATTATTTTGTTTTAGACATTGCTTAATGAAAGTTTAGGTATGGTTCATTGACTGCTACTAATAAAAATTTTTAACAAAAAATAGAACCGACTCAAAACGCACTAAAAAGTAAAAAATAACTGTGTCATTTAATTACCAAGACTGGATATCCTTGTCACAATTTATATTATAACTGGAACAAAGTCTTGTGATGAATGACGAGTGCTAGTACTAGTTCCTCTTCTAGACCTGACCTGACCTGACATTCCACTTCTAGACCCACTGTGTCTAAGTCCCGGTGCACACTTAATTGTGGGTATAATGCATATCAAAATAATGTTGAGAATCATGACCTGAATCGTTACTTTGCGTAAGTTCTTTATAAATAGTTACTAATGCGTTTATTTAGCTATTTTCCACAAAAACCCACAAAGCAAAAATGTCACCTAGATCCAACAAAAATACTTAATGTTAGTTTCACTTAGAAACCAGAGCTTCAGGAGTTTGACTTAATATCGACGCCTCCCACGCATAAAGTCGAAACACGTTTTTTAGGTAAAATGGTTTTTTTGTGCCATTAAAACCCTATTAAACAGCATTACAGGTTCCTGAAATCCGTATTGTCATAACTTTTATAAATATTGAAATTTTGAATCGATAATAGTCTTAACATTTGAACACTCCCGCGCACAAAGTCGTGCCGATAGTTCCGACGATGTGCTACGATCTATTGGACCGCGGCCGGCCGATCAGAGCGCAGTTCCGACGTCGTAAGACAGGAATCGACATGAACGAAGTCTTTCAAGTTTAATTTTGACAATATTAATTGATGTAGAGTTGTTTTTGTTTTTTAAGCATTGTGTGATTATAAATTAGTAAAATGAGCAGTGTACGTTCTTTTATGATTTTGAAATTAGTGTTAGATAAGCCTAACTCAAACAGTGAATTGCCAACGGTCGATAAAGTTTTTGAAAATGGTAAGTTTTACTTTATTTATTTTTATTTTTATTCAATTTACTTGTTAATATTTGTGATATTTATCATAGGAATAAATGTTAATAGTAGGTAATAGTGTTTAATAGGTTTTGACAACATAAATATGATTCTGACGCATAAAGCCGGAACGTTCCATATTAAGACCCTTTGCGCCGGAATCTATCACCAGCAGTGAATAGTTACGACTTTGTACTATGTAATGATTTTGTTCTAGGAGTCGTAACTTGGACTTACTACTATTTGCGTGGTTAAAAAATAAAGATAAACAAATGTATAAAGACGGAATATATAGATACGACTTTGTTCTTTGCTTTGAAATGAAGATACGACTCTCTGCTATTCAATTTTAGCGAAAATAGCAGTAAAATTGATTTTTAAACTTTACAGTATAATTCACTTTGTAATTAACTTTAGTCTTTTAGTATATTGGATGTCTTTATTTACAGGATTAGAATCACCGGTACCACTTGAAGCTGAACACCAGTATGGTTTGTACAAGTCAATGTTTGGTCAATCTTTCAATAATAGTAGTAGAAGTATGGACGACAGTTTTGCGCCAAATATTGTCAAGGTATCAACTAAACCAGTTTAAAATTGGAGACAGAGAAGTGGACTTCTGTCTCCAATTTTAAATGAAATAAACCCTAACGAAAGTATAGCTTCAGAGCCTTATACTGAAAAAATTTTACAGGAATCAGTTGATATTCTACCTTCTTTTGATATTACGCCCATGCCTTTCCCAGATAACGATTTTTTAAATACAATGTGGCAACTTCAACCCCATTATTATGGAATATATCTGTTTGTGATGATAATGACTGTCCATCTAGTAGTCTTAGTAGATCCGATACCCCGCAGCTCAGTAACACTTCGAGCCAGGACTTTTCTGTTTATTCGTCAGCTGAAAATACACTAAAAGGCAGAAAACGACTCCGTCGCCGTGATTAATGGAAAGATATTTTGAGTAGGAATGGTGTTCAAAGAGATGGAAAGATTTTAAGACAACCATATCAAACAACTTGTCGCCTTAAATGCTCTCAAAAGTTGAATTTCCAAAAGCGGGAGCGTATATTTTCTTCTTTTTGGCAAATTGGAGATCTCTGTCGGCAGTGGGATTATACCGTCGATCATACTGAAGTAGGCGACACTAAGTATCCTTCTACTTTAAAAACGGTGTCTAGACGTAAGAAATCAATTGAGTAATGCCTACCTTTTATTGGACCTAACTGTGACATACCTAATAAAGCATTTGTTTGTAAAACAATGTTCTTAAACACTCTTTCTGTAGAAGAGAGAATTGGTCAAACAGCATTGGCGAAATGGGGTTCAGGTGGTTGCTCCGTTTGTCCTGATCGGCGTAGTGGTACCAGATCCATTGTCATAGACGACGAAATAAAACAGGGAATTTTGCACCATGTAAAAACGTTCCAGGCAGTTGAATGTCACTTTGTGCCTAAGGGTACTATTAAAATGTACCTAGAAAGCAATCTCACATTTACGAAAATATTTTCTCTATATACTAATTATGACCTTACTAATGAATTTAATAAAAAGGCTATGTGGTTAGTTTATACGCGGTAAGTAGGTGCGAGAGGTATACCAGCGAAGTCTCTCTATAACCTGCTAAAAGACCTTGGCCTACTAGAAATGCAGTAAGCTCCATATTGGAGCGAATGTCCAAAGCTGCTCTAGTAGGGTCCTTCCGAATTTGGTTGGGCAGGGAGAATAACTTGAACAGAGGAGGTGAGTGTTGAAGCGCTTCACTAAGAGTACTCTTTTAAATCTACACCCGAGTCACAAGTCTCGGGCTCTGCTTGGAGGTTTTCTCTCAGCCAAGCGATGGACCCGGCACCCGCACGGTGAATCCATGGAATGCTAAGATATTCGTCTCTCAGTGGTTTACTACTAAAAATATAAAAAAAAGCCACGACTATCAGACAATATCGAGATATTATCAATCAGAATTTGAATGTATCATTTCATAAACCTAAAAAAGATATCTTTAATGAGTGCCATATATATTTACAACACAAACAAAAATACAATGACAAAAGAAGAAAAAATAAAACAAGAAGTTTATATGAGTAATAAGATAAAAGCTAGAGAAAAGAAAGCAAGTGATAAAAAAGACCCACACAACACCCTGTTTTGATTTTCAAAAAATTTTGAATTGTCCTCATGGAAATGTTGGTTTATTTTATTACAAAAAAAAAATTCCAATTTATAATTTTATCGCAGATGATTTAGCTAGTCATGATGGTTAAAGTAATAGCTATAATCAAAAGTGATTTTAATTTAATTTAGACCAGTTTATTATTTGATTTCAATAACTGTACTATCATTTGGAAGATTAATCGTTTTTTTATTGTTTACAAGTAGGTATCTGAGTTTCAAAAGCTCACTGATAATTTTATTTTTAGAATTATTGTTACTTTGTTTTGTTTTAAGTTTATTATAACATCCATAGTGATTTAAGAAGACTGAATTATGTTCCTATGACTACAATTATTGTAATAAAGTTGATTTGAGCTTATTTTTTTGTTATTTTCAATTGTCAAATATATCGTTAAGACCCCGTTTTTTTTAAATACAGAGAATTTAGACGTCGCACAAAGTCGTATTTTAAATATACGACTTTATTCGAGTTGTCTATACGAGTCTAATTGAAAGCATATAGTCGTAACAATGAGATACGACGTTTTTCTACTAAGCATAAGGTCGTAAGTTACTAAAATGAGCTTTTTTTCCATAAATATGATTTCTTATAACATCCAAGTTATACATATATTTTTTTTAATCATGAATTGACAGCATAGTATAATTTTTTTTGAGATAATTGTTTACAAATCGTTTTTATCATAAAAGTATACAAAAACTGCTCTCCTGAAAAAGTACGTTTTTATCATTACGACCTTATGCGTAGGAGGCGTCGATATTCATTTATTGCGAACACGTCGCCATTGAAAATTATAGACTTATACACCACTGTACTCACACAAAAATAATTGATGTATCTATTTGTAATTTGAAATAAACAGATTGTATAAAAGAAATTTATATGACAATGTAACGTTTTCCGGGTCAGCTAGTTCTATGTAAAAGTCAATCTAGCTGAAACATTGACATTATGTCGTTTTATAACAGTTTATAATTTCCTGCGCATTCTAAGTAACCGCCTTAGCGTGTTACTTGCATGGAATTAATATAGGCTTTAGGCGTTAATGAACCACGAAACTCCCTCGAACGTATTTGATTTAGATTACATGAACATGGGCTCCAGTAATTTGAATAAAACGCTCTGAATTTACGGTGAAATGTAATATATATGTACATTCAAATCAATACAAGTACCTACCATCTCCATTACAAACGATATACAGTAAAATGCCTACATAACGTCAAACGTTTCACTTTGTTTAAATAGTAAGGCCTGTGTGCACCAAGATTTCGGTTGTCATAACCAACGGTTAACATAACTTTACTATAAATTTACTATTTATTACAACCCGTACGCCGGTTTAGAACGTACTCGGTTCGGTTAAGATAACCGCCTGGTTTACGTCCTTAACCAGTGTATGGGTTGTCGTGAACAGCAAATTTTATGTTTAGTTTATGTAAACCGTTGGTTATGATAACCGAAATCTTGGTGCACACAGGCCTTAAAATCTCTAATTTTAAACAAAATAGCAATATGACAGTTAAAGGGCAGACTAAAATTAAAGTAAAATAAAATATTTTATTGAGACTAAGCTGTAGGTAAATGTTGCAAGTTAAATAATTTTTATTTTTCTTGACGCACGCGCTTAAATATTGTAAAAAAGGAATTTTAGTACAAGTCAAAAAAATTATAGTAATTTTCTTAAAATAGCTGTAATCAAAATATGCTGTACCATACCTTACCATATAAAACCTTTTATCACAATTTAATAATATCCAGTTTTAATGTCTGGTATTTGTATGGCGACATGATATCTCATATTATTATATCGAAAAAAATACATATTCACTTAAATGATTGAGAGTTTGGACGTTTGAAACCTGCAAAATCAGTCAATATCTCCATACTCCTATGTTACCTACTGTGGAAACTTGACACCGCACACTATTTTCAAATACCAGCTGTAACAGCCGCTGGTAGTCCGCCTATTGAACCGATTACCTTAATCACGATATACCATGAGAGGTATAAATAATTAAAAATCTTGATGGACGTTGCTACTAGTACTGAGTGTTCTTGTATTAGGCCTTAAAATTCCTCTGGTATTCTTTCCTATGGCACTGTATTATGAGTGAAATCGTCCATATCCAGACCGCGGGTCCCCTATAGGAGCTATTTTATTAGTCACTATTTCACTATTTCTCTAGTTCAAAATATTAGACCCCTCTAATATTTTGAACTGAATGATGATGACTCGGACGCAGTACCTTTGTTACGACTTCTATTATGAGAGGTAGAATTGCTTGCATATGTTGATAGGTACTGGTACTAGTTCTTCCATTTCTAAGTCCTCTAGTATTAGGTCTTGAAGTTCCTCTAGTAGTTATTCCTCGCGAGACCGTCCATATGTAGACCCACCGTTTCTAGCTCTTGGTACACAGTCTAATGTTGGTATTATGCATATCAAAATAACCTGTAGAAAAGAAATAGATTAATTGCCTAAATAATTCTTGGAGACGTCGCATTGTTTTCAAAAACCAGCTGCGACAGGCGTTGGTAATACGCCTACTGGACCGATTATTTTAGTCACTATTTCTATTATGAGGGGTCTAATATTTTGAACTGAATAATGACCAGTCGGACGCAGTATCTTTTTTATGACTTCTATTATGAGAGGTAGAATTGCTTGCACATCTTGGTGCTGGAACTGGTTCTTCCATTTTTGATTCCTCTAGTATTAGGTCTTGAAGTACCTCTAGTTTTCATTTCTCGGGTACTATATCCTGACGGAGACCGTCCATACCCACCGTATCTAGCTCTTGGTGCACAGTCTAATGTTGGTATTATGCATATCAAAATAACGCCGACGATTATCACCTGTAGTCATTAATAATAATGTTAAATTTACATCTAGCAACCTTGTGTGCTCTAAATGATAAGTTAATTAACCAAAATTTACCTTGAAGTTCATGACGATACAGACAAATAGCACTTGTACCTAACAGGCGAAAAATTTGCGACTTTATACTATTTTGTTATCAAAGTAAAAGAAACTGGCTGCAACCAGCTACTTTGCTGGCGGGAAATTCCACTAACATGTTTTTAATAATTAGATATTGAAGAACTGAGTATTTCTTTTTAAAATTTTGCAAGATTGTTCTACTACTTAGAAACTAGATTAGATCTCAGAAACTGGGCAAAAAACAGAAGAAAAAATTGTCCCCACACAAAACCTCATTTGTCATTTCTGAGTAGTTTTGGTTTTGTACCAAAACTATTCAGGAATGTTTGCTGATGTAAAAGATGAGCAAGAGGATAAACATCCTGAAATTCAATAAATCTATGATATATCTAATGTTATACATTATAGTTCTTGAAATTACATTTATTGAAATCTATAAATTCTAGTTTTTAATATTCTGACATATTTATAATACATTATTGTCATTATAGTTTGCTTGCAGATAAGTTATGTACGATGTTTAAATTCTAGTTAGTACTTAATTAGAATAATTATTTATGTTGATTAATTATATTCACGTAATTGTAAGTAATATTTTCGACAAAACTATGAGTAACATAATATATATAAAATAAAATTACTGAATTATTATCCAAAAAAGAATTAAAATATTTACAGTTTCAATTATACTGGTTTGTACAATAAAATGGTAATAATGAAATAATAACAAAATTTTTTTTATACTTAGATAATAACACGAGGTTATTTTAGTCAATAGTCATAAAGAGAAATGATTAAGAATCTTTCGTTTGGCTGGTGGGTCAAGACCCGGATGCAAACAGCAGTCCTTGAATAATCGCAGTATATGGTGTCTCACTCTGGATCCCTTATTTTTTCTTTTTTTTAACACTGGGAAATGCATTTACGCATCCCTCCCGGAAGCAAATCCGAAAATCGAGTCTGCTTCCGAAGAATATGTGGGACTCTCCGACTAGCCGAAATACCCACTAAAACCCAGCGGCGTCTGCGTCAATAAATGGTACGTCACAGGATCGAGGGAGATATTCACACTATACACACGCTTTCCGGCATCTTTATTTACGGTGGGAGTAGGTGCGCGTAGCAGCGCCTCCTTCTGCCCTGTCTACGCCTCCGTATGTGAGGAGCATCTGGATCGGCTTCCCTCGCCCTCTCTTCAGCCTCCTTTAGAGCAATCACTAACTGCAGAGGGATGGAAGGAAGGAAGCGGCCGCCCAACACGTCTCGCTGCTGATCATAGCATTCACTACGTTTAGCAGTGACCGTCCCTGACTGCCACTTCCTGAAGCACTAAGTCCCGCAAGTGGACGAGTATAAAAGTTATGTATCTATTTTTGATTAGTACTAGTAGTGGTCACTGGCATTTCTTTTCATATTCGCTTTTCGAACAAAAATATAACAACAAACACATAATAGTTCTTGTTTCTTTAAAATCGATTCCTTTATTATTCAGTACTTGCAGGAGTCACCTTCGATCTCGTCAGATCGCCAGAATCAAGCAAGTGATAATACACCAATACAAAGTGGCTGGAAAAACCAAAATGCTAAGAAACACCGACCTAATAAAAATACCATGCATGCGTATGTTAAACACAGTACGGAGGCGTGACATACAGAGGCCCCCCTAATCATACCAAATTATATTAAAAGGAAAATAAAACAGAAACTCACTCCTTCTCCAATACGACTGGTCATCGAGGAGAAGTATGACCAATACCCCCTAAAGAATTCCATATCTTGTAAATATCCTAAAACACAAATTCAAAAGCTAAGCTTCTCAACTGACAGACATTCATTTCTTTACATTGCGACTATTAACGTACGTACTTTACTATCAGATAGTAGAATCACCGAACTAGAGTTGGCAATTGAGAAGTTAAACTGGGATGTAATAGGTTTAAGCGAGATCAGACGAAATATAGAGACAATAGAAGAATACTCGAACTACATCTTATATCACAGTTCAGCGAACAAGGGCAGGAATGGCGTTGGTTTTCTGATCAAACGGAAATTAAAAAATAACATTTTAAGTTTTAAAACTCTATCGGATAGAGTCGCAGCTATAGAGATACAGATATCTGATAACGAAACTTGGTCATTGATTCAAGTTTATGCCCCCACTGAAAACTGTGAAGAGGAGGAAATATTAAGCTTTTATTCGTCGGTGGAGTCCGCTTTGGATATTGTAAACTGTAAAAATCTAATTATATTAGGTGATTTTAATGCACAAGTTGGCAAAATACAACAAGGTGAAGATAAAGTTTTTGGTAAATATTCACACGGAAAAAGAAGCAATCGAGGCCGAAGATTAGTAGAATTTGCATTAGAACACAATTTAAAAATTTTGAATAGTACATTCAAACGGAAACCTCATAAGAAATGGACTTGGCGGTCTCCTGATGGTAAATACCTAAATGAGATTGATTACATTCTAACAAATCGTTTTAACCAAATACAAAATTTTGATATAATAAACAACTTGAACTTTTTCACGGACCATCGTATGATAAGATGTAAAATTCATATAAAATCGAATAGATGTAGGAGATTCATCAAACCATCAATAAAAGGTCAGTTATCTCAATTATCTGTTGAATCTGAAAAATACTGGAAAATGAAACTTGCAGAGTCCATTAAACCAACTGAGAACGTACAAAAACAATATGATGGTATGTTAAATGAATTAAATCTTCTATCGGCTGAGCTCCATAAACAAACAAAAAGTAAGAAAATACATACTTCTCAAGAAACTAAGCTTCTTTTACTACAACGAAATTTACTCTACAAGCAAAAAAGAACGAAGGAAGTAAGTTTCAAAATAACTAAACTAAGCAAACAGATAAACAGAAATTTATCGCATGAAAAGAAATTGAGAAGACGTGAAGTATTTTTGAATTTTATATCAAAGACGGGTGCTATAAGGAAAGCATACAAAGAACTTAGCGATAAATTTCAATGGGCTGCAAATCTAAAGGATAAGGCAAAAAATATTCTGTATAAAAGACCAGATATAATAAATGAAGCTACAAATTTCTACAAAAATCTATATACATCAAATCAGAAGAATTTACATTCAGAACAAGAATTTATTTACAGTGACCAAAACAAATTACCAGAGATAACATATTCGGAAATTGAATATGCTATTGAGACCCAAAAGAAGGGCAAGACCCCAGGTAACGATAACATTTCAAATGAAATGCTAAAATTATTTTTAAATATCTTGCGTGAACCGCTACATACCCTTTTTAATCAAATACTAAACACAGAAATGACACCAGAGCAGTGGTCAGAATCTATTATTATACTTCTTCATAAGAAAGGCGACCGGGCAGAGCTGAACAACTATCGTCCCATATGTCTTATGTCAAACATGTATAAGATCTTTGCGAAAGTGTTATTAAACCGTGTATCGAGAACACTCGAAGAGTGCCAACCACGTGAGCAAGCAGGCTTTAGGAAACACTTTTCGACAATAGACCACATTCAAGTAGTGACACAATTAATTGAGAAGGCAAACGAATACGGCCTGGAACTCTACATGTGCTTCATAGACTATAAAAAAGCGTTTGATTCCATACACCACAGTATAATATGGTCTTCCCTATTAGAACAAGGCATTCATATCAGATATGTGAATTTAATCAAAAGTGTATACTCAAAGTGTCACGCAAAAGTAAGGTTAGAAAAGGAAGGAGATAGCTTTCAAATAAGTAGAGGCTTAAGACAAGGGGATCCTCTCTCCCCGAAAATATTTACAACAGTTCTCGAAACGGTATTTAAAAACCTTGAGTGGGAAGGAAAAGGCTTAAAAATTGACGGTGAATATCTAAGTCATTTACGCTTCGCAGACGATATTGTTGTATTCGCAGAAAACGCTTTAGATCTAGAGGATATGTTACTAGAAATAACAGCAGAAAGCAAAAAGGCTGGCCTATCTTTGAATAGCTCAAAAACCAAAATAATGACTAATGCAGTAGAGAGAGTTATTAAGATAGAAGGAGAAAACATAGAGTACGTAAATGATTATGTATATCTTGGTCAATTAGTCTCTTTTGAAAATTGTACACCAAAGGAAATACAACGAAGGATCGCTATAGCGTGGAAAAAATATTGGGGCTTTAAAGAAATAATGAAAAATAAAGACATCAACATGAGCATAAAAAAGAAATTGTTTGATGTAGCAATATTACCATGCATAACTTATGGCTGTCAAACATGGTCGCTAAGATAGTATGTTGGGTGTGAAATTAAAAGATAGAGTGAGTAATAAAAGTATAAGGAAAAGAACCAAACTAACAGACGTAATTAAAAGGATTAGATTGTTAAAATGGAAATGGGCTGGTCATATTTGTAGACTAGAAAACGAACGATGGACTAAGAGAGTTACAGAATGGATACCTAGAGACCATAAAAGAAAGAGGGGACGTCAGAGAAAGAGATGGAGAGACATCTTCTCACAAGAAAACGGACCGATCTGGATGCGCACAGCGCGTAACAGGAAAATTTGGAAAGATTTGGGGGAGGCCTACGCCAAAGAGGCGACTTGTATTTAATTTAAATTTAATGTTTTAAAATTCATAATTTCTAAGAAAGTTTGTAAATACTAGTAATAAAGGCTTTTTTATTTTTTTATTTTTTATTTATTTTATTTTTATACTTGCAGGAGTGTCCATCTGAAAAGGCAAAAAGTAAAAACTTTACTATCGACCCTAAAAACAATATTTTCCATTTTTATCCTATCCGGATGTTTATATAGCGAAAGTTTCGAGACCCGCAATGTATCAAACATTGTCGGGACTTCATTTTGTGTCGCTGACTGCAATATTTGCGGAAACTGGGTGAAATAAATGGGACTTCTTTTCTGACGAAATACTTTTGGGCCGCTGCTGAGACGTGTATGTCTGCAGACATTGTGTGACCAACATTTTCATATCATTATTGCCTGATCTGCCTCTTTAGTTTAATTCGTCCCATATCTAAGTAAACTTGTTACAAATGCACAGTTTTTCAGTATTCAATATTTAATCATTAATTTGAGTTTTTCTTCTTTTATGGTGTGCATTTCATTCCATAAAGGGTGCTTAAACTAAAATCGATACAGCACTATGCCAATGAATTAGTTAGTTAAATTATAAGTTAATAAAACTATCGTGTATGTTAAATCGAATCTGTAAAAACTTTTTACAAAAGGTGCATTCCGCCGAATAAATTCGCTTCCCCCGTGGGATTTACCGCAGTTTTTCTCAACGGCTTTCCGTTAAATAAAGATTCGGTTGCGGTGAAATGGTTTTATTTTTTTTATAAACAGTTTTGCCAGAAGCTTTACATGTGCAATACATGCTCGTTAACTATGACGGGCACCTCATACAGACGTAAAAACTATGCTCCAGCAAAGAATTTTGTTTTTTTTGTCAACTACAAGTTGGCCCTTGGCTGATATCACACCGGATATAATGTAATGATGCAATCTAAGAAGAAGCGGGCCAAATAGTTAGTTGTAGGATGAAATCCACACCCCTTTCGGTTTCTACACAACATTGAACCGGAACGCTAATTCGTAAGTCTTGGTAGGGTGATAACTATTCACGGCAAAAGCCTCCCACCAACCAACAATTTTAGAATGGTTTCTTTGTTGTTCGTTAGCTAACTACCTAACTAAATAGTTAGTTTAAAATAAATCAATGACTTACAAATGCTTGAAATTAAAATATTTATTTTTAGCGAAAACCTGTCCTATCTGTGAACGTACAAAATTACAAAACGGCTTTCAATAGTCGTTTCACTTCAAAACCTAAGTTGAGAGGAAATAACACAATAAACACTTTGCACAATACTAACGGATGTTCAATATGAAGACACCGATTTGGTAATTAAAACTTTTAGTTTTAGTAGTCTGAGAAATATATTTAATACACATTTCATTTACAACAAAGCTAATTAACCATTAAACCTAACATTTCCTATCTGTAAAAAATGTTAACGTCGAATATACTAACCCATTTGTTAGATATTACAAACATCCTGCATTCGTCAATAAAAAGGCTATAAACACGGTATCAATTTCAAATCAAGTGCGCATCCACTTGATGCAATTTTGATGTCATCCAACCGGCGAACAGCCTTTTTAAATTATAGTTGCCCGGTTTTTTGTCATACTGTAAATTTTTTTGCGACAAATAATAAAAACAGGGAAGTAAAATAGCAGAGTTGCATTTTTAAAATGAACGATGAAAATACCTTTTCTAATTGTGTATTTTAACGGCGCTTATAAAACACGATGCAAAAATATATCTATGTTTTAATATAGAGAGTTGATTTCACGTCTGTTTCTTTATAAGTAAAAAGAACAAATTAGATTACATAAAATCTACAAATTATGCTAGTTAGGAACCATCTGGAGGTATTCTAAAGTATATGGCGTTCTAAAGTACAGCAACATCCTAGCTATTTGAAAAATGGATTATTCAACCCCTTTTGATTGACGGGAGTAATTAATCAGAAGGATTTACCATTTTTTATGATAAAATAAGGCAAAATAGCGTTTTTTTATTTATCACAAGTTAACCCTTGACTGCAATCACACCTGGTAAGTGATGATGGAACCAAAGATGAAAGAGGGTTAATTTGTTAGGGATAGAATGAAATCCACATCCTTTATTTTGCTCAATGATTCATTCGCGTCGCCACGCTTAGAAACACATTTTACTATTAAAACTTGACTTGTTTCTAGATGCGTTTAGAAATATAGAACATAAAAACAAAAAGAAAAAAAATATATATTGCATTCTAAATTATGTATCCAAGCTATTTGAAAAATAGATTTATAATCCCCTTCTGATTGACTGGAGCAATTAATCAGAAAGATTTATATTATTTTTATCGTAAAATAAAGCGAAAGAGCGCTTTATTTCGCTCAATGTGGTTCAAACGCAAGCCCGGCGCTACGCTTACACTCAATTACTAAATAGCTTAATGGATGGAACGAGCTCATTACCGCAAAGTGCGGGGCTGTTTAGAAAGACATTTTACTATTGAAACTTGACCTGAATGCGTTTAGAAAAAAAAGATATCAAATAGGTGTCTCACATATGTATATTTTTTTATAATTTTAATGTACAGCCAGGAAGCGTATTTTTTGTTCTGTGGATCATATTTTACTGTTTATCTATTTTACTGAGTTTATATAAGATCTATTCCCGGGGCGGTTTGCTATACTGTGGATTATTGAGCTTTTCTTTAGCAGCTCGAAGTAAGGTTTTTAATTTGACATGCCCGTGCATTAAGCCGTCATTCCCGGTTATTATGATTAATACACCGTTAGTGATCGTTACAGAGTTAATTATAATTAGGTATCACTTTAAGCCCGCCAACCCGCAATGGGCAGCATGGATAGTCTAAGCTTTAAATGCCTCTAAAGAATTGAAGAATGAAGAAAAGTATGAAGAATATCAATTTGATTTATGTATGTAAATTCAATTTTGTTTAAAAATATCTTCCTTACTAATTGTTGTTTTAAATCATCTGAAAAATGTTAGGAACGCTACAAAGTGATACTAAGGCTTAAAAATTAAAAGGAAGAAACGAAAAAAGCATGATATTTCGTATATTTCGCCCAATGTGATTCTTTCGAGCACGGAGTCTCGCTCGCACCCAATTACTAAATAGCTTAATGGATGGAACGAGCTCATTACCGCAAAGTGCAGTGCTGTTTAGAAAGACATTATCATAAAGCTGCTCGTCCACGGCGTTAACGAATGTTTGCTTGTAAGGATCGAGTAAACATTCGTTACTCGGTCGGTGAGTGACGTGTGCGAATAAATTTGTTCCCCCGGCAACGATCGGATGTTTGCGGTGTTTCTCGCTTTCGATCTGAGGTTTTGTTAGTACAAACAGTGTTCATCGTTTTTCTAAACTTTCGCCGACCGACCGTGAGTTGTCTGCTAGGACGATTTACGGACGTTAAAAGTTGAATTTGAAATTCGATTTCAGTATTATATATATATATATATTTTTATGTATGACCACGCATAACTTTTTACAGTGTCGTCCGAAGAACTGTATGTTAAGATCAAAAGTAATTGTTTTAAAGGATGTTTTCAATAGGACATAGACATGTTCAATATTGAATCACTTTTCTTTCTTAAAGTAGTAAACACTGTATTAGGAGTGTTTGCGACAATAGTCAAACTGGGGGTGGAACCTATGACCATCTATATCCGATCATTTAACCGTAGAGCTGTTGAGGTGTTTAAGTCGTTAATGTATAAACAATTTTGGTACCTTGATTATTTATCAACCAAAAACGCATGCAATCATCATTAAAGCATATTGTGCGTAATGATTTCATTTCATGGAAAATCTGTATGTTATTACTTATTAAAATGTATGAAATATAATTAATGAGAAACACTATTGGTTAAAGTAAGTATAAATTCAATTTCTTTATCAGAATGAAACAGAACATTATTGATTAAACTGAACGTAAAATTAAATATAACGAAAAATTTAATTAAATTTATCGTGATAAAGAAAGCAATTTCATTTTATCTTATCTCGAATTCCAAGCAAGGCAGCATGTTAGTACAATACAGAGATATCATTTAGTTGTTTCACGTTTTGTCCGGGCGCTTTTAACAAAGCTCTGTCGGTTTGAATTCAAGGAAATACAATTCGGGTTGACCATTCAGGTAATAGGGATATTTTGGTGCGCTTTCCACCCGTACTGTTATATACCGAGATCCCACTGCTCGATTTTACAGGTAGCTAGCTACCTACCTATCTGGTTTTTTTTACAAAACTAATTTAAAATGAATTTTGAAGGAGTATGCAATAGATGCAAAAATTAGTCGCAAATGCATTTTATTAATTATTGTTTGAATAATTGTGACATTAAAAGTGATATTTTTTACGTCAATTTATAGGAAACCCTTCTAATTTTAAAGGCAGACATTCATACAAAGTGTGCTCATTCCCCGCTCCGCCTCTCAATTAAATTTTTTTATAGTTTCCCGTGAAGCAATATTCTCCGTCCCGTCCCGTGTACTAAAGATCTACATTTTGTTAAACATTGTACGACATTTCAGTATATTAACATTAACAATATATATTTTTGGCAAGCTGATGGGTAGAAATTGATATTAAATAGTATATTTCACTGTTGAGTCTAGCCTTCAGAATAAACAAAAATAATTTTAAATTCCGACACGAAGAAACTCTTCCGTGTACTACATATATAGATATTTGAATGATCGAATTCTAAATCCATCACCATATTGACGTTTCGATCATGAAAGCATATCAGTACCAAAATTCAGTACGTATAATATAACACGAAGGAGGTTAAATGAACTAATTTTAGACGCCATAGCGGTATTTTCGCGCTTTTTAGAAATTTTGTAATATCTCCGAAAATATATAACTAATTAACTGAGCAAAGAACAATGAGTAGCTGTCAAGCAATGTATCTAAATAGAGATAGCGCTGTATGTGAAAAAAGATATTCCCGCTTTTCTGTTGAAATGTTTCTTGAATTTTCTTTGCTATAAACCTCACGGAGCCCGAGACCTTTCCAACGAATGCAAAACCGTGGAAATCGGTTCGTGCGTTCTGGAGTTATTGCGTCAGGAAGGAAAACCCAATTTGTTTTTATATAAAAGATTAATTAAAAAAATAAATGGCAACCATTTTTTTTAAAGTGTATCCATTATTTCCTGTATAATCACATAAAATTAATTTATAAAAACTTGTGATAGCAATTAATATCAGCAAATATATAATAAGTAAAATTAATTACAGCTAGTTTAAGCTGTGAGATATATATTATATTATGTTGAGGGGGAATGCAATAGATTAGCTTATTAGCTAACCCATTACATCTCTCAACATCCATTTAAAATTAGTTTAATAAAAAAAACCGATCGCTGCAAAATCGAGCAGCCGGATCTTAGACCGTTAGGGTCGCTCGAGATCACGTTACGTTTTCATAGCTCTGAAAAATTTAAACATATTCTCAAAGTTAACAACATTACTCTTATATTTCAGAGTGGAACAATATTTTTGAATAAAGTTTATGTCAGAATATGACTTCATATGTGGTATTGATCATTGGTCCCGCTATAAGTTAGATCTTCTTACTTTCATTTGGTTTGAAAATTAGAACATCACATCGCTCTAATATGAGTTGGCGGGTCCTGGGGTGGTAAAATTTATACTCTATAATGATCACTATCATTATTTACTGGGAAGGATAAAAGTTTTCTCCGAGACTGGCGAAGTTCTTGAGGTACTACTTCAAAAATCCAAATTGCTGCTAAGATTTTCTTAGAAGGAAAACCTAATTGAGTTAACTATTGAAACAATACAGCATAAGGTAATTACTGGACCAATGATACAGTTAGAGACTAATATTTTGGTATTTCATTGACCCAACGTGCGAGTGTCGGCTCCAACGTCCAACAAGAAGAAAACCTCCTTGCCCGAAATGAGTGACATACGAGTGTAGGTTTAAAATTAAAAGGAGTTTTGTGACGTCTTAACACTTATCATTTTCTTTCAGCTAAATAAATATATCAACATCAGTATCAAATTATACTAAATGAATAACAGTCGAAAATCGACCGCTTTACGGGCAACTAGTACATTTTACTCCAATTTATTCGGAATTTTGTGATGGATCGTCCAGGAAGTGATATGCTTAATAATAATGATCCAACTTGTCGAATTTTATGTAAAATAACATTTTATCGCACCGATACGGATATTACGGATATTGAATCGGTACGGAAAATTATTTAACGTAGCTGTCGCTATAAATTACTATATCATCGTATCTTCTCATTGCAATTTTGGATTCTTTCACAATAGCACAATACTACATGCTTCATCAAGTATGATGGATTGCCTCAACACTATTTTTATACAAAAATCATTATTTAATAAGTACACGTAGACTGAAATTTTTAGCTTCCGAGGTAGAAAAGTGTAGTAATTAGTTTGATATGATATGTATGAGTGTACAAGATGATTTTTAGCTATACTTAATTTATACAGTTCCAAAGTCTTAACCCTTTGGAAAACGCGCGATTGACGTAAGTATTTTAATGAAGCGAGCAAGAAAAAGGACCAAGGACGGAAGGACCTCTACAATTATGAAAAATATGTACCTATTTCTTAGCCAAACATCATTTACGTCAGTAGTACTTCAGTAGCTAAACGATTGCATAGGTAGTAATAGTTTTTAAACCAAAGAATAGTTTAAAAACTAAACGAAAGAGATACAAAAAATTATAAATTAAGTCACGCAGCGATTTGTATTGTTCATTTTATCTAAACTTATGCAGGAGGAACTTAACGAAATAGGAGACCAAAATTAAAAATTTTCTAAAACTAAAGTTTAAAAAACTATAATCAAAATTTTTTCAAAGAAACTTACAGTATAAAAGACCTAAAATATAAAAACAACACTATAACGTACAGATAGGTAATTCCAATTCCAGTAGCGCCGAAATTCTAAATTCAGAATAGGCCATTGCATGGGCTTTCAGAATTTAATCGCGCGCACTGGTGCCATAAGACAAGGTGTATAGCATAGAGCTCACATGTTTCTCCTCGATGCCAGTCTAAAAAGCCTCTATTCGTAGCACCATCTTTATTACATAATCCTTATGAATAAAGCCTTAATATACGAGTACTAACAGAAACACGCAACTTCGTCTATCTGAAAGCTCGAAGCATTTTTGATGCCAAATCGTAAAAATTAAAAAAAACCTGGAGAGTTTCCGCCGTTTAAATTTTAAATAATAAAGGTGGCCCCTTATTTTTAAAATGTAAATGGCTGAAACTCGATCGACTTGTTCCTGTAATGCGGCGTGAAGTAAGTTTGCAAGTTCATGACTAAGGACCCCGTATAGGTTCGAAACTAGTGGGGAATACTTTGACAATAGTGACATTCATATTTTAATAATATGGCAAATACTCACGGTAGTGTAATGGTGTAAAAAAAGCCTTAGATCTATTCTCAGACTCACAGACAAAATACACTCAATGATTTTTATGTCATAATTTTGGTTTTATGACATTATAGTAGGTACATAAAATAATAATTACTTTGTAGTTTTATCTCCTATGCAATGGTACTTGACACGTTGATAATAACAAACAAGCCAACAAGTGGCGTGCGCAGTAAATTACTTACGTTGTTGCATTTTATGACATTCAAGCGAGTATGAAAATGGTTATTGAACTTGAGATGAACGCTGTTAGTATGAGTTGTTGCGACATTGTATCGCTGTGAACACGGACTTATGTTCAACTTGCAGACGCCCGCGGCTACACTTGCATTGTTCTCCTTCTCTTGGGATTATCGGAATAAAAATAAATCTATGTTTTAGTACAGAATATAGTCTATCTTCATTCCTAATTTGAGCCAAATCTGTATGTATCA
The DNA here is from genome assembly GCA_034621355.1 of Mycalesis mineus. Classification (NCBI taxonomy): domain Eukaryota; kingdom Metazoa; phylum Arthropoda; class Insecta; order Lepidoptera; family Nymphalidae; genus Mycalesis; species Mycalesis mineus. The sequence continues at coordinate 5,736,041 of CM067894.1, read as the reverse complement.
AATATGATGTAAAAGAGACAACAGCAGCATCAGTTTTAAAGCCTCCGTGGCGCAGTGATTCATAACGTTGAGTTTCCTGGGTTCGCTTCCCAGGGCCGTCTGGCTGGTGGGGGACTTCACCTGTGGCTTGTTACAATCCTACCGACAAAGACTTCATCATCATCATCATCATCATCATCAGCCAATGGACGTCCACTGCTGGACATAGGCCTTTTTTAGGGACTTCCAAACACAACGATCCTGAGCCGCATGTGCCCAGCGGCTCCCTGCGACCCGTTTGATGTCATCAGTCCACCTGGTGGGGGGTCGACTAACACTGCGCTTTCCCGTGCGGGGTCGCCATTCTAGCACCTTCGGCCCCCAACGTCCATCAGCTGTTTGAACCACGTGCCCAGCCCATTGCCACTTCATTTCTGCGACTCACTGAGCTATGTCGGTTATTTTGGTTCTTCTGCGGATCTCCTCATTTCTGATTCGATCACGCAGAGATACTCCGAGCATTGCTCTTTCCATCGCCCGCTGAGTGACTCTGAGCCTTCTTATGAAGCCCGCAGTTAGCGACCAAGTCTCAGATCCGTATGTCAGCACTGGCAACACGCACAAAGACAAAGACTTACCGCCATGCAATTTAGAGTCCTGGGCCGATGTCATGTAGAAACCGAAAGGGATATGGATTTCATCCTACTTGTAACAAATTAGCCCGCTTTCATCTTAGAGTGCATCATCACTTACCAACAGGTGTGATTGCAGTTAAAGCCAACTTGTAATGAATAAAATTAAATAAATAAAATAATTTATCCATAAATACAAACTTTTGCATTTATAATATTAGTAGATTTATACTATCCAAGTATCTGATAGCTACAATGAAAACTTCTTTAGAAATTCAGGGGGTAGCCTACGTATCTGGCATCGGATCACGAGGTCCTGTGTTCGAATCTTTGTAGGGTAATAAAGCATTGAGTACCTAAAAATAGAAAAAGTATAAAAAAATTCATAAAAATAAAAACTCATAATATACGTTCAGCAAACCCGATTTTTACCATTTTAGTCGAATACGCAGCCACTGCGTTGCTCTCAAGGGTATAGAAAGCTTTTCAAATCCAGGTCAAATAGAGGCTGAGAATTTTTACTGAATTTTTTTTGGAAATAAAGATCTGAATATTTCATATTCCGATATTTCATAACCACTGTACCGACGAAGTTACAAATAGAGTCAATAGAATAGAGTGCTTACAAATAGAGTTGGACAGCAAAAATTTACTTTTAAATTCAAATTCGTTTATTTTGATTAGACTTAGTTTAAATTGTCTAAATATAACTATTTGTTGTGACTCTACCACCGGTTTGGAAGTCAGATTAGTGTTCATTATATGAATGCAACGTACTATTAAAACCTTTTTGTTTTTAATGAAATGCAAGATTAAATTTATGATGCAATTGTCTGGTTAGGATTTTGGATTGAGACTGCGATGGCTGAATGGATGAAAGGGTAGGTTCGGGTGGAAACTGCCGACTACGCAGGGAGTAAGCAAAAAGGGGTGCAGACCATAGTTATAAAAGTACGAAACACTGAAACTAGATTTTCACTATTTCAGAATAAACAGCTACTAGGGTGCTCCAAAGGTTTCTTATAACACTAACTTACCAATTCCGGATTGAGATTTTTTACTGAAAATACCTTAAAAAAAGAATGCACAGGACAACCAACATTTTATAGCACATGAACCAATGATCCGAAAATGTAGTACAGGGTAACTTGAAAACGGCTGGACCAATTTCAATGATCTTTTAATATTTGGTTTTGTCTTTTTTCGATTAACAGCATAACTATAGTTACTTTAGTGTGGAAAAATATAACGAAAAGAAATTCGATGAAAAATCATTTCCTTATACCTTTTGTTTGAAACGGATTTTCGTGACACGACTGTTACTGAATTCGAATCAAAAACTGATCAATCTAGATGAAATTCGGTACAGAACTAGATTATAATTTGATATATCATATAGGCTACATTTTATCCCAATATTCTCACAGACACGAGATCTACGCGAGTGAAGCCGCAAGGCACAGCTATTGTTAGTACTCATAAAAATAAGAGTTGATAATATACAGAAAACTACAAACTCGATTTTCACAGTTTGAGCAGAATAAGCAGCCACCGCGGTGCCGCTCAGCCTCGCTCTTTATTGTTTCAATTTTGTTGCAACACTTGCCTTTGTTATTAGTTTTGTTAGAGTTTATCACTTTCCAGTTATTTCACTGCACAATTCATTATAATCCGTACCTCCGCAGTTAAAGTTGCGAATATCTGTTTATTTAACGACTAGGAGACTATGCTTTGCGACTTCGCCCGATTGTAGTTTTATGAAGGATTTTAATTAGGTATAATTTTATTTTCATCTTTATGTAAATAAAGTTAAAATATAAGTAACGTTTAGCCCCATTATCCTTAGTATTAAAATTCCAACAACCTTACCTCAATTCTAAGCAACTTTAAATACCTGTTCTAATAGAAAATTTTAAATACCAGTTCTAGTCAGGCCAAGGGCTCAGAGTGATAAAGTTTTTTTTTTTAATGTATAGATAAATCCACAGGTAACAGTATTTTCAGGTTTAACTATCTTCTTGACTTCTTAAAATTTTACTGAATATTATTTAGAAGAAAGATTAGAACTCAGGACCTTGTGATGCGATGCCAACGGTAATCACTGGACCAACGAAGTATTTTGACGTATTCATAAAATTGTGAATATTCAGTAAATATGAAGAGATGTTTCGACGAAGGCTAAATAACTTGACAGTTTATGCTTCAGGTATACGAAAATGAATGCCTGCTATTTGGGCTCCGGATGCCACAAATATCTCAGTATGAAACATGACAAACAGCTGTTTTGTAGTTGAACAAAAAACTCCTCGCTGAAATGTCCAGCCAAATATTTGCAGTGTGCAGACGCGGACACTATTTACAAATGGCCTTTTTAGTTTCCTGAGGCATAACTGTTGGAACGGTATTCGTATTTTTAAGCGCTTTTGTAAAAGTAATAAATGTTTCACATAAATTTTGTCGATGTCTTAAACGTTTCACTCAAATAAAATAAAAACGTATTTGTACAAAACACACAAAAATGAAGATTTTTTACTAGGTGAGGGAAGATTTTCTACCTTTGGTAAACTACATTTTGCTTGTGTACCTCGTGTGTTATTGTGATCTACAAGTGTAAGAATAACAGCAAAATCATGATGAGTATGTAGATAAACAAGCAGGCGCCTGCGATTTTGCTTCCGAAAAAAAACAATGCATAAGAACATTCCTAGAGCACTAAAATATTTTTTTTTTATCGACTACAAGTTGGCCCTTGACTGCTATCACACCTGATGTTAGGTGATGATGCAGTCTAAGATAGAAACGAGCAATAATTGTTAGGAGTGGGACGAAAATCCACACCCCTTTCGGTTTCTACACGACATCGTACTGGAACGCTAAATCGCTTGGCGATACGTCTTTGTCGGTAGGGTGGTAACTAGCCACGGCGAAAGCCTCCCACCAGCCAGACCAAGACAAATTAAGAAAAATCCCAATCTGCTCCGGGAATCGAACCCAGGACCTCCGTCATATAAATCCACCGCGCATACCACTGCGCCACGGAGGTGTCGAAAAATGAGGAGGAGTACGATCCTTTCAAACTTTATTTTGTTAAATCTCATAAAGACGAGAGCTCCAAGGCGGTGTGTCACTTTCGAAAATTATTAACATCATATTTGATTCAATTTACGAAAACAAACTATTTATATACTAAAACCTTTATTGATTTAAGAAGATTTTGAGTTTGCATTCGATAAAAAAATTAATAAAAAAACTTTCTTACCTTTCACACTTAACCATAAGTTTCAGATTTCACCTTTTAAAGCTACCGCGTTATTTATTTTTATGACAAAATGAATTTTTCTAATATAAAAGTTTATACATTCGCCTTAAGGAGTACGGTTTTAACGACTTAGTTTATTGCCCGATTCCCAATTAGGCAATTCGAACTTGTGGTCGATGCTTAACTTAAATTACTCTTAGAAAACAGTTTTTGCTCTCAAGAACGCCTCAAAGGAGTCGGGAATAATAAATTACCGAAATTGACTAATTCGCCATCCGTTAAAGTAACTTTTTTGTTCCCCTACTTTTACATTAAGTTGAAACTTTGTATGCGATGTTTGCATGCGAATTTATTCGTATATGATGTTGAAAAGTTTGCCTTTTTCATAGAGTTGTTGGGCGAGTAAAGATAAAGTGGCAATGGGCGTGGCAAATAGTTTTTAGAACCTATAGATGTTGTCCCATCCAAGGCGCAGGAATGTCAATCCCGCATAGGAAAGCGCAAAAATTGGTTAACCACTAATATGTGGAAAGACGAGGTCAAGCGGGTTGCAGGAAACCGTTAGATGCAGGCGGCACAAGACTGTGGTGATTGGAAGTTCGTACAAGAAGCTAGCTTAGTGTAAATAAATACGTCAGTTTTATAAACGAATTCTTCTGAACAGATTTTGATGATACGCAAATAGAACAAAATTATTAATTTAAACTAGTTTTCCCCTGACAATCAAAAACCTCTTAAATAAAAGTAGGTAAATTAGTATCATTGCTCTATTATTAAACTAATGTAATAAATATTTAAGACAGTGATAAGCTACCTTTTAGATTATTTTTATTATAATTATATAGAGTAGAGTTGTATTCAATAATAGGCAGATTCAGGTATTATGTTTTTGTTACGACTCGAATTAATGGGTTTTTACAGGAAAATATGCAAACTGGTAGTTACCTAACCTACCAATTAGATTAATAAGTTCTGGCCAGTGACCAGGTAGCTTTGAGACGGCCAGAACAGAACACGGCGATTCTGCCTTTAAATAGGTATTTTGAAGGGGCTCGTACCGTGCATACACTTTGCGCCACTGCATTATTTATTAGCTCTGATGCGTTTTACGCGTACCATACTGATTTACGAGGAGGGGCTGAATGAGAAACCAATCTAAAATAAAGTACCTCCTACTCGTTAAATCTCATTATTTATTTAACTTTAAGTGCCGTGTATTGAATGCAGCAGGCAATAACCAATCCTAATTACTATATTATAGCACTTATATAGTATATAGCTATAAACTAGAAACAGCAATCCCTATTCATTTAGTTTATGTTCATTCATATATTTAGATATTCTAGAGCTTGAGAAAGAATATAGGCTACATTTTTCGAACTATCAACAAACAGGTAACGATAACAATTGATAATGGTTGCCTGTAGGCATACGTCTAAAAACTCTTATTTAAAACAAAAAATCAATCTTAGCTGATAAAAACCTGCTAACGAATTTATAGGTATGACTATATCTAAATTATAATTTGATAATTACAAAATATCTAATGTAACAATTTATTTGTATTATCAAAATATACGTTTCAAATTATATAAATTATACTAAAGCCAAAATCGATTGAGAATGCTTATCAACAAACAAATTAAAAATGGAGGTAGAAATCACTAGTCATTTCACACCTATTTTTTTTAAATTAACCAGTTAATGACAAATTCATGACAATAAATTCGATTAGTAAGCTTAAAACTAAATAATATATTCAATATCTTTTAAATAGGATTTTTTAAAATAACAAAACATAATTTTAAATTTATTAGGCATAAAATAGGCGTTTTCTACCTTCATTTTAAATTTGTTTGTTGACAAGCATTCTCAATCAAGTTTGGCTTTAATATAGGTTATTTTACTCGGTAACTTAATGGTTACCGGCACAACACATAGGATCAGAAAAGCTTAGTATAAAAATAAAAAACGGAAAACGGCATCGGCGCACCACGTTAAGATTTCCCATAGCTGCTGTACAAGTTATCATTAAACAACTGTTAATTAATAAACAATTAATTTAAAATCACTGTTACTCTAATGGGGGTAGTCTTCAAAATATGCGTGAATTCAATGACCCCTGAGACCCTTGCTCTTATTTGAATAAAGACATAATAACGCCATTAGCTTCCATTTATAAATCAATGTAGCTAATTTAGTAGGCGCACGCAATACGGGGCTGATGCTATAAATCTTCGGTAACTACCGCAAAGTAGCTCTACCGACAACGGTTAATCTGTAATCTTAATATATTGGGTAAATGTAACACATTGGTATTTGTACATGCACGTGCTTACTACGTACGGTACCCAGTCTGTCCCGATAGTCGAAATTAATATTTTATACACAACAAGTGCCTTTCTCGTTTATGAAAATTATTTTGTTTTTATTCCAATAAAATAGTAGTTTGTCGAAAGTTTTAGTATCTTAGAGCCGGTAGACGAATACGGTTTTAAGTAGCTTATGAAGGTTGGTTTTGTTAATTAATTAACCCATCTTTACCCAACGTTGCGTAAACGCAACATTTTATATTGGATTTTTTTTTTGTTTTAATAACAAGGAAATACATCCACAAAATGTAAGCCAGTTTCAAGAACAAGAACTAAGAGATGAATTAATTTTTTTAAAATGGTATTTAAAACAGATATACATTTAATTTTTATTTTTCAAAAATTGCTAATTTAGTCACCTAGAGATCGATATAATCATCCAATCATTAAAAATAAAAAATGAATGAAAACTGAACTTTTTACACCGTATAATGCTTTAGTGATATATTATTTATAATATAAATCACTTACTTGGACCAAACTACTTACACACATTGTTTATCTTAGAGTTCCAGGAAGCGTTGCGTATACGCAACGTTGGGACAAACCATAGTAAGTGGTTCTTGTTACACACGTTGCGATTGATGTTAGAAATTTATTATAAACAATCAGTTCTCGCTATTCAAAGAGTAGAAGCTCTTTTATTAGTTTAGTTAGTCGATCATAGAACTTCAAGCTAACAGTGTCTCATAGTATTTACTAAAAAAACGATAAGTAAATGTACAAAAATTAGTAAATTAAAAGTGAAAAGTTGAAACTTAGTGTCTTGGAAACAAGCACTGTCTTCTCAAGAAATTTTGAGTATATTAGAAGAGGCAGAGAATTTAGAAAATGCCAATAAAATCGATGCCGTGTATACCCCCGACGGTTGACAATGTTACAGACGAGGAAGGCCTGAATGATGACGCGCTAGGTGATTACGACAATATTGTTTCTACTGATATCGCTGGAACGTATAAAATTCACACCGATATACCCGCAGAACCTGAAAATACGCAAGATGAGCCCGGACCTTCAACTTCGAAGAAGCCGAGACTGTCAAAGAAGTCACCAAAATGTGTTCCAGTTTGGAAAAAAGAACGTCCAACTTATACAAATTTTCCAACAAGTGACGAAATAGCAAGGACACAAAATATTGAAGAACGTGTAAGTGGAAAATACACACGTGGAAAGTACACCTTTTGAAGTATTTTCCCTATTTTTTAGCGATGAAGTTTGGAAACAGATTGTAAGTTTTTCGGAAAAATATGCTCATGACCATAACCGTCATTTATTTACTCTCACGGTGGCAGAACTAAAAAGATTTATTGGTATATTATTAATGTCTGGATATCATTATTTACCTGTTACGCAATTGTAATACAAATCTAGGGAGACCATTCAAAACCGCGTTACCATCCATTATTCGCTTCGATAATATTGGCGATGTCATAGAGGAGCACGAAAATAAACATCGAAGAAGATGTCGACAATGTAGAAGTACAACAATTTATGTGTAAAAAATGTCAAGTGCAACTTCATGCTGATTGTTTGAAAATGTTTCACTCGCGCTAATACTCTAGTGTCATTAGACTGTTGGTAAAATTGAAGTTCAGTAATCCCAACGTTGCGTAGACGCAACATTTCACGGAATGTAAACTAATTTATCAATATTTTTTTTGTCTTTATTTTATTCTTTTTTGATGTACTTATAAACGTAATAAACAATAAAACCATTAAATATGCATTTATTTCTCACCTTGGGAAGTAATGGGTTAATAACAATAATATAATATTATATGATATGCCAAATTTATATTTCGTTCATCTACATGGTAGAAATATTTATAGTAAAGATCGTAATAATTAGAACCAGTCTATCTTTACGGACAGGACTATTCTAGAATAATATATTATTATAATAAGCCTGCCATCGTGGTTTTAGACCGACCGTAGTCGAGATTATTTTTGTTGGACATTACAATTTTATACGACAAAAACTTTGTAAAAGCTTTAGCCCTTCGCCTCTTTCACTAAGAAATACTAAAATATTTGGCTTACGAAGTTACTGCATGTGGCATGCAACAGAAATCATCACTATCGTCATATCAGCTGGTTTCATCCCAGCCAGCCTCGCTGAACACCTGAGACTGAGACGGTTGGGATTTCGTGGCGGTTCACTCGCAGTCATGATAAAAAAGCCGCCTTGCTGGACTCAGGATAGTCCAAATTTAGCTATAAAAGAGAATATTAGAAATATTCTCTTTTATAGCTAAATTTGGACTATAGCTTTAGCTTTTTATTAGCTTTCTGTTGATACGACGTGAATATTTAATTTGAAACAATATATAACTTAGTCGTAATGGTGCCTATAATTGTGTGTTGCGTGAACCCCGTCGATTTGCAGTGCATCACCCAATTCCATACAACACATTTATCGCGAGAAGACATATTTTATTGACTGCTGGTCAGACCTTGTGGTAAGTGGTAATACAATCTAAGATCAAATCGAGCTCACTTGTCAGAAATAGATTAAAATGAAATCCACACCCCTTTCGATTTAGCAGAGCTTTTTATTAAATATTGTAATAAAGCTTTCCGTGAGTAGATAATACTATACAAATTTATCATAATTAAAAATAAACACAACAATAAGTTAATTAATCCTATGCCAATTAGCAGTAACGATTATTTACCCTGTATTCCCCTACGTAACCCTTACTCGTATACAACCTGCCACACATCACACGGGATTATGACACGTATTGCAATGGTGATATGAGCGATGGATTTAGTTGCAAACTGTACAGTGCGTTCATTAAAATTTCTTCCGACGTGCGTGCGATAAACCACTCAAATACCTTACCCGCCGAAAACTTCGACTTATCTCCCTCACGTAGGAGGTCGTTACGTCGGAATTATGGGCCATGGTTAAACACATGCTACATTTAGTCGAAAGTTCATGTTACGCCCGAATAACTTGTTATTAACGCAAAATGGATAATGGTACACATGACGGCATGTAATATAGTGGAATATAACTTAAGGTTTTAGTTCTAGATAGGGACATTTTCCGTGAAGATACTTACTGTTGTAAACCTTTTTTAGGTTTTTGCGGAGTAGAGGAGAGTTATTTATTTAACGCTTGTATCTGTATGTTTATTTATGGCATAGTAGCTTGTAAATAATCGAATTCGCTGAAGGTCTATTTAAGTGACTAATAAGTTGATTTTGTATTCGACACTTTGGTATGCGACTTTCTTAAAACTATTCTTCTACTACTAATGATTTGAATTGGGGCATGCGATATTTAAATGCATACTTTTTGAAGAATATTTCAGTTTAACTTCGTTTCGCTGTGGTATGTGCAGTAGATTTGTAAGACGGAGGTCCTTCCTTTCATTCGATTCCCGGCCGGGCAAATGAGATAGTCTCAATTGGTTCAGGCCTGTCTGGTGTAGCTTGCCAGCAGTGTAGAACTATAGAGAATACTGCACATCACACGCTCGTTGAGTCCCCTGTCTGGGAGCCGCAGAGACAGATTCTTTTATTCATTACTTCGAAAATGTGGCGTACCATTCACTGACGCAGACAGGTCTGCTGGGTTTTTGGGTATTTTGATATAGTCGGGGACTACCAAGCGACTTCGCGTTCCGGTACGACGAAGTGTGTATTTCATCGTACTCCTAATAAGTTACCCCGCTACCATCTTGGATTGCTTCATCACTTATCTCCAGTTTGCAGTGTACTAAAAATAAAATATTTTTAGTTTTAAATATAAATACTTTAGCGGTTTAGCTTTTTTTTTGATAAAACAGATTTTCACACCTGCATTAGTAGTACCGTTCAATTTATTTTGTTACGCCTGCTCGATGTCTATTCCATACGAAACGCTTACCACAACATTCCATATTACTGTAATTAACAAAATATTACGGACCGCATTGGAAAATTCATTTAACAGTCGCATCAAAGAGAATTATTACGCATTCGACGGGACGATACGTTTAATTATAACGATTTATAGACGGCAATAATGGTGCAGCCATTGTTATGATTTTTGTTCGATTTCACATATAATTGCATGCAAACGTAAATACTATACAATGAAATTCGTGTAAATTTAATCACCAGTTTCAGTAGATAAATGTCCACTATTGGAATGGCCAAGAGTGCCATGTCTCAGCTCCATAAAACTTGGAAAGACAGAAGAATCTCTCTAAAAACTAAGACGAGACTAGTAAGAGCACTGGTCTTCTCCATTTTCTTGTATAGCTGAGACCTTAAGATACGCAGATCGCAAACGGCTTTTAGCTTTCGAGATTGTGGTGCTGGAGAAAGATGCTCCGGGTCCCGTAGAAAGCATTTAGGACCAACGCATCTATTCTGACTAAACTTAGAATTAAAAAAAGGCTTTCAACCATTTGCCTGAAGCGAATCCTGGAATACTTCGGATACATTGCCTGGAAACACGGAGATAATCTCGAGAAAGTAATAGTTACTGACAAAGTGGAAGGAAAAAGGCCACGTGGCCGCAGCCCCATGCGTTGGTCTGATCAGATCCGCACCACACTTGACACCACGGTCTACGATGCTCTTCGGACAGAGCAAAGTGGTGTCACATCTCAAATAGAATCAAAGATGGAGGTGGTCAGGACCCTCATCAAATGAGGAAAACGACTCAGAAGGAGGATTGGATTGAAAGGATTTCCAAACATCACAGTCTTGGGCCACCAGCATGCATCGGCTCCCTGCCGCTTGATTTCATCAGTCTACCTAGTTGGGGTTAGATCAATACTGCCCTTTCCGGTGCGAGGTCCAGCGCCTATTGACCCCAACGTTCATTAGGTCTTGGAACTATTTGAGTACGATTTTTATATTATTTATCACATAGTGGCTCAGAAAGTTACATTTCATCGCCTCTAGATGCTTATCTAATAAATTACCAGAAAATGTGAGTGTTCTGAAAACTCAGCGAGGAGCAAAACGTTTTCCTTTTTACGGAATATGCAGACTTGCGTCTTAGAGTGGTTGAGTAGCATAATATTATGAATTTCCCAGTCAGAGATTTGAGTAAGGGAAGTCTCAACTTCAGACTCGAGTCTGGACCTACACTCCTCCAGCTGTTTAGGAGAGAGCTGAGTGCGACCGTTGTAAACGGCGTCGTATCATTCGCATTGCTATGCATGTAATTTTTGTGCAGTTTATTTGACGGCCTCCGTGGCGCAGTGGTATGCGCGGTGGATTTATAAGACGGAGGTCCTGGGTTCGATTCCCGGCGGAGCAGATTGAGATTTTTCTTAATTTGTCTTGGTCTGGCTGGTGGGAGGCTTTCGCCGTGGCTAGTTACCACCCTACCGACAAAGACGTACCGCTAAGCGATCTAGCGTTCCGGTACGATGTCGTGTAGAAACCGAAAGGGGTGTGGATTTTCATCCTACTCCTAACAAGTTAGAGCGCTTCCATCTTAGATTGCATCATCACTTAACATCAGGTGTGATAGCAGTCAAGGGCCAACAAAAATGTGTCAACTGAAGGAACATCAGCATTGAAACGCGTACATTTTAAATGAGAATATCTATAACCTGAGAACTGCTTATGTGCTTATTTAGACCGCAATATAAATCAACCAAATAAAAAGAAGTAATAAATGGAATAAAGGAAGAAAATATTAAGCATGCAAAATACGCATATTATGTCTCATGGTAGGTGCTCAATATTGTTCCATTTTTATTCCACTACAGGTTAGTAAAAAATAGATGTCAACTATAAATTCCAATTGTGAGTTTTTCAATTCCAGCCGTATATCCTCATTATGTACAGGTGCACTTTTCAAATAGAATGCGGGCACAAAATTGATTGTATAGGGCCGTTTTCCATTTAGATATGGAAATTCAGAGTGTAAACGAGGTCGTCTATGTACGACGCTTAAAATATTTGTGTTTAGCAATTTCAATCAATTTATACAGACATAACTATTGTTGTTAAATCATTATGAAATTACTTCCTCACTGATGTAGTAGTTTGCTTATGTGGCTTTCATTGCGAGGTTTTGGGTTGTTTACGAATTTAGATTTTTTTTTCAAAGAAATTATTATCTGTTAATTTTAAGCGGGCAATGGTGTTACACTCAGGTGCCTCGGAGAGCAAGTCTCGACGATCCCGGTCACTACCATTAACATCTAATAATGATCGATAAATAATCAAACATTATCACCATAAGCCCGCCAACACGCACTAGAACAGTGAGGTGGGTGTAAACTATATAATATCATCATCTATAATGTGGGAGGCCAGGCCTGGCCTATTATGGGTAGCCGTTACTGATTATTATTCCGTGTATTAAAGAGCATTTTTTATTAACCCGTCACGCGATTTGTGCACACCCGTATGTACAAGAATAAAATTGGCCTGTAGCGTCCCGCGCACACCCATGTGTACAAAACTGAAGCTCGTTCGTTCGACATTCAATTGTTTAAAAACTATTCGAATCACAGAATAACAAAAAATGTGACTTGATTCTGTACTTTACTCCCTACGAAACAAGGTATAACTAAATAAAATTACACGGCATAGCGATCGAGAAAAAAAACAAAACATACGTACACCAATCATAAATTGAAAAAAGTCCGCGTTAACGTTTTCAACAAGTGTTTGTGGTAGACGTAACTCAGTGAAAAATGGATTTATCCGAAGAAATGTAAATAAATATACATGTATTTCATACTAAAATACAAAGAATAAAGTAAAGAATATTTTAATGACTGTTAAATTCATGTAATATAAGATTTACATAGTGAAAAAAGGTCGAAACTTTTAAACGGGCAAAATTTCTATGTTATGATTTATTTTCGTTACGTAATAATTTATGATCTTGCAGTGAATTTATCCTAAAATATAGATAAGTTTGTAGTAAATATGTTCAAGAATAAGATTATAAAAATATTTACTGCATTAATTGTTTATAAATTATAAAAAACCTAAAACAAATAAATAGCTAATAATAAGTAAACATTCATAACGGCCATTTTGAATATTCAACTGTATCGAAGTACTGGACGCATTCCAATGTCACGTGACATCGTGTGATTTTGTACAGTCAGAAAAGAATTACACATACATAAATTGCGAATATATTAGAATTTCATTTATATAGTAAAAATGTATTAATATCTATTATTAATGATTCATAAATTTGATTTCATATTTTTTCAGTATTTTACTATAATTACAGATGCTTTACTTTATTTGATTTTTGCCAGATGATACATTACTTTTATCACAAATAATATAATAAAGTCGATTTCATCGACCTTATTGACTTCGAAAAATTAAAGACCATATGGAGGACTTGCGGATGGCCGTAACTCCGTCCGTGTGATTCTTTATATATATATTCGATCTGATAGGTGAAACAAAATGTACCTGTTCCTCGAGACTATGCTTTATCGACCTATGGAAGTGGCAGAATCCGTTCGCAAACTTACAGTTTTGGTGATTTTTTTATAGCACCCCGAAAATAAAATGACCTAGCCATTTTAATACCTATCTTACTGGCATAATTTTAGTATGCGCCGGCGTTATCGCCCTGCATCCCGTTCCCGATCAGCCACGCCTGTCCCAAGGTCATCACAGGTTTCAGGCTTTGCACCCTCCTATCGTCAAGAACCTCGTAGAAAATAGTAGTGGTGTACCGGGAGAGCAAGATTATTATATTGAATTTTTTACTTACTTCAATCGTAATAACTTATACATAAAATCATAAACCAATAATAAAATACGTTTAATTAAATAAATTATATTAAACGAATTACTATATACATTTTTTTTTTGGTATTCAAAAGAACATTATTCGTGTCAACTGTACTTACACGCGTCAAGGTTAAAATGGCGTTCAAGGACAACATTTATTAGTTTTCAAAAATTTCGTTTGCCGTCGGGAAGATAATGGCGCGCGGTAAAAATTAAATTATGATTACAACGTTTTAAAGCAATTATATGATGTGATAGTGTTACAAATGATTAGTAGAAAGGTAATCCTAATTATTTTGCCAATAATAAATGTGTTTTGTGTGTTCTATTTAGTGTAATATTGCAAAAACTCGACGAGCTAGGAAGTCAAAAATCAAAGGTACAGATTCACGACTTTATTTTTACTATATACTACATTTATAATATTACAATCTTTATATCATCGTATAGGAAATATTGTGTAGTTTCCAATAATATACGATTTATATTGAAAATTTTCAAATCAAAACCCTAATAAAATGAATTATCTTGCGGAAGTGTGAAATATCAAGTGAACTAAAAGTGCTCGGGCGCTCAGCGACCGATAGGCGAGCTAGGCTCGGACGCGTGATGGGTTAAGCTATTGTATAGCTTTTATCGCGGGCCTTGAGCGTGGAGACCAAATACAGAAATTCCGTAACGAAAAAACCTAACACCCTCTTAGTATCAAAAACATAATATCAAAAGCACAATTTCGGCTACGACGTCATCGGGGAACGTGGCTTAGCGGTAAGGCGCTCTAAGTGCCCGGATTGCCAGAGAGACACGGGTTCGAATCCCATTGGCTTCGCAACTTTTTTTTTTTCAAGCGTAATATTTCAAAAAGTCATTTTTTTTTAAATATTAACGACTTTTTATAACATCACGCTTAAAAAAAATACATTTTCCATCTATCGATAAATACCAGAACTTTTAATGACTTTTTGAAATATCACGCTTGAAAAAATAAAATCGCGGAACCGACGGGATTCGAACCCGCGTCTCTCTGGCAATCCGGGCACTTAGAGCGCCTTACCGCTCGGCCACGGTCCCGATGACGTCGGTAGGTAAACATAAGTTGATAAAAAATGGTATGCAATAGCTTTACCGCGGCAGTCTCCGAGTGCCACACGTCTTTTTTTTTTATCGACTACAAGTTGACCCTTGACTGCTATCACACCTGATGTTATGTGATGATGCAATCTAAGCGGGCTAACTTGTTAGGAGTAGGATGAAATTCACACCCCTTCAGTTTCTACACGACATCGTACCGGAACGCTAAATAGCTTGGCGGTACTTCTTTGTCGGTAAGGTGGTAACTAGCCACGACGAACGCCTCCCACCAGCCAGACCAAAACAAATTAAGAAAAATCTCAATCTGCCCCGCCGGGAATCGAACCCAGGACCTCCGTCTTATAAATCCACCGCGCATACCACTGCGCCACGGAGGTCGTCAAATTTTCCGGTCTTTATCATTAATATTTGAGAGTGATAACAAGAGCAAAAATTATCATCTTGAGACACTGCAGCCCCGCATTGGAGCAGCGTGGTGGCTCTAAGCTCCGCGCATCGTCTCTCATACAAAATTATCATCTTGAGACACTGCAGCCCCGTATTGGAGCAGCGTGGTGGCTCTAAGCTCCGCGCATAGTCTCTCATACAAAATTATCATCTTGAGACACTGCAGCCCCGCATTGGAGCTGCGTGGTGGCTCTAAGCTCCGCGCATAGTCTCTCATACAAAATTATCATCTTGAGACACTGCAGCCCCGTATTGGAGCAGCGTGCTGGCTCTAAGCTCCGCGTATCGTCTCTCATACAAAATTTTCTTCTTGAGACACTGCAGCCCCGCATTGGAGCAGCGTGGTGGCTCTAAGCTCCGCGCATCGTCTCTCATACAAAATTATCATCTTGAGACACTGCAGCCCCGTATTGGAGCAGCGTGGTGGCTCTAAGCTCCGCGCATCGTCTCTCATACAAAATTATCATCTTGAGACACTGCAGCCCCGTATTGGAGCAGCATGGTGGCTCTAAGCTCCGCGCATCGTCTCTCATACAAAATTATCATCTTGAGACACTGCAGCCCCGTATTGGAGCAGCGTGGTGGCTCTAAGCTCCGCGCATCGTCTCTCATACAAAATTATCATCTTGAGACACTGCAGCCCCGTATTGGAGCAGCGTGGTGGCTCTAAGCTCCGCACATCGTCTCTCATACAAAATTATCATCTTGAGACACTGCAGCCCCGTATTGGAGCAGCGTGGTGGCTCTAAGCTCCGCACATCGTCTCTCATACAAAATTATCATCTTGAGACACTGCAGCCCCGTATTGGAGCAGCGTGGTGGCTCTAAGCTCCGCGCACCGTCTCTCATACAAAATTATCATCTTGAGACACTGCAGCCCCGTATTGGAGCAGCGTGGTGGCTCTAAGCTCCGCGCATCGTCTCTCATACAAAATTATCATCTTGAGACACTGCAGCCCCGTATTGGAGCAGCGTGGTGGCTCTAAGCTCCGCGCATCGTCTCTCATACAAAATTATCATCTTGAGACACTGCAGCCCCGTATTGGAGCAGCGTGGTGGCTCTATGCTCCGCGCATCGTCTCTCATACAAAATTATCATCTTGAGACACTGCAGCCCCGTATTGGAGCAGCGTGGTGGCTCTAAGCTCCGCGCATCGTCTCTCATACAAAATTTCTTTATAATTATCTTTCTTCTAACTCTCTTTCTTTCTTGGAGTGAAATAAAGATGAAACAATGATAAATAAAATTTTTCACATTAATTGTTCACGACGCTGTTAATTTGTATTTGTCTCGCAGTATAATTAGATTATTGGCCCAGTCTGCAATAGTCCGTCCGACGGAACGGGCGCTGTAAACTGAATTATCAGATGAACTAATTACTGGATCCATGGTTACACTTGGCATTGCGACGAACTCTATGAGACATTTTACTATCCTTTTCAATGCTTAAAAGCCACAATTATTAATCAAAAAAAATGAAATAGGTATAGCATTAAGAATCAGCCATCTTAGCATTGTTGAACATAAAACAAAGTTGATTCTCACAATACCTTAAAACGCTTAGATATTTTATATTATGCGACGAACTTTCATTCACTTTTCATCAATAGAAGAAGATTTATATCTGTCAATATTTTAATAAAGAACGTCATAGTTCAGTGTTCCTACGTGGATAACGTCGCGGGCGTCCACTAGGTTAATATACAACGAACACTAAATTGCTCACGACGCTGTTAATTTGTATTTGTCTCGCAGTATAATTAGATTATGGGCCCAGTCTGCAATAGTCCGCCCACTACGAAGAAACGGGCGCTATAAACTGTATTATCCGATGAAGTAATTACTGGCTCCATAGTTACACTTGGCATTGCGACAGACTCTACGAGACGCATTTTATTATCCTTATCGATGTTTTGAAAAAGGAATAACTGCCACTTTTATTAATTTTATAAGGAAATGGAAGAAAGAAAAAGGATTAGATACTTTATCCTTACTAATATTATAAAAAGACGTGTGGCACTCGGAGACTGCCGCGGTAAAGCTATCGCATAGAAGTTAAGCAATATCGGGCGCGATGTGATGTTGGCTTTTTTAAATTTTTATTTTATTTTTTTAGTTTGTTTTATTTTTTATTTATTTTTTTTGTTTTATTTTTTTTGTTTTATTTAAAAAAAAAAAAACCAACACATCAAGCGGTGTTCCCAGGCGGTCACCCATCCAAGTACTGACCGCGCCCGATGTAGCTTAACTTCGGTGATCGGACGTGAACCGGTGAACATGTACCAACATGGTATGGACGTTGGCGAACAAAGACCCGAATAAGACAATCTGAAAAAACTAAAAAGTATCACCGGACTAGGGGTGTTAGGGTTTTTCGTTACCGAATTTTGGGATTCGGTCTCCACGCTCAAGGCCCGCGATAGAAGCTATGCAATATCTTAATAAAGGCGAAAGTTTCTATGTGTAGATGGCTGTTTGTTACTCTTTAACACAAATACTACTGAACGGATTTTGATAATCATCATCATTATCAGCCTATTAACAGCCCACTACAGGGCCAGGCCTCCCTCATTATAGGAGAGGTGATAATACTTTTAAATACTTGATAATAGTTTACAAAAATATAACTTACATTTTACACTTTAGCCCGAAATTTCCACAAGAACAAGAACCAAGCAGGTGTAACCGCGGGCGTCCTCTTTCATTTCATTCGATATGATGTCAAAGATTGTGTATTGGACAGTCGTAAAAATTATATCAAGACCTCATTGTACTTTCGGATACATAGTTACGTAAAATGAATTATTTATAATTTAAATTAATGAAAGTTGTTAATATTTATACGATAATAGTATAATACACATATAATTGACATAATATAATAGTTTAATACTTGCATTTCCACGACGCAACTATTTTTAACTAGTGCTGCTATATTTTGTTCTTAAATTGTAATTGTGTTGTGTTGTGTTGTGTGACAAATAAATTATATTCTATTCTACACCTGTGTATTACTACTATTTTCTTTATACTACTAATTTATCTGTAATTAAATATTACTTTTTCATTATTCATGTACCTACACCTACGTAGGCATTCTATTAAAAAATATAATTAAAAGAGAGACTAGATACTTTACTGTAGCAGACTAAGAAATAGTACAGATTACATTTTCTTGATAAAGTAATTATAGCTTCGTTAGGAGTGGTAGTTTGCATAGCAACGAGGGACGGGAGCTTTACAAATGACAGATTTTATAGTTCCCCTTAGTACCATTATGTAACAAACAAATGGGCTCTCTGTTTGTTGACAAAAGGCGTTATTTTAAATCACGTGCTATAAGTAACAGTAATATAAATAGAATAATAGGTGTAACAAGATTTTCTTAATTGTTCCAGGTCTGGTGAAAGGCAAATATTTTATGCAGAGCAAATTATGCAGAGCAAATTACCGTTCCACTACGATGACGTGTAGAAACCAAAAGGAGTGTAGTTCTAATGGTGGTGAATCTTCCCACCGGTAAAAAACCACGAAATGTAGGTGTAGCCGGTTTTAGAATGACGTCGACAGTTCCCTTTATTTATATAGGAAGGTTTTCATCACCATAAGGCAGTAACGAGCCAACCGCCCACACCTTAATGCTGTTGACCTGGCTGCGAAAACAGCGTCTTCGCCAAGACACCTTAACATGGTCACCACACACACACTGCCACCGGGCCGCGGTCTCGTTAATAATACACATATAAATTTTCTAGTACACATTAATATTAATTAGATTTAGGCAACAAGTCTTGATTGTCAAGTGCTAAATTGCACTGCCCGTGTCCCCATCGAATTGAGTTCGATCGCAAATATGCTATGAACACCTCACTCACTAACACGAATAAAGAACTATCGTAAAGAAATAATGGGATATTTACAAACTCATAACATGTTAATTGTTAGCCCGCTTTCGTCTTAAATTGCATCGTTACATACAACTAAAAAAAGGCCTCAATCAGTTTTCGACGTTGCGAAGTGAATATAACAGGTTGTTAGAGCAATTTTAAGTATGTTAGTAGCTAATAGATTACATTCGAATTTAAGGACCTAGGCATATTCATGCATTTACTAGAACTAGTTATGGCCGGTGGTTTCACCCGCGTAGATACCGTTCTTACAGGAGTAACAAGAAATCCGTTCTTAGTGAGAGTCTACATCGCGAAATTTTTTCGCTTTCGCAAAAAAAAATCAATCAAATGTCATATCGCTTTTTAATCAACTCTTCTCGTAAATCGCGTGTATAACTTGTGTCAACATCTCAGAATCCATGGAACAGTAATAGTATATACACTGTACCTACAATCATTAAATTCGATTTGGTTTTTATGTTTTTAGACACTTACCATCTACCAGTATGGATATCTTGGAGCTGAATGTACTTACTTAAAAGCACTTTCTACCTTTAGCTGTATAAAATATGTCATTCTGAAATCTTTTATACCTCATTCAAAGAGCTACTTTACTTAAAGGGTCTACCTATCTATCTTATTATAAACTCAAGACAGTATATTAATAAATAATAGTACTTTGGGAAAAAAATCAGTTTAAATTACTAAGCTATCGACGATATAAATCGTGTTCAAGCGTTGAAGCACAAATGGGCAATCGAATCTTTTCAGTGTCTAACACAGAGGCTGCGGTGTCGTATACATGATCTGAATTTCCATATCTAAATGGAAAACGGCGCTACACAACGGTTTGGTTCCCACATTCCATTTGAAAAGTGCACCTGTACCTACTGAGGGTGTACACGTTTTTCAGCTTCTGTACGAATTGAATTTCACGATTGGAATGTATTGTTTCAATCTTTTTGCTTACAGAACTGCAGAGCATAAAATTTCATTTTAACCTCGACAGAAGACACTGTAAAAAATTAAATGAATAATTAATTACTTTGAAACTAAAATTCTAAGTTGCTTCTGTGCGATAACTCATGCACAGAAAAACTCAGAATTTTAGTTAAAACATTTTTTTAGAAATATTTGATACGAAAGATATTTTTTTCCGGCATGTCTACGGACAAACCAAATTGAAATCTTAAGCAGCTTATGATAGATCTAACTTTTAAGATATCACTTAGAGATAAAAACAACAAACTCAAAGTTATTTTTAGAAATGACTTTATTATTCCTTTTACTTGGAAATTACTTACAGATGTTAAAAATTCTTAAACTATAATTTATTTACAATCAGTTATTGAATACTTATTATATAAATTTACACACATGTCAAGAATCTATATGGTACATAAGGAAAATTTATTCACATTATCAAGTTATACAGTTCTTGTTGACTTATCTACATTTTTTACAACCTATATCACATTTCATTTTATAACTAGATTTTCAATACAGATGTATATTTTCATTTAGGTCTACATAATTATTCGCGAATGTTACAAATTAATTGCGATGGGAATCGCAAACATTACAAAATAAACAATTTACTATAGTACCTTGTCAAATTATTTGTGTATCCAAATTGTAAAATTTTCCATTTACTTCCTAACCACGCTTTTATTAATATTATATTTTATATTCATTTAACTTGTATCTTAAAATCGTATTGTCAAGCATTTTATTTACATTCAGATATGTTATTTGATGTGATTACAATGTATGATGAAGTTAAATAAAGTAAATATTGTGAACTTTCTATTTGGAAGGCAATATTTTTAGATAACAGCAGCAATTTTTGGTGTCTTAATATACTGTACAAATTGATTTAGACGATGATATAACTATGTATATTATTGGAGACAATGAATTAAAACATCAATATAGTAGATTAACTATTTAAGTACATCAACAACGTATGAGTAGTGCATTATTGCTGATCGAATCTGTTAGGGAGGCACTTCCGCCAATTCAGTCTTTATTTTAATATTATACATGATGCCAATTTTATATTCATTATTTATAAGGTATTTAAGATTTCAAAGATTGCCTTATTCCACTATTGTCATTAAACACGTCGTTTAACGTAACTTTAGTCTTTGAGCGAGTTGTTCTTCTCTCTTACTTCTTTTTTGTTTAAATATTATGAGTACATTTTTAAATTTAAACTGATTTTACTGTAATGTGGCTCTTATAACGTGCTATTAATTTTAATTAGCCGATTTGCACTGGAGTAAATACACTACATATCCCCGGATAGTCCAAGAGTTAATCCTTCAAAATTTAAATTTTATCGAGGTATTAACACACACTTAGAAACACTTTAAATTGTAGGTGAACACATAAGTATTATAAATTACCAGTTCCACGTAATTTTAGTAGATTTTCTTTTTCTTAATATTTCAGATGCTATACTGTCGTTTCTAATAGATCTGGGGACTGTCAACAAAAACCGTCTTTTAAATCTGGATAACCTAGATCGGGCATTGCTCGTCTTGAACCATTTCCTCTGTTATTTTCAAGACGAAGCCCTCTACCTCCACGGCCTAAACTAGCATATCTTGTATCAGCGAGTTTATCTCTTTGTGCTACTTCATCATAATATCTAGCATCATTTAAGCCGGCACTGTACTTTTGGCTTAGGCTGTACTTGTCTATAGTGGCATATTTCTGCACTGTAGCATATTGTTGTGTACTTTCAGGAACGCCATTAACTTTGGCATGATCATAAGGTCTTTCTTCTGGTGGTAATGCACCATCAAGTCTCGCTTTGAATTCTTTATCTTTTCTTCGACGTCTTTTACATGCACATAATGCAATTGCAATGGCACATATAAGAAGACCGATGCCTGCAATTGCTGCAACATACGGCGGTGGTAACGATAACTTAAATGAACAATTGGAATCGTCTTCGTCGTAACCGGAAGGACAGTGAGGGCTGCCATCACACCATAATGCTATAGGAATGCAGGCGTTTAGCTCCGGACAACTAAAACAACACAAAAAAGAACATGTTATTATGCTATCTATTACTTACTTTGTCTGGATAAAAATACTTTTCTGATAGAAATTAAAATATCCACAATAAAATATTGTTCTTAAAATCTTAGGTTACAAGTTTTTTTTGCAAGAGAAGCGGCTTTGTTAATTTTTAATTAAATTTCTTGGGAAAAATACAACAATTTACGTGAAAAAATTCAGATGAGGAAAATAAAAGTTTCGGACATTTTTGCACAAAATTGTAACTTTTTTTAACTTACTTATAACGGCAATCGAGTGTAGCAGAAGAAGGTAAATCTGTATCCGGGTCATGCTCAATACTGGGTTTCTTCATTATTTCAATCCATTTCACCGAGTAATCTGCCTGTTCATGTTGTAAAAAATCTAAAACGTAACTACGTGCGTGCGGTTTGAGAGATGACTCTATCGTTGTTTGAGCTGATTTCCAGCCAGGAGAGTATAGTATAAGAGTATTAGTAATGTCTGGACAAATTTCCCGATAGAATGACGTATCTTGTGCTTCGTAAATAAATAAACGATTGTGCGTTTTGCAATATGGTGAGTTGGAAGTTATTTCGTAACCTGGTATCTTCACATAAAGATACCTTCCTTGCATAGGCATAACGTCATCGCCTCCAGGTTCAATAAGCCACGGCCTATGAACACAAGCTACTTCTGCTCTTACGCTTTCCGAAATTACATGCCTGTCACCGACAATATCAGGTGCTACTGAAGCTTCTCTCTTGTCGTATAATCTTATTTCTCCACTACTGCCTCTAAGTCTCCGATCACCCCAACCTGTAGAGCATATATTTTCATCACCCGGTCCAGTAGGAATAAATTTATATTCTCCTTCAAAAGCGAAATCATCGTAATCTTCTGTTATATTCATCATTGTCACAGTAAAGTTTACTTCAACAACAGGCGCCGTCAATGTATGGATATTCAAAGGTTCAGAACGATTCGTGCATAAGCAATCTCTTTGAATTGGGATTCCTTCCCAAGGATACTCGGTGATAATAATTTGTGACAATCCTTCGCCCCCTATAATCCTTTTAGCCGGCCTGTCACATTTCCAGCGGCTAGTGCGGGAATCTTTATGGGTACTGCAAATTTTATTTCCGAAATACGTGTTAGTAAATGTTAGTTGAATTCTTTCACCGTGTTTGGCTTCAAATCTGCAAATAATAAAAAATATTTTTCACTGAACCAATATAAAAAAACAAAGGTTTGAGAAATGTTTGTGGGTATTTGTTTACCTTAGTATACAAGTAAGATTTTGTGCTCCACCTCTTCCGTAATAAAATATGGCACGCGGTGCTTGAAATCTTCCAGAATATGTGAGTGCTGACTTGAAGACCCTGTCGCAGGCGGATTGAGAGTCTACTAATGGTTGTCCTTGCTCACTCACGTCCACGAATTCGTAGCGTAGTAGAAAAGAGACGGGATACAATGCCGAGCCTTGACGTAACTCCTGCGGGAAAATATTTCTTATTTAGCTTTTGTAAAATTAGCAGCCAACGGTTAAAGTTAAAACAAATTGGGGTCCCAATGAGCAAATAACTTGTTAACTTATAATTTAATCTGTAAGAGGTATAAAATAACTTATTTTGTACATTAAAACTAATGACTGTTATACACCAAATTACCGTAGATGTAAGTACATTTCCCAAATGAAAAATATTTGATGTTTTGTTCATGTTGAAAACATAAAATAAATCAATAACCAAGTTCAATAAAGATATGGAACAAGATTGCGTGTAGTAGTAAAACTTCAAATATTTAGTTAGGAAACTTGCTTCAGTCCTTCCGACGTTGAATTTAATATTGAATAATAAAGCAGTTCTCAACTTGTGACTTTAACAACTTGCTTAAGACCAGGTTCCCTGTGTTAACTGGGACGCTCTACTTCGCGCACTCCGTACAAATACTATTGGAACCAATGTTGTTTACCAACCAACCAAACATGATACAAATTTCATCTAGTACTAGTGATTCAAACCAAAATACAATTAGAACTTCGAGAAATATCTTACGTGTTTACTAAGTCAAATCATTTTTAACAGTATACTACATAATTTGAACAAATCCAAATCTAAATCAAGTCAAAATTTTTATTTTAAGCAAACCAATTAATTTCTTGTATGCATTAATAAAAAATACAATTATATATAAGTATACAAAGTATAATAAATATAAGTTTACAAAGATCTCACTTTGGTTGACTTGTATTTAAATTAAATTTATCAAGATCGATAAATCTCATTAACAAATACTCATAGAATTTTAATTCCATGTCGTCATAATATCAAGAGACAGCTCTGAAAGACCAAGTTAAAATAAACACACTTTTCCCCATACTGTTAAAAATTGATTTACTGATATTCATCGCTATGAATTTCAGTAAAAGAAATAAATATATATAAATACGAATTCAGTTTTAATTCTCTCTCTTAGTACAACACGACAACACTTAAACATTCCATCACTGTGAGCGGAGAGTGCACATGCCTGTTATATTATTCACTGTGGCGCAATTGCTCTTTTAAATAATATAATATTAGAAATGTATCTGATAAGTAAATAGCTTGAAAAGATTAAAATTATTCTCGATCAGTTTAATAGCACAAACACCTTAATTTTATTCATAATAAAATGACAGCACCTAAGCATTCCATCAGTGTAAGCGGGAGTGCACATGCCTTTTACATTATTCACTGTGGCGCAATTGCTCTTTTAAATAATATAATATTAGAAATGTATATGATAAGTAAATAGCTTGTAAAAGATTAAAATTATTCTCGATAAATCTCAGTTTAATAGCACAAACACTCTTTAACTTCTTATTCTCTCCCTCAATAATAAAATGACAGCACCGAAGCATTCCATCAGTGTAAGCGAGGAGTGCACATGCCTCTTGCATTATTCTCTATAGCGCAATTGTTCTTTTATAAATAATATATTACAAATTTATATGATAAATAAATAGCTTGTAAAAAATTAAGATTAATCTCAATAAATCTCAGTATATTAGCACAAACACTCATTAAATTTTTATTCTCTCCCTCTGTAATAAAGTGACAGCACTTAAGCATTCCATCACTGAGCGGAGAGTGCACGTGCCTCTTGCATTATTCACTGTGGCGGATGCAAGTCTACGCGTGACTTATCTTTCCTTTGCTCACTTAATGTCAGAGAGCTGAAAAATTCCTTGTGCTCATAGAATGGAGTCTTGAAAAATATGCGGCTTTCATATTACGCTTCTATGACGAGAGCTAATTTTATTTTTCGTTATAAATGGATGACCCAGTAAATATAAAAAAAATCACTTTTTGCCATAGATTATGAAATTTTACATTCTTACAATATGAGACGAAAACAATTTCTAATTAAAGATTGAGATCAATTAAAAAATATTTAGATCTATGCAAACTCGAAAATTAAAATCTAGAAATCTCTCGATAGTGAAATGCCGCTGGAGCCTGTCAGAAATTCCATTAACCGTCTAATTATTTACATAAGTTATATATCGCTTGAATATTCTTCTAAGAAATTTTTAAAAAGATCCGCATTTAATCAGTTCATCCGTTTGAAAGACTTACGAAACTATTAGTATAAGTAAAATTATAAGACAGCTAGTTTGCGTAAGAGATTTTTTACGTAATAAATTGGAAGTTAACCTGATAAATTGAAGTCTATTTGTGGTCAAAGATTGAACGCACTTGCTGTGTCACAATCATGAGAGAAAAGCTTCGGAAAGGCGTTTTAGTCAACTATGTATACAAGCATTACGAACATTGATGACATAGAAAATAAATGTTATAGTGCAATAGTACTCGTATAATAGTGTCGTCAAATTACTTTCGAAGACACTTAATGGAGACTCTAAAAATTATATTGGTTATATAAATTCTATATAAATTCAAAGAAATCGTGATATTATTCTAGTAAACTGGGTTGGCGCTGCTTGAAGGAGGCCTATGTCCAACAGTGGATGCATAATGGCTGATGATGATGATGATTCTAGTAAAAATGGAATTTAAAAAAGACGTGTGGCACTCGGAGACTGCCGCGGTAAAGCTATTGCACAGAAGTTAAACAACATCGGGCGCAGTCAAAGTAGTAGTAAGTTGATAAAAAACTTATGCAATTATAATTATATATTTATAAATTTAAATAAAAAAAAATAATTATAAAAAATAAATAAAAAAATAAAACAAACTAAAAAAAAAAATTTAAAAAAGCCAACATCACGCGGTGTTCCCAGGCGGTCACCCATCCAAGTACTGACCGCGCCCGATGTTGATTAACTTCGGTGATAGGACGAGAACCAGTGTATTCAATATAGTATGGACGTTGGCGAACAAAGATGCGAATTAGACAATCTGAAAAAACTAAAAAGGGTGAGAGATGTTAGGTTTTTTCGTTACGGAATTTATAGATTCGGTCTCCACGCTCAAGGCCCGCGATAGAAGCTATGCAATAGTTTAAAAATTAAAAATGATAATTCAAGGAGACCCCAAAAAATAACTGTCACGTCCTGTAGTAGGACGTGAATAGACTGATAATGATGATGATGATGAAGATAAGATATTAAATAGGAAATAAAAAATTAGATACGATTGGGCAATATTACATCGAATTTAATTTAGGTCGATCGAATTTGTTAGGTTGTAAAGAAGACTCGGCTCGTTGTGTTTGGAAGTCCCTATGTCCAGAAGTGGACGTCTATCCACTACTGTGATGAAAATAGACTCGTAAATAATTAAATATAAATATTGAGTATATACATAAAATCTAAACCAATTCCAAGAAATAATAATATTGTCCAAGCTAAAAATGGAATTATAATAGAAAAATTGGATACGATTGCGCAACGTTACAGCGAATTTAACGGTATCGAACCTCCTATAATATTCCGCTCACGTAATCGACAAAAGCCGGGAATATGTCAGCGTCGGGAACGATTTGTGGCTCGTCTCGTGCGTGGATCTGCGGGAGCTTGCTATTATGGATCAGCAACTTTAGATATTTAACTAAGAGAATTCCACAAATGATATTGTTACGGGTAAGTTTATTGAAACGCGAATTATGTTCATATACGATATTAATATAATATCCTGGATATAATAATAAGTCTTGGGATTTCTGTTTAATTGTATTTCGCTAAATAACATGAATTATATTGGTCCAATTTGAATTTAGCCGTGGATGATTATACTGTAAGTATATATAGGCATGACGAAATTATTAACAGCAATGTATTTAATATAAGAATATTTATCAAATCAGATATCTTTATCATTCGATAAATAAATACTCATAAACTCTAATAAGTATATTGAATATTTGTGGAAGGAATAAACGTTTACTTAATGATATGCTAAGGCCTGTGTGTACCAAGATTTCGGTTATCATAACCAACGGTTAACATTAACTGACTATAAATTTACTGTTCACGACAACCCGTACGCCGGTTAAAGACGTAAGCTCGGTTAAGATAACCGCCCGGTTTACGTCCTTGACCAGTACGGATTTATTATAAATAGTAAATTTATAGTAAAGTTATGTTAACTGTTGGTTATGATAACCGAAATCTTGGTGCACACAGGCCTAAGTAATCTAAGACGT
The DNA here is from genome assembly GCA_034621355.1 of Mycalesis mineus. Classification (NCBI taxonomy): domain Eukaryota; kingdom Metazoa; phylum Arthropoda; class Insecta; order Lepidoptera; family Nymphalidae; genus Mycalesis; species Mycalesis mineus. The sequence continues at coordinate 5,707,959 of CM067894.1, read as the reverse complement.
ACCTATGTATATAATAATATATAAGCATTTCATTGTCTTTACCTAAATAATTTTTGTTTCATTTGCTTTTGCAAGTTACTTTTTTTTTAATATTAATACAGACCTTCACATCGTCTTAGTCACAATAAAGCGTATTACTATCAGATATTTGAAATCATATTGCCCGGATCTCATTTGTCACTGCAGGAGTTCCATACATGATCATGATACACAATCACGTATTCTAAACCCCTCAGAAAAATGGTGTCATACTTTCCAATTACTTTCAAAGTACTGACATCCAGGGACAGTGTATGTGCTTTATATTTTCATGGAACTGCAAGCCGCGTTGTACCGCTCTATGCATAGTTGAGTGAACCAAAATGGAGGCACAATGTTTGCGATGTAATGAAAAGACCTCGAAAGACCTTCACATAAGCAAAGTCCTTTGCTTTCCGTCATGTTTTCAACCTTGAGCCTACGTATTCTTTTCTTCGTGTATTGTATTGTTATAATGTTTGGATATTGTATGAGTATGTGTAAGATTTTTTGGTTCTATCTTTAAACTCATTTTTCACCGACTTTAATTTTTTTATATCAATCGACGTATGAGTCGGTACGGTTAGGAACTGCCACGTCGGTCTAGTGGTTAGCCTATCTGGTTTTGATCACGAGGTCTTGAGTTCGAATCCTGGGTCAGGTTACGGAATAATTCTGAGTTTTTCATTCTTCTATGAAATTCTCAGTACATTCCAAGCCCGGTGTCGGGAAGTTGGCGGTGTTATACCCCCGTGCCTCAGAGAGCACATTAAGCCGTCGGTCCCGGTGGAGGCGGTGGTAACGGATTCTAACAATGACCGCACTGTCATCAACATCTGATAGTGATCCTTAATAAATGAAACATTTTCGCCCTAAGCCCGCAAACCCGCATTGGAGCAGCGTGGTGGGTCTACGCTCCATATCCCCTCTCCTATAAGGAGGGAGGCCTGGCCCTGTAGTGGGCCGTTAATAGGCTGATAATGATGATGACGATGACGGTTAGCAACATAATATTAATTTACCTAATTTTATTTCCATTTTTAAGTATTTTTAGATGTTGTCCTAATTTTACTAAAACCTTCGAACAAAAGGTATTAAAAACCAAACCTAAAATATACTTGTTTTAAGCTATCTTTAAGCTATCTAACGGAGACACATTTAAATAATTTTTAGTTACGTAAAATTAATAGTTTTAATGCCAAGTAGAAGTGTTTACTGAAGGCGCTTTTGAAGCCTTCTTATTAATAATAGTCACAGTACTAAATTACGTTCAGTTATTAAATCCAACGTCGTCTTGGAGTGAGCATGTGTTAGTGATACGTTGAAGGAACATTAATTGTGGCGGCGCACAGTTTGCCGTTCGACACGTACATGATTGATACAAAGTGCTGAAATTGCATCTTAGTTCCAACGGATACGTAGACAAATGATACCCTCTCTACACAATATCTCAATTTGAGACGACTGAAAGAAGCAGACGTTACGTGTTTCTAGACGTAAAGTATTTATGTAAATTATTTTTACGTGAAAAACCATTTACACGTCATCTGATGGACATCTGTTGGACATAGGACAAACATCACGATCTTGAACCGCCTGCATCCAGTGGCTTCTTATAAAATGCTTGTTATCGTCAGTCCACCTACTGGTAGTAAAATCGCCTCGTTTTAACAGTGTAAAAACGCACTAAAAAGTAAAAAATAACTGTGTCATTTAGTTGCTTTAATTTACTTAAGCATACCTATGAAGTCGGTGCCAGTAAGTTTAAGGAACAATTATTTAACGTAGTAAAACAGTTTGTGGGTTCTAGGTAATGTCCTTAAAGTAGAAACCTTGGCTGGCACCGACTCCTAGATACGCTTAAGTAAATTAAAGCAACTAAATGACACAGTTATTTTTTACTTTTCAGTGCGTTTTGAGTCGGTTCTATTTTTTGTTAAAAAATTTTCATTTCTTACTTTATAGTGATTTATCGCCACATAACGTACTCGTACTATACTGTCATAGTATATTATACGACACTAGTAGCCAAAAAGCTACCAATACCGAGACAAAAACCGAAATGAGTGCCTCCAAAATTTGAAGTTCCTTCAATTTGTCCAGGATATCATCATCAGATCCTAACATGATGAGAATGGGACCACCTTGGAAGTGTGCTATTTCTAATAAAAAAAAGAATTATCAAAATCTGTATAAAAAGTTATGCGTGGTCATACGTGTCGAGTTGAGAAAGTCCTCCGTTTTTTTTCGTCGGTTAAAAATAAAGACTCGCCGTCTGTCTGTACTTCTAGATTTTTAAATAAGAAAGTAGAGTAATTCAAGATGAAAATTTGTATGGCTAGTGTAAAAACAATGGGGTCGTTCAGAATTTCCACGCGTTCGAACACGCGGGTCTCTGCTATTCTAGGAAATAATTAAATGACACAAGTAGTTATTTTCTAATACTTTTCAATACGGTGTCACGTCCTTGGAAAATATACAATCACAATGTTTTTATTCTCTTTTTTTTAAAGTAGATTGTTTTTTAATCCTTTTTAGGTACCTGTAATATAGTGAGCGCTGGTCCAGTAGTGATATAACTCTCGCTCGGTGCACAAGGTCTTGTAGCGCGTGTGGCGTTAGATAGAAGGGCATGGTCGCAAAGCCGCGGCGACTCTTCGCGACAGAAGGAGCCCAGAAGATACTTCTTGTCTGTCATGTCCAACTAAAGCAGAGAAAAATGAAACTTTAAATAAAATAATAGTGATAGTAAAAATACTACGATTTATAAGCAAGTGTTTTTGTTATACATAGTGATAGTTGAGGGAACAAGCAGATTACACCTAACGAACATGGAAGTACATCGTCTGCACTCAAAGATCTGTCAACCGCATTAGATGATATTAAGTTTAAGTTAAACTAAAATTCCTTTAAAACGTTCAATGCCAATCACGCGATATCGCGTGATCTGGGCCTCCAGCCAGTGGCCATCTACGCAATATCGCATGATTGTTGAAGTATTAAATTTTCAAGGAATATAACAATTTGGCCACTTCCAGAAAACCAGCTTTTATAGTTGGCATTGAACACCTGCAACCATGTCTATGTAGCCGGAACATAGAAATTATAATTGACGGAAGTACTTTTCCAGACGAGCACTACTACGAATACTTAAATTAACCATGATTTGTTAATACTTATAATTACGTAAGGAAATTATGAGATATATAACCATTTTAATTTTACCATTTTTATGTTTCATTGAACTACTTTTTGTATACTGTATTCACTAGCGAGGCAATTTGAGATGGGAATACATTTCACATTTCAATGAAAATAAAAAGGCCCGTACAAAATTCCACGAAACTGCATCATCACAATATTCTATTTTATTTTATAAAACACAATGAAAACAACATTTCTTCCGTCCAATAAAAACGATAAAGTACTTGCTCGTTTGTACCAGCAGTTTGCCATATTAAAACACAGTTGCAATAATGTTTCCACTGAAGAATAAAGCGTGACCTACTTCCGAAGTACACAATCTACGAGCAGGAAGTGATTTGCTCTAGCCAGGTGCACTATTTACTCGAACTATCTAGCGAGAAAACTTTACTGATTAAAGTGCCAACAAAAAATAACTTCAACGTAGTGCTCATCCATTCTTAATGCAAACTGTGGAATGCCGAATGAATGAACGAAACACCGCACTGCAGAAGGGTAACGGTGAACGTACTGAATGAATGACGCGCGACGTCGCGTGCTTGGACGCTACAAGAAACGCTGATTTCTTGGTTTTTTGAACAAACTTTGTCTTTAAACACGTTTAACATTCCTTTTAACCGTCCAATTAAGTAAGCTTGATGGATTGGTAAAAATAGTTTAACTCTAGTTTAGAGGGTTTTGAATCTACTACCTAATCGTATAGATATTGACGTTTGCAAAAAGCTCTACTAATACTAATATTTTTTTAATTATAATACCGGATCTTAGCCTTCAATTATAATTGAGTTTAAAATCATACATAATAAGAAACGCTGATTTCTCGATTTTATAAAAAGCTCTGTCTTGAAACACTATTAACATTCTTTTTACCGTTCAATTAAGTAAGCGTCATCACTATCATCAGGTGAGAATGCAGTCGAACGCTAACTTGTCATGAATATGTTGTCGCTGGCAACATTTTTAAAACTAAAATACTGGCCACACCGGATGTCGGTGCGTTGGCGCCATTCTTGGGCGCACGCGCATCAGTTTCGCCGGATGTGGGCGGAGCATCAACTTAACGACAAGAAGTCTTCGTCGACCACGTGTATTGTGATTTTGGCTGTGACATCGACAAGACGTTGTGCTTAGTGATTGTTGTGGTATAAGTATAACAATATAATTCTTAGTGAACTCAATATAACAGATGATTGTGAAAGAAGTAGCTATTAGTTTTATAAAAGTAAATTCAGTAATATTAAGATAATGTAAACTATATATATATATATATATATATATATATGTGTGTGTCAATAAATATTGTGTATTAATATGAGTTTCTTTATATCAGAAGTGTTCACGAGCCCTCACGCAATGGCGCCGGAGAAGAAACGCAAATCCAGGCGCAGAAGGCGTTCGACTTCAAGCTCAAGTTCGAGCTCGAGTTCGGCCACATCAAGGTGCAGTACGGACCATGAAGTGCGAAGACGAAAGAAACGCAGGCAGTATACATCACCAACCGTGAGTCAAAATGTAGTATTGTCTTCGGTCGTGCCCGAGTTTGACCCATTAGTAGATGATATTCTTATGTGGATTAATGTTGTAGAAGCAAACGCTCGAGCGTTTGGGTGGTCTGATCGTGTTATTAAATATCAGGCCTTGCAAAAATTGCGGAATACTGGTAAAACTTGGTATGATTCCCTTCAAAAAAATGAGACAAAGTGGACCACGTGGCGGTGGAAAGACTGGCGTAATACCTTGTTAGATACATTTCAAATTAAGCGTAATATGTATGTGCTATTAAAAGAATTAATGGAAATAAGACCGACTGACGGACAATCACTATATGAATTTTATTTTCAACAGAAAGGTAGAATTGATAGATTACAATTATCGTTTTCACAACAAGATATAATTTCAATTATTGTAGGGTCTATTGGTGATAAAAATATTAGTACCGCCGCTGAATCAGGTAGCTTCCGTTATTGTGATGAACTATCGTCATTTTTACACAGCAAAATATATTCTGTAGCGGAATCTAAAAATGTTATTAAATTAAATCCTAGTTTTTCTATAAAACCAAGCACGTCCAGAGCATCTCATAATAATACAAATTTAACCGATAGAAGTGGTTCCCAAAGTGACTTAAGTGTTAGTACTAATGCAAATGGTAGTAGTTCGCGAAATATATTTTGCTTCTGTTGCGGTGCACAAGGCCATAAAAAGATTTCTTGTACTCATAAAGATGCACGATGTACAATTTGTAATCGGGTAGGGCATCTAGAATCCGTTTGTAAATTAAAGGGCAAAACTAAGGTCGAAAAAGATAGTGAGGTTAAGCTTATTAGTGTACCTAATGCTAAAGACAAATTTTATAAAGAGGCATTCATAAATGATAACAAAGTTCAAGCATTTGTAGATATGGGGAGCGACTGTTCACTGATAACAAAAGATTTACTGTCTAAAATGAATCTTATTCCATTTGAACTAGATAAGCCAATTAAGTTGACAGGATTTACAGCACAGTCATTTATTTTAGTATCCCAGGCGGTATTAGTAGCACTTAAAGTTGATTCAGTAGAACTAAATATTACTCTATACGTAGTTAATGACTTAACCGGTTGCAATATGTTGATAGGTAGAAACTTTACAGAGCATAAGGATATCATGTATAGTCGTATTGGTAATAAACTTTTTTTCTGTCCATTAACTACTGAACAAGTAGCAATCTTGGAAACCTCGTTGTCAGATCCTTGTGTAGACAGTGAGAGGATAAGATCTATTTTGAATAAATTTCCTAGGTGTATATCTAACGATCTAGTTAATTTGGGGGCAGCATCTTGTGTAGAACTTGATATTGAATTAACTACTTCAAAACCAGTAGTTCAACGTCCTTACCGCATGTCAGAGTCTGAGAAGTTAGCCACTCGTGTAATTGTTGATGATCTTTTAAAAAATGGAATAGTCCGCGAAAGTACGTCAGCATATGCTAGTCCAGTTCTATTAGTAGATAAACCTTCTGGTGAAAAGCGTCTATGCATAGATTATCGAAAATTAAATAAAATCACTATTAAAGAAAAATATCCCATGCCTATTGTTGAAGATTTAATTGATAGATTAAGGGGTTGTAAATGTTTTACAATATTAGATTTAAAAAGTGGGTACTACCAAATAAAAGTTAATGAAGATTCTATTCCAAAAACCGCATTTATTACTGCTGATGGTCATTTTGAATTTGTCAGAATGCCATTCGGACTCTGTAACGGACCATCTGTTTTTCAGAGACTAATGGATACAGTTTTGGGAAAGCTTAGGTTTGATAGAGTAATTTGTTATATGGACGATTTATTAATTGCTACTGAAAATGTAGATCAAAATGTAATACAACTCGAATTGGTTTTACAAATATTGGAACAATATGGATTAACAATAAATTTGGAAAAATGTAATTTTTTTAAAGATTCTGTAAAATTTTTGGGTTATGAAATATCTGGTGAAGGCGTTCGACCGGGTAAAAAGAAATTGTCGGCTATTGAAAATTACCCCACCCCTCAAAATGTTCACCAGGTTAGACAATTCTTGGGATTAATTAATTATTTTAGAAAATTTATTAGAAATTGTGCGGTCATTTGTAAGCCACTTACTAAACTTCTAAAAAAAGATTCTTCTTGGGAATGGAATAAAGAACAATGTGAAGCATTTACTCTTTTAAAAGCAGAATTAGTAAGTGATTCATTACTAGCTATATTTGACTCCAAATTACCCATAGTGTTGTATACAGATGCTAGTCGCGATGGGTTAGGTTGCATTCTAACACAAGTTACCGGAAGTGGTGAAAGACCAGTACATTTTTATAGTAGGCAAACGACAATTGAAGAAAAACAGTATCACTCCTTTGAATTAGAATTTTTAGCCATCGTTGTAGGTCTTCAAAAGTTTAGGCATTATTTATTAGGCGTGATATTTAAAATTATTACAGATTGCAATGCGGTTCGGTACACAATTAATAAACAAGAAATAAATTCACGTATAGGCAGATGGGTGTTGCAAACTCAAGAATTTACATTTGAAATCGTACATAGACCCGGTACCCAAATGCAACATGTAGACGCTCTAAGTAGAAATCCAAAAAGTAATTCAGTTGCTGGTAATTGTAACTTGAGCCAGACTGTAATGCATATAAGTGAGGCGGACTGGTTGCTCTCAGTTCAACTACAAGATGTTAGTATCTGTGCAATCAGGGATGTTTTACAGTCAGGTGAGGCCGATGCGAACAAAAAAATTTTCAAAAATTACGAGTTGTTAGGTAACAAAGTTTATCGCCGTACTGAATATGGTCGAAGGTGGTTAGTGCCTAAGTTTTGTGTATGGCAAATAATAAGAGCTAACCATGATGACTTAGGGCATTTCGCGGTTGATAAAACAGTTGAACGGATTAGATCCCTATATTGGTTTCCAAAGTTAAAGAAGGTTGTTACTAAATACATTAATAATTGCCTTAGTTGCATTTACTCTAAAAATACACATGGTAAAAAGCCCGGTCAATTATTTTCTATTCCTAAATATGCACGTCCATTCCATACACTGCACATAGACCATCTAGGTCCTTTTGTTAAAAGTTCTCTGAAAAATACTTATTTGCTTGTTATCGTCGATTCATTCTCTAAATTCGTTTTTATTGCGGCAGTACGTAACACTAAAAGTAAAATAGTTATCAATGAATTAAATAAAATTTTCAAAGTTTTTGGAAACCCCAAAAGGTTAATTTGTGATGCTGGTAGTGCTTTCACTTCAAAATTGTTTAAAAATTACTGCAATGATAGGAATATCAGACACCATGTAATTGCAACCGCTATGCCCCGTTCAAATGGTCAAGTTGAGCGATACAATAGAACAATTCTAGAGGCTCTGCGTAGTATAGGTGCAAATGAAAATTGTAATAAGTGGGACCAACATATTACCAGTATTCAGCAAGGTATCAATAGCACTATCAATAAAACTACTTGCGCAGTTCCAAGCGAAGTTATGTTTGGATACCGTTTGCAAATGGACTCTGATAAATTACACTCTAATGACGAAGAACAAATCATTGATATGACTTTATTACGGAAAAAGGTAGATGAGAACATTAAGAAAAACGCAGAAAAACAAAAACAAGCATTCGACTCTAAAAGAAAAGATGCTAAAATATATTCGGTAGGAGATCTGGTTGTAATAAAAATACCAAGTCAATCAAACGAAGGACAGAGTACTAAATTGTTGCCGGTTTTCAAGGGTCCTTTTCAAGTTATTGAAGTATTAGGGCACGATCGTTATAAGGTTGCAGACATGAGAGGGGCGGAACGAAACGCCAGACGTTATGAGGGAATCACTTGCATCGAGAATATGAAACCCTGGATAAAGATAAGCAATTTTGAAGAAATTTAAGGACAGCTCTGGATGTTGTCAGGTATACAATACTTTTGTTTATTATTTAAAAAAAAAAAAGGCTGTTACAACGCAATTATAACCTTTGTTCTTTAATAACTTTGTCTAGTGCAGAAGCTTCGAACAATTGGTTTTGGGTGGTTATCTGAATTTGAGTTATGAAATTATTCCATTGTTGTAGTGACGTGAAACTAGGGTTGGCCGAAGGCATCGCCTAGTGCAAGCTGCAGGCTTTGGAAACTTTCATGTTATTTATAACCTACCAAAACTAATGATAAAAGAACGAGTACGAGTTTATCATGTGGGTTGACCGGCGATGGAAAAACCTGTATGATAAACACGTTATATTTTAATAGTCGAAGGTTGAGGGTCTCTAGGCATGCTGACCGCTGAAGGAACAGATGTCTTGAGGAGATTCTCAAAATTCGAATGGGTATACATCTATTGACTATTAACGTACTTTCGATTGTTTCTAATATTGCTTTTGTGTTCTCAGCTGCTGCACCAGACTAGAACGCTATCCAGAGACGGATGCGTAAACAGGACGGCCGGATGTTGTCGCTGGCAACATTTTTAAAACTAAAATACTGGCCACACCGGATGTCGGTGCGTTGGCGCCATTCTTGGGCGCACGCGCATCAGTTTCGCCGGATGTGGGCGGAGCATCAACTTAACGACAAGAAGTCTTCGTCGACCACGTGTATTGTGATTTTGGCTGTGACATCGACAAGACGTTGTGCTTAGTGATTGTTGTGGTATAAGTATAACAATATAATTCTTAGTGAACTCAATATAACAGGTGATTGTGAAAGAAGTAGCTATTAGTTTTATAAAAGTAAATTCAGTAATATTAAGATAATGTAAACTATATATATATATATATATATATATATATATATATATATATATATATATATGTGTGTGTCAATAAATATTGTGTATTAATATGAGTTTCTTTATAAATAAAAAAAACGCCAGCAAAGCGCATCTCCGATTGCAACTCGTATGTTAAGTACCTAAGAGTTGGTAAAAGTACTCAGACACATTAAAGAAAATTAATGTTTGGCTCCGAACGTCAAGTGGGAAGTGGCGGTAGTTGGCAAAGTGAAATGGCACGAATAGAAGCGAAGACGCCCGATTTTATATCGTTTCTGTATTTGTATCATCGCATTAGTCTTCCACTAGCGAAGTTTGCGAGCTAAGTTATTCCACATTTCATTATTTTAAACTTTACTTTCCGCAGTTAAGACGGGTATACTACATTTAACTTTGAGAACGATGCTTTGGAAACTGATAATGTTCGCGCTAATGGGAGTTTGAGATAACACTTTTTATTGCTTTGCACTAATTAATTTGATACTAAAGAGCTCATAATTGGTTCATAATAGATTTTACATTCAAACCGTACGGTGAATCTGTGCTCCATTAACTTCTCCATATTATCCCAAGTGAGACACAATGCTTTAGATTTATTGTGAATTCGTATTGAACTATTATATTTAAAAGGGTGGAGGAAGGATTACAACATATCTTTTATCATTAGAAAAGATCTGGAGCTAACTATTCTTATGGAAATAATAGAAATATAATTTTTTTAACTAATTTTAGAGCAAGTATAATACAGCTATAGCGTGTACCTTAAAAATAAATGTAACATAAAATTATACCTAACCAAAAATAAACTAGGTACTACTAAATCTTCGACTCCAATACATGCATCGTGCCCAAGATACTGGCAGCATTACCTTATTGAATACTCAAAGCAAGTAATTCATTGTCTATACAAGTGTTAGGTAAATGGTATATTAACATTCTGAAACGTACCGACATATTTCGATCTGGTTGACACAATTCTGTGTATAAAATAATTATTTTAAATACCAAAAAAACTATACTAACATAAACAAAAAGTATTCTCTCTCCCTAACGCCTGGTTGACTTTATAGAGTATTTACCTAGCACGTTGTAGATTTCAATAACCTCTTTTGAAATTTCTATACGTTATTATAACTTGTTTTGAACTTTGTACCTTTCTATTGAGATCAGCATCTGGAGCTGCACCGTCCCAGATTGTGAGCTGTGAGGAACAGTCCTTCTGTTGGTCGAAACCCGCAGGCTCGGTGCCCGCAGCGTGGTATTTGACAAACGACACCCATACTATTTCATTTGGACGACCCTGCAGACAAAAAACATTTAGTACCTTCAAACTCATCCAAGGATGCGAGCTAAAAATGCTCGCGTTACTAATATGACGATACAGCAACACGAGTTAATAACTCATTGTTATAGACAAAAATATAATGCATCGCCTCGTTTTCGCTCAACGTCAATCTGAGTTTGCTGAGCCTTGAATAGAAAACTTTAAAAGAGAGAAGAATTCTGTAGTTTTTTCAGTTGGAGAAATGTCTTAAAATTAGCAAACGGGTTTTAGTTTCTTATCTGTCTCAGTGGTCAGTTGTCAGTTGGCAGTTAGTTCAGAGTGCCAGTTTGTAGCAACTTGCCGCAGAGAAACTACTGATTACTATGAAATAAGTTTCTTGCAAGCGACATGTACGTCAATTCTACAAATACATATAAATACATAAAAATCGATAGTGTTGCTGTGACAAATCGTCTGCTGTTGTCATCTGCGGTCTGCGAAGCGGTATCTTAAACTTGCCTGAATTTTGAACGACCTTATATATCTATAACAATGTTCACAATGTAACCTGAAAAAGATTGCATACTACAAATTGTAACGTAAACGTAACATTCTGCGTCAGTAATTTAACTTTAGCTACGGAATGAATTCCTCTACCTGAATAGTTCGTTCGTTGGTTCGCTCAAAAGGCGAGTAAATACAGCAAAGTGTTTGTCTTTAGAAGGACCTTCGCCGGTGACTGTGTAGCTATTCATAAGTAACCACGACCTAGATGACTTTGCCTTCACATTTTCTCCGCTATGTTGTGCGTCTAAAGTGAAGTGGAATGAAGGGATGTGATACCAAACGTAGATGCGTGTGTTTAGTAAAGTCTGTATTCATACGGGAAATGGTATTTTTATAAATACTTTCACTACTACCTACGAAAATCATCCTTGGGGAAGATGGAGTTTAGACCCACCATGCTCTAATACAGTTTGACAGGTTTTAGGTAATGGTATTTTACTATTGTAATAATCACTATTAGATGTTAATTATAACGAACGGGACTGACGGGTTAAAATACTTTCCTACTTTCTGAGGCATAGAGGTTGCAACATCACCACTTCTCAACTCCGGGTTTTATAATTTAGTAGCATTTCTCTAAATTTCTGATGTGATAATTACTACTGAGAATTTTTTAAAGAAGGAAATTTAAATATTTATTAGCCCGCCCCAGACCAGATGATCACATAGGTTAACCAATATACCAAAAAGAAAATTAGATAGAATTTATATTTTTCATTTTTTAATTTCATTCATTTTAAGTGGTCTTAACTAAGCCTACTTGAAGGTCTTGGCTCAATCAGTAATTGTAACATTTTAAAGAATAAATATTAATTTCCATTTCATTTCACCTCAAAGTCAACTGTATCTATTTTTAGTAGCTCAAGTAATATTACGATTCAATAAGAATAATACCAACTAAGGTTAAATCTAAATTAGTTCATTTTAAATTATGCAAATTCTGTATAATTTGAAAAAACGTCCCATAAACCTGAAGTCAAAATTGAAGTAGCGAGCGACGCGCTGAAAAGAGTGAAACATTTCTAAAGACAAGGAGGCGTTTGACAAACTTTTCACTTTGGAAAGTAGTGCTAGACGCTACACACTAGAAGTGTTTTGTGGTAAAATGTAATGTAGGGGATTTCTTAATGTGGCATTTTTAACATAACACAATAGCGTAGAATAATTTTCGTACTCTTTACTAAGTTTTAGACTGACTCCTGGCTGGGCTGAGAGAATAACTTCAACAGAGGAGGTGAGTGTTGACACGCATCACTAAGAGTACCTACTCTTTTAAACCTACACCCGTGTCACAAGTCTCGAGCTCTGTTCGGAGATTTTCTCTCAGTCACGCGATGGACCCGGCAACCGCACGGTGAATCCATGGAATGCTAAGATATTCGTCTTATTTATCTGCTTTGTTGATTTAATGGTTACACTATACTACTTTGGATACATAATCAGCTTTTCCTACTCTCAAGAAAAGGCAGTGGTGACCCGAAGTAAGAATGTAGGTTGATGTCTTCCCACTTATAAAACCTTTAAACACGCATTATTTAAAAAATTATCCTGTGAAGCTCACAGGACAATGCTTTTATAACAATTTCAAAATCATAATTTTGGGCAATGAAGAGTTAAGGTTTTCTTTCTTACAGGAAATTTTCTCAGGAAAGTTAGTTGTTTCACGGCGGTACCTCAGAGATCATTGTTATTAATTTCTCAAAGGGATCGTTATTATAGTCAAACATCACCCACCCGCCAATCCACATTGGAGCAACGTGGTTTTTATCAGCTCTATACATATACCTGTTCCTACGAGGACAAAAAACAGGCTACTAATTGACTACAGAAGCGTAGTGGGTATAAGCTACATATCCCCTCTCACAGCAAGAGAGAGGCCAGACGCTGTAATTAGCGAATAAAATAGATAGATAATAACAATTGACTGTCGTAAAAAAAATCACCGGTGGTAAAAACAACCGGCAAGGATCCTTGGATTCGCCACTCATATTATTTACCAAAACAATAAATTCTCTGCCACTTACTTGAAAGTAATAAACACAAGAGGTGTTCGGTGGCAGGGAATGGCGCGGATTTCTCAACACGCCACTTGTCTTGTCTGAGGAGCGTAAAACAAACCGACACCGCCCATCCGAGCTCACGTACGAATGGGAATCTTTGTCCACGTACAGTACCTGCCAAGAATAATATTGGTAATACAAACAGGGCGATTTGTTATGAAAAGAATTGTTTTATACAACGCGCGGTGTTATTTAGAAATGTGACACAGTGATACATTACGTTACATATGAGACAAGATGTAAGGTTTTAGTTTAGGAAATACAAAGAAAGTTTAAACAATACTGTAACATTAATGATTTTTATAATTTAATTTTTTTTTGAGTAAAATCTTCTTTACGCATATCATATCTATGAAGTCTGTGCCATCCAAGGTTTTTGCTTAAGGACGTTACCTAGAACCTACAAATTGCTTTTCTACTTCTTTGGCATAAACGTTCCTTAAATTTGGATGGCACCAACTTCATAGAAATGTTTAGGTTAATTAAAACAACTAAATGATACAATTATTTCTTACATTTTAGTGCGTATTGAAGTCGGTTTGATATTTTATTAAAAATTTTGGGTAATAAAAATAGATATTCGTAGGAGTAACACACTCGTCTGTAACACAATTTTTTACTTATAGTGCAAAAATATTTAGGTATTTAGCAAAACTTTGTGACAATATTTATAGCCTAGAAGACTTGATAATTTTTTAAATCAATCAATCTGTGCATATCATTTAGAATACCAGAATGACAGATTATGTGTTAAATCAATTATTTATGGATGTTCTAGTGTTTAACCCCTGTGGGCCTGACATTCAAACCTTCTTTGAGGCCCGCGGCTACCCGGGTAGCGACGGAGCTATAATGACAGCTGTCATTATTTGCCTGACGGTTGCCAGGGGACCCCTCGGGGCTGTGAAACTTTAAATGTTAACTGTTATTAACATAAATATTTTTTTTTACAGTGTATAGGCTAGCGCTTGGCTACGATCACGCCTGATGGTAAGCGAAGATGCAGCCTACGGTGAAACGCGCTTGCTTAAGGTGCCTATTCACTCTTAACTTGAAGATACCCATATTGTAGGTGGTAGGGAAAACGTGAGCTGGAAGGTGAATAGTGTATATAATGTAATCTTACCTGAACTTCAAGTTCAAATCCAGGGAGATAACTCAATGGCACCGGATGGAATGGGTTATCGTATGGTGAAGTGTGAAACTCTAGAAGCATGTTGGGCCCTCTGCTGACTATATCTGGTACTGCATCCCCTCCACATAGTCGTACGAGCACGGGCGAATCCCGTGTTTGACCGTCCCACACTGTTAGGTAGTCTTGCACTACGTTACATTGATCCCATATCCTAAAAATTTATTTAGTTAATTCTCCATTAACTTCTCCTATATTAATACACTAAAAATAGAGTCTTTATTCATCATTATCAGCCTATTAACGGCCCACTACAGGGCCAGGCCTCCCTCCTTACAGGAGAGGGGGATATGGAACCACAAGCACCACGCTGCTCCAATGCGGGTTGGCGGGCTCAGGGTGATAATGTTTCATTTATTAACGATCACTATCAGATGTTGATGATTGTGACCGGGACCGACGGCTTAACGTGCTCTCCTAGGCACGAGGGTGTAACACCACCAACTTCCAGACTCCGGGCTTGGAATGTACTGAACATTTCATAGAAGAATGAAAAAGCTCAGAATTATTCGATGACCCGACCCAGGAATCGAACCCTTATTCTTTAGCCTTAATGGTTAAAGAGCCTGTAAGTGTAAGTGTCATTAAACAGATGAACATTTTGTCAAATCGGAATTGCTCAGCCCATGCTCCTACAATAGGTACAAAGTACAAGTAAGTAGTATAACTTACTTGAGGACCCGTTGACTTCTATCATATTTCACAATCTGATCTTTGATATGTATTTTATGGCTGTTCGTTTGTCTAACTGCTAACATTACATGTTTATCTGCCGGAATCTGAAAAAGGTATTTTTTTTTAGGCTTGTGTGCACCAAGATTTCGGTTATCATAACCAACGGTTAACATAAGCTAAACCTAAAATTTACTGTTCACGACAACCCGTACACCGGTTAAGGACGTAAGCTCGATTAAGATAACCACCTGGTTTACGTCCTTACCGGCGTACGGGTTTATTATAAATAATAAATTTATAGTACAGTTATGTTAACTGTTGGTTATAATAACCGAAATCTTGGTGCACACAGGCCTAAGTCATACAAATACTACACATATATACACAAAAACATACTTTACGTTTTATGGCATACGATTGTTTATTCATCGGTCACAGTGTAGCAACATTTTGTACTTAATGTTTATTATTGGTCTAAGAGCTTGTGATGGCTTTCGTCATATAATAAATGCTAAAAGTTTGTCAAACCATGCTCCTTCCTAGGAAAGTACGCTAGGTGATTATATGGATCGTAAGGCCTTAGAAGATAGCAGGTTGAAAAGGTCCAGACCCTTAATCGTCCAAGGATTATAACGTTATTTTTGTCGGGATGACATGTAAAACCATAATGTTAGTAGAGTTTCCACTTTTAACAACTTAAAGTTTTTACCTTTAACGGTATTTTACCGAAATATATTATTTCCCATGTCACCCCGTATAAAGCTTTTATGAAATGATGAATGAGTAACCATCACAGGCTCTTGTGCTATATATATGTATTATGTATATGGAGGCTTGTGGAGGAGGCTGGTGTAAATTTTAAATTAAATATTAATACAACCAGCCGCACAAACCGCACGGACTTACGCGATGTGTGAAACGTTCGTTTTAATGTAAATTCGCGACACCCTTAACCCAGATGTAAAGGGTTATGTAATTTCGTTTAAAGCAAACCCGGCTTTTAATTTCTGTGCTTGTTTTGCATTTCGAAATATTTTTAGGCAAATTATTGTACGACGCTTTGGGAATTCCTGAAGCGATAAACTTCAATATTTGTTTTCTTGAATAATCAGGACTTTGAAGTTTGAGTACTTTTTAAATTAGCTCACGGCAAACGTTGGTCTAGCATACAAATTTTTTTTCGGTCACAACCTAGAAGAAGCATGATTTTTGTTGAATAAATCATACTGCTTCTATACGGGATCGTAACGAAATGCTAAATCGTTGACAAGTATCTATATGATACCATGCATGTAGAAAGTAATCACAATCGAACCCATCTGCGTCAATGTAGGTGTCTGGGGCCATAGTTACCCCGCAGAAATGTTCCCGTAGAAGCTGGGAAATATACGACATACACAATAATCACGGTCGCACCCACCATAATATTGTCCATACGTTTCTCGGCAATATAATATCATTCATCGTGGTACAATTTTAGGCAACCGTACCCTACATATTTCTGTTAATATTGACAATACTTTTGAGGGATGAAGACTAAGAAGCAAATAAACGTTATCAACGTTAAAACATGTTTGGACTTGTTGAGATGAAACTTACATGAGTAGTGAATGTTGTTCATAATTGGCTATTTGACTCAATTTATTTTAATAGTTTATTATAAAATAGGATAAAAATAATAACTAACGCTGCAAAAATTATAAAAATTTGATAAAAATCTGCAAAGTAACAGGCATTTAAATGTTTGGGGTAGGGGTATTCTGTCCTTTTCTTGCAAAACGAATATTTACACTAAGCCACTGTGGCGATACTGTGGTGTGACGTCACATCACAGTATGGCTGTCTCTCTCTAATCAGAAATATTTAAATGCTTATAACTATTTATTTATTTGATCAATTCAATTAGTTTTATTATATCTTTTATTTGTTATAGAATCAAGGGTGAAAAAAAAATTAAAATTCTAATATTTTCATTAGTGTCAAATACCCAATTGTTTACCTTAGTATGTTCAATGCGGTAGACACACGAAGCATTACGGGGATACACGCCGGGGAAGTTGGGGGACTGAATTCGACATGCACGTAGATCACAGTCGCTCAGTATGCGGTCACAATATGTTCCGGGGACGCGTTCCCCTCTCCACGCGCCCAACGTAGCATTCCCGTACCGCAGTCGTGCCTCGCTCCTTCGAAGAAACTTGTACGCCAACTTGAAGTCGAAATTGTATCCGACTCCCTAAAAGCGAAATTACTCATTACAACATGAATTAAAATCATCAGTCTTAATTGCCTACTCTCTTTGTTTAATTGTGTTGGAGTTTTACTAATTCTGTTGAAAATTACTTCTGACTTTTCGTTTTCTGACGATGTTTCCTTCGTGTATTTTCCGTTCACAATACTGTCAAACTGGAGATAACAAAATTGTCCATGAAAGTGAAAAAATAGAATATTTTAAATTACATATATTATGTTGTGTTGACCAATTCTTATTATTAGAGCAGACCAATCAATATTAAACTTTCATTAAAATAATATTCTATTTATGTCAAGCTGGACCCACAATGGGCGGCACAAAGTTCGAATAGCCGATAGATGTCCGAAGATGCTAAAATGGCGACGTTGTGCTTGAAAGTGCAGTTTTAGTCGACCCCATATTACATAAGTTTATAACAAGAAGCGGGTTAAAGGTAGGATACAGGGAGATGAAGGCAAGTGGCTCAAGACCATGTTATTTGGTCCTTATTATAGGCCTATGTGATGCAATGGCCATTGCGAAATAATTCTGGTGATAATATTATAACTTTTCATTTTCTATTTAAAGGAGAAAGACAAAGAAAATACAAGTGTTAATGTATTTTTTTAATGATTCTCTTACTCATTCTTTATTTTTAAAAGTTCTCTGGCATCGTTATACTCAGTCACAGAACAGAGAAGTTCCTATTCCCGTATGTATGCACAATTTTTTATTACATTTTTACATTGAACAACAAATTCACACATAACTGTACAAAGGATACCACGGATCGCAATAACTAAGTATGCGGTGGCAATACGTGCTGCGATCGTTCCCGTCCCAACTACCCACCCTCTTTACCCTTCCGCATCCGCGCCTCGCTTAGAAACTTGCAAGCTAAGTAAAGTCGAAATTGTACCTCACACCCTAAACCCAAGGTGTCGGCAGTAATTAACGTCTATCATTCACTAGTTTCAATGATAATTACATTTGATTTGCCTGCATAGTGTCTATAGTTATCTAGCAACTGTCTATATACAACTGTATTTTACATTATATTGTGAACGTTGTGTACGTGCATCCGTTGTTCTCGAAGCACCTTTTCGCCACCGTTTAAGTTGATAGTGGGCTAATTCATAAGAGGTACAAGTTTATTTAACCCTGTATAGATATATAGGGTCATAGAGCTGTTTTTATGTGGAAGATACATCTTGAGTAGAAACTAGCCACGATCGAAGCCAGACTATATTTTATAAAATACTCTACAGCTAGGGATTGAACCCAGGACCTCTTTATAAAAAAAACATAACCCTCCTTCTGACGCAGTCGGGTAAAAAATAACATACGGTGCCAGTTTTAGTACGACGTCACGTTTTTTGCTTCATACATAATACAAGGATGATCTGAATGTGTAGTAATGCAAAAAATTATATACGTTCGTATTGAGAAACTCCTTTTTGGAAGTCGTTTAAAAATAATTAACATTTACCTACAAACGTGCTTATTTTTCATTTTCTCCACTTAGTAGGAGGAATAGAGGAATATTGGTTAAAGACATATCCAATATACTTTACAAATATACTTCGTTCCATTGTCTACCACTAAAGATAATAAAATTTTTACCAACCAATTAGTTAGCACAGTGAAAGTCGTTAGCCGTCCTGTAATTGTCATGAGTAATTATAAAAGCGGGTACCGTTTAATTTTACACATTCGCCTCTGTTTATATTACCTTTTTAAATGTTAGGTTCTTTTGCAGACACCCTTACTTCGTTGATATTCTATTTGCTTTTTTAATCATTAAAATTCTTAATGTGAAACTCGCTCGTAAAATGTTAGATACATTTTTGTTACGAGTTATTTTTGTTAGTCAATTTTTTAAACCCACTTAAATACATTAAATACAGACAAAACCAGCTTACATTTTGTATAACTATCCCAAGGTCTTAGGTCCTCAACCCTGCATCGGAAAGCGCTGTGTTGGTCTACCCCCACTAGGTGAATTGACGTCACGGGAATTTGCTGGATGCAGCCCAGGATCGTAGTGTTTGCATGAGCGCCTGCAAGACCTATGTCCAGCACTGGGCTTCCTTTGGCTAAATGTGATGATGATTATTCGGAATGCCTTATTTTCAACTAGATCAACATCGCCTTTTCCAAATAAGTGAAATTAGGACTGAGTATGAGAATAGTTCAACGATCGGGAATTGAACCCATGACCTATTGGTATTGAGTACGTCAAGTGAAGAGTACGTCTACTGAAGCTAGATAATATATTTAAAAACTTTACCCGCTTATGTTTGTTAATGATGAATTAAATAAAAGTTAAATCAATAAAATATTTAAAATTCGGTGTAAATTACTTCTCTGTTACTCAATAATCTTAATTTTAATACTGATAGTATAAATTTGAATTGAAATTTAAATAGCTATACCTGTTTAAATCTAAATTAAAATAGGTATTTTATTGAATAAACAAACCATGAATTAATAACAATCACCGAATACCGAATCAAAATCAATAACTAATCCTTTAATAACATTCGAAATCACCATGCCACACCGTTAATACGGCTTGTTTAAATGGAACTAAACTAATTATACCTAGGATTATAACAATAAATGACTGCTTTGGTTTTAAGTAAAAATTATTTTACGCATTTTACTAAAAATCTGTGGTCAGATTAACAAGAGTTAATCTATCGATTAAAACATAATATAATTAGGTATATTAATACTCGGCGAATAGCATATCGCCAAAATTTAAATTTTGGCGACCAGGTGCACAAGTCTGTGCAACACAATATGTCCTGTTGGATAATTAGATTGGATTTGGTACCTGGTTAGCTGGCGCAGCTCTTCAGCAGGGTACCCTGTTCTTCCGTAGGCGCGCGGTTACTTTGAGCACCGTCTAGCACTCTTCATGTGATGATGACACTGGACACCATGCGTAAGATTCGCGGACTAGCGCGTGCGATTATTTAGAAGTACGGACAAGAAGTGACGTGAGTGACACATCCCGGGGTTGCCAGGTATGGTTACCAAATCCAAACATGTGAAAATTAGATTAGGTAAGTTTGTTTGTATTTGTGCTGGCAACTTTACGGAACATGCCGCCGACCTTAAAATAACCTAGCTTATTTTAAAGTTATGATACATAGATACATGTCAGATACATGATAGATACATAAGAGATATATGATAGATACATGATAGGTACATGATAGATATATGATACTTAAATGATAATACGAAGTATGATGATAAAATTAAAAAATTATTCTATGGGCAAGGGACAGACCTTGACCACAGGTCTTTTGGTATAAGTATTACCTATGCGGACGGTTACAACGCGAGTAACACCGTCAACGCCAGGGTGTAGTTGATGCACACGTGCTAAGCGCCATTGTAGCGGTGGTAGTGAATTGTCGATCAACACGACTACAGAACCCTCACGGAGAGGCAAGTGATTGTTGTCATTGAACCATTTACCTCTTGGTTGCAACTGTTGTAAATATTCGGTACTCCATCGTTTCCAGAAGTGCTGTACGACTTGCTGAAGGAGTTGCCAACGCACAAGTCGTTTGGGATTATCATTTGAAAATTCGTATTCTGGTATAGAGATTAATGGTTCTCCGACGAGGAAATGACCGGGTGTTAATGGTATTGGATCAGAAGGATCGTTACTTAATAAACACAAAGGTCTTGAATTTAATACAGATTCTATTTGGCATAACAGTGTACTAAATTCGTCATATGTCAGTGTAAGATTGCCAATTACACGATGAAGGTGTGACTTCATGCTTTTAACCGCAGCTTCAAATATCCCTCCGAAATGAGAGGCATACGGAGGATTGAAATGCCATGTTATAGAAAGATCACTGAATTTACGTTGAATTTCATCTTGATTCGATTGATTTTGGAGGAATTTGAATAGTTCCTTCAAATACCTGTCACAGCCGACAAAATTCCTTCCGCAATCGCTGTATACGTCAGAACAAAAAACGCGACGCGAAATCAGGCGGCGTAGAGAATTGACAAAAGAGATCGTTGACAAATCTGGAACTAATTCCAAGTGTACTGCTTTGGTTGACATGCACACAAATACAGCAACGTATGATTTGTAAACACTAGCGCGACGTATTGGGCTAGATTTTAAATAAAAATGACCAGCGAAATCTACAGCTACATGAAGAAATGGGCGAAGAGAGCGCACTCGTGCGGCTGGAAGTTGAGCCATGATGGGCTGAAATGCGGTAGGTCGAGTACGAAAGCAACGTATACAACGGCGAGTTCGCATACGAATAGCGTCTCGCGCTGATAAAATCCAGTAAGATTGCGATAGTAAAAATTGTAGTGTCTGTGGCCCGACATGTAAGTGAATTTTATGAAAGTGATCGATTAGCAAGTTAGTAAAAGGGTGTTTTTAGGCAACAATATTTGATGCTTAGCATCATACGGTATTTTAGCGTTTTGAATGCGTCCACCGACTCTTAGAAGTCCATCCGTATCAAGAAATGGCCTAAGTTTTTGCAAACGATTAGAACAGTTTTCATTGTTTTTTATGTGTAGTATATCATCTGAAAATTGGTCTTTTTGTACAAGTGAAATAACTCGGTGGAGAGCAAATTTGATTTCGTGGACTGTAATTTGATTTGATGAATATAAGTTAGATTTACGACATTTATGATAAAATCGAAAACACAAGGAAACTACGCGAAGTAAACATGATAATGACGAAAATCTATCTAAAAATTGTAAGTCTAGAGGTTCCTTTTGGGACATCAAAGTGTGTTTTCGACGCTCTTCGTTTGTTTGTAAGTCGATATGTGAAACAGGCCAATCCTGCTGTTGGAGTTTTAGCCACGGTGGACCTGTGAACCATAACACTCGGTTCAACTGTGAAGGCAAAACGCCTCGAGAAGCTACGTCTGCAGGGTTATCTGCAGAACGAACGTGTCGCCACTGTGAAGCAGGTACGCGACTTGTGATTTCTGTAACACGATTAGCAACGTAAGTGCGCCATTCGTGAGATGGTGATC
Organism: Mycalesis mineus; assembly: GCA_034621355.1. Classification (NCBI taxonomy): domain Eukaryota; kingdom Metazoa; phylum Arthropoda; class Insecta; order Lepidoptera; family Nymphalidae; genus Mycalesis; species Mycalesis mineus. Next base: position 5,685,422 of record CM067894.1, on the reverse strand, counting down.
GAAGCCATGCGAGTGTGATAGAAGAATCGCTCCAGGCGAAAACATTTTTGAAAGGTAAAATGTTTCCGTAAGTAGCAAGAACCTTTTCAATCAGTTTTGAAACAAGTACTGCACCACATAATTCTAAACGTGGAAGAGATATCCTTTTAAGTGGTGAAACTTTGGTTTTAGCAATAATGAGAAATGTATGAATGCAATCTGATTGATCAGTAACGCGCAAATATACACAGCCAGCGTATGCCTTTTCTGAAGAATCAGAAAAGCCATGAATTTGTATTTCCTTGTATGAAGGAAGAATATGTCGGGGTAAAGAGATATTTTCAATAAGAGAAAACTCAGAAATAAAGTTAGACCATAGCTCACTAATAGATTGAGGTGGTTGTTCATCCCATCCGACTCCTGAAATCCAAAGTAGTTGGATTAAATGTTTCACAAGCAATGTTATGGGAGAAAGAAAACCTAATGGATCGTAAATTTTAGAAATTTCAGATAGCATAATGCGCTTGGTGCATTTATGAGACGGAATGGTAACATGATAAGAAAATGTATCTGTTCTAGGGTTCCAGTGGAGTCCTAAAATTTTGACTGAGTGATCATCATCTAGACTAGATAAAATGAGTGCAGAATCTCGATCAAGATCCTCATTGCTGATAGATGATAAGAATTCTGAATTATTGGAAGTCCATTTACGAAGTTCAAATGTCCCTGCTTTACAAAGACCAGTCAACTCACGTTTCAGCTTTAGAGCGTCTTCCAACGTAGCAGCTCCAGTAACAATATCATCTACGAAAACGTCATTTAACAACACTTGCGAAGCGAGAGGAAAAGTTGATGATTCATCTAGAGCTAGTTGACGAAGTGTTCGTAACGCAAGGAAAGGCGCGGACGCAACGCCGAAAGTAACAGTGCATAAGCGATATTCATGTACAGGATCATCTATTGAATTCCGCCAAAGGATACGTTGGAAATCACGATCTTCATTTCTAATTTGAATATAACGATACATCATTTTGATATCTGATGTAAAAACAACGTTATGAAGCCGATATTTTAAAAGAACTTGAACAATATATTGTTGTAGTTTAGGTCCAATGAACAGATTATCGTTGAGAGAACGACCAGAACTGGTCTTACACGATGCATCGTAAACGATTCTGACCTTTGTAGTGGTAGAAGATTGTTTAACAATCGGGAAATGTGGTATGTAATAACAATTTGTACTACCAGGATTTCTAACAAGTTCCATATGTCCCAAGTCTATGTACTCTTGGAGACATTTGATATAATCTACTCGTAAAGCAGGATTATTAGAGAGCTTTGACTCAAGTTTATGAAGACGTGAAAGAGCAATTCCACGAGACTCACCAAGTGGAGGTGCATTTTCTTTAAATGGAAGCGACACAGTGTATTTACCTGTCGAATCTCTAGTATGTGTAGTAAGATAAATTGATTCACAAAGCATTTCCTCTTTAGTAAGAGGTTTAGTTTCAGGTACAGATTCAAGCTCCCAAAACTTTTGAATTTGCATGTCTAATTGATATGTGCTAACATTTACACAAACCTGTGAAGGAAACATTGGCGATATTCGACCGTTAAGTAAATAACCGAAAATACTATCTATAGCAACAGGTGTGCCTAATGGTCCTTTGACTATGCTATGCAAAAGAATATGATCAGTATAATCTGACCCTAACAATAACTCTACCGGTCGAGAAGAACGCAGCTCAGGATCTGCTAGAGGTAGATTTTTTAGATGAGATATAGTTTCGAAGGTACTAGGTACCGAAGGTACATAACTAGTTATTCTTGGAAGAATAAGGGCTTCGATAAATAATTTTGGTTCAGGTTTGTTGTGTGGAGTTATCTCGCACATAACATAACCTCGCGGTTGATTATCTTTGTCGCCTATACCTGTAACAGTAGCACTCGAAGAAGTGCGAAAACGTTGAAGACCAAGTCGTTGAACACACGACTCGGTAATAAGACTCGCCTGGGACCCTTGATCCACTAAAGCGCGTATTGTATTTAAACAATGAGAGTTCGAATTGATAGGTTTAATATTAACTAACGCCGTAGTAAGGAGAACTGTTGAAAAATTTAAACAATTATTTGATGACTCAGCAACTTCAGCAACCAAGTTATGTGTGACTTTGTCATCAGCTTCGTGAAGCTTAGTGTGATGGCGCTGAGAACAAATCCTACAGCTGTAACGCGATGAACACGAATCAGTTTCATGATTATTAAAAAGGCAATTTGAGCAAACTTTGTTTTCTTTAATGAATTTTTTACGATCTTTTATATCCATGCTATGAAATGATTCACAATTGTTTAATGTATGAGATCCATTACAGAAGTAACAAGTCCTCTTTGGATTTATATTTGTTGAACTATGAAAACTCATACTACGTGCTGGAGGTCTAATTTGCGTATTATAATTAATTTTATTATCAAAGGGCGCACGCGGGGATGAGGGAGGCTTGTTAGAAGTAATCCGTCTTGCCGAAATGGCCTGAGCGGAGCCGCCGACCATGCGAGTTGCAGTAGCGGATTGGCGCACGGTACCGGACGCAGTCGCGTTATCTTGGGCGGCTGACATGACTTCTAAAGCCGCTAACTCCTTTTCGAGAAAATCAAGCAAGTCGCTTACAGGTGGAATCACGCTTGACGTTTTTAAGGATAATTCGAAACGGCGGCGAATACTGGGCGTTATTTTACGAAGTAGAATATTTAGAAGTGGAAAGCTCCACTGCTGTACGGGAAAACCCAGGGAATCTAAGGCTGTCAAGTTTTCGTGACAGATATTAATAATATTTTTTAAGCTTTGTTTTAAGTTTTTATCGCTGACTGGCTCAGCGTCGAAAATTTTATCAAAATGCTTAGTGGATATAATTCTTTTATTTTGATAGCGATTTATTAATATAGACAAAGCATTTTGATAGTTTGAATCGGTGACAGGAAAAGACTTTATAAGATTGAATGGTTCGTCACGCAACGACAGTAATAAATAGCGAAAACGCTGAACGTCTGATAACTCCGTGTTATCGTGAACTAAAGACTTAAATAAATCATAAAATGCATTCCACTCAGTGACATTGCCACTGTACGTTTGTAACGAGAGGGTGGGTAACTTTATGTTTGATGAATGCGTATGACACAAAGGTGTTACATTAACTGAATTTTTTCTAGTGTTGATTTTTAGTTCATCCAATGCTATTTGAACCAAATAATACAAATTATCAAATTTATCCCTAATGGCTAGTTGGTCTTCCTGGTTAAATTCACCTTTCTTCGCTAACAATTTTTCTATTTTGCATTGAGCTGAATTAAATTGTTTTTTAATATTATTTAATTCTCTAGATCGAACCCTAAACTCTGCTTCATTGTGAATACAATCAGCCATCCGTTGGAGGCTATTTAAACAAATGTCTCTTTCGAACTGTATTTGGACTAATTCCATATTCAAAAGGAAAAAAAATTGAAGTACAATAGTAACACAGTACTACTATTCTGCACGAAAATACAGAACGTTATACACCTACACGTAGATAACGAGTGTGTAAAAAAATAGCGTGTAACGCGTGGTTGTAAAGGTAGTATAGTAAAAGATTTATATTTTTAAAAGTAAAAGATTTAGATTTATATTTATATTTGTACGAAACACAAATATAGAGAAACTGATTATATGCGATAGTTACACACGGTATTATTCTGTACGAAAATACAGAACTATATAGTTATATACCTACTCGCAGATAACGAGTGTGTACGTATGTCGATATGTTATGCCGGAATAGAAAAAAAATATGTTAAATTGTAATTACGTATTACAGTACGCAATACTGCTTGATTAGTTCGAAAAAACAAATCAAAACGTAATTTACAAACACTTCATTAGTATAAAAAAGTGCACAATTACAAATTATCTTGTTCGAAAAAACAAAGAAAAAGTGTAGAATACGGCTTAAGCACGAAGATGCTACTCGTTTAGTTCGAAGAAACTAAAACGAACCGTAAATTGTATAAAACAAATTTTATTTTAAAACGGCATGTGTAACACCACCTTTATGATGCAATCATGGAACCCGTTGCGTCGACGAGTTACAAAAAAATTAATGAAAGTTTTTAATTACGTAATATTAAGTTGAAATATTGATTGAACTACTGAAATAATGTTTAAAAAACACTGTACATACAGATATTTTCTAAAAATAATACGTATTTAATAAGATGTAATGATAAATACGGTCATGTGGGTAGTTGGGTCTTTGAGAAAAAAAAATTAAATTACGCAGTGGTTGGTGATTTGGATGTGATATGATTCAATAGATATGATGATATGATGATATGATTCGATGATGAAGAAGGAAAGTGCCAGCACAAATACTCAAAGGCCGTGGTAATGACGATTCGGCTCGCAGCAAATTTATGTTGGATAATTAGATTGGATTTGGTACCTGGTTAGCTGGCGCAGCTCTTCAGCAGGGTACCCTGTTCTTCCGTAGGCGCGCGGTTACTTTGAGCACCGTCTAGCACTCTTCATGTGATGATGACACTGGACACTATGCGTAAGATTCGCGGACTAGCGCGTGCGATTATTTAGAAGTACGGACAAGAAGTGACGTGAGTGACACATCCCGGGGTTGCCAGGTATGGTTACCAAATCCAAACATGTGAAAATTAGATTAGGTAAGTTTGTTTGTATTTGTGCTGGCAACTTTACGGAACATGTCCATTCTTTATTCCGTCCCTTTCATAGTCTTAAGGGATCGCAGAACGGCCCAGCTAAAAGTAGATCAGGCGCAATGGCAAACGATGGTTACGTCCTCTAATATATGCCTTACATATTTTAATGAAATAATAATAATAAGGAATTTCGGAAATTTCAATAGGTACACTTCAAGCACGCATAATACTTAGCTTTCTCATAGTCCAATGGTCCAAAAATGATAAATTTACGAAAGGGGGTTTCAGACCCCTCATCCCCCCTTATATATGCCCATGCGCCTACCTCTAACTAGCAGATGCTCTTAACGCAATTCACTTTGAAAGCTCTAACTATTATTTTGATATCTATCAGCTTTGTACTCTTTGTAGATGTACGAGTGACTCCGATGATGACGCAGTCAGGATGAAAAATAATTATATTATGTATACATAGATAAGTAACCCTGGGCTCCGATATTTAAAAGACACGTAGTTATTACGGGTTTTACGCCAAAGGCCAGTTACATTAAACGCACATTATATACACACGAGGTATTGGTAAAATTGATCGCTTGCTACTAATTGATCTGAAATTGGTCGGAAAACTCGATCCAAACGGGAGATATTTTAAACGGATTCTTTGACGCGTACATAATTGCCTTTATTAAAATATGAAAGTAATAATATTAATTATCGTAATTGGACCTATCCAGCGGGCCGGAGGGTGTTCGTAATCATCGCTTAATTAATTGATCGAAAGATCAACCCTTGGTTCAGATAATGTGCCTGCTAAAGGGAGATAAAGTATAAGGGCACCGAACCGTTAAACTCGGGGCGATGTGAAATATTAGGCGAGTCACAAGTGAAAACATGTTTGTTACGTCAACTCGGGTAACGTAAAGGGGTGCTTAGATACTCTAATGAAGATAAATATCTGCTCCCTTATTAGGATTAACTTTGTGATGTGCTGATGCTGTTAATTTATAAGTTAGTACAGAGTTGCAAAGTAGTTGATCAAGCTAAGCAAATTTGCACAGTTAGTCAACTTGCAAATGAGCTAGCGATTATCATAGATTATATCTTTCTCATTTGCATTATGTCCGATCGATTTATGCTAATGCTAAACTTGGAGTTAAGTTTAACACTAATATTAGAAGATACATAATTATTATAGCTGTCGACTCATCGTCTTCAAAGTTATAATCGAAAGTATTCTATCAAATTAGAAAACATATCTTTTGATATTACTTTTTATAATTTAAAAAATAACGTTTCTTGTTGGTTTACACTGTGACTGCTTTTTGTTTGTATTTCAAGTTAGCTTCGTAATACACTTTACTCTTCAAACACTTACTGCTGTTTTCAATTTTAAAATTTCTTTCCTTATTTTAGCTTGTCTCGTTAATATATCAAATCAGCAAAATAAATAAGTAAATGATCATCTTTAATAAAAAAAAAACTAATCTAATTATAAATCGCATAGAATTTTTAGAAAAGCTTTTTAAATAAACAAACGTAAGGTTTAAACATATAACTATTTGTTACTCTGTTTCGCCAAAACTAACAAAACGTAATATTTATAAAATAAGTATAGTGATATTTGTGAAATATTTCTGAAAGGAATATACAAATGTAGATATTCTACATTTACTACTACACAAACGTAGAAAATACTACAATAGAGCATAGGTAGCATACATTTCATCTCGTTAATTGGAGATTACATCAATGAGGCAGCAGCGCACGAAAAGTAATATTTAACTTTAACTTGTGGATGAATCAGTTCCATTCGTACATAATTCTATCGATCGCAACTTAATTACACCAACCTAACAACTTCATAACTACTGCCTGCGCTATTAATTATAAAGTCTAGCAGACGAATATCCGATCAATAATGGATGACAGAGAAATAATTACTCTTCAGTTATAACGTCCTAGACGCATTTTTAGGTAAAAATTGTACGTTGAGCATATTTACCATGTTCTTAAAAGCGTTTACTATATACACCATAATTACATGTAAAGGAAAGACAACACAGACAAACATAAAGATAGATTTATCATTAACAGCCGCTGGAAGTCTACTGCTGTAAATAAGCCCTCTCTAACACTACGGTCTTGAGCATCCAGCGAATATATTAAAAAGAAAAAGATTAGAATAGATGGAGTTTTTTTTTTTATTTTTATTAGTAAATATGGTTTTTTGAAACGTTACACAAAATCTTAAGCATAACTTAGGGTTTTAGATCAATCATCGATTAATCGATAGCATCAATCAATAGTGATGTGGTAGCAGCCGACGCCGATTAGATGGTTGTAGCTAAGAAAACTTTTTAAGTTTATTTTTTCATTACTAGCCAGAAGAAACAATTAAATTTTAAAAGCATAAATTATAATATCTATATAATAATCATAATCCGCGAGCGCCCAAATTTCACTCTTCGACAAATGGTAGATCCGAAGTTGGATTGGAATAGATTTATTAGAATAAAGTTTGTTTCAGGAATTTATAGAAATTTCTACAAGCTATTCAGCAATCGATGATGATGATGATGAATTAAAAAAAACATTACGGCGTACAAATTCTGGTAAAAAGTTTTTTTTTGGTAAACTAAAAATTATTGAGTTCAATTGACGAAATGCAGTGGATATTGATTTAACGTTGCGCCTGGTTTATGCTTAGAATAACGCTTACTTGATATTCAATACGCACTTGCAGCAAACTATTTCGCCGCCTTGCATAATAAATAACTATTATACCTCTATTATTCCAGCTAGTCATAACTTTATACGGACACATGTGTACATTCAATTATAAATTCAACATAATACTGAAACGGGGACAATGATCACTGCTACGCCATTTCCATGCTACATCCATACAAGTCTAGTGACCCATTAAAGCGAACCAGTGAAACAACTGATCTAGATTTCAAACCTATGCTTAACAATCATTTATTATTAGATGCTTCGAATAACAACAGAGAACTATACGAATCGAGATATTTTGATTCAATAAAGCGAAGCTCACATCATTAAATATAGGAAATATATATTATAGGAAAAATATATAATAACAGTATAAGACAGTAAGTCTTTGTTTTATACATTTTCATACGTACACGTTATTACAGTTATAGAAAAGAACACAACAATTACTAGAGTAGTCATTTTAATATACAGCATTGTGCGTTATTAATTTAAGTATTTAATTTACATTTTAATATATGGTATTGTGCGTTATTAATTTAAGGTAGTCATGTATTTTATGAAAATTAAACAAAGTACCTAATATCTTACCAAATAATAGTTTGATTTAATCCGATTTAATATACAGTATTTGAGCATACTACAGTTATTCTGCCGTAATGGTTACCAACTTCGGTAATGGAAATAATACTGAATGAAGAAGTGAGGGTTTGAACAACACTGCGAACCTAACACCTACAAATCACCTTGGGATCCCAATGAATAATGAATTATATACGACAATAATACATAATATCGCTATCCAGTCCTAAAGTGTGTGTGTGTTGTGTTATGGGTATAAATATATTAAACATCAAAACTTATAATATTTAAAAACATCACGCAAGCATTTTCCAGCTTTGGGAATCGAATCCACGGCCTTGGGTGCAAAGGGCAGGATCACTATACACTACGCCCCTCGGCTGTAAAATAATAAAAAGTATTAACATAAAAAATCTTACCTGTTGACTCAGTCTATCCAACCTAAGCGTCATATTAATGGAGTCAGTTTCACTGAAGTACACTGTATACCCCCACGCTGAGCCGCACCATTGCCCCGTGGGGGGTGATGGACTGTTCTCAACTATCGTCATGTGCCCGTCCGGACATCCATCCGACGTGAAGGACACGAACTTGCCCACTGTAAACGTGTCGAATGTTAGCTGAAACAAGATTATGTGGTTAGGGATCTTTTAGCGACTTTGTACTGCTCCTTTGAGGTTAATACGAACACGTACTATGTAGTAATTTTGTTTCTAAGAATATATTTGCTTTCTAACTTTACTCGCTTAACTATTATGGAATTTAATGTTACTGTCAAGCAAAAATAGGCTGGTGGTCGGACCAGCGTCTGCGGACACCGTGTTAAAATATGATTTTAAGGTAGCTTTTTAACTTAGATTTTAATAAAACTAGTACTTGATGTCGCTTCAAACTTCTTTTTATAAACCTACGAAAATTTTAACAAAATCTATTAAGTATTTCAATACTCACAAAATATTCTGCTCTTATTTTATTTTAACTAAATTGTTTTCTAGATAAGTTTTCCAATAAGTTGTCTGTTAGATATTTGAATTAACACGCATTCTGTGATTATTTCGATTTACAAAATAATTTAAAGCCTCTACAATTCCAAGCACGATCTCAAATCTGAGGGAGCTCAATAGTTGAAAACGTGAGAATTTGTTTCGCATTTATTGGAATAATACATACTATATTGGAATAATACTGCAAATATATTTTCGCTTAATCTGTGTACGAATAGTTTTTGAGACCGCACAGACATTCTGAGCATTTTGTTCTGCGTTCCGCTTACATTATAATTGTAACGAAACTATATAGGAGCAGAATCAACGATCAGAAACTGGAAGTTTTTTATTAATTTTCTGTGCGTGGGCTCCTGCAGTCTTAAATTGATTAGACAACATTTATATTATTAATTTTTTCTTTCACCGTGTAATTTAAAACGTTATTAAATTCGAAATAAAATTCTAAAACATTTATTTCAAGTAGGCTGTTCGACAAGCACTTTGGAAACGTCAAATCTATCAGTACGTAGTGACTCTACCATTTATTTTCATCAGTTAGTTATTCGTTCATTCCTTGGTTTCGATGTGAATAAAATAGTGGTAACGTAGGTACCTGTATAATATCTCCATAGCTTCCGCCATTAGCGGTGAAGTTAAGATGACACACGAAGGGCAGGTGGTCTTCTCTCGGCCTCCGAACCTCTAATTCGTAGGTCCGTCCTACGTCACCCATGTACGTTCTGTTACAAGCTGAAACAAAAATTTTGTATAAAAATCTTATACCCTTTGCCGATAGACTGATAATTATTATTAGCCATAGTTAAACCTTACATTCAAATAAAACTTAGGCCCAATTAGAAACTATTTTCTAAACGTACTCTACTTGGGAATTAAATTCAGATTTTTCTTGCAGGTCAAGGTACATACTGGGCAGTAAAGAAGTTCTTTATGAACAAACAATGAACTCGTGAACAAAAAGAACTTGAACCTTGAAAACTAACAGTAGACACAATCCCATACGATAGCACTCTGGCAAATAATAGAGAATATGTTAGGATTTATACAGACTATTAATAAGTCTCTGGGTAAACATGTGAAATACTTAGTGTTTGTTTTGTATAAGTTTCATACTTCAGTCGTGGTTATCTTGTATCGGGTTTCGGTCGAAGGGTCAACCTTGGAGTTATCTTAGAACTACTTAGTAAGTTCTACGTAACCTTTCAAATTGATTGGAAGAACTTTGTTAAACGACCTACATAGAGGACTAAGGAGGTCGAATGAAGGATTACGAGTAGGTATAGAAAAGACCAAGAGCTTGTAAGTGAATTACTTTATATAGAGGGCCATGTAGAATTGTTAAATAGTGATAAAAAATATTTGTCTTCGTTTTTTCTTTTTTCGTTTTATCTGACAAATCAAATAAAAACGCTCCAGTGTTGGAAAAAAATTTTCATGAAAAATGTTAAAATTAAATTATTTTTTATTGATACCTAAATCATTGTCATTGTAATCAACTGATGGGCGATCACTCGTGTATAAAGATCTCCTGCCTGTTGCCTAGTGCTGGGGTTAATAAGCGATGTAAGTAGTAGGTATATTATCAAGAATATGGAATGGGAAACTAAGGAAAAACTATCAATTAATTTTTCCAAATGAATAGTTACAGCAGAAAAATATAGAAATTAGTTTTTAATATTAAACGTCTAATGGCAATGATGGAATGTTTAAAAACTTCTTAAATAATAAAAGGTTGTTAGTACAAGAGATTACTCGCTTTAAATTTTTAGCAGACCACTGCAATCTCAAAAAAGATTGGTATGAAAATTTTCGAGGACAATAATACAATTTTCGGGTACCTGTACTATTGTTAATCCTTCCTACACAAAATAGGGAAATGAGAAGGAAAAAGGAATTTGAATAAAGTGAAGCACACAATGGGTAGGCGGCCATATTTTTACAATCTTTTAAAAAAGCCTTTTGTCTGTCCTGACAGGGCATTAAGTACGGCATAAGACAAGTGTTCTCTTCGCCAGGGAACATTATTGTTCGCTTTTATGCTTTTTAGACCTTTTTCTATTATGGTTCTGTCATTTAACGTTTACGCTGGGAAAATGCTTTTGCTGAAAAACTTTTACCCTTCGACCTACTAGCACAACTACAAATATTTATTAAAATTAAAATGAAATCTTAATAGAGATTATCTTATTTTATAATTATTACAGAACTTCAATTAACATCATTTAGGAACATTAGAAATTTTTTGGTCCAAAAATCCACTTTGTTGCCTAGAGTATTAAAATTATAAAATAAAACCAAAAAAAATTAGACTGACTTGGTTCAGCGTATGTATCATGAGCTGCTGGGTTCGGATCCTGGGTCAGGCTGACGACGTATTGAGTATAATTATATTTTTTGAGAAATTCTCAATTCATATCCCAGAGTTGGGGAGTTGTCCCAGATGGTATTACACCCTGTGCTTAGAATTGCACGTGAAGCCGTCGGTAATTATCATAAGACTTTCATTAACATGTGATAGTATTATCATCCTAAGCCGGCAACATGCATTGGACCAGCGTGGTGGCTTTCATTATACCCTCTCTTATGGTAGGATGCTTAGCCCCGTTAGTGAAACAGTCTAAATAAAAATAAATAAAATAAAATAAGCCTTTTATTACTGTTATTTAGTTTTATATATACATAACTTACTACTACTAAATATATTATTTCTATTATTTATTACTAATATAATTTTAAAAAGGAAAGGCATTCTATGCTTTGACTGTATTATTTCGAAACAGCTTGTCTTTCGACAAAGGCCTCCTCTAAGGCTTTCCACTTTCCTCAATCTTTTGCCACTCGTAGCCATTCTGGTCCTGCTGTTTTATTGAAGTCATCTTCCCATCTCTTTATCTGCCTTCCTCTATTTCTTTTACAGCCTCTAGGCTACCATTCTGTGATTATTTTCGTCCATCTTTCTTTCCTTTCCCGCAGCATGTGCCCCGTCCAGCGCCATTTCAGGTGAAACAGTCTAACAATAATGAAATAAAAAGCTTCGACCAACACCTTAAGAAGCTTTCGCTTATTTGTTAGATCAATTGTCGGGTACAGAAGGCAGTAGTCCTTGAAACGGCGCATATTGTGAGAAGGTTCCTCACTGTGGAACCCTAACCACCGGTTGCTTGGGCCCGCAAAGGCCCCGCAAATGGAGGAGGAGATTTTTTTATAAATTTTGAATAGTGTTTTTATATATATTTTTGCATTATATACCTACAACCTTGTTAAAAATTTAAAAAAATATGTAAATAAAGATAAATGAGAGAAAAAAAAATGAAATAAAATTCAACAGCTTTAAATGGAAATAAACTTATTTCAAATCAAAAATGTAACATACCTATTATATTTCGTAAAAGTCAATATGTAGTTACGTAGATACAGCAACAATGCATTATCAAGATTTAGCAGAACTTGCATAGAAATAATAGGAAAACTTGAAATGCATCCTTGATCATAGAAATGCGCACTGGATCTTTTATCGTGTGGCTTCAATATCGGTTTACAATTGGGTATGTTTTCTGCTTTGTACGAGTAGGTACTTGTTCTGCGATCCTTTTGTCATTTTACTTATCGAAACGTTATTGTTTTTACATTGAGTTAATCTACGTTTTATCAGTTTTACATAGTTAGACTTGCAGTGCCCAGCGGTTTTATTATATTGGAATGAAAGTAGCCTATTTATGTGCCAAATTTTATCTATATCAGTTCAGCGGTTGAGCCGTGATTGAGTACTAAATGTGTTAAGACATTGACAACGAAGTCGTTGTATACATTTTGTATGAAGAAATAATTTTTTGTTCAAGACGATATTTCCTTGAATTTTAAGATATTTTAATCATTAGGTACCTATTCTGCTATACGGAAAAAATAAATCGAACTATTTAAAGATTATAAAATTTGGTTTAGTGATTCTTGAGATATAAGTATTGTAACAACCAACGTTGCTTTTTTATATATTTTCGTAGATGTATACAATATTTGTGAATAAAAGGTTGTGATATATTTTACCTAGAAATTGTAGAGTAAGCATTTTTAAGCACGAAACATTTCCCTTGACAATAAAGAATGCGTGGGCATATTAATATTTAGCAACAAAACTGTACAGAGTCTCGTTTTCGGGCCGACGGATGATTTTTTACAACCCGCTGCACGCCGACGCAAAACAAATGGACCGTTTTACCAGACTAATGTGATACTTACACATAGTTGTGTATGTAAGCAGGGACGAGACCTTGAATAACTATTTGCGTTTACGAGACTGGTATGGCCTAGTTCCAACAGCGTAAACTTGGGATATGATTTCGTGGGCGAAGCAACGTGTCTAAGTCTCAGATGATTAAATGTACAAGTAAAATTTAACTAAATTTCGTAGTGAAAAGTAGGATGCCTGGAAGAGATCACTTCTAGTGGTAAAGCCCCTTTTTATTTTAGGATATGTAAAAAAGTTATTATAAATCCTTATTAATATAAAGGCAAAATTTTGTATGGATGGATGGATGGATATTTGTTACTCTTTCATGCGAAAACTACTGAATGGATTTTAATAAAACTTTAAAAAAAAAATTAATTTCGTTGTTGACAAATACTGTTTTGGGTTGAAGAAAATAAGAATTATTCTCTTTCAAAGATATTTAAAATACTATCTGGAAATCGTTGCTCAATAACCCTCAAATTTGACTACATTTGGGTTGAAAAAAATATAAGGTTTATCCTTATTCGAAGATATTTTCAATGGCATCTGCTATGTTGGTGCTTTTTAATCTTTCATGACTCAGAAAGCACCTTAAGTTATTAGTCCCGGGCACCAACGTCTTATCGTTGAGTACTGGTCAGTCATTACCACTGCCCAATAACTTGATTTGGAATATCGTTGCATGGGTTTAGTAATATGGGCTAAGTCTCCTTATATTAGCCTCCCTGTGAGGTTATTAAATTAAACCAAGAGAAGATTTAAATTATGCTATATTGGAGCTAATTATATTGAATTTACAAAAACGATATTGAGGTTAGAATATTCGAGAGTCATCTGTCACAGTTAATTAATTTCGCTGAACCATAAAGAACGGCTACAGATAATATATAACATTACAGGTTGCATTCAAAATTATAGATTACATACTAACACTCCCTTTTATTAGAAATGAAAGATTATTTAAATCCTACTTTGGGCAATTAAAAATATTCCTAGTCTGATAATGAGAAAACTGAACTGAAAAGTAAGAGTGGGTTAGAGTGAATAGACTTAATACTGTAACACAATATTTAAACTCAGACTGGAAGCGAAGCAAAAGGTTTGTTAACTATAAATCATAAAAGTCATCTCTATTTTCCAATCGTTAAAGTACAAAATTGTATTATTCAAATATGAAAAATTCTTAAACAGAACGACGCACGAAAGCTCTTATCCACGCTTGATTCCATTTTTGAAAAATACACCTATGTATATTAGTGGTGGGAAAATAGAGATGAAATTTCCATTGGCAAAAATGAAGACGCCTCGCTTCGATTCGCCTCTGCACCAGTCTGAGTTAGGTCTTTGAGTGGATAAAAATGACAAAATGTAATTCAAGATTAAGAGTGTGTTCGCCACATTAAATATATTTCAAATAATAAATAAAAGTATTGTAGTTGTACGAATATATAGTTTAGTGTTTAAAAAAGTTTAAGTGCTTGAACTCAGTGTCAATCTTTAGTGTCTGGGGTATCATTGAAAAAAAGAAGCAGCCATTAGGCGAAGTTTCTCAAGAAGCATTCAGTATTGTCCTCAAGAAGTTTGCACTTGAGACATGAATTCTAAGAGGGAAGAATATAAATCGAGAACTAACAAGCGAATGCAGATTTTGTATAGTCGTCATAACAATGGACTGTCTCACTTGACTTTTTTGACTAGATGTAGCATGTTTTCTTTTTGTTTTGAACAATTACAAATTAAACTCAAATATATACATTGAACAACTTAAAATATGATTTAATGCTTTTCACAAATTTATATTCAACTAACGATGCCCCGCTGGTTCATCGTCCCTTAGGAATGTCGGGATAAAAGTACACAGATGCACAGGGTGCATCCCAGTAGTACCCCATACCGTAGTTCTATAGAACTGTTCGGATATTTTCCGTGCTGTCAAATTATGTCCCAATAGTTCCATATAGTACTGTAGTATAGTTTTTGCTCTTGGCTTTACTTATACCATATAAGTTATAAACTTTATATTATTTTGATTGATATTTCATTTTGTTTTTAACAAAAAAATGTCCCTTGCGACAAAAGCTAAGTTGTTAAAACCAAGTAGTTGTGTCTAAAAAAATATTCTCTTATTTTAAAAGTTACAGGGGGAGACACATTTTACCACTTTGGAAGTATCTTTCGCGCAAACTATTCAGTTTAGAAAAAAATTATATTAAAAACCTCAATACCATTTTAAAGACGTTTTGTGCAATTTAAGTAAAGCTGTATTCGATATAATATGTTTATAGATACTCTCAAATTTAAGTAGACATTTATTATTGCAATCAAAAGAGATTCCATATTATACTTATAAAAACTATCTATAGATATTTTATATATAACGTACAAACAAGATGTTGATATCGACATTTCATTAATTCTGTCCCATTAGTTCTATATAGAACTAATGGGACACTAAGCACTAATATTATGTATCAACAGTTCTATAGAACTAAAATTAGGGGGTACTACTGGGATTCACCCGATGCACACACAATGCTTTTACAATACTCGTATTTGACGGCCTCCATGGCGGAGTGGATATATGAGACGGAGGTCCTGGGTCTATTATTGATAAAATTTGAGTCAGGTCTGGCTTCTGGGAGAATAAGGCCGTGGTTTTGTCGGTAGGATGGTAACTAACCATCCTACTGACAAAATCGCACCGCCAAGCGATTGATATAGCGCTCCGGTACAAAACCAAAAGGGGTATGGGTTTAACAAGTTAGCTCGCTAACATCTTAGATTGCTCTATCACCTACCATCGCGTGTGATAGCAGTCAAACAGAGCAACACAAGAGCAATACAATAGCAAACTTGTAATGAATAAAAAAATGAGTGTGATTAGTGTTCGTTCCCGTAGGAATTTCTGGATAAAATATGACCTATATTCTGATGTGTAAGCTATATTATTGTGAAGTTTCATCAAAATTTATTCAGAAATTAACGTCCGTCCAGCCATACATATATACAAACTTTTGCCTTTATAATATTAGAATGATACGTAATTTTTCAACAACACATTTAACAGTAAACTGCTAAATGCAACAATTCCCATAGTAGCTTAAACAATGTAAAATAAATTTAAGAGTGTTATCTGTGTATTTGTGTCTGTCTAGCTTATCTGTGGCACCGTAGCTTCTAATCGAACAGACCGATTGTTATGCGATTTGTTTAAATGATCAAGATTCATTGCTATGCAAGACGATAAATTGATCAGAAATACTTATATTTGTCACCGGAAGATAACAAGTTTCGCAAGTTTATATATTTCCTAGGAAATTTATAATCTTTCGTAGGGTTTCGTTAAAACGAGAGATAAAATGTATTTTTTTACGCCGTCGCCGTATGTCGTATCAATTTGCGACGTCTCGTGTTAAAATATAAATTAACGGATATCCATACGTAATATTCTAAACGGTTTGACTAATCATAGAAAAGCTTTAAATTATACGCTTTTTTAAAAATTTGGAAAATAACACACTACTCTCTGATTTGATGATATTAGTAGTGACAATACTTGTGTCCATAGACTTAGGTACAATTGTAGCAACAATTGTGCGTTGTATATCGAGAATTGCGGTTCTAGCTATTCTTCGGTGACATATACAAATTGTTAGGTATTTTAGCTTAATTCACGTTCAAAATTTATATTTTCAACTTGTAATCAAACGGCTTTGAACGAAGTTCGTTAGCAATTACTACCATCAAACATAGTATACGACAATTTATAAGACAGTTAGCTTCTGCCAGTAGTAGAAAGCAAACACGCGGAGTGCAGCACTAATTATGTGCAAACTGACTGAGAGCTCGTATTCGTAACAGACTGACAGTATACATACATAGTTAGCGTGTGATTAAAACTGTAGATTGAGTTTCATGGAATTAAGTTTAAGTTTAAATTATCGTAAGTGATTTTCATTTTAATTAAGCATAGCATTAAGTCGGTGCCAGCCAAGTTCAAGGAACATTTATTTAACGTAGTAAAGCAGTTTGTGGGTTCTAGGTAACGTCCTTAAAGTAGAAACCTTGGCTGGTACCAACTCCTAAATATGCTTAAGTAAATTAAAGCAACTAAATGACACAGTTATTTTTTACTTTTTGGTGCGTTTTGAGTCGGTTATATTTCTTGTTAAAAAATTTTATTTCTTACTTTTTAGTGATTTATCGACACGTAACCTTCTCTACACACATCCATACATACAGCACTAGTAGCCAAAAATCTACCGGCACTTACACAGAAACCGAAATCGCTGCAAGTGTGCCTATAAAATTTGAAGAGTTCCTTCAATTTTGCCAGGATATCATTATCAGATCCTAACATGATGACAATGTGATTATCTTGGAAGTGTGCCCTTTCTAATAAAAAAAGGATTATATAAAATCGGACAATTCTGTAAAAAGTTATAAAAAACCTCCTCCGTTTTGTAAGTAAATTCACTGTTGTTTTACTAACCCCTGCAATATAAGGAGTGCATATTGACGTTTTATGGGCCGATTTTTTATAGCTATTAAAGCTGGCAAACGTGTATGCGGGTCACCTGATGTTTAGTGATTACCGTCGCCATGTACACTTGCAACGCCAGAGGCACTGCTAATGCGTTGCCGACTTTTGACGAATTAAAATTGTTAAAATTGGCAGGAAACACCGCTGCAGGAAGTTGGTTCCAAAGTTTGATGCGATTGTGATGTAATTTTTATGCTAAGATGATCGTTATGGTTCTTAGCTTTAAGCTCATCAACCTAACAGCGTGGTAAGTCAAGGCTCGATATCCTTGTTTTAGCTATAGTGGGCCCATATTAGGGCGATAATAATAATGATAAACGCTTTGTAAATTCAAGATACTGGTATATTTTTATACTTACCCGTATATTGGCAGTTATGAACAAAAATTGTCTATTCTTAAGCGATGCTTTTCAAGCCTCACTGACACAAAAGGTCCCACTTATGATGAGAGTCGTACGATAAAAGAAAGGCGAAGGCTTAACTAAAGTACTGAATTCTTATTATTCTTTCGTTTTTGTGTATATTTTTCTGTATATTTTTTGATACTCAAGTAAACTAATAAATCTAAACTCATTTATTAAACAGCACGTGTGATTTACTCTCATTGCAATTAGTTGTATTAAATATATAGAAAGTAATAGGTAATTTGATTTTAATAGTTGTAATTTATTATTAATGGCACAACAACAATATTGAATAATTGAAATCAATTTGTCAATAAAAGCTCCAAATTACTGGATTCATAAACCGACGGAAAGGACTTTATAGATTCGATTGTTCGTGGTTTTATTGACATAATTAGTATCTTTGTGACAAAAATTTCCATTTTCACGCCCATTCATTCATCATTTTGCGATTAACATCAAAAAGCACCAGCAAAACGCACAAAGACAAAACCATGTCGTGACACTCTATTTCGGAAAGGGCACAGTATACTTAACACCTTATTAAACGGCACTTGAGTTTTTTGCTAACGACATTTTCAGAAAATACTGTAAAATATATTTTAAAGATATTAAAAAATAAATTAAATAAATTGAAATAAATCGATTACAAATTATTCTACGAATTGAAATTATTTTTTGTTAATAAAATCTACAAATTGGGTTCATAAATAAATGTGGACAATTTTATAGTTCGATTGGTAGTGGTTCTTTTTAAATAATTACAATTTCTCATTTTCACGTCTATTTCATGAAACCTTCATTATCATTTTGCGAGTAAACATCAAAAAGCACCAGCAAAACGCGCAAAGGATGCAGTGACAGATTACACTCTATTTGGGAAATGGCAGGGTAAACTTAACACCTTATTCAACGGGTTTTTTTGCTAATGACAGTTACAGGAAATATTGAAAATTATATTTTAAAGCTAATTAAATGAATTGAAATAAATCTTAATTGATTACAGATTATTCTACGAATTGAAATTAATTTATTAATAAAATCTACAAATTGGATTCATAAATGGATGAAGAGAACTTCATACTTCGATTGTTAGTGGTTCTTTTCAAATAATTACAATTCCCATTTTCACGTCCATTCCATGAAAATTTCATTTATCATTTTGCGAGTAACATCAAAAAGCACCAGCAAAACGCGCAAAGGATGCCGTGACAGATTACACTCTATTTCGGAAATGGCACGGTAAACTTAACACCTTATTAAACGGCACGTGGGTTTTTTGCTAATTGCAGTTACATTTCAGCTTAACGACTATGAACGTGGCAACGATAAAAGCAAAAGCTCATTCACACCCACCGTTGTAATTAAAGGTGGTTTTATTATTCGGGCCTTTTAAGTGTTTAGAATGTGAGATGGATTTTATTTGGAACAATTTTGGATGGATTTTTCTTGTTTTGTGAATTCGCCTCGTTATTTTTGGCGATATTCGTTACTTTTTATTATGGACTTTACGAATAATGTGTAATACCGATATTTAAAACACAAATAATATTTGCCATATGTTTTAAAATATGATGAATATGAATCCATGAAATTCATTTTATTTTCATTCATTAATTTTTATGAAAGCAAAGCATTTTCTTTTTTAAATTACTATTAGTAATATACTTGTCACAAAATCTTATGCAGGCTACAATATACTGTTCTCTTGTCTTATGAATATTTTTGAATATATGAAAGAATATTTTATTCTTTGAATATCGTACTGATTAAAGGCCAGAGACGCAAAGAATGAACGCATACAAATAGATTCAAGTACTCTCCATATCAAAAGTCGAGAAATAATGAAGTAACGCCGTTGCTGTAGGGCTGGCAACCATTTTTATAAAACTTACAACAACGATCATACGACCATGGTAATGAACTCAAATTTTGTTTAGAGTTATGCGATCTAGCCTTGAATATTAGAGTTAACCAGGGAAATGATTGTTTTTTGGAATACATTGTTGTTATATTAAGCTCAATTATACTGCTATTATAAAGGCGAACGATTGTGAGTGTGTGAGTGTGTATGTTTGTTACTTTTTCACGCGAAAACTACTGGATGGATTTTGATGAAACTTTACAATAATATAGCTTACATACGAAATTCCCACGGAAATGAGAACTACACGGGCGTTCTAATCATAAATAAACCGGTCATGCGACGTCCGCCTTACGTAAAATATTAATATTAAAATTAGAGTTGCTATTTCAAAAACATGTATTATGAAAGACATTAATAATAACATCAATAGACCTGATATAGTGATAATTGATCGATTAACGCGCCGTGCAATGATTGTTGATATTACTGTTCCACATGATGATAATCTGGTGAAAGCTGAAAAGGAAAAAGTATCAAAATACTTGGACCTTGCTCATGAGATTACCGTCATGTGGAATGTTGATTCAACAATGATTGTTCCTATAGTCGTTTCAGTCAACGGTCTTATAGCGAAAAGCTTTGACCAACATTACAGAAGGCAGTAATTCTTGAACCCGTATTGTGAGGAACCCCCGGGCCCCGCAGCAGGCGGAATGATTTTTTTATAAATTTTTAATAGTGTTTTTATAAGTGTTTTATATAGCATTGTTGAAAATTTAAAAAGAAATGTAAATAAATAAATGATAGAAAAAACATCATTATTAAAACATCTTAAGTTTAAGGAACATTTATTTTACGTAGTAAAGAAGTTTGTGGGTTCTAGGTAACGTCCTTAAAGTAGAAACCTTGGCTGGCACCGACTCCTAGATATGCTTAAGTAAATTAAACCAAGTAAATGACACAATTATTTTTTACTTTTTAGTGCGTTTTGAGTCGGTTCAATTTTTTGTTAAAAATTTTTATTTCTTACTTTTTAGTGATTTATCGCCACGTAACATACTCGTACTATACTGTCATAGTATATTATACGACACAAAAACGAGACAAAAACTGAAATCGCTGTAAGCCTCCAAAATTCGAAGAGTTCCTTTAATTTCCCTAGGATATCATCATCAGATCCTAACATGGTGACAATGGGACCATTTTGGAAGTATGCCCTTTCTAATAAAAAAAGAATTATCAAAATCGGACAACTCTGTAAAAAGTTATGCGTGGTCATACATATAAAAAAAAATATACGTGTCGAATTGAGAACCTCCTCCGTTTTTTTTCGTCGGTTAAAAAACATGTATTAGGAAAGAAATTAATAATAACATCATTGTTAAAACATCCAGATAGAGGTAACCACGGCAATTTTAATTTGTATTCAGATGGCGCAACAGAAAACTGTAACGGCATTCGAGTCTAGAGATGCTGTCAAAACGTTAATAGATGGTTCACAAGAAAAATATCAAATTTCAGTCTCGAACAGTTTTTGGTAACCCTAGTCAACACGTCGACGATCTCACGACGTTGTCCCCTCGAGAATGGGAATTGTGGAAACGGAGAATAATCTAGTTCTTTCAATTTCCTTTGTAAGGACACCCGCGATATCTTTTGTGTTAGACAATTATCTTTTGCGGAGCGGAAAAACGTATTTAAAGATGACAAAGACGCGATGTACCGTCTGTCCGTAATTAGGTGTGTTGAGATCTGTTACTTACAGTTAGGTATTAAAGACAATAGATTAGTAACTTCAGGTGAGTGGAAGAATGAGATTTTCTTTTCTCAGTATCAAACTGACAATGCAAACTGTGATGATTATTGTTATTACTTAGTGTCAGTCAACAGATCAATCAGTAATTAGTAGAACACGTATTTTTAAAATCTGTTACGTCTACCATAACTGTCAGGAAGTATTTTAAGGTTTCGCTATATAGCGGACGGGACGGGATGGCATTGTAAGTATTGCGCGTCATCAAACGTTTTCGTTTTGAAGAGAGTATTTGATAATATGACGCGTGACAGAAGTGAATGGAAGAGAATGACATGTTGTTCCGATCCCACTTGAGTAGAAAAAGATCAAGATGCTAATAATGACATGTCACCGTCCCGTCTCGTCCGCTGTGTGGAGCAACTGTACTTATGTTTGAAATGATTAAATAGCAAACTGTTATTAATATCCAATAGCAGGAACAAGATCGAAAGATATATTACCAGGAAAATTAACACCAAACTGGATGAAACTTCGCAAAGTAGGCAATACATACTCGTATGCAAAAAACATGTCCTGCATTGCGCTATCTCGTAACCGTTACCTTAAATTAATTCAGGACATTTTAAATAATGGCCAGGTCAAGAGTACCCTAAACCGACGAACTTGTATGAAAGGATGAATGAGAGTGGAAGAAGCTAAGGAAGTATGCAAGGACCGTGGCAAATGGAGGGATGTGGTCTCTGCCTACCCCCACGGGAATAAGGCGTGATGTAATCTATGTATGTATGTTACCTTAAGTCTGCATGTAATTAATAAATAATAATAAATTTTTATTTCACAAAATTACACAAACAACAACAACAAAATCAAGAAATCTTAAAATAGTATAAGGCATTGTGTAAACGAAAACATGAGTTCGATAATACTGCATTAGTGGAACACTGTGTTGCAGTTATTATCGCCCGTCTCTGGCGCTAGAACCATACACGAATTTTTAATACTATTTGTTTTTGTTTCCTTTCTTAAATTAGTTTTGTACATTAAATTATAATTGACACATAAATATATTATATTTGAATAAAAAATACCTAAAATTAAAATTAGATAAAAATAGATTACAATAGAATTTCACAGTTTATTATTACAATAAGAATAATCAATATTGGTAAATTAGAAAAAAAAAATCATAAATGATAAAATATATTGTGTGTGTGTGACATGTGTATGTGTTGATTGTATTTTATGTGTAGTGTGTGAGAGATGTATATTTACATAAGAAGATTTTCAGTCTCATCATATGTAAGTGGACTGAGCCAATCCGTTACCACTTTCTTACATTTTCTTGATGTGAGCGGGTAGATGAAAATATTTTTGTTGATATTATTATATAGTGTAGAACTAAGGAAGTACGAGTGACGGCCAGCCAAGGCGGTTCTATGTGGCTCAACTTGACAAACTTTGTCAATTCGGCGTTTATTTTTTAATAGATCAGGATCATAGGCAATACTAGCATGCTTACGGAGAGTTGTAGACAGGATAAATAGTTTACGCACTGTTAGGACCTTGCATAGGCTATACAATTCCACTGTGGGAAAATGAATAGGCTTTGACATCATGACCTTCAAAACAGATCTCTGAGCTCTTTCAAGCCGAAGCATCAGCGTTTTACCAGCACCTCCCCAGACCGTGATACAATAAGAGATTACAGATTGCACGAAAGCAAAGTATATTATTTTTAGGGTCTCAAGGCTAGCTGACGCTCTGAGATTTCTAAAGACATATAGAACTTTTCTAACTCTAGAGATAACTGTCTGTATATGTTCTTTCCAAGTAAGACACTCATCTATAATGACACCGAGATATTTTATACTTTGCGTTCGGTTAATTCTGCTGCAGTCACAGCTAATGCCAGGTCGGAAAGAGCATCGGTGTGCGTAAATAGAGAAAGAAGCAGGGGGCAAGGCACTCCTTGAACCAAATGTCACAAATTTTGTCTTCTCTAGATTGATCGTTAGTAGATTACAAGACAACCAATCTACAACATTGGCCAAAGCTGATTCGGAATTCATACGTGCTTCGTCCCATGTATTTCCATGAACAATTAGAGCTGTGTCATCTGCATATGTTATTATTTTGCAATTAGGTAAGGTGAACTGACAGAGGTCATTAATATAGACTAAGAATAGGGTAGGTCCAAGAACACTACCTTGTGGAACTCCGAAGGTCAGTGTTTTTTCGTTACTTGTAATCTTATTAATGGTGACACATTGCGTTCTATCGGTAAGATAGCTCTTAAATAACGATAACGCTAAACCCCTTACTCCTAGCCCTTCTAATTTATTCAAAAGTTTGGGAATAGAGACTGTGTCAAATGCCTTCGAGAGGTCCAAGAAAATTCCAATAGTCTTTTTCTTTTTGTCCAAATTCTTAATGGTGGTATCTATTAAACTCGTGACTGCGTCTTCGGTTGAACTTCCAGATCTAAATCCATATTGATTAGTAGCTAGTAGCTTGTTTTTATTTAAAAATGATAGAAGTCTACGGTTTAAAAGTTTTTCTAAAATTTTTGACAGAGTGCTAAGCACAGAAATAGGTCTATAATTGTCAATACAGTTTTTGGGACCCTTCTTGAAAATGGGATGTACAATGGCTTTTTTGAAAACCGAAGGGAAAACACCAGTAGTAAGGCAAAGATTGCATACGTGGGTTATAATCGGTAAAAGAATGTGCCTTGCAGTCTTCAATACAGATGCTGATATACCGTCCCATCCCACAGCACTGTTACTCCTAAGTCCAAGGATGAGCAGATCGATCTCTGTCGTGTCAGCACAGTCAAGGAAAATAGAATTCGGGACAACTGTGGTTTTATTTGGTAAATTATGACATTTATGGCACACATGTGAATCATGTTTGGAGGCAAATTTACTACCTATGTTAACGAAGAAGTCGTTAACGATATCAGCCGATGATAAAGGATCACTCGAAAGCCTTAACAGGTCATCAGAATCTTTTGACTTTTGGTTTTGAAAATTTGCAAACAGCTTAATTAGATCCCATGTTTTCTTTGAGTTTTTTTGAGCCCTTCGAAACTCATCTCGTTCATAATCAATTTTGATTTTTTTGATTAGGTTGTTACAAAAGTTTTTGTAACGTAGATAGATTATTTTGCTGTCCGAATTAGTTGGATTATTCCTCATTTTTTTATAAAGTTTGTCACGATTACGCATACATCTAAGTAACCCGGGAGTAATCCAAGGTTTGATAATTCTTCTTCTACTAGGTACAGAAACAACACGTTGGTGAGCTTTAATCACTGATGATAGTATAGATACCAGATTCACAGCAGCATTTTCTGCATCGGAGGATTTTAGGACGACAGAAAAATCAGTATTTTTAAGTTCACGGATAACGGCAGCTTCGTCAATACGCGTTATAGTGTGAGCTGCTTTTCTAATAGTTTCAAGTTCAATATTACAGCATAATATAACTGGAGAATGATCTGTGATAATGGAATCTAGAACAATTGTAGTAGCTTTACGGTTACTTTTTAGTATGACATGGTCAAGACAATTGTTGTTTCTAGTGGGGAAAAGGTGAGCAGGTAACATACCATGACTAGCAACAAGGTTTAGATAATCATCAGTCTGTTTATCATTTGGATTTAAAATGTTGATGTTTATATCGCCAATTATAGCAATGGTTTTTAAATTGGACAGTGAATTTAAGACCGTGTCGAGGCTGTTTATAAAAGGAGTTGTATTAGTGAAAGAAGGCGAACGGTATAGTGCAATAATCGCAAGTTGACTCGGAAATTGGAGAACCAAGCAATTGCCGTCAGTAAATTCAGGTTCAGTGAACGCACATTTTAGACGGTCTCGCACATATGCAACGACTCCATCATTTTGATTACCATGTCTAGATTTAAAGGAATAATACCCAGTTAGTGAGGGTATATCCGGCATTTTGCTTAGCCAGCATTCAGATAGAATTAATATATCTATATTAAATTCCAAGCGTTTAAGTAAAATTAAGAGATTGTTAAAATTACAGTTAATACTTCTTATATTGACGTGAAGAACTTTTAGGCCGATAATATTTTTTAGATATTGCTCACACAATTCAGGAGAATAGACAAACGATTCGGACACTGATATTTTTTCTATTTCGTCATTAATTGTAGAGGCGTCATCCATTGTTTAATGTTATGTATTTAACCTCAATGTATACAACGATTTGACTGTTTGAGGAATCTACTGAATCTACCCACCATAATTCATGTATTAAATGATGAGTTGAAGTAAAGAATATTACAGCTGATGTTATAATGAAATGTAAGACGATTGAGACTAATTGGCGCGTTAGGAGAATGTAAGTGTAATAAAGTGTGTGATATTGGAAAAGTAAGTGTAATAGATGTGTAATTATGTAATAAGAATAGAATTTGCAAAAGATGCTAACACGATTAAAGTTTGACAATAAAAATAGAGCTAATATCATAATTAATAAATATCTTTGTAGAAAGAGTCCAAGATTGTCATTTTTGTAGCTTAAGATTGGCCAAATCAGATTCACACTTAATGAGGTTAACTGGGGCTCCCTCTTTTCTTCGCAAGTATATTTTTCCGTTTGATGTCCAACAGTAGGTATATTGATTTGTGCGAGCATATTCCTTGGCGAGAAAAAACAGCTTTTTTGTTTTCGTAGATAGACTTTCTGAAATGAAAATGCACTTGGTAGGTCCTGTCAGCCTTAGTTTTTCAGTAGTGAGTGGGTTATTTTCCTTGTTTGATTTCCTGTACATACGGATGACTCTCTCCTTAGTGAGTACGCTGTTAAAATCCACAAGCACAGTCTTATATGCTGGATCTCGTGAGCTGAAACGAAAGACATCTTTGACGTCATTTGGCTGTATATTCACGTTTAAAATTTTGCCAGTCGCTATGATGGTGTTCAGCAGGCTGTCTTTGGTTTCACAAGTATTAATTGGTACTCGTTTGTAGGCCGTCCACTGACGACTTCTGTCACAAATATCTCTTCCACTAAAAGCTTTAACAGCTATATCTATTTATTAAGTTAATAAAGTAAGTTAGACGAATTATTAGGTAGGTAGGTATATTTACAATTATATTTGAAATAATAATAATAATAGAGATACCTACATGTAAAAAAGGATAACATGCAAAGGTAGCCTTATTGCTTGAAGTAATCTCTTACAGGCAACCTATTTGATAGAACATGACTGTGTAACGTAAGCGGGATTAAATAATCATTCTAATATATAAAATTTCCCTGTCACAATGTTAGTTAGCGTACTCCTCCGAAACGGCTTTACCGATTTTTACCAAATTTTGTATGCGTTTTCAGCAGGTCTGAGAATCGGCTTCTATCTAATTTTCATCTAAATTTTTTTTTAATTTTTAATGCAAAACAACGTTTGCCGGGTCAGCTAGTTATATTTTAAACTTTAATGTTCTCATGTACTCATAGAAATTGCAAACTTTGCTATAGTTTGCAATTTCTATGAGTACTAAGTAGTTTAAATACGATTATGAGAAGTGCCTTTTAATTTCTCCAATAGTTTTCCAAAGTACACTGTAACTTTGAAATAGAATTTTTAATCAACTCCCGGGGACATTTAAATTTAAAATGGTCCTTGGTTTGTGGAGTACGCAAAATGAGCTCCGTTACAATAGTCTCGTTTGATTGGATATTCTCTCCCACTGTAAGAATATTTTAGGGAAATTTACGCGGTATTATCTTAGAGATTCTGATTATGGATGTATTAAATTATAACGATCCTATTCAGACTTACCACGAAATAATTAATATTCTCTTCAGATTTGATTCGAAAAACGAAAAGTTTAATATATAATACTTGCTCACATTTTATTGGCATAAACATAACTAGAAAATCGGAACATAGCTATATAACAATAGATAGAAATCACTAGTGTCGCTGCGACACTATGTCTTTATATGGAATCTATACGGGTTCTATATATTTATATGGAAACGGCGTGTCACTCCACACAAATATTACATCATAGAATAAAATTATTATAATAAAAACAAAAACCCGACTGCTTAGAAGTTATGAACTGAAAAGAGAAAAACAAGAATCACTATATCTGTATAAAATTCTAAATACTTTATGGTGCTGCAAACAGGGACAAAATACTTTAACCTGCGGGGAAAGAAAGATCTACCAAAACTACGTTTGTCCCCGCCTTTCAATTGGTACCCATATTGCTAAGATAAAAGAAAAAATACACACATCCCCCTTTTTTCCCCCATTTACAGGCGCCATTTTGAAAATTTATATAGCCTATATCACTATTGCCATTTTGACAAATTCAATGACACCTCACATGTCAAAATCAGTTCAGCCGTTTAGGCTGTAGCGCGTGCCGAAGAAATGGACATACATACGCTCGAAAAACATAACCCTCTTTCTGACGCAGTCGGGTAAAAACATACAAACCTGTTGTGTTGGGCTACAACCTCGTATCCTAACCGGTGGAGACCGGAAACAAACCACTGCCCAAATGATTAATAATAATATCCATCACTTACTAGTCCCTACTACCGTATGAAACCATAATTATGATACGTGGACATGGTGTTCTTGTTTGTTTTTCTTTTATTATGTTTTCATTTTTATTCAGCCGTCATATCGTGCGATCGTTATTCACAACTAAATGCTTTTTATCACTACTTTGCAGATTTTTTTTTTATCGACTACAAGTTGTCCCTAGACTGCTATCACACCTGATGTTAAGTGATGATGCAGTCTAAGATGGAAGCGGGCTGACTTGTTAGGGGTGAGACGAAAATCCACACCCGTTTCGGTTTCTACACGACATCGTACCGGAACGCTGAATCGCTTGGCGATACGTCTTTGTCGGTAGGGTGGTAACTAGCCACGGCGAAAGCCTCCCACCAGCCAGACCGAGACAAATTAAGAAAAATCTTATCTGCCCCGCCGGGAATCGAACCCAGGACCTCCGTCTTATAAATCCACCGCGCATACCACTGCGCCACGGAGGTCGTCAAAGGTGCTGATAACAAAGAGCGGTACCAACAAATCCTTCAGTTTATAAAGTAGTATTCTTACTTTACTTTTTAGACTGGTGGACTAGGCACAAATAATTTATCAGGTTATCGTAATTTTTTAAAATAATGAAAATTAAGCTCCTTATAAAATTATTCCAAAATCTTCTATTCGTATGGAAAAGCCAAATTAATCCTAAGGCATTGGCACACTTTGTCTTGGAAAGGTTGAAAGCTTTCTCTTATAATGAGCGGATTTTAGGAATTAAGCCCATTTTCTTCTCTGAAGTTTGCACAATTATAATAACTGTACCTAATGTGGGCGTCGCCCTTCATTACATAAAAATTATTTAAACAATTAGTACCTACCATTTTAATGGATTAAATTAAATACAAGACGAGATTTAATTTAATTTTTTTCCTAAGGATGCAGGATGTAACTAACAAATCCAGTATATAATAAGAATCCCAGAATAATTAAAAAATATTCGAAATATTCCCACAAACTGTGAGCAATTTTTATCACTGACGTAAAAAAAGGAGCCTTAGAGGAGTTTAGCCTGTTTGTCTGTATGTCTGTTAATGGCACGATAATTTTAGATGGACCAATTTTATTGCGTTTTTTTATATTTAAAAGCTGACGTGATCCAGCTAGTTTCTAATTACAATCCGATAAACCAATCCGTACTTATCGCGGTTTTTATGATGAAAAGGACTTCTGACATAAATGTCATTATATTTGCTAAAATGTCTGTCTGATAGAAATTTTTCTTATTTTTTCTTTTTTGTCAGAAGCTACAAGAGACAGAAAATTTAAAAATTTTATAGAAAACTAAAGATTTGAATTTATGAAATTTTATTGGAACGAAGTTCCTTATCGCGCGTTGTGAAAGGGGGCTAGACGGAAAAAATTCGTACGAAAAGTTGTCACGACACTTTTTGATCAAAGGATCTTGCCGCCGCCTTTGATGTGTGTGCGCGTGAGCGGCGGGGGGCGCCCGCGCTGTATGCTGTCTCGCGCTCTCGTGGCGCCCTCTGGTGTTTCGGTGTACAACAACAAACTAATCGAAAAATTGAGCCTACTGATTAAGTTTATATAACATTATATTTGTTAATAATAAAAAAAATATTATTATTACTTAAAAAAAATAAAATTTTATTACAATTCCTTCACTAATTAATCGAAAGGAACTTCGTTCCATCCGGGTGTCCCTTGACACCTCTCAACTTTTTTTTTTTAAGTGAAAGTTTGCGCAGCTATATTGGCCTTGACTACCCTGCCGAGCGTCTTTCACTTTACCCTTACCTCGCGTAAGGCAGTAATGCGACATACGATAGATGGACAAAAAAGTTCGAGGCGATGGAAACTAGTTTCATTAACAATCAAGCTAATTTAAAAAGTAAAATATATAAAGTTAAACTTACGTGTACATGACTTCGGCTCGTCACTCTTGTCACCACAATCGTCTTCACCGTTACAGTACTTATCCAGAGATATACACTGTCCCGTATCACAGAGGAGTTCACTCAACCTACAAGGACTGTCTAAGCTTTGCGCTTTCACTTTTTTTACCGGCATCACTACACTTATATCCGTGTCTAGATTGTCCTCATTAAAATCTTCGATCAAGTCCTGAGGAGTGCAAAGTTTTAATGATAACAACACTATCATAAACAATATAGTTCTGTTGTTTGATATATCGTAATAGCCCTTTAGGAAACACATTTTTAGTTCGAATGGGCCGTGGGTTTTTGTCACAACATGATGTGTGCAACGGTTATCTCCACTTGATACCTGAAACAATACAATAATAATAATTAATAACAAAAACTAACACTTAAAATACCAACTATGTAACTTTAAAAAGTTAATAATGTTAGAATGATTTTTATTTGCAGTTTTCGATTTTATAAAAGAATGTGATAGAAGAATGGTTATTCGCAATTATAAGAATTGCGATTTTCGAAATTTCGAATAAGAACAGGTGAAAACTGAAGATGCACCGAGTTATGAGTGAAATGTGAATTGATCGCATGGAATCGGTCGCACGTAACTAATCTTATCCAAGGTTTATATGCAATTAGTCGACTGACTGTAAGGTTGAAATAGCTTAACTATGTTTAAGTCTTCATACAGTCAAGAGCATCTGCCCGTTTTAACCGCTTGACTCTGAGTCCGAACTAACGTCATTTCCAAGTATTGATATATTTCAGCAAACTAGAGCGCTTTGGTAAACATAATATTCTATACTGGGCTAGCTATAGCTAAATTATTTATTAATCATCAAGAACTAAATAACGTCTGTTTTTATACAAAACTCAAAGTTTTATTAGTCTTAATAAAAACACGGTTACAGTCATGGGGCTTCTGTAGTAATTAATATTGTACCTACACCTTGGATGACAAATTATAACGACGTCGGTGACTCGACCCAAAAACAATTAAACATAATTAATCCATATTAATCTCACAACAACTGAGGCACGGTAAAGCTGGGTCGTTTAAAATTAACTTTTCCATTAAGCCTATTGCACCGCCGCCGCAGGGATATGTCCCTGCTGAGTCTACGTGGAGTAATATTATACCTACACACAAACATATAAGCGAAATGAAACCTCTGTAGCGTACAGCTAGTTTTTTATAAGTGTGAAATTGGTGATGTACTTGAAATGTTTTTTTTTACAAAAAGCTTTTCTTTCTATTCTAATATTTTAACCTAAGCCTCCCTAGTAGGAATTAATGCGAATAAAACAAGAAATATTTTGGAGATCGGAAAATCGAAAGATTTATGTGAATTAAGTAACTAGGAGATATTTACTAGAAAGTGATTTTTAAAAATGTTGTTACAACTTGTTTTAAGTAGGTTTTAAGCGCCTTTATAAGACGTATTGTTTACTTTTTAACCATATAGGTCAACATATAAGAAAAATTAAAGATATAAGTGTATTTTTGTATGTAAAATGTTAAAAAATGTGTATTATTTGTTTTTAGATTTATCACTATATACGAGTAAGTATGTTGTAGTCTAAGAATTATAATGGATCACGCTTGCCTACCAAATACTTACTCGAATAGGAGTACATTAGCATTACGGTCCAAAATCTACTATATTCTTTCATACGAAATCTCAAAATTATTTCAGCGTAAAATGTTCGCACTTTCTAAAGATTGAACCTTAAATTAAACCTGAACAAAGGATCTTCAAAATTATCTAGTGGTAGAAGAAAATTTTGTCGGTTCATTGACTCGTACGTAATTTCAGACGTTTATGGTTACGACCTTGAATGAGATGATACCTAACTGAAATTTTGATAGACGGATGAAATACTTTATTAACGTATACATATTTTATCATAATAACCATGTATCTTTATAGAAATAGGCCTTTTGCTACACCATTATCATTTTTATTGTCTGAAGATTCACAGTGAAGTTTTTTATAATGCCTTCCAAACACTACGGTCTTCAGCTGCGTTATGCATTCATATATCTATACATCGTCGATCTCATGGTGGGGTTGATATTTAAGCACTTCGGGACCCAACATCCATCCATTCAGCGATTGCGGGTCATCTGCGGATCTCTTCGTCTCAGATTAAGTCAGGCAGTGACTCTTCGAGCATAGCTCAATCAATCGTCGTCTCTAAGAAATGTTATATTTAGCGGCTAAGTGGAAACAAAACTTTGCCGCGTTCTTACATAAGTAGCTATGTTCACTTAACTGCAAGGTGTTTTTTGAAGCAATAATGTCGCTTATGTTAGCTTATGTGGCTTCTTTCATGGGGTTCTGGGTTCGAGTCCTCACGGAATAATTCTGTGATTGTTATTCTTCTATGAAATTTTCAGTATATTCGAAGCCCGCATTGAAAAGGTGATGTTACATTGCCCCTTCTTCGGAGAGCACATTAAGCCGAAGGTCCTGGTCACTATCATCATCATCTGATAGTGATCGTTAATAAATGAAACAAGATCACTCTAAACCTGCCAACACGCATTGGAGTAGCGAGGTGGGTCTACGCTCCATATTACCTCTCCTACAAGGTCCCTCCTTGGCCTAGCCCTGTAGTGGGCCGTTAATAGTAAAATCTAGTAAAATAATAATATCTTTATTGGCAAGTTACTTACATGTAAAATACAATTATAGTAGCAGTGACTTCCACACTAGGATTCCCTGTGTCGTGGGACTCACTTCCTTCCTTATTGGTACAGGATAATTATATTACTTAATTAAACGAGGTTTTACAATTATTAGGAAAATAATAAAAAACAATTAAGACACAAGAAGAAATGTACTACATTGAAAAGGGTAACCTATATAGGGTACCTAGTTAGCATTACTTTATAGGATGATAATGATGATGTTGATGTCGCAGGAATAATCAACAACAATGAAATAACCTGCCTGATAAAAACTGTCTCTTGTAACAAAGGAACGCTTCACGAGGTGTGCAAGGGGCATGCACTGGCCTACGTCCGTCAACCTGTAGCATAGGTGTTAAGCCCCATGCTTGTAATATCACCGGCTACCATACACTTCAGACCGGAACCTGTGTTACAGTTTGAATCATAGCTGCCTGTGACATTGCAGTCACGTGAGACTTAACACTTATGTCTCAGCTTGATATGCACCAGGCAGTATAACGGATATATTCCAAGTGAGTTTACGCTGCGAGGTAATTTTCTATTTGTGGTAGTTATTTTCCATTTAATATCTCCATCTTACTTGATACATTTTTTTTTGCAACCACACCTAACGGGAATAGAATGATAACCCACACCCCGCTCGCTTTCAGTATGACAGTGTACCGGAACGCTAAATTGCTTGGCTGTACGTCTTCGATAACTAGCTGTGGCCAAAGCCTCTCACCAACCAGACCAGGACCAATTAAGATAATCTCAATCGGCCCCGCCGGGAATCGAACCCAGGACCTCCGTCTTATAAGTCCACTGCGCATATCACTGCGCCACGGCCCGTCGAAAAAATTGAATTTGCAATGGCTTGAATGATGCATATGAGTTTATATATGAGTTGTTGTCGTAATTCCTATGAGTTGTTGCCGTGAAATTGTTCACCTTTTATTTAGACGATGATGAAAAAAATATATAAATATTATCGGACAATTACACACATCGCTATATAGCCCCAAAGTAAGTACTTGTAAGTAGCTTGTGTTATGGGTGCTATGATAACTGATGAATATTTTTATATATATTATACATAAATACTTGTAATATATAGATAAACACCCAGACACTGGAAAACATCCATGTCTCACAATTTAGCCACTTTAGAATTTATAAATCCCCGAAATTATCTAGCTATAAATTGAACTAAAACCTCACAAGAATAAATATGCCATTTGAATTCGCCAAACAAACAAAAAGTAACAAATATCTTTGTATTGTATGACATAGCTCAGTAGGTACATTTCTCAATACAACGCAGCAATCAACTTTATGACAAACATAAATCAACCTACAAAACAACCTACGTATATTAAATTTCTTTATCCACACACTATCAACTAGTTACAGGTGTGCAGTATTATTTATGGTCACCACATGTCGCCAAGGGCTGAATGGATTGCCCCATGTCAGAGCTCTTACGGGGTCGATTATGCCACCCCTTAGCTGTTAATGTTTGTGTAAACATTACAGGGTTAGATTTGTTCTTGTGATATAACTAGCTCGATATATGTAGGCAATATTGTTATGTTCCGTTCTGTTTGTTATACGTGTAACTTCAATAATTCGTAGTTAGTGCTGGTAAGCTTTTAAAACGTATTTAAATTTAGATTTCAGATTTGGTTATATGTTGTTCAATATAACGAGCTAGATAAATACTCTATCAAGCCGTCAATTTGATGTTAGGGAGAGAGAATCATCATCATCATCATCATTATTATCAGCCTATTAACGGCCCACTACACGGTCAGGCCTCCCTTCTTATAGGAGAGGGGATATGGAGCGTACACCCACCACGCTGCTCCAATGCGGGTTGGCGGGCTTAGGTTGATAATGTTTCATTTATTGACGATCACTATCAGATGTTGATGACAGTGACCGGGACCGACGGCTTAACGTGCTCTCCGAGGCACAGGGGTGTAACACCACCAACTTCCAGACTCCGGGCTTGGAATGTACTGAACATTTCATAGAAGAATGAAAAAGCTCAGAATTATTCCGTGACCCGACCCAGGAATCGAACCCAGGACCTCGTGATTGAAGCCACATAGGCTAACCACTAGACCAACGAGGCAGTCGAAGAGAGAGAATACGTGCCTAAAAAAAATTAACTTCCTAGGTAGAATCCTGACAGAGATATGTGGACAAGAATTTGCTTCAATCTTCAAGGTGTCAAGACTTTTTGTTTAACTATGTTAATATGGATTTTTTGTTAATATAAAATTTTTATTTTATATTCAGAATTATATTAATAAGATCGATATGTATCGAAATGAAAATTAGTTTATAAACGGAAAATAATGGCACAAAAAGAATGCAGTTTTAGTATGTTATGGCAAAGTGTATTCATAATAGCGTTTACATTAATGATGCCAATAATAGAGTTCTTTTTGTTACGATATTTAATTCGATTGAAATCGAAACAGAAAAGTTATGTTACATCAAGTACATACATAAGTACAATAGAAAAACCATTCATGCATCGCAATAGTCCGGAAAACCTATCGAGTTACCCATTCAGAACGCAAACGTCAAACTATCCCGACGGTTTTACATTTCAACGTATTATCTGCGTCGCTTTTATGATAGAATTGCAAATTTAAACCCTTTGTAAGCACTTTGCATTTCGAAACACAAATTCGCTTTTACGGTAATTTGCATGTTGCTGTGTCACAGTTGTGGTGACTTCCGAAATGCGCGCAAATTGTACACATTGCGGTCGCTATTAATATTATATTGCACAAACACTGTCACTCAGGAGTTCTTTTTGTTTTATAAGTGAAGACGGGGTCTCTTTGTAAATACGTTTTGATGTTTGCAAGTTTTCGTAGTCTCGTTCGGGTATCGTCTTTTTGTTCTTCTTCTAGGTTTTTCCGCAATTTACCATGAGAATGACCGTTGTCTGAATATAACAAAATGTGGTAATTATTAATGTTATATTATGTAAATATCGTCTTTTTGTAGTTTTTTGTTTTATACCGGAAATAAGATACGACTACTTTGTAGTTTTAGTTTCATGTAAATTCTTTCTAGAGTGGCTCCTATATGTGAGAATATAATCGTGTTTTTTTTTTAATTCACCATAATCGTACACATTGTGGTAGCTATTAATGTATTGTTTAGACACCGTCACTACGACTCGTTTTATGCTGAAGTTACGACACGGTTACCTTGTAATTTCAGTTTGATGTTTAGTTTCTTTTAGTTTTGTATGCATAGGTATCTATATAACTTGCTTATAACAGCTGTTAAAAATGTGAACTTTGTATTGGTTTTAATATTTGAACTTAATATTTTCTATGGGTTACTGCAGCCGCTAAGTTTCTCATACCTTTGGACTTAAGAGTTCGTCTCCTGGGTAGTACTAAGATTTGGGATTTTTCCCTTCCGAGAAATTCTCACCAGGAATTGGGTCGGACAATCCACTTTTTTATTGATCCACGTTTCTCAACAGAAACTTGTTGTGTTTGATCCCCAAATTCACCCCTTTCATAGGAAAGCAGAGTTCTTTGTTTTCTATAGCCTTAGCTGAAATAGAATATGTCAAAGAGCAACTGCCAGCTTCATAATCATACTTCATTGTTAAAAAAACAATATGTCGTATTGAGGCTTTAAATTGAGATTGAACCCAAAAGTAACAATTTATCTCCCGATTTACTTTTTACCAAACTGGGCATTCGACTTTAAAGAGATAAATTGTTGGACAGTGGTAAATTGATGATTAAATAATTAGCGATAATGATCGAAGCGAAATTACCACGTAGCATCTGTCCACAATAAAAACGTACTATTATTAATGTATATCTGGGAAAAAATGTCACCATTTGAATTCTATTTATCTTGTTGGAAAGACAAATCGACTTTCCATTAAAATTCGGGGCCATTAGAGTGAAAAATCTTGCTGTATACTTTATATTGATGGAACAAAACTGTATAATAAATTATTACTTGCAATTTCACAAGCTTCGAAGTTAATAATTCACTTAAAATTTATTCCCAACATAATATTCAAGATAACGACCATCTTGTATATTAACAAAACATGATTTTACAAATATCTTTCCGTTTGTACGAGGTTTGAGGCGAATATCTTAGCATACCATGGTTCCACCGTGCTCGTGCCGGGTCTATCATGTGTCAGAGAGAAAACTGAGTCCGAGACTTGTAGCACGGTTGTAAGGTTTAAAAGAGCTCTTTTGTGACGGTTCAACACTCACCTCCCCTGTCCTGTTATTCTTCCTGCCGAGACAAATTTGTAACTTCCAATTAAAGCAGCCTTACATACCCGTTCCAATATATAATTTAATGCGATTCTAGTCAGTCGAAAGTTAACACTTTCGACTGACTAGCTAGACTAGACTGAAGCAGTTCTTTGCTGGTATACATCTCGGTCCCACTTCTATTGCATATAAACTAACGACAAGTTACGTTTACGTTACGTTACGTTTAGTTCATTTATTAGTTTATAGTTAGTCTGGTCGATAATATCTTGAATAACATGGAAATTATTGATTAAACTCAGAAATAAAATTAAAATAGATTATTTAAAATCAGAAATAGAATAAGAATAATATTATCATACAAATATTATTCATTTTCAATTATTTTATTAATTATTACTGTTTCTTTTGTTTATTGAAATAAAGATTTTCTATTCACCGCTATCTATTAGACAAACAACAGATGTTGTTATAATAAATTATAAGAGTTATTAAAACAAATAAATAAAGCATTGTTATAAAACATTACTCAGCCCTATATATCATTTACAACTACAGAACAAAAGGGAACAAATAACAACGGAGTGTAGTTTTAAATTATGAAAAACAATACACTTCTAGGCGCAACGCCGTCGGGTAATATCCTTTGTAACATTCCGTGTACAATGAAATTGCAGGCGTTGTTCCATATTATAATAATACCGTACAGTATAAAATGAAATCCCCATACATATAGTGCTTATGTGGGCTCTGCAGCATCCGGTTTGTTCACAGGGAACATTCCACATTTTTATTGCAACATTGTTTATTAAAACTAACATATGCTCACTCCTTCGTTGTTATAATATTTGACGACCTCCCTGGCGCAGTTGGCAGCAGTTTATTCAAAGGTCCTGGGTTTGATTCCCACTCGGGTAATTTAGAACTTTAATTGATCAACCCTAATATTCAGCTACGAGTATATTCAAAGTAAACTAACTTAGATATTAGTTCCTAAGTTAAGGATTGTTTGGATAACAAGCTATAGATCTTTTAACGATGTTTTTATAGCTTTACTTTTAAACCTCGAATCTATCTCTACCTCTCTTTGTGTAACACCACACTAGAGACATAAAGAGATAGAGATAAATTCAAAACACACAACGATTTATAAATATTTGGTTTCTGAATTACGCTGCTTTTACTGTTAGACTTTACTCCATATGCAAGTTAGATAAAATTAAAGTATCAAAAAAGAATTATCAAAATCGGACAACTGTGTAAAAAATTATGCGTAGTCATACATAAAAAAAGAAATATACGTGTCGAATTGAGAACCTCGTCCGTTTTTTTTCGTCGATAAAAAAACGGTTGCGTGGTATTTTTTCGGTTTAAAGACATTTATTTCTCCAAAGAACGTACAGTTCACTTAAGATAGAGAATAACAAATTATTATCATTTTGCAGACAGCATGCATTATTGGTAGATAAATTTTAAATACAATAGTTTAATAATATTTTATCCAAATTTGTAGAAACATGGGACTTAAGAGATACCTTAAATGCGTTAATATTATTTATCTCCTTCAAGGAGTTTGGCAGATTGTTGTATAACTGAGCACCTTCACATAATATATTTTTGTTGCCAAATGTTTTTGTCCGTGGATACCTTACATTTATTTTGTGCTTGTTTCTAAGATTGTGTTTATTTGTGCTGATATTAAATGTTATGTTGGAATGTAGGGTTTTGGTCATAATTTTTTTTATTAGAAGACAGGTATTGTATGTGTATAGTTGTGTGATGTTAAATAGTTTTGTTTTATTGTATATGACGGCGCCTGCGTCATCGTACACGACTAGAAAGAAGTCTGTGAACTGCACGTGCACCAGCTACGCCCTCTTGCGGCTGCGCATCGTTCGATACCCCCACTCACCCCACTACTTGAGTCATTCATAGTTGTATAAAAAGAGCGTGTCTACAACTGGCGGGCAGTCTAGGCTCTGGCGTAGCGCGGTGCAGACCTTCTACTTTGCTTATCGCTTAACCTAGACAACTCTGATAATTAATTTGTGCAAACGAATTAATTATTATTCTCAGCTTGAGACGCAGTGTCTTGAGGTTACATTGCCAGCAGTAATTCACTGTTAATTAAGTTGCTGTTAATTATTCTTTCAGTTACCTATTTCTAGTTATGTCTGACCCTCTTTCGACATCAGAAGTGGGATCGGATCCATCCCCACTACAAAAACTTGGAAAGTATGGACCTTATCATTGCACTTCCTCACTCATAAAATAAAACAAAGTAAAAGCAATTCTCTTAGTGATGATGACGTGACGGCGGATGATTTAAAAACCGACAGTCATCTAATTAATCTAGAAATTGATAGTCAAATTAATGATATTGAAATTATTAGTCCATGCCAAAACAATTCAGATACCATATCAGTCGATAACGTAACTATGTCTGCCCACTCTGACACTATGTCTGATAACTTTGATACTGACTCTGTACAATGTAAACCTCACAACATTGTGATGCAGGCTGATGTTCACATAACTAATAAAAAATAATAAAAGAAACAAGAAAAAAAAATAATAATAAAAAAAATGAAACAAAAGAAAAAGAGAAAAAAAAGAGTAACTATCATTGAAGGCGCAAGCGGACCAATGATAGGGCTATAGGGAATTATGAATTCCGGTCTAGCAAAGGTTAAAAAAAGAGAGAGAAAAAAACGAAAAAAATAATAATAATAATAAAAAGAAGAGAAAAAAAAAATAGTCGTTGCAGGGCTTAGCCGGTCCAATGACTTTGCTAAAGGGATCAATGTCCGGTCTAGCATCACCAGCTATAGGGAATTGATCTGGTCTAGCATTATTTGCTAAAGGGATCAATGTCCGGTCTAGCACCACCAGCTATAGGGAATTGATCTGGTCTAGCATTATCTGCTAAAGGGATCAATATCCGGTCTAGCATTATCCGGGCCAGTTAATAAACTGAAGGGATCGCTGTAGGGTCTACTGACCGGTCCAGCATAATATGAAGGAACAGATCTTTATGTTTGTGAGATTTGTAAATATGGTAAAATGTGTCAGGATGATCGAACTGTCATTATTTATCTCAGATAAACAACAAAGACGCCCACGAGGACGTGTGCTGGTCAGTATGGCCGTGACGGCGCCTGCGTCATCGTACACGACTAGAAAGAAGTCTGTGAACTGCACGTGCACCAGCTACGCCCTCTTGCGGCTGCGCATCGTTCGATACCCCCACTCACCCCACTACTTGAGTCATTCATAGTTGTATAAAAAGAGCGTGTCTACAACTGGCGGGCAGTCTAGGCTCTGGCGTAGCGCGGTGCAGACCTTCTACTTTGCTTATCGCTTAACCTAGACAACTCTGATAATTAATTTGTGCAAACGAATTAATTATTATTCTCAGCTTGAGACGCAGTGTCTTGAGGTTACATTGCCAGCAGTAATTCACTGTTAATTAAGTTGCTGTTAATTATTCTTTCAGTTACCTATTTCTAGTTATGTCTGACCCTCTTTCGACATATATATCTCTTGTTGGTGTCAGGGAATTATAACGAAATAGTGTCTTAATTAATTTGTTTTGTATGCGTTGTAATTTATTTATATGTGTCTTTGCAGCAGTCCCCCAGACTTCTATGAGGTATTCCAAGTGAGGCTTAGCTAATGCGTTGTAAATAGTTGTCCTAACCTTGTATGGAATGCAATTTGATATTTTCCGTAACCTCCCTGTTAGTGAAGTTAATTTTGAAATTTGTTGATCTATATGAGGGTACCAAATCAGTTTGTCATCTAATATTAAGCCTAAATATTTTTCTGTGTGGGACCTTTGGATTTTAGTATTATTTATCATAAGTGGGTTGTAATTTGGAATTTTTTTGTTTTTAGCTTTAAATATCATGTAAGATGTTTTTGTAGTATTAATTGTGAGAAGATTATACAAAAAGAATTCGTTTAATTTATCTAAGTCATTTTGCGCTTGCGCTACCGCTTCATGAATATTATGTGCAAAGTAAAATAGGCAGGTATCGTCGGCATACAGGGTTAAATGTCCTGACAGGTTCAAGTTAATTATGTTATTGACATAAATAAGGAAAAGCAATGGTCCTAAAATAGAGCCTTGGGGAATTCCACATGTGACTATTTGGGACCTGCTTTTATTTTTGGACATTTGTACGATTTGTTTCCGATTGCTTAGGTACGAAGTTAATAAATTCAGTGCAGTTCCAATAATTCCGATGTTATCTAGTTTTTGTAACAGTTTTGAGTGACTAATGGTATCAAATGCTTTTTTTAAATCGATAAACACTCCTAAACATACATGATTACGGTCAATATTGGATTTTATTTTTGTAACTACATCATTTGTTGCGCCAACTGTATTAGATTTAGGTCTAAACCCATATTGTTGTTCAATAAAAAAATTTTTGTCACTTAAGTATTTATTAAGTCTGCGATATATCACTTTTTCAAAAACCTTAGAGATTACGGGTAGTACTGATATGGGTCTGTAGTTGCTCGGGTCGGACTTTGGTCCAGTTTTGTAAATTGGACTGACTTTCGCAATTTTTAACCTATCTGGAAATACCCCATCTGAGAGACACTTGTTAATACAATTTGCTAGATTTACGGAAATTACATTTTTGAGACATTTTAGTGCTTTAGAAGTAATTGTATCGAGGCCGGCGCTTGTATTGCTATCTAAGTTGTTAATAATCTTAAGTACTTCTTCAGGGCAACATGGCTGAAATTCACTTAGAGTTATATTATGATGATAAGATTCCTTGTACATAAGAGTATGAGTTGAATTTGTATGATATTTTAGAGGTATGTTATGGGCTAGGTCTTTACCTATCATTAAGAAAAAATCATTAAATGTTTGGCAAATTTTATCACCATCTGTGATAGTACCAGATGATATAATTAGCTTAGGGGGTGCTGAGTTATTTGTTATTTTATTTACAGCTAAAGTATTAATTAAGTCCCACATCTTTTTAGGTTTGTTATTACATCGTTTAAATTGACTGATATAGTATGTTGTTCGAGAGTCCTTAATCATTTCGTTTACATTTGTTTTTTCTAAATTATATTTGTCTAATAGGTCTTCATTTTTACTGTCTTCTTTTAGGTTTTTCCAGAAAATATTACGCCTATCTATGCCTTCAAGTATGTTTTTATTTATCCAGTCCTTTTGCGGTAGATTCAGTATTTTGGTCTTGATTAATTGGTTTTGTTCTATTTGATCAATTATATAGTTTTCTAGACAGTTATAATCGAACTCTTCATTTATAAGCATAGTTTCAGACGAGCTTTTTCTTAAACCATCATAATCCAGAGCAGTATATTCAATTTTTTGAAGCTCTTTAGTGTTACATTTGCATAGTTCTAAGTATATTTGCTTGTGGTCAGATAAAGACGACTCTATTATTGTCATTGTAAAAGAATTATTTTTTAAATTAGTGCAGACATGATCTAGTATAGTTTTGGTTTTTGATGTCTCACGAGTGCAGTATTCCTTTTCAGTTTTGTTTATAATGTCATATCCAGTTTCTTCTATTGTTCTCATGTAGTTTACAATATTTAAATTAGTGTTTAAAAGATCTAAGTTGAAATCGCCAAAAATTATTGTTCTCTTCCGTTTTTCCAATTGCAAGGAGTATGTTTCTAAAAATTTACTTACGTTTGTCTCACCCGGTT
This sequence comes from Mycalesis mineus, assembly GCA_034621355.1. Taxonomy (NCBI): domain Eukaryota; kingdom Metazoa; phylum Arthropoda; class Insecta; order Lepidoptera; family Nymphalidae; genus Mycalesis; species Mycalesis mineus. Next base: position 5,642,460 of record CM067894.1, on the reverse strand, counting down.
TATATATTCCGCCTATATTTAGAGCATATTTAGGCAAGTATATCCAAAGGTAGTGATTTCCATTTTCTGTTAGATTCTCTGTTACGTCGTATTTAATGCTGTTATGTAGGTAGATGGATACCCCTCCGCCTTTACCAGTGCTCCTATAGTTGTATATGTATTTTTTAATATTAGCAGCTTTGATATAAATAAGTCATATTAATATAATGAATAATATAAATTATAGTTAAGTAAATTAACTCGACAAAGTTAACAAAAAACACACTGCGAATAGATATCCTCGTTAGATGATTCAGGCCGAATTTAACCTTGCCGGAAATCAAACTCAAGTCTAGTCTCAAGTATACAAGCAATAGTGTTAGAGTACTCGTTAAAAGAATTTAGAGGGCAGAAAGTGATAGTTTTTGTCGCTCTAGATAGTCGCTCGGAGACATAATTAATTATATCTTCCTACAGTCTTACTGCAGCGAACCGACCCTGTTTATTAATGTGGAGCATTATTCAAAAGCAGCCACAGATGAAACTTGGTGCCCGAACATAAAACATTCTTGAATTATATTCATTCCGCTCGTTAAAAAATAGTTGGGGGAAAAACTCGACATTCATGATAGTTGCGTTTCTTTTGCCGCTTGGCTTGCGCTGCATAATGAAAAACTGTGTCAAACTTTTAACTTATTTTGAGATACCTACCTACCTTACGAATTTAATGAGTTTTCAAAAACTAGGTGAGAGGTGTCTGCTTGTTAACTTCAATATTTCGTGAATTATTTTTAAACTTGGCATTGAATTCTTTTTCATGTTAATGAAAGTGAATATATTTGTGTTACTTTATATTTTAATTAATAAAAGTTTTGCGAGTTTTGGTACTGTAATTTAGGTTCAAACTCAGATACGTTCCAAACTAAATCCAGGGCCCGGGTCCGAAGTGGTTTGAGTTTCTTGTTTCAAGGTTACATGTTTTACTTTCTCTTGAATATTTTTCGTAACTCTACTTAAACTAGTTTGTGGTTTAGAAATACCTTAGTGTAAAAACAAGCGAGAATCACAGGTTCTTTTCAAGGTCCAAGTATTTTTATACTTTTTCCTTTTCAGCTTTCACCAGATTATTGTCATGTGGAACAGTAATACCAACAAAATTCAAAGTCATTATTATATTTTATATAACTATATCAATAGGAAGGTACACAATATATATATCAATAACACGTAGGTATCACACAATCGAGTTCGCAGAGCTTTAACGATTTTATCGTGAGCTGTTTTAGGCCTGTAGTCGATTTGTCAGGGTTTATCTTCCAAGTAATAATCTGCCCGGGGCAAATTTGGGTCAGCAGGTTATTGTAGACGCAATCTTAGATAATTGCGAACATAAATAAGGAGTTTTATAATTTTGAGCCTCGAATTCTCAGAAAACGCTGGAATGTAAATGAATTTCGAGATTTACGGATTTTATTAAAAAAACGAATTGTTGCAAACTTTAAGAGGAATATTTTCTTAAATTATTTATATTTTAAGCATTTAATACACTCTAATACTTTCAACAATCTTTGGACACATTGCCGGGAAACAGGGAGATAATCTCAAAAAAACTAATAGTTATTGGAAGGAAAAAGGTCACGTGGCCGCAGCCCTATGCGTTGGTTTTTTTTTTTAATGACTACAAATTGGCCCTTGACTGCTATCACACCTGATGTTAAGTGATGATGCAATCTAAGATGGAAGCGGGCTAACTTGTTAGGAGTAGGATGAAAAACCACACTCCTATCGGTTTCTACACGACATCGTACCGGAACGCTAAATCGCTTGGCGGTACGTCTTTGTCGGTAGGGTGGTAACTAACCACGGCGAAAGCCTCCCACCAGCCAGACCAACACAAATTAAGAAAAATTTCAATCTGCCCCGCCGGGAATCGAACCCAGAACCTCCACCTTATAAATCCACCGCGCTTACCACTGCGCCACGGAGGTCGTCAAATCAGATCCGGGGCCACACTCGACTCCACGGTCTACGATGCTCTCCAGGTAGCAGAAGAAAGAGCAAAGTGGCGTCAAATTGCAAATAAGATCACAGATGAAGGTGGTTGCGACCCTTATTAATGAGGAAATCGACTAGAGGAGAAGGATTAATACTTTAGAAAATAAAGTTTCATTTAGTTTATCTACGTTTATGCACTGTTAAGAGTAAACAAAGCGGTAAAGAATTTGCATGCTATTAAAGTGCAAAGACATTACGAAGTTTTGAGTAAATTTAGAGCTATTTAATTAGTTAAACTCAAATTCATGTATGGAATATATAGGTTAGTTTATACAAGCAATTATGAAACGGCACTACAGTTAGTTCGAAAAGCAGATTTTAATCACTATTACCAATGGTAAAACCAAGTTATAATGTATTTTTATTTTAGTGTTTTATGAATTCGTTATTTTGAAGTCTACATTTGATTTTCACATTTTTTTGTCACGGAACGGAAATATATTGATGTTTGGTTAAGTTTTTGTCGTTGAAACTTCGTAATAATTTTCTTTGTAACTTATGTTTTTTCAAGTAATATGAGGTATAAATAGATATATTAAATTCTTATGTATGTATTAAGTTTAGTTAAGCACCGCTTTGTATTTAACATTGCTTAATTTTAGTAATAAAGGACGTTCAAAGAATGAACGCAATATCGTCATAAGAAAATAGACCTAATTACTTTTAAGTACGGTCCTCACAATGGTTAATTGCGCACAGTATTATTAAGTTTCTTTGACAGGAAGTTTAGCATAATTTGTTCTTATATCTTGTTTTTTATATCTCTCACAAGAAAATGTGTGTAACGTGGCAAATGCGAGTCGTAAGTCCATATTTCAAAGAAATGATGAAGGTTAAGGTCCCCCCCTCCTACCCACTAGGTAGAACGATGATATCAAGGGCATTGCAGAAAGCCTTTGGATGCAGGTGCTTTAAGACCAAGGTGATGGACGTCTATCGGTTAATAATGATGACGAAGATTTTTTGAATGTGATATTCACAAGATTCTTATCATCATCAGACAAAGATCACAACAAAATTATTTTATCAAACAATATAATGATTTCAAAAATGAATAATCAAAACAAAAGTTTCACATAAAACATGAAACATGAATGAATCACAAAAACATTTGAAACACAATTCGATTAACGGAAATTATGTACATATTTTATGGATACAATGAAAAACAAGCTACAATTTTTAAGCAATTATACGTAACGGTTAACCGAATAAAAAATGTATTCATCAAATAATAACAATTGCCAATGGAATGAAATTATCATATTTGAATACAGATCCCGATCTGTATTCACACATTGTAATTTATTAACGGTATCAATCTCAACGAAAAAAACGGCTTGCATTTTTATGAATCTAATTTATATTCATCGCCATAATAAATACACGTGCAGTGTTTTTTTGGAATAATATACGGACATTTTGAAGTAAATTTTTCGTTGGAGTGAATTTCTTTTTTGCAGGATTCTCTTTGACAAAATGTGACTAGTATTTTTAATATTGCTGAACGAATTATTTTTAACGAAACAATATTTTATGTAAGACAGAGACGAACGTGCTCGTCGAAGCACATGCGTGTAATTCCACCACCTTGCCTACTCTGGACTGAAAATGAATTCTGAGAGATTCTTTTAAGAAATCTTAATATTTTATAGATCGATCCAGAATCACGTAATCTGGAGCCAACACTAGGCCAATGAGGCATTTAAATTTAAAGCCTCGTTGAGCTTGTTACTCATAAATTACATTTAAATAACTACAGAAACTTAAAAGATAATTAATTGTGTCCACCTAATACTCTTTTACAAAGCATCCATTCTTTCGTCCTTCGAACTTATCTCGGCATCTTCATTGCCTAATCGTGTGCTCAGCCACATGATCCAAATTATATGAGCGTCGGTGAAAAATAGACCGTCGTTATTCTTTGGAAAACTTTCGCCGGCGACCGAGCGAGAGTCATGTCTTTTATGCTGCCAATTTTTCTCGCCTGTCAAAAAATGTATTCGTAATTTTTATACTCTACTTATAATAACTACATTATAATAAATGAGGGCGTCATGCTAAAGTAACTGGAATCTCCTAAAGTGGTATCACCTGTTAGCGTTAAATCTTTTTTGGATTTTTATTTCGCGCTAATTTACCCTTCAAAATTTCGCCCTTAAAAATTTAATATCCTACAGTATGTATAGGAATGAATTAATATTCCTAGCCCATTTGGCTTCGAATCATGAAACCCTAGGTCAGGCTACGAAATATTAAAGTGTTCTTCCTTTCAAAAATTACATTATTTTAGAGATTACTTCATCATCATCATCATCATTACCAGCCTGTAGACGTCCACTGTTGGACATAGGCCTTTCTAGGGACTTCCAAACACAACGATCCCGACCCGCTTGTTGCCAGCGGCTCCCTGCAACACGTTTGATGTCGTCAATCCACCTGGTTGGGGGTCGACCAACGTTGCGCTTTCCGGTGCGGGGTCGCAAATCTACTAGAGATTGCTTAATTCATCATAATTTAATATGTATTTAAGGTACCCATCGAGGCATTTAGTACGTTGAAAACAATATAATACTTGATGGTTGCTTGTTATTATGGTTCCTTTCAATGTAAATAAAGATAGGAACAAAACGCATTCATTGGCTAATTTAATAAAATTCCTGAATTCGATTGTTTGATGTACATACAACTGTACATCAAAAACTCATTATCATATCCTTTCCTTGTTCCTTATTCTACTTAATTTTTTAAAGATTTAATATTTAAGAAGAGATGTCTTTTTTATTCAAAAGCCATACTTACTTCTGCCAAAACAGCAGGAGAACCGCAATATTGTCTCAACAAATAGAATATGTCGGACATGCTTCAGTTGTTCCAAACAGTATTGTGTTATATCGACAGCCATCATTGTATTTCCGAGCATTTCCTTCCTTACAGAATGGCACTTAGAAATATTTATTGGACAAACTTGAAGCTTAACTCCGATTTTTTGTCAATTGTATCCAATTTTTATATCGCAGTCTTATGTTCTTTGATATATTGAACATTACTGAAGTCAGTATAGTCGTTACGTTTCACTTCTTCAGCGCATATTTTTCTTCTACCCCATTAATTTCATAACAATGTATTCTCTTGGTTGTAACATTATGGAAAACGGAATAAAAGTCTATATTATATTTTTATGACATAACAAATACTTTTATTCCTGATCCTAGATAAAATAATATATTAGTACAATCTTATGGCCACGACTTTGTCTGCCTGAATTTAGAATTTCTAACCTGGGGGTGCAAAAATATTTGTAGCCTACGCCATATTCTCAGATCTAACAAATATAATATACAAAAAAATTATAAAAATCGGCAAAGTCATTTAAATAAATTATTTAGCTTCTATATATCTATGCGAAAGGTTGGTTTTTTCGTAAACGCATTTGGATTTGACACGTCTTCCCCGATATCTTTAAAAAATAGAGTAACTTAAGTTTAACATTTTTAATGATTTATATTGACAAAAAAGCCTGAATAAAAGATCCCTTAATTAATTCCTCAATAGATACTTAAGCACGCCGAATAATCTGAGGGAATGGACAATCGGGTCTTATTAAAGTGAACAACCCATCTTGTAGCGGATGGGACTTATGCAAATGAGGAAAGGGTAAAGTGCTGTTGCGCTGGATTAAAGGGACCGGAGTGACTGTCTGTTTTTACTGCGTCACATGTTGTTGAGTGTCTAAACAATACTGCTAAATGAATGGACTATACAATCAACAACTGATCCGATGCCTTTCGCTAAGTTTAAGCCGTAATTTTCTGTGGCAATGTAAGGTAAGTATATTTTAAGTTTGTTGTTGATGTAACTGTATTGTACATAATCAAGGTCTTTTCGTCTGTGACAGACAAATTAAAAATCATTTGGGAAATTCATGGGTTGATAGTTTGAACGATACTTGCCACAGTGCCCACTTAAAAGTGAAGAGCTTGTAGAGCTTAACCTGATTTTCTTTTCTGTCTCCTGTCTAGCAGCAACTTCAACCAGTCCCTGTCGTAGCAATCCCTGCCTTGCTTTAACTTTCATTTATGTAGTATCAGTATTGTACAAAGAGATTTTAATAATTGTTAGCAAATTAATGATTAAAACAAGTACAATGCAATAAAGTAAATCTAAAGATATCAAACGATGAGTTTCTTACCCAGCTTATTTTTTTAATTAAGACAAGTTAAATCAACAACAGCGTAGTATGATTTAATACACTACAGTATATATATAAGTATCTACAGCCGACATTCAATCAGTTGCCAGCGGGTCGTTGAAAAGTAAAATGCAAATTTTCAACGAAAAGACATACAAACATTGCAAGTTAAATAAAAGCCTGTTAAAAGGATATACCTGTAAATACAGCTGCGGTAGGTAAGTATACGTTTCCACAACCATACCTGTCCAAACACACGGTAGACTACGTATCCAGTCTGTAGACAAGTGCAAGGCTTTGTGAATAAAAACACTTCTTTGGGAGGCTGCGATTCTTTACAAACACGGCCCATTGTGATGACAGGCAGACGGGAAAAACCCTTGCATATTTCACGCATCCGTCTGACAGGATACTCGGCAAAGGCTCGTTTAAATCACACACGTTGAGTGACGCGCCTCTTCTAAAAATCACAGGTGTACTCTACCTGGTTTGCTGACAATATCTACTAAAATATTGAAGGAACAAGTTTAATTTTAGACTTTTTTCAATAGAATTTTGTAATGTGTTACGTACTTAATGTAACATTTACAACTATTAATATTGTTGTATAATTATATAGGCATATGCTTTTTTATTTTCAAAATTTCTTTATATGCAATATTACTTGTTGTTGTTAAGTTATCTCGTAGAGTTACCAAAATCTTATCTTAAAGGTACGAAATATAAAATAAATAGGCTTTAAAGGTACACGCGCGAAAGTATGTTAATTATGAAACAGTTTTTTGTTTTTTTCTTTAAAACCGATTTTAAACGAAAAGTTTTCAAGTTTGTTTGAAAGTTACTAGACTATATACAGACTATATACAGTACCCCCACACAGTCTTACGATAAGTATCGTTGTGTGAGATAAAAAGAAAGTTGAAGAATTTTCTCCCTTATTTATCTACTAACGCCTCGCTATAAAGATATTTTCTGCGAGCTCTGATAAGTCCACATGTACCGTATCTAATCTCCTTTCATGTCTTTGTTTTAGAAAACCTTCCCTTGAGATCGAGGAACGTCTCACTGGCTTAAGAGCACATTATCTATGTCAATACTGAAAAAAGGACCATTTTAAGAAAAGATCTTGGTATCGCGTAAACCCTTAAGGACCCGTTTGGGATCTATTAAGGAAGATATTTTTTCACATCCGTATAGGAAGATACGGACGGATTAGTTAGAAACACATAAAAGTTAGATTCTGGGAAAATGAGACTAGAGATATATTTGCGAGAAAATAGCTCCTATACTTTGAGAATTTTCTTTTTTTTTCGTTTTGTTTACTTTTGCTCTAGCTTTACTAAAAAAGAAAACAATGGAAATAAACTGAAACTCAACTTTTGAACTTATTACCGAAAATTACAAATGTGATTTTGAAAACACGAATGTCGTTTGATTATAAAAAATTTAAACCACTCACTTCAATGAAGATTTTGTTGTTGAAGATTCAAGCCCTGTTTGTACAAAAAAAGCATTTTTTGATGTTTCAGAAAATTTTCTCTAAAACTATTTCAAAAAGTATATTTTTCAGTTCTGTTCAGTTTGTATAGTTCAGTTTGTTTATACTCGAAAAATCATTATCAGTTTTTTTAGAGATTAATATCTTACAGCGAATCAAATGTAAGTTTAACTTCAGTTGGAATCGGTGCAGATTGCTCAACTTGACAGATGAGATAAAGCGATAGCGTCCCGGCGTTGTTCCAGAAAGAAAAATAATGGCGGTCATAAACCTTGAGATGTAATAGTGGTTGTCTGCAATATACTTCTAACGATCTCTCTGTGGTAACGATACGGAAGTAGAGAAAAGAGAATTTTATTTTCGGTAATAATGGTACAAATAAGAAATTTGATCTCCATTATTATTAGATCTTTACGGCGCATGTTGTAAACAAATAATATACGTACTATGTACCCTATGTACCCCCTCAGTAAATAACGCCAGCCACTCTGGATGTCCCTAACATTGTATCGAATTACCCTTCTCCAATTTTTTAATTATGACAACCTCGGTGGCGCAGTGGTATGCGCGGTGGATTTATAAGACGGAGGTCCTGGGTTCGATTCCCGGCGGGGCAAATTGAGATTTTTCTTAATTTGTCTTGGTCTGGCTGGTGGGAGGCTTTCGCCGTGGCTAGTTACCACCCTACCGACAAAGACGTACCGCCAAGCGATTTAGCGTTCCGGTACGATGTCGTGTAGAAACCGACAGGGGTGTGGATTTCTATTCGATTCCATCCTACTCCTAACAAGTTAGCCCGCTTCCATCTTAGATTGCATCATCACTTAACATCAGGTGTGATAGCAGTCAAGGGCCAACTTGTAGTCGATAAAAAAAAATTTTATGTACTAAAACGAATAAATATTTATAAGCAAAATTTTTTTTATAAACGTTGACGCTTGACTTTAATCACACCTGATGGTAAGTGATGATGCAATCTAAGCGAGCTATCTGTTTAGTATGAATTCCGCACCCCTTTCGCTTTCAACCTGACATCGTACCGGAACGCTATATTGCTTGGCGGTACGTCTTTTGTCGATAAGGTGGTATATAGCCACGGCCTAAGCTTCCCACCAGCCAGACCTAGACCAATTTAGAAAATCTTAATCGGTCTAGCCAGGAATCGAACACAAGACCTCCGTCTGATACATCCATTACACGTACCACTGCGCTACGAAGGCCGTCAAAAATTTAAATACTGTAACAGTTATACCATGTAAAGTTTTTGAGAAGCTTTCAGAGCAGAACTCGTAAAGTACAGAATGAAACGGTTTGTTACTGTGATTTTTAAACTCACGTTTTCTATCATATCTTTTCTGTTACCATTTCATAATATATCATAATATAAATCATCATTATCATCATCATCATCATTATCAGCCTATTAACGGCCCACTGCTCCAATGCGGGTTGGCGGGCTTAGGGTGATAATGTTTCATTTATTAACGATCACTATCAGATGTTGATGATTGTGACCGGGACCGACGGCTTAACGTGCTCTACGAAGCACGGGGGTGTAACACCACCAACTTCCAAACTCCGGGCTTGGAATGTACTGATCATTTCACAGAAGTATGAAAAACTCAGAATTATTCCATGACCCAAACCAGGACCTCGTGATCGAAGCCACATAGGCTAACCACTAGACCAACGAGGCACTCTAATATAAATTAATAAAATACAAATGTACAATATGTATTTGTAAACATCAATGTATTTGTCACATTACATCAGCTTTATAAATATTATTTTATATCCATACCGATATAATCCTATTAACTCAAAATTCCGCTTGAAATAAGTCCCCAAATTATAGAAATACCCAAACAAACACGACTGCGGTTTGCAATAAACAACATAAATTTCTCTCAAACACCAAATACAAGCACAAACAATAACAGAGGTGAAACTATTCCGGCTAAATTCTGTATACGGACGGCTACTTACGCTAACTTAATCCCATTTAAGCCAGTACAAAGTAAGAGCTCTAATAAGGCCACTATTTCACGTAGATAATTGGTTAGCTGGCGAATGTTGTCCAGATTAAGGATGCGACAACATTTCGCGAACACTCCTTTTAATACCAACTTAATTGCTAGGTGCCTCTGTTATGTTTAGTGTTTATGTACTTCTTGTTATAACAGTGTTTTAGTTTTTAAGCTTACATTAAGGCTTAACTCAGACTGGCAGAGAGGTAAATCGAAGCACACCGTCATAATTTCTAATAGAAAATTATCTTTTTAACTCTCTTATCCTCTATTTTCGCATCACTTAAGTGCATAAAGACCACATATGACAAAATATTTCCAGCCGTTTAGGCTGTAGTGCGTGCCAATGGACTGGACATGCATACGAGTACATACGCTCGAAAAATATTACCTTTCTTCTGACGAAGTCGGGTAAAAAGGTAGTAAAATCAGAAGCTTTGGTATCTGTCTCCATTTCAAGTACTTTAATATAAACTGCCTCGTTAGTTCAATGTAGCTGTGGATTATGAGATCCTGTGTAAGGATACGTTTTTAATTGATCAAGGGATCAAGCTATGAAATTTTGAGCTTTTTTAAGCGCTTCGGCCTTTCAGACTGCGCAAGGGTAATTGATAATTATTAAGATTGCGTTAACGTCAATCTATTTGACCACAAAAATCCTTAACAACAAATAACTTTAACGCCCATTGCATTTCAAATAAGTATATCACGAGATTCGTTCTATTAATAACAAACGACCTTTGTATTGCAGAACTTCGTACGACACAAAAGCCTGTTCAATATCGATGTCATCAAAATATTAAATCGTAAAATGGAAATCACATGACTTATTCAATTTAAAATGGCACAGCCAGTAAATCTATTGAATACTGCAGAAAATGAGACCGTTGGTAATAATAGATGAGCAGATAATACAGCGGTGATATTTGAATTTGAACAAATATTAAAATGAAGATGAACGTTATATTATATCTAAAACTGTGCAAATTAACAATCTTACCGCATACTCATTTTAAATGATGTGTAACTTATATTGTAGAGCTGAAGTTTCCAGCTATACGATTTTATGTTGGTTCGGTTAATATTTTCGTCCATTGAATTGGCTGCACAGGGATAATGGTGTGTCAAGGATTTTAGGAACAAATGGATCGATTTGAACATTAATTTTCATGCTTAGCACCCTTGAATTTAGATTATACATTGACTTATAGAAAAGATGTACGACAACACATTTATATGGCATCGTTTATTGAAAAAAATACATTTATTATTATAAAAACAAAAACCCGACTGCTTAGAACACTTTATCTATTTAAAATTTAAATTTAGGTGATGCATTGACAAATACCCCATAAAAAATTTAGAAAAGATTTACAACAAAACATTTTAATTTGTGGTATAGAAATGAGACGGTACATTTGGTAAACTTTTTGACATTTTTTGTTAAAACCGTAATATAAACATGATATAATATTTATGTTTTTGAAATGGCCTTTTTACGACTTTTCATTTGGTACCCATATTGCTAAGATAAAAGAAAGAAATACACACATCCCCCCTTTTTTCCCCCATTTGCAGCCGCCAATTTGAAAATTCATATGGCAATGTCTCTTCCAATTTTCCAGTAAAAAAAACGTTTCAATGTTCAAAAATTTAGGCTGTAGCACGTGCCGAAAAATACATTTTTAAGTACTACTTATCATTTATTTTTAATGTTGCACTTTTAGACTAGGACGAATATCAAATACCTACGTAATTTGAATATATCTAATTTCATGTCGGTTTATGTTGTGAAGAAGAGACAGAAACAAAGCTTGCAGAATACCTCTTACCTATTAATTTCTATGTGAATCATAATCTTATTTCATTAGTAAAATAGATAATTCAACACTTATTTACCTTCTATACATATAATAGAGCAAAATTCCCGCCGCTGTGACTGCTTGAGATAGGTTCAAAAGCACATCATGGATTTTAATTAACGTCCACCTGTAGAAAAAGTGATTCAAAAGGAATCTAAATCATTCATCCAATTTGAATATATAGAAGTACTAGCGGACGCCCGCGACTTCGTCCGCGTGAAAGTTTATGTAGACTTGAACTCCCGTTTGATCCCGCTCGCCTACGTCATTATAGCTATATACCAGTCGCAGGCGACTTCGTCCACGTGAAAACCTCTTAGGTACCCTTTTAATTTTAAAGAGAGACATATAAAGTGTGCTCTTTTTATTTTTGTTAAACATTGTACGATATTACAGAACATTAAAATTAACGATATATATTTATGGCAAGCTGATGTGTATAGCTTGTATTAAATAGTCTATTTCGCTTTCTAATAAACAAAATAATTTACAATCCGACATGCAACTTTTCTGTATATTATATGAATATGGACTGCATTGAAAGATCAAAGATCGAAAGTACCAAAATTCGCCTATTCAGTATGTATAACATACACCACTTAATTTGGACGATGTAGTGGCAGAATTGTTATTTAGAAATTTTGTAATATCTCCAAAACTATATAACTAATTTGTATACTGTAAAAGGCAAATCTTATCTCTATAATATCCTTGTGATTATTAAATAATTTTTTTTGATAAGGATTTAAGTTTAGTTGTATAAATAATAAACGTAAGAATATAAATTAAATGATTTTTTAAAATACAAAAAGTTATATATCTGCCAAAATATAAAAGATAGATATATGCTATCGCTGACTTTGAATTTATATATTAGTATATTTCCAAACTAATCCAACCATTTCACAATACATGATGTGCATAATAATCAAAATGAAGTAAAATGAATATCCTAAATATAAATAAAAACATTGCCCACATGAAAATCGCTTATACTGTAATTAGAATTAATTTGCAATAATTGTATTTATTAAAATTTATATGAACGTTTAGTTTAGGTTAGTTTAATCGGTAACGCTGTATGCTCTGTGGGTTTTCATTTGCAATAATAAAACTCACCGAAATTCCAGGTTCAAATTGATATTTAATTGAATCACAAATTGTGCCGTCCCGTGCGTGCGAATGGATACACGTTTAGAATTTAAGGTTGATTGAGAGCGTGTGATGACAAGACTATAGTGATTTTGAAGCTGACAGTTTATCAGCCAATTTTTAATTAGATAGATTGATAAGTCTTTTTTTATTAGAAAGGGCATACTTCCAAAGTGGTTCTCATTCTCAATGTCACCATGTTAGGATATCCTGGGGAAATTAAAGGAACTCTTCGAATTTTGGAGGCACGCTTACAGCGATTTCAGTTTTTGTCTCGTTATCGGTAGCTTTTTGGCTACTAGTGCTGTATAATATACTATGACAGTATAGTACGAGTACGTTACGTGGCGATAAATCACTAAAAAGTAAGAAATAAAATTTTTTAACAAAAAATAGGACCGACTCAAAACGCACAAAAAAGTAAAAAATAATTGTGTCATTTAGTTGCTTTAATTTACTTAAGCATATCTAGGAGTCGGTAAATAGCAGTAACCGAAAATTTTATTTCTTAAAATATGTGTCTTGTAGAAAATATAAAATAATACGTTATTTAGGACAATTGAGGGTATAAATTTCCTAGGAAATTTATAAACCTTTGTAAGATTTTAAACGACAGATAAATTGTATTATTTTACGCCCACCTTTTCGTAAAACCTTTTAGATAGAGAGAGAGACATATCCGAATTTGAATCGCACACTATCGAGTGTCATTAAAGTGCATATGTCACCGGAAAATAGCGAGAACCGCAAATTTATAAATTTCTTTGATAAACTTACCGAATCTCACAGTGATTCGTTAAATAACTTACCGAACCTAATAAGTAAGCAATAACTAAACGTCATGTGCGCTCTCATTGGTTGAATAAGTCACGTGATCCTTCTTCTTCCTCTCCACCGCCATTGTTCGCAACGGAACATTAACAAACCGGTTGTTTGTGTGTTTTTGTAATGTTTTAATTTTGTAACTGTTTGGAACTTTGAAAATAGTTTCATTTTGCTAAGGTTACTAAACTAGACCTAAAATGAGGGACCTAGAAGTTGCGAAATTTGGAATGGACAGAGGAAAAATTGCAAATAACATTAAAATGATAGACGATTTCACTTTTCCCGATAGACAACACACAACTGTTGCTACAATTGTACCCAAGTCTATGAACACAAGTATTGCCACTATCAACATCGACCAATCAGATAGCAGTGTGTTATTTTCCGTATTTTTAAGAAGCGTAAAATTAAAAGCTCTTCTGTGATTGGTCGAACCGTTTAGAATCTTACGAATGGATATCCGTTAGTTTATAAATTTACCGCGAGACGTTGGAAATTGATAAATTTGGGCGTAAAATAATATAATTTATCTCTCGTTTAAAATCCTACGAAAGTTTATAAATTTCCTAGGTAATTTATAAACTTGCGGATCTTGTTATCTTCCGGTGACATACACATAATCTAGCCAGCGCAAGCTCTTGTTCAAAAATACAAACAATATCTAACCAGCGCAAGCTCTTGTTCAAAAATTTCTAATTACAAATTGATTTGTAATTCCATTTGTCACAAACTACGCTACCCAAACCATGTGCGGACAGATTGGACGCACGCTGTGTTTAAAATTTTAATAAAGTTTTAACTCGAAGCCCCAATCCATACAGTTTGATTACTGTTTTGATTACAAAAGGGCAGCCGTTCAAGTTCGAAGGGGACTGAACGGTCAGTTGATCGATAACATCTCCTTCCGCTAGCTCTCTTTCTATAGCTTTTGTATTTTTTTACAAATAGAATATAGACGTTACGTATGTGGTCTTTATGCCAAAGTGGTAACAAAGGATTGCAATAAAAGAATGACATTTTAGTATATAAAGATTTGGCAAATAATAATTGTCATCTTTTATACCTAATAGACTCATCAAATGACTATATTTTCAGTAAAATTTATATGTAAACATTCAGATTCTTGTCTATCGTTATCTAGATTTATCTATGTATCCCATTTTTAAAACCCTATTTTTATAGACTTGTGCTTAACTTGACTATATTGCCTGACAGAAAATAGTGAAATTTAGAAAAAAGTCTACTTAGTTCTACATAAGTCTATGATGCGCAGGAATACATATCTCATGTATAGAAAAAAGTAAAAAAAAAATAGAACCGACTTGTTTGTGGGTTCTAGGTAACGTCCTTAAAGTAGAAACCACACCTTTCCCCAGTAGCGTAATAAATTAAAGCAACTAAATGATACAGTTATTTTTTACTTTTTAGTGCGTTTTGAGTCGGTTCTATTTTTTTTTTTTAATTTTTATTTCTTACTTTTTGTCATGTTGCCACGATATGTTACTGTCATTATATTATACGGCACTAGTGGCGAAATCGCTGTAAGCGTGCCTCCAAAATTTGAAGAGTTACTTCAATTTCCCCAGGATATCATCATCAGATCCAAACATGATGACAATGAGACCACCTTGGAAGTATGCCCTTTCTAATAAAAAAAGAATTATCAAAATCGGACAACTGGTCATACATATAAAATATAAATATATATATACGTGTCGATTTTTCTCTAAAAAGCATGTCACGAGATTTTAATTGTATTAAGAGATTATTAATCTCTTTACACGCATCCTAGGCCAGAAGGTAAAAATATATGAGAAACAGTCACGTGTAGACTCAGCCTAACTATGTTTGTAGGTCAGCAAACAGGCCCATCACAGTATGACGTGGCAAGTAGCTATCCGGGGAGAGATTAAACCGGAATAGACGAGATATTTTAGAGTTTAATACGAACTAGGCGCGGTCGCTTGTCGTACTGTCGACGAGTCTGTTCCATTTGGTCTTAATTTAGGTTTTAATGTCTTTGTTTGCAAAGTACTTGTATAGACAACCAGACTAAAATGTCGACGAAGCCAGGATATACAATATCTATATACAGTTATATACAATATGTGTACCTATTATTTTGTTTCAAATAGGATGCTTTACAAGGCTTAAGTATGGCCTCATATGGAATACTGTTCCCACCTGTGGGCCGGTGCTCCACATTACCAACTCCTTCCATTTGACCGGATCCAAAAGCGGGCTGTACGACTTGTTGACAATCCCAGGTTAACTGATAGTCTGGAGTCTTTAGAACACCGAAGGAACGTTAGTTCCCTTTGTGTGTTTTATAGACTATATTATGGAGAGTGTTCTGAAGAGCTATTTAGTCTAACACCACCGTCAAGATTCTCTGCCCGTAGCTCAAGCCGCAGAAACAAGTTTCATCCTCACCATCTGTATGCCTGGTATAGTACTACCATCCGCTATACTAGGACTTTTCTGCCTTGCACTTGTAAGATATGTGATGAACTTCCATCCTCGGTGTTCCAACAATCTTACAATTTGGGGATTTTCAAGGGGAGAGTAAATAAACACCTGAAAGGCCGCTACGAATTAGTGGCGCCTCTGGTGACGCAGTTGTTCATGGGCGGTAATCACTTAACATCAGGTGATCCGCTTGCTCGTTTGCTCGCTATTTTTATTAAAAAAAGGATTAGTAATAAGGATTAGTAAAAACAGATAAATCTACCTTTCAGTTGTGAATTTGTGACAGAAAAGATCCTATCAAAAACATTTTCATATCAATTGTTGCTCTCTAATGTAATTATTATGCAATATTAATCAAATACATTGATGAATAATAATAAAAAAAATAATAATACTAATATATAAAAACTCAGAAATATTTAACCGCGGCTAATTGCCTTAACTGCTGACAGAAGGGCTGGCTCATGGGCAGCATCGGCCTGGATATCCAACATGGAAATGCAACAAGGAAATACTTTTCCACGCAGGCGTGATTTGTATAGTTAATAGTACAATTTTAGCTTAAGTTTCTTAATGTACTCTTTCTCAATAAATGCTAAATTTTTTATTTGAATTGATTTCTATATTTATCATATTCTGACTGTCTACTGATAACAGCATGATCAAATAGAAAATTAGACAGTTAAAATGACAACAAACCCAAAAATGTATAACATTTACGAGGCACGTGATGCTGTACCATAAACCCATGTACTGTAATATCGTATCTGTATGCAAATCTCGGTGGGCCGGTCCGCTACATACGCTTTAATTGCGTAACTGATGGCTATTCCGACTCGGAACCGGAAACTGTAATTATACCTTTATTAATAACCCACAATTCGAACTAGGGTAATTTTTATTGTTATACTACATGACCTTTTCGTTTTGGTAACTGGAATAATGTTAACGATGTTCTGGTGACCCAACTTGGTATTGTTTTGAACCCAACTTTAAAGAGTGTTTGTGACATTGTGGCTTCTAAATAAATGAACCTATATACGATGAGCATCCGATGAACCGATTTTTCGATTTTCCGATGAAGCGATTTTCTATGATGCATAATATAAGAATTTCTAGTTTAAAAATATATTTATAAAAATTATTTCATAATATCAAAAATTGCGGAACCGATGAGATATTGTTTATTTTCAAATAGAAATCATCCCAAAGTGTGTGTTACACTTCAATAAAAATATGAAAATTATTTGATTTTATTATATATGTCTTTTTTATTTTAACTTTAGGTTTTACCGTATGACAAATGTACGTATTAAAGAGTGTCAATATATCTTATCAGAAAATACTTTTATAACGCATTTTATCTGTAAAAATTTTTGTGGCCAAGATATTTAAGCAAAATACATCTATAGGTCTCCAAATTGTTTTACGTCCCGAGATATATTCGGCCTCCAGGCATATTTGAAGTCTCATAAACATTCCCGGGCCTATATAAAAATTCATAAGGGCATTTTACCTTTCCAGGTATACGCTGAAATGTTGGAGTTGAGTTTTCTGTTCAAACATATAAATTTATCTAAAACGATGTTTATAAAATTCCCTGAAATGACAATGCTTATTTTGAACATTTATCTCTCTAAAATGGACGATTTTTTAATTTAAACACAGTAAAAACACTGTAGAACAGTAGGAAATTTTGTGATGTTATGTACAGTAAAAATTAAAAATCATGTCTAACAGAAAACAATACACGTTGCTAACAATAACTATAGATATTCTATTTTATGAAAACGGATTATCTTTAGGTGTATTAGTAATGTGACAGTTCAAACGCAGTTTTGTATTTAAACGAATAAAGGTCAGAAATATATTGCAAAGTCAAATACATACTCGTTTGTAACCGTTATCCAATTCTTGATTGATTGTCTGAACTTCAGCAGATTCTCTAATGAATTATGACGAGATCTCTACAACTGTGTTATTAAAATATAAACGGTTGAAACTTGCGACATTGTAATCGGAGTATGACCGGCTAGTTTCGAACCCATACGGGGTCTTATTCATGAGCTCACTTGTTCATGCAACGCGACGTGTAGCAAACTAATAATTCAAAACTAATCGGGCATACTCCAATAACATTAACGTGAGTTCCAGCCGTTTATATTTTAATAATACGAAAAATACTCGCGACAGTTTAAATTCTTATCTAAAAACGCTCGATTGACTTGAAATTTAACATAATATTTACTTATTTTGCGATGTACACTAACAACGGATTTCTTGATACTCGCACGATAACAGGATCTACGCTAGTAAAACCAAGGAAAGCGTTTGATATCCAAACTCATTTACCAGAAAACCGATACCAAGAAAACTACTTCAAAAATGTTTTTTTAATAACTTAATAACCAAGCGTCAGCTGGGAATCAGTTTCTCCAAAAGCGCTTCAAAAAAACATTGAACATTGTTATTTACATAAGTTTTACATTTCAGATAATAATATCAATCCATACCCAGTTTAAAATATGCATACATAAAAAAAATGCGAGTAGATATGAGTGAGTGAGAAAGTGCACGTTTAAAAAATTTGTAGATCTAATAACCGATTGATTTTTTAGTTCTCAACTCCCGCTTTATATCTGGCGGGGCTGTAACAATATTCGATAAAACAATATTTTCC
Source organism: Mycalesis mineus (assembly GCA_034621355.1). Lineage (NCBI taxonomy): Eukaryota > Metazoa > Arthropoda > Insecta > Lepidoptera > Nymphalidae > Mycalesis > Mycalesis mineus. The sequence continues at coordinate 5,623,721 of CM067894.1, read as the reverse complement.
CATTTCGCGCTTATTCTTTGAACGGCGTTTGTAAAAATGGTATCTTCAAAATTCGATTCAATTTCCTGGCGAGCAATTTTTGAAGCAGTGCAGGCTTGCAAGCTCTAACAATGATCGCATTGGTGGGGACCGAAAACACAATATGTTTTACAACCATTTCTGTAGCAAAAGGAACGACTGAAGCTATTTTATTTACTTAATATAGATAGTTATTATTTCTTTGCGTTTCTCGATTATTTATTTTCAGCTCATCATAGCTCATCATAAGTACAATAAATAATAAAATTATTATTATAAAAACAAAAACCTGACTGCATAGAAGTTATAAACTGAAAAGAGAAAAACAAGGATCACTATACCTATATAAAATTTTAAATACTTTATGGTGCTTATATCCCAATAGTTCGATATAGAACTGTAGCATAGTTTTTGCTCTTGCTTTACCCGCAGAAAATAAAGTATATTATTTTCCCCGCTTGTCAGTTTCAGTTTTTCAAAACTTCCCTGCAGTCGGGTTTTTTGTTTTTATAATAATAATTTTATTTGAGAAACTATTTTGTTTTAGTTTATGGTATAGAAATGAGGCGGTACACTTTTTGCCATTTTTTGTTAAAACGGCAATATAAACATGATATGATATTTATATTTTTGATATGATATTTAGCATGTCCTTTTATGACCTTTTATTTGATACCCTTATTGCTAAGAATAAGAGAAAGAAATAAATACATCCCCTTTTTTCCCCCATTTACAGCCACCATTTTGAAAATTTATATAGCCTATGTCACTACCACAATTTTAACGAATTCAACGACACCTCGCCTGTCAAAATCCGTTCAGTCGTTTAGGCTGTAGCGCGTGCCATACATACATACATACATACATACATACATACATACGCTCGAAAATATTAAATTACCTTTGAAGGATGTCCATTTAATTCGATTCAAAGGAAAGGCGTTGAAGGAACGCTGATGCTCGCAGTACACTGGTGGAATAGAGGCCTAAATGACACGTCACTATCACATAAATTATAAATGCATTAAGCAAGTACACACACAGCGCTGCGAGTACTTTACAGTTGTACTATTTATACTAGTTCAGAATAATATGCTAGAATAATCATGTCCCAACTTTCTACTCTATTATCAAATTGGTGCGAATATTTCTCACAATCAATCGGTTTCACCCGGAATTTCGTACGCGCACCTAGAATTTCACAGGGGCTGCTTAAGAGGGATTACATCGGAGCATCCATTTGGGTAGCTATAGTTTATATTCCATCACGTTAACCATTATTATTATGACTGCCTCATTTGTCTAGTGGTGAGCCTATCTGGTTTCAATCATGATGTCCTTGGTTCGAATCCTGGGTCGGGCCACGGAATTATTCTGAGTTTTTCATTCTTCTATGAAATGTTCAGTACATTCCAAGCCTGGAGTCGGGAAGTTGGTGGTGTTACACCTCCGTGCCTCGGAGAGCATGTTAAGTCGTCGGTCACGATCACTGTCATCAACATCTGATAGTGATCGTTAATAAATGACACATTATCACCCTAAGCCCGCCAACCCACATTGGAGCAGCGTGGTGGTGGCAGCTACACTCCATATCCCCTCTCCTACTGGTAGAGAGGCCTGGCCCTGTAGTGTGCCGTTAATAGGCTGATGATGATGAACCATTATTATTATTACTTGCAAGCGATATTACAATCGCAGTTGGTATAGTTTTTTAATAAAAAAAAATGACTTTTCCTTTAGCTTTACGCTATCGCAGTAAATTTAAAGTAACTATTCTGTTAAACCAGAAAACGGTGGGCATGTGGAGAGAATGGATGAAAGAAGATAAAAAAAATATTTATAAGTGGTGGGTGAATGAAAATGTTGGAAGGTTCTTGGACCAAATTTAGGACAGTCTAAAGATTGGCCAGTTCAAGAGTACCCTAAGCCGACGAACTTGTATGAAAGGATTACTCAGAGTGAATGAAGCTTACGAAGTATGCAAGGACAGTGGCAAAAGGAGGGATATAGTGTCTGCCTACCCCTATGGGAATGAGGCGTAATGTTATTTGTGTATGTATGTGTGTATGTGTGTATTGATGTATTCTATTCTGAAGACTAAAATACATCAATCTCATCAAGCACATTCACATAGTAAACTTTGCTTATATTTATATTATCACCGTCATTATATTGATTTTTTATTAATTTTTTGACGTGACAACGTCTTATAATTCGATAGAGCCGGCTGCACGCACGAAAAAACATGACTCATGCGGCGTTACCTCGCTTTGAGGCGTTCCATGTAAGGCTTGAAGTGCAAGCGAGAGCGCGGAACGAGCGACAAAGAAGCACAATCGGCCTTTGCGTTCGGCAGCGTTCGACATCCGTCTATTAAATATAATTATTAAATATATTAATTTTAAATTAAAAATTAATATATTTATTATAAATTTAAAATATAAATTTATAAAATCAAAATCAATTATTTTATTAATTTAAATTAATATTTATAAAAATATACTTAAATTAAAAGTTTTAATAACCAATTAAATGCTACCATTCCATCAGTATTTTCATCTATCGTCAGTAAACCGACTTTACAGACAACCAATTTTTTTTATGGAAGATGGAGAGGAGCTTGGGTACAATAGCGGCTGATGGATAACTCTGATGAGGTCGTAATTGCAGCGCGCTTGACGAGAAGATGCCTTTTGCCACTCTCATGAAGGTGTTGAAATTGTAGGTGACAGGAAACGTAGAGGAAAATCTAAGAAAAGTTTCATATTATTTTAAATGAAATTCTCACTAGTTAACATTCCACACATTTTATTTTCAGCGACGATATAACCTCATTAAAAATATAAGTAGTTTCGATAAGGTACATTATTACCATTATCTAAGATTTTTAGGAAATCAGAACTCAAAATCAATTAGCATAATATCTGATTTTCAAGTAAGTATTGAATCGACTACATTTAAGTCGTAAAGTATATTGAAATAAACCAATTTCATTTGTACAGAGTCTAAATTATCCACAAGTATTATAATTTTGCCGGCCTTCGAGACGCAGTGGTATGCGCGATGGGTTTATATGACGGAGGTCCTGCTTTCGATTCCCGGCGGGGCAGATTGAGATTTTTCTTAATTTGTCTTGGTCTGGCTGGTCGGAGGCTTTCGCCGTGGCTACTTACCACCCTACCGACAAAGACTTACCGCCAAGCGATTTAGCGTTCCAGTACGATGTTGTGTAGAAACCGATAGGGGTGTGGATTTTCATCCTACTCCTAACAAGTTAGCCCGTTTCCATCTTAGATTGCATAATCACTTCACATCAGGTGTGATAGCAGTCAAGGGCTAACTTGTAGTCGATAAAAAAAAACAAAAATTTATGTAACACTATCTTGCCTCCTATTATCTTTTATTTTTTTTTTAACTACGCCGTTATACGTCTCTACCGCTGGTAGCTATTTAAGTAGTTAGAAGTAAAACGGTTACTTTAAGGTGTATACAATTTTAATTATCAAAAAATTAATTTCATTAAGCCTTTAGGTATCACCTACAATCAACCATTGTAAGATATACAACTTTGTAAGATTACAATGGTGGTAACTTCAAGTCAAAACTACAAGCGCCTTGACAAGTGGTATATTCTGCATTAAAGTGCTAGCCTATTTAAAAAAATACACCACAACTTATAGAACCTCAGTAACAAGTTATCTGAAAGGACGTATTGTGTAAACGTTCGACACCAGAGCACAACGGTACAGAACGTGCGATATCGACTAACATGGTCTTTGTAGGCTGTGACATTTCCCCCACAATGGAGTTACGCTCTGCGCCAAACAATGAGTCCACTCAATCGAGGTATCGCTGGCTCTACTACAAATAGTGATATTGGAACCAACGTCCAATGTTATAACAATGTAATAATCAAACAAATTGATATTGTCAAATCTGTAAGGTTTTAACCAACGAAATTTTTTTTTGACTAACGGTTCACAAACACAGTCTTTTAGCAGCGTTATTGTGTATTGAAACTCGATTAGTGTGAGTTTCAATTTCTCCGTTATCTCTCTCTGTCTAACACGATAATATGTTAAAGAGAGGGATAGCGACGAATTAAAATCAAATTTTCGTTAGAGAACATCGCTACTGTACGTGTAGTAGAATGCGTTACCCAGGAACTTGTCAGGAGCACAAGTTAAGACCTACGAGTATCATATGCCCCTTTTTTGACTACTTTTACTACCGATTTTATAATATATGTTCTATATCATCAAACACTTCGTAAATACTTTACTTCTCATTATTAAATTTATAAGAAAAATGGTTAAAGTATCAAAATGGGGCATCCAGGCGTGCGGGACTCGTTAATTACCGAATATCATTCGATACGGCCTTGGTATTCCTGTAATGGCCTCTGTGCTGCAGCGTTATGCGCAGTGAATTTATGAGTGGAGGATCTAGGTTCGATTAACTGTTAGGTCGATTGAGATTTTCTTAAACGTCTGGTGGGTAGGAGGTTTCGGCCGTGACTACTTGGCTTGTCGACAAAAATATGCCACCGATTTAGCGTCCTGGTACTATATTAAGTAGAAACTGAAAGGAGTGATTCTATCCCATTCCTAACAACCTGTCCACTTACATATTAGTTTGCATCAACAATTATCACCAGATGTGATCGCGAGTCAAGTGACTTATAGTTAATTAATGAAACAAAAATAATAAACTTCTAGAAAGCTGCAAGGTCATAGTGCTCTAAACTCTACGAAACCGTATAAAATCCACCATACGTCTCACTATTATCACTAACTTTTTGCAATGACATCCGAGACGTAACCGCATAATGTGGATTTGCATGGATGCCAAACTTTTCTTTTCCAATAGTTTTAATTTTAATCGATGTTTTTTCTAAGAGTTTTAATTTAAGTGAATATTAATTGGAACGAAGTTCCTTATTTTGTGAGCTATTGCAAATTGCACGACTTCTTGATCAAAGGATCGCCGCGCCTTGAGTGTGGACGAGCGGCGGGGGGCGCCCGCGCTGTATGCTGTCTCGCGCTCTCGTGGCGTCCTTTACGAAAATTGAGCCTACTGATTAAGTTTATATAACATTATATTTGTTAATCATAAAAAAATATTATTATTACTTGAAAAAAAATAAAATTTTATTACAATTCCTTCACTAATTAATCGAAAAATTGAGCCTACTGATTAAGTTTATATATCATTATATTTGTTAATATTAAAAAAAAAATAGTATTATTACTTTAAAAAAATTAAATTTTATTACAATTCCTTCACTAATTAACCGAAAGGAACTTCGTTCCATCCGGGTGTCCCTTGACACCTCTCAATTTTTTTTATAATGAATGTACCTATAGGTGTGTACAAGTACAAATATTATGCTGCATTTATAATCCTGAGCACATAAATTATGCAACGAATAAGTAGAAACAATTGTTTTAGTTCAAGCCTAAAACTATAATATTATGTAACATAGATTAATAATTAAACCAAATTTTATAAATTGAATTCCATAATACATATTCTCTTTAATATTCATGAAATATTTTTATTATTAAATACATTTAAATACTCTAAGTTAATATAAAAATGGATCACCGATTTTTATCAAACTTACTAGCTATTATTTTTGTTGTGTTTGCTAATATCAGAAAATAAAAAAAAATATTTAAAAATTTAAAAAAGAAAACTTAACTCTATTTTATGATATTTGTCATAAAATACGGAGTCAAACTAGGGGGGTTTCTGAATGAAATCTGGAAAGCACACGATATTTTAAAATAAATGTTAACCAGTAGGAACATTTAAAAATAGTATAATTGTAATCTACCTGTAAGTAATTGTTGTACTACGGTCATTGCCAGGTTTTAAACTAGGACACTGTAAATTTGGAATATTTTCATACTCCATGTCAAGTTTCTTTCTTTCTTTCTTCTTAAAATAAAATTTTTGTAAAACTTAAAAATGTATTTTGATTATTCGTGTCAAGTTCCTTCAAATATTATACCTACAAAGCTTTGCCTTTTGCACGTGTGCTTGGATTAAGTTCCTGTTACTTGAGCCTAGATGCCTGCATTGAGAAGCATGTCTAAGCGAAAGTTGCCTTAAGTTGAAACTAAGTTACAGGCTGTATCAAGCTTTCAGTTAGTTCTAAGCATGAGTAAAATATTATACTGTTAAATTATATTATCTCTCATCATAATATTAAACGTTATACAAGCTAGCTACATTTTGAACCATCTGTTAAAAATTGTAGCTTGTATATTTAAGCTTATTCATTTAACTCAACCTGTTAATAACTATAAAATACTAGCATGACCCTGCAAACGTTGTTTTGCATTGAACATTAAAAAAAATTTAGATGAAAATTAGATGGAAATTAGGCAGTAGCCGAATACGCATAGAAAATATGGTAAAAAATTGGTTGTCTTTAAAATTAACAATATATATGGCAAGCTGACGTGTATAGCTTGTATTAAATGTCTATTTCACTTTTGAGACAAGCTTTCATAATAAACAAAATGATTTTACAATATACAGATGGAATTAGCCCGTTTAAACAAACGAAAAAACTTTTTCGTATTTATATAAATATGGTCTGCCATGCCAAATAAATTGAAAGAAAAGATTTTTAATTTAAATATATTTTTATAAATATTAATTCCGATAAATATATAACTAATTAAATACTGTAAAAGGCAAATCTGATTAATATCCTTTAATTTTATTAAATTTATATTTTAAATAATTAATAAGCATATGAAATAAATTATTTTTTAAAACACAAAAATTTATATATCTGCCAAAATATATACCCCCTTCTCCCGCATTGTTAATTTTAATTTCATATATTTTTTGAATAATTATATTTAAAAAGTAAACAGATTTCGAACAGTCTTGAACAATAAATTATTTATTTGGATAAAAATTTATAAATGGTATAAATAACACGGTCTGATTTTGATCGGCATTTCTATCAATTTGTTAAATGTAAAAAAGTACCTAGTTATAGTGACGTAACTACGATAATTAGACATATGTTCTAGCGAAGTTTGTTGTAGATATTGATATATTCTATAATATTGTCGAACATTTTTTTGTCCTATCATTAATACTCTTCGCAGCGTATGCGATCAAAGACATTCTATGGCTAATTTTTTTACACCTTCGGCTGGTTTTAATAGGAATTTCTAAAGATTTCTATAGTAATCTAGTACTAAATATATCCTATGTTACTCAGTGATAATGTAGCTTTTTAATGAAAAAAGAATTATTAAAATTGTCCGTACTTTTGAATATTCTTACTAAAAAAAATATTATGAAGATAAAGTTGATGCGACACTACGCTCAATTACACTCAGCAATATTTCACAGATCGACTTTGGACTTGAGCCCAGGACCTCATTAACCGAAACAACGTAGACTAACCACTGGATCACAGAACTTAAGACCAATACCTAACTTGTAATCAAAGGGCTTTATCTACTGACTCTGTCTTGGTCTAGTGGTTTGCCAATGTGGTTCCGATTACGAGAGCTCTGGTTTAGCGTCCCAGGTAGAGCTGTGAAATATTGTTGAGTGTGATTGAGTGTAGCATCACACCAAATTAATAGCAATACAGGAATCGAACCTAGAACCGAAGGTCGGTTTGCCCGGCTTTGGAAAGTTACTGGTTGTTGCTCACTATATATTTATAATGTGGTGTTTAAAATCTTCATCTATTAGATGAAAGAACATCTGATGGCGATCGTTAACGCATTGAACATTATCATACTAAGCCCATCAACCCACACAAGAGCAGCGTGGTGGTTTACACAGCAAATCACTTCTCCTACCACAAAAAAAGCCTGGCCCTGTAGTAGGCCGTTAACAAAAGGATAATTATGATCTATCTAAACAACAAGTTTGTATTAGGTTGGTCTTGGCTAACCAGAAGTCTTGAAAGCTAGCAATAGATATATGTTTAGCCTTGTCTGTAATTTATAGCTACCCTCTGATTACATTGGAACCCATGCGGGATAGTTTGTTTACAGCCCGCTCTGTGACCGCTATAAAAGACCTCCGCCCGAAACTACTCCATATGTAGGTATGCTGTTTGGCTTTACTACGAGGGGCTCAAATTGACCGGATAACAAAATGCTTCTTGATGTTTTTGATGGCTTATTTACGTGTTTGTCTCGAGTTTTTCTTAGACAGAACGTCAGGGTGATCTTCTGAATAAATATCAAACAACGTTAAGCAATAGAAGGAATTATGCCACATATTAAATGAAAAATATGTTGATTTTAAGACGTTACAAGTTACAATGTACACGATCAATTTGGTACGCGAAAACTTCTGGTTTAATCGGTAAATATAAAGAACAAAAATTAGTTACAGCATGTCTGGGCCTCAGGTCTATGTATAAAACTTTAAAACCATACAATCGATGTACCCCAAGCCGATTTTATCAGAAAGTCAATAATGCGAAGATGGTATTATATCTCTTTTTAAGTTTTAATAGCACAAAATATAAGGATATCCGCTACTTGAAATTATAAAAGGTAATGGTGCTTACGTTTACTATATACTACCGACAGACGAACATCTTATACAAACGGTGTCTTATATGTATTGATGAATTTAATTAAATGTGTTATAAATGTTATAGGACAATTACACACATCGCGATATAGCCCCAAAGTAAGCGTACTCGTAAGTAGTTCTGTGTGGGTAAAACTTCTTTTATAAAAGTTTTAATGAATTCTGATTGTTATAAATGTAGGGACAATACAACAACAAGCAAGCCGACAAACAGGGATAATATTGAAAATACCGCAAATAAATATTTCGTATATTTGATCCGGAGAATCTAAATAATACTAAAGACAAAGACACTGAAAAAATTAATCAAATTAGTCCAACCAAAGTGATGCGCTTATATTATATTCAACAATTAATTCTTACACAAATAGATACCCGTACATATAAATGTATATACATTGCGTTTGACAAATCTCCCAACCGTGTAGATATAGTGAGATGAGAGCTTTCAGGCATGTTTATTTATACACGCCACAGAGATCGGATGCTGCACAAATAAGCACAAATAGTTATTTGTGCAAGTCTGCTATAACAGTAACATTTGCACTGCACTGTGGTCTCTAGCATAGAAATACAAGGGGTGTTTAATTTTAACTATATTTGTTATTTTGAATGGTAACAATCGCTTGCTACACTGTTACGTTCAATTATTATGAACAAGAGGTTGCCTGCGGTTTCACCCGCTCAGTTCCCGTTCTCGTAAAAATTTCGGTAAAAAGTAGCTTACGTGTTATTAAGCTACATTATTGTAACTTGTCAAAAGTTCATAATAGATGTTTTTTATCGACTACAAGTTGGCCCTTGACTGCCATCACACCTGATGTTAAGTGATGATGCAGTCTAAGATGGAAGCGAGCTAACGTGTTAGGAGTAGGACGAAAATCCACACCCCTTTCGGTTTCTACACGACATCGTACCTGAACGCTAAATCGCTTGGCGATACGTCTTTGTCGATTGGGTGGTAACTAGCCACAGCGAAAGCCTCCCACCAGCCAGACCAAGACAAATTAAGAAAGATCTCAATCTGCCCCGCCGGGAATCGAACCCAGGACCTCCGTCTTATAAATCCACCGCGCATACCACTGCGCCACGGAGGTCGTCGTAGATGTCATTACTGGCCTAATTTGATATCAAAAACATAAAATCAATTACAATTTCGGCACCGATGTCAGTAGATACCGTAGCCTAGCGGTGACGCGGGTTTGAATCTCGTCGATTCCGCAATTTTTGATATTATGTTTATTTTCATATAAAAATCATCCCAAAGCGTGGGATGGAATAAATGTTATTCTTTCACGCAAAAATACTAAATAAATGTTGATGAAACTTCGCAATGATATAGCTTGCATATCAGAATCACACATAGGCCACATTTCATTCCGAAATTCCCACGGGACGAGAACTACGCGGGTAAAACCGCGGGCGTCCTCTAGTAATCAAGAACGGAGAGAGACAGAATAATTTTGAAAAATGTTCCAGTCTCGTGGGATAACATGACCAGTCGCAGACTATTATTTTTTTTTCAATACACAAAAACTGTAAAACGAAAACACAAAGGTACGATTGCTTCCACTATCCCGGATGTAAAATAAAATGTGAAAAATTTTACACGGCCATCCTCACCTGAACATTTTTTACTCCACAATTTCAGGAAATTAATTTTACATGCCTCAGGCGGCAGAAATTTTAATTTCATAGATCTCGTTTGGCAATTAAAGTGGAAAAAACTCGTTCATTTATCAATTGTTCGAGATTTTGCCAAGTTTTTACTGTTATCGTGGTACAGAGTCGACGCCAAATTTTCTTTCACCTCAGCTCTATTTTCAGTGGCAGCGTACTTAACATAATAATGTGGGCAATTTAAAGTAACGCTGCAGGCTATCGTATTTATTCATTTTGATTTGAAAATTTTCCAATACAACTTTAGCGCCTGAACTTTGACCTGGTCAAATTGTATTTAAAATTATGTACATACGCACACACAGCTAAGTAAGGTCCTATTAATGAGCAGTTATTATTTTTTTATTCTTAACTAAATGCTTCGATAGACCTTGTTTTACCGTAGATCACTTCCTTAATAAGATCAAATTGGATTTACCACTGACCTAGCATACGCTGAGTGACGTCCATTGTGATACTGCACACTTTCTTCTTTTTTTTCTTGTGTTGTTTGTGTGTGTATTAAATAACTGTATTTTCTTTCTTTCTTTCTTTAAATAAGATTTCACGATATAAAAAATTAATAAAAATTTTTAACAAAAAATAGAACCGACTCCAAACGCACTAAAAAGTAAAAAATAACTGTGTCATTTAATTGCTTTAATTTACTTATTTAGGAGTCGGTGCCAGCCAAGTTTAAGGAACATTTATTTTACGTAGTAAAGCAGTTTGTGGGTTCTAGGTAACGTCCTTGAAAGTAGAAACCTTGGCTGGCACCGACTCCTAGATATGCTTAAGTAAATTAAAGCAACTAAATTACACAGTTATTTTTTACTTTTTAGTGCGTTTGGAGTCGGTTCTTTTTTAATTTTTATTTCTTACTTTTTAGTGATTTATCGCCACTTAGCGTACTCGTACTATACTGTCATAGTATATTACATAGTACTAGTAGCCAAAAAGCTACCGATACCGAGTCAAAAACCGAAATCGCTGTAAGCGTGCCTCCAAAATTTTAAGAGTTCCTTGAATTTCCCCAGGATATCATCAGCAGATCCTAACAAGCGGACAATGGGACCACCTTGGATGTATGCCCTTTTTAATAAAAAAAGAATTATCAAAATCGGACATCACTGTAAAAAGTTATGCGTGGTCATACATAAAAAAAAAAAAAATATACGTGTCGAATTGAGAACCTCCTCCGTTTTTTTTCGTCGGTTAAAAAATAACAATACGTATCTTTTTAGTACAAATAAATAATCCAATTAAATCACGTATTAACGCTCCTTAAAAGTGGCGTAGGTATAAGATACCTAATATCGTTAAAGGTCCAATCGAATTGAAAACCTCCACCAAGCTGAAAAAGATATTAAAATCTGTATTTTATTGAATACAATAATATTCCGTAGCCCACTGAAATGTAATGAAGAATTTGTCTCGACCAAAGAAGGTTTTCAAAGCCTTTTAGAGTGGGAACCCTATTAACGAAGCTCCTTTGTACGCCCATACACCCGCAGTATCATTAAAAATATAGATATACGGCCTTTTCTTCGAAAATGTGAGCTGAACGCGCGCAAAAAGCCTCGGATTCGCTTAGCTGCGCCGTTTTAATGAAATTAAAAATAAACAGAGAAGGCGAAGGCTTAAAAATATTAGTTTCTTGAAATACACGTTGCCTCTACTAAAGGAAATGTAAGATTGCATTTACAGCTGTAGTCGTACTCTTAAGTGTCAGTAGATCTATTAGTTACGGCGCCGGCCTATACTATAGGTCTGGAGTTCGATTCCCGCCTGTGGCTACTTTTAAATGCGAGAAATATATTTCTTCCCCTCCTATCAGAGGTAAAGACAGTGTTAGACGTGGGTGCACCAATGCCTAATAGGCGGGATGATCGTAATGCTATTAAGGATTTGTGATCACAACAATTTAAATAATCCCGATTGTAACCATCAAAATACACGTAATCTAGGTTCAAATTAATCAACGCCAAAGCCAAACCACCGATAACCACTAAAAACCATGAGAATGGCTATAAATTTTCAGTCTACAGCCACAATACATTACGGTATCCTTTTTGCCCTAATGACTAGAACGTTTATTTACCAAATGCTCGAAAATTCAAGGTTTTACCATTTTGTTGACGTTTAAGGTAGTTAAGTAGGTTATTTATTTATTTAAACTTTATTTGTAAAGCTGTTAACTTGAAATGATATTAATTAATTTGGACACTCCTATTTTATTTAATGGATGTATAGATGAATTTGTTGTCCGCATAGCAGAGTGTAATTACAAACGTACATAGAACGAACTTACAGCGTTACTGGGAAATCAACTCAACCCAGTTGCAGCGAAAGCGGAGTTATTTGCTTACAGCTGCGGTACACTGGGACATTGTTCTTTGACAATATATCCTATCACTATGCTATCTAGTAAACCTTTTTTTTTCGTGGGGAAATAATCATCTCATGGATACTCTCTTGCTACGCGGAGGCGAGGAGGTTATGTCGGGCTCTTACCTAACAAACGACTAAAACCCCACGGTGTTCCTACTCGTCGCGTGAAAAAATTGGACCACGGGAACGAAAGGCCAAGGCTTCCGAGATCAGGGACTTCCACCCAACAGGGACGGTCTTCCTTAATTTAACAATTCCACTTATAGGCACATCTGGAACACAGGAAATGCCATACAGCCCGAGGACTTCCAATGGGTGACAAATTCCCCGTATTTAAAACCCGGAGTTCCGCATCAAGGAGGCACGCGGCGATCTTGAGCGAGTCGCAACTCTTCTGTGGTGAATCGGGTGACAGTTCGCATCAATCTCTCTTAACTGTTCCGCTGTTCTTTCTGAGACATTACGGTCATGCAGTAGAGGACAACAGCTTCCCAGGCCCTCTCGCTATCTAACATAGCCTTGACTACTGCCGGCAGAGACAGGTCCTGCCTCACATGCCTCTAGTAAACCTAATTTAACATGCACACAGTCCTTTCTACAACAAAAAATAAAGGTGCAAGTTCGTAACCAACCGCACTGGCGACGACAACAGCAGATGATTGTCGCTGCGATACTTTTATTTTTTGTTCATAACACGTTAGCCCTTGACTGCAATCACATTTGATGGCAAATTTGATACAGTCTAAAATGAACACCACTGATTTATATGTATTTATATGAAAACGACGTGTCCTATATTTATATAAATACATACAAACCAGGAGTGTCGCTTCGATACGTCGTCTGCTGTCGTCTACGAACTCTCACCTTTACGTTGAAGAATTATGTGTGCCTAGTTAATTTATGAACAATCAAATTAAGTTTAATTAAATATAATATCTTTTTTTAATGAGATTTTTATGAAAATAATACTACAATAGATAAACGATTAAAAGAAAAAGATTTTTGTCTGCCCCGTGTCCTTTTAGGCTTTGGCACTCGAAATCCTGGGTCGATCTCTAGTGACATAATGAGCTTTTCTTTTTCAAAGATATTCTTAGAAAAAATTCTTAGGCCTGAATTGGTAACTTGATGTTTAATAAGTCTATGTGGCTTTGAATCGCGTGGTACTAAGTCGATTTCTATGTCAGGTAGTGAAAGGAAATATTAGAGATTTTTTTTCCAAGAACTTATCCGTGAAAATTCCCACTAGTATTATCCCCCGTACCTCAAAAATCACATTAGGTAGTCGATCGAATTCATTATCATTAACACTTGGTAGTGTTTGTTAAAAGAGTAAATATTATAACCCTAGCCCACCAAACCATATTTCAGCGTGGTTGGATTAAGATCTAATAAGAAGTGCGCTTAACGTGATGGCGCTATTATCAGCTATTAATTTTTTTTTAATTTAATTATTTTTTTTGCCTTTTACGAAAATACTCTCGATGTAGATAAATCAAAGAACAATTAAGTTATTTATTTCGATTTCACATTCTTATTCAAATCCTGTATCGAGATCAAAAAACATAATACACAAAATATACAAGATCAGCTCATATTTTACTAGAAGATGCCCGCAGTTTTACCCGAGTAGTTCTTGTTTCCGTGAGAATTTCAGGTCAAAATATGACCTATATGTTTTTCTGATAAGTAAGCTATGTTGTTGTAAAGTTTTATCAAAATCCATTGAGTAGTTTTTTCGTGAAACAACAACAAACATCCATCTATCCATACTTATAAACTTTCGCATTTATAATATTATTAAGGATTTGATTAGTATTATAAATACCGTTGTTTCAAGGGTATTCATATTTTTATGCCTAACGACACTTTGTAAATCAAATTGAGGTCACGTTGGTCCGCCGCTCGCCGCACCATAATTGCTAAGTTTGATGGAAACGTAAATAAATAATTGATTTTCTGGGCGGCGTTATCAGTGAAACAAATCAAAATCAGTGTTATTTAGTTGCTTTAATTTACTTAAGCATATCTTCGATGATATATGAAGTCGATGCCAGCAAGTTCAACGAACATTTATTTAACGTAGTAAAGCAGTTTGTGGATTCTAGGTAATGTCCTTAAAATAGAAACCTTGGCTGGCACCGACTCTCTTTTTGAGTCGGTTCTCTTTGAGTCGGTTCTATTTCTTGTTAAAAAAATTTTATACACACATGCTACATTTAATCCTGATTTTTACGTGAATGGGACCTACGCGGTTGACATCATGGGCGTCCTCTTGTTATTACATATGTTGAATAAAGTCTATCTGCTTGAAAGCTTTCATTTAAACGCTGTCAATCCTTTTTAGATATAATAAAATAATATATAGTGAGAAACGATGTACTATGATATGTAATATCGGATATAGAAGTCCATTCTATCTTCTGAACAATGGTCACGTACAATTTTCTTACTTGTATTTTCTTTTAGAATGGCTAGCACCGATTTTTTCGTGGAAAAAGTTGCGGATGCCGCTAATTTAATGAATAAACACTATTAATGTGATTTCTAAGCTTTTTTCTTTAATTTTTCTAATAAAAAAAAATTGTGTTATTTAAATATTTCTCTTTATATACCAACCACAAGAGACGAGTCATATCCTTAACCACGGATTTGAGTACAGTTACTCTTTAAACTTTCAGATGCTAAAGCGCGTGGCATTGTCAAATTCATCAGTAATTGATATCCGTTCCGTAGATATTATGGCAATTCAGTACATATTAATACGATAAGTACATATTAAATATCTAGTCTTTGAAGATATGATGCGATTTAACTATAATATTTTTAGTAATTTATTCTAAGTTGTCTCTAATCCTCTCTTTCCTCACCTACTAATCAAAAATTTTGTACCAGAAGTGGGAACGAAAATAGTCTAAAGGGCTTATAGCTTACTTAGTAGTCTATTAACTTATTTGGTGATGCTGTAGACATCACACCTGAAAATATTAACCGCCTAGCGATTTCACGTTTCTGTATATAGTTATTTGTTAAATAAAATGCAAATTAGCTATGAAATGAATGGCCGCACACACTCAATAATGTTGTCAATATTATTGATGAAGAGTAGGTTGCCAAAAGTTGTAGCATGGCACATGAGTCGATAAAAGGAAACAGAGGCAAAGCTCTTAAGAACGTGCAAAATTATTACCTATTTTGGTAGGGCTGTTACAATAGGTTAAGACCAATTAAACAACCAAACAAACAACTTGACGCACTGACATGACCCTGAGATTGTCAACATTGTCAACCAACTGTGCCAGCGTAAACCGGTTTTTTCCAGTCTCGCCGCGTACGCGTCAAGCGGCTAGTGGTCACTCACACATGTCCCCCTTGCTTGTAGTAGTGCAACCGATTCGCGGTAGTATGAAGCTTTCTCTCTGTACCTTTTATCTACTCATGTAGCCATAGTGTAAGTATACCTGCAAGATGACGATAGTATTTCCTTAGGGTCAGCCTACGTCATAGTTATCGTAATCATCCTATTAACGGCCCGCTACAGGGCCGGGCCTCCCCCAGTATAGGAGAGTGGATATGGAGCATTGACCCACCATGCCGCTACCATGTGGGTTGGCGGGCTTAGAGTGACAATGTTTCATTTATTAACGATCACGATGTTTGGTGTTAGAGACCGGGACCGACAGTTTAACGTACTCTCCGAGGCACGGAGGTGTAACATCACTAACTTCCAGACTCCGGGCTTAGAATTTACTGCAAGTTTCCTACGAGAAAGTAAAACTCAGAATTATTTCGAAACCCAACCTAATACTCGAACATAGGACCTCGTGACCGAAGCAAGCTAACCACTAGACTAACGAGGCACCCCCTTAGAATTTATATAAGGTACGAGCCCTAGTCATACCTTATATCGAACATTTTCTTTACGCAGCGTTGCACGAACCAGCTCATGACTAAGGGCCCCGTAAGTGTTCAAAACTAGTCCGGCATATTTCAACAACAATAACGTGATTCAGTTTCAATTTCACATTGACAACATTATGACATGTGTGCGTGTTAGACCATGTCTTCACTTAATAGTAGGTGATATTATTAAACTTAAACGATAAATTAATTATCGTTTATTAATTAGAAGAGAATTAAAAATATGTTATCGTTTTAACATAAGTAGGAAAATAAAAAGATATAAAGCAAACGAACGTTCAAAGTAACAAATAAACAAATCTACGTTAAAGAAAACAAAAATAATTTACTTTCATGAAAAAAAAATATTAAATTTTATTATTATTTTACTATTCACATCATCATTGCTTATTGTTTCATTCTAAATTATAAATAAACAACTTTACAGAAACATTAACTAAAAATGTGAAAATCAAATTCCATTCTATAAACTAATTAAACTTTACTAAATATATATTTATAACTTTAATTAAAAATAATAATAAATTGTTTGTATAGTTTTTCTAATTTACCTTATGGCCGCAATAAAGTATGTAATTCCATTATAAGTCGTTAATCGTCCATTCGTTTATAGTTCCACACACACTGTAACGTCACTCGACATAATTCATTAAACACAATACAATACTTTAACTTTAATTAGTTAAATAAATTAAACAGTCCAATCGGAACACATTTCACAATATCATTAACGTATTTATGTTCGAAATTATTACGTAAACGCCGGGTGATAATAGCTTTTTACGTGGACAAAGGGCATACTTTCCAACCATATTGTTCATTTCATGTCACAACAGCGCTTTGTGAAAGATACACATTTGAGAAAAAAATAACGAAACTGCTTTCGCCGCTGGCCCTATTGTCCGAATACTGTCAGTAGGCAACACAGATACTACGCCGTAGACGCGTCGTAGTGTCGCTACGGCTGGATCGCCACTGGCGGGGGCTACGAGCACCCGGACGGCGCACCCACACCACGACACCAGCTCTACAACAGCATCAACTCACGCACACAAACAGCCGTATTACAGAAAAGCCGTGAGTGGAAGCGGGAAAGTAACATTTTTGAGCCTGTAAATGATGTACACACTAATGGTTATACATCTACACAGACGCGCGGAGGCGCACACACATACACAAGTATACGGACCGATTTAAACTTGTAATCCCTAACGATGATTTGAATTTAAAGGATTTAGCTAATCTTGAAACAGTAAAACAAGTATGAAAAGTACGCCTCTTGCAAACGAAACGAACATTTTACAGCCCAATTCAACAACTCAACAGAAACTCATCGCTAGATAAATGTATGAAGATAAATTTTATTTCGATAATAAGTCAAAACTAACTTTTTTCCACGTCCTGTTAAACTGCTGATGCGTTATTTTTACTTAAACTTTTAAATAATTAGTAAGTTTAGATAGAAATTGAACTTTCATTACCGCAGACGATCTATTTTTGAGTCTAAAGCAGTTTCAACTCTCACAACAAATGAGAAACAAAATTATTGAGATGACAAACTTGCTCCTATTTGCAATCTCAAATACCACTATGAAATTTTTACTGTTTAAAAATAAAACTCGATGCCTCTCCACATTTCTACTTGTAGTGCAAGAAAAACTGCAATACTTATCTAAATTATCCAGCTTCGTTCGTTTTTTATGTATATTGTCTTAAACCGTATTTTTTGTTTAATATAATTTTATAACACATCTTGTTAAAATTTCAAATAATAATAATAATTATAGATTAATGATAAGCCTCGCTATGCAAGACGAAGCGAGATCAATGTCTAATTTCAGCTTTAGAAATATTTCGAACATTCACAAAATGATGTATTCTTAAACTACGACAATAAGTCCAAAGAGGGTATATTTCTATAATCTTTCTATTTTGTGAGAAATATACCTATATGTCGCTGTTTTGCTAACGCGGCCAGAGGGTCTTTCCTTACTTGGTCAGATTCCCACTATTTGTGTAAAAGTGTGTATAAAGGTGCTAGTTTGTAGTCGATGGCAACAGCAGACTAAATGTCGCAGCGACTTTAATGATTTCTGTGTTTTTTTAATGCTAAAAAAATGCTTAAGACAAGCGCTTGACTGCAATCATGCCTGTGGAATGTAGAATACGGCGGTACGCGCTATCCTATATTGTAGGTGTTACGAATAACGGAAACTGGAAGAGCATTCCAAATTTTAGCAGAGCGTATGAGGAAAGAGGAACCAAGGATATAGCTCTGTTGTAAGGAATGAAGGAAAATGGAATTTATTTATATGTCATTCATCACGAATCTTATTTCATAGAAATACAAACCAACTAGTGGTGTCACTCTGACATGTCATCTTCGGACACTGTTCATAAATGTCCCAATTATGATTATTTATTCTCGATAGTTCTTTTAAGTCCCCATGCCAGCCAAGGTTGAGCGACGTTTATTGAGATTGAATGGCACCGACTTTATAGATGTATTTAAATAAATTAACAAAATAATGCAATCAATTTGATTAATTATTTTAATTTATTTAATTAACTGTTTTTGTTATTAATAATTTTTTCACCAAATCTTTTAGTGATTAAATGATAGAAATTATATTTTCCAAATGCAAATGCATACCGACATTGCTGGTGTGCCTATCAACTTGAGGAGTTCCCTCAATTTTCCCAGTTTATACCCACCTCCCCACATATCCTGCCATAATAACTATGGAACCCTTCCAGATCTAGTCCAGCCTTCTTCAAGTAATCGCGTAACATTCATACAAAAAGAAACATACAGGCTAATTGAGAACCTTCAAGTTTTGGTTTTCAGCTCACTTAATTTTTCTACTTATCTTATATCGAGGTAGCATCAATAACAGTATCTGCTAAATGTGCAAACTGTCATGGCTTTTAAATAAACATTACTTACCTACTCGTACCACTCTACTATGGATACGCGGTATTTGGGTCAAGTTATAGAAATGTCCGGTTCTTGTTACAGATTTTAATCCAATAAAATGTATTACTATTATATTTACGTTAAAGTTTTTCAAATAAAATAATAGCGGTAGTATTTATGCAATAGTTTGTATTTATAACTTATTACTACTACTTAATGATTTTAATAAACTTAAATCTCATCTCATGTAAAATAGCCATAACAGTTTTATCTAATCTGATATCTTAAAACTTCAATCATTAAATCAAGACAGTATCACGATAATGATGACGATGATGACGACCAGCCAGCCATGATATGATATCATCATGGCTGGCTGGTCGTCGTCATTTTAATTCTCGAACGCAGTTGGAAAAATTTTGGTAGTTCGATATTTAGATGGAATCAATTTAACATTTTTAACCGACGAAAAAAAACGGAGGAGGTTCTCAATTCGACACGTATATTTTTTTTTTTTTTTTTATATGTATGACCACGCATAACTTTTTACAGTGTTGTCCGATTTTGATAATTCTTTTTTTTATTAGAAAGGGCATACATCCAAAGTGGTCCCATTGTCCGCATGTTAGGATCTGATGACGATATCCTGGGGAAATTGAAGGAACTCTTCAAATTTTGGAGGCACGCTTACAGCGATTTCGGTTTTTGTCTCGGTATCAGTAGCTTTTTGGCCACTAGTGCCGTATAATATACTATGACAGTATAGCACGAGTACGTTACGTGGCGATAAATCACTAAAAAGTAAGAAATAAAATTTTTTAACAAAAAATAGAACCGACTCGAAGCGCACTAAAAAGTAAAAAATAACTGTGTCATTTAGTTGCTTTAATGTACTTAAGCATATCTAGGAGTCGGTGCCAGCCAAGGTTTCTACTTTCAAGGACGTTACTTAGAACCCACAAATTTCTTTACTACGTAAAATAAATGTTCCTTAAACTTGCTGGCACCGACTTCATAGATATGCTTAAGTAAATTAAAGCAACTAAATGACACAGTTATTTTTTACTTTTTAGTGCGCTTCGAGTCGGTTCTATTTTTTGTTAAAAAATTTTATTTTCTCTACATTGGCTCAAATTTGTTCTACTACCCGCGGCTAGTGGCTATCTTACTGGAAAACATGTGACACCAAGCGAATAATTATTCCAGTATGATGCCACGTAGAAACCTTCAGATATATGGGTAGAATAAACATTTATGCGTAATTAGTCCGTTAGAACAAACTGCAACGACTAAAATAATTTTTCATTAAACAAATAAAAAACTTTATGTAAAAAATTATGATGAAACGCATGTAAACAAAAGTTGTTATAAGGAATCCAATTTTGCAATCCCATCCAGTTGACATCAAACATCAACACCAGTTGATTGACGCGGAAATTTACCAAGATTTATCCCCACAGTTGCCATTCAACCACCCTTTCAATCAACTTTTATACCGACACACTGCATTGTCAAAGTTCGCCGGGAGAAAATTTCAGATATTAAAGTTGACTGAGAACTTTTCAATGAAGATGTCGCAATTAATTTTCGATAAAATTTAGCTCGTTAACGTTTGAAATTACGGACTCCGAAAGAGCTTAATTGAAATGTACGAAGTTTTTTCATTAACGATCGACCGATTCGGATATATATCAGTAATACCTAGTATATAGGTGAAATCGACTCTCAGGAAACTGAGTTACAATTTAATAAATATTTTTGTTATACCTTGGTAAAAGACAAGACAGACAATGTATGAAAACAGCTGTTTTATTAAACTTAGCCTATTGATCTACTATTATTTAGCTCTAGCTGAAACGACTAAATTGAATTGGATGAATCTAAAGACATTATAGTGTGCTTGAAAAAAAACTACTAAGTCAATTAAATTTCAACAGTATGTACGATTAAAAACATCTACGAAATAAAACGTTTTTGAAAAAATTACGAAAAAAAAAATTACACTCCTTCTGAGGCAGAGGGTAAACATAAAGAATATTCTACATATGATTTACGTTCTGCTGCATGAAGTAATCTAATAAACAATGAAACAACGACCAAACTGATAAGTTTCAAATTTCAAATAAAACTAGAAATTTAACTAATAAGTCTTGGAATTCAAATAATACTAAACACCAAACAAATAAGTTTCGAAATTCAAATAATACTAGGAACCAAATTGATAAGTTCCGAAATTCAAATAATACTAGACACCAAACAAATAAGTTTCCAAATTCAAATAATAGAACATTCATCGAATACATCGAAATCATGCGTCTCCAAATATTCTGTAGCAATGATAGTTGTTTGCGAATTAACATGGAAATATCTATATCGAATTCAAGAACCGCCTCAGCTGTACATCAGAGTACAATTAGTAAAACCCTTTCAATACAATTGAACATGTAACAAAGTAGTTGTATGGAAACCTCTCAAACCCCCGATCATGTATTATGAACAATTGTTCTCGGGGGATCATTATTACGGTACGCATTGTAGAAATTGAATAGACAAATATAATGGTTACCAAAATCAAATTGCCGTCGAAATTAACGACAAAGTTGATATGAATTAATTATTATTGTGGCATCTTTATATTAGGGTCCTGGGATCGAGTCGAAGGTTATTTGTCTATGAGATGGTGAGCTTGGATGTCCACAGTGGCCCAGTGAAATCATACGACGGAGGTCCTGGGTTCGATTCCCAGCTTGGCTGACTAAGATTTTCTAAATTGTAATTATAATCATAATAAGACGGACAGTCAGCAACAGCGTGGTGGATCTAAGCTTTTGACGACCTCAGTGGCACAGTGGCATGCGCAGTCGCTTTATAAGACGGAGGTCCTGGGTTCGATTCATGTCTGAGCTGATTAGGATTTTCTAAATTAGTCTAGGTCTGGCTGATGGAAGGCTTTGACCGGCTTACAACCGGCAAAGTAGTCGGTCTTTATTAGGATAATGATGATGATAATACTTATAGTAGGTAACCAATAGTAATGTTTAAAAGTTCCAATATAACTGCATGACTATTCGGTCTATTCACGGGTTCGGATAGGGCATTAGTAGACGATCATTCTTTCTTCGCACTTACCGGTCTCGAGGCAAGAACGAAGAAACTCTGTTTACATTATCACAAGCTTGTGCGAGTATATTATCGCATCGAAATAAAATTTTCAGGAATATGAGTAACAATTTAAACAAAAAACGTATTTTATTAAATAGGGCTTTTCTTCAGAGTAGGTACTCGGACAATACAGGTCCTATCTCATCATTACATAGTATAAAACAAAGTCGCTTTTTTATGTCTGTCCGTATGTTTGCTTTAATCTTTAAAACTACGCAACCGATTTTCATGCCGTTTTTTTATCAGATATAGTGGTTCAACAGAAAGGTTTATGTGTATAATATATGCACAATGTAGTAGAGAAAAACTGATAATTTTAAAGGTTTCTGATGTGATGTCGTAAATTACCGCATTTTTTGCGGTTACATTGCAAACGCTGATTAAACCCTAGGAGATATATATATCAAAATAATGTTCTATAGTGTTACACAACTTAAAAAGGTCAACAAAAAAGTACGCGATGGTATATGTCTATCTCTTAGGGATAACCTAAAATAACCATTTTTTATCTTTTACTTTCAACCAAAAGTAATGGCTTATTTACGAAGCGATTTTAAGCAATACTGCATTTATCCTTATCCAATTAAGTATCTTAAATACTTTGTGCATTCAATATAGATCACTATTGCCCTTTATAGCACTGTAACATTGTAATTTAAGTGAATATTTTCCAAGATATATAAGATTCAAAATGCAGGGACATAGCGAGGGTTTGGGGGTCGGTCGCGGAGCGTGCTTTTTTAATATACTTTACCAGCATTGCAGCCGTGCGAAGCCAGGGCGGGTTGCTAGTAAATGTATAAAGTAAACGATGAACCATATCACAGTAGATAATGTCATGATCACCTGACAGGCATTTAAAAACATCTACTTAATATTTTCAACTTAGACAATAATGCTGTTTCACAAAGTGATGAAAATATTACTACAAAACTTTAAATTAACTGAGTAAATTTAATTTTTTTAAAAACTTACTTGGCTAATAGATTAATTATCTCTACCTTACTATAGTACCTTTTCCACCGTAGTTATCTAAGCATTACCGGCTTCGGCCTTTCCTTGACACTACGACGATTTTATAAAAACCAAGCTAAATATCTTATTACAACAAAAATCGGAACGCGTACATGGAAACAGTTCGTAAAGGAAATGCTTTGAGGGCAAACTAAGACAGGAAAAGATTTACAGACATTTTTATCAGAAATATACAATGATATAAATCTGACACAAAACGTCTTTTACAACAAATGGAACGTTCAGAAGAGCATACAAACAATAATGGGACTATAATGGAACGATACAATAATAATAATTATTTATTATATTATTATAATGCAAAATACTTGGCCCGGATTTGGTAAGTTGGCGATGTTACATCCCATGCCTCGAAGAGTTACTTAGATTGACAGTCTTGGCTATTAACAATAACATTTGATAGCTGTTACATCAAACATTAGATATAATCCGAGACTCGCTAACCCATATGGGAGCACTGTGGTGGATTTACGCCCCATATCTCCCACGATACTTGTGCGTGATAACTAAATATATATTATCAAACTTTATATACTATTTTCCGAATGATGATATAATTATTTAACTGAACCTCCTTGACGACTTGTCGACTTTTGAAGACCTCCGTGGCGCAGTGGTATGCGCGGTGGATTTATAAGATGGAGGTCCTGGGTTCGATTCCCGGCGGGGCAGATTGAGATTTTTCTTAATTTGTCTTGGTCTGGCTGGTGGGAGGCTTTTGCCGTGGCTAGTTACTACCGACAAAGACGTACCGCCAAGCGATTTAGCGTTCCGGTACGATGTCGTGTAGAAACTGAAAGGGGTGTGGGTTTTCGTCCCACTCCTAACATGCGAGCCCGCTTCCATCTTAGATTGCATCATCACTTAACATCAGGTGTGATAGCAGTCAAGGGCCAACTTGTAGTCGATAGAAAAAAATTTAAGAAAATAATAAAAAAAAATTAAAGAAAATATTCAAATAAGTAATAGTACGTTCTATTATACTTAGTATAATAATGAGACATGAACAGAGCGAAACCAATAAACCAATATTATAATTTGTAGTTGACGATCTTGAGGTGTTCTTTTCTTCTAATCTCATTTGAGCTACAGTGACAACCGTGCGAAATCGAGCTAGTTCAAAACTAAAACGAGTTCATAAATAAGGAATGCGGTTTCAAACAAGACAAGTTCTTTGACATGAACATTCCGGCATGTTTCATACACCCGACTCTAGATACTAAAATAAAATATTTTCTTATTCGGTCAACCATAATGATTATTATTCCTTTAAAAATACAGAGTAGTCGATGTAAGTCGGTGAAGACATAAAGGCAGCTTAGGATATTGCGGCGATCGGGCCCTTTGAGTCTTTCTACGGGCGGAAATTTAATTTAATCGCATTTTCTCCTTTACTAAACGACCACCGATGCGCTGGTATTCCTTTTCGAACGGACTTTAGACTGCACGTTGTTAGATGAATCTTGATATACTTACTGCAAGTAGCTAAAAGTACAGAGAGAGGGTTTCTTCGTGTTAAGGTGTCTTCTTTTGTCATGTACCAAATATTCATATTTAAAAATTATGTAAATAATCAATTTTTTAATTAATTAAACCACTTTAATATTAGGAATTTTTCGAATATTAAAGTCTATTTAAAAACGATGAAAAAGGCAAGTTCTACTGTATGTATATAGACTTATTTCCTTTAAATAAATAAATAAACACAATTACAATTTCAGTCAAAAATGATTCCACTGATGCCTTATGGAATCATAAATAGCGGCCAAGTTATCGGTAGGGTCAACTGCTGGGAAAACTATGAGAGCAACTTATAACAATAACTTTCTTTAAAACTTCAACAAAGTAGGTATTATGCAATGAATGCAAATAAATAAACTTAATAAGTGTTTTAAGTCAACGATTGCACTGACGGCGGATAGATTAACAGCTCATAAATAGCGGCCAAGTTATTCGTACAGCCAACTGCAGGGAAACCAATGATAGCTGCTATAATAATAAATTTGAAACGTCAACTAAGTAGTACGCAATGAATGTAGCAAATAAATAAACATAATTAGCATTTCAAGTCGGAAACGATTGCAGTGACGTCGGACAGATTAAGAGCTTATAAATAGCGGCCAAGTTATCAGTACAGCCAACTGCAGGGAAAGTCTTCCGCCTGTTTTTTTTATAAAACTTGATCAATTATAATATTTTTTTATGTCATCTCTCTCATCTTATGCCAAGGTTCACCAATAAATATCTTGGTAGTAAAATCAGTTCAAATGCCGTGATAGCAAAAAGCTGCTGACGCTTCTTCACTTGAAGCTTATGTTATTTTTCTTAAAATAAAAAAAAAGTTTAAAAAACTAATTCCACGCGGACAAAGTGGTCCGTCAGTTAAAGAATATTTTAAAGTAATTTCCATTTAATTAGCTGAAAACGTTAGAGTTCATTCAATCGAATAGAATGGAAAGTAGTATTTTTATTCCCACAGTTGTAGAACGGCTGAGTAAAAGTTCTCAAATATTGCTGTCCAAGTTACGAGTATCTAAGTCAACTATTGCAAAACTTGCTCCTTCTACGTTTCTTGGGTATCGTAATAAATCTTTAGCGCCTGTCATTGATATTTAGTTGCAAAAGTCATGACAAATAACAACTTATGTTAGCAACTGATAAGAATTGTAGTAATAAATACTTATCATCTTTTCCAATGTATCAATGTATCCACTAGCCACGGGTGACTCAAATCATGAGGTTCATATCCTGGTGCAAGCTAGGACATAATGGGTTTTTCTTTAATTGTTTGACTTTGTAAAAATGACCATCAGACCAATAATAACCAGAAGCAACGGCTTAAAGTGTTTTCCGTGATACGGGAGTATAACACTACCAACTTCTCAACTCCGAGCAGAATGATAATTTTTATAGAGTAACTCAGAGCTCATACTAAGATCTCGTAATCAATTACCATATAGGCTAACCACTGGTTTCACGCAGCAGTTTAATAGGATATATTCATAATAAGGACAAACTACGTTGACCAGATTAGGTAGATAAACTGCGACTAAGATTTAACGTAATCAAAATCTTCCCAGATTCCAAATTATGTAATCTTGTTAAAAGAAAAGTACAAAACCGCCCTTGAATTAATTGAAACAAAGACGATGAGAATGGCATTAATTAAAATACTTGATTTCGGTCTTCAATGGCTATACAGAGAGTGCCTTTTTAATTAAACTTACTTAGACTGAATAAATAATACTGCACGTTTCTTGGGAAAAAATTCAATAAAGTCCTTTAACTGATATTACGAGTATTCGAAGAAAGGACTAAGATTTTTATTCGAGTCCAAATATCACTTCTTACTTAATTTTCTAATTTTATTTTACTTTCAGTGCAAAGTATATTATTATTGAAAAGTAGGTGACGTTAATTTATGAAAGTTCATTACGTACCTACGTATTACAAGTTCTACTTATTGTGTATTGCTTGTCAGAATTTTTAACGTTTCAATGAGAATATTTTATTAAAAATTGCACTTTTTAAATTTAGTCCAGTTTTATTGATATAAGATGTGATAAAATATAAAACGTTATACTAAATTGGTTTTAAAGTTCGATTGTTACGAAAGTTTTAAAACCGCGAACGTTTCATACTTTACGTCGAGTAACGTTTACATTATTTATTTATAACTAAGTACGTTTGTAAATCGAGATAAGGTGAAATATAAAATGCAAAAATATATGGTTACGCTTCGCTTCGACAAGGTCGATGTAAATAAAGCCTATGATTAGGAAAAAACACATTAGATTCGTTATTAGTCATTACAAAACTATTGTACTCAAACAAGTAAATGGCCAACAGTTAAGCTCGTTTTAAAAAGTAACAGTAACTCACACGAATATAACCGTGCACAGTAAAATTTACTTCAAAACTGAAATTACTGTGTAAAATACACGGCAGTCGTAACGCGAGTTGCTCAAATTTTACGTTTTACCCTCATTGCTCGCTCTTAATTTTTTTCTGTTAAAATTTTGAACAAATTTCCATTTGGCTAGGTATAATTATTATTTTTAATGCTCTAATTTAAATTAAATACGTGTTTTTGGTTCATTTGTTTCATACATTTCTGAGTAATATATTAATTATTACTTTTAGTATTATTTAATGATGTTGTGAATCTAAATCTGAAGTCATGACTGTAAATAAAACTTATTTTAAGTAACAATATAATCTAAAATAAAAGTGAACTAACTTATAGTAACTAGCCCCGGCCGAGCTCTAAAATACGGGCCTGGGATAATTTAGAAAATATAAAATCTAAACTAACATTCGAATCTCGTAACCGTTGTAGAGTCCACATATCATAAGGTCAAGCATCCACCCTTATATAGCAGAGAGATCTAGAGAGATCTCACCACGCTGCTTTTAGGCTGGTTGGCGGGCTTAGGCTGTTTGACTCTTGTAACGCTCAGTTTCAGGTGCTAATGATAATTACCAGCTTGACGTGTTCTCCGATGCACAACTTGTAAATGCGATGCAAACTTCACAATAAAATAGCTATATAATAACATAGGTCTCATTTAATACCAAAATTCCCACGGGAACGAGAACTACACGGGTGAAACCGCGGGCATCCTCTAGTACAAAACAGTAGTGTCGTAGCGACACGTCGCCTGCAGTTGTCGTCTACGGTCGGATACGAACTTGCACCCTAAAACCACATTAAAAATAAAATGTTAGTAAAACATTTAAAATACACACCATCAAACTTTTGGTTAGAAAAACTGTATATCTACTATGTTATTACTAAAACAAGGTGTGAAAGTAACCCATATATATACATATATAAAAAAAAGGTAAATAAAAGAATTTTTTCATTTTATAGTAGTACTACACTAACAAATAGTTACGTATTTTCGGAAAGTTATTCCTGAAAAATATTTCATTCCCATTTAAGCCGATGTGTGAATTTATTTTTCTAACGATGTATGCCGTTTCGATCATTGATCCAAAAAGAAATTGAATCTGCATAAGTATAAAAAGAAATATGAAATATGAAATTGAAAAAAATCTGGAGTTTGAATCGGTGGACACCTGCGCTTTCATGGTAACTTGCTTTTAACCGACGAAAAAAAAGCGGAGGAGGTTCTCAATTCGACAGGTATATATATATATTTTTTTATGTATGACCACGCATAACTTTTTACTGTGTTGTCCGATTTTAATAATTCTTTTTTTTTTATTAGAAAGGGCACACTTCTAAGGTGATATCCTGGGAAAATTTAATGAACTCTTTAAATTTTATAAGCACACTTGCAGTTATTTCAGTTTTAGTGTAAGTATTGGTAGCTTTTTGGCTACAAGTGCCGTATTATATACTATGACAGTATAGTACGAGTACGTTACGTGGCGATAAATCACTACAAAGTTTTTAACAAAAACAAAAATTTTTAACAAAAAATAGAACCGGCAATAAAAAATAAATAATAATATTAAAGCGCAAAAAAGAAACTTTCGCCTTTGTAGTATTAGTAAGGATAGTTAGTATCATCATCATCATTATCAGCCTATTAACAGCCCACAACAAGGCCAGGCCTCCCTCCTTATAGAAGAGGGGATATGGACCGTACACCCACCACGCTGCTCCAATGCGGGTTGGCGGGCTTAGGGTATTAATGTTTCATTTATTAACGATCACTATCAGATGTTGATGATAGTGACCGGGACCGACGGCATAACGTGCTCTTCGAGGCACGCGGGTGTAACACCACTAACTTACAGACGCCGGGCTTAGCATGTACTGAACATTTCATAGAAGAATGAAAAAGCTCAGAATTATTCCGTGACCCGACCCAGGAATCGAACCCAGGACCTCGTGATCGAAGCCACATAGGCTAACCACTAGACCAACGAGGCAGTCAGGCACGAGTATATATGATTATATATAGTTAGGTAAATTGTATAGTCAATAATTTAAACAATACGATTCAATTCCCTAAGTGAATCGAGTTGAAGACAATCAAGAGATTGTATTAATTAAAATACTTAATTTATTTGGTCTTCAAAGGATTTGTTCTTTCACAGTGAGTGCCATTTTAATTAAACTTACTCATCCCGAATAATGTTCGTTTCTGAAAAACTTTCAAAGACCCCTTTTAACCTAAATTTACTTTCACCTTCTTAAGTTCTTCTGACTTCCTGCGATTAGCTCGGTTTACGGTTAAAGAAGAATTCGTTATCTTGTCGTGTCTATCCTACTTTATACTATCTGATATACCTATATTCGCTATCAAAGTTTTTTATTTTCTTTTATAAGAAAAAAAAATTATTGATAATTTTTCATCATCGTTTCATCCAAGTCAGTCATTAGTCAATTTGAAGGGATTACTACAGGATCAGACCTCCTTACTTATAGAGGGGATTTGAAGCTTTTTTATTTATTCATTATAAATTAGCCCTTCACTGCAATCACACCTGATGATATATATGGTAGGTAATGTTGCAATCAAAGATTTAAGAGACATCTTGCAGTATTTCATAAGCTTCAGAACTAGTCACCAAAACACACTAACGACACACATTCACACAGGCACACACATATATGCACGCACACACATACACGCACAAGTTTATAGTGAATTTGATTGTTATTTCAGTTTGTAGTTATTTATTGTTTTTTTTTTTACGAAAAATCTGTTATTGGGCTAATTTTAAGAAAAATATCATGATTATTTTGTATATTTGGTTACGCTGCTGATTTTTCTGATCAATAAATAAAAATAAATAAATATATAAAGATAGAAGCGGACTAACTTGATAAGAGTAAGATGAAATCCACACCCCTTTCGGTTTCTACTCAACTTAGCGTACGTCTTTGCTGGTAGGGTAAAATCGAACCCATGACCTCCATATTTTAAAACCACTGCGAATATCACTGCGCCAATGAGGCCGCCAAAAGCTGAGACCCACCACGCCGCTACTGAATGTCAGGCTAATCATGATTGTGTCTCACTTTGTCAACATCCCTGTCCGAGGAGTGAAGGCACGTGTATAGGTCCTCCTTGAAATATTGCTTATAGTCATTATATATATGCGTAACAGATCTTACACCCATTATTATATATTTATTTATTAGTAAATTCATAGGATCTACGCCTCAATGATCCACGATTAAGGGACCGAAATTAACACCGACAGGACAATGCTTCGATTCCCACGCACGCACTTAACACATCTATATGTCTACAAATACGACGGGAGGGAAAAAATAGATCATATATAAAAATAAATGCTTTATTTTATTATTATACAAAATACAAAAGATTTCCCATCTGATAAAACGAGCCTCACGTATAAGATTTCAATTAAGTATAAGTAGGTAACTCTTTTACCACACAGGCCCCTCAAGCAAACCCCTCGCCCCAGATTTGTGATAAAAGAGGTATTCCGTACTAATGAAGCGATGGGGCAACTTCGAGATTACAATATAAACGAGAGGTCGATGTTCAACCCGGTTCATGGTTTATTGAAGAAAACATTACCTCTTTGTTAAGGGATGACCGGAATATGTTTATGTTTATCTTTATTTTTCTTCCACGTCACACCTTCTTGTAGCTAAGAGATTAATAGTAATTCTTAATCTAAAAGATTACAAGTGTCGTGTCTATCCTACTTTATACTAAAGACTGATATACGTATATCGCTATCAAAGTTTTTTATTTTCTTTTTATAAGAAAATAAAAATATATAATATATTCATATCAATCTTTTAAGCCATAAAGTATTATAATTTTAGTTAGTATCATCATCATCATTACACCTATTAACAGACAACAAGGCCAGGCCTCCCTCCTTATAGATATGGACCGTAATCTTTTGGCGGGCTTAGGGTATTAATGTTTCAATTTTAAGGGCTTACTACAGGATCTTACTTATACGAGGGGATTCAAAGCTTTTTATCATATTCATTGCTCAATTCGTTCGAACCCAGGACCTCGTGATCATTAACACTAGACCAACGAGGCAGTCAGGTAATCGTTAAATTGTATGGTCAATAATTTAAACAATACGATTCAATTCCCTAAGTGAATCGAGTTGAAGACAATCAAGAGATTGTATTAATTAAAATACTTAATTTATTTGGTCTTCAAAGGATTTGTTCTTTCACAGTGAGTGCCATTTTAATTAAACTTACTCATCCCGAATAATGTTCGTTTCTGAAAAACTTTCAAAGACCCCTTTTAACCTAAATTTACTTTCACCTTCTTAAGTTCTTCTGACTTCCTGCGATTAGCTCGGTTTACGGTTAAAGAAGAATTCGTTATCTTGTCGTGTCTATCCTACTTTATACTATCTGATATACCTATATTCGCTATCAAAGTTTTTTATTTTCTTTTATAAGAAAAAAAATGATTGATAATTTTTCATCGTCGTTTCATCCAAGCCATTCAAAGACACTGATAATCAGTCAATTTTAAGGGCTTACTACAGGATCTTACTTATAGAGGGGATTCAAAGCTTTTCTATTTATTCATTGCAAATTAGCCCTTCACTGCATTCACACCTGATCGTAGGTAATCTTGCAATCAAAGATGGAACTTGATAGGAGTAAGATGAAATCCACACCCCTTTCGGTTTCTACTCGACATCGTACTGGAAAAGTCTTTGCTGGTAGGGTAGTAACTAGCCATGGCCGAAGCCTCCCACCAACCAAAACTGGACCAATTAAGAAGATCTTAATAAGCCCAGCCGCCCAGCCGGAAATCGAACCTAGGACCTCCATCTTATAAAACCACTGCGCATATCACTGCGCCAATGAGGCTGCCAAAAGCTGAGACCCACCACGCCGCTGCTGAACATCAGGCTAATCATGATTGCGTCTCACTTTATCAACATCCCTGTCCGAGGAGTGAAGTCATAACGTGTATGGGTCCTCCTTCAAATATTGCTTATAGCCATTATATATATGCGTAACAGATCTTACACCCATTATTATTTATTTATTTATTAGTAAATTCATAGGATCTACGCCTCAATGATCCACGATTAAGGGACCGAAATTAACACCGACAGGACAATGCTTCGATTCCCACGCACGCACTTAACACATCTATACGTCTACAAATACGACAGAAGGGGAAAAATAGATCATATATAAAAAAATTATAAATGCTTTATTTTATTATTATACAAAATACAAAAGGTTTCCCATCTGATAAAACGAGCCTCACGTATAAGATTTCAATTAAGTATAAGTAGGTAACTCTTTTACCACACAGGCCCCTCAAGCAAACCCCTCGCCCCAGATTTGTGATAAAAGAGGTATTCCGTACTAATGAAGCGATGGGGCAACTTCGAGATTACAATATAAACGAGAGGTCGATGTTCAACCCGGTTCATGGTTTATTGAAGAAAACATTACCTCTTTGTTAAGGGATGACCGGAATATGTTTATGTTTATCTTATAACATCTATTTCATGCCGGGTTATTTTCCTTCCATTTTTCTTATCTACGTCCCACCTAAGAAAATAAATGTAGCTAAGAGATTAATAGTAGATTATGAAACTACCTCGTTGGTCTTTATTTTGTTGGTTGGTTGGTTGGTTGGTTGAGTAATATGTTGCTCTTTTTAAAAGATTACAATGTCTTGTTAACCGACGAAAATAAACAGAGGAGGTTCTCAATTCGACACGTATATATCGCACCCTCAGTAATATAGAGGCACAATCCAAAAAAGTAGTTTTTTGGGAAATCGCGTTTAAAGATTTCGGATTCCAATATATCAGCTTATTTTTTTAATAAAATTCGTAATATTTGAACTATAAATGTGAAAATCGGCAAATTTGTTATTTGATAGCTACTTTATAAGTAGGCATAAAAATAATAAAAATACTTATAATAGTCTTTAAATTACTAGCTTTTAAAAAAACATTTTTAAGTTAGGCCCATATAGTACTTAAAAACGCAAATGAAATATAGTACCTTTTTAAGTTTCTTCCTGTATATGACTAAAGTGTGTGTAATTATTTAGTTTTAAATATAATTGGTACCGTATTACACTAAAAC
This sequence comes from Mycalesis mineus, assembly GCA_034621355.1. Classification (NCBI taxonomy): domain Eukaryota; kingdom Metazoa; phylum Arthropoda; class Insecta; order Lepidoptera; family Nymphalidae; genus Mycalesis; species Mycalesis mineus. The sequence continues at coordinate 5,589,969 of CM067894.1, read as the reverse complement.
AAACTGCATTCTTCTGACATTATTTCTATTTTATGAATAAAATAACAATTTAACTGAAAGTAATAATTTGTTTATTATAAGTAAAAATTTAATTAAATTTCTCATATTCATTATCCATATAAACATAAAAATTTAAACAGAATCTTCCTTAAAATTCTAGTAAAAAAAGTAATACAAATTACATGATAATTTTAATATTAATAATCTTTTAAAATTACGATAACATACTATTATAATAGGAAGCATAGTATGGATCTATCAATTGCTTATTTTCATTAATAAGAGCCTTTGAGATCATTTTTTTTAGCAGAACTAAGTTGAAGTGCTTCTAAGTAAGCCTTCTGCATGGTTATTTCCTCAACATTCTTTATTTCTGGGTTTCTCCGCACTTGACCGTTGTGCGTGGATCCCCTGGTGTAGGCTACCGCTAGCTCACTCTAGCCAGCCGAGCTCGCTGCAGCTTAGCAAGCCACTCAGGTCGCCGATTGCCTCTTGGAGTGTCGCTTTGGAGCCAGTGTGCTTCACGTTGTTCCGATACTCCTCTACAACTGAGCATAACGTGTATCGGTGTCTTGTCATTCTCTAGACATATCCTGCATAGGGGGATGTCGGTCATACATAGAATTGAGAGGCGTTTGTTTAGTGGGCAGTGCCCTATAATCAGTCCTGTGTCCGTTCTAAGCTTTACACTGATTAACTGTGCGAGTTTTTTGATTAATTGTGTGTCGAGACACACAATATTGCCTCTTTGATATGTTTACAGCCTGTTATTTGTGCCCATATTTGTTGTAGGGGTCTTTGTGTAACCAGGTTTTATATTCACTGATAGGTATGGTACTATTCTATAACTTTCAGTGTTGTGTCACGTCGTGCAAGTTCGTTTGCCCTTTCGTTGCCAAAATTGCCGCTGTGTATCTTAACCCCGTTACTTGGTTTACTTTTGATAGTTCCTCAAGTGCGTTGTGACAGTCAAGCAGCAGCTTAGAGGAGGTATTGTGTTTATCTAGAGCTTTAGGTGCTGCTTGGCTGACACTGTGTATAATAATATTGAAGTTTGTTACCTTTATGCTGACCATTGCCTTGGCCGCAATTGTAATACTAACGCATTCCACCTAGAAGACAGAATTGTTCTTGACGAGCGCCTGTACGATGTTTATATTTAGCTTCTGACAGTGGACTCCTGCACCGGTTCCTGTATCCGATTTTGATTCATCTGTAAGTACGAGTATATACCTTTATTCTGTGTGGTGTTGCTTCATCCAAAGTGGTTTTGTTGATTTTGTAAGGTTTGTCCATTAGATAGTGATTTGTCTTGTCATAAATCCATCTGAAATATGGATTGTTGGTGTTTGTTACCTTTAGTATATCAAGAAGACCTGTGTGTGTTTCTTGCCATTGATAATAGACTTTTCGTATGAAGACTGTTGTTGCTGCCTATTTTTGTATGTGTTGGTGAAGCGGTGGAATACCTATTAGCGTCTCCAGGACTACGGTGGGTTTTGTGTTCATGCTGCCAGTGATGGCTAGCAGTGACAGCCTTTGCAATTTTTGTAATCCTCCTTTTCCTATCGTCCTTAGCCACCCTATCATTGAAGCGTAGGTAAGAGAGCTCCTTACTACCGTTGTGTATAGCCATTTCACTATGTGTGGTTTCAAACTCCATGTTTCCCAATGCATTTGCATTGGCTAAAGGTAGGTAAATTTTTATATTTTTGTTTCAATGTCTTTTCAGTTTAGTTTCTGGTCCAGAAATACTCCCAAGTACTTATACTTCTGTTTTTAGCTTTAGATTCTATTTCCTCGATAATATGATAAGATAAATTTAAGCCATGTTAAAGTCAATTTACATTTTCGATTAATTATGGATCATCTTCACTGCAATCCATTCTATGCTGATTTGGTGGTTTTGGTAAATTCGTTATTTTTCTTGGTCGGGATTCGAGTTTTCTACAAAATTATAATATTTAACACAAATATAAAATAAATGTCATCTTTTTGATGAACCTGTATTAATTTAATTTAGATTTTATTAATCAAAACTTTTTAATTTTCCTGTTTATTTTAAAGACAGAATTTAGATAAAAGTTCAAGTTATAAGTGTTAATAAGGGCCTATAGTAAATTGTGCCATCGAACGTAATATATTTTTTTGTGTTATAATGAACTAGTAAGATATAGATTCTTTTAACATCTTTGCTTTTTAGCGATAGAGTGGTCTTTTAAGGATAAGAACCACTAATTGACAACATTTTGTGCAATATAACGGCCCAATCAGAAAGTATTCTTTATAATACAAAATTTTCAGAACATTACTTACCTTTTTTTCGTCATATAAGGGCACAATACTGAATATCACCTTGTAGCAGTAAAATCGGGATGCAGGGTAGGGGAGTGTGAGAGAGGCACAAATGTAATAACTCAGTAATTATTGTCCTTTTTCTCCCGCTGTCGGAGCTAACCGATAGAGAATTTCATTTTGTGCCCTTAGCATTTAAAATCTCGATTTTGTAAAATTTTGACTTGTGCCTTTATATTACTGAGGGTGCGATATATTTTTTTTATGTATGACCACGCATAACTTTTTACAGATTTGTCCGATTATGATAATTCTTTTTTTATTAAAAAGGGCACTCTTCTAAGGTAGTTCCATTGTCATCATGTTAGGATCTGATGATGATATCCAGGGAAAGTTGAAGAAACTCTTCAAACTTTATAGGCACACTTGCAGCGATTTCGGTTTTAGTGTAAGTATCGGTAGCTTTTTGGCTACAAGTGCCGTATAATAATAGGGGTTAAAGAATGAAATTGCCATTTTATTGTAATAGGTACATCGAATTGACATAGAACCTTCATGGTTTAAGATTTTAAAGTGAAACTTTTTCATACGGTACCTGTGTAGCTCTTCTTTTAAAAAATGTGCAACATTCGATTATCAACTTTCAGTAGTGTTTTTATTCAGCTTAGACAATAAAGTTGGATACTTCAAAAATTCGTGTGATTTTTAAATACGAGTTCCGACGCGGAAGTAACGCGGCAGAAACAGCTCGCAATATTAATGTTGCGTTTGGAGATGGGACTGCTAATGAACGCACTGCGCGATTTTGGTTGAAACGCTTTCGTGATAGAAACTTCGATTTGAAGAACCAACTACGTGGAAGACCGCCCACACAGGTGAATAACAATGATTTGAAAGAGATGGTGGAAGCTGATCCGAGGCAAACTACCCAGGACTTAGCGGCATGGTATAACGTTACTTTACCAACAATATTGACTCATTTGCGTCAAATCAATAAGATAAAAAAATATGACTGAAAGAAACGCGTGTTGAAACTTGCGTTGCCTTGTTGAATCGATACAGTAATGAAGGAATATTGGATTGAATTGTGACATGTGATGAAAAATGGATTCTTTACGATAATCGTAAGCGGTCAAACGCCGCAACGGTGGCCTAAAGCAAAGCTTATAAATAAAAAGGTAATAGTAACTGTTTGGTGGTCTCAGCGTGGTGTTATTCACTATAACTTTCTCCGATCTGGTCAAGCAATAACGGCAGAACTCCGAACAATTATAGCGAAACTAGCAGTGAAACAGCCTCGACTTATGAACGGACTACCATTTTTTTCGTGATTTGGACAATTTTCTACGTGATTATAAATGAAAAACTTTTCTTCTCATGAGGCAGTGCAAAATGCTTTCACACAGTTTGTCGAATCTAGATCACCATAGCTCTATCGCAAAGGCATAAATGAGCTTCCTATTAGATGGCAGCAATGTATAGTTAATAATGGTAATTATTTTGATTTTGAAAAGAACATTACCTAGAACCCACAAACTGCTTTACTACTTTAAATAAATGTTCCTTAAACTTGCTGGTACCGACTTCATAGATACGCTTAAGTAAATTAAAGCAACTATATGACACAGTTACTTTTTACTTTTTGGTGCGTTTTGAGTCGGTTCAATTTTTTGTTAAAAAATTTTTTCAATTCATTTTAGGCCTGGATTTAGAAATTTGGTGGGAATCCAGTGTCGAGCACGTCAAGCCATCGTTTTCGGTCACTATTATTAACCAACTTAAATAAAAAGTGTAATAATCCAACATTCGCGCAACTACGAAAATTACTTTATTGTGTAGTCCTTATTGTTATCTACCCATTTAAATGTTTCCCCTGAAAACCAGCGATGCAGCCCGTAGTATTTTACTAAGTGGAGACCTTTATTTGGTCATTTTTTGTCTATTTTAATTAAGTTTATGTTTTATAGGTCAAAGTCACCTAATCAAATAAAAATATTTTTCTTTCTTTCTTTCATTGTAAACCTGCCTATCCGCATTGGAGCAGCACGGTGGGTTTAAGCTCCATATCCTCTCTCCTTTGCGCAGGAAGGTCTGACCTTGTAGCCTGGTAATAGGCTGATAATGATAATGATAAAGAAACGGTTTCATGATGGAGGGTTTTAAAACTCAAAAGCATTTTATAAACCTAACGAAGTGAGTTTTACAATAAAGGAAGTCCCAGGACGAACTAGTTGCATCACTTCCTAAAGACGAGGGTGCCGGAAAACTTGACTCTAGGCTTCAATTTTACAAACAATTTATGGCAGGGGCTCAGGTAAATAGAACCGGGTTGGGTGCAAGACGTAAAAAGGAAGACCAAGACATAATAAAATCTTTTCTTAAACAAGATGAGGACGACAGCTACAAAGTGCATGCCATGAACCTAGAAATGCAAAACGAGTGGTTAAACTTAGGCGAGTTCTGCATCCCTCTGGCTCTGAAGTGGCGCGCCTTGCTGTACGATTGGTCTCCTGCCTTATTGAAATTTTATCTTAATGCATTTCAACTGACTCTCCCAGATCAGAGTAACCTAGTAAGATGGGGAAAAGCCTCGGAAAAATCTTGCTATACCTGTGGTGAGGCAGTGGGCACTGCAAGGCACTTATTGGTAGGATGCAAGGTGCTCCTGGACAGGGGTCTCTACTCACGCCGCCACGACAGAGTACTAGAAATCATACGTGAAGCTATAAGCCTTTCAGTAGCTAGAGCCCAAAAAGGGTTGACGACGAATAAAAGACAAACTAACTTCGTTAAAGCAGGCTCAAGTACAAATTCCACCAGCAAGCCTTATTCAATTCTGGGCTCTGCTCCTGATTGGACTATATTAATGGACACGTATGAAAAGCACTATAAAATCCCGGAAGACTTAGCTATTACGACATCTAGACCGGACATATTTCTTTTTTCCAAACAAATCAAACGTATAGTACTTGTTGAGCTTACAGTGCCGTGGGAAACAAACATCCCTAAAGACCATGTATTCAAAGTGAATAAATATTATGACCTTACTAATGAACTAACCAAAAATGGCTATGTGGTTAGTTTATACGCGGTAGAAGTGGGTGCGAGGGGTATACCAGCGAAGTCTCTCTACAACCTGCTAAAAGACCTTGGCCTTACTAGAAGTGCAATAAGCTCCATAATGGAACGAGTGTCCAAAGCTGCTCTAGTAGGGTTCTTCCGAATTTGGCTAGGCAGGGAGAATAACTTGAACAGAGGAGGTGAGTGTTGACGCGCGTCACTAAGGGTACCCTTAAACCTACACCCGAGTCACAAGTCTCGGGCTCTGTTCGGAGTTTTTCTCTCAGCCACGCGATGGACCCGGCACCCGCACGGTGAATCCATGGAATGCTAAGATATTCGTCTCTCTTCACCTAATATTATTACACAACTTTAAAGCTAAAGAAAATGATTACTTATTACAAAAAATGTTTCAATTGACGCTAAAATTCAATATTGCACATTAGGGAAGTCGATAGAATATTACCATCTTATTGTCGAATAAGACAGCCAGTAGTAATAAAGATTCCTTGAAAATAATTGGTTTCGTTTACTTCTACACGCAGTAGTAGGGAACACAAGAGGACTCGCTCAAAGACGTCCTTTGATACGGTTTTGTGAGTCAAGAGTCAAGATTCATTTAATAGGGAGCGCTGTCCAACCATTGTTCCGAAACTAATGCACATAGACGACCGTTAGCAAAGAAGGAAGCAATTTAATCAAATTTTCTCTTTAAGAACATTTTATGCTGACCGCATGTAGCTCGATTTCTAGGGATCTATGAATATGTTCAAGTCGAAGCGAGTCTAGTCTAAGGCTATTCATTTCGTAAAGGATAGGGAATATTTGTGCATTTTTAAATACATAGTCCGTGTCCCATTAATATCGGCTGATAATAATGAAATGACTGCTTCGTTAGTGGCGATCAACGAGGTCTTGAGTTCAAATCCTGGGTCGGGTTGCCGGTATAATTCTGAGTGTTTTTATCTGCTATGACTGTACATTCCAAGCCCGAAGTCGGGAAGTTGGTGATGTTACACCCTCGTGCCTCGGATAACACATTAAACCGTCGGTCCCAGTCACTAACATCAACATCTGATACTCTATCGTTAATAAATGAAACATAAATATTCCACCTTAAGTCCGCCAACCCATATTGTATAAACCCGAAGTAAGTCCACGCTCCTTTTTCTTTCTCCTATGAGAAGCGAGCCTTGGCCGTTAATAGGCTGATAATGATGGTGATGATGATGAACTCCAACTTTTAATATTCAAACAACAAGTTCATCATCATCATCATTACCAGCCTGTAGACGTCCACTGTTGGACATAGGCCTTTTTTAGGGACTTCCAAACACAACGATCCCGAGCCGCCTGTTGCCAGCGGCTACCTGCGACCCGTTTGATGTCGTCAGTCCACCAGGTTGGGGGTCGACCAGCGCTGCGCTTTCCGGTGCGGGATCGCCAATCTACCACCTTGGGCCCCCAACGTCCATCAGCTGTTCGAACTACGTGCCCCGCCCATTGCCACTTCAGTTCTGCGACTCGCTGAGCTATGTCGGTTACTTTGGTTCTTCTGCGGATCTCCTCATTTCTGAATCGATCACGCAGAGATACTCCGAGCATTGCTCTTTCCATCGCCCGCTGAGTGACTCTGAGCCTTCTTATGAAGCCCGCTTATGAACAACTAGTTAGTTATACATATTTACAGTATACAGTTAAAATCAAACGTGTAACTTTTTAACTTTTAATATAGCAAGTGTTTTAATAAACTCGAACCAGTGAACGGCTATTGCCTAACAGTAAACACGACAGAAATAGTTTTGCAAATAGAAATCAAAGGCTTTCATACCGTTCAAAGCAACAGCGGGCAGGTGGCAATTATCGTAAAAGGGAACGTTGGAAAATAGCCTCTCTATTATTATGTGTCTATTGTTTGCTTTCATAGGTCAATTTTTACAATGCTATGAATAAATGTTAAACTTAAGATAGTTCCAACGTAAAGTAAATGAAAGAATGAAGGAGTTTAGCGGCCTCCGTAGTCCAGCGGTATGCAAGGGTTCAATTCCCGGCTGGGGCAATTGAAGTTTTTTTAATTTATCTAGATCTGGCTAATTACCACCCTGCCAGCAAAGACGTACCTCCAAGCGATAAGCGTTTCGGTACGATGTCGTGTAGAAACCAATACAAATTTCAACTTAGGTACTTCTAACAGTTTAGCCCGCTTTCGTCTCAGATTAAATATTAAACATACAACCACAACAAACAACCCTTAGATCACCAAATCGTATTGGAGTAAGTAGCATGATCCATCTGAACTCCACATCTTCTCTCCTATAAAAAGGGAATAGTTGGTCTATTCCCTTTTTAGGCATTAGAGGCAGTAGAGACGCAAAATATCAAAACACAATCGGGACGCTATCGGGTCGTCTATTTCCTGGAAATATAACAAATAGCGGAGAGTAGCGATGCGGAAACACGTTGATTAAAAGCGCTACTCGATCGATGCTAACTGTCTCCATGGACGACCACCTTTAGGGATCGGTTATATTTTTATAAAATCAAGTACATACTGAAAAAGCTTCACACATTTTACTATTTTTTCATATGTATTGTATATTGTAAAGCGATATTCAATCGATGATCATAGTCTCCATCGGCAACCACGTTTAGGGGCCGTTCATACTGTACACACACTGCTTGTGTTGTGCATGTTTTTGACGACCTCCGTGGCGCAGTGGTATGAGCGGTGGATTTATAAGACTGAGGTCCTGGATTCGATTCCCGGCGGAACAGATTAAGATTTTTCTTAATTTGTCTTGGTCTGGCTGGTACAAAGACGTACCGCCAAGCGAATTAGCGTTCCGGTACGATGTCGTGTAGAAAAGGGGTGTGGATTTCATCCTACTCCTAACAAATTAGCCCGCTTCCATCTTAGATTGCATCATCACTTAACATCAGGTGTGATAGCAGTCAAGGGCTAACTTGTAGTCGATAAAAAAAACTGCCCACCTGTATGATTTTTAGTTCTTAATGATATCTACTTAGTATATTATATATAATGTTATATTATAAAGCTTAATTTGATCAATTTTGATGTAACAAAGACTTATAAGGACTGTTCATACTTGATATACCTAAAGAAACCTGTGACCAAATTAATTTGCATTTTAATACTTGATATGATTGACTATTGATGGAATGAATGAACATACTATGTCCCATTGCGATCGTAGGTGGAAAACGACTATAACAAAACAATACTTAGCAGGACTGGCTAGGAACACGTGGTATAACGTGCTGCCCTGAATTCGTCAACCTGAGCCATAAGCCTTCTTGTATACATGCAATCATACTCAAATCAGAATACTGCGACGATGATTGGAGGCAGATATAAATATGGCACTAGTAGGTACTTGTCCGGACGAGCTCTTTTAGAAGCTCTACTATCGACTACTACGTTAGGCATTGACTGCAATTACACCTAATGGTGAGTGACGGTGCAGGCTATTTTATTAGGAGTGAGATGAAATTCCACTCCCTATTCCGTTTCTACATGACATTGTACTGGAACGCTAAATCGCAAGGCAGTACGTCTTTGTCTGTATGGTCAGCCAGATCTAGACTAACTAAATTCAAATTCAAAATCATTTATTTCAAGTAGGCCAATTATAAGCACTTTTGAAACGTCAAATTAGACTATTTGTAGTGACTCTACGACCGGCTCGGAAGGCAGGTCCTGTTGAGAAGAGCCGGCAAGAAACTCAACAGTTGCTCTTTTAAAATTATTAATTTTTACAATATTAACTGTATTATTACATAAAATTATTTATTCTACTACTTGTGTGAAGTTGAAAGCTGATCCATCTGCCTCTCAACCTCTTTGTCATTTAAAAATTCATCTATAGTATAATAACCTTGACTCAGTAAGTGAGTTTTAATACATTGCTTAAACTTATGCAATGGCAGATCTAAAACTGAATTGGGCATCTTGTTGTAGAAGAGTACACCCAGTCCAACGAATGACTTTTGAACTTTTCGGAGGCGATACGCTGATAAAACTAATTTATGTCGATTCCTAAGAAGACGATCGTTTAAGTCCTTTTTCTGTTTATACATATTTATATTTTGTTTGACAAAGACTAGGTTATTGTATATATATTGACAGGCTACTGTAAGGATTCCTATTTCTTTAAATTTATCACGAAGGGACTCACGGGGTTTTAGTTTATATATCTAAAAATAAAGTTTTAGTTTATATATCTATCTAACTAAGAATTTAACCTCTGACCTTCGTCTCAAAACCCACTGCACTTACCGTGAAATCTTCAAAACACTTCTGTGATGGCATTGAAATTCGTATAAAATATTACAGATATCCACTTTGATCCTAGAAACAGCATGGCGTTTATTTGACCTAAATCATGAGTCAATTTTCTATGACATCATTCCGTAGTGCCAAATCGCTTGGCAGTATGACTACTGACAGTGATTTGTGTTGCCAGCTTTAGCCAAAATTCTGACCGGACTAGACTTAGACCAATTTAGAAAATATAAATTGCCAAACTGACCCAGTCGGCTTAACAGTTTAGGCAATAAATCAGAATTATTTTTATTGTGGTACCTATTGTTATAGGAAATTTTCTCATCTTCACTCCTTTTGTTAGTTTATAATCTTAGATTCATAGATTTTCTTTATTTTTAATGTCATCTCTCATTTACTTATACACATTTTTTTTTAACTTTTACGAAGTTTGTATAAAAATAGAAAAAGATCTAGAAACTGGTCGAGCAATGCACAGCTCTTGCATCCATCAAGCTCAATTAGCATTAGTGTGAAGCATTTCAGCGTAAAAAAGGTGTTAGCATTTCATATGCTTGTAATTTCACTATTACCCAAAATAAGTAATTTCTCGAATGAACTCTGTCACAAAGCCTTTGTTCATACAGCTTAAAATAAACAAAAATAGATGTTTTTTTGTATTGATTCACGAAAGCAAGGTTAATAAACATTGTAATAATCAAAGCCTTTCATATAAATTTGAAGCCACGGCGGGCAGTTACCCAGCAATTATGTTGAAAGGGAACATTGGAAATGACCTTTCAAACGTCAGCGATATAATAATAATCTATTGTTTGTTTCACTAAACAATACATTACTATTAGTCGCTATTAGTCTAATGATCTAAGAACCTGTGATAGACTACCTTCATTTTATTAAAGACGAAAGTTTGTCAGCACTTACTCTTGTAGGTTCTATGAAGCTAAAATTATAGTGGTTTTGGATGATAACAGGTAACAAATTCTAGACCCTCAAACATACAAGTATAATATGTAATTTTCTTTTAAAATATTTTAACACCCCCTCTGGCACAGCGTAGCGCGATGGTTTATAAGACGGAGGCCCTGGGTTCGATTCCCAGCTTTGCAGATTGTGATTTTCTTAACTGGTCCAGGATGACAACGTGACGCTAGTGGGAGTGTACTAAATAGATTTTGTTGTAATTCGACTTTGATATATGTGTAGATACAGACATACAAACACGTATGAGCACACATATTTAGGAGCTGATCTAAACTATCAAATTAAAAAACTGGACAATTCTGCCAATATTAAACACATACGGGTCGAATTTGTAATATCTTTTTAAAATTATAAGTAACAACTATATATCGACACACCTACTATATTATAAAAGCTTATTTATTTTTACTATCTCGAAGATTCTTAGAAAATTAAAGGTATTTATAGAATGATCGAACATCTATTAGTCCGGAGAAAATACAATAAAATAAATAGTATTGCAAACAGAAATCAAAGGATTTCTTACCGTTCAAAACAAAGGCTGGCAGTTAGCAATTATCGTAAAAGGGAACGTGGGAAAATGATATTTTCTATTATTATACCTATTGTTTGTTTTTGCAGGTCAACAACTTCAAAACTACTTATACTCGTAGGTTTTTTACACTGTGGTAGGTGTTCGTTGAATGTATGCAGTGTAGACAAAAGACGCTTCATCCTGCCGCGGTGTCAGTGCATATTCAATTAATTTTGGCAATTTAATTTGGGTTAAGGTAAGTGTTGTATTGACATCAATATCACCTTTGTGTGTAATGTAAAGGAACGTCAATACTATATCTATCTTATACCTTTAAACAATTTATCAATTCTTGGCGGAAACGGCTTCAACTATTTTCATAAATTTTTGTATGTAGGGTGTTTTGGGGGCGAACAATCTAGGTGGAAACGAATATCTTTGCATTCCATGGTTTCTCCATGCGGGTGCCGGGTCCATCACGTAGCTGAGAGAAGAACACTGAACTGAGCCAGACTCTTGTGACACAATTGTAGGTTAAAAAAGGGATCCCTTAGTGACGCGCGTCAACACTCACCTCCTTTGATCATGTTATTCTCCATGCCCAGCCAAATATATCTACTAGAGCAGCTTGGACACTCGTTCTAATATGTAGCTTTTTGCATTTCTAGTAAGTCCAAGGTCTCTTAGCAGGTTATAGTTTTGAAATATATGATTTCCAAAAAAAAATGTGATCAAAAATTAATCAACCGGGTGCTATTACGGTTTAAGTTTAACGCTCAACTCAGGTTGAAAGTGAAGCTTATAGTTCGTAGGTTACAGTTCATTAAACAGCAAAATTAATTAATATTTTTTTTGTACGACAATTATTGTATAATGTAAAGATATTCTATTGTAGGAAGACGGTTGAGCTTTGAATGTGTGAAGGTGATAGGACAACGCGTTTGTGTGTGTACAAACTATAGAAACATCAGCACTGCAGACACAGCATTTTTAAATTACAGAATGATATGATGCGCATGATTCCAAAAACCAAAACCAAAAAATCACTGCTTGGCTCTCACTCACAGAATAATGATAAATATATTTTTTCTTTCCTGACACTTCTTCATCTTCACACCACACATATACGTCTGCCTCTTTACGAACAAAGCGATACCACCTTTCCAAAATTGAATATCTATTATAGTATGAAACCGGAACATGTAATTAATAATGTCCAGAGAATGACGTCATGTTAGTACGAAATTGCTTCGCTAATTGAAGTGACCTTCTAATCGGTCAATCGATAGTTATAATCGATTTACTTAGTTAATCGGGTTAATGTATTATGTGTTTAAGTAACATATTGTAAGGACATAAAGCGCTTAACTGTAATCTAAACCTATGCCGATTCGTAATCGACCGGACACGACATTAGCAGGCGACATGTCGTTGCGATATTGTCCACATATTTCAATGTATTTGATACGCCATGATAGTTATTTTTAACCGACGAAAAAAAAACGTAGGAGGTTCTCAATTCGACGCGTATATATATATTTTTTTGTATATGTATGACCACGCATAACTTTTTACACAGTTGTCCGATTTTGATAATTCTTTTTTTATTAGAAAGGGCATATTTTCAAAGTGGTCCCATTGTCATCATGTTAGGATCTGATGATGATATCCTGGTGAAAATTGAAGGAACTCTTCAAATTTTGGAGGCACGCTTTCAGCGATTTCAGTTTTTGTCTCGGTATCGGTAGCTTTTTGGCTACAAGTGCCCCATAATATACTATGACAGTATAGTACGAAAACGATACGTGGCGATAAATTACTAAAAAGTAAGAAATAAAAATTTTTAACAAAAAATAGAACCGACTCAAAACGCACTAAAATGTAAAAAACAACTGTGTCATTTAGTTGCTTTAATTTACTTAAGCATATCTAGGAGTCGGTGCCAGCCAAGGTTTCTACTTTAAGGACGTTACCTAGAACCCACAAACTGCTTTACTACGTAAAATAAAGGTTCCTTTAACTTGGCTGCCACCGACTTCATAGATATGCTTAAGTAAATTGAAGCAACTAAGTGACACAGCTATTTTATACCTTTTAGTGCGTTTTGAGTCGGTTCTATTTTTTGTTAAATTTTTTTAAAAATTTAATGAAGCTATTTCATGTTCTACTAGAAGACGCCTGCGGTTTTACCCATATAGTTCTCGTTCCCGTAAAAATTTTGGGATAAAATGTGGCCTATGTGTTATTCTGATATGTAAGCTATATTATTGTGAAGTTTTATCAAAATCCATTTAGTAATTTTGCGAGAAATAGTAACAAACATCCATACATAAAAACTTTTGCTTTTACAGTATTAGCAAGGATAATATATTAGTTACCTATAATTGAATTACTAATAATCCGTTAGGACAGCCATTACAACTTTTATAACTCAAGAACTTTTATAACTTTGACGACCTCCGTGGCGCAGTGGTATACGCGGTGGATTTATAATACGGAGGTCCCGGGTTCGATTCCCGGCGGGGCTGATTGAGATTTTTCTTAATTTGTCTTGGTCTGGCTGGTGGGAGGCATTCGCCGTGGCTAGTTACCACCCTACCGACAAAGACGTACCGCCAAGCGATTTAGCGTTCCGGTACGATGTCGTGTAGAGACCGAAGAGTGTGGATTTTATCCTACTCCTAACAAGTTTGCCCGCTTCCATCTTAGATTGCATCATCACTTAACATCAGGTGTGATAGCAGTCAAGGGCCAGCTTGTAGTTGATAAAAAAAAAGAAGGGGTTATTGAATTTGGATAAAATTTTGCAAAAAGACAGATATTCTGGATTATAAAATATACTACTTTTTATTCAAACATTCCCACAGACTTTACAAGAACAAAACGACGGGACATAACTAGTATAAAATAAATTGATAACACATAAAATACTGCCGTCTTATTTTACTTCTTTCAACTATCCTATAAGCCCCTAACATCCTATAAGCTTAGAAAAGAAAAAGCGACTAAACGCGAAACAAATTTTTCGATTTTGATTTATCGGCGTTCGCCTCGAAGCTATTTCTGCTTTGTTAATGGAAGGGGCAAACTGAGTGTCACTCTTTTTATATCCTGAAATGACTTCGCCTAATGGTATGAAAAAGTTTTAAGACTCCATCCAACATTCCTTCGACTGTTTCAAGTTTTTTTTGTTTCTGGACCGGATTAATTGGATTTCGGTGTTTCTATAATGATAAATGGAAGAACTAAAGCTATACAGAGGCATAGATTGTTTCTGATTTACTTATATAGCCGATTCTTGATTGATTTTACACCATTTTTGTTTACGAATGATCATACTCGTCCGTTTTCACATACCAGTCCTTTCGACCGTTTCGATAGCTCAACTAGAGACTATTTGTTAACTTTTTTCCTGTTTTCAAACTCAGTTGCGGAAACAGCGTATACGCTAAGTCGATATCTCTGCGAAAACAGCTCGAAAATATGTTCAATAGTTTCGGTTATAATCAGGAACAGGCAGCGAACTACGTGTATTTTTTCAAGCTATATATATAAGCTATAAGTAAATATAATTTTATTTAAGGTTAATTTTAATTACTATTTATGAAAATTTGTTAATATGTACTAATGGGAGGAGCGGGACCTTCTGACACATTCATTTTCATTTCATTTCGTTTCTATTTCATTTTCAAGCTGACATGTACTATCAAAAAACTATATAATGTTATTTCCCCTATACAAGTAGTTTAACATCATCATTATGAATAAATAAATGTATTCTTCATAATTTTTAGCCCACGATTAGCTCAATACAGGGTCCAAGATGAATAAAAAAGTTTTTATCATCATTTTAAATAAATAAATTCATCATAGTTTTAAGGAGTGAGGCAAGCCTCACTCCTTACAACAAAGGGCATATAGAGCATAAATCCACCACTCTACATAGACATTATAGGGCTAACTTGTTAGTAGTAGGACAATTGTCAAAATCCAGACCCCTTTCAGTTTCTACACGACATCGTACCGGAATGTTAAATGATAGGGTGGTAACTAGCCATGGTAAAAAGCCTCCCACAAGCCAGACCAAGACAAATTAAGAAAAATCTCAATCTGCCTTGCCGGGAATCGAACCCAGGACCTCCTTCTTATTAACCCACCGCGCATACCACTGCGCCACGGAGGACGTCGTAACACTCACTGTCACTAATATTTTCATTAAAAAATAATTTACATTCTGTACATCCTCTTTTTGTTTGACACGAAATTTTGCTTAATTTGGCAACCTGAAGAATGAATACTTACGACATCAAATACACTCGAAGTCGAGAACAAGTTCGTAATAAGAGGCGTAAGGCGGAACATCAAAGCGAAAATGTGAGAGAAATTCTTCAGTCAAGTTTTGAGATCATTATAATACGCGCTGGTGACCTCGTAACAAGTGTGAGTGGAGGTAAGTTGGATATAATCAATTATACTTGCGGCTAGATTTCGGAAAATACATAAGTCACAATATCACTTCACAGACTTATGGGGTTTCACGGTTGGGAGGCTGGGAGTTCTTTTGCTTTC
This sequence comes from Mycalesis mineus, assembly GCA_034621355.1. NCBI lineage: Eukaryota > Metazoa > Arthropoda > Insecta > Lepidoptera > Nymphalidae > Mycalesis > Mycalesis mineus. The sequence goes on along the minus strand of CM067894.1, from coordinate 5,574,247 downwards.
CGTTATTTATATCTATGTAATAAATATAAAAAATTAACTAAATAAAAATGGGATGTGGGGTTAGTTTATATGCAGTAGAGATAATCCAACAAAACCTCTCTACAGCATGTCCCTTGGACTGACAAGAACCGCTTTAAATGTTATATTGGAACGGCTATCTAACGCTACTTATAACATTTAATAAGGATTTTCTTGATTTGGCTCGCCAAGGAGACCAACACGAGCAGAAAAACTGAGTGTGGATACATCGTTAAAGCATCAACCCGATTTAAAAACTTTCATCAAAATATTAAATATATTAAGTCTAATTTAAATCAAAGGTCAACAAACATACACATTAACATTTGTAACGTAAACATACACATTAAGTCCACATAATTTGACGGCGAGTTTGTGCATTAGATCTGTCTACTGCATAGTAGTTCATGGTTAATCCCATAACTAACAAAAGTTTTAGTGATGAACATGAGTGTTTTTAAGATTCTTCAGATGGTTTATAAACCACCCTCGCCTCATAAATCTCTTTTGTTAATCTTCTTTCATCCATTCTCTCTACATGTCCAAACCATCTAAGCATCCCTTTCTCCATTTTAGTCACTACATCTTCTTTTACACCAGACTTCTTCTCTTATCATACTATTTATAACTCTGTCACACACCGCACAACACACCGCGCGTTTTAAACCGCACATACTCCTCAATGGTCTCATCTCTACCGCATTTATTTTACTTTTGTGCTTCTTCAGCCATACCCAACTTTCACTACCATACATAAGTGTGAGCACCAACACACCTCTATGCACAGCCAGTCTTGCCTTTTGGGACATTCATAAATGCATGCAGAGCACCATTCACCACGTTCCCAGCATTTATTCTTCTTTCAATATCACTCTCACACGTTCCATCTTTCGTAAATTTACTACCCAGGTATACAAACTCTTTTATTTCTTCCACTTTTTCTCCATCTATCACAATATTACAGTCTGTTACATATTCATGATCATATCATAGGTATATAATATATACACGTATTTATAAATATATTATATAAACTGAACTTACTTTAGGGATTGTGTGTATCGTCATATAAAAAAAAGTAAACCTTGGCACAAAATCACAAAGGCTGACTTCAGAAATATTACCTCAACAAATATTATTTGGAATAGCATTCAATGGTTTAGACATTATTGAAGACCCTTTTCCCTTATAATTCCAGTTTAGGTTCTTTTTCATTGGCTGAGATTAAAACGTGATTTCCTTTTTCGTATACTGCAGGAGAATATTAAATAAGCGTATTACTTTTTAATATTTGTATGATCCATGAAGGGATATGTGTATCAAATATTATCTGATGTTACCTAAAAATTTTGACGGTTGGTATTTTTTATATAAAAATATACGATTACTAGATATTCGTAGTTGTTTTTACTGAGCTTTTTTAACACATTCATCGTTATTATATCTATTTTAAAGACATTTTACAACGCCAACATGATCTCTCAAAGAGGAGATATGTAAATAGGAAAACTTTTAGATAGGACATCACGTTTTTCTTTTCTTAGAAACTGCAAAAGAGTCTATGAATATGATATGTTGGCTAAACAATATATATAAAGGCGCGTTTAGAACCCCCGTAGCTTTCATTTTTAGTTTCCAGTATTTATCACCATTATTTTGAAATAATAGTTTAATTAGAAGTTTCAAAGTGAACGAAGCCTTCTGGAAATACATTAATTTTGACTTTGACTTTGATAATTTAACTTATACGTACTTAGCATACTCGTATATATATAATAATGATTTTAGTTGTAACAGGTCTACCTACAACATAATAACTTGAATAAGATACCAATTATATAGCTGACATATAACCAAGCCTGAAACACTGGTACAAACTTCTAATTGATATTGACCTAGTTATGAAACTCACCGTCTTCGAGTTGAAAATGACTTACATAACGAGAGCAACTACCTTTTCAGTTTCCTAATAATTTCATACAAGCACTGATTTATAATTAATGTACAAAAATATGCTCCTGTAAATGTTTTCATTTATATAAAAATCTTATAATTCTAAAAATCATATTAACCATGTCTTGTTTTACTAAGTGAAAACTCTGGATGCTAGAGCAAAATAATTTAACCCAGAACCTCCTAGCCATTTTTGAATAAAAAACGTTTTCCTTGTTTCTCTTTTAACTAAGGACGGAGATTATTTTGGCACAGCAGCCCTGAATAGTGATCGAATAGGCAATTTTATGGAATGAAGGACTCTTTTTATTCAGAATGTTTACATATTCTCATGATTCTCTTGCCTTGCCAGTGATGACATACGGACCTGAGATTTGGTCACTACCGCAGTACCTGTAGACTAGAGTATTTGAATAGTGCGTGTTGCCAGTGATGACATACGGATCTGAGATTTGGTCACTAATTGCGAGCTTTATAAGAAAGCTTAAAGTCACTAAGCGGGCAATATCTAATTACTTGCCCTGGAGGCCTTGTTATTTTAGTAATTGAAAAATATGCACCAGGTAGGTACTCCAGGTTTCTTTTGTTTAGAGTGTTCAGAATTTCTGATTTTTGATCAATATTTCTCTTCATTTCCAAAGCGTAAAGAAAAGTCAACGCAAGTTTTCACAAAAACAGTCCAGCAGTCGAAGCTCTAACCCACAACTTTTCGACCTTAACCGTGATGCAATCGAGTATTAGATTGACATAAAATAAGTTACAATACAGAGTCATAAATCATAAATGCAGTCTTACTACTATCAGTGAAACTTCCAAGGAAGTTTCGCCATAAATCCCACTGAATAAATATAATTTACATTCAAGTCGAAAACGTTTGCACTGACACCGGACAGATTAAAAGCTCTTAAATAACTTGGCCAAAGTTATCGGTGAGCCAACTGCAGCAAAACTTGCTTCGCTGTTTCTTGTGGCGCATAATAAATCTTTCGCCGCTGTCATTGATATTTAGCCGTGCGGCAAACCACAACAAGTTACAAGTTCAACGTGACAGACCGACACGTTTTTGTGAATGTTGGCTACTCTGAAACTGAAATGGAACGTATTTTTTGAGTGGGATTTATGTCAGGCTTTTCTAGTCACAATATTTTAGGTCTACCTTCTATTTAAGATATTTTAAATGAATAAAAAAAATAAATAAATAAAAGGAAGAAATTTGGTCTGAATTTCTTGTCATAACTAAGTAAAATAAAATAATAAAAATAAATAAAACTATGTACATTAAGCGCGCTAATACGCAGAGGAGCAGAGTGGTGGGTATATACTCCATGCTCACACTCCTAAAAGGACGGAGGCTTGGCTGTAGTCGTCGTCATAGGCCATTAATTGACTGATTATGATGAAGACATTAAGCAAACAAACAAGTTTAATAAAGAAAATAAACTTTAACAAAACTGGGCATGCCGAACATTGGTTTTCTTAACTGTATGGGGTTGATGAATATTGTTGAGCTTAAAAGAGATGGGTTCCCGCGCTAAAATACGATGATATCTTGTGGAAAGTATTGATGAGATCTAAATTGGAGCGCATTTGCCCAAAAATATGACTAAAATTGTGTTCAAACTTCATTCCAGGAGCCACGGAGTCCGGAGTTGCTCTCAACATTTTTGCTGTAGGACTATCAACAAGTTTTGTGCGGATTGACGGAAACAGAAGAGCAATGTATTGAATCTTTGTAAAGCTCGCCGTGATTGTGACCGGGACTAAAATCCTTGCTCCAGACAATGCTACTAAGAATTACTTATCAAATATAGCTACTTTACATTTGGTAACAGCGCCGGAATCCTAGAATTCATAACCCGAATCGGAATAAACTAACCACTGAACTAACAAAGCAGACATAAAACATCAATGCTAAGTAAAGTGCAATGAAAAAATATCTACTAGAGTACTAGATATCGAGTACCGAATACCAGTGCACAAAAGATTACTGGCACTAAAAAAAGTACGATTAAATTAAATTTCCGCTTATAGAAAGTCTCAAAGGGCCCGATGGCCGTAATATCTTAAGCTGGCTTTATAAGAGCGATGGGCGACTTTCTGCGAGTGCCCAGACTTTTTTCACAAACATTGTTGATTTTAGTCACAGTTTATTTTAACAATCTGAATTTTTCGTTCATTTTTGGTTACTAATGTCACATTTTTATATATATGTACCTACTGCTTTATAATATCTCAGTTAGAAATTTTAATTTCAAGCCAAACTGTGCAGTAATAGTACCTAAAGTTCCTTTAATCTTAGACAAAAAACTCTAGATATTTCTGACAAGTTACGTAAAGATTTTGGTATACTTGTCAATCATTACCTAAACTTAATACTTCTTATAAGTATGAAATTTCATTTTTGGAACATCCTGTTTGTAATTTGTTAAAACTATCTAATGCAGCACAAAAAAACCTGAGCCGCCTGCAACCCGTCCTTCTTCTACGCGTCGGCAGTGCGTCTATGGTAGTACATCCCTAGACGAGCTTTGTCACATAGCACTACAGATTTGATAAAGTAACAAACTTAACACTTACAAGTTTGTGAGATAACATTGACATTTAGGGTCTACAAACTTTATATACATTCTTGCCTCAGTCATAATTTATATCTACTTAAAATATTATACAGCCCAACATAAAGCAGAGTCATAAACTCAGGCGTAAAACTCGGGACAGTTTCATCAAGTTTTGCCACCTGCACCCATTTTCTCCGAGATTTCTTTAGAGGCTTTACATTATGTAACTTATGAAGTTTTATTAATCAATATGACTAATGATGTTTTAAGTTGGGTTAACTTATAACTATTTTTCAAAAAGGAACTTTTCCAAGCGAGTGACATGAAATTATTTTATCAAATCCCACCTATCGTTCTAGAGATATAAAGACTTCCGGCAATTGATTCTTTTTGTAGTTGTAACAAAATAACTATATTTAGGATTCCGTACCCAAAAAGGAAAAAACGGAACCCTTATAGGATCACTTCGTTGTCCGTCCGTCTGTGTGTCAAGACCCTTTTTCTCAGGAACGCGTGGAAGTATCAAGGTGAAATTTATATCGAATACTGAAGTCTGCTGTCCCTTAAAGTCGTGAAAAAATCAAGCTTCTGGGCCAAAGCAATCAAAAGATACAGCCGTTTATGCCAAAAATTTCCCCAATTTTCGACACGGTCAAGTAAATCAAAACCTAACGGGTAGTTCCCGTATGCTTAGGATTTTGAAATTTGGTACGAAGTAATTTTATATAGTATAGATAATGGAAAAATTACCAAAATTGTAAATTTTTAGTTGCATCGTATAATAATAATGCTTTTAATAATTTTACACTTACCACTTTTTCTGATGAATACGTAATGGTATTAAATTGAAATTCATATCAAATACTTGGCTCTATAATACCTTTAAGCTGTAACAAAATCAGACTTCTATGTCAACACAGTCAAAAGATATAGCAATATAAGCCGCATATTTAACTCACAACTAGACGCAACTAAATCAAAACATAACGGGTAATTTCCATAAACTTAGAATCTTGAAATTTGGTACGAAGCAACGTCATAAAGCACATATGATGGAAAAATTACGAAATCAGTAAATTTTTAGTTACATCATATAATAAAAATATTTTTAATAACGAAGGACCTGGGTTCGGTTGCCGGCTGTGCCGATTAAGGTTTTCTAAATTGCTCCAGCTCTGACGCCTTCGGCCGTGGCTATTAACCGCCCTACCGACAAAGACGTACCGCCAAGCGGTTTAGCGTTCCAATGTTATGTCATATAGAAACTGATAGGGCTGGGATTTCACCCTTCCCCTAATAAGTTAGCCCGCTTCCGCTTAATTTGCATCATCACTTACCATCAGGTGTAATTACATTCAAGAGCTAACTTGTAATGAATAAAACACGACCTTTATATAATATCTGCGTTAGTGTACATAAGTCTTACATACTTTAACCCATGAAGTAAAACCGAGCTACGTATTTTCTTACCTGATTCAGTTTTTCTCGAGATTCATTCTCAACTCACGTCCGAAGACACTTGCAATATGTTCGACGAATCGACGATGCCCCGAACGGGAATATGTTAAAGAACGGCTACCTGAGAGATTAAAATGTATGAGTAAATTCTAGTTGTCCAATGTTCTATTGCAATAAACATTAATATAAAAATAGTAACTATATTATAAAATTGTTAAGCAGACCCAAATTTAAACTTTAAAATTTTGCTGATAAAATACAGTATTAACTTAAAACAAAATATAGAATACACTTTGTACATAATATAATAATACAACAATAACATAACTACAGATGGAATAAAAACATCAACCTATCTATTTCGTGAACTAACAAACTACAGAATATAAATTATATTAAGCAGACCTATATTGTACACAAGAATATTAAAATAAACTAGCTTTTATATTAATATCTTATTTGAATGAATCCGTTGTTTATTTGTATCACAGCATATCTGTTGGCATAATATTATAATTTATATTTAATTTATTTGATTATACATTCAGATAAGAAAATAGATTATAAATTCAGTTATAAAATGTGTACAATTTTGTATGAACATACCAAAGCAAATGTATCTGAAATTCTGAAGTAAGAAAAAATGAAAAGATATACTCCTGTAGGTTGAAATTTGAAAATAACCATTTACTTTAAGCATTGTTTGTTTGTTTGTTTAAGTTACTTTCTTGCACATAATAAAATTTCTTTATAAATTTTCTCAATACGAATCTCAATACCTTAGGTTTAGTGAAAGATAACAATTACACGAAGTATTTCATTTTGCGGTTTGAAAATGGCATTATTTCTTAACAAGGCTCAATTAAAATAGTTTAATCTGAATGCCGCAATACATCAAATTAATCAAGAGATAAAACTGGCCAAAGTCCAAATTGCTGGCAGCGGGGATTCCCCAATCGTCTTAAAACTGTTGCCAAGTTATGTGCGAAACAAACTAATAGCGGATCATTTTTTGAGGCTTAAAAACATATATTTTTATTTTGACCACTTAAATTATTAATAAGAAAGATAAAAAAAGCCAACATTTCCTTATACATTTTAGCTCTATGAAAGATCCCTTGCATATCCTTCCGTACAAATTCCATCCTGCAAAAACCAAAGATAAACGAAAGACTGGTGTTTAATATTCACGTCGTTTAGTGACCCTAAGTGTCAGTTGGAGGGTTAATATTCAAAGGAAGATTATAGTCGACGGATGGACCTGGAAGATGGCAATGGGTCCGTCAATACAATAATTAACTATTGCCTAACATAATCATCCACCAAAGGTGAACAAATATTGCATAATATCATTTTTAAGAGAGCTTAAATGGAGTTCGTGTACCAGACAAAATTCTGCCGACAAGCAACTTTGCGAATGTAAAGGCAGGCTTCTTCATTCTTCTTCTCCTTCCGTCTTTTTTTAACGCTGGGAAATACAGTTAAGCATCCTCTTCGTGCAGGAAGGGGGATGTGGGACTCACCATAAATCCGAAATACCTACTAAAACCCAACGGATTTGACTGTGTCATTTGGAAGAGCGCCACAGGATCGCTTTTGCAAGCTACTGTAACGCCTTGACGTTTACGCGCATTTGTCTCTATACGTCCATGTTGGTACAGCCAAATCTACGGCGAGAGTAGCTGGGCGTTGCGATATGGCAGGCTAATCTAACCTATGCCGCAGCTTAGCATGCAGGGCGGCACTTTATAGGACGTGTTTTTTGCATGTCCTGCGAAAAATTGCTCTGTTTTCCACTTAACATCAGTTAGTCCATTTCCTTAGTTCGTCAATTTTTAGTATAAATAAATGGCAGCAACCACAATCACTCTGCCAATCGAAAAAAATACTCAATATTTTTATTTACAAATACACCAATAACGTTTGCCGCTATTACCGAAATTAATTTGTGGTCGATTCTCTAAAAATAAACGTTTGGTTTGAACTCATTTCAAAAAATACATTTTACATTTATTTTGATTGCTTTATATTTTGAACGTTGTTGGTGTATTTAAAATAAAATATTATACATGGTACTATCGTTGTATGTCGAATAATTAGAAATCAAATTAAATTAGTTAAATTCATCTGAGTTGGGGTACAGATTGGTAGACTAGCTCAAGTAAAATAAACCAATCGAAGACTCAATCAGTCGACCTAATCTAAGGGGTGTACTTGTATATTAAAATTATATACATATTAACATATACATATTATATATGTATGCCAACATATATGAACACATAAAGCACAAAACATTCAACATTGAATAATTTAGAAAAGACGACCAAATTTGCTTGTTTGCTCAAACTTGTTATTGGCGCACGTACTGTAGTACTGTTGTATTAAAGTAGTTTAGCCTGTGCTGTTGTGGCTTTAGTAGGGTAGTTTGCAATAATATTAAGCTTCTGGTACTATGAATAATTGATTGTTTTAGAAGCTAACACCATGGCCAAAAACAGTCCGTTTCATTTTTAGAAAACGTATAATTTCCAAGTAAAAATACCAAACAACTCTTGGTCAACAAGGTACCTTTAAATTAATTTAAATAGATAGGCCTTTAAATTAATTTATATACAAAATTTAAAAAAATTTTGTTTCCAAGGGAGTTCGCAAATAATCGATTATCTTAGGTTTCAGTTTTAGGAAAAATATTTTTATTAGTGTTTTTGGGCAATAAAAAGCTATACTAACCCAGCAAACAAAAAATCTTAACAAAGCTGGGCTATATAATAATAAACATAGCATAGGTATAATTTAATAATAAAATTATTATTATAAAAACAAAAAACTCGACTGTCCCTATTTGCAGCACCATAAAGTATTTGGAATTTTATACAGATATAGTGATCCTTGTTTTTCTCTTTTCAGTTCATAACTTCTAAGTTTTTTGTTTTTATAATAATAATTTTATTTGAGACTTTTTAGTTTTAGTGTATGGTATAGAAATGAGACGGTACAATTAGTACATTTTTTGCCATAAAAAAGTAATATGAACATGATATGATATTTATATTTTTGAAATGGTCTTTTTACGACCTTTCCGTTTTCCTTTCTTTCCTTTTTATTAGTGCAAAAATCTATACTAACCCAGCGAAACTAAAACTACTTAAAAATAGCTGCCATTTTGAAAATTTATATAGCCTATGTCACTACCACAATTCCTCCTTCTGACGCAGTCGGGTAAAAAATGTTGTGGTTCAGTGTACGTCCACAGCCAGTCTAGAGCGGTAGCGGTGATTAGGGTCTAAAGCTAAGGCGGGCGCGAGGGCACGCGTTACAGCAGTTGCGACATCGAGCGCTACGGCGGACGCGACGGCGAGCGCTACAGCGAGCGTGTCAAGTGAAGTTTTCTAGCGATTGAGGCATTCAGAAGTATTTCAGGTATTGTAAACTATACGTATTGTATACTTGGTATTCCAATCTTGAGAACTGTTGAACATTAAACGGTGCGCACTGTGAACGAAATAATTAAGAAGAGACAAATAAATTTTATAATTTGTATGAAATACCGCTTAATTTTCTATACTGTTATGTATCATATTAATTATCATTCATCATTATCAGCCTATTAACAGCCTACTATAGGGCCAGGCCTCCCTCCTTATAGAACAGGGGATATGGAGTGTACACCCACCACGCTGCTCCAATGCGGATTGGCGGACTTAGGGTGATAATGTTTCATTTATTAACGATCACTATCAGATATTGAAGATAATGACCGGGACCGACAGCTTAGCGTGCTCTCCGAGCTTGGAATGAACTGAACATTTCATGGAAGAATGGAAAAGCTCTGAATTATTCCGTGACCCGACCCAGGAATCGAACCCAGGACCTCGTGATCGAAGCCACATAGGCAAACCACTAGACCGAGGCAGTAAATATTATTATTGTATGTTTACTTTGCTATATTGCTGGTTCAGATTGAATAGAAATTATAGTTTCCATGCAGGCGAAGCCGCGGATGTCTGCTAGCTAAACAAGAAATTAAAGCTTACTTACGACAACGCTATATTTTACCAGAGAGAAATTCGTACACATTCCTATTACGCCGATTCCAATTCGACCTTGTTACTTTACTTAGTAAGTTATTACGCATAAAATCAAGAAATGTCGTAAATACGCACGTAAAACTGGAAGGTTTATGAAGTTTTTTTGTAACATTTGAACATTCGCTGTCAGGTCACGTTGTAGATACTTGCAGAACGTTCCACTACCCTAAAGACAGTCTATATAGCCATCACATTTTATACGAAAGGCCGTAATAACTTGAGATTATTTGGAAAGGTCAAGTTTAAACTTTATGCTAAACATCCAACCTTAACCTTGCCTTTGGGTAGATTAGACGGCTTATTCTTCTTGTAAGTAATATATTTGTTTATTTTAATTTGTCTACCGAAATAGCATCATGGCAGTTTTCAAACAACGTATTGATCAGTCTTGTAAAACGGAGAAACGGGATCCGATTCCCAGCAGGGCCGATTGAGATTTTCCTAATTATCGGTCTAGGTCTGGTAGGAGTCTTCGGCCGTGGCTACCAAACAACCTACCGCCAAGCGACTCAAAATATCGTGTAGAAACCAAAAGGGGTGAAAATCTAATCCTACTACTAACAATTTATCCCGCTTCTTTCTTAAATAGCATCATCATTTGCCGCCACCAAGTGAGATTGCAGTCAAGGGCTAATTTGTAGTATATATGAAAAATATATTTCACAAGCTACGATGCCATACACCATCGATTTATTAATAGCCCGGTCAAATTAGCTTCAAAAATAGAGGTAAGGTCACATTAATTCGCACAAAGCTGCAATTTGGCATGAATGGTGGGACCACTATAACAAACAATTTGTGAGTAGAGGTACTTCCTTTAAAATGTTAGCACAATCAACTTAATCTTGTTTCTCAAATAATTTCAAAACTGTAGTTTTACCCCTCCTGAAAAATGTTGATGTTGTGTCGCAGCCAGTTTGAATACATATTATGAAGAAAACAACATTTTCAACTGTTTACATCGCTATATCTCCGAAATGGTGATTCTCAGGGAAAAAAGTGTGAAGACATTTTTATAGAGAATTGCACGATGAATAATTTTTGTATTAACTATTTTTATGATAAAACTGACCGTTTTGCTGAAAAATGCAAAAAACCAAAGTTTGCCACATTTGAGCTTTAATAATTTGTTTTTGCACACATCGGATTGATGGGGACTTTTCACAAATTGTTTGTAATAATGTTCCCGCCATTCATGCCGAATTTCAGTCTTGTGCGAATTAGTGTAACCTTCAATATCTATTTGGACTGGGCTGTAAACATCATTGCCAAAGATACGCCAAACTCAGAACATCCTTCGGTGTTGCAATTACAAAAGTAACCTAACCTAAAAGAAACCTAAGCGAGTAATAGACTTGTAATTAAATATGACGGATATTTAATTTCGAACCAATAGTAATATCCAAACGGCTAACTACATTAATTTGCACTTCCTACAATGTAGCAGCTAAGTAGATGAGAACAGTAATTCCCCGTACTAATGTAATACCACTTCGCAGACTGAATAAATAGCTATAATATGTGGAGTCAGACAAATTAATCCTATTTACCGAACGTGTTTGTCTGATTTGAATATTCATCAAGCCTCAATAACATTCTTCGGAAGATAGTCTGGCAAGTTTAAATGAATTTATACACCGACAGACTGCTTGAGCTTAGCATAATTGCAAATCCAGCAATTATTTTAAAGTAGGTATAACTTAAATATTGTTTTAAAGTATGTAATTTCATATTAAATATACAAAACCTTATTTTATCGTATAATTGCAATACAGCTAAATAATTTCAGATCAAGATTGACATAGAAAAGTTATGGTCTGGAAAAAACAGTGCAAGATAGTGACGTTACTGCAATAGTAACGCCACTATCTTGTATATTCGTTGGTTTTCTTGTTCCTCTGTTCCATTTCTACCACGCAATGTCAACCTTGCGCATGGGAGTATTTGGGGAGTTTGTTAGGGATTGAATGGATTTTATACAGAATATAATTATAACGTTCGTGTATCCAAATATGTTTGCATTAAGAATTCTTAGTTTAACAACTGCGGAGACTAAGGTAAAAGCTACCTAATTTATCATATATACCCCGCTAGCTCAGTCCGTGACCTTACTAATTTCTGTGTTTCCCGCCACCTGTAAATTGAACATCTTCAAGGCATGATATTATAGGAGCTCACTAGGCAGGCGCTCTCGAACGTTGACTCATTAATGACTTTCATCAGGCATTACTTAAGTTTAGTGCAATCCTATCTACCAATCATAAAAAGAGGTTTGAAATAGCACAGCGGCAACTTTTACCAATATCTTAACACGAAAGCGATCTACCATGGTAAAACTACAACGCACAGTATTAGATAGATAACACAATACAGGCCGAATATTACATCAAAGAAGTTAAGATTATATTATATACATCTACTGTTAGTAACTACATATCAGGAACATTCGTATATCCATTTAGAGGAGCCTTGGGGACGAGATTAATTGACAAAGTTGCCTCCTGTTCCTGCGAGTACGTGAACTAATCTATGGAGGTTTCATTACACTTGATTGTTCCCGTGACCAGAGTCAGGTGTTCAAATTAATAAATCAGTAGATTTTGATCCCTGATAGTTTAGTAATTGGTACACGTTCGTATACGTGACTTAAGGATCGGTTTGCTTTTTGGTGACGTTTATTGGTCGTTCGAAAGTTCTCTTGAAATGAGATCACCCTAAATTGTATGAAGCTTTATCTTCATAGTTAGTACCAATTTACAGCTATCTGGTATAAATAATGTTATATTTGTAAATTTAAAAAAGGAGGTGCATAGTTGAAACAGTAAGAAGATGCATAGATTAAACATTAGAACTTAGTCTTTAGTAAGGAAGAGACATAACATAGAGTTTTATTATAAAGAGTATGCTTTATGTTTCTCATCAAAGTGGCCAGTACGACAAAACGCCAATTTCATTAGTAAGATAATAATCGAAATGTATGAGAAACAAAAATAGTGAAATAACGTCAAGAAATTAGAAAATAAACTTATTAGAATAAACTTAACCAGCTACAAGACACAAGTATTGTTCTATCTTTGAAACTGAAACCAATATACATATTGGAAATGGAAATGGGATTTTCTGTTTCAGAGATTAACGGGTATAATCACAGTGACGAGTGATTTTTATTTACATGGCTCCCGGATTTTGGTTTGGATCAAAGTCTATTATTTTTGTAAAATTGTTTACAAGTATTTTCAGTGATATTTATTGGTTGTTAGGAAAAATTTAATTACAAATTTTATAAACCTTTGGCGATTGTTCAATCACAAATCGAATTTATGACAAAATTTCTCTCATAACAAAAAATCTTTTAATTGCCTTATAAGATAATCTTCAACGTTAATAAGAATACGAAGGCATTTATTAATATACGTTATCACAAACATGATTATTTTATTTTATATATGAATATATCTATTCTAATATATAAAATTTCCCTGTCACAATGTTAGTTACCGTACTCCTCCGAGACGGCTTTACCCATTTTTACCAAATTTTGTATGCGTATTCAGCAGGTCTGAGAATCGGCTACTATCTATTTTTTCATACCCCTAAGTGATAAGGGTTGTCCACCCCTAAGATTGTATTTTAATTTTTTGGACAATTTTGTTATAATGTGGCATTAAAAAATACATGCAACCCAAAATTTTCACCCCTACACGATCAACCCCTAAAAAAATGTTTTCTAGAAATAATATACATGGCAAAACAACGTTTGCCGGGTACAGCTACTTTTATATACGTAGCTAAGAAAAGTAAGTGCAAGTCCAGTCTTTTACCAACCGGAAGATAATTGCGTGGGCAGCAAGTCTCACAGGGGTATTTTATTCTACCCTGAACTTCTAACCCTATAATGGGAAAATTATATTAAGTACTGCCACTAAATGGATTTTATTTGTTTACCCGCGAGGAAAATAACGTATTTTAAGAAACATGGCTGACTAGTCGGACACATTTCTTTCGCAGATAAGTTTAATTATGTACTAGGAATTTTTACGTTCATTAAAGATCGGACGTTATTTAATCAAAAATAGTTCTAAAATTCAAGTTAGTTCAAAAATATTCCCAGTTTGATGTAAGTGGAAAGTTGTTTAGTATAATGATTGTTCAGGTCACATTCTACGTATTTCAACAAACATGGCTGATTGGTCGAACGCGCTTCAAGTCTCCGAACGTGACCTGGAAAACAAGCTTCAGTAATTCGGTAACATGTACATAAACTTGATAAAGCTTTAGTTCCTGCAAGTTCGTTTTTATCGATTTCGTAAATTTTCCGACACTTAAACTTTCTATCTGATTCTTCTATATCTATCTTTGGAAGAAAATATCTATATTTCATTATAATGAATAAAGAAGAGTAAGCGAATACAGGCAGTGGCTAGTTACCTATTCTTCAAGACTCTATTTTACAAAACTGTAGTGGAAAAAAATTTAATGATGAAATTTTTAATACTTATATTTTCCACGATGTTTTTGTTCTTAACCCATTTACACGCATACACTGGTTATTATTTATTATAAGTTATTTTAAGCAGCCATGTTTATATTAATTCATATTGTTTGTATTGCAAAGCATATGCAAATTAAGGCACCTTTTGACCGGATTTCTTCAGCCTTCCGTTTCATAATGAGCTATAAGACCACTTCCTCATAAAAAGTCGGATTTACATAAGTTGAAAACTACATTATGCATACAAACTCGACACATTTAGCATCTTTGCATGTTCAGTTTTGTTACTCTGCGGCGAACCGCTCTGAGCATCGCACGTAGCATTATAACATCCCCATTGTACACTTTACATCCAAAAAGCCAGGAGGAAGCTATGCATAAACTGTCCCGAGCTATCGCACCCAGGTGACCTGTCCCGTGAATGCTGAAGCTAACCGAAATATGACCTTATCCCGATATTAATAAGATCTAGTTTTCATTTACATCAGCTCTTATTAACTTTGTCTGGTAAGCTCCTTATCAAGGTGTACGAAAAAGATAAAACAAACCACGCATCAATGGACCCGTCTAATAGAATGCACATGGGACACTCGCGCTTAAAAGTTTTAACAACATAAAATTTTAATTCTAACTTCTAAATTTTTGTATTTATAATTTAACTATTGTATCTAGCGGTTTCACCCGCGTAGATACAATAATGAACAGTGGGACTATTGAAAAATCTGTTCTTAGTAGGTACACGTCAATATCGTGAAATGAGTAATTATGCTAAATTTCAATTAAATCGAATGTATTGTGATGAGTCAGTTAGTGTTTGTTGGTGTGAATTATACCGTAGTCCAAATTCCTGCAGGTATTTTCAATTCACTATATTAGGTTTGTACGTACTCGAACGTATAAGTCCGATAAGCCATTTGATCACTCGAGGGTTAAAAATGTACCACAATATATTTACTTCAATACAACTTGGCAACAATTTTAAGATAAGTTGAATTCCTCCGTGTTTGCGACTTGGGCCCGTGCCAGTTTTATTTGTTGATTAATTTTATTTAGTGTAGCATTCAGGTGGAAATGGAAAGATTTTAATTGTATGCCTTGTTATGGAACGAATCCTTTATAATATTTATACTCGAGTTTTAAGTGTCGTTCGCTGCAGCTTAACGAGATGGCCTCTTGTTATAAAACTGCTGTTGATATTTTCTTTCTCGATTCACAATTTATCTTTAAAAATCTTTTTAAATAATACAATCAAGCATTTCATTGAACATGGAGTATTTATTGGATTTTTTTTATAAAAAAATTATTTGCATGAGTTTTATTAAAAAACATTGGATTAAATATAAAATGTTAAATGTCCGTGTTTATGGAACCTTTACATTCTACATTTTCTGAGTACTAAAGTATATATTATTCTTAAGTCTATCTATTTTGAATTATTTATTATGAAATCTATTTTTACCCGACTGCGTCAGAAGGAGGGTTATGTTTTTCGAGCGTATGTATGTATGTATGTATGTATGTATGTATGTCCATTTCTTCGGCACGCGCTACAGCCTAAACGGCTGAACGGATTTTGACATGTAAGATGTCGTTGAATTTATCAAAATTGTGGTAGTGACATAGGCTATATAAATTTTCAAAATGGCGGCTGTAAATGGAGGAAAAAAGGGGGGATGTGTGTATTTTTCTCTCTTATCATAGCAATATGGGTACCAATTGAAAGGTCTTAAAAAGATCATTTCAAAAATATAAATATCATATCATGTTCATATTACTTTTTTAACAAAAAATGGCAAAAAGTGTACTAAGTGTACCGTCTCATTTCTATACCATAAACTAAAACTAAAAAGTCTCAAATTAAATTATTATTATAAAAACAAAAAACTCGACTGCTTAGAAGTTATGAACTGAAAAGAGAAAAACAAGGATCACTATATCTGTATAAAATTCTAAATACTTTATATTGTAGTTTTGGTAGATCTTTCTTTCCCCGCAGGTTAAAGTATTTTGTCCCCGCCTGCAGCACCATAAAGTATTTAGAATTTTATACAGATATAGTGATCCTTGTTTTTCTCTTTTCAGTTCATAACTTCTAAGCAGTCGGGTTTTTTGTTTTTATAATAATAATTTAATTTGAATTTGCTATTACTAACTTTTGCCAATGACAGTACATGTTTATTATAACAATTCTTCACAAAGGATTGTAAAGCTAACAAGACTGCCCCGAATAGGGGATTAGGGAAAAATAAAACTTTCTTTATACTCATAAGTAAAAATCTGGATAACCATAAACTTTTGAAGCTGGAAGGAAACATTCGGAATCAGTACAAAGGGGACTTCATAAAAACGCCACAACTCCATTCGCTGTGCTGTAATCATCTCGAAATCCCAATTCGGAAACTTTTTTCATCTTCGCCCGCATCTGTTTGCTCTTTCGTTATTTTTACTTCGCGCTTCTATTCCAAATGCTCTTTATATAAATAATGTATATTTTTGCAAGTTTGAGTTCAAATATAACATGAATAATTTAATTAATAATAGAGTTTGGTTTCACCCGCTGCTAAAAAAACTTCTGAAGAAGTTTACATTTTTAGAGCGTGTATTTTATTTATTTGTACAAAAATAATTTAATATTTGAAGTAAAATAAATAAAGTCTACAGTTTAATTTATTAAACTAATTTTTATCATCGGTAAGGAGATATATGAACAAAAATACTTAAACCGCTAATTTTTCAATACGGCGACATGAGATGAGGTGAGGTGAGGCGATCAAAATAGAAGTTCAAAAGAGGACCTAAACCTATAAAACCTACAATTTGCAAAATTCCTGAAACTCTTTCTAAAAAAAAGGCAAAGGCTTTGTCGAAAACCAAATAACAGTATTATCTACCTGTCCGACGCCTACATAACTTGCCAAATATACTTTAAAAGCCAAACCAGCGTCCTAAAATTAAACTCAAACTCAGATTAATTTATTGCAAATAGCCTTCTAATTTAAGAACTCTTGAAACGTCAAAGTACTAGTGAATCGTCTACAAGTCCAATATGAAATATCCATATAACTATGTATCTATACGTCATTTATTTGAAAAATATATCAAACAAAATTCTTCCCACATTTTTACGGTTTCTCTTAATATAAGACCATTACACAATATTGTGAAAAGAGAATACAGAAAATGTTATTCACAAGATTCTCTGAATTGAATAAGAATGGCGTAAGTGCGTGCTTCAAAGTACGTGTATATATGAGATAAAATCAGAACAAAAGATATGTAACAATATTGAAACATTCTTCTTTTATCTAAATGTACTTGTTATTGGGTAAAGTACGAAGTACATTTGTCAATAGTTGTAAGCAAAAGTTACTAGAACTAAGTAGGTATACTAACTTTGACTGAGAACTTTTATTACAATATTTTTAACCTAAGCTTCCAAAATAATACTGATGTTTCATATCAAGACCATTAGACTTAATACCTACTTAGGGGCCTTAGTTTGACAGACACCTTACAGCGTGTTTTAGGACGTCTATCTAATATACACTTTATACACCGGACACCTGCGGTTTAACCCGCGTTTTTCTCATTACCGTAAGAATTTCGGTGTAAAATGTGGCCTATGTATTATTTTGACATGTAAGTTGTATTATTGAGAAGTTTTATCAATATTCATTCGATGGCGATAGACGATAAAATATGATAAGACGAAAAGATAAGATTTTCGTAATTGTTTTAATTCTGGTGAGAGGCTTTGACCGTAGTCACCCTGTCTACAAAGACGTACCGCCAAGCGATTTAGCGTTACTGTACGAAACCGAAGGGAGAACGGATTTCATCCTACTCCTAAACAAGTTAGCCCGCTTTTATCTTAGATTGTATCACCACTTACCACCAGTAACACTATTCTGTAATGAGACTCGACAACGTGCGCTTCAAATTCCTCTCTGAATCTATCTATAGTATAATTTTAGATAGAGATAAATAGAGCCGTTAGTCGAAAGTGATACTGTTAAATTCCGTTACATATTTACAAAATATCCTCGTACTCAAAGTACTCAATCTCTAGTACTCAACCTAAAAAAAAAAACATTCTGGGCATAAGATACTATTTAAAAACTATCGCACAAATGTGCTGATACAAATTGGTTTTTCTCGGGAACATTAAGCAAATAACCAGCATTCCGCTCACGCAATCTGGTCCTAATGGTGCGTTAAGATGCGAGTTAAACAACTTGATGACTTACATTTCCCCCTCGACTCGGATGGCCTTGGTAAGTGTTTCGTAGTTTGATGGTACTTTTCCATGTGGCGTTAGGGTCATTCATTTACTGAAGTGGCAATTGCTGTTTCATAATTACTTTCCATTGCCTTTATTGAGAATTAATTGTCCTTGTATGGATTAGGAAAGATGTTTTGTTTTTGTTTCCAACTTCATAAAAATAGAATCCTTCTAGCATCAATTAATGTTCATCTCTCTGTGTCAACATCATTTTTAGATACGCATGATCAACATCATCGTCACTATCATTAACAGCCGATGAACGTTCACTGCTGGCCTGCTGCTTCCAAACACAACGATCCTGAACCGCCTATTGCCAGCGGCTCTCTGTGACATGTTCAAAGTCATCAGTTCACCTAGGGCAGTATTAGTTGAACCCTCGACCATCACTGCCGTTTCCGGTGCGGAATCACTAATCTAGCACCTTGAGCCCTCAACTTCCATGGATATCAAGTCGAAATTAGGCATTAAGTAGCTAATGCTCATGACTTCGTTTGCCTGGACTTAGAATTTACTTCATACTGCAGGAACTTAGTTGTTACGAGATAATCTATCACTATTTCCAATTACAGCCAAATCGGTTTAGTATAAATAAATAAACATACTTACACATAATCCCCTGGAGTTTAAAAAAAATAAATTTCTAAATCCACACCACGGCCAAGTGGCGCAGTGGGCAGTGACCCTGCTTCTGCGTCCTAGGCTGTGGGTTCGATTCCCACATCTGGAAAATATTTATGTGATTTATCTATATATTATAAGTATTTATGTATAATATATATAAAAATATTCATCAGTTATCATAGCACCCATAACACAAGCTACTTACGAGTACGCTTACTTTGGGGCTATATAGCGATGTGTGTAATTGTCCTATATTATTTTATTATTTACACCGTCAAGAGATAATGCTATTTATGTAGCATATTTTGTTTAACTCGCAAGGGAAATCTTACAAAGGTCATCAAATATAAAATAAATTGTACAATAAAATGCATATTCAAAGGACATCGAGCCCCGAGTTGATTGTGACGATGTCTTTTGTCACAGAACGTCTCACAACCGCAGCTGACAGTTCCACGAGCTCTAATCTATCTATAGATAAGAATTCTTTATTAAATCGAGCTCTCCAAGGCAGCCTTGTGAAACGGAATTAATAGAAAGCTTGTTTAGTCGCGAGGACTCTTGAACTGTGGTAATTTAATGGAACGTAGTCCTTTTCTGCAGTTCTATTGAATAAAGATAAAATAAATTGGCTTTGTTGAACTTCAAATTAAATAGATTGCGATGAAAACAAGAACTACAGAGTTTTGAATAAAATAACTGTACATTGTTCTTGTTATTTGTAACAGTAATAATAAAAATGTTATTTTTGAATCTGTTATTGAAATACCTTGATAACTTTTGAATAAAATCGTGATAGTTTGATTTTGATTGCACAGGAGAAACATTTTATTATTTACTGTATTCTATGTCAGCTGATAAATCGACAAAGAAAATTTGAATTTATTCAAGCTATTTACAATTAGGTTGATGTTGTTTTACTTTAACTTCACTACATAAATCTTTTACATTTTGGTAATGTCTAGCTCTCTAGACTATTTTTTTACAAATTATAAATAAACGATTATGCGCGTTATCAAATTCAAGTTCAAAATCGTTTATTTCAAGTAGGCTTATTATAAGCACTTTTGAAACGTCAAATTGGACTATTTGTAGTGACTCTACCACCGGTACGGAAGGCAGGCCCTGTTGAGAAAAGCCGGCAAGAAACTCAACAGTTGCTCTTTTTATAATATTATCAATTTTACAATATTAAGTGTGTTGTTACATAAAGTTATTTATTTTACTTCCTATGTGAAGTTGAAAGCCGATCTAATTGCCTTTGAACATCTTTGTCATTTAAAAATTCATCGATAGTATAATGACTCAGTAAGTGAGTTTTAATACATTGTTTAAATTTATGCAATGGTAGATCTAAAACTGAATTGGACATCTTGTTGTAGAAGAGTACACCCAATCCTACGAAAGATTTTTAAGCTATTGCATAGCTTTTATCGCGGGTCTTGAGCGTGAAGACTGAATCGAGAAATTCCGTAACGAAAAAACCTAACAACCCCTACCCTTTTTAGTTTTTTCAGATTTTCTTATTCGCGTTTTTGTTCGCCAATGTCCATACCATGTTGAATACACCGGTTCTCGTCCGATCACCGAAGTTAAGCAACATCACGCGGTGTTCCCAGGCGGTCATCCATCCAAGTACTGACCGCGCCCGATGATGCTTAACTTATATGCAAAAGCTTAACCGCGGCACTCTCCGAGTGCCACACGTCTTTTTTTGTACTTTTTGGAGGCGGTAAGCTGATATGACTAACTTATATCCATTTTTAGGAAGACTATCGTTTAAATCCTTTTTCTGTTTATACATATTTATATTTTGTTTAACAAACACTAGGTTATTGAATATGTATTGACAGGCTACTGTAAGAATTCCTATTTCTTTAAATTTGACAAGACGTTTCTGAAGAATAAATACAAAACTTGTTAACTACTTACTGTCACTAGAGGTATTTGTAAACTGCACAGCTGCTGGCCTTGAACGGATTTTTTTATCCCTCTTAAATAATTCACTATTATTAATGAACTGAAAGATAAGTTAAAAAGCTTTTTACATTCAGTAAGGCTTTATTAAAAATTATAAGCACACACCAAAATTTTTGCCCCTACGTCATTTTAGGGGAAAATAATATCGTTAATAAACGAAATACCGGCTGATTAGGGCCGATGCTAATTTAGGTGGGTTTTAACTGCGGCTAATTGAACGGAATAATCTGATAATGGGAACAGATGAGTGGGTTGGTTGCCATTAACACTGATTTGTTTTGGCATCATCGTTTTTACTTCACAAATATTATACATACCCTCTATGTCATTTTAACACGTAAAATTAAATACATTTGTGGATTTATTATAATCGATAATCATATTAATTTTTTCTATGAAATTAAGATAGTGGTTCTATAAATAATATAAAGACTGAATTTTATATAAAGTTCACATACATACATTATGTCTTTCTTCCAAGCCTGGAGTCGGGTAGTGCGTGATGCGACGCTTTCTTGCCTCGGAGAACACGTTAAGCTCCCGGTCACTATCATCAACGTCAGACAGTGATCCTTAATCGAGTAGCGTGGTGGGTTTTAGTTCCATATCCCTCTCCAATTACGAAGGAGGCCTGGTCCTGTAGTAGGCTGTAAATAAGAATATACGAATAAGAATTTATTTAGGCTTATAATGAGTTATTGAGACTAGTAAACGAGAAATAAAGAAGTCTGCAACATCTAAATTAAAACCTCAGAAGTAAACAACATCCAAAGAGGCCCACTGTTAGGCGGTTTAGTTAAATAGTAGAGTAAAACCGTATGTATCATATTGAATACCCATCTGATAAAGCAGTAAAGTGCCGTTACAATAAGTGATTCAATTTCCTCTACGCAAGTATCGGATCCACTTAAGTATTATTAAAGTAATAGAGGAGAGGGAATAGTTTTCTTGCTGACGTTCCTTTTACGATAATCGCGGAAAATGCGGTCCAATATCTATAAAATATTACAACCTAGTTTTTCGAATGCCGAGGTCTAGTGTAACTATTGTTTGTCTATCATACAGTTATTTAATTATTGTTTAAAAGCCATGAGAAAATAGCGAATAACTTTTTACCTTATGAGCGGTTAAACCAATAAAACAAAACACTAAGTATAACTTTAGGTGATCATAATTATAGATTGACGGCCTCCGTGGCGCAGTGGGCAGTGACCCTGCTTCTGCATCTTAAGCTGTGGGTTCGATTCCCACATCTGGGAAATGTTTCTATGATGAGCGTGAATGTTTTCCAGTGTCTGGGTGTTTATCTATATATTATAAGTATGTATGTGTAATATGTATAAAAATATTCATCAGTTATCATAGTACCCATAACAAAAGCTACCTAAGCTTACTTTAGGGCTATATAGAGATGTATGTAATTGTGCTATAATATTTATTTATCTAATATTTAAAATTTTCCTGTTACAATGTTACTCCTCCGAAACGGCTTTACCGATTTTTACCAAATTTTGTATGCGTATTCAGCAGGTCTGAGAATTGACTACTGTCTAATTTTCATCTAAATTTTTTGTTTAATTTTTAATGCAAAACAACGTTTGCCGGATCAGCTAGTTTTATTATAGATTTCCATGAATATAAACTTGCACATGACAATTAAGGATTTCATAAACATACTTGTTGCCGACGCAGCACCTGAAACATAACAAAATATTTATTAGTAATATATAATATTTAGAATTGTAAATTGTTTACCTACATATATTAGGTACATAGTTAATTGTAAATATATTTAGTTTATTTAAATTATTATAATTTAAACATACGCTTACCTTTGTGCTATGTATCGAACCGAACGTTTTAATAAACGGAACGTCCAACGTACGACGGCAGCGCCCCCTTGCTCTCTTTCTCTTTTTGCTGAAACGTCGAGCTGTGCGCACCTAAGCAGCCGTCTTACGTCGGAGTTTCAAAAATACAAGTGTTTCCATCCCTGAACAACACCTAACCACGCCTCAGGGCCTCTGCCTTGCTCTGTCAGCTACAATACTTATGGACTAATATAGTATCAGAGTGGTGTTGAACAATATTAAATGGAGCTATTTTTGATGCATTTTGTATCATACAATACCCGTATTTTTCATGAAATTTGGCTTTGTTAAATGTTAATTCAACTGAAAATCAGTACTGTGTATTGTACAGGTAGATGCGCTTGCAAAACAGCATATACAGAGAGAGCTACTCGTATATTACAAAAAGAATGGTTGTATCATTTCTCTTTGTAATGATTTTTTTTTAGACACTACTATATAGTACTACTGTAAAGTTTATGTACTGTCAGCAAAACTAAATATTAAAGCGTATTAAATTATTTATTTAGGTTGTTAATGTTGAACGATTCTACGCCTAATTCTCTTTTATACATTTATCACTTCCATTCCATTGTTTCGAGGTACGTACCAATAAACCAACCTTTTTGGAAAACATAATTATTCAAATCATAAAACAATGAACTCCGGTTAAGCTTTATGCTCCAAATATTTTTTTCCTACTTATCTCAACAAAAGCTGAAATATTTAGGGAAAAAAAGACGTGTGGCACTCGGAGACTGCCGCGGTAAAGCTATTGCATAGCATTTTTTATCAACTTATGTTTACCTACCGAGGTCATCGGGACCGTGGCCGTGAGGCACTCTAAGTGCTCGGATTGCCAGAGAGACGCGGGTTCGAATCCCGTCGGTTCCGCAATTTTTTTTTTTTAAGCGTGATATTGCACTTAGAGCGCCTTACCGCTACGCACGTTCCCCGATGACGTCGTTGCCGAAATCGTGCTTTTGATATTATGTTTTTGATACTCAGGGGGTGTTAGGTTTTTTCGTTACGGAATTTCTGTATTCGGTCTCCACGCTCAAGGCCCGCAATAAAAGCTATGCAATAGCTTAAAAATTAAAGAACCTATTAGTCGTAAAGGACATTAATTATTGTAGAAATGACTGGAAAATCAAAAAATATAAGCTTTTTGAAAGAATTGTCAGTTCATACATTTTATAGACACGAGTAACTCCGAAAAGCCTTGCAAATCCAACCTCGTCGTTACCTGCCTACATATGGCAAACTTCTAAAATGATGAAGATACGGCCGTCACAGGCTCTTGCCATAAAATTCATCTAGCCTCGGTAAATCTATAATACAGCTTATCCTATTTATTGACGACGCTCGGAGTACGCAAGCTCTAATGCTAGGATTAGGAAGAAAAAGTGCCTGGAGCCAAAACTGAGGAAAGTAGATTACCGGGGAGACCGGGGCATTAGTAAGCGATACACCTGATTAGAGCCACCGCTGTATTGATGCGGGCTTCAGCTTCGGCTAATTGAATGGAATAATCTATTGAGAGGAGGTTGGGGTAAATCGGGAGTATGGGTTTAGGTTATAAGCGTTATTGATTCGTTTCGGCTATTTATGCTGCAAACAATCGCATCCAATGTTGATTCGTGCCTTCATAACACAGTATTTCATCATAATTACGTATATTAAGTGCAGTGACAAATAGTAGTAATCTGCTTGTTTATATGGCGTACCATACCTCCCCTAAACAGTTTTTACTCTACGTCCAATACCAATATAGCAAAATCATGCTTTTATGATAGATAAGCTACAGAAAGCCCGTCTTAGATGGTATGTTCATGACGCATAACGTCGACAGATTATGTCTGAAAGTGGACCTCATCTAGTGGGATAAAGCTAGGAAGAAGAAGAAGATGTTTAGTTTAGTCAACTTTTTAACCGACGAAAAAAAACGGAGGAGGTTCACAATTCGACACGTATATATTTTTTTTTTATATGTATGACCATGCATAACTTTTTACAGAGTTATCCGATTTTGATAATTCTTTTTTTATTAGAAAGGGCATACTTCCAAGGTGGTCCCATTGTCATCATTTTAGGATCGGATGATGATGGAGGCACGCTTACAACGATTTCGGTTTTTGTCTCGATATCGGTAGCTTTTTGGCCGTATAATATACTATGACAGTATAGTACGAGTACGTTAGCTGGCGATAAATCACTAAAAAGTAAGAAATAAAAATTTTTAATCAATATTTTGTGTTAATTAGTTGCTTTCAAAACTGTATAAAAACAGCATGAAAAACAGAAAGATGGAAGATTTCCTTATCTAGGTATTTAGGTAATATAATTCCATATAATAGACATACGATTTTTATATTATATCATATTAATTTTTTGATAACGATATTATGTAAATTACATTATCAACTTTAGACAATTGAGTGTACATTATTTAAAACCTTTAAAATAATAACTTACAGACTTTATTTAATGAATAATTCTTGGTCATTTGCGAGCCCGGGCGATGCAAATTTATACGACCGCGAAGCAATAAAACGGCAAGAAATAATTCCCACTTACGTCGAACGAAGAAGCAGAAAATTTCGCCAATAAAAGGGGCAAAGCGGGCTAAAGCTACATTAAGCAAATTGCACAAAACAAACATATCCAATAATTATGCCCAGGGCACGGAACCTCCTTTTGTAGAATAATTCGTCCGCCATAACTTTTTCAATCTCAACTTCGACAATTTAATTTGCTTCATAATTTGAACGTAACATTTGAATAAGCGTCACGCAGTAGATTTTCGTTTGTCTTCATAAGAATTTAAAGAAAGAATGATTTCTTTAGCTGCACCAACATTACTAAAATGTATAAAAAATATTTTTTCTTTTATTCGAATTATTTTATCGTGACTGACAGACGTGCTTAAAGAAGCATGATTTTATCGTGCTTAAAGTTAGTTTGCTCATGCAACTGTTCGCATTCACTCTTCAATTACAAACGAACTGTATTAATGGCAAAAGCAGAATAATCAGTGAAAATAATGGTAGCATCGAATCTGAAAATATTTTAATATTATGAGCAGAAAGAATATTATGAATGTATGTGTATGCCAAGGGAAATTAGATATTTTTGCAATTTTATATGGTTTTGATATTAAAGGGCCCTTTTCCCATACATTTCGCTTGGGATTCCCTTTCATTGGCTGAGATTAAAAGTAATAACCCTTTAATAATATTATGATACGAAAAATAAATTTGAACGAAAATTTTTATTAGAAACACATCTGTTATGGAAAGAAACATTAAATTACATTCATGACATAATCCAATAAAAGTTATTTAAGATGTTATTAAAATAGCCAAGTTATAAAATATTTCATAGGAATATTTTCTTATAAAGCGGCTTTGAATATAGATGTGGCTACATTTAGAAGTAGCGGACGCCCACTATTTAATTCGCGCTTTTTTTTTTGACAACTTTTTTATATAATATAAAATATAATAAAGTTTAGCCTGCTTGAAATTTAGATTAATCTATCCATGAAATTCCCTTGAAAAAAATCTATTTTATTCTGGAATAGGGACCTTATTCTAGAGCGAACTAACAAATAAATATTTATAACTAGCGGACACCCGTGCAGCAGTTTAATTTAGATTTTTATGTCTTAAAAGGAAAAAAATCTAGTTAACTGATATGTTTGCTTAAGGTTGCCTGAAAGAAATCTGCTAAGCAATATAGGGCCACTTATTATTCGTCTGAATTTGTTAGAATTATTTATTTTATTAGGGTGTAAGAGCTTTATGATGCTAGATGTTTTTCTCATTTTATAAAAGCTGACAGTTAGCTGACTAGTAGCTAGGTTCTAGTAAATATATACATCATAGTGACTTTAGGAGTTAGCAAGTTCCAAAGGTAGAAACTCAATCGTTCAAGGTCATTAATATTTTATTTCCTTTCTGATAATTGTATGTGCAATCTAGTCGTTAAAAACATAAATCTTCATGGCAACCCTTCGCCAATGAAGTTTAAATAATATTTCGCAACAAAATTAATAAAAATAAATTAGAAGCAATATTGAATTTGCAACCTTTCATTCAATCTAACTTTCAGTGTTAGATAACTCATGTAATTTGATGTTATTTCCTCATTAGTGTAAGTCCGAAAGTTTAGGGTTGGATTAGGTAAAAACTCTCGCGGGCTTCTACACCCGCACAATTACCTACCTGAATAAAGGTCGAGTCGTATATTGTTTGTAAATGCAAAAGTTTGTAAGCTTGTTTCTTACTCAATCATGCAAAAACCACTTGACTTTACACGCATAATGTTACAGCCGTTAGTTAATCTATAATTAAGTCGTCGAAATGAAAACAAATTGACCATTCATAGATAAATAATCTGCTGCGCTAGATGGAGTGAAACCAATGTCTAATCTGTGTAATCATTCTTTAAAATCTGGCAACATTTTTGCCTATGAAAAATAAAGACAGAGATAATTTTCCTTGGCAGTGCGCATACCGTTCCTTTGTTTACTTTTATTATTGTTTTAAAATGAAAAATTACCTATAGTAAATACAAAAATGATGGTGTGTCAATTACTTACCTTTCTTCATAAAATTTTACATATTTGCCAGGAGTAAAGATAAGAACGCCGTTTCAAGGACATTTCCCATTCATGGGGGACCATTCTCACGCAGGCGAAGCCGCGGTGAATAGGTAGTATGAAAGTAAAAAAAGTAATACACTCTCCAAAAAACTGTTTTTAATGGTTTTTATTAATTACCTTGTGTTTATTCTACTTGTTCAAGTTTTGCTAATAAACATAACATATACGTAACATCACGCCTCATTCCCATAGTGGTAGGAAGTAGTGGTAGGGATAGGGTGGTAGGCCCTTGCTAATAAATTATCATCGTGAAATGATTATGTTTATGCAGTCTATAATTTATATTTTTACCTATAGTATCCTGAACAACACGTAATGTCTAATCCTCAAATTATAACAACGTAACTGGACAGCATTTATTCTACAACAAATAATCGAGATCATTTTAAATTGTACCAAAAAAAATTTTATACAATACGCAAATATTTTTACTTTTGATAATACTCAAATATTTCTTTAGATAAGACCTAAAAAATAGAGCTGGGAAATTAAAAAGTAATTAGTGAACAAAGAAGCAAAGTTTTAATCGAAGATACTATTACCTGCACCTACAGGAATATCTCATTTGAGATGAATCTACTCGTGCAGAGTTTCTTACCTTGAAAACTTTTATCGTCGCTTATATAAAAACTTTTTTTGTTTAGTTTTTAGTTATTTTACAGTTTAAATGTTTAAGTTCAAATGAGATTTTTTTTATTCATTTCAAGTTAGTCCTTGACTTCAAAAGTGGAAGCGGGATAACAAAATGGAAGCGGGACAACTAGGAGTAGGATAATATTCTCACTTCCGTTTCTACACGATATCGTACCAGAACGCTAAATCGCTAGGCGGTAGGGTGGAAACTAGCCTCGGCCGAGACCAACCAGCCAGAGTTTACTTCAATAAGTGTAGGTTGCCACATGAGGTATAAGCCCATATCTATCTTAATTGTTTAAGTATGTTATATCTTAATTGTTTAATTATGCTATATCTTAATTGTTTAATTATGTTATATCTTAATTGTTTATTATGTTATAGCTTCTAAACTACGGAACGGATTTGAATGATGTTTGAATCCATAATTACAAAAATTCAAGAGAAAATATAAAAGAAAAAAATTCAGGATCTGCGAAGGAGAAATCGCAGAGGCCAGCTAGTAATATATAATACCTAACTGATTGACTCACTTATCAATAATGAGATCAATCTACTATGATGAACACGGTAATGAGGAAATGTTTTTCAAAATTTATTCCTTCGAGTATAAAGGTTGAATTGAAAGTATAGATATAACTAAAATATACCTACATGAATCATAAAAAAAATCACTAATAAATAAGAATTTCAAATACTTATAAATAAATACGACTTAAATCTTATAAAGTTTCACTTCTATTCTTTTCTATTTTGGCTCATAAATTCCAGATCCAGAAGTCTTGAACAGTGATCGAACGCTTTTATTAGACGACTGGCGGTTTTCAAGCAGGAGCATTTTTTTCTCCTTTCCACTACGTTTCCCTAGATGATCAATTTCAGCAGGATATATTTTGGTCCTGTTAGTATATTTCCCAGTTCAACAGTTTTTGACGTGATAACGTCTTATAATTCGATAGAGCCGGCTGCACGCACGAAAAAACATGACTCATGCGTTACCTCGCTTTGAGGCGTTCCATGTAAGGCTTGAAGTGCAAGCGAGAGCGCAGAACGAGCGACAAAGAAGCACAATCGGCCTTTGCGTTCGGCAGCGTTCGACATCCGTCTATTAAATATTATTATTAAATATATTAATTTTAAATTAAAAATTAATATATTTAATTTTTATAAATTTAAAATATAAATTTATAAAATCAAAATCAATTATTTTATTAATTTAAATTAATATTTATAAAAATATACTTAAATTAAAAATTTTAATAACCAATTAAATGCTACCATTCCATCAGTATTTTCTTCAGACGTTGTCACGTTCAACTATCGTCAGTAAACCGACTTCACAGACAACCAATTTGTTCTTTATGGTACTTATAATATCCCGATTTTTCTATTGCATTTTAATGATGTTTCATATCTTATTTTTTTTGACCAAGTAATCCTCATAAGTCACTTCTAGCTTTTACATAATATTTTCATTTTTAGAAAGATAAATGCAATAATGTCGGTTTACATTGGTTTTTATTGCAACGCAAAGCCTCAGGTATATCACACAACTGGGTCGATAAAACTCAAAACTAATAGTAGTAAAGGATGCGTGAAGCTGAAAGCTTTCCGTCCCTCCATTTGCAGGGCCTACGAGCCGCATTAATTTTCTCTTGCGCCGTTCACTGCATGCATTCAATCTTGTTGAGGACTGTAGTGCAATATTTTCAAAAGTACATCTCGGTCATAATGGATTTTTTAATGCTTCGCCGTCAATGTAATTTACAAGTATATTTGTTTACAATGTGTGCGGAATTTAAGTGTGCTGGAATCGATGGAACGCTAGATTTTCTGCTAACAAATTCAGTTATAGCCATTTTTAACATGATATACTTAGGATAAAGAATCGAGTTACTTATTATAAAAAGGCTTTAAGTCTTTACGATAATATTGTATAGAAAGTTGTCATACAATATATTTATTCAGAGTGTTATTTTCACGAAAATCTGATAAATCGTTGTGATGTATTAATTTCAAAACAATATTTTAACAGAACCTACCTACATTCTATCGAACTGATCATTACCGAGCATTTTAAACTTAGTAGTTTTCAATTCGATATTCTTAGAAATTCAAGTTCGTATTACTTTGTTATTGTAAACGTTTTATTTGTTAAATTTAACAACACAATAACAGCCTACCTTTTACACACCTACATAATAAAAGCAAACAGAATATTTTACACCGTAATGTAGATTGCTACTCAAACATACAGGTCGACAAACTCTATCTAATACGTAACTACTCTACTCTACGTGATTCTCTCTACCACCTACACCTTCAGAAGATTAATTATTATTATTCTTTATTTGTATTCCACACACACAATAATAAAAAAAAACAGTACAGAGATAACTTAAAAAATGTAGGATACAAAAGGCGGCCTTATCGCTTAGCAGCGATCTCTGCCAGGCAACCTTAGGCTTAGGAAAGTATAAAGAAAGAGACTGCAGGTGGTATACTTATAAAATATACATAAATTCAAATAATTACACACTAATACATAAACCAGACTTCACAAATAACACCAATATTAACTAAAATATATATCATAAAACAAACTAATATATATACCTACATTAATACATCATAGGAAGAACATAAACTAATAGTCATCTTTAGTTTGTAAAATAATAGGATTTAACGGCCTTTTTAAAAATGAAAATTGATTTCGATTCACGAATGCCAACAGGGAGTGCATTCCACAGCTCTACTGCACGCACTGCAAATGAGTTTTTATAAAACTTACTTCGATGGTAAGGCATGCACAGCGTTAGGGCCCGACAAGGTCTAAGCTCAGATTGCACTCCCAGGAATGAAAATTTATCCTTAAGATATGAAGGAGAATTTTTATGAAATAGCACACAGTACAGAAGAGAAAGAATTAATGCGAATCATTACAAAATCAAAAGACCTATTTGGCGTGTAAAAATGTAAAATATCTAAAGGAACGTAACACTAACAATTTCCCGACTCCGAGCATAGATATTAATGAAAATATCATGGTGGAAAGAAAAATTATTCCACGACCCGATCCTGGATCCGAACTGAGGACCTCGTGGTCGAATCCATATCGGATTGCTGCTAGACCAACAAGGCAGTTGAAAAAATATACTGCTGTATATTGAAGAAGCAATTTGAAAAGCAGTTTCAGAAGCCACAAGACCTTATGTGCTCTTTTATAGCTATCTAATATACAAGTGTAATCGATTTTCTTATACGGAAAGAGCAATTTGAAAACTATCCGATCAGCAGAGGATCGCGCAAATAGCACTACGGATACAAATTGGTTTTTCTCGGGAACATTAAGCAAATAACCAGTATTCCTCCCACGTAATCTGCTGCTAAATGATGCGTTAAGATGAGACTTAGATAACTCGATGACTTACAATTTTTCCTTTTACTATCTTGGCCTTCGTGTTATGTTTTTAACTCTCTCCGACTTAAAAAAGAGAGGTGTTATAAGTAACTGTTTGTCATCGTAGCTTTAAAAGGAATACAGCATTTGTTATGTGATTTTATTTTACTAGAGCTTACGTGGTTTCGATTTAGACTAATGGATTAATGTTACATTCATAAAATACATTTAGGTATTAAAAACCACAGTATAAAATTATCAATACAATGTCAACACACAGTATAACGTAGCTTCTAAACGAATCAACCAGTATGATGCGTTTTTTTGATTGCGAGCTATTATGATCGAAATGATTTCTGAATCCGAAGATATCAGTATATTTCTATTACCATGAGCATGATAAATTATGCTCAATGTTGCAGTATGGAAAAATGATCAGTTAGACCTAGTCTAACCAGATGAAGTTCTCAGTTTACTCACAATGAGGCTACATGAGAAAAGGCAGAAAAACGTTCTGCGTGCAAGAGGATAGAGAAAAACGAACAAAAATACTATGTACAGAGAAGGCGTGGAAATTATTACAATAAAAATAACGTCTAAGAAATAAGAAGTCGAAAAAACAAAATGTTTAAAGCTATACTTACAAAGATCCCATATAAAGTAGCAAACTGAAATGAATCAAATTATTCAAAAATCATGAACCAAATTTCTAAACAATGGAACCTTGTTTAGTACAATTGTGTCTCCCATAACTTTATCAATCTCAACTTCGTCAATTAAATTAACAGTTGTGTTTGAACACAACATTTCAATAAGCCCTGCGTTCCAGCGTCTTCTTTGGTTTGTCTTTCCTTTAATACTTTTACGTTAAATAAACTTTACTTTACCCTACTTTATTTTGAAGAATACGTTTCTCTCGTTCTAAAGCCCGACCTGAGACCATATTATGTATCAACTTTAATGACACTCGACGGTGTCCGATTCCAAGTCGTATATGTTTCTCTATCAAAAAAGATGGAGAGAGGGACTGATGCAGATTTCAAACGTACACTGTAGTGCCATTTCTTAATTGCCCTACTGCCCCCTTTTTTCCCCCATTACAGCCGTTTTGAAAATTTATATAGCTTATGTCACTACATAATTTTTACAAAAGGACATCACAGGTTTAAATCTGCCGTAGGCTCTCGCGTCCGAAGTAATGGAATACATACATACATACATACATACATACATACATACATAAAAATTATCCTGTGTGTCATGGACATGGATACATACAACATTTTATTTAGCTATCATGAGCCGGAACAAACAGAGAGACAGACAGACAGAGAAACAAACCTTTTTGATGTCTGGTTACTGTACCTAAAAAGCTGTTAATTTAAAATGACAAACAAACACTTCGATTTTACTCATTTTGGCGACCTCCGTGGCGCAGTGGTATGCGCGGTGGATTTATAAGACGGAGGTCCTAGGTTCGATTCCTGGCGGGGCAGATTGAGAATTTTCTTAATTTGTCTTGGTCTGGATGGTGGGAGGCTTTCGCCGTGGCTAGTGACCACCCTACCGACAAAGACGTACCGCCAAGCGATTTAACGTTCCGGTACGATGTCGTGTAGAAACCGACAGGGGTGTGGATTTCTATTCGATTCCATCCTACTCCTAACAAGTTAGCTCGCTTCCATCTTAGATTGCATTGCATCACTTAACATCAGGTGTGATAGCAGTCAAGGGACAACTTGTAGTCGATAAAAAAATATATATACATATATTTGTACTTACCGATTTTCTAAAATATCATCACCATGATTATTACCTGATATATTTAATGGTCTGCTGTACTGATCAGATCTGGCCAGAATCCTTCATCATCCTTCTTCATCATAAATATTATATACTCCAAATGTGTTATCAGCCCTCGATAAAAGTAGGTACGAGTACGTCCTTGCTGCGGAAACGTGTCCTAGACATCATTAATCTAAACATTACAAATACGTTCGGTAAGAACTTACCCGATTACGCCGAATTATAAATGAAGTGTCAACCAAACGCTCACAAAAAATCTGAAGGGCGGAAACCCCTGAATAAAGAGACGGATGCCTCGGTTTTGAACTGTAAGAAAATGGGGCCCGCTGAAACGATTAATCGCGATAATTTCTCGGATAATGCCCATGGAGAAGCAAATTAGGAAAGGACGTTTTTTATTTAACGACTCGGCGATTGACTGCTTTTATTTAAAGATGCAGTTGAATTAATGTTTAATTATTTTTAAGGGGGTCAGCTAAATATTAGCTCCTGACTAATTTCTATGATCATAAGCTGACGCAGGACGTTAAATGCTGGACATAAACCTTTTGTAGAGTCGTCTAATCACAGTGATCTGGCGATGTGGTCAATGGTTCCCTGCGACACATTTAATAACATTAGATGGGTTGGCAACACTGTGCTTTCCATCGTCACGCCATTCCAAAAGCTTGCCATCATATAGAAACGTTACTTTATTTTCTGGTCATTGGATTGATTTTGTCGATAGAATGGTAGCTAGTCACATTCGAAGTCTACCATGAAATCTACCAAATCCAAAAATATAAACTAATAAACAAAAGCAACACTTCTATTCTACGTTTGCAAAAAGAGGAGCGTGAAAACTACAGGATGACAAATTAATTTCAACTATCTAATTTGTGTTACACTAAGAAGTTATATAGGTGTAGCCTGAAATAACACTTCCATTTTGCCGTTTTCATCGTAGTGTACAAAGTATCGCCCATATGCAAAGCTCTGTAAAAAGTATATCGCAAATAACAAGATGATTTCGATTCAGATCCAGCTAACGAAGCAGCCGTAATAAAAATAAAAGAGAACTGCAAAAAGCTGTCTGAACTACGCAACCAGCCTTTGATTCATTACAGTTTTCGATTAGCCCCGAGCTCGGATGTTTTTGAAAAATGTTTGCTACACCGTACCTAGACGTGGAAATTGAGTACATTACTTTTTATTGTCTAAGTTATTTTAATTACTTGGCTCTGTTAATTAATAAAAAATAAAAAACGTGTTAAAAAAGCAGGTTAAATTGGTCCGGTCTAACTGTTTATTACGAATTGTTAAACAAAAACTATAATTGACTTTTTTTTCATATTTAGTAGTTGACTCGGTATATATTACTCAAAAACCAAAAATATATAATCAGTTTTTCTTTTTGAGGTTTATCAGTAAAAACAATAACTTTCCGTATTTTTATTTAGACTATGAAAGCTATAGGTAAACTGCCGTTAATTTTATTATCGTTTTTCATGTTTTCATGTTAATAAACGTAAACAAAAATCGGAATGCGAGAGCTGACGAGTATGATCTTTGTCCTTATCATGCTTTTCATGATCATAGTTTGGTTTAGTTTGATTATAAATAAATATTTTTAATAAACGTTCATGCCAAACAATCTTTGGTATTTGAGTAAGGTTGGAAAGATTTGATATATTTCTTAAAACAACAACAATTCTTCCTGATTCTTCCGAGTATATCTAAATGGAAACGAGTGCACAAGCAGTTGACAACTCAGTCAGGCCCTTTTCCAATTTGTGTTCGTATAAATGGAAACTCTCGAATCACATAAATGAATACGGTGGAACAAATTGATTTCTCACTCAAACAGAACCGTTCGTGGGACGTGCTCTATTTGATATGTTATTTTTCTTCCTTGATGAATAGAAAATAATACCGAAGTATCGAAAGAAATTAAGATTAGTTACTTAGTTCGTTAGTCAGTGAATTAGTTTTAGAACAGTTTAAGGAATTCCTGTCTACTTCATTTTAAACTATGTAGAGTTATATTACTTGACGGGAAGATTTTTTATACACTTCAAGTTAGTCCTTGACTGCACTAGCTGGACCTGGAGGAAAAGAAAATCTCAATCGTCCCAGTCGGGAATCGAACCCAATATCTCCGACTTATAAATCCACCACGCATATCGCTACACCACGAAGACCGTCAAAAGGAAGGAAATTTTTTAACTTGAACATTGACAACTGTTAATGATAATTATTAATATTGAGTACATCACCCCAACAAGTGTCTACTTAGTTAATTTCATGGAATAAGAAAAAATAAGTCCTTCCCAGGACTAGAACCCAAAACCACTAAGCCAAAGAGACATTAAGTCCTATGTTTGTCAAATAAAACCCTACGCAGGAGGAATTACTTCTTCTAAGTGTACCTTACTTAATTGAAAGAAACCGCCTGTTAAGGATCTCGTATGGAGTGAGAGCAAACACCCATGGTACCACTTAGTGTACCACGTACCGAGCGAACAAACAGAGAGATTAGAGCCACGTTTGTAAGTAAAGGAACAGCTCTCCTAGTTTCACTGTGTTAGAGTGAATGCATTGCAGGTACATTTATAGATCGAGAGTCTGTCATAGCTAGACGTTCGTCATTTTATAAAAGCTAAAAGTTTGTCAGTGTACAATGTAGTTGACTGTTAGTGACCTCATGTGGAGTAAGAAGAAACAACCATGATACCACTTAGTGTACTACGTACCGAGCATTAAACACTGAGATTAGAGACACATGTAAAGGAACAGCTCTTAGTTTCCAGCGCAGTACATATATGAGCATTACAAAGGATATTCACTATGTTCGAGTAAACGTAGTGTAGTACATTAATTATAGATCGAGAGCCGATCATAGCTAGACTTTCGTCATTTTATAATAGCTGTAAGTTTGTCAAGCTACAAAGTAATTGTCTGTCAAAGACATTGCAGGTACACTTATAGATCGAGAGCCGGTCATAGCTAGACGTTTGTCATTTTATAAAAGCTGTAAGTTTGTCGTGCTACTAAGTAATTGCCTGTCAAACACTCGTCTAAAGTAAAAGTAGTCAGCCTTGATATAATTTAGTATACCACGTACCGAGTGTACAAACAGAGAGATTAGAGCCACGTTTGTAAGTAAAGGAACAGCTCTCCTAGTTTCATTGTGTTAGAGTAAATGCATTGCTGGTTCATTTATAAATCAAGAGCCTGTCATAGCTAGACGTTCGTCATTTTATAAAAGCTGAAAGTTTGTCAGTGTACAAATTAGTTGCCTGTTAGCGACCTCATGTGGAGTAAGAGCAAACAACCATGATATCACTTAGTGTACCACATACCGAGCTCATAAACACTGAGGTTAGAAACAATTTTGTTATGAAACAGCTTAGTTTCCAGTAGTACATATATGGGCATTTCAAAAGATATTCATTGTGTTCGTATTTTATTTTATATCCTATATTAGTAAGTAGAACAAGAGCCCATCATACTTACTGAAAATTTTCAATCGACAAAATACGTAACTATGGAGTTTGATTTTGAACTATGGTTAGGTACTTCAGAATGTAGCAAGTAACAAAGGTGCCGAATTTCAATCATCCAAGTAAAATAAAGCGTATTTGTTGTACTTTAGAATTATAATTAAAACAAAACATATTCACTGTCATCAAACGTTTAGCTTCGTGGCAATAAAGCTCGTTCCGTTCGTTGTTTGCTGCACGCCGCGTTGCATGCACATGCGAGCTCATAACTAAGAGTCCCGTATAGGTTTGAAACCACATATAAACCGGACATACACCGACAACAGTGGCGTATGTTTCGGCCGTTTCTATTTTAAGAAAGCCCGTTCCATAAAGATTAATCTTTAATGGAATTTTCTTTAAAAATAAATAATCTACGGATATTGTTTCTGATTATATCATCGATTAAGGATGTGTGTATTTGTTTCTTAGTTCCTCTTGAAGCAACTATTGTCCAAACTTTTACTGTACTTAAGTAGATATAGTTTGACAAGATTTCATTTAAATTTTATATGACGAAGGTCTGAGCATCACAGGCTCTTAAACAACAACGAGTATCTATTCATTAAGCTCGTAAAGTAAAACAATTCAACACAATAATGGATGGTCGGTTGAACTCAGCACTAAGTAAATCAAATCCGTTTAAATAAAACTCGTACATTTAGTTAACCAATTTTAATTTGCGTTATTCGTGCACATTATTTTCTCATTTAAATGTTTCCATCTGCTCCAATAAATTAAACATTTTAATTAACCCCTTTTTACGTAGTTTCTATCAGGTACAAATTCGCTTCACGTTTTTAATTAAAACTTCCTAGTTCTTTTACGATTTATTGCAGATGTTGACGTCTAGATTATTTTACGTTTTAAATTCTTGAAGTTTATTTTCATCCAAATCGAATAAAGGGAGGAAACAAACTCGTAACTTTGTTACCAGATTCAATATTTTATTACAAAAACTATTATTGGCTATATTTAGTTTCAAATGCTTCATACTTTAATGGATTTATCTAAAACATACCTAATAATTATAATAATTAATAAACGTTGAATTATTTTCTTGTATTCCACTGAGTACAAGAAAATTATTTGGGATCAATTATTTATAGCATATTTGAGCAAATTAAAAAATCTTTATAGCAAAACATTGTGGTCCAGTGGTTAATCGGATTGGTTAATGTGAGTTCGGATTACAACTTCTTGGGTTCGATTCCTGATTCGTATAATGAAATGAACTTTGTTTCTTACAAAAAATAGTTATATACATTACATGGTCAAAACATTGTCATGTTATAAGCCCGTCAATTGTATTGGAGGCGCAAGGTATGTGTAAATTCCGTAGGTAACTTACTTATATTCTAAGTAGACTCGACCTTCGGATTTGCTTCTGTGGGGATGTATAAATGCATTTCCCAATATTAAAAAAAATACCTTCCATTCTATACGGACAGCAGTCTGCCCTGTCATTACATGACTGTTAAGACATCCTGATAAAGATTATATTCTAAATATAACAAGAATGAGATGACAATGAAACCGAGTGACGATATTAATAGAGTCACAAAAAATCGTTAAACACATATATGTCGGGCGTAAAAACCTTACAAGCGAACAAAACTACGCTTACCGAGAAACATAAACTATACTCGTATACTTTAGTATATACTGACAAATATCCTTGGACGTATTTTCTACTGGAGCAAAACACCAGTTTTAAATTCTAGGAGACTCTACATAAAACAAAAGCAGCGGTTACCACATGTCCAGATCCTAGATAATCTAAGTTACGACGAGAGTGTACTGCCTGACGCGAATGAAATGCACCTGCAAGACTCTAAAACGCAATGGTCCTTAACTTGATTAGAATAAAGGTTATTTTGCTAAGGAATATACTAACGTTTTGTTTAATAATTAAGTTAGGTGAAACTGAGGTGCTGAAAACACGAATATCTGCATAATAATAAATAGCTCTTGATGAACCCACTGGAGTTGCTAACAATATGTTTTACAACAGAGAAGTCCCAGCTTCGATTACCCAGCCCTACTAGATAAACATACCTTCAAGTTATTCGTCATACCTGTAAGATACAAGCACAATAATTAACTATGGACTTATGGTCACACAAAAAAAATCGTATTTTTTTAAGAAATAAAAATTCAATTAAAATTTTAGATTGTACAATTTTCAAGTATAAAGTATATTTAGTCACTAGATATTTTCAAAGTTCAAGAGTCTTCGGAGAACAAACTAGATTTCTATTACTTGCAATTATTGTTTTCGAACTAAATTGCTTTTTGAAAAGAATTCTACAGTTGTGTACTTTATTAATAGAACGAAGATATAAACAATAATAGCCATTTATATAAAGAATTCGTTTATTTATTGTTAGAGCTAAAAGCTATTTATACGAAGAGTTCGTTTGTTTATTGTTAGAGCTAATATAAAGCTAACACAATATTGCTAAATTAATTGTTATAAATAAATTATTGCTATTTAATAATGCTTATGTAAAATGATAATATACATAAATGCATTTTCCATTTAACAGTCAGGGTACTTAATTAAGAAACATAAATGAAGCAATTCCTTTTGCTTGTTCCATTACTATTTTTTTATTCCCATCGTATATTTCCCCGATGTTTACTACACATTATAAGATTTTTATTCTCATAGTGTATATACATTTTCTATACTAATATTATAAAGAGGAAAACTTTGTTTGTTTGTTTGTTTGTTTGTTTGTTTGTTTGTTTGTTTGGTTGTAATGAATAGGCTCAAAAACTACTGGACCGTTTTTAAAAATTCTTTCACCATTCGAAAGCTACATTATCCACGAGTAACATAGGCTAAATTTTATTTTGGAAAAAATTAGGGTTCCGTAAAATATTTGGGTTTTTCGGACACAAGGTGTAAAAAATCAACCAGAAAAGTTACTTATTTTGCGTACGCTGCGTAAACTATAAAAGATAGAACCATAAAATGTTCTAATTAATTGGAGATCTTATAAATATCTACAAAAAAGTCCGCGACACACTATATCTATCCATGTCGAGTGAGGCACAACAACCATTTTTTTATTTAAAAATCTTGATTTTTTTTTGGACTACATTTAAACGCATTTATTTTACTCATGCTATTAATCCTTATCAAAATAAATAATTTCATCAGTAAGTACAGTTTATGTAGATAATATTTGGTATTTAAAAGATTAAAATTGGACGTTTGGTTTTGAAGTTATGGCGAAATTAAAATATTACTATTTCTGCGTTGCGAAGTGAGCGTCACCAAGGCGGGGGCGCGCGTGCGGGAGGGGAGTTTAGATCTATGTTATTATATACGATGATGAATTAAGAATTCGATCTTTGTTCAAATATCTATTTAGTACACGGAAGAGTTTGTTCGTTTGTTTAAACGGGCTAATCTCTATCTGCGTGTCGGATTGTAAAATTATTTTTGTTTATTCTGAAGGCTAGACTCAAGAGTGAAATATACTATTTAATATCAATTTATACCCATCAGCTTGCCATAAATATATATTTTTAATGTTAATGTACTGAAATGTCATACAATGTTTAACAAAAATGTAGAACTTTAGTGCACGGGACGGGACGGAGAATATTGCTTCACGGGAAACTATAAAAAAATTAAATTGAGAGGGGGAGCGGGGAATGAGCACACTATATGTGCCTTTACACATTTTGTATGAAAGTCTGTCTATAAAATTAGAAGGATACCTAAGAGGTTTTCACGCGGACGAAGTCGCGGGCGACTGCTAGTCTAAAATAAAGTTAAGGTTAGAATTCAAAACCTTATTATAAGTGACTGGATTATTGTTCCATCCATTCCTAACATCAACTTAAATTACTAATTGGGGGAAAGATGGAAAAAGGCACTTTAAAGATTTTTATATAAGTAAGTACATCTGCCTTAATGATAATTGCTAGCTCAAAATAAAAGAATCTACGAAAACACAGCAGTTGTTAAATATTATGTTAAAAGTATATACGCTTTTGATATAAACCTGACAAAGCGATAATATTATTCTGATCTCATCCTATATTATAAATAATACTGTCCTAAACAAAGAAAACATCCCGGAGTTTTGTAATATCCGGTACGAGGGATATATTTCTTCACATCGAATAATACGTTTGTAGCTACAATGATTTTCAACCGACTGATAAAATTTTGTTAATCCCTTCGTTAAAAATAGGATATATTTTCTCTACTTTTGGATATTATTTTTTATCTAAAACATAGCAAAAAGGCATTGTTAAATTATTTAGAATGATTACAGGGGCATGCTTATGCCAATGAATCCCATTTACCAAAATTGTAACAAAAAACATGTTTATGTTTTGCTAAAGGTGCGACTTAGCCGATCGCAGACATCATCATCATCGTCGTCATCATTATCATCCGGTGAACGTCCACTTCTGGACAAAGGCCTATTTTAGGGACCTCCAAACACAACGATCCTAACCCGCATGTGCCCAGCGGCTCCCAGCGACCCGTTTGATGTCATCAGTCCACCGTGGGGGGCAGACGACATGCCTCAGCAAAATTTTATTTTTTATTTATTTATTATTATAATTATATACATCTGTCATCTGTCAAAATATAAGATTCGTGGCGAGCAACACGTAGTTTTTGTTTTTACGTACTGCAACATAGATAAATTATGCTCATGGTAATAGAAATATACTGATATCTTCGGATTCAGAAATCATTTCGATCATAATAGCTTGCAATCAAAAAAACGCTAACTTTTTTTTCAATCGGGCGTTAAAGAAATTAGATTCGTAAAAGGTTCTTAGCCCCAATATGTTCATACGGCCAAAACAAAACAATAATTTTATACTGTGTGTTGACATTGTATTGATAATTTTATACTGTGGTTTTTAATACCTAAACGTATTTTATTAATGTAACATTTGCGCATTAATCCATTAGTCTAAATCCAAACCACGTAAGCTCTAAATAAAATAAAATCACATCACAAATGCTTTATTCCTTTTTTTTTTGTTTTTACACCTGATGTTAAGTGATGATGCAATCTAAGATGGAAGCGGGCTAACTTGTTAGGAGTTGGATGTAATTCCACACCCTCTTTCGGTTTCTACACGACATCGTAACTAGTCACGGCCAAAGCCACCCACCCACCAGCCAGACCAAGACAAATTAAGAAAAATCTCAATCTGCCCCGCCGGGAATCGAACCGAGGACCTCTGTCTTATAAATCCACCGCGCATACCACTGCGCCACGGAGGCCGTCAAAGTTCACATATGAATAAACAGAAATGAGTATTGTTGTGGCGACTCGTTGTCTGTCTACAGTTTCACACACTAACCCGTTAGTCAAACGCTTATCTGCAGTGCTTTTCTGTAAGAACAGTTTACGTCATTCGATAGCATAACTTTAGAATATCTAACACAATACTACAGATAAAGAGAGACAGAACTCGAAACTCAAACTATCGAGTTATAAAACTGCTATAACCTTACAGAACCAGGATTAAATTATCTTTTGAAAGTAGAAAACATTTAATTTATGATCATCTACTTTAATGTTCCAGATACCAAGACAAGAACGTTGTAATATTATCTGAGGGTTGAACGAAAGACAAACGAAAGGAAATCAACTGATCCACGCTTATTGAAACGTTACGTTCAAAGTCGGCAGTAAATTTAATTGCCGAAGTTCGGATTGAAAAAGTTATGGCGTTTATATAATTCTACGAAACCGGCGTTTTGTATCCGGGGTATTACTGGATATGTTTGTTTTGTTCAATTTATTTAATTAAGGGCTGAAAGGCTTTATCCTATTTGAAATTAGAGGTATGTTTTTAAATGGCGATTGCTTAGAAAAGAGAAAATTGTTTGTATTGTCAAAATACGTTAGTTTAGGTAAGATTAGGTTCCGAAGGTGTTGGAAGAGTGCACCGCACAGCCAAACTCAGTGTTTGTTGAAAAAATAGCAAACTTCTGCATTGTCATCCAAAATAAATACATATGCAAAACGTCTCAATAGGTTCGTTCACAAGATTTGTGACTTTATTAATATTTTTACCCAAAATACACATATTTAATAGAGAACAGACGAATATTAGCATTACATGGATTCGCCGTGCTGGGTCTAGTGTGTGATAGAGAGAATTACTGCGAATAGAGTCCGAGACTTGTGGCGCGGATGAAAGTTTAACCCTTACGTGAGTGACGAACAAAATACCTTTATTAGAGTGACGAGGTACCTGGGTACCTTCATTCAGTTTATACGTAATGTAAGCAATTAAAGTCTGTTTAACTTTACACACATTTTAAATATGATTATTTTAGTTGTTGTAACAGTTGACTGTAACAGTTGTTGTAACAGAGCTTCTATATGACTGGTTAACACACACCAAATCTGGAATCATTGAACGATCAATGAAAATATTCCGTTAATAATGATATTGGTGTCAGTTGTTGTAACAGACCTTATTTATGACTGGTTAACACACAACAAATCTTCAAGATCCTACTGGAGCAGCTTTGGTCTTTGGATGCCCGTATTAGTAGGTTTTAGAGATATTTAGCTGTTATACCTCTACTACCTACTTCTACTGCATATAAAGCACAGTTTTAGTTAAAACAACACAAATAACTAAATGCCAATTACGAATTCTAAACAAACTGTAAAGTCTATGTACCGAGCAAACAATTTCCCATCATCCACAAAATTTGAAAATAAACGCTCACCGAGGGAAAATTTGTTATATTTTGATCCATTTTAAGCATACTGAGGTAATCTTCCGTAAATTCGTATAAATCTTTTTGGCACCGCCACAATATCGAGGCTGAAAATTCAATTAGGCATTTGTCGAACGGTTGAGCAACCGAGATACGGTTCGTGCGTGATCCGCCCCCGGCGGCACGTACGAAGGCACTTATTCTAACACTGACGGTTGCCCACGGTTTCACCCGCGTGTGTGCGAAGGTATATCTGGATACAAATTAGCCTATAAGGCATGAGTCTGACTATTACAAACATAAAGAATTTTTACAATGCGACAAGTAGTTTCTGAATTTAGCCGGACAAACAGACAACCATGCAAAAATTTTAAATAAGTATTATTTTTTCATGTAAGTACCGTACTTACTTTCATAGGAATTTTGTGAAAAGCTATTAATTCGAAATTTCAAACAGATCT
The DNA here is from genome assembly GCA_034621355.1 of Mycalesis mineus. Lineage (NCBI taxonomy): Eukaryota > Metazoa > Arthropoda > Insecta > Lepidoptera > Nymphalidae > Mycalesis > Mycalesis mineus. The sequence continues at coordinate 5,529,724 of CM067894.1, read as the reverse complement.
TTTTACCCAACTGCGTCAGAAGGAGGGTTATGTTTTTCGAGCGTATGTATGTATGTATGTATGTATGTCCATTTTGCAACACGTATATATATTTTTTTATGTATATGCATAACTTTAATTTACAGAAGTCTGTCCGATTTTGATAATCCTTTTTTATTAAAAAGGTCACACTTCCAAGATAGAATCCCATTCTGTCATATTACTTTTTTAACAAAAAATGCTAGTGTAATCTGATGAACTAAAACTAAAAAGTCTCAAATAAAATTATTATTATAAAAACAAAAAAAAAGACGTGTGTCCTGGGAAATTGAAGTTGAACTCTTCAAATTTTATAGGCACACTTGCAGCGATTTCGGTTTTAGTGTATTTTAAAAAGTATACGGTAGCTTTTTGGCTACAAGTGCCATATAATATACTATGACAGTATAGTACGAGGACGTTACGTGGCGATAAATCACTAAAAAGTAAGAAATAGAAATTTTTAACAAAAAATAGAACCGACTCAAAACGCACTAAAAAGTAAAAAATAACTGTGTCATTTATATGCTTTAGTTTACTATTTTCTTTTTTTTACTTTTTAAAAAAAAAATTATGTAAGTACCGCACTTACTTTCATAGGAATTTTGTGAAAAGCTATTAATTTGAAATTTGAAACAGATCTTTTTATTTTTTCGTATAGATATTAAACCAAAGCGACTGAGTACTCAGTTTGTTCATATCAACATTTTTCTATTATAATATAAAGGATTTCACCCCTACTCAGGACTCGAACTGAGGTTATAGTGACCACATAGGCATGGGATGGATCAACGAGACAGGTTGTAACAATACCGTTTACAAAACAAAAACTCTTTGAGCAATATATGGGCTAATAGAAAACTGTAATGAATCAAAGGCTGGAAGCATTCCGACAGCTTTCAACTGAAACTTTTCTATTTTCATTCTGACTTAGTTAGCTGAATCTGAAAAGAATTGAAATGAACGGAATTATTTTACTCAGAATGCTCTTTTTACCTGACTACGTTAGGTGCGTGATTCTTCTTGAATTTTTTTACTACAATTTAGGAAATGAGATTATTTGAGTTTATAAATAATAATTTGACGACCTCCTGGCGCAGTGGTATGCGCGGTGGATTTATAAGACGGAGGTCCTGGGTTCGATTTCCGGCGAGGCAGATTGAGTTTTTCTTAATTTGTCTTGGTCTGGCTGGTGGCAGGCTTTCGCCGTGGCTAGTTACCACCCTACCGACAAAGACGAATCGCCAAGCGATTTAACGTTCCGGTACGATGTCGTGTCGAAACCGAAAGGGGTGTGGATTTTCGTCCCACTCCTAACAAGTTAGCCCGCTTCCATCTTAGACTGCATCATCACTTAACATCAGGTGTGATAGCAGTCAAGAGCCAACTTGTAGTCGATAAAAAAAAATAATAATAAAGGGATATAAATAATAACAATATAGTAAAGGATTAATAATTACAATAATTTAATTAAGTTTATGGAAATTTTTAAGATATATTGAGCAATTATTCGACGGTTTGGGAATCGGTATCACTGTCGCGTCTCGTTCGCTATATGGCCTGGCGCCTTATAAACCATATATTAGGCGGTTCACCTGCTTATCCGTAAGACGTAAAAAGCACTGCTCGCCACATGACTGTCTCGTTTGTCTATAGTGATCAGCCTGGCTTCGGTCACAAGGAAAAATTGGTAATCTTGCACCCACATGCCTTGGAGAGTGCGTCAAACCGTCAATGCTGGTCACGATCATCAACATCTGATAGTAATCGTTAATTAAACGGCAGCCTAAGTCCAACAACCCGCATTGGAGTAGCCCTTTGGGTCTACGCTCCATAACCTCTCACCTACAAGAAGGCTTTGCCCAATAAAGCAGAGCAATGAGTTCATAGGCCTATTATGATGATAATAAAAAACATAAATACACTTCTGATCTATTGTCGCTTCGGCTCTTGTTAAATCATTCTTACTCAATGCCATCGGAACATACAAAGTATTAATCCTAAGAGCGAACCTATTTTCTTCCAGTTGTAAACTGACGCACCCTACGCCATTCAAAGGTTTTCTTTTCACACTTTTTATAAGCGTTCGTGTGACACCTCATTTATAATTCCGCTTAATACACTGGAGTTCGCACCAAATGAATTTGTAATGTTAAGATTAATGATACTCACTTTGCTTACAAAGAGGATACGAAGTTTTTTTTAAGTTTATTTAATACTTCATTGTTATTACATTTCTGTGGAATGCTTTAAATTCTTGTCTGTCTGTTTGTCCGCACTATTGGAACGTTCCCTTCCAACTCCCAAATCCTACTCCCTAGGCCGATCCCCGATATGATGATATATCCTTGAAGGAAAAAGTCTCAGGAGTGTTCTTAGCTTATTCTGTAAATTGCGAAAAACACCCTAACGATGCATATTTTTGTGTTAGGAGTAGGATGAAATCCAAACCCCTATCGGTTTCTACACGACATCGTATCGGACAACGCTAAATCGCTTGGCGATACGTCTTTGTCGGTAGGGTGGTAACTAGCCACGGCAAAAGCCACCTACCAGCCAGACCAAGACAAATTAAGAAGCTCAATCTGCCCCACCGGGAAACGATCCAGGACCTCCGTCTTATAAATCCAGCGCGCATACCACTGCGCCACGGAGGTCGTCGCTAAAGTGAGGTTCAAATTTTCAAACCAAAAGGGCGTAGCAGAAATGCAGGAAAGTGAACGGCTGGAAGTCGTTTTTCAACCCGAGCTTATTTTGTGATGAACTTTACAATTGTTAATTTTCAAGAAAAATATTAAGGTTTATTTGTGAAAAGCATTTATAAAAGTAGTGAAAAAAACCGAGGACAAAGAGATGAGGTGATGCACTCGCTACTGAATTTGAATTCTGCCTGCGGATCCTGAGATCACCAAAGCGGAAGAAACAGCGTGATGGATCTATACACAATATTATCTAGCTTTTTATTTTATTTGACTGGTGGGAGGCTTTCGCCGTGGCTATTTACCACCCTATTCACAAAGACGTATCGCTAAGCAATTTAGCGTTCCGGTACGATGTCGTGTAGAAACCGAAAGGGGTGTGGATTTTTGTGCCACTCCTAACAAGTTAGCCCGCTTCCATCTTAAACTGCATCAGCACTTAACATCAGGTGTGATAGCAGTCAAGGGCTAACTTGTAGTCAATAAAAAAAAATATATCTTTCCTACAAGGATTGCATTGCTCTGTAGTGGGCCATTAATAGGCTGAGGATGATAATTCTAGGACCTAATTTATTGATGTCTAGGTAATTCTTATGTGTCTATTATTCCGGTCTCTTCAGACTGGAACACCGCAAAGCTGCTTGGCGATAAAAATTTAAAGAAAAAATTGAACCGACTTCAAATTGTACTAGCAAGAAATAATTGCATCGTTTAGTTGCTTGCCAGGCAAGTTTAAAGGTATACTTGCTTGTCAACAAACAAATTAAAAATGAAGGTAGAAATCACTAGTCATTTTACACCTATTTTTTTTAGTTAACTTGTTATTAACGTTTATTTAACGATAAAAGTATAATATAGGTAACGTCCTTAAAGTAGAAACCTTGGCTGGCACCGATCGATACCGATATGTTTAATTAAATTAAAGCAAGTAAATTATGTAATATTTTTATATTTTTTAGTGTGTTTTAATCACTTTTTAGCGATTTGTCGACACGTATCCCACTGGTACACTGTACAGCATTACTATTAGAGTACATTATACGGCACTTGTAGCCACAAAGCTGTTGACACTTACTGAAACCGAGTTCCTTCGATTTTCCCAGGACTCGTCATCAGATACTGGCATTATGACTATGGGGATCTGTTAAAAAAATCTCAAGTAATAACTACTACTAATTAAACTTAACAAGCCACTAAATCGACAAGACGCCAGTTTTATCTGCTCATATAATCGACGAAGTATTTAGAAGGTTATTATATCGCACACAAAACCTCTATTACGGTTATTTGCTACCATTATGATAAATTATTGCCTTTGTGTACACCACTTACGGATACTTACTACCTAATCTACTGGAGTTGTTACTGCATGAATTTGTAATGTGAAGATTAATGATGTACACTTTGCTTTGCCACGTGACACGTGATAATTTGAGACTACTTATCGACTGTCAATATTTTTATGGTGTATAAAAAACACTCTTATTATGTCGTATTGTTCTTCGTTCATCTATCATGATTATTTATTTATTTAAAAACACTATTAAAAATTTATAAAAAAAAATTCCTCTACTTGCGGGGCCTTTAAGGGCTCAAGCAACCGGTGGTCAGGACTTCAGAGTGAGGAACCTCCTCACAAAATGCCCCGTCTCAAGATTCACCGCCTTCCCGTTATCCAACAGTCAATTCACCAAGCTTTTTGCAATAAGACCATTGACTGAAACTCAACGACGACAACATCGACTCAACATTCCACATGGTGGTGATCCAATAGCTTTTTATGTTTTTATTGTTGGGATTATGAAATGATTTCAGATTATGCCTAAAATTAAAAAAAGTTTGATTTGATTTTAGTCTCTAACTAAGAGTCTCATCACACGGCTCAGAGTGACTAAGCAGGTGATGGAGTGAGCTGTGCTTGGAGTATCTTTGTGTCATCAAATTAAGAGGAGATAAAGAAAAGATCCGCAGAAGAAAAAAAGTGGCTGACCTAGCTCGAAGAGTTACAACCACCCAGGGGGAGCACCCCATTGAGGTTCCAAAGTGACATGTCCGCACCAGAAAGCTCAACCTTGGTTAACAAGATGGACTGACGGCATTAATCGTGTTTCCGAAAGCTGTTGGTTACACGGGACACAGGGACTCCGAGGCACTTGTATATAAACACTCGTACAATAAATGAATCGAACTATACATATTTTATAATCCAACAATCGTTCGAAAAACAATTCTGAACTTAGTATGAAAACCATCGTACGTAACGAAATCCTTAATAACTTGAATGAGGAATTTTTCGTAAGACAAACAAAAGAGCTCCAACTGATCCCTCAGCGCTTATTGATGTTACATTCGAGTAAATTTATTTGTATAAGTTCAGATTGAAAAAGTTACGGCGGTCTCATAATTCCACAAACAAGCTTCCGTGCCTGAAGCGTAATTGTTAGATATGTTCGCACAATTTGCCTAATGTAGCTTGTGGCCGGTTTCATGCTCTAAATTTTCTACTACCCTCCGTAAAGTGCTTTAAAATATTTGTTAATGTTTTATACAGACTTTTATTGTATAAATTGAAGCTTCAATAGAACCACGGAAAGGCACTCTACTCACAGTCTTTAGTACTTGAGGGCTATAAATAGATACCCGTTCTTTGGTGCTCACTACAGTTCTAGTCATGCTTAAGTCTTTCAAGATCAATGATTGATATATTCATAATTACTAATTTAATTTATTTTAGTGTCTTCCTTAATTCCTATAATATTATATTATCTACATTGTGTCTCCTTTAAAATGATGGCTTTGTATGGCTTGATTAACTTAGACTGGCGTTAATTTTTGTCTATAACAAAGTTGTGTTTTAAAAAATATAATAGCCACGCGTGGTTGTTCCATATTTGTATGACACTTTGTAACGTTTTAGAGATGAATTAATGTAAACAATCTTAACGCATCGCTTCACTTTCAATCTAGTTTAGGCTTATCTGTAACTAGACTGTTATAAGTTAGATGACCCCAACAAATCTGTGGCCATTCCGCGCTTATTTATAAAGCGTTTACTGTACGGTATCCGCAGTCCAGCTGCGGCAAATTTTAATCCGTTTTATGGCGCGCGCGAACTTGTTTCGCAGCCAATGTGGGGGGGAATCAGCTCGGTTTAATGAGCACAAAATAACGTTACGCCCCGTATGTCCTGCCCTATTTGCGAACAACTTTTCATAATGTTTCGGGATGAATTTACAAGTTACTTGCTGAGAAAAACATTTCATAATTCACGTTTAAATATTAACTTAGTGTGTGCCGTTATTTCATCACGTTCCTGTAGGAATATCAATGTAAAAAGCGTTATATGTGTTATTTTACAATATAATCCATTCGTACGTCTCTGCCCTTTCATCCTGGTACATACAATCATTTTGAAGTGGAATAGTGTAACTAAGCCTACTATATACGCCAGTGATTGCCTGCAACACCTGATGGTAATTGAAGATGTAGCCTACGGTGGAGCAGTGCCTGTTCTATCATTATATACCTAAAGATACTCAATTTGCCGGTGATTCGGTAAAAGAAAGCTGGTTATAATGGAATGACATATCATTACAACATAGAACAAACGAGAAATGAAGAACCAAAATGCTTCTTATGAATCAAGAGATCGATCGATATGTATGAACGTTCTGATTTGATCACGCAGAGATACCTGTAGCTCACTCCTTCTCGTTTTACTCTAAACCTTCTAATTAGGGCCCTAATTAAGCACCAAGTTTGAGATAAATAATATAATAGTACTAGTACTAACCTATAGCAGTGTCACGTTGACTATTTTCTCTCGCTTTACTAGTCAAAAAGAGCCTAAATTATTCGTACTTGCATTGGATAGCTGAGCATGATGGCTCAGTCTTGTTTGCCACAAAATAATACACTTTATTATTATAACTGACAAAGGTTTCACTGCAAAAGCTTCAACGTAAACTGCTAGTAAAGATAAAGCCAATGACACACAACAATTTAACATTGCGAAAATCAACATGACCAAGACAGCGTAAACAGAATGCAATTCAACACATTCATCCTTTCGAGTGTTCAATTCGTTTGTTAAAATAATAAAATGTTAATTACGATGTGGCTTAATTGAAATTGCTTTACATTCGTCAACAAAGATAGCAATCTGCGATCTCGTTAAATTTTAATCACTTAGCGCCTATAAATAGATTAAAACTTGTATCTACGGATAATTTAAAATTGAAAGCTGTAAACAATGCCGATTAATTAAAAAATCGAGCGAGTTGTTTATTTAATCTAAAGTAAACGAATTTCGTTAGCTCCATCAATATAATTTTACAAAAAATGCTTAACAATATTAGATTTTTCGTAAAACAATAATCACGGACCGAACAGATGGTTTGCCTGATGAATGGTAATTGGAAAACGATGACATAAGTAGAGTAACACTTCGTATGTCATGCAAGGAGCAGTATTTTGTTACAGTCAGAACAACGTACAGTCTTTTAAACAAAATATTGCTCTTGTCTATCACGGTTTTATTTGTTCTCTGTCTATAATTTTCCTTTATTTATTAATTTATATTTTTATGTGAAATCTAGGCGTAATTACGTGTTTTAGTTACAGTCAGATATACTTTAACTACACCACGTAATGCTGTTTGGCCGTAGAAATAAGTATAGCAAAAGTACTTTCCCGATTAAGCGTTATCACAAAAAGCTCTAGAACTACTAAGATTCAGGAATAACACAACAATTCAAGTTACGAAGAATTGACAGTTTATTGTCTACTTAATTAAAGGACCTAGAAGAGTTTACTCGCGTAATCGACACAGTTTTATTTCTTGTGTTTTAAAATTTAAAATTATTTTAACTTTTCATAATGTTCCGATTATATTTATAAAAAAATATTATACAACAACATCATGTATAAATAAAAAATAACTAATTATCTTTGAGTCTTCTTGAATATAACTAAATAGGTCCTTGCAATTCCTTTGTGAATCAATTGAGAAACTACAACAGTTTATCTATCTATTAAACGATATAAATAACTATACAAACGAAATTGCCAATCAGTGTTAAAAACAAAACGTATTTTGTAAAAACAACAAGCACCAAAGGTTGAGACGAAATCACTAAACTTAAAGTAGTCGTAGACAAAGAAATCGAACAATGTAGACAGTTTACTCGTTACTTGCTAGTCTTGCAGCCGGTCGTAAGTACAAATTAAAATTTACGCCGCATTAAACGCAGACTCTCTTACCAAGATTAAATATAACTTTTAAATGAGACAAGCTATCAAACTCCGCGATTTCAGAATTACGAGAGAACAAGTCTGATGTAGCGTTTTTCAAATACACTTTTTTGAAAATGTATTATTCAATTTTGCTAGACGACTCTTAGGTATAATGATAGATTTAAGTAATTATGTACTTTAAAGAAGGTTATGTTATTAATTATATTTAAATTCTTAAAAATTCGAAAATGTTTTTGTTACAACTTCACGGCGTAGCTATTCAACGTTTATCATCATATTATGCATAGACGTAGATGGCGTAGATACGTTATATACAGAAAAAGGGAAGTATTCCGAGGGATTAAAAAACCTATCAATTATGAGTAGTAATTACAGTTATACCTAAATCAAATATAACTGAATATTAAAAGATATTAATATATTAATATTTCACCGCGCTTTATTGCCTCAACTGGTGGCCGAAGGGCTGGCTCGTTTTTTGCGCAAAGGATTAGCCTGGTTATCCAACACGGAAATGCAGCCAGTATTCTTGCCACCATTCCACGTGGGCATGACTTGTGCAGTTATTAGGATAAGTTAGCTTAAATTCCTTATTGTATTCTTTCTCAATAAAAAAAAATATATTAAAAGATGAGACAAATCTCAAACACATAAAATCTGAATATTAAAAAACAATTCATAATAAGGAACTTAATCTAACTTATCCTAACTACTATATAAACCATGGCCAAGTATAATGGTGGCAAGAACACTGGCAACATTTCCGCATTGTCTCTTGAGCTGTCAGTTGAAGCAATTAGACGCGGTAAAACATTATGCAAAAGATATTAAATTATTGAATTAAATCATGTTTAATATTGCCAGAATGTTTTTTATATAGCAATATTTCGATAGTTTTACTTTGTATCAATACAATCATTTCACTGTATACATTAATAACTACTTGGTTACACTGTTCTCGAATACACGAGTGATGTGATCGTAAATAAGAAGCGCAATTCACAAATCACATTATTGCTAATAAATCTTTGTTATATTTTACTACGCTTACGCCGAAACTGTTGTTCTACCCGAGGGGGCCACTTGATTGACCTAGATAATATCAGATGGCAGAACGACAATTTTAGCAGCCAATCAATATATATATTTATTTATATCCTATATAATATCCACGCAATATGTTTCACATTAGCTTTTATTTTAAGTTCATTTAAATAATTATATTTTTAAATTATGTTACAATGTTTGTTGCTTCAAATAAGTTACTCGCAGTACTGAGAACATTATGTATGTAGTCTCTCGTTCTTTTCTTAAAATCCAACAATTTAAGTAAAAACCTGATACCAAGTTCGATTCAAGAGTATATTGAATCAGAACAAGTAAGTGTATTGTCATTCTAGGAAAATCTCTAGGCCTATCTCTCTGAAGTAATAATAATTTCAGCCCTGTTTACTGAAGAATCCAAATTCCCCTCTCATAGCACCTTCACAATCTTGTCCCATGGATTTTTTGGGAAGTCAAATTCAGTTGAAGGTAGTGAGATTAATTTAAGATAAAAATAGATAATAAATTATATTAGGCATCAATAGGCCAAGTTATCCATAAAATAACATTTTACTTCAAAGTTTAAAGTCTTACAAACTGAAGACTAGGTGTTCTGCGCTTGTAACGTTTTTTTTAATATTTCGTCAACTACCTAGTCGTCCTTCTTCTTTTTGCCATCTTTAAAAATTACAACTACAAATTTTAGAAACAAGAAAAAATGCATTTATTATATTTCGTATTAAAAGCAAGTACATTTATTTGGCGGAGCAGGCCATATTGTTGTAATCATAATATTAACCATAACGAAGTCCAGACAGGCGTAGCGGAATAGCTGAAGGGAACTCGCAACTAGACTGGAAAGTTACTTTTATTTGTTTTGTTTTGTGGCTTTCCTGTACTTTGGACTCATTCTAACTGGCAAAGGCAGTCCATATCCGGCCATAAAAATTTAATGGAACAGCTTTTTGACTTCCACGAAAGTTTTGCCTACTTTTTGTTGAATAATAAATTATATTGTTGTCATCAATATAATTTATTATTCAACAAATGTCAAAATATAATTAACAAACTTTCAACTTGAGATTGTTATATTACATTAGACATTAAAAGGCCAAGTTATCCATAAAATAACATTTTAAAATTATAAAATAACGTTTACGTTGCTTTCAATTAAAATATTTTAAAAAACTGAGTTAAATACTTTAAAGTTTTGAAAAAACAGAACGTATTAACAAAGAGTGAGGTCCTTTTAATAGAATTATCTTTAAATTATATCTTCAATCAAATGAGAGTTTATTCAAACCTTTCGAAGTAAAATAATCTTTATGCAAACTTAGATTCAATATAAACTTGAATGTTTTCATATCAACCAATGGACGTCTATTTATGTACCTAGACTTTTTGTATTCTCAAATACTTACAAGGTATGTAAGTCATTAACCATTAGGTCTTGCAATACATCTAATATCGCTGGTCTACCGAGGAGGGACTTCACTGGCATTGCATATTCGGTGCTGGCTCGACATTCTAATACCTTGAGATCTACAAGTAAACCGACTTTTCGCCCATTAGGCACCACTTTAAGTTTGTGACGCGATAAGAAACGTATTTCATTGAGATTTTCGTTTCATATTCCCAATACACGCTAATTAAATACTGCATTATAAGCTGGTAGATTTTATTAGTGATAGAACTCTAATAAATAAATATTATAGGACAGTAGCTTATTTTATGAGTACTGTGATAACTGACGAATATTTTTACATATATTATATAATACCTTCATAAATGTATGCTCTTGATGAGCATACATTTATGATTTTCAACAAATTTTCATGAATCGAGCTAACAGCCTAGGACACAAAAGCAAACGCAGAAGCAGACGCACTGCGCCGCTTAGCTGACATTTTTTTTAAATTTAATAAAATTCTGTCTATTATATATAAATGTAATCTTTGATATATGTACAACAATTGAAAAAAATGTTTGTATATTTAACTCACTGAGTGTTAATTCCAGTAATGAATAAAATGCTTCTGAATTCAGTTCCATTTTCCTGCATGTACTAATATTCCGTATTCCTTTATCGGAATAATCCTCAACAATATTCATTCCGCCAGCTCGAAGATAATTTGAACAATAACATCCTGAATTTTCTACGTACCCCGTTCTACGTCTCTTCCGAATACAGGGGAATCAGAGTCGGTTGCAATATTTTGTAGATATTGGATCGCGATCTGTGATTACTGTAAGTCATTGATTCCCAAAGTTTAGGTGGATCCCCAGTGGTCCACGGGGGACTCGACAGGGGTCTAGGTTAGAGTGATATAAAATGGGAGTTCACAAGTCGCAAGCGGAGGAGCGAGAGCTGCTGATAACGAGGTCCTGGGTTCGAATCTGGGTTTCATTCTTCTATGAAATTCTCAGTACATTCCAAGCCCGGAGTCGGGAAGTTAGTGGTGTTACACCCCCGTGCCTCGGAGAGTACGTTAAGCCGTCGCTCCCGGTAACTCTCATTAACATCTGTTAGTGATCGTTAACAAATGAAACATTATCACCCTACGCCCACCAATCCGCATTGGAGCAGTGTGGTGGGTCTACGCTCCATATCCCTTCTCCTACAAGAAGAGGGGCCTGGTCCTATAGTAGGTTGATAATAGGCTAATGATGATGATGATGATGAAGCGGAGGTCCATAAACATTTATCTATTTGGCTTCGTAATGATTGAGTTTATCACGGACAGACAAACAGCTAGACAGAGGAGGCGGGGTACTTTGTTTTATAATATTTAGTGCTAGTGATTTCAAAAAGCTCAGCGACTGTTACTTGTAAAATTTCCGAATCTTATATTCCGTATCTTCCAACCTTCGTCTTCTTCACATTCACAACGAGTTTACGGAAATGGTATAAATGTAGCATGCAATGCAGAGGCACTACCGGAACTAACTTTGTTTTAAAAGTAGTATAAGAAAATAAATATTTGGGAACCTCTGCTGTAAACGGAAAGTCAGCAAGAAAACTATTCTCTACCGTCTATTACTCTCATAATACTTTTGTGAATCCCAAAACTTGCGTAAAGGGAATTGAATCAGTTATTGATACATCTTTGTAATGCCATATCGGGTCAGTAGATGGTATTTCAATTCAAGTTGAATGGAAGAACTTTCTACTAAACTTATTTCACCAATAACTAACAACAAACGTTCTTCCCGACTCGTCTACCTTCCGAACCGTGCGAGCCACTACAAACTTATCTTTTCAAAAGTGCTTGTAAACATAATCTATTAGAAATATCAAATTTTGAATTTTGACTCAGAAAAACTCAAGTTTGGAAACACATAAGTGATCATTTCTTATGCCACTTACTTAATAGGTGATTAAATAAGTGGTAGAAATTTTTGACTCCAAGTGAAAAAATACCGGTATCATAAGTTAGACGTGTGTGGGTGTAGTTATATTCTATCTTCAAGATAAATAGAGTACGATGCGATTTTTCTTGTTTGAATGCTGATCACCTCACCGTTCAAAAATACTATGAAAATGGGTATACAAAAAATTAGGTTTAGTTGAAATGTAAACAAACAAACTCACTTTCGCGTGCTAATATTAGTAGGTAGGTACGTCCACTAATACGATAACAGAAAAGTTATAATAGTTGTGTGATATACCGCATCTGAGCAGCAAAAACAGGGTGTTTACTTTACTTATCGCGAAATGAGTTCAACCAACAAACTTTTACGTTTAATCCATTCACTACAAACTCAAAGTAGCTTTGGCAGAGCTTTAGTCTGTCGGACGCGGCGTGGATTTCACAGATTGCGAGAGCAACGTGCACATAGATTAATGTATGACGTGATGTATAACGTACCGACCGTAGCTCCCCCTTTTATCACTCTCGGTAATGAAGAAATATTTCGTCACCAACTAAAAGTGCTAAGACTTTACAGCCATATTGGATGGAGCTAACAATTAATTCAGTAACCAGCGTATATCTTTCCTATTTAGTTTTATATCAGTAGGTATTCGTTTGAGCTCACAATTATTTTGTAATTATTACCTGTTTAAGAAACGCACTCTAAGGCCCATATCTAGCACTAGACGAATACGATCTGTATATACAGCTAATTACGATCCAAAAATTGTCCAACTTTCTCAGCTCGGAGTTAGTATTAAACCGTCACTCCCGCCATTGTCGTTAACATCTGATAGTGATCGTTTCCAGAATAAACATTATCTATCATCCTCAGCCCGCCAATTCGCTTTTGAGCAGCTTGATGAGCTTTATATTTCCCCTCCTTCAACGAGAGAGGCCAGACTGAAGGGGGCTTTAAATTAGAAGGCAAACAATAATGGCTGCCTTTTTTATCAATTTCAAAAACAAGTTTTTCTCTAAGAAAGCATGTTTTCTATAACAATTCTATAAAAGTAAACAGACATAAATATTACAATCTTATTAATGTAAACGGAGTTGTTTATTTAACTTATTTGGGAACGAGTGCAATCCGCAAAGTTGTACGTCAAATTCGTTCACTTCAAACTCAAAGCGGCTTTTGCTGAGCCTCACTCCGGACGCGGCGTGGATTTCACAGATTGGGAGCATCCTGTACATACTCCTAGATTAATGTGACTCTATGTATATAATAATTAATTTAGATTTTTACATAGCTCTCATTCCCGTGGGAATATCAGGATAAAATGTGCCCTGTGTGTCATTCTGATACATAAGCTAAATAACTGTAAAATGTCATCAAAATCCATTCACAAGTTTTTTGCATGAAAGAGTTTGTAAGCATTCATCCATCCATACATACAAGCCTTTATAATATTAGCAAGGATTCAAAACATGCAAGGAATACCTTAAAAGTTCTGTTTTAGTAACTTTACATGAGAACATAATATTAAAGATTAGCAAAATACTCACTGATTTGTCTCTAGTTTCAATGAACCTTGATGAATTTAAAGGAAAAGAGATACATTTAGGTACATTATGTTAATACTAGCAGTCGCCCGCGACTTCGTCCGCGTCAATACAACTTGCCCTTCTCTTTTTCTATGACAGACTTTCATACAAATTTTCTTACCTATTGCTCTCTCTATGTCTGCTTCTGACAACACTGGATTCACTCAATGTTTCCGGCAAGACGTTTCGTTTGACACGTCATGTTTGATATGTTGATTGGCGAGGTGTATCTGAGATGGCGACTGCAGTTTGTTTGGATAGCAACTACGGTTTATTATTAATGTTTGTAAATTATTAATGTTTATTAACGTAACGGTATTAATTTAATAGTTATATTGTGAGTAACATTACAATATATTTGTTTTTTTTTTTTTTTTTTTTATATGTATGACCACGCATAACTTTTTGTTTGTCAGTATTATTAGAATTTAACCTTTATATTATTAATGTTTGTAAATTATTAATGTTTATATTAGTAACTGTATTAATTTAATACTTATATTATATACAAATTAATAAAATTAAAAAAAGGCACTCTTTTATTTTTACGTTAACACCTTTTCACTAAACGCATTTATGACATGCGATACTTATATCAAAAATCATATTTTTAATTTTTGCCTGTCTGTTTCCATTCCTTCCATTCAGAAAAATTCCGACAGTTTGATAGTTTTGTAATAGATAGTGCCAAGGCAACGAGATCAAATGAAGGCCTTTAGTTTTAACACGAGAATAATGAAGCAGCTAAATAAACTCAACAATCACACAAATCCGTCACAACTACACAAACAACAACGTTAAATGTAAATAAATAAAATAAACCTTTCCTTACAAACGACTAGCACTTATTGATAGGTAGAGACAAATAGCCATTTCACACGAAAGCTGTATAAACTAACGTACCCCAGAGCTTTGTGTACTGCCTACTAAACTAGCAAAAAAAATATGCACAAAAAGGAACCCTTTTTACCCGACTGCGTCAGAAGGAGGGTAATGTTTTTCGAGCGTATGTATGTATGTATGCCCATTTCTTCGGCTCGCGCTACAGACTAAACGGCTAAACGGATTTTGACATGTGAGGTGTCGTTGAATTTGGCTAAATTGTAGAAGTAATATAGGCTATATGAATTTTCAAAATGGCGCCTGTAAATGGGGGCAAAAGGAAGGATGTGTGCATTTTTTTTCTTTTATCCTAGCAATATGGGTATCAAATAAAAGATCGTAAAAATACCATTTCAAAAATATAAATATCATATCATGTTTATATTACTGTTTTAACAAGCAATGTCAAACAGTGTACCAAGTGTACCGTCTCATTTCTATACTACAATTTAAAACTAAAAAAATCTCAAATAAAATTAATATTATAAAAACAAAAAACCCAACTGCTTAGAAGTTATGAACTGAAAAGAGAAAAACAAGGATCACTATATCTATATAAAATTCTAAATACATTATGGTGTTGCAGGCGAGGACAAACGTAGTTTTGATAGGTCTTTCTTTCCCAGGTAGTAAACTATTTTGTCCACACCTGCAGCACCATATAGTATTTAGAATTTTATATAGATATAGTGATCCTTGTTTTTCTCTTTTTACTTCATAACTTCTAAGCAATTGGGTTTTTTGTTTTTATAATAATAATTTTATTTATAAATACGATAATTATTAGCGTTTTTAAGGCAAAAAATACCCACGGAAGAGACATGTCACCAACAAAATTTCAACTCGAGGCTTAGAATATTTACTGAAATTTTTTTAGGAGACAGAAAAACTTAGTTTTATACCAAAGCCGCAGCAGGATCCAAACCCAGGACCTCGAGATCCAAAGTCACACTGGCTTGCACTGGACAAACGAGGCAATTCTTATGTAACACGAAAATACGTTTATATATTTTAGGAATCCAAAATAATAAGGCCAGATCAAAATTGACACGAAAATGGAAAGGATTTTTTAACAAAAAGTTTTTTCATCCGCCTCAATACAAATGGGTATCAAAAACGTTTCCGGAGGCAACTTTTTCATTTTTTCCCTCTTCGGATGCTTCCATTCAGAATCGTCCTATTGTAATACAGAAATATTGACATATTTTTTCATTTGAGACAAGCATTTTGTTGGCGGTCGTTATGATAAATTTAATTTTATTAGTAAAGGATTTAGCCACTGTTTGTATGAAATGAAAAATGAATCGAGATGTCGTTTCAGAGTACAGTCATCATTATCAGCCTATTTTAACTGTTCAATACAGTACCTTCATCTATAAGAGGAGATATGGAACTTAAACCCACCACACTTCTATATTGGGCTTAGGAAAATAATGTTTGATATCTATAGCAATCAGTTGAAGCACGGTACAAACAAGCACTTCCCAGTCTTTTTTTAAAAATAATTTCTTGGAAGAAATATAATATCAATAGCTTTAATATCCTGACTTAGGACTCGAATCCATGACCTCGTCATCCGAAACCACATAGGCTATTGGACCAACGAGGTCAAATTACATCAACTGCTAATTCTACCCCATGATCAAATCACTTTATTGATCAGAGATGGGTGTCAAATATTAAAACTTTTATACTTTAAACTGTTTTTAATTCACTTGATTGTACACAATATAAATTCAAAAACATTTTATTCTAGAAGTATAGGGAATAGTTGATTAGACAAACAATATTATTAAACAAGAACAGCATAATGTTTTACTTACATTAAAACACTAAAATTACAAAATCAAGATCTAATCAATATTAATAATTTGAGAAAAATATAGAAGATTAATAGAAACAACTTAATTATTGTGGTCAATAATAAAAACATAGAAGATAAATAACAAAATCTTAATACAGTCATTAAAGTTTCTAGAAATACTTTTAATAATACAATTGTCAGTTAGTTACTATTTATAAGTAGAATTATTAATATAGTGGTACTTAAATAGTCTGACAATGACATTGAATAATATTGAGAAAATAGGTATGTTGTATAAACATTAAATGCCGTTAATAATTAATTCCTACTAACAAAGATTCCACAAAACTTTACGCAACAAGCTTACAGTTTGTTGAGGAAAGGAGCGATTGAGGCAAAGTCTTCACATTCAGGGATCAGCTTTCCTTTGAACTTGATGCAAGATTCCACACAAAGAGGCCCTTCAAACCACGCGCCAAGCATCTTCTTGCATTGAGCACAATTTTCTATACAAATCTCGAAAGGATTGTACGCAGTGGCAATTGCAGGGTCGCCAATAGTGTAATCCAGATTCAGTACAACTGCTACAATGAGAAATACAAGAGTAATTTTCCCAGCCATGTTAAATTCACTTATCTTTCGATGTTATGAAATAGAGTTAGTCTACTCGTATTCGATGACTTCTTCAGTGGTAAGAACTGGAATGTGCTATCGAAGTGTTTTGTGGGCGTTTTATACAAAACTCTATCCATGTCTCCAAATGAACCGTGTCTAATATCCCCAGGAGGTGATGGATTTTCCATTATCTATATGCGTTGTATTAATTCGATTCTGAAAGCTTGAGAGCAATCAGTCGTATTGGTTAGGATAGACTAGATATACGAGTCAGTACCAATTAGTTCTTTCACTTACGATAACTTTAAGTTAGAGTAATAATCTTGCGTCGAAACTCACAATTCGTCCAAGTAAGCTTAAAAGATCTTTTGAAACTCTAAGTTACACTATTTGTAATGACTCTACCACCGGCTCGGAAGGCTGACGGACATGTTCTACTGCGAAAATGCAGTAAGAAACTGTTGAGTTTGCTCTTCACTTTAAGATGTTTGATTTTTAGTTCTTCCTAGAAATTGTCAGTTCCAATACGGAGTTGGTAAATTAGTGGCTTTGTACCCCTGAGTCTCGGAGGGCAAGTTAGTAACTGATGCAGAATTAAACACCATGACCCTAAACTCCCAAACCGCGTTGTAACAACGTCCCCAATTAAAGGGTAGGACGAGGGCTGCACTGCCAAAAATTAATTATTTAGATTATTGATGATGAATTTATATTAATGTATCCTAAACCACCCCCATGTTATACAGTTTTGTAAATTGTTGTCCAGAAAATTGAAAAGATTTCTAAATTAGTACATCAATCTAACAATACGTTTTATTTTTTATTTTTTTTTATTTATTACAAGTTGGCCCTTGACTGCTATCACACCAGTGATGATGCAATTTAAGATGGAAACGGGCTAACTTGTTAAGAGTAGGACGAAATCCACACCCCTTTTCGGTTTCTACACGACATCGTACCGGAACGCTAAATCGCTTGACGGTACGTCTTTGTCGGTAGGGTGGTAACTAGCCACGGCGAAAGCCTCCCACCAGCCAGACCAAGACAAATTAAGAAAAATCTCAATCTGCCCCGCCGGGAATCGAACCCAGGACCTCCGTCTTGTAAATCCACCACGCATACCACTGCGCAACGGAGGTCGTCAAAAGCAAACCGTTCTTTTATTATTACATCATCATTATCAGGCTATTTATGGCTCACTACAACAGGCTTCCCTCCTAGCAAGAGATGGGATATTGAGAAAACTCTGAGCAAAGAGCTACCATGCTGCTCCAACGAGTGTTGACAGGCTTAGGCTGGTAATGTTTAATTCATTAGCGATTACTTAGCAGGCTTAATGTGTTCACCGAGGCTCGGGAATGGCTCACTACAGAACCAGGCTCCCTCCTAGTAAGAGATGGGGTATTGAGCAAACTCTGAGCAAAAGGCTACAATGCTGCTCCAACGAGTATTGACAGGCTTAGGCTGGTAATATTTGATTCATTAGCTATCACTTAGCGGGCTTAATGTGTTCACCGAGGCTCGGGAATGGCTCACTACAGGACCAGGCTCCCTCCTAGTAAGAGATGGGGTATTGAGCAAACTCTGAGCAAAAGGCTATCATGCTGCTCCAACGAGTGTTTACAGGCTTAAACTGGTAATATTTGATTCATTAGCGATCACTTAGCAGGCTTAACCAGCGACTTCCTTAGACTTAGAATATGCTAAAAATTTTTTAGACGGAAGAAAATCTTAGTAATATACCACAACCCGACCCTGGATTCGAACATAGGCTAACGACTGCAACAGCAAACCAGTTTGTAGACCAACTAAGAAGTAATAGACAGATAAACGATTCAGTCTGTTAATAAGCTTCGCAATAATTGTTACAATGTCATTTCGTCAACTCCGAGCTGAGAATTCCACTTTAAAAACTTATCATTCAAACGCTCTCCAACTTCGCTTATTCTCGTAGGTATCTCTTCAAAGTTAACACGTAGCGCTTTACACAAATGTGTACCTTAGTTCCGAAGAAATGAAATCGACTGGAAGCGCTTTTTTATCAATCTCATCAGATTTCGGCCTCTCGGAAAAATAACAGTAGATCTATTTGAGGGCCAATTGTAAGTAAACACACGTAAAATATTCCTATTGGGTATATCCGTGACTAGTATAACATTTCTTTTATGGATTCCAATTTTCGAACTGTATCCTCAGAGGATACTATCGTATTTACTGATAATATTGTAAGATAAGCATATAATTTTATGAAAAACGAAGCCCTTTTTAGTTTTTCGTCAAACATATGAGTACATTGCATGTATATTTTGGTGGAATAAAGAATAAAAAACCGGCCAAGTGCGAGTTGGACTCGCGCACCGAGGGTTCCGTAAATTTTAAGTTTTTTGGAATTATTCCTAAACATTGCTTCAAACGAAATTTTAAGATTCTAGGACTAGCTGCGAGTAATAGAGAGTTAAAAATATACGGGTTATGCTGTATTTTTTAACTGTGTTGACTTAGAAGTTTTATTTTGATATGAATTTCAATTAAATACCTTTACGCGTTCATGAGAAAAGGGGGTAAGTGTAAATTATATCTTTATTTTATGATGTAACTAAAAATTTACAGGTTTCGTATTTTTTTCATTCTCTGTGCTATATGACGTTGCTTCTACCATATTTCAAGATTTTATGTTTACGGAAACTACCCGTTAAGTTTTGATTTACTTGACCGTTTCGAAAATTGGAGAAATTGTTGGCATAAACGGCTGTATCTTTTGATTGCCTTGACCTAGAAGCTTGATTTTTTCACGACTCTAAGGTACAGCAGACTTAAGTATTTAATATAAATTTCAGCCTGATACTTCTACGCGTTCCTGTGAAAAAGGGTCTTGACACACAGACAAACGGTCAACGAAGTGATCCTATAAGGGTTCCGTTTTTTCCTTTTTAGGTACGGAACCCTAAAAACAGAGCAATTGAGATATAGTAGTATCAGTAGTAGTAGTAGTAGGTATGGCGTCATCACAGGTACCAAAGTAAACAAAATTATTACTTACAACAACAAGATTAGTCATTATTAAGATATTACATAAATAATCAGAAAATACTCTAAATGTTAAACAACTATGAGGAGAATCCAGATTTCCTATATTAAAATTACTTAGGAATTCGGCTTCTCATGGCACAAAAACCGCTCGTGTTATAATGGCACGGATTACTTGACGGTGGCATAATTATCTTGGCATTTTGTTTTTCTTTTTCCTAAAACAGTTTCCAGTTTTATAAGTTATATTCTAAGAGTTTCGCAGTTATTTGTGTATATTACAGGAATATTGGATGCTATAAACATTTTCCAGCGACACGTACTCAAAACAATAGTACGATTCAAACGGCAACTGTATCGAGCAAAGTAAATTCCAGTAGCTCTATCTCTTAACTCCGTATCCACAATTCGGATCGCGAAGTTGCGAGCACGTTGTAATTCCGATGCACTCCAAGATAACTTTCTAGATCGTGCGAGCCAAACGAGCTGACAAAGTTGGCGCACCTCATCTCCACTCTTACAATGTAATAAATGTTTCGCGAACAGTCTGGGTGACGCCGATTTACTTGATTTTTCATAAAAATTAATTTTCTTTTAAAAAACGATATCTTTTAAGTTGATTTAAAGACGATAATTTTACGCGACAATATCATATATTCAAAATCACAAGCCGAACGCTTAGGTCGATAGTGCCTCACTATTGCTGATCAACGCTGTCCCTAGCACGACCTCCGTGGCGCAGTGGTATGCGCAGTGGATTTATAAGACAGGACAGGAGGTCCTGAATTCGATTCCCGGCGGGGCAGATTGAAATTTTTCTTAATTTGTCTTGGTCTGGCTGATGGGAGGCTTTCGCCGTGGCTAGTTACCACCCTACTGACAAAGGCGTATCGCCAAGCGATTTAGCGTTCCGGTAAGATGACGTGTAGGAACCGAAAGGGGTGTGGATTTTCGTCCCACTCCTAACAAGTTAGCCCGCTTCCATCTTAGACTGCATCATCACTTAACATCAGGTGTGATAGCAGTCAAATATATTTGAAATGCTTTGATATCCTAAACTACGAAAATATTTACCTTAAAACGAACTATTATTACATTCAAACCAGCTAGTCCACACATCGGCTAAAAACTCGAAAAAATTACTAACAAAATTAGCAATATATCAATTTGATTTGGTATGTCCGTTTTCTATCTTTGCATATATTATAATATGTGTATAATGTAAAGTCTTTGCGTGATTTAATCCAAAATAAGGAGATCCGTAGAAGCTTAAGTGGCAATGAGCGGAACACACAGCCCCATTGGTCATGGGGTTTAAAGGTACTGGAACGGCGACCCCACTTCAAAAAGTGCAATGTTGTTAAACCCTTTACTAGATGCGGTGAGGACATCAAGGGAATTGTAGGGATCCTCTGTATTCAGTTGGCTCAAGACAGTGATGTTAGAAGTTCATTATAAGAGGCCTATGTGCAATAGTGGACCACTATCAGCTGACCATGATAATGATGATTAATATATAAATTTGACGACCTCCGTGGCGCAGTGGTATGCGCGGTGAATTTATAAGACGGAGGTCCTGGGTTCGATTCCCGGCAGGGCAGATTGAGATTTTTCTTAATTTGTCTTGGTCTGGCTGATAGGAGGCTTTCGCCGTGGCTAGTTACCACCCTACTGACACAGGCGTATCGCCAAGCGATTTAGCGTTCCGGTACGATGTCGTGTTGGAACCGAAAGGGGTGTGGATTTTCGTCCCACTCCTAACAAGTTAGCCCGCTTCCATCTTAGTCTGCATCATCATCATTAACATTAACATCAGGTGGGATAGTAATCAAGGGCCAACTTGTAGACATTAAAAAAAAACAAAAAAAAAGAACACGCTCTTTCAGTTTAACACACCAAACGACTATCTGTACCACCTTTACAACAAGCAAAGTAAAACGGTATTCTCAGAATACATTGTCATCACATCACAAAGAGTTTTCTCTCTCCTATAAGAAGGGAGGCCTGGCCCTGTAGTGGGCCGTTAATAGGCTCATGATGATCAAAATAGTTTCGATATATAAAGTTTTTCAAACGGGTTCACGTACTGGGTATCTACTCCGTCTCGAAACTATTTAAAACCCGATATGCATCAGTATGAAACATATTCCGCAGTATATATGTTAAAAGCTGTAGATAATACCAGCCAATCGTGACCTGCACAATAGATAGATTAAGATTAACGAGCGAGCGCCCGACCTGGACGATATGCTCCTTTGTAACATCTGATTGAATGACTTTCCGTAAACAATGATACCGCGTTTCCTTTCAGCCCGGTTCGACGATCCATGAAGATAATAAAGAATTAGTTTGTTTAGCGTTTTCTCTTTAACGTACTATTAATACTTAAGTATTAAGTGTAGATTGTCTGTTCTCGGAAGACTAATGACGACTGCCTCGTTGGTTAGCCTACCTGCTTTTGATCATGAGATCCTGAGTGCGAATCCTGGGTTAGGTCGTAGAATAAATCTGAGTTTTTCTTTTTTAAGGCATTTTCAATTAAATTCTAAGCCCGAAGTCGAAAAGTTGGTGGTGTCATACTCTGAGCCTCGGACAACACGTTAAGCTGTCGATCCGTTTGAACATCAGATAGTGGTCGTTGACGAATAAAACATTATCAACCTAAGCTCGCCAACCCCCAACGGAGCAGCGTAACGTGTCTAAGCTCCACGGAGAAAAGCCTGGCTCTGTTGTGGGCCGTTAATAGGCTGATAATGAAGATCATCGGAAGTCGGTTTGGATTTGGTTGTAGTTTCCGAAGTCGGCAGTGATCCTGATGTCTTTTCACTTATATCGGCTTGCTTCTACGTTTTTCGAGCTTAGGCTAAAAATATTTGAAAAACAGACTGTTGATCCTACAGCTTAACATGCTCTCTTAAGCTTTACTAGCAGAACCAGCTTTCCAATTCTAAGCTGTTCACTGACTCAAATCTAGGACGCCATGATCAAAAACCACTGGGTCAATGCGTCAAATAAAATGTTTAATGATACTTAAATGCGTCAAATAAAATGTTTAATGATAGTTTAATTGTGACAATTTGTTTTTAAAAGATACAGTGATTAAATTAAATTTATGAAAGCGGCTTACAGTATACATTTAATTAAAATAATATTGTGTAATGAGTAATGAATATATCATTCAAAATAACGAATAAATTATCAATATTCTGGATGTTGACCAAATACATACGTTTGTGCTATTTTAACACACATTAATAATATAAGATTTCTGTTACAAATACAGCGATACTCCGAGCATAATTTTATGCTATCGTTCGCTGAGTGACTTTGGGCCTATGAAATTCAGTTAGCAACTAAGTCTCGGACCCCAAATTAGATTTACAGACGACATCAAGTGTATTGTAAAGAACAGCTGGACGCTAGCGGCTGATGATCATGATCCTTAACAGTTTCACTGCCAGCCAGACTATGAAGGTCGCGAGCCATTAAATGAATGTAAAAATTAAACCACGCGCCAGCGCAGGGTTGGCCCCTTGCGCTACACCTCACACCCGGCGCCAGCGCGGACTTGGCAGCGTAGGTGATAAAAGCCTTTAGAAAAGGCTGATATCCAGCAGTGATCGCCGATCGGCTAATAATGATTATGATAATCATAGTGAATACCTGCAAAGAGTATACAATCATATTTTAGCTACACAAAATTTTATATGTTTTACATTTACTGCCCCAATTCCCGATGTTTTATTTTTACTGCCTCGAGTTCTTAACATAAAATTTTGTTCAGTATAAAATGCATTTAGAGGTAGAGACATCTGCTGTTAATTAAAACAAGTATACAAGTTTATTGAGTTCATCATTCATCATTGTTTATACTCGCCATAGTAAATTCTAGTACGGTTACCATTAGTACAATAGGCAACTACACATGTTGATACTTATAGGTTTAAATTATAGTGGCTTTAAAAGATAACAGATAATAACAAAAGCGGCTTCAAACGTCAAAAAATATAGAATATTTTCATAAAATTTTTTTCGAGACATGAGGAAATCTTATCCTCAGTCAAACCGCCGCATGATGACAACCCCACGCCTTCAAAGCTTCGATGTTAGGCGACAGGTTGGCTACAGAAATAAGTAATCGTAGTACTTTCACTGCACTCTACCATAAAGTTATACTACTTAATTTTTAGTTTTACTGTTAAATAAAGAAACCGTTCTAATATTCTCGAAAATCTCGAAAAAATTTCGAGTTCAACATTCTCTAAAAATTTCTATTCGAACTTTTATTCCGTAGTGCCTGTAACAATATCTGTAATGAAAAATAATTCGAGCAATATAAAATGGACGCTTTAATTATGCTGTAAAGATTTATAAGGGCCCGTTTCTTCATAAATAACGCTTCCTTTAGGCTTTTTATTAAAAAATATTAACGGGCGAAATTCAACAAATTTTGTAAATCCAATCTAATCATATCGTGTAGGCTTAAACTGAATAAAAGCTCTGCTTTATAAAGAACTAGGTGATTTTTCGGCGTGAATTTATAATTTATTAATTGTTATATATACTTATTTAATCTGTATTCAGATAAAAAATATGTCTCTCGAAAAATTCAAGGCTTTTGTTAAACGCAAGTTCATAGAAAACGCTTGCTATTTCTAATGTAAAGTATAATATTAACGAAAAAAACCTTTTTTTAATTTTGATTTTGACTTAGTTGCGGTGTGAAGGAGTAAATATAAACACACGAACTTTTGCCTTTACATATTAGTGTGATAATATCAAAATATGAATATGATTTTGAAACAAATAGATAACATTATTACGTAAATAGATAATATGTTCTACAGGCTGTTTTGATTAAGAAACTCTTCGTATTTTTAGTAAGCAATAAACGTTGCTAGAATCACAATCTTCATTCAGTAAACAATATTTACGCAGCCATCTTTACCTAACCTAGAAACTACGTATTGGGTTTCCTTCATAAAAGGCAGCCTCACTAGATGCCAATTACATAACACAATGTCATAGATAAAAATCTTTTTATTGTTCGCGGGATGGATGTGAGTTTTTTAAAAGAACCTTATTTCGCTGTACAAAGGGCCCGTGGTTTGGAATAATGAGGTTCTTGCGAGAGAGCTCTCAGGCGTTCCTTCTTTCAAACTTGACATTAGAGCTACGTACATGGCTGAATTGAAAACCTTACTCGGTGAAGGTCTCAGATTAATTTTTTTTTCTCTCATTTATCTTTATCTACATATTTTTTTAAAATTTTTAACAATGTTATAAGTAATACAAAAATATATATAAAAACACTATTAAAAATTTATAAAAAAATCTTCTCCTCCGTTTGCGGGGCCTTTGCGGGTTCAAGCAACCGGTGGTCAGGGCTCCAGAGTGAGGAACCTCATCACAATACGCGCCGTTTCAAGGACTGCTGCCTTCTCTATCCGACCCTTAATCCAACAATTAAGCGAAAGCTTCTTAAGGTGTTGATCGAAGCTTTTCGCAAAAAGACCATGGACTGAAACGACTAACGGAACAATAATAGTTCACTCAACATTCCACATGGCGGTAATCTCGTAAGCAAGGTCCAAGTACTTTGATATTTTTTCCTTTTCGGCTTTCACGAGGTTATCGTCATGAGGAACAGTAATATCAACAATTATTGCACGGCGTACTGATGGATCGACTATCAGTATATCAGGTCTATTGGCTACAATATACCTGTCAGTGATAATCGTTCGATCCCAGTAGAGCAATGCACTGTTATTTTCAAGAACTGGCGCTGGGTCGTACCTATAGTAAAGCATCTCAAAATCGACAAGGCCGTACTGAAGAGCAAGTTTTTGGTGGATTATCCTGGCTACTTGATTATGTCTGTCCAAGTATTCGCCGTTAGCAAGATAAGGACACTGACTTTATACTGTTATACATTTATTGGTATTTTATATATTTCCCAATAATTAAAAAAATGTTGGCTTTAAAAAGTTCATTATGATGCTCTCAAGTTTATTTAAAGCAGCACTTTTGTAACAGTATCTATGTCAAACATGTGGCTCACTTTTGTAGCTCGATTATATTTTGAAAACAGTCACATTCTGCTACCCACACATGTGTAAAACTATCAAATTTTGAACAAATGCGACTGACATTTTGACTGATGAAAATTATTTCCACCGATAAGTTATACTACAAATAGACAAGTTAGCAAAAGAAGTTAATATAAATGGACAATTTTTATAATGTCCATTAAATAAAAATAGAATAAATCATGTGTCAGTGACATTCCTTTTGTTGAGTTATCTGTACGCGAAGTGAATTTAATATTTGTTTTTATTTAATTCTTCATTATTGATTTAAACTAATTTCGTACTTATTCGACATAACCACGATATTAAATAAATATTTCAAAGAAAAAACGATATACAACGGTTTTTTGTTTAGTCGATATTTCAACCAAGTTTCATGGATATTTCAACGAGAATCGTGATTGAGTTCTGTTATAAATATAATATTAATTATTCTTTGTTTTTTTTAGAATAATAAAGACACATTTTTGAAAGAAACGACTCAGCAAACATCCGCCCGAAAGGTCAGCAGATACTTTTCGGGAATAAGCCGCTTTTAATAAAATAATATTTTGAAACCTGTTTTCATTGCGCAAGACCCAATATTTATTAGTAGTATTAATAGTACATTTTTAATTGAAATTTTCAATTGATTTTCTTTGTGATTAGATGGCCCACTAATATTGAGGTCTTCAAGTTTTTATTTCACTAGTGACTTTCAATTTAACATGACTATCTACCTCATGGCTAGGTTTAAGGCCTCTAGTTGTTCAGTAACATTTCATTCATTAAGATAATTAATTTTCAATACCCACGAAGTCCAAGCACTACGTCAAACGTATAAAACTAAAGGTTCACTACAAAAGGCTTTGTTAAATTGTTTCAAGTAGAAGTTGCGTTTGCTATGCTCTTTTAAAGGAGGTACCTATCTTGATTAAAAAGTTTCGGTCTAGCGGGAACTACGTCTAACTTTAAATACAGTGAACTTTATATAGTAGAAAGGAACTGATTAAGCAACGTTTTTAGAATAACGTTTATTGAAAAAATATTCTTTTTTAATAGATTCGATAGAAATGAGGCAATCATATCGGGTATTGTCAGATAAATTGTTTTTATTCCTGCTATCCCCACGAATGTATTATGTATATCTATATATTATGTCGATCGAAGCTTCGCTTAATCTAACTTCGTATTCCCTATACAGCTTGGTGGCAGAAATAAGCATGGTCCCCGGTCGAGCTGTATAATTATCACAATAAACTACAACAATACACTACAGATATAAGTATCACAAATCTACAACATTACAAACAAGTTTAAATCGTAGCTTAAGATCCAATAAACTCAGTAGGTAGACTTAGTCATGTTAAACGTAACGAACTTTCTCCCCAGTAACAATAAGTTATGGTACTTGTTAACTTTGAACGACCGCACCATCCAACTATCTAACTTTTACTCCTGCGCTTGTTTATACTTTTCAAGTTACCCACTGTATTACGGAGAATCGATAGTGGTTTAAAAGTATTTGCCAGACCTTTTGTCATTTAATAAAAGCTGAAGTTTGTCGGCCTACTAAAGTTGAGTACGGTTAGTATGGTGTTTGGATCATTGTGGCTTTAGAGTTCGAGCATACTATGTCGCAACTTGTTAGGGCGGACCATATTAGTGACTGACTGGGTCGCAGCGCATTGACGAATAAAGTGTAGTACACTGCCAGGCCTTGCGACTGTAGAACTGTAGCGACCATGACTGTTTCATTGGTTCAGGCTCTAATATGTCGTTCACTCATGTATGTTACCGCTTGTTTTCGGTTAAACACGTCTTTCCTGTTTGGAACTAGTTTTTAAAAAAGGCCTTGGTGAAATCTAAAATAACTAGTGATATAAATTCATCAATTCATCTTCACGAGCATCGCGCTTTCTAAAAAAACTAGGGGTAAAGTAGACAACATTGCGAGTCGAATTACTCAGATGTGTTCTCATGGACAGACAATATTTAAAGTGGCTACACCAGAAGACTCGCTTTGTCGCCCTTTCATTCAGCCTCGCCTTTTGCTTTTTTTTATTGACTACAAGTTGGCCCTTGACGGCTATCACACCTGATCTTAAGTGATGATGCAATCAAGATGGAAGCGGGCTAACTTGTTAGGAGTAGGATGAAATCCACACCCCTTCGGTTTATACACGACATCGTACCGGAACGCTAAATCGCTTGGCGGTACGTCTTTGTCGTAGGGTGGTAACTAGCCACGGCGAAAGCCTCCCACCAGCCAGACCAAGACAAAATAAGAAAAACCTCAATCTGCCCCGCCGGGAATCGAACCCAGGATCTCTTATAAATCCACCGCGCATACCACTGCGCCACGGTGGCCGTCAAAAGCTTCATTCAGGACTTCTTACGTGAGCTTCTGGCTTCGCGCTTTACAAAAGTACTCTAGAGGCAGGGCACTCTAGAGGTGAGGAAAAGACTGCGTGGAGTCGAGGTGCTTAGATTTCGAATTAATTAAAGTTCGTATCGTTCGCCTTAAACGTATTTTGTTACGCGTAATTATTTTGCCCTGGTTGTATTTAGAAAACACTAGCTCTAACTATTATAATCGCGTTGTAATCAAGAACGGGTTACAACATATTTTTTATTATAGATATGGAAGGAAAGTCCGGGGCTTTGTTTGGTCATTGATGCGGGAAGATGTTAAATAGTTTATCTATCGGTTTTTTGGTACTAATATAAAAGAATTTATCACCTAGGAATTACCTATTTTTAGACCACGGCACCAAATATAGCTTTGCATATGTATATGTCGGCGTAGTTCCATTATAATTTTCGTTGGGATTCATATTATATTAATACAACCAATTAATTAAACACAACACAACACACAACACTTGACTTTTATTGTACTTCGGGCAGAGTAACAGCTTACACTACGGTTTGAACAATAATGCTCGCTCTTGGGGCGAGTCGGCTTATATAACAATTGATAAACAACCTCTTCTCCCACCACTTCCGATGAAATTAACAATTTAATTGAAAAATACATTTATCAACATAATTCACATTAATTGAAAATATTGTTTTAATTTTAGATTTTTTATATAAAAATAAATTCAAATAATATTGTTAGCATTTCATTATTTAATTTTAAATCATAAGCCGATTACCGGAAGGTGTGAAAATAATTTGAATTTATCGAGCCTTTTTAACATGTTTTTATATAATTATATTAATTATTATATTTTTATAATTTTTAAATTAATTAAATTATACATTTGCCGCCCATATATACTATACTTATACCTACCCACACAAAAAATTTCATAAGAATCGGTTAAGCAGCTACGGAGAAGTTAATGATAGAACTGTGAATCAAAATTTTTATAAAAATAATATTAAAAAGACATTTTTCTATTTCAAAATGATTGTGAAAATACGATACCACCACTTAAATTACAATAATCCGAGTAGTGTGTTAAAATGTCGGCCTACAGCTATATACGTAAAATAAAATAAGTAGGAACAAATACCACCATTCATTTTACATTTAATAAACAGAATAATAATGATAATACATGCATCCCGTAAAAAGGGAACCCACATCAAAAGGGCTAGACGCCATTACGACGTCACTCAACTGTCTCGCATTACAAATAAGAAAGAGTAAAAGCGAACAAAATAAACGCGAATGAATGCATGGAAATGTTTGTCTGTAAAATAATATTCTATTGTATATGTGTCCATAATCTTTGAGTTTTGTTGAGTTTATTTTCTTCACAGCTTTATAAGTTATATTGTAATCCTATTTTTATTTGTCCATGAAAGTCGTTTTCACTAGATAAAAATTATTATATTTATTTTCTGTTTTAATAATAATGTTTTTAAGCAAGGTGTTTGTAGGTACTTTTCATTAGTGTGACTTCAATGAAAGCCGTATTAAAAGTCTCCTAATAATCTTAGTTTTTAAGCGCACAAGGATTAAAAAAATAATTAATAGCATGCGTATACTCTTAATTAATCTCAATACATTTCCAATTAATTGAAACTTTAAAGTCGTTCATTCAATGAATTAATTCACTATCTGAACTGAATGTGCAATTACTAAATGGCACATAAATTAAAAGTGCATCCAATATAAACGTACAAAAGCAACCTACTTTATTCAGCTTTGTTAATAATACATTCAAATTATTTATTTCATATTTTCATAACAACCCAACCAGTTTTCTTTTGAATTATTCTAATGCGGTACAAAGTTTTCATGACCCAGAAATTACATAAAATTAAAACTATGATACTAAAATTAATATGAGTTTTCAACGCAGAGATACATGGCCGCAGAGGATAGCTACAAAGGTAAAAATATGTAAAGGGGCAGCTGAAAGTCCACCTTATTGTAGGCACCCAGGAGTTTTAACTGTTATTTTATTTAAATTTAGAAGCTTAATAAATTATAATAATCAAGAAATATATATATATATATATATATACAGTCTACAACTCCTTGGATCACCCGTCGTTGTTGAAGCCATCGTTCCCTTTC
Source organism: Mycalesis mineus (assembly GCA_034621355.1). Lineage (NCBI taxonomy): Eukaryota > Metazoa > Arthropoda > Insecta > Lepidoptera > Nymphalidae > Mycalesis > Mycalesis mineus. The sequence continues at coordinate 5,498,813 of CM067894.1, read as the reverse complement.
TTAATAATTCGATATCAAAATTCAATGACTATTCGGACCGCCTCCTTAAAATTAGCAGTCACACTGCTCTTTTTATTTTAAAATTCTGTTTATTCATGCCCTATATGGAAGCACCATTATTTAATTCAGCCGATCGATCAGCTTGTGAAAACACTAGTTGAATCCGATGGCAAGCGCCCTGACGGGATGTCTTTGATTCCCTGGACTATGGGGCGTGCGCTCGTATGGGACGCGACATGTACCGATACCTCAGCCCGAGGCATCAAAAGACATTAAAATACAGTTGTCTCGGCACTCAGTATGAGTTCTTTGCATTTGCACCCTACCAAAAGGGCATAATTTAGAATTATGTTTATGGTTAAGTTAATTAGTTAGTTATTTTAATTATTCTTTTTTTTTAGATATAATTTTCGTACCTCAGTAGGTTTACTTTATTGTTTATATTTTTCACATAATATAGGTTTTTTGATAAGGATTTAAGTTTAGTTGTATAAATAATGACTTAAGCAAATGAATTTCATAATCAAGAAAATTTCCTTAACTTAAAACTACCAGTAAGATATTAAAAAATTCTGAAGACTCTAAAGAATGGTAAAAATAATTTTAGAGGATAGAGTTTGAGTATATCTTCATATTGTCGATCATATATAACGGTAGATTTAAAAAAAAATCATACAAAAAAAATCGTATATGTCAACACGTAGGTCGCGAGAAATAGCAAGTTTTTTGCGATAACTTACTTAACTTAGTTTAATAGGTAAGTTATAGCAATAATTTGTGATATTTAACAAATTCTAGCACATCCTATGAAGCACAGTTATGAAGAACCACAACCAACAAATAAGCGTTAAAACTATTTCTGTATAAAGGTAGTTAGCATTTGCGTGTTAAAATGCTACGTTCCGAGAAATAAAGACAAATTACTGGCACAGTTCCTGCTAACGAACTTGCTGACATCTGATGCTATACGAGTTTTATACAAGGATTAAATAACAATCACATTAACAAATTTACAGTCCTTGTTCCGTAGAATCAACGCGATTTTCTACTAAATTAACAAAATTCCGTCACAATACGCCGCGTACAAAAAACATCCACACAATTGTTGCAACAACACGGCAAATCCACTTTATCCGAAAACGTAGAGCAGGTGTGACAATGGACGAGTTTATTCTACAAAAAATTACTCGATCTACCTACGTCCTATATTTATTTACAAACAAGCTTTTGTCATGGTGCTCGTTTGCTTGAATTTTATACTAACAGTATACCGGTGCGATGTAAAGTTGATATCGCTTTGACTTCAATTTCATTGTTATAGCAGACGGTTTTTACAAAAAAATCAGAACAATTATTTACGAGTATATTGCGTGTCATCATTTTTTCACGGTTTCTATTACAATTTATAAACAAACTTTTGTCATAGAGAAAACTCAAATTTTGTACTAGACCCACATCGGGCCCTATATTTTAACCGGTGAAAATCAAATAAAAATTGGTTTTCCAATAAAAGATTAGCTTAAAGTCCGTCTATGAGTCGACCAAAATTGCGCTTTCAGGTGTGTTTAGTTTAATAAACTAATACTAAATTCTTCTAAAACCATTTTCAATGATAGAGAACGTACTTAGTAAGAAGACAGATGAATATACAATCGTAATATTTGCAGCGTACATTCGTTACTTCAAAATGAAATTACTTCTATGCGACCAATATTAGCGTAGTTTATTAGTTATCAAAAAAGCTGCCGCTCTCACACAAGCGCGAACAAATATAATGGCGCGATATAAATTTTAAAAGCACATTTCTCAATGCGGGGCTTACATTTCTAATTTTAACGTGCAGGACCAAATTTATGCCCCGTACATGTGTTGCCATATAGAGGAGTGCCGTAATAACGTTCGGCATTCGTATACAAACTCGGATGTACATTTCATACCGGAGCAGTGCGAAATAACTTCCAATAGCTACGTAATGCCAACCAATATGGATTCTTGTTGAATTTTCTCACTAATATTGTAAGCCGTCCCGATTTCCCGCGAGCAGCAGATCATATACGCTTAATTTAAATATTGATTCTAAATACCTAGTACAAACACATGTAATAATGCTTTTATTTCCAAATTTAAAATTATACAATACATTTGGTGAACTCAGAATTGGTAAAAAACCATAAATTTTACTAATTTTCACTTTCACAAGTTTTACTAATTTTTGTCCGAACCCTTTTCATAACATCCAAAATGACTCGAGATCATAATGACGCAGTTCCCGCTATCTTGGCTTGTCTATTTTGACAGTGTATGTCATCGTCAAAATAGTCAATCACATACTGACATTGACGTTCCGTATTACTTAGAGTAAATAACGCAAATTTGGTTAGAAAGATTCCTTATTATACATTTTATTGATTTTAATAAACATGTCATTTTTAATTCCTAAATATATTATTGTGACATTTTCTTTTTCTGTCACGTTTTTCTTTGGAATACCCATCTTTGGGCGTACGCCTCCTCCATCCTTTTCCATATACATCTATCTCTCGCCAACCTGGTCCAGGTGTTCCCCGCAGCCTCGGCGATGTCATCGCGCACACCTCTCGACTGGCGTTTGTCTCGTGGCGTGGGTACCAGTGCAGCACTTTCTCCGTCCACCGCCCGTCCGTTGTCCTCGCGATGTGTCCAGCCCAGCGCCATTTGAGAAGACATGCTAGTTTTACCGCGTCTATGATTTTTGTCTTATTTCTTACAGTTGTATTTTTAATTTTATGTTTTATTTATTATTTTATGGATATTTATATATTTTTCGGCAATTTTCTATAAGCACATGTAAGAAAAAGAAAATAAAAGGTTTAACTTAAATTTTTTAAAACAACATTTCATACTGTAGCAATTTCAAAACTAAGTAATGCTAACCAATTTGGATCTTTGTTGATATTTCTCACTTAAGATATATCTAACCCGCCCGTCCTAATTTGTTACGGGTAGCCAATTGGCACATTTTTTTTCTTTTACATATTACTTTTGAAATTTTTTTTTTATATGACCAAACTCTCTATGAGTCTTAAAATTGTATGGATCTGAATGAAACATTTGACAACTGGCCAGAATGTAATGCATTACTTCTCATATTTTCCAGTCCCTGACTGAATGGTGTAGCTATAGAGGCTTGAAACAGAATAAGGACACTTTTAATATCAATATAATTAAAAAAATATACTAAAGTTGCAGTTGTTACCTTTCTAAAATAATTATAATATATAATTATTTATCTCATAAAATCGAATGAGCGTTCTATAAAATCTGTCGCGATCTATACGATCCATTGACAAATCAATGATACAAGATCTAAAGGGCATCATGCGACTAATAAAACGTTAATAAAAGACACTACATACATATAGCTTTTTAGTGTATAGCATGTTATTACTTATTACATTGTGTATGATCAATAACACAGAGAGCACAAACACAGAGACAGCAAGTCCATTGTATCAAAGCTTAACTCTATTATTGCTTAGAAATATAGCTTCCTGTCATCATTACACACCAACACAGAGGTGCAAGCTAACAACATTTGAAATGACTCCCCGGATTTATTGCACGAACGCCGTTGTATAGACACAATGGCAAACGAACGCATAATTTATACCATTGTAATAAAAAATTTTAACAAAAAATAAAAACGCCTTCAAAACGCACTAAAAAGTAAAAAATAACTACGTCATTTACTTACTTTAATTTACTTAACCACATCTATGAAGTCGGTGCCATCCAAGTTTAGGTAAAGACTTTAAAGTAGAAAGCTCGGGTGGCACCGACTTCATAGATGTGATTAAGTAAATTAAAGTAAGTAAATGACGTAGTTATTTTTTACTTTTTAGTGCGTTTTGAAGGCGTTTTTATTTTTTGTTAAAATTTTTTTATTTCATACTTTTTAGTGCTTTATCAACAACGAACATACTAATAAACCTACTCGAACTAAACCATAAGTACCAATATTCACTACCTACTTATAACATTTCGACGTCCCTGCAAAAGTGAATATAAAGTTTGAAGAGTTTCCTCGAGTTTTCGTAGATCTCATCATTGGATCATGACATAGTAAACATTAAACTAACTGGAAACTATAACCTTTCAAACTTCTTATTGAGACATAAATTAATCGAGCCCAATCACAAAGTAGCTACTGTAAACCGTTAAATAGCTCCCTCAACTGTCCTTAATCTTCATCGCCAGACCCTTAATGACAGTCACAGCCCATCTAAATGTAAAGTTCTCATTGAGACAAATTAATCGAGCCCAAACACAAGGTAGCTACTGTAAACCGTTCAAGTGCTCCCTCAGCTGTCCCTCGTCTTCATCGCCAGACCCTTAATGACAGTCACAGCCCATCTTAATGTAAAGTTCTCATTGAGACAAATTAATCGAGCCCAAACACAAGGTAGCTACTGTAAACCGTTAAAGAGCTCCCTCAGCTGTCCCTCGTCTTCATCGCCAGACCCTTAATGACAGTCACAGCCCATCTAAATGTAAAGTTCTCATTGAGACAAATTAATCGAGCCCAAACACAAGGTAGCTACTGTAAACCGTTAAAGTGCTCCCTCAGCTGTCCCTCGTCTTCATCGCCAGACCCTTAATGACAGTCACAGCCCATCTTAATGTAAAGTTCTCATTGAGACAAATTAATCGAGCCCAAACACAAGGTAGCTACTGTAAACCGTTAAAAAGCTCCCTCAGCTGTCCCTCGTCTTCATCGCCAGACCCTTAATGACAGCCACAGCCCATCTCAATGTAAAGTTCTCATTGAGACAAATTAATCGAGCCCAAACACAAGGTAGCTACTGTAAACCGTTAAAGAGCTCCCTCAGCTGTCCCTCGTCTTCATCGCCAGACCCTTAATGACAGTCACAGCCCATCTAAATGTAAAGTTCTCATTGAGACAAATTAATCGAGCCCAAACACAAGGTAGCTACTGTAAAACGTTACGGAGCTCCCTTAACTGTACGTCGTCTTCATCGCCAGACCCTTAATGACAGTCACAGTCCATCTAAATGTAAAGTTCTCATTGACATAAATTAATCGAGCCCAAACACAAGGTAGCTACTGTAAACCGTTAAAGAGCTCCCTCAGCTGTCCCTCGTCTTCATCGCCAGACCCTTAATGACAGTCACAGCCCATCTAAATGTAAAGTTCTCATTGAAACAAATTAATCGAGCCCAAACACAAGGTAGCTACTGTAAAACGTTACGGAGCTCCCTTAACTGTACGTCGTCTTCATCACCAGACCCTCAATGACAGTCACAGCCCATCTAAATGTAAAGTTCTCATTGAGACAAATTAATCGAGCCCAAACACAAGGTAGCTACTGTAAAACGTTACGGAGTTCTCTTATATATAGATCGGCTCCATCATCAGATCGACTCCAGACCTTCATCACATCGTAGTGCTTTTAAATACTTACCGGAAAAATTAACAAACGTACCTGTTGTCCCTACAATTTTTGAAAGTTCCCCTCGTTTTCTCCAGGATCCCATCATCAGATCCTGTTTTCCTTGTCATGGTACCACCACCGGACTATCTTCTTTCCAACAAAAAAAGAATTATCAAAATCGGTTCATAAACGACGAAGTTATGCGCGAACACACATAAAAAAAAAAAAAAAAAAAAAAAAAAAAAATATATATACGGTCGAATTGAGAAACGCCTTTTTTTTTGAAGTCGTTTAAAAATGGGTCCAACCGAAAATACGCGCCGCCGCGTCCCCGTAGAGTCGACTTTGAATTGTTCGAACCAATAATAGCGATGAAATGGGGCAATTAACAACCTATTCTATGTAAAAATAACTTAATAAAAATAGTCCTATTATTATTTAAATTAACAATAATCATACAATTGACAACGATCATCTTGCATTACTTCTAGCATAGATTTGTATATATGGTCTACAATGTGGTGATTCATCAGCCATAATGACGGCGACCAACGAATCTCACTCGTTGAAGTGGGGGTGTAACACCAACAACTTTTCGAGTTCGGGCTTTGTATTTAACGAAAATTATCCCACGACCCGACCCAGGACTAGAACCCAGGACCTCGTGATTGGTTTCACTTAACTAGTAGACCTAAGAGGTAGTTGGTATAAATTAAAAACAAGCTAATGCTTCATGAGTTATGTGATCTATTAAATTTGTAGAGCAAAGGAAATCATTTCACACTTTTGATCGAGCGAGTGTCCCCGTACTAAATAATTAACTCACCCGCAAACCACTTGGTCGGTTTTATATCTTAATTTTTAAAACAAACAAAAATTTATAACATTCTATAATTTGACCATGACCTCGTCAATTCTCGTCGAGGAACAGAATATCAATTCTGTAATGAAACTCGATAATGCGAGTCTCGGCATCGTTTCTATATATAAAATCGTGTTAGACAGAGAGAGATAGAGATAACATCAAGACATGCACTATCGAATTTCGTTACACAATCGATATACAGAAGCCACATAGGCTCACCACTAGACGGAAGAGACAGTTGAAATAAATTAAAAACATGTAAAATACTTCATGAGATCGGTGATCAATTAAATTTGCATCGCTTAGAAAATCAATTTGCACCTTTTATCCAGCGAGCCATCAGGTGTCCCCGCACTGAATAATTAACGGACCTACAAACAACTTAATCGGTTTTATATCCTAATTTGTTGTAATATAATGTTGTTCTATAATTTGACTAGAACCTCGAGACCAGAATTTCAATTCTGTAAAGAAACAAAATTAAATTTGCAGTGCTAAGAAAATCAATTCGCATCTTTTATCGAGCAAGCCATCAGGTGTCCCCGCACTGAATAATTAACGGACCCACAAACAACTTGATCGGTTTTATATCTTAATTTGTTATAACAAACAAAAACTCTTAAACGTTCTATAATTTGACTAGAACCTTGAGATCAGAATTTCAATTCTGTAATGAAACTCGACAGTTCGAGTCTAGGCTTCGTCTCTATATCACTCTATCTATAGCTTCGTGCTAGACAGACAGAGAAAGAGTTGACATCGAGACATGCATTGTCGAATTTCGTTATAAAATTGATATGCTGTGGGGCAAGTGCGAGTTTTTCACCGAGCGACTGAGTAAAAACGTACTCACTCGTAACGTCAAATTATATATATATATAAAAGTGTTTACTCTCACTATAACTAGATGGCGCTACTCCAATTCCATATAAAATTTGCGTTTACTGTTCTCGATATCGACGCGGTAAAATCTTACACTAGGCACACTGAAACCAGGTAGGCTGACTGCAGGAGAAAGTTGAAATAAATTAAAATATTTCACAAATTCGGTGATCAATTAAATTTGCAGTGCTAAGAAAATCAATTCGCATCTTTTATCGAGCGAGCCATCAGGTGTCCCCGCACTGAATAATTAACGCCCCCGCAGACAACTTGGTCGGTTTTATATCGCTGCGGAGCGGAACCTTTCATACGGCGTTGTTCGAATTTTTGGGACCTGATCAAATATTTACCCATACACGGCTTTAGAGATTCGTGCCTGCTGGATATTTTCTACTCTATTTTGACAATACGTTATGTTATTGTTATATCATAGCAGAGCTAAAGATTTTTTTTAATCAGTGATAAATATGAATGAAAGAAGCTTGAATATTGACATAAAAGCTCCTCAATAGTAACAGACTTTAATTTTGCTATAATCTCGACTTAGACCAGAATAGAGGAAGCGTAGGTGGTGTGGGCGAACGCAAACGGCCTTACGTTGTAAAGGTCCTCGCGCCTCTTAGCCGAAAATAAACCCCTTTAATAGCATAGGCCCTCGCTAAATGTATCTTGCCCACATGCCGCCATTGAGTCAGAAATTCATTCCATTGTAATAATAAGGAATCGAAAAGCTTATCCTTCTTATGAATATATACTTATATTCATAATTTATAACTATACATAAGAATATGTTTCTTCATCTTTCAAACAAAAAGCATCCACAAATCGTACCATAATTCGTATGTTTGGAAGATATAATGCCACGAACCGACATACGGATACATTGACAGACACATTATTTACGTCAGGATTTCAAAAGTATATTGCTACAGTCAACAAAGGATATTACACTGGTGATACAGTTTAGCTAAAGAGAATGAAGTCTTGTTATAATGTGAAATAGATAATCTAATAGGGCAGTGTCAATTTCAATGGTGCCATTTTTCATAAAATATAGAAATTATCGCTAAATTAAAGTACTAAACCACAGTCAACGAAACAAAAAGACTCCTAAATCCCAGGTCCCATTATTTATATATATATATATATATATATATATATATATATATATATATATATATGTATAAATTTCTTGAAATTTTATATTGTAACTAGCGACCCGCACCGGCTTCGCACGGGGGCAATGCTGGTACTAAAGTATGCTCCTGTATTTTGATTCTCATTTTTTTGGAAAATTCTCTTATATTCTCTTCTCTTAAATTCTCTCTTATATTCTCTTAAATTACATGTTGTAAAGGGCAATTGTGGTCTATAATGAATGCACAAAGTATTTAAGATACTTAATTGGATAAGTATTAAATGCAGTATTGCTTAAAATTGCTTCGTAAATAAGCCATTACTTTTGGTTGAAAGTAAAGTGATATATATCTCGTAGGTTTAGCCAGCATTTGCAATATGAGCGCAAAAAATGCATTAATTTACGACATCACATCAGAAACCTCTAAAAACCTACCTATTGAATCACTATATCTGATAAAAAAACCGCAAGAAAATCGGATGCGTAGTTTTAAAGATGAAAATACATAGCGACTTTGTTTTACACTATGTAATGATACCAAATAGACATGAACTAAATCATAGGATATCAAAATTACCCTTCCCCACAGTATAAAATGTTCGCTTTTTTACATGAATATTATGTAACCTTCTTTCACAATTACGGACTTAAAAGACTACAGGGAAGCCTCTCAAATCTTGCTCATTACCATATTTTTTTACTTTGTTACATTTCTAGTGAAATTACATTTTAGATTTACATAGAAATAATTTTTTGGAGAATTCTATATATAACTTAATAGACCATGTTTTGCTTCATAAACTTCAGGGACTTATACTCAATATGGGATTTTTCATTTCATTAAGCTCAGGCAAGTACTATAAACTACAGAAACTATTGGTATCTAATAGAGAAGAGAAATATTAAAAATTTCTTAGAAGAAAGAAAAAGTCTGAATGATTCTAAGGCCCGACCCATGGACTAGAATCAGAACCTCATGATCTAAGCCACGGAAATTACTCACTAAAACTTGGACCAACAAGGCAGTCAGACTCCAGGCCAACGAGGCAATTGATCAACAAGATATTTATGATGAACTTCCGCCAAGTAACGCTTGCTTCTTTTCAATGATTTAATTCGTTTACATAATAAATAATATAACTGAATTAAATAAACATACTACCACTTTAATGAGGGAAAAGCGATAAATTGGGACAAGACATCGGGGTTGTATTACGACATCGTAAAAACTCGTGAGTGACGGACAAGTGCCCCTGCGGTGACTTTTACATGCAGAGCCCTTGTCAAGTTGCGGGCTGGCTTACTTTTTCCTTACTTGACTTGATTTTCAAGTAAACCGTACATGGGCCAGTGAAAATTTGTTACCATATACACAATATAGATCGAACAATTTAGTTTTTTTTTTAACATTATGAATGGTAGCAATACGGGCGCTAAAAAAACAGGAGGAAAATTAATTAGCTATCTGCCAAAGAATAATAGGAAGGAGTATGCAGAGTGTCAAATTAAAAGACTGAGTAAGTAATAAAACATAACGTAATGATAGATATAATATTTACTGACTACTACTAATATTTTATTCATCTACTAATTTAACGCCAGGCCGCCTTTGTTACGGTAGAAGGAATATGAAGCTGAGACCCACTAAGTTACACATCTGGTGGGTTGACAAGAACCCAAATATGCAAAAGCAACTCAAGATAAAATTTTAAATTCCTTTATTTAAAGTAGGCTCTGTTTATAGTGATTACCACCGACTCAAAAAGCAGATACGACAGGGACGCAATTGGAACTGAGACTGCTGAAACATCTAAACTTAACTAATAGTTACAAAAAGATTTTGAAACGACCACATCGTTAAAACGCGCAAGTAGACAAACAAATAAGAAAATATTACATTAAAATGCTCTTTTGGACAAACATTAAAGAAAGAGTAAAATTATTTATAACATTTCTTGCTCGTTTTCTGTGAAACATTTTACAAAAAACAGTTTTTGCTTCTGTTCGTTCACCGCTCACCTTAATTAGCTAACCAAAATATCTTCCTCGGAGTTGTGAATTTATTTCCGTATTTTCTTTCCATTTACAGACAACGAGTGTACTCGCGTTTTCCGGATTGAAAGAAACATCTCGACGACATTGCGCACCGAACTTTATTACTCCAATGAAAAGTCATATTACAGGAATTTAAGCTTATTTTGAAGAGCTCGGAATACTTTCAAGTGCATTTATTTTGTACTTATCCTGATGGTTGATTTTGGCTGTGGCTAGTACACTACTGGCGAATGCGATCCTTTGCGTAAAAAAACGGGCTAGCCCTTCTGTCGCCAGTCTAGGCAATTAGCCGCGATGAAATATTTGACAAAAATATTAATACAGTTATCAGTAGAAATCAAATAAGATTATTAATTAAGTGCAAATTAGTAGAATGTATTCACAAAACATACGAGGTGCTTTATTGTTGTTTTGGTAATTTAAAGTTTCTAGTATTACATATTATAGTAAATAATATAAATCTTACTAATTGTAAGCGTATTCCTATAAATTGAACTCAAGCAATTTCGTCTGCCCTTAAATGTTTCACACATAGGTAAATAGGGCAGACCCTATGTATACATGGATACGTTTTTAAGGTTCCACGACATTACGTTTTCCTCACGTTTGGCTCAGCAAGAACGTACGCTACGATATTTGCATTCGTTCCCCGTGACGCTAATTCTACAGCGATTTTCTGCATTCGTGATCGGAAAATTTTGACAAAGCATTTACCTACGTGAGGGTAAATTTCCACTGTAATACTGTCTCTGACTCTCTACTCTAGTCTCACTGTTTACAAGAGTATTCATCAATACATCATTATCAGCCTTTCTTAATTGCCCTGTAGTTAGGCCTCCTTTTAATAGAGGAGATATGGAGCTTTGACCCACCGCTGCAAGTTGACGACATTAAGATGATAATGTTTGACATTTAACGATCACTAAAACATGTTAAACTTAATTTTTATTAATTGTTAAAATTAACTGCTAAAAGACTTAAAGGGCGTATTTTTTGTGCACGAATGTTAATTTTGAAAAAACAAGTTATTTTTTTGCGGATGTTTCACCTTCTATGTGACAGAATGTGTCTGCCCTAGCAGTAATGTTCAAATAGAAAGATTGGAATTTGGTATCAGAAAAGCTTATGAATAAGGATTACTGGAAATAAATGAATTTGTATTTTGCATGCCGTGAAATGTTTCATTCGAAAAGTCGCGAGCGGAAACAAGTTTGGAAATATTTCGTTTTTAAAAGAAACGTATTTCCGTATTCCATTCTTCCACGTTTGCGTTCAAAGTGCCCGGCTACTGAGCGTTCCTACCGTTAAATTAATAGTCGCATCGCCCGAGCGGCGTTTATACAAAATCTTTTAAATAAAGCGGCTACGTGATCCCTTGCAACGGGGGGATTGCCAAATGGCGGTATAACAGATTTTTGTAATGTTCTGTATTGGTAAGCGAGGTCTGGAGCTGCGCCAATTCGGCCATCGATTCACAAGTTTACTTTATGTACGCTGATATTTTACGGAGCACGCAAAAACTAGGCGTTTCCGTTTGTTTGCGTAGCATCCGATGCTGGCTAGACGCTGGCGGGATTTATTCGCTGAAGAAATGTACGGAGAGGCGTGGATGTTCCTGTGACTTTTCCTAATGTGATCACCAACCAACCAACTTTATTTATGTTTTTCAAACATTGAATTGGAAAAGACGTTACCTACTATGCGGAAGTGTATTATGAATTGTGAATAATTTATATTTTTTTCTAATTTTTCAATTCAAGGGACAAATAACGGATGACGAAAAATAACAGCATAAAAAATACTATATAATAAAATGGTGCAACTAATCGCACTTGGCCAGTTAATTTTGAGTCATTAAAACTATAATCGCAGTGTTACCAACACTGCGATTAAAGTTTTAATGACTAAAATTCTTAAAAAACAAACGCTTTTAAAAAATCCCTTCGATAAAGTATGATCATTAATTCCTTAATTCGTTGGACTTCAGAACTCGTGCACGATTATTTTTATTGTACCTAAAGTGGCTTCAGAATTAGGTGTTCTGAAAAGAAAACCCGATTCAAGAATTATATTTACCAAAAGGCTTTGAACGAACGCTCTCTTTGACAGGCACTAAAGCTTAGTTAAGTAACGAGGAGATTCCCTCCACGGCCGAACATCAATGGAAATAAAGCTTAAAGATTAATTTAAGCTCATCATTGAAAATTTCAAAGGTACGTAAATCGTTGCCGGGGACAATCACGCTAAATATCACTAGATTAATCACAAAGCGATAGTTGACAGTAAAATATTAGTGCCATTAATTGAATCGCAATATCGCTTTAACAAACAAAGAGCTCTGCTGATGATAAATTTGTTTTGTCGTCTATTGATTGCTTAGTTGAACTTATATTCTATTACATAACTTATATTTTGGTTAATGTTAAAAAAATATTTATTTTTTAAATAGGATTAGAAAGGTCATGTACCTTCGTTTTCAAGACCGCAACAAACTGAAATAATAAGAACAACTTATAAATTAGCATTTCAATTTTAAACAGTCTGACTATAGAGAACCGATTAAATTCAAAATCCTTTATTTCATGTAGGCTTATTATAAGCACTTTTGAAACGTCAAATTGGACTATTTGTAGTGACTCTACCACCGGCTCGGAAGGCAGATACTGTTGGGAAGAGCCGGCATGAAACTCAACAGTTGTCAGTCTTTTTATAATATTATCAATTTTACAATATTAAGTGTGTTGTTAAATAAAGTCATTTATTTCACTTCCTGTGTGAAGTTGAAAGCCGATACTGACAGAGATAAAGACAAAGATGTTCAAAGGCAATTTGCCTTTGAACATAAAAATTCATTAATAGTATAATAACCCTGACTCTGTGAGTGAATTTCAATACATTGTTTAAACTTATGCAATGGCAGATATAAAACTGAATTGGACATCTTGTTGTAAAAGAGTACACCCAATCCTACGAAAGATTTTTGTTCTTTTCGGAGGCGATAAGCTGATATGACTAACTTTAAGTCCATTTCTAGGTTAATAAACTTATAATGACGATTGTGGAACTTTTTCAGCGTTTTTCATTTCTAATACCAACATGGTATATTATTACACAACACAAATATTTTTTCACGGAATCCGTGTTATTTTCCTTCTATTGTGCGTTCCAAATAGATTTTAATGGTGTAGGTAGGAGCCAGCAACAAAAGGCTCGAAGTGTTGAGCATCAAAATACGCTAACGATTTGTAATATGTGTTAGAAGAATTTTGTGTATTATATAAGAAAATACGTATTTCAGTAAATAAATACTTGATTTATTTTCTGAAATAAAGTTGAACAAAACATTATTTGTGTTTCATAAACATACATTGGTGACTTATTATTCAGCAAGATGCTATCCTGTAAGATGGTAAAGGTACAGTATTTAAAAAAAATTTTAAACAAAAAATAAAAACGCCTTCAAAACGCACTAAAAAGTAAAAAATAATTACGTCATTTACTTTCTTTAATTTACTTAATTACATCTATGAAGTCGGTGCCATCCAAGTTTTAGTAAAGTCTTTAAAGTAGAAAGCTCGGGTGGCACCGACTTCATAGATTTAATTAAGTAAATTAAAGAAAGTAAATGACGTAATTATTTTTTACTTTTTAGTGCGTTTTGAAGGCGTTTTTATTTTTTGTTTAAAATTTTTTATTTCATACTTTTTAGTGATTTATCAACAACGAACATACTAAAGAACCTACTCGAACTAAACCATAAGTACCAATATTCACTAGCCACTTATAACATTCCGACATCCCTGCAAAATATGCCTATAAAGTTTGAAGAGTTCATCATCCATCATCAGATCGTGACTTAGTAAACATTAAACCAACTGGAAACTATAACCTTTCAAACTTCTCATTGAGACATATTAATCGAGCCCAATCACAAGGTAGCTACTGTAAACCGTTAAAGAGCTCCCTTAGCTGTCCTTCGTCTTCATCACCAGACCCTCAATGACAGTCACAGCCCGTCTAAATGTAAAGTTCTCATCGAGACAAATTAATCAAGCCCAAACACAAGGTAGCTACTGTAAGTCGTTACGGAGCTCCCTAAACTGTACTTCGTCTTCATCACCAGACCTTCAATGACAGTCACAGTCCATCTAAATGTAAAGTTCTCATCGAGACAAATTAATCAAGCCCAAACACAAGGTAGCTACTGTAAGCCATTACGGAGCTCCCTTAACTGTACTTCGTCTTCATCACCAGACCCTCAATGACAGTCACAGCCCATCTAAATGTAAAGTTCTCATCAAGACAAATTGATCGAGCCCAAACACAAGGTAACTGCAGTAAATCGTCAATGAGTTCTCTTATATGTAGATCGGCTTCATCATCAGATCGACTCCAGACCTTCATCAAATTGTAGTGCTTTTAAATACTTACCGGAAAAATTAACAAACATACTTGTTGTCCCTACAATTTTTGAAAGTTCCCCTCGGTTTCTCCAGGATCCCACCATCAGATCCTGGTTTCCTTGTCATGGTACCACCACCGGACTATCTCCTTTTCAACAAAAAAAAAATTATCAAAATCGGTTCATAAAACTCCTTTTTTTTGAAGTCGTTTAAAAAGATCGATAAAAATACATTGTTATCACAGATTAGGCATTGGTTTTACTCTGCCAGACATTATTAATTACTTGTTATATTGTCTATATATACCTTAACGTGTTGTTAAGGAATATACCTAAACACAAACAATTCCCTCACTTCCTATTAATATAACAAATGACCTATTGGTCTGTAGCTGGATAACTTAATCACAGGACTAACAAGGCACTCAGTTTTTAATTCATACACTTTTAATATTAAAGCATAATAATGAAGATACTGTTCATTCGCTTGTACAGCATTGTTACAATTTTCCGAGCGTTCAGCTGGAGTAAATAAGCTAAATAATCTGCGTACTTTAGCTGCTTGCACAATGAAACCAGTTTTGCAGGAGCCACGCAAAAAGGGGATGAAAAAACATCCAAATCCCGGGTGCATGCAATCAACAGACCCTACGCGATTAGCTCGCCGGAGCCGATGACACGGCCTCGTTACTATATAATGCCTATATATATGCATTGGAGCAGCTTGTTATTTTAAATTGGGCGACGCAATAGAGTGTCTTTATTATAATAGAGCTGCTCGGTATGTTTGTTTTGTTGGTGTAGAAAGTTTTTACGAACTCCGTACAAAATGTATGATCGATCTAAAGTACCTATCTCTATTTTAATCCTCTGAAGTGAAACAGGATTATTATAAACTAGCTGTCGCCTGCGACTTCGTCCGCGTGTAAACCTCTTAGGTACCCTACTAATTTTAAAGACAGACTTTCATAATAAGTGTGCTCATTTCCCGCTCCCCCTCTCAATATAATTTTTTATAGTTTCCCGTCAACCAACATCCTTCGTCCCGTCCCGTGTACTAAAGATCTACATTTTTGTTAAACATTGTGCGATATTATAGTACTTATTATTACGTTCATAGAACTCTTAACAAATGCATTAATTTCGACCAAATTTGATTACCATAAAAACGGTTCTACTGAGTTCTTAAAGGATAGATATATACTGTCGTGGACATTTTTTAGATCATTTCAAGAGGAATAATTCTTTCATACATATATTTTTGGTATCTTGCACCGTTTTCGCAGCGCACGCAACATAAGCCCTCAAGGATGAATAATTTTCCCAATTTTTTTCACATTTTCCATTATTTCTTCGCTCCTAATAGTTGCAGCTTGATGTTCTATAGCCTAAAGCCTTTCTCGATAAATGGTCTATTCAACACAAAAATAAATTTTTCAATTTGAACCAGTAGTTCCTAAAATTAGCGCGTTCAAGCAAACAAACAAACTCTTCAGCTTTATAATATTAGTATAGATTTAACGTGTCTGTCTGAGCGTGCGTCTGTAGCAACGTGACTCCTAAACGAATGTATCGATTCTGATGTGGTTTCTTATTGATTGAAAGAGCAACGTTTCCTAGCTGTACAGTAATATCCCGCTTTACGTGAGGGATACGTTCCGAAAACATAGCGTTAACTGAAATTCACGTATATCAAGGTTTATGATTAAACATAGTCAACTCTAGGTTCAAGCCCATTTCTGTCACAGTAGGATTTGACTTATGGGCAAAGATTTTTCTTATTGGCAAAAATTTCTCGTGTAACCCACACCTTTCTGTTTAATCGCTACACAAGATACGGTAGACTTGTCTTGTCTGTGCCTCGCATTGCACGGGGGTTTCCTGAAGCGGGGATTCCCGCGACCACAGAGAAGTTGATGACTACATTCTGTTCATACGCACTCTTTCGCGTAATGCGGGGCATTTGAGAGCAAAATTTGAAATTCGCGTTATAGTGAAACCGCGTATAACGGGGTCGTGTAAAGCGGGGTATTACTGTATATGATATTCGACGGCCTCCGTGGCGCAGTGGTATGCGCGGTGGTTTATAAGACGGAGGTCCTGGGTTCCATTCCCGGCGGGGCAGATTGAGATTTTTCTTAATTTGTCTTGGTCTGGCTGGTACTACCGACAAAGACGTACCGCCAAGCGATTTAGCGTTCCGGTACGATGTCGTGTAGAAACCGATAGGGTGTGGATTTTCATCCTACTCCTAACACCCGCTTCCATCTTAGATTCCATCATCGCTTAACATCAGGCGTGATAGCAGTCAAGGGCCAACTTGTAGTTGATAAAAAAAATAATAATAATGATGATGAATAGCCAATCCAACTGATCGGCAAAATGTATCGGCATTGTCTAAAATGATAAATAGAATTACTGGCATAAAATTCGTAGTGAGTATTTTTAACATTTTTAATTTTAACTTGTTCTTACTTAAGTTCTTATCCCGAACAGTAATGTGATAATAAACCTCGCTTCAATATCAAAATTTTTAAACTAGTTTTGCAAGTTTATTTTATGATTCGCATATATAATGCGAGGCGAGGTGTACGCTTCAAATTCGGTAATACTTTAGACGAACTCGTGCCCCAAAGTTAGCGAGTTGGTAAACAGGTGCTGCATTGAATACGTCTTGATATTGAAGAGCTGCGAGCAATATATAACTTTTATAATGTTTATTTATGTACTTTTATCACAAACGTCATTTATGAAATTAAAAAACATTACATAAAATCATCATCATTATCAGCCTATTGACGGCCCACTACAGGGCCAGGCCACCCTCCTTATAGGAGAGGGGATATGGAACGTAGACCCACCACGCTCCAATGCGGGTTGGCGGGCTTAGAGTGATAATGTTTCATTTATTAACGATTACTATCAGATCTTGATGACAGTTAACGGGACAGACGGCTTAACGTGCTCTCCAAGGCACGGGGATTTAACACCACCATCTTCCTGACTCCGAGCTTGAAATGTACTGAAAATTTCATTTCGAAAAACTCACAATTATATATTATCACCCAGAATTCGAACCCAAGACCTCGTGATCACGAGGCAGTTACAATACCTACATATACTTACTCATATATTAATTAATACGCATTTGTTGCGCACTTAAAGACCATTTTATTGACCGACGAAAAAAACGGAGGAGGTTCTCAATTCGACACGTATATTTTTTTTTTATGTATGACCACGCATAACTTTTTACAGAGTTGTCCGATTTTGATAATTCTTTTTTTATTAGAAAGCGCATACATCCAAGGCACCGACTTCATAGATATGCTTAAGTAAATTAAAGCAACTAAATGACACAGTTATTTTATTACTTTTTAGTGCGTTTTGAGTCGGTTCTATTTTTTATTAAAAATTTTTTAATAAAAAATAGATGATGTAAGATATCGGAATCTTTGTTTATAAAAAATAAGTACATGGAAATTCGACGGCACATGGGCATAATTTCTAATTTAGAATTAAGATGCCGCCATTGGGATTATATTTACGGTGTTTATGTAACCAGCTATGCCCGTGTGAGATTATCAGGGAATTCGTTCTAAGTAAGCGTCTATATCTACTGAAATGGAAGTCATTCGAGTATATAGTTCTTCCTTTCCAAGATCTCGCGATATGTCAGTCAATTATTAGAAGTAATTTGCTTGTATATAAAATATAGATTATATAAAAATTAGGGTGATACATAAAATCACAAATCTAAAGTAAAAAGCTATACGGGTACCAAATGCGCCTTGGTCCGAGAAAATACCACAACAAACTTAGTCAGGGCTTCTTTTAATTTAGTATTCACTACCCATCTAATATGCCTTGTAAAATGTTATGACTTAGCGAATACGGCAAGAACTTGCAATTTACTAGCATGCTCCAGTTACAGGGTGTTAGAATGCCGAACGCTGCCGCCTCGACGCGCTCGCAACGAGGTAACGAATCGCATTACCTACGTGCTCTCCCCGCTTTCATCTATCAAACTTGGCATTGATTGTTTTTGTTAGACAAAAGAGGCAGATTTAGATATTACATACTCTAATGGGCTGTTATTGTCACTATATATTATTACTATATAAACACATTTTCATACGGTTTTTACCAAAGGATAAGAGTATTTACTAAGACATAATATAATTTATTCTGAAATAATATGATGGAGTTGTCAAGATACTTGAGATATTCCTTTTAAAATACTGCCTAATCCCATTGATATATAACAGAATAATGTATGACATGATTGTTGTCTTTATATTTATAACGAAATTATTATAATTATATAAGAAACGCGCGATGGCATATCATTATAAAGATAGCTTGTTACAAAGTAACCTTTTTAAAAAAGTTCACACATTTAGTTTTTTTATTGGTGATCTTAATAGGTCTCCTATATGCCGTACACTGTTTATCTAAAACTATCATTTAAGTTATAACCAAAACCATATCACATAAGTTATAACAAAAAACTAGCAGGCACAAACAGAAGTTAACTTAAAGTAAGTACAAGTAAAATATTAAGTTAAACGTCGAAATTATTTAGCAAGAAGCCTAAGGCGATTTTGAATACGAATTTCCCAAAAGCAACGGATGCCTGGAGGACAAAACAAATTTGTTATTGGCAAAGCTTTTTGTTTTGGAAGGACGATATTTCGAATCAATTAATGGTGCTAATATTTTACTGTCAATTATCGTTAACGATTTATCTTCGACATCTGTACCGTTCTCGGAATTAAAAGCTTTTATTATCTCCTATATAAATTGGTTTCAAAGATTAGACATTTAGACCGGCAACACTAATACTAATTAACATTAACGACACGCCCAGACTTTTTCGACGCATTTTCTGATTATCTACGACTTAAATTAAATTCTGGTTTAGCTATTTCAAATACGCTTTTACTCGTATACCAGCATTTTTAAAAGTCTGATAAAAAAATTAGATTTTGCATGAAAAAAAAAATTTCTACCCTCACCGTCTTAAGGGCGTCAGTACTGCTATTCTGTAACGAAATTCGATAATGTGAGCTTCGTCTTTGTGTCTATCTGATTCTATCTAACGCAATACTATAGATAGAGGGAGACAGAGACGAATGACGACGAAACTGAAACTGTCAAGTTTAGTTACACAATAGCGCTTCAGTATTGACTTCACTCATCTTACAAGCTTACAAGCCTCATCGGTCCAATAGTCCACGTCTTACAAGAGAACCCCTTAGTGTCTCTTAGTCTGCCAACTTTTTAAAGCCTTAGTACTCGATTCTGGCAGAACTTCTGCGTAACTTAACCTAACCTAAGTCTATCGATAAGCCTGGATAAAATAAAAACAGACATTTGACTCCTTTTTATTTATTTCCTTTCATTACCTGTCATTCGATAAGAGTAAATAATTCTATAGTTGTAAAGTTCTTGACCGATACTTTTATGTCATTTTAAGTGAATTATATTTTTTAAATAATGCAAAATTCAATTAAAATAATAATTAACTTGAACATGAATAAATATTGCTGGCACTGAAACCGTGATCGCTTAATTTTGAAAAAGAGAACAAAATATAATTATTTTTTTTATTGTTCTCAGTAACTAACTAATATAAATCAAATAAAACTTATAAAAAGACATTTTTATTAAACTTTGTGTACCGTGTAGTCGTACATCTTATAAATGCCTTTGTTCTAAGTTTTAATAAAACAATTCTGTAACGCGACGTTCTATTACGCGGTATTCGGTCGCGTCGCTCGCCTGAATTCCTGGAAACGTAAGCTCCGCCCAACGCCGAATATTTTTGGGTGTACGGACTGGACGACCGTTGACCGTCCGCGCCAGTGCGCCTACGACCCCAAACGCGATAGCCCGCGCTTCCTTGAGCGCCTTCCGCCTATGTACGCGTTACCGTATGTTACGTAATTAAGGTTTTTGACAATACATCTTCGTTCACCATAAACTTTTGTATTATTTCTTTTATTAGTGAGTGTGGGTACGCATCAGCGTACCTCCCTTACAAGTGGCGTCCCAACGGTGGGCATGTTAAAAGTTAAAAACTATAGTGACGTAAATAACGCGAACTAGCTGTTTATATCGGGCGTTACTCATACGACATACCTGGCGAGAATACCTATTATCTGGAATATCGCGACGTCGTGTTCACTAACGTACCTAACTACCTATCGATTCCCGTGATGCCACCGCGAAAAGATAGAGGAAGGAAGAGCGACGAAGACAGTGAAGACGAATCAGTTCCAGCAATTACCACCGGTATGACGATGACGCACCAACAGTTGGAGGCCATCATAATGAATATCACCAAGAGTCAAGCGGAGACGAGCCGACTTATATTAGAGAATGTTTTGGCGGCGCAACACCCCTACTCTGGCGCTGGCACACCTATACCAGCGACGGGGAAACTAGGGAGCTTCGCTAAGTGCACCGCGCGCTTCGGCGGCACTACTACGGGTTCATCAGACGTGGCCGACGTGTTGGAAGCCTTCATCGACGCCGTCCAGACCTACAAAGAGTGCACGAGCGTTAGCGATGAGCATGCACTTAAAGGACTACCAATGCTTCTCACCGGCGACGCGGCGATATGGTGGCGAGGTGTTAAGGCCGACACTCCTACGTGGGACGACGCGCTCCGACGACTTCGGGGCATGTACAGTGTCCCGCGACCCGCGTACAAAATATTTCGCGAAGTGTTTTCACAAGTGCATACAAGTGAACGCGCGGATATTTTTGTTTCTCGTGTTAGGGCGTTATTGTGTAAGCTACCGTATGTATTACAAGATAATGTAAAGATAGACATTGTATTCGGTTTATTAGATCGGCGTATAAGGAAGCGCGTGCCTCGCGAATCCGTGGAGAGCATAGACCAGTTAATGGAAAAGACCAGGTTAGTCGAGGAATCGTTGGCGGAGGTGAGTACAGTTTCCAACCATTTTTCCAGTCCCAATAATACACTTAACCCTTCAAACAGCCACGAGCCTAAAGTTAACCCTTCCACAGTCGACGCGACCGAAAATACATGCGATACGAGTTTGAAAGACACGAATAACGTTTCAAAATTAAATTTAACGGAAAAATCTAGTGATATTACTAAAATTAAACGCGTCAGGCCTAGGTGCGGATTTTGTAAAATTTTTGGTCACACTACAATTAATTGTCGAAACCGGTCGAAAAACGGTAGTAAATCGGACGACCACACCCCGGATGGGCCGGAGAAAATCGAGAAGACAGAATTGCGCTGCTACGGCTGCGGTCAGCTCGGGACGATCAGGTCAAAATGCAACAGGTGTAGGAACGCGTCAACTAGTAATGTTGAGTTTCACAGTCTAGAGGTAGGCGACACTGATATTACGCGACCTGTAGTTACTGTAGAGATCGCTACACACACCGGAACGGCCATTTTAGATACTGGCGCTACGCATTCTATTGCTAGTCCCGGGTTATATAAATTGTTAGTGCAGGAAGGAGTGGAGTTTACCAAAACACACCGCGCCGTGGGATTGGCCGACGGCTCACAACAGGTGAGGACAGCGTTAACTTGTGACACCGTCGTAAGCCTAGGAACACGGGATATACCTACATCGTTTATTGTGTTCCCAGATGCGGACAATAGAACCTTGCTTGGTAGAGACTTTATCGTAAAAGCTAACCTAATCCTAGATTTGTCTCAAGGTACCTGGAGTTTTACTGACAGACCCCAAGAGAAGTACCCCTTTACGAAGGTCAATGACTTGCAGCCTGCTGACGATGCAGAGCTGATGAAAGTCGACACTTCGCAACTTGTTTTACGTGATGATGAAGGTACGAAGTTGACATCTGATCAGAAGGTGCAGCTGAACGCATTGCTGATACGGTACGCTGGTAGATTCGCTACCGATGGTCCACCGACTGATTATGCTGAACATCATATTAAGGTGAGCGAGAAGCAAGAGCCTATTGCTTCACCTCCGTACCGGCTCTCGCAGAACAAGAAGGTTATTTTAGAGCAGGAGTTCAACCTTCGTATAGAATATACCCCTGGAAGAGCTAACGCCGTTGCTGATACTCTATCTCGTCCGCCGTGCGCAGAGCCATCCGTTGGATGTGACCTTTGTCTCGCCGAAGTTGACTTACCGTCGAGAAGTCCTCGTGATATTCGGGAGAACCAACTCAAAGACCCTACGCTTCGAAAGATCATAGAAGATCTCGAGGAAGCCGACGAACCGTTAAGGGGGAGATGCTGGTCTGACCGAGGATATGTCATGTCTGATGGCATTCGGCACGAGAAGAGACAGTCGGCACAGAAGAAGAGTGCCGATGAGGGTCGACGTCCAGACCCAGGGTATGCAGTTGGTGACCTGGTGTTGTTGAAGACCCAAGGAGCCAATGACGCCGGAAAAGGGCAAACACCGAAGCTTTTACCCCGAAGAGACGGCCCTTATAAAATTAAAAAAATCATGAGTCCCACGACTTATCAACTGGAAACAGTGAGGAACTCCACACCCGTAGGTAGATACCATACGTCCCAGTTGACCGCATTCGTAGGAGAGGCGCTACCGCCTCTTAAGGAAAAGAAGGGAAGGGGTAGGCCAAGAAAAGAGAAAATTCAGACGCAGGGACGCTTGTAGTGAATTTTAGGGGGAGGATGTAACGCGACGTTCTATTACGCGGTATTCGGTCGCGTCGCTCGCCTGAATTCCTGGAAACGTAAGCTCCGCCCAACGCCGAATATTTTTGGGTGTACGGACTGGACGACCGTTGACCGTCCGCGCCAGTGCGCCTACGACCCCAAACGCGATAGCCCGCGCTTCCTTGAGCGCCTTCCGCCTATGTACGCGTTACCGTATGTTACGTAATTAAGGTTTTTGACAATACATCTTCGTTCACCATAAACTTTTGTATTATTTCTTTTATTAGTGAGTGTGGGTACGCATCAGCGTACCTCCCTTACAATTCTTATTTTAGTCATGAAATCAAGTTGCGTACTCTTCGGTATTTCAGTAAACTGTCAAGAATGCTATTTTTATATTTTACGCTGCTTGTTCACAAACTAATTTTCTCAAGTTTGGAAAATTCTGTTGTTATTTTCTTTTAAAAGCAATATTAGTTTGGAATTCACTGTAAACTTATACAAATATGTAATGTACAACTAATTTATTTTCTATTTTATTCTGACTAAAAAAAGATGAACTTTCATATCTCTGCCTTGAGGGCAGTTTTTGGCATGTTTTAAGTGATTTCTTGTTTTGAGCCACGGATAAAATGTCCATAAACATCAAGAGAACATGAGTTTAAGTCCCGACAGTGTGACATTTCCCGTAATGACTTGACACTGACTTTGCGACTAACGGGACCCCTCTAACCGTCAACCCCTCCCCTTGGGGTAGGTATATTCGCCATATGAAACTAACCAATTCTTATTTAAAAAATTAAGATTCAACAATACTGGTATAAAATAAAACAAAACACTTGTTGGAAAATATTTTTTTCATTCATTTCCGATCATTCAAAGTGACTCCTAACTTTCACAAAATAACTGTAAAGAAACATAACTGAACTTGACGACCTCCGTGGCACAGTGGTATGTGCGGCGGATTTATAAGATGGTCCTGGATTCGATTCCCGGCGGGGAAGATTGAGATTTTCCTTAATTTGTCTTAGTCTGGCTGCTGGGAGGCTTACGCTGTGGCTAGTAACCACCCTACCGACAAAGACGTACCGCCAAGCGATTTAGCGTTCCGGTACGATCTCGTGTAGAAACCGAGAGGGGTGTGGATTTCATCCTACTTCTAACAAGTTAGCCCGCTTCAATCTTAGACTGCATCATCACTTAACATCAGGTGTGATAGCAGTCAAGGGCCAACTTGTAATCGATAAAAAAAAGCACTTACTTTCAATAATATTACAGTAGTTAGGTATAATTATTATTTCACATAATGTTATACGATCCAAAATGCATGTAACCAATTAAGTCATCGCCGAGCTAGTTCATAAACTAACATTAGTTTGTATGGCCGCTTATCAAAATGTTATGTGCAATATTATATACTCGTACCTTCAAAAACGAAATTGTTTCTAAATAGGCTTGCGCTTGAATACAATCATCCCTAGTGGTAAGCAGTGAATGAAGTCTTTGTTGAACCGCGCACGCCTAGAAGATGCTTATTTACTCTTATCACCCATCAAGTAAAGGTAGATCTTAGCTACTCTAAAATACTCTAAAACTCCTAACGTGAATGTCATTGTATATTATTTATTCGTGCTATGGGCTATTATGTATTAATTTTTTTTCAGACACTATCCATAGAATTGTATTAGATAGGGAGAGGGACAAATATAAATAAATAAATATTACAGGACAATTACACACATCGCTATATAGCCCCAAAGTAAGCTTGGTAGCTTGTGATATTGGTGCTATAATAACTAATCAATATTCTTTTTATATATATACTATACATAAATACTTATCATATATAGATAAACACCCAGACACTGAAAATAGGAATCGAACCCACAGTCTAGGACGCAGAAGCAGAGTCACTACCCACTGCGCCACTTGGCCACAAAATATAAATTTGAATCGCACACTGTCAAGTGTCATTTAAACTTATACATATCTAATATGACCTCCGTTACGCTGTTCTGTGGCAAAGTATAATAGGCTACGATTTATTTACATATATCGTTACAGGGCCTAATTCTACATATAATAGACCTTAAATCGACCACGCTACCTCTTCCTTTTTTGGGTGTAGTTAGAAACAACAATAGACTGATTTTCTCGCGGATGAATTGCGGGCGTACCTACGCTTGTTATATTTATTTATACACATATTTCCTCTAAAACCTGACCTGCTTCCATGCATCGCACCAGAACAGTAAATCGCTGGTAAGTCTTTGTTCAAGTAAACACAGGCAGCGTAATATTGAATAAGTAAACTATGTGTACCAGCGGATGGTGTAAGCTGAAACTGCTATAGCTTAATATTTCGAATACCTATTACAGGCTTAAATCACGCTCCAAGTATCCAGTAGAGGCTAATTTAGCACTTTGCGGCGCAGCTTCAAGCCAACACAGGCT
Source organism: Mycalesis mineus (assembly GCA_034621355.1). Lineage (NCBI taxonomy): Eukaryota > Metazoa > Arthropoda > Insecta > Lepidoptera > Nymphalidae > Mycalesis > Mycalesis mineus. Next base: position 5,472,936 of record CM067894.1, on the reverse strand, counting down.
GGAATTACATAACTCATAGCAATTTTCCTCTATTTTTCGCCAGCCTCGCATCATTTTGCTGGAGTCGTTGGCGGGGAAAATTTGTATCTAGGTAAAATTATATTTAGTATACCAAGATGAATTTGATTACGTTAAAGCCATGAATATAGATATAGGTAATTTGAATATTATAATTTAAAGCTTGTATGGTTTATTTTTGTTACATAATCATATATAAACGTTGGAGAAGCGTAATTAGTCTAAGCTCCATCTATACTAATATTATAAAGAGGTAAAGTTTGTAAGTTTGTAAATAAAGGTATTTGTTTAAAGACTATTTTGTTAAGTATATGTAATATTATTAATATATATAGTAAATATATGTATTGTATAAGTATTAAATATGTATATATATTATAATATGTATATCGTATTAGATGTATGTATATTGTAATTTTACTTTCTTTTCTTTTGTATGTGCAATTTCCCGTCTCACAGAATATTTAGTATCAATACAGTAGGTTGCCTGGAAGAGATCACTCTTAGTGATAAGGCCGCCTTTTGCAAATTGATAATCCTCTGTTTTTTTATGCTATGTTACTTTTATTAAATGCAATAAAGTTATTAAAATAAAAAAAATAAAATAAAATAAAGTTCCGTCGGGGCTAGTCTTCGGAACTACTGATTCGATTTTAAAAATTCTTTCACTAGTAGAATGCTACGTTATCGGTGAGTGTTATAGGCTATATTTTTTATTTTTATTGTATATATTACCCGAGTTATTACAGTTTTTGTCGCGCGAGTCGGAGCGTGAAATTTATTAAATTTAGCTTTATGCGCGTACGCTGCCTTAGATATTGGATATAGTTGAAAACATTGTATGAAAACTTTATGTATCTTAAAAAATTCTACAAAAAAGTCTGCGATAGCATATATCTATCTTTTATAGTTTGGCAGGTATATAACTTTTTGTGTTTTAAAAAATCATTTAATTCATATGCTTAAGTTTACGTCATTATTTATACAACTATACTTAAATCCTTATCAGAATAAATTGTTTAATAAACACAAGGATATTATAGAGATAGGATTTGCCTTTTACAGTACGTTAATTAGTTATATAGTTTCGGAGATATTACAAAATTTCTAATAAACGACACTGCCACTATATAGTCAAATTAAGTTGACCTCCTCCGTATTATGTTATACGTACTGAATAGGGGTCAACATTTTGATAATGATATTCTTTGAGAATTCGATCTTTGATATTTTCTTTCAATTTATTTGGCATGGCAGACCATATTTATATAATATACGAAAAAGTTTGTTCGTTTGTTTAAACGGGCTAATCTTGAGATCTGCATGTCAGATTGTAAATTATTTTGTTGAAGCTAGACTCAAAAGTGAAATAGACTATTTAATACAAGCTATACACATCAGCTTGCCATAAATATATCGTTAATGTTAATGTACTGTAATATCGTACAATGTTTAACAAAAATGTAGATCTTTAGTACACGGGACGGGACGGAGGATATTGCTTGACGGGAAACTATAAAAAAATTAAATTGCGAAGGGTAGCGGGGAAATAGCACACTTTATACGAAAGTCTGTCTTTAAAATTAAAAGGGGTACCCCTAAGAGGTTTTCACGCGGACGAAGTCGCGGGCGTCCGCTAGTATCCTATAAAGAGGAGGGCCGTTAATAAGCTAATAATAAAATGATGACTGCTCGTTATCAACAACTCAGTTACTATTAACGCAATGCTCAATACATATTATAGGATAAACACTGACTGCTAGCCCTTTGAGCTCTTTGGCCTAGCGAGTAGCAATATGGCTTGATCACGAGGGTCTTGGCTATAAAACCTAGGTCGGGTCGTGTAATCATTCGGATTTTTCCCCTTTTTTTAATAATTTTTCAGTAAATTCTAGCCCCGGTGTTCGTATTGTAACACCTCTGTTCCTCAAAGAGCACGTCCAACCGTCGATTCTAACCACTAATATTAACATCTCATAGTTATCATTTCTAAATGAAACGTCATCATCCTAAGCCCGCCAACCCGCGTTGGAACAGAGTGGTGAACAAATTTACATTTATTTGACAACCTCCGTGGCGCAGTGGTTTGCGCGGTGGATATATAAGACGGAGGTCCTGGGTTCAATTCCCGGCGGGGCAGATTGAGACTTTTCTTAATTTGTCTTGGTCTGGCTGGTGGGAGGCTTTCGCCGTGGCTAGTTACCATCCTACCGACAAAGACGTACCGCCAAGCGATTTAGCGTTTCGGTACGGTGTCGCGTAGAAACCGAAAGGTGTGTGGATTTCATTCTACTCCTAACAAGTTAGCCCGCTTCCATCTTGGATTGCATCATCACTTAACATCAGGTATGATAGCAGTCAAGGGCCAACTTGTAGTCGGTAAAAAAATTGTAAAAATATATTACTATAAAAACAAAAAACCCGACTGCTTACTACTACTTATTACTACTTATTGCTTAGGCGGAAACAAACGTAGTTTTAGTAGATCTTTCTTTGCCCGTAGTAAAATATATTGTTTGTCTCCGCCTGCAGCACCATAAAGTGTATAAAATTTTATATAAACAGAGTGATACCTGTTTTTCTCTTTTCAGTTCATTACTTCTAAGCAGTCGGGTTTTTTGTTTTTATAATAATATGTTTTTTGAAACTTTTTAGTTTTAGTTTGTGGTATAGAAATGAGACGCTACACTTTTTGACATTTTTTGTTAAAACAGTAATATAAACATGATATGATGTATATATATTTTTGAAATGGCCTTTTATATGATACACATATTGTTAAGATAAGAAAAAAATCCCCCTTTTTTTTTCTTACTTACAGCTGCCATTTTAAAAAATTATATAGCCCATGTCACTACCACATTCTGAAAAATTCAACGACACCTTATGTGTCAAAATCCGTCCAACCGTTTAGGCTGTAGCACGTGCTAAAGAAATTGACATACATACATACCTACCCACATACCCACATACATACATACGCTCGAAAAACATTACCCTCCTTCTGACGCAGTCGGGTAATTAAACAAACAAACGTGAAACAAATATTTATTGTAAAAAAAAAACAATTTGCATTGTGTCACACAATATTACATTGAAGTGTCATGCCATATTTTCTGGTTATAATATGAACGCGTACAATTAATGATGAATGATCGCCCTTCCTTGCTGTCGAGGTGACATAAATTTTATGAATATTTACGAACACAAAAAACACAATATTTGTAAAGAAAATTAATTTTGCTTGCTATATTATAACTACCATACAAATGATAATAACAACAATGACTTTCTTAGGACATGTCAATAGGTTCTAATAGACATACACTCTTGTCCTACACATTTAAAAGAAGCTGAATACACATTTTTCAGGCTTCCCTCCCTCCGGACTCTACATGTAACAGTACACAAGTTTATAATTTGAAGAGAGAAAGGAATACTGGTTATGTACGAGTATAAAGACATACTTAAAAATAAAAAAATATAGTAAGTATTACAGTAGTTTGTCCATTTTATAAAACACTAGCAGTCGCCCGCGACTTCGTCCGCGTGAAAACCTCTTAGGTACCCTTCTAATTTTAAAGACAGACTTTCATACAAAATGTGTAAAGGCACATATAGTGAGCTCATTCCCCGCTCCCCCTCTCAATTTAATTTTTTTATAGTTTCCCGTGAAGCAATATCCTCCGTCCCCGTGTACTAAAGGTCTACATTTTTGTTAAACATTGTATGACATTTCAGTACATTAACATAAAAATATATATTTATGGCAAGCTGATGGGTATAAATTGATATTAAATAGTATATTTCACTCTTGAGTCTAGCCTTCAGAATAAACAAAAATAATTTTACAATCCGGCACGCAGATAGAGATTAGCCCGTTTAAACAAACGAACAAACTCTTCCGTGTACTAAATAGATATTTGAACAAAGATCGAATTCTTAATTCATCGTCGTATATATATAACATAGATCTAAACACCCGTCCCGCACGCGCACCCCCGCCTTGGTGACGCTCACTTCGCAACGCAGAAATAGTAATATTTTAATTTTGCCATAACTTCAAAACCAAAAGTCCAATTTTAATCTTTTAAAAACCAAATATTATCTGCATAAACTGTACTTAGTGATGAAATAATTTATTTTGATAAGGATTAATAGCATAAGTAAAATAAATGCGTTTAAATGTAGTCCAAAAAAAAATCAAGATTTTAAAATAAAAAAATGGTTGTTGTGCCTCACTCGACATAGATAGGTATAGTATGTCACGGACTTTTTTGTAGATATTTATAAGATCTCCAATCAATTAGAACATTTTATGGTTCTATCTTTTATAGTTTAGGCAGCGTACGCAAAATAAGTAATTTTTCTGGTTGATTTTTTACACCTTGTGTCCGAAAAACCCAAATATTTTACGGAACCCTATTTTTTTTTCAAAATAAAATTTAGCTTATGTTACTCGTGGATAATGTAGCTTTCGAATGGTGAAAGAATTTTTAAAAACGGTCCAGTAGTTTTTGAACCTATTCATTACAACCAAACAAACAAACAAAGTTTTCCTCTTTATAATATTAGTATAGATATACAAAGGGCCGGTATGCAAATGCAGACGAGTATTATCTCTATCCTTGTCTCGTATGCAAATATGTTGGTCAGATTTTCAAGAAGGATTCATTTGTTTTTTGTCGTTTCTATGATTCAATTGTAGATATACGTGTCTCGATCTTACTTGCATTTTAGAACTCTATTGGCCTTTTAGGATAATATTCTAAGACCCCATTTTTTTCCAAACAAATATATTAGATTTGATGACCTTATGTGTAATCAAGCAGAAAAAATACCGCAGTGGGCTTAAATTATTCCATATTCCCGACGTTGCTAGGCCGATAATGATGTTGCGTAAAGTTATAGCTCATAAAACTACAACTACTTTGCATAGTTACGCATATAAAAATGCAGGAAGCGTCTAAAATATAAGTTAGCTTTAAGAATTTCTTAGCGCACGTCCGTTCTTCGTCAATAACCAGATGTATTCAGCGCGGCACCTGCTCCTCGGCTTGCTAACTTCGGCTCTCAAGTTTGCCTAAAGTATTATCTTCGGAGCGGACTCCGGCATCTAGCCCACACTATATTTGCGAACCTGATGATAACGCCCACAAACTTCTCCGCTTGTTACTGTCTCTTCTATCAACTATTTTCTTTGACCGAACATGCAAGTACAAATTGAAGTGGATTTTTTTTATAAAAGTTGATCTTCTTTTGAATTATTTCTTAACTTATCTAACTTTTTTTTTCAGTACAAGTTAGCCCTTGACTTCACACTTGATGGTAAGTGATGATGCAATATAAGATAATATTGCATCATGGGATAACTTGTTAGGAGTAAGATAATATCCACACCCACACTACTACACGACATCGGACCGGACACCGGGATCTAGCCACGGCCGAAGCCTTCCACCAGCTAGACCTGGACCAACTTAAAAACTCCCAATCGGCCCTGCAAGTCATCAAGCCCGGGACCTCCCTTCCGTCTGATAAATCCACCATGAGTGCTGACTGCGATCATAGAAGAAAAGCCGTCAAAAATTTTAACCAGATTTCAAATAAATACTTAAAAAAACTACTAAATTGGAAATATAAATCGATATATCTAATATCTTTAAACGAGCAATTCTTGTGGGTACATTTGTATATAATCTGAATCTTGGAAACGGCTTTAACGATATTCATGAAATTTTGTATGTAGGGTTTTAATCGGTTTATCTAGGTTTTATTTTTAGAAAACGCATAATTTCCAAAAAAAAAATGCCGATCAAAGCATGGTCAACCAGGTATTGTCGTAAGAAATTACGTAATCTTAATCGCTATATAACAAGAACAAAAATGTTAACAGTTTTAATTAAACGAACTTCATTTAATGTCGTATCGAGGTCAGAAGCTCAACCAAGCTAATCTGACAGTTCCAGTTGATTGCAAGCACTTTGCTTTTTACATTTTTGTGATACAAAGCAAGCGTCTCTTGCAAACTGAAACTGTAGTCAAGATAAGTGAGGTCATTCATTAGTTCACTGATCGTGTGAATTTAAATAATTAAACGTCATCATTATCAGCCTACTCTACAATGTCTAGAACAAGATAAGGAAAAGGGATGTGGACCCACCACACTGGTCCAATCCGAATAATCAAATAACTTTACTAAATGATAGTAACAAAGTCAAATTCAAGACATTTTTCTTGCTTGTACGCTGATTTGACTAGATTTTTGTACACGCGACTTGAATCCAGGACCGTCTAGATTCTATATATATTTTTACAGTAACGGAGCAAGCAGATGTGCATTGCAGTCTAATTACACCTACAACCATGACATTCAGACTCGAACACACCAGTACTGATTAGGACAGACATAAACATACTTTTACCTCTGCCATAAAACTCTCTACCTTCTTCTTACTAAAAGAGAATAAATAAAATAAAAAGAGCCTTTTATTTTTATTTGAACTTTTATTTTAAATTAACTGATACATAGCGAGTTGTAGTTAGTTACTTACGTTGGGGTATTTATGGGGGTAAAAATGCTAATGAGGTTTCTCAGTTTTTTCTAAAGAAAGTTGCGTGAAAGATACGTAATAGTTATTTAATTAATAATTAATTACAATATAATTAAACTACATGACTAAAGATTTTTTTGTTAAAACAATTGATCTTTAAAATACTAAAGATCACTATTGATCTTACTACATCCTAGCTAAGCCTAAGGTGACTAATGATCGGCGATCGGAAAATAACTCATTCTCTAGGCTCCTAACTTTAGAGGTAGCGGGTTCATGTGAGACTTGCATCTACATCTTGCCGTGTCACACCTCGTGCGACTGATTCTTTTACTCTGCAGATTTTCTACCATCGCTTACAGGCAGCGCCTTTTTTTTTTTTGACTTGGCTGCACGTAACAAGTTTATTAAATAGGTAAATAATTAAATATATACAACATAATTTTGTGTACAAACAAGAAACATGCATTTTTTATGTTAACCTACTTATATTTACTTCTTAATACTATAATTGCAATTTTTTTAGATGTTTAATTAAGATTTTATTGGCTCTATTTGAAGGTAAAGATCTGCTTCAAAGTTGAACAACAATCTTTAGCTCTTTCCTACTACAGTTAGAAGAGAATAAACGTTCTAAAATCTAGACCAATGAAACAATTAAATCACAATATGGCACCTATAGACTGTCGATCGAAAAATACTTAAAACGGGAGCTTAAAAAATAAAGGGCTTCGACCACCGCCGGCGCGTCAATAAATCATGGGAGTTACGCCCACCGGGCCTGTCGGCGAGGACGGGGTGCAAAAACATCCTAAATCTGTCTGGACCCACCCTTGTAATCGTTAGATAATGGGCTCGAATTGAAAAATCATCCCCGTTATGTGTAGGGTATGGGTTACCCACAATTTATCATGTTTTAGCTCTGCATGTGATAGATTTAGGTTTAATCATGGATTCTGAGTTAAAGAAACGGAGACTTTTGTTAAATTTCGATCGACATGTAAGTTGTCATCAGCCCACTGCAAGGCCTTTTATTGTAAGAAAGGGGATTGAGAGCTTAGACCTACCACGCGTTTTCAATGTGGGATACCTAATTTACGGCGACTGTTAATACACTAAGCAAGCTTTCCAAGGCAAGGAGGTGTATCATCATTGATTTTGCAAGTTTATGTTACCAAGATTTTTTGTAAGTATGAGTATATGAACCTATACAAGGTACTAAGCCAGGGCTCAAATACAACAACACCATTTTATTTTTACCGCAATTCTTGTGTAAACTACTATACACTTTCCATTTCTTTTAATTTTATAAACAGGAATAGAATTTTCTCAGTGCGCAGTGGTATGCGCGGTGGATTTATAAGACGAAGGTTCTGGGTTCAATTCCCGGCAGAGCCGATTGAGATATTCTGTGGTAGTGTGTGTGTAGTGGTTAGTTACCACCCTACCGACAAAGACGTACCGCCAAGTTACCCTGTTTCCATCATAGATTGCATCATAACTTACTATCAGATGTGATTGCAGTCAATGGCTAAGTTGTAATGAATATAAAAAAGAAAAAATCTTTTAAATGTGTATTTTCATTTATCAAAGCTTTTATCAAAATACCATTACGATCGACACCTTTATTTTTCAAATTTTCTGTCTGTGAATAAACATTAATTAATTCTGGCGATGCGAATCCGTTCGACCAATTCCTCGCAAAAACATCCAAACAATCTCACACATTTATAAAATTAGTAGGATCGAATATGCATAGCATTGACAATAGACGCGTTTTGTTGTAAAAGCAATTGCATCGGATTTTTTAACAAAAACCGTTGATAGCATAGTTGTTAACACTGTAATCAACTTGCGATGCTTAATCGATTCGATGCATAATCAATAAAATGCAAATAGCACGTGAAGAGTTTACAATTTATTGCACTATATAAACTTAATGCATACTAAAGTTCAAGATGGCGCGCGCTATAAAGCCAGCTTTGTTCGCTTTAATGTCGAATATGCAACAACAGTACGCTAACTTCGTTAATAGTAGTTCTTGGCCGATAAAAATTGAGAATATCTATTGAAAGACTAAACCTCCAAACTAGGTATTCTAGGTAATGGTGTCTTTCTCTTCCAAAAGAATTCTTTTAGATGTCTTCGTGAGTGTTAGTCTATGACTATGTGTGAACTTGCCTGTGTGTGTGCAGTGTGTGCATATATGATAAACATTGAAAAGGAAATTCTTTTCTCTCTGAAAGAATTTCTTGGAAGAAAGGAATCTATACTAATATTATAAATGCGCAAATAATTCTGTCTGTTTGTTGCAATTACGCTTAAACTACTGAACTGATTTAAATGAAATTTGGTAGAGAGATACTTTAAAAGACTGAGAAAGGATATAGGTTATTTTTTTTCGAACTATCATAGAACAGAATTTCTATATTTCAAAGCCGACCAAGACCTTGTGATTTGTAGACCGATTTGACCAACGAGGTTGTTTAATTTGCATACTATAGTGAAATATATAAACAAGGGCTGAAAAGCCAAACGTGCAAATTTCGATATCTGAAAACTCCGTAAAGTTGTATATAAACAAACACAACCACATCGTACTGTATCCTTACGGCCAATGTGACCTGAATTAATATTTGACCGCTACTGTTTATTTTGCACTTCGCGTAACAGTTGTTTACACGATTTATTGATTATGTTTTCTGAAATAAAAGTTGTAGCAAGGAATAATCAAGTGCTTTACTAGCTATTTTAGTATGCTTCAATATAATATTTTTTTTGTATAGTTTTACTAGTAATCATTATAGTAACAATTATTTTTAATACGCAGTCTTAAAAACTGTTCTGTTTATGGTGATCAACGAGCTGTTTATTTAGCCCAAACTGTGAGCCTTGCTATCCAGAAAGGAAATAGTGCCAGGGTTTTGTTGTTGCCTTGTTTTTGGATTAGGTGGCGTAAATATTTTGTAAATATCTTCTTATATTTTAATTCTTATTGTGTTCTCATCTGGAGTAATAATAGCTCTTACTAGAGCTGCTTTTGTTAGAGCTTGTCTTTGGAAGTGCTTAGTATTTCTTCTTATTTGTGTTGTTAAGCAGCTTACTATGGCTGCCAGTGAACTTAGTTTTTACTTAAAAGATACTTAGGTAATCTTAACTTTAACAACATAAAGAATTCGTTATATTCAGATGGTATTGAGAATTTTCATCGATAAACCCAAAATTCTTATTCCCGAAACGATATTTGTCTTTAAAGTTGGCATCTATGTAAAGATGCCAAGACGGAAGCGGCTGCCATATTATCAAAGGTTGGCGTAACCTACTTTAAACATTGTGTTCAATAACTTACCTATGTAATATCTGCAATTAGTAATTTGCCTTAAAACAATTTAGGTTAGTTAGTTAGCAGTTATTCATATTATTGTATGGTTATTTCCTAATCACCTTAAAAATTCTTTGTTTAGATACGCCACTCGATGATTTTTTTTATCCACTACAAGTTAGCCCGTGACTAGGATCACACCTGATGGTAAGTGATGATGCAATCTAAGTCGGAAGCGGGGTAACTTGTTAGAAGTAGGATAATATCCAAACGCCTTCGGTTTCTACACGACATCGTACCGGAACGCTCATATATCGTTTAGCGGTAGGTACGTAACTAGCCACAGCCAAGGCCTCCCTCCAATCAAAGACGGACCAATTCAGAAAATCTCAATCGGCCCTGCCCGGTATCGAACCTGGAGCCTCCGACTTATACGAGTAAGTCCACCGCGCATACCACTGCACCACAGGGACCATCAAAATTACTTTATGATTATTGTGTATAGTAAAAGTAATGGTGACAATTATCTAAGGTCGGAATGACAATAAAAAGCGCCATAAATTAGCATTTTTATAACTTTATAATTTTGATAAACTTTCTCAGTGTTACTCTGACTCTCTCCAAATCTAAAGTCATCTTAACTAATATGCTAAACGCCGGCTCTAGGGCGTACCAAAGATAAATACATACATATAAATGTAATAAACTCAATTACATAAACCTCCTTCTGACGCAGTCGGGTAAAAAAAACCATCATCCGATACATATAATCTGATAAATGGTATGCGTAAACGCTTAAAACTCATAAAGTTTTGGCTGAAAAATGCTATATTTCATGAAGTTGCTGAAAAATGCTATGATTTTTGATGAAGATACCGCAACGTGGTTATAAATCGAGCCTAGGCCATTAAGGTTTTAGTCTACCTGAACTATCAACGTTACTGAATGACGGCAGGGTTGTTTATAGCGCGAAGAGATAGTTCAAGTCATGTGTGCTTGCGCTTGGACGAGGCTTGAACTATACAACTTTAATTTGTGTGGCAGTAACGCGTCAGTCGTCATCACTATGTCAATTAAAAAATTGGTTGTCTGTAAAGTCGGTTTACTGACGATAGTTGAACGTGACATTTAATTGGTTATTAAAATTTTTAATTTAAGTATATTTTTATAAATATTAATTTAAATTAATAAAATAATTGATTTTGATTTTATAAATTTATAATAAATATGTTAATATAAATAAATATAAATATATCCGTCTATTAAATATAATTAATAAATATATTAATTTTAAATTAAAAATTAATATATTTAATAATTATATTTAATAGACGGATGTCGAACGCTGCCGAACGCAAAGGCCGATTGTGCTTTGTCGCTCGTTCCGCGCTCTCGCTTGCACTTCAAGCCTTACATGGAACGCCTCAAAGCGAGGTAACGACGCATGACGTCATATTTTTTTCGTGCGTGCAGCCGGCTCTATCGAATTACAAGACGTTGTCACGTCAAAAAATACTAAGTACGTAAACATACCTACCGACGATTTTTTTTAAGATTCGACATACTGAAGATGGCATAATCAACGAGATATTCGTACGATGATTTTTTTTCAAGAATCGACAATTACTGTACATAAACAAGGGTTACGCACACATAACTCCACGCGCAAAGATGAGTTGAATTGACTGTACCGAACTGGCGGCATTAAATATTTCATTTTAGAGAAGTTTTTATTGCAGGCACCGGGCGTGTCTGCGATAAACGGAGGAAACGTGACTAGAGTCAACGTAGCGAGCTACGAGAACACCTACACGCTGATGTAAATACCCGAAATGTGACTATAATTATTTATGTAAAGTTCCAATGAATTATTTTGTGCCATTTGAAAATACATTTTTTACAGTAACATAGATTACGATTATTTTTATTTTTGAATTTTTGTTATAATTCCTTTATTTACTGTCACTCACAGTCATCACAACTCAATATCCATAATTAAGCATTTGAAACGACAGAAAACAAATGATCATTATCGTAAAATTGACAACTTTTTTGCTTACTCGAGAAAAGGACAGAGATAATACTGGTAAACGTTAATAAAATGAACAAACTATACTCAGAACAAATTGTCATTCGTGTGCAGTGTTTTTCACATTGTAACAAATAAGGAAATATGTTTCCTATACATGGCATTCAAAACTAAAATTTATTAATAAATACAAACACAATTTTTATTTACTGTTCGCATTATTTTTCTTTTCACATTTAAAGTGTAATCGCAATTATTATCGAATCGTAAAATTGGTTTTCGCTGCTTCTTATTACATAGTTCTTGATTTTACTGCTTACGCTGCTGCAAACGAGTTTACGATATGGAACTACGGAAAGAAATGGTGCCTCGCTTTCCAGTTTAGCTCTATACTAAAATGTAACTTTAGTGTTAAGGAATTGCTATTAGCTTTTTATTACTGTCAATGAGAGTTATTACAGCAGTTTGAAACATTGAAACCGTGTGTTTAACGCTTATTTAACGTTCTTTTGACTTTGAACGCTCATCACCTTGCCTTACGAGTAGAAAATTTATGATTGAAGCGGGCTAACTTGCTTGAAGTATATTGAAATTCAGACCTTTCAGTTTCTATACGACAACTAAGCAAAACGGTAAACCGCTTGTCGTTCTTTGCCGTAAACCTACTGTATTCATATGCTATATTTGCATCTTCAGGCGTGAAAGGGAACTAAACGAGGAAGGCGGCTGCTTTTCGGGATCTGAGTCCTGTGATATTCAGAACAGTCATTTTATAAGAGCTGTCATTATCAAGCTGTGAAAAATCATCATTTTATAAGCGCTGTTAAGCTGTGAAAATTTGTCAACCCAAGTTATGTATGAAAAACCTAAAACAATGGAATTTGATAAATAATGGTGGAAAGGTTCACATACTTAAGAATTATTTATATTCTAAGAATTTAAACATTCTTTAAAAAATCAAATTCTTTTTTTTACGTAGGCTTTATTCACAAGCACTTTTAAAACTAAAGTATGAATGTTATAGTATCTCATTTTTCGCCTTGAAGAGGATTCCTTCTAAGATGAACCGTCAAGAATAATGTACACTCTTCAATTCATACTGAAGATGGCATTATAGTTTATATATCTTTCAAAAACATAATATATTTTAAATCCATCATCTCATCATTAAAGTAATTGTATTTTTTCACAATTGGAAAACAGACTTATAACTAATTTAGTGCAAATCTTTTATGAATATTTGTTTATTCTTAAATGAAAAATAATATAGTGCAAAACTTTTATGTTTTATTTTGCAGGGATTTTAAGAAATACGCACATAAAAAGAAAAACACCTTTTTCACTTTTTAAAATCTTTTGCACGATTTTAACAGAGACTACAATTATATTTATCTGTATATGTTATGCAATATATTATGTAGTAATTGCAACACAATTAGCACTGGTCTATGTTTAAAGTTGCATTACGTTAATCGCCGTGGGACTTGTATCGTTGTTCCACGTCAACGTGCTGAATTTATCGCGCGAATATTCCTAATTTAACGTTAAACTATTTATTTACGATATACGATACTGTAGCATTTAAGTTATTTGTGAGAGATAGTTTCCGCTATAATTATTACTGCTACCAAGCATTGCTATGTCCTGTTATGATCAGACAAAAAAGTTTGTAAACTATTTCCTTAAAACACTGACTGCGTAAAATAGATTAACTAGTAGTAAAACTCAATTAGAAAGACCTCCGGGAAATTACTACTACATGTCTGTCAACAAACAGCATTGCTGTCTTTCGATCAGAAGTTATGGTTTCCGTTAATATAAAACGCACATGAGCCTAATATAATATACCTCACTTTAAGGATCATAAAGCAGTGGAAGGATCATAGTGCTCCTTATATGTGCTACGCGTTACTATTAGGTGCGTTGTGCAACTTAACTAGACAATCTGTTTTCTCTATCAACTGTCTACCGTCCATACTTATTCTTTTGACAGGAGCACACAAGTAGAGTCAATTTGAGAGTATGATAATCATGCGAATTTTTAATACTTACTATATTCGCCGTATTTCTCGTTTTTTATTTACTGCGGTGTTCATTTGTTACATTATAAAAACACATGTCTTGCATCGGTTTATGTTAGCTATACTTTTTTGCTTATTTTTTTTTAAATAGTGGGTAACAAACATAAGCCATCGATAAGTACATCATTCATGCCTCTCAAAAAAACTGCGTATAGATATATATATATATTTGTTTTCCAGATTTATTCATATTTATGAGTTATTGTGGCCAATGCCAAGCGTGCGGTACCGGCATAAGATAACTGCCGGTGACAACAGATGTTAAAACAACTAAGGAGACAGGTAAAATATATGGTTCCCAGTTCCCATATTTCAATTTAAATTACAACCATTTCGTTTTTGTTACGTAAATAAGGAAAAATGACGACGCCGCGGCAGCAAATGGAAAAGAGAATAAATGTCGTTCATATTAATTTTTATAGTAATTTATTTCTTTTGCCACAAGAACAGAAAATCGGTAATTATTCATATAAGATTAACTAGCTGTGCCCATTGATTTCACCGGCGTAAATCCCATTATCTTAGGATACTGTGAAATCAGTCTTTATTAAGCGTCTAAATCGCAAAAAGTGTAGGTAACTATGCTTAATTTAAATCCAATGGAGTGCATAGTTTTAGAGATCTCATTTTGAGCCAAACAGTGGTATCCCATTTACACGAGTAGGTATATAAATGTAGATTGTAGAAAAATATCGTGTTGGAACAACATTGTTTTATAATCGGTGAGGTGAGTTCAATATAATCTTCTCACCTCTAAGAATGACCATAGGGACCCCGCGCAATACAGAAAAATGTCTAATACCATGGTGGGTTTCAACATGGTGGTTAGTTGGAACCTGAATATGTCACGTAGAGTACCATTTTGTACCAACTAGATTACCTTATAGTAATAATTATGTTAGTGTACTCTTTTCTACAATTATCGTGTCTGTGTACACACAAATATAGATACACCGATAGAAACGACAAACTTAAATGTTTTACGTCGAGGTTTTAAAATCTTTGAATCCCTCCTGGCATTCCTCTGAGCTAGTAATGATACCACAGAGCAAATATGAATGCAAATGTAACTGACGCACTGCTGGTCACCCAGTTTCACTATCCGGGTCAGCCTGAAAATATCACAAATTATACAAATACACTACGTGCATTATGGGAACACTTAACGAGATATATTATTATAATATGCATTTCGTGTTGCAGAGCAAACTGTACAACGTTAAGTAATTAAAGCATTATTTTATTAGCATGCGGTAACCTGCGGCTATGCCTGCGTGCAGTTGTTTATGTGCGACTTTTTAAATTAAAAGTATACTTCAAAATTTCATGCTTATTTTGGTATTCTATAAGCTTTATCGTGCCTTTTAAAAATTGATTATGAAACTTCTTTACTATTTCACTGCCACCAAAACCATAAAAAATTAACACTTTTTAATTATTTTTATTTGATGCAACACCACCAACTGTCCGACACTTGGCATACAATTTACTGAAAATTTCTAAAATGAAAGAAAACAACAGAGTTATTCAACAACCCAACCCAGTATTTGAATCCAGTATCTGGTGGTCGAAGACCAACGAGGCAGTCCATTAATAACATCTAAGTCTTGCAAATTGGGATAGTTTACACTTAAATGCTTCCACCCTTGTATACAAAGCAACTAAATAATCCAATATAGTCACCCACTATCTATGGTAATCTAGTTCATCCTCATTTTTCATTGACGTTCATTTAAGATTTTTAGTTAGAAAAATTAAAAACGGTAAAGTTTAGAAAAGTGAAGTTAGTAAATTAAAATATTAACACTAGTTCTTTCATTCAGGGTTTGTACTTTGATGACCAGGTTTTCATACCAACAACTCTACGTTTAAAGACGTACTACTGACCTTCTACATGTTGGCTCACTAGCTACAGTAGTTACAGTTTGGCGTTGATGATCAAAGTTATATGGTAGAAGGCGTTGATAATATTATTGTCAGTCAAAAATAATTATATTATGCAATTTTTTGAAACTAATTAGTAGTAACATAATATTGATATAATTTCGTGTCGATGAGATTTTCTTCTTGAATTTCCAAATAGATAACTTCACGGAAGTGACATCACTAGAAATTCGCAAAATCTAAATCCTGTGCGATTTAGATCCTGTTTTGAAATCGCGAGGCAAATCTATAAGAGTTAAAAGTATGTCCTGTTGTTCCTACTATAGGTAAATATGGAAGGCAACTTTGGAGTTAATAAGGCAGCAGGATTTAATGGTAAGGTTAAAGAAAAGTGCACGTAGCTAGATCGTATTCGTTCGTCCTGGGTACTATGCCCAGCTCGGTTGATTGAAATTTACTCAAAGCTCTTGCCGTGTCTAGCTACCACCCTACCGGAAAAGACGTACCGACAAGCTTGTAGAAACTGAAAGACGAGTGGACTTTCATCCTTGTCCTAACAAATTGGCCCGCTTCCTTCCTTAATTGCATTTTTATTTACAATCAGGTTTGATTGCAGTCATGGGTTATAACTTGTAATAAAAAATTGGTTGTCTGTAAAGTCGGTTTACTGACGATAGTTGAACGTTACAATGTCTTAAGAAAATACTGATGGAATGGTAGCATTTAATTGGTTATTAAAATTTTTAATTTAAGTATATTTTTATAAATATTAAATTAAATTAATAAAATAATTGATTTTGATTTTATAAATTTAAGTTTTAAATTTATAATAAATATATTAATAGACGGATGTTGTCGCTTGCACTTCAAGCCTTACATGGAACGCCTCAAAGCGAGGTAATGACGCATGACGTCATGTTTTTTCGTGCGTGCAGCCGGCTCTATCGAATTACAAGATGTCACGTCAAAAAAATAATAATAGTTATCCTTACATATTGTTAATAGACACAGAACATCCTCATATCCGTTTAAGCAAAACGAAGGTAAATGCTCCACAAACCCGTTTGACTGAGTGACGTTTCATTAAGGGCAAAGTCAATTATACGCAGCAGAGGGAACCTGGGAAATATATGGTGTTCCATATTTCAATGTAAAATTACTCCCGTTTTGCTTTTGTTTCATAAATAAGGAAAAGTTGCGTTATTAAGACCGAGAATGGAAAGAAATTATTATCATTAATATTAATTTGTTTAATACCGCTTTAATTGCTTTATTGTGTCGTTACAGTTTCTCGTTTATGAAATATATTTTTTTCAATTTATCCGGTCTCAATCTTGCTTAATTATTAATGAATGTAGGTTATTAAGTTTTATTGTGAATATTAGCTTAAAACAGTCTATGACTCCATAATTAAGTCCTTTATTGGACTAAAAGTTCTCCATAATAACATCGTCGTCTAATTAAATTCTTTTGAAAATTTTCAACATTTCTTGGTTTTCGACATTAGTTCAACGTATACATACTGAACCTAGGACCATCGAAATTTAAGTCAACTCCTTACTGTGGAGTAACTGAGATTCTACAGGCTTTACTCCTTCGGACTCCTGAACATTACTAGGTACAACTTAATTTCAAAATCCTTGTTGATTTGTTAATTAAATAACAAAAGTAAATTGAATATTAGCTAGGGTCCTACCCGTTTTGAAGTTAAACATCCATTACAAACTAGACGTTTAATAAATTAATATGTAAATTAGAAGTGAGCCAACATAATCCGAATTTGTCCCAACATTTTGCGCTGATTTTATAAAATCAATTAATAATTTGAACATCAAAGCTATCCTCATCCATCATTAGACTTGTAAAGCGGAGAGCCATGAAATTAAATTCTGTTCAAACTTTGAAAATATAAGTTCCTACCTGAAAATATATTTAATACTTTTCCTAAACAAATAATTAGCCTTCAAAGTGAATTATTTATATTATACGAGATCTAGACAATACAAGTAGATAGACAACTAAGCCACACTATGCACGTCTACTGAGGAAACGTACCAATTTGACGGTCGTGAAATTATAAGAAGGAGAAGGCAAAGTTTATTGCACACAAACTTAATATAAACATTATGGAAGTAGATCTTAAAGTAAAAATAATATGCATGCAAAGTATGCAAAAAGTAACAAATAGCTGTATCATTTAGTTGCTTTAATTTACTTAAGCCTCTAGGAGTCGGTGCCAGCCAAGGTTTCTACTTAAGGACGTTACCTAGAACCCACAAACTGCTTTACTACGTTAAATAAATATACATTAAACTTGGCTGGCACCGATTTCATAGATATGCGTAAGTAAACTAAAGCAACTAAATGACAAAATTATTTTTTACTTTTTAGCGCGTTTTGAGTCGGTTCTATTTTTTGATAAAAATTTTAAAATACATTTTAGTGTGAGCTGTCATCATCCGTCGAGCTGTTCTCTAATTTAAGTCTTGCAACTAACCCAATTAAGTTTTATATATTACTAGCAGTTGCCCGCGACTTTGTCCGCGTGGAAGCCTACATATTAATTTTAATGTAAGTGTTTTTAAAATCTTTACCTTCATGGTTTTATCTCCGCGGTTCATCAAACTTCGGTTTCATCATGTTACTAGTTACAATAAACAACAATATTCCATAATTCGAAGGCCGAGTGGCGCAGTGGGTAGTGACCCTGCTTCTGTCTGTGGGTTCGATTCCCACATCTGGAAAATGCTTGTGTGATGAGCATGGATATTTTCCAGTATCTGAGTGTTTATCTATGTATTATAAGTATTTATGTATAATATATATAAAAATATTCATCAGTTATCATAGTAACCATAACATAAGCTACTTACGAGTACGCTTAATTTGGGGATATATAGCGATATGTGTAATTGTCCTATAATATTAATTTATATTTAAAAATCTTCAAATAAATAATACGACGCGTATAGAAGTGCACCTACGGTTTATTCTGTATTGGAGGAAGGTAAGAATTCCACAGAGCTTACATTAAATTTCGACGCGACGAGACTAGTAATAAACCTGGACCCCCGCCAACAATTTTGCACCACGTCCGCGGGAAAGTAAATTGTATGTCTGCATAATTTTTTGGCGCATTGACTGTGGCTGCCGCTTGGGTGATATGTTGGTTTTGTTAACAATTGGTTTTATAGCAAGAGGCTTAGTTATGATAGTACCTACTACAAATTACTGTTTTGTATGTGATATGTAGCTTGAGTATATACAGAATTTTATGTTTACAAATAGTTAACTATAAAGCTCCCAAATATTTCACGTGTCATTGAAGTTAAATAAGTAGGCATGTATGTTTCCTCTTAATAAACTTAAGTAATATTAAGAAGATACACACATGTCCATAGGCATAGACTCAAAGTAAGCGTAGCTTGTGTTATAGGTAGTGAGATACGTAGCAAACAAAATCTAATATATTTATCCAAAAATGAAACAGCTCTAACGATTTTTATGAAACTTTGTATGCGAGGGGTTTCGGGGGTAAGAACTAGGGGGAGCTTTTATTGCCTGAAAATAAAACTGTACCGATACAGCAACATTAAAGCTACTTAACAATATATGGCGTTGTTATATAGGTAATTTGTATCTCAATATATAATTTCCAAAAGAAAAATACCAAACAAAGCTTGGTCAATGAGTTACTATAATAAATTCTTATAACATACTCAAATATACACTAGAAAACACATAAAAGCAATTTTTTGGAATAAAATCTATGGCCTCAGGCTGAGTCACCACCATAATATTGTCTAAACATAAAGTTTATTTGGTCCAAGTCACAATCGAATGCAGAACCTATCAAAAGCATCAGGCCGTGCAGAGAAGTCATTAGTTAACATTAAAACATTTACAATTTTCAATATATAAGTCGCACGTTGAATTGTATAATTTATTATATCGAAAAGTATTCACCAGTACTCCCAAAGTACTCTATCAACTAGGTACTCAGTTGATCTTATTGCCGGGCAAGTTCGCGATTTATTATCGACTTACTTCAGCTGATGTGCTCTCGAAGGCAATACTTTACAGCGCAGCTCAGGAAGTGCTGTTTATCGATGTTACCATTTATTTTCTAATGTTAAAGCTAAAGTAGAGTTACAATTTTTGAAATACATTTAAAATTTTTACCTAGTCGGAAATACTTAAGTATTTATTTATTTATTTATATTCAAATTCAAAATTCAAATTCAAAATCATTTTTTTCAAGTAGGCCAATTTTAAGCACTTTTGAAACGTCAAATTAGACTATTTGTAGTGACTCTACCACCGGCTCGGAAGGCAGGTCCTGTTGAGAAGAGCCGGCAAGAAACTCAACAGTTGCTCTTTTAAAATTATTAATTTTTACAATATTAACTGTATTGTTACATAAAATTATTTATTCTACTACTTGTGTGAAGTTGAAAGCTAATCCAATTGCCTCTCAACCTCTTTCTCATTTAAAAATTAATCTATAGTATAATAACCTTGACTCAGTAAGTGAGATTTAATACATTGCTTAAACTTATGCAATGGCAGATCTAAAACTGAATTGGGCATCTTATATATATATTTATATATATCTGTCCTTACAGGCTAAACCTAATTTGACAGTGTATCATTTTATTATTATCTACTTATGGCTACCTTATCTTACATCACTATCGTATTAACAATTTTTTCTAAGTTGCATCCTATTCAGGTGCAATACGAGATGGTCCACAAGGCCACTCTTTTTAGCTCATTCAGATTGCAATTAAACAAATCTATCTTTTCCGCTATGATATTAAGAGTGCGAAATGCACGTGTCAGGGGCACTTCTCGTAGCAACTTTGTGCGCCCTCTTGGCACCTACAGTAACGGAGGACGGCGCCTTCGCCACACGTAGCCATCCGGGACACATAGACGCACAGGCACTAACACATCGGCATCACATATCTTACACTGTAATATTTTAACCCGACTGCGTCAGAAGGAGGGTTATGTTTTTCGAGCGTATGTATGTATGTATGTATGTATGTCTGTCCATTTCTTCGGCACGCGCTACAGCCTAAACGGCTGAACGGATTTTGACATATGAGGTGTCGTTGAATTTGTCAAATGGTATGACATGGGATACATAAAGTGATAAAATGGCGGTTGTAAATACACTCCATGTGTGATTTTTCCACTTCATATGGGTACCAATTGAAAGGTCGTACGAACTTGTTTAAAAATAAAATATTAGCCTTTCTATTCTCTGTAACATACAATGCAAAAAGTGTATTTCGTCTACTTATATTATACTAACTAAATACGAAAGTATCAATAAAATTATCTTATAAAAACAAATAATTCTACTATAATTAAACCTATCTAATAAAATAATTACGAATAGTAACTGGGGCTGTCTGTCTGTCTTGCTTTCCCTCGGTTTAACTACTTAATCGATTTAACATAAAATTTGGATTTTACATAGTAAGTGAGCCTGGATTTTGACATAGGTTACTTTTAATTGCGAAAAAAAGGTTGTAAGGGGTTAAAGTACGGGGCATGAAATGTTGTCTGAAACTATCTCATTTTAAGCTTAAGACCTATTTCTTAGGCAGTTGATTAGATATTAATAAATATGACATTCAAAGCTTAGAAAAATTAGGCTGCCGTAATAACTAATTCCACGCGCACGAAGGCGCGGGCAAAAGCTAGTATTTTATATTTATAATTGTTACTTTTTTTCATTTAAATTAAAGTAAAAAAGCAAATTTCAGCAACTACTACATTGGTCAGGTTGTCTTTCGACATATTCCTTGCCAAATATGTGCGATCTAGATCAATATCCATTCATCAATTTTGCGCGAAAGAGTAACAAACATCCATCCATATATCCATCCATATATAAAATCTTTCGCCTATATAATATTATTAAGGATGATTTTTAAATACAAATCTGAGTTTGTTAAGTATTTTAAAATTTGAGACTTAATTCTATCTGCTTACAATTAGATTATATTAAGAGACCTTACGGTGTCAGTTCGTAACCGACCACAGTTGACAACAGCAGTATATCTTATATATAAAATTCTCAGGTCACAGTGTTAGTTACCGTACTCCTCCGAAACTTTTATGAAATTTTATATGCATATTCAGTAAGTCTGAGAGTCGGTTACTATCTACTTTTCATACCCCTAAGAGATAAGGGTTGTACACCCCTAACATTGTATTTTAATTTTTTGGAAAAATTTTTTATAATGTGGCATTAAAAAATACATACAACCCTAAATTTTCACCCCTACACGATCAACCCCTATATAAAAAAGAAATTTCTAGAAATAATATACATGGCAAAAGAACGTTTGCCAGATACAGCTAGTATTTATATAAAAACGATTTATCGCCCGCCAAGAATGTAATTTCATAGATTATACAAACCAGTAGGGTCGTTACGACACGTCGTCGGTGGTCGGCTATGAACTTGTACCCTAAGTCCTGAGTCGTCCTTATACCTAATTAAAGAATAATTGCTATCGAAATTATTTCACTGTCACCTTCTTAAAATCACTAAACTTCCAGCTACAATTTACTCATATCAAAGGCATTGGTACTTGCTCTAAAATGAATCAATTGTTATAGATAGATTGAAAATTAATGATCATCCTTTATTTGCATAGGCCTTTGAGCCAATACCTTAAATAATTCATAATTTATTGAGGCTAGATTGTATTTGAGTTGGGCAGCATAATAGTTTCATAATAATAGCAAAATTTCAATAAGTAATATTATACTCTTGTGTTGAATGGAATGTATTCTTCATACGGTCCACAAATTTCTAAAAATGATGATTCAAAGATCAATAAATTTACTTTTTTTTAAATGAAATATTAGCTGATATCTGTACCTAATAGGAACAGTCCTATCGATAGAATAAATACAATCTTGTTAAGCAACAGTTCCGGTTTTATGACGAAGTATTGGATTGAATTGTGAAACGTATCATCATCATCATCATCATCATTAACAGCCGATGGACGTACACTGTCTTTTATGAGGAACTTCCAAAGACAACGATCCTAAGCCGCCTGTGGCCAGCGATCCCTGCGACGCGTTTGGTGTCATCAGTCGGTGGAGAGTCGAGCAACACTGTGTATTGCGGTGCGAAGTCGCGAAAGAAAGACAATAATCAAATTTTGTTTCGCAGCCATCGATATCACAATTAGAATGATATACCTGATATCATTCAGGCATAAAGTGAAAGGTGTTATTGCTGTCAGAGGCTATCTTGTAACAACAAAAAAATCATAATTCCAGAATAACTTTATAACTTAATAAGCTCGGGGCGGAGAACGGTTTCCAGCCGTTCACACTCCTGCATTTCTGCTACGCCCGATTTTGAACCCAATGTTATACCCAGGTTGTTCTAGTCTCCTAATCCCACCAACTCACACTGAAGCAGCTTGATGGGTTTAAGCTCCAGATATTTCCCACAAGTCAAGGGGTCAGGTTCTTTTAGTGGTACATTAAAATAGTCACAAAACTATTATGACCCTAAGCCCGCCAAGAGCAGCATGGCGGGTCTAAGCTAAAGATATTTCCCACCAGTTAGGGAGTCAGGTTTTTCTAGCGGGCCATCCCTTTCCAACAAAAAAGATCATTAAAATCGGTTAATAAACGACGAAGTTATCCGCGAAACCACATAAAAAACATTTCCCTCTTTCTGACGCAGTCGGGTGAGAAAAAAAAAGAACTTTTTCCTATAAGCATATGTCATCATATCGGGGATCGGCCAAGCCGTTTGGAAGTTGTAGGGGAACATATAAATAGTGCGGACAGACGCACAGACAGACGGACAGACAATTACCACTTTTGTTATGACTATAATATACGCATCAAATAAAAGGTCGTAAAAAGACCATTTCAAAAATATAAATATCATATCATGTTTATATTGCCGTTTTAACAAAAAATGGCAAAAAGTGTACCGTATCATTTCTATACCATAAACTAAAACAAAAAAGTCTCAAATAAAATTATTATTATAAAAACAAAAACCCGACTGCATAGAAGTTATGAACTGAAAAGAGAAAAACAAGGGTCACTATATATATAAAATTTTAAATACTTTATAGTGATGCAAGCGGGGAAAAAATACTTTATTTTCTGCGGGGAAAGAAAGATCTTCCAAAACTACGTTTGTCCCCGCCTGCAGCACCATAAAGTATTTAAAAATTTTATAGATATAGTGATCCTTGTTTTTCTCTTTTTAGTTCATAACTTCTATGCAGTCGGGTTTTTTGTTTTTATAATAATAATTTTATATAAGATACGTTTTAGTATCAAGGCCATGTTTGGGTTGAGTATAAAATGGACGGAAACTATTGATACATATACCGTTAGTAATTTGAGTAGTATAAATATCTTAAAAAAATAGGTCTATTCCTTATTTTAAAACGACTAAACTTTAAACTCACAAATTTTCAACCTTTATTACTAAATAAGCTCCTTTGAGTGGCTTAATCCTTTGAGTTCTTTAATTATACTAACTTGGTGACGAATATAAACTTTATTTGACACTTTTAATTAAATAATCCCGCTTAGTAAGTTTGGAATTTTCTTTGACGTAATTGTAATAGACTTTACCTAAACCCAGTTAATTTCCCTATATTTTCTTGTATGAAAATACTGTCATACGTATAGTCATGCTGTTTTCACCATTTTTTAAGTTGCGACTAAAAACTTGAGATTGCATTTTTATCTTTAACAAATTATTTAGTTCACAAT
This sequence comes from Mycalesis mineus, assembly GCA_034621355.1. Lineage (NCBI taxonomy): Eukaryota > Metazoa > Arthropoda > Insecta > Lepidoptera > Nymphalidae > Mycalesis > Mycalesis mineus. Next base: position 5,448,264 of record CM067894.1, on the reverse strand, counting down.
TTATACTTACTTCTTCATATTGAATATAATACCTGTATTTTAAATATTTAAAAGTAAACATTAAACCTGGTCTAAAATAGACCATCTCTTTTGGTTTATTAGTACTATAGGGTTCTAAAAACGGTCGTATAAATTATGCCAAAGCAGCTAAGCGTCACTAATTGACGTCATCAATCAGTGACGCCGCGACCGGATCAACTGCAGGTCACTTCCCCTCCCCTATACAATATCTCATATCTGTATACATATACCTACCTCCCAATAAAGTAGACATACTGTCATACGAAGTTCTTTTTACAGAAGGTTTATAAACAATTAATTAAAGTACGATTGATTAATCAAAATCCTTTCTTCCAATCATATAAAATTTTCTCGTTTGTTTAGTGATTAGCTTATATGGTTTCGCACCATGAGGTCCAAGGCCCTAATGCGAGCTGGAGAGCTTAGAGTGATAATAGCATTATTTCTGAATATTACTGTTAAAATCAAATGTTAATGATAATGACCGTGGCCGTTTGCTTTAAGTGCACTCCGAGATACTCCCTCCACCTGTATCTTTACTTACTTCCCAACTCCGGGCTGATAATGATTACTAAAAATTTCTGAGAGGACAAAAGCTTTATATTTCATATCTCGACCAAGTATATAGGCTAACTGTTGGACCAACGACACAGGTAATAAAATAATGGTTAACTATAGCAAGTAAGAAAAATCTTCAAATTAATAATATATTATTATAATGGAACCACCAGAGATCAAAAAATCCTAATCTTGCAACGGCAGGGTTGTGTCCATTGTTCTCAGTCCCGTCTAGTGGTCCCAAGATCATTGTAAAATATTATCCGCTTGCCAAAATGTATGTCGTTCAGAAAGGGTTCAAATCAATTTATGTGAAACAACGACCAAAGCTCGCGCTGACGTGGATAATGTTTGCCAGCTCAGAATTGATTTACCCTAATCCGTAAATGTCACAGTTTTACGTATTTCAGAGTGACTGCACAGTTTGTCAACCTTACCTTACCTTGGGTAAATACGGTTTATACTTAACTATGGACATTGGAACCTGGTGGAGAAAGTAGGTTTCAAGAGACCAAACCATAAACTATTCAACCGTCGTCGGGATATGATTATATAATAAAATATTTGTATTTTCCCCAGTATAATTATATTCCCAAACGCAAGACACTAATCTTCGTAGCAACCCTTCGAAACACGCTGATAAAGATCGAACGTTGACGAAAAGTTGCCATAATATGAACAATTATATCCCGGAATGCATAACACTTATTTTCGTAGCAACCCTTCAAAAAACGCTGTTAAAGATCGAACGTTAATAATCTCTAGCGAAGAGTTACCACAAAGTAGAGAGACTGACGACTAGAGACACGATTCCTCGTAATGTCGTGCCAAAATTGATGTCATTCAGAAAGGGTTAAAATCAATTTATGTGAAACAATGCTGTGTTCACGACCAAAGCTCGCGCTGACGCGGATAATGTTTGCCAGCTCAGAATTGATTTACCCTAATCCGTAAACGTCACAGTTTTACGTATCTCGGAGTGACTGCGCTGATAAAGGTACTGGCGACTACACGAATAATATTTCACTCTTATCAGTGTTTCTAAGTATATCTTTTATAAGAAGAGTTTGTTACAGTATATCTATGTTTGTTATTTAGCTTTAAATCAAAAGGTTTCAGATTCGGTTTTTGGTTACATTATTTTGAAAATGTTTTTAGCGATTAGTTTTTAGTAATCCAATTACCTAGATATATAAAATAAAGTAATCTAATAATATACAAAGTATAAACATAAAAATCTAAATGTAAATAATAATAAGAAAATTAAATTGATGTAGTACACACTAAAAACAAAAAAAAATAGTAGAACAGACTAAAACAAGTCTGGCAGCTCCAATTTAAATGATGTCTTAACCATTTGAGATATATCAGAACAATGTATACGGAATTTGTCACTTTATCAAAAGTTAAAAAAATGTTAACAGTGACATATATCTTTGAAGCTATCCTTAAAAGAATGCTTAATCCATTTTTTATCTTAAAAAAAATGGTCACGTTAGTTATATAAAATTTTCGGTAATATATATAGCTAATTCGTATTTGCTCACTACAGTCCGAGCCATTCGCGATTACGTAAATTAGACAAGTTATTACGTACTGCGTGAACTAGACGAAACAAAAATGTAATTCTCTGTGTAACCACCAGAAGCGCTTTCCAGTTCAGTTTGCACAACACAACAGGCATTTCGTAGTTCTGTGCCATGGAAGTAGTGGATTATTTACATACAAACAGTTAAATTTAGCTCTTATTAAAAGGAAAGTAACTAAAAATGTGTAATACAATAGCATTTGTTTGTGTTATTAACGTTTTATTCTCTCCGAGGCATGGAGGTGCAGCACCACCGATTTTCGAATGAGAATTTCTTGGAAGAAAGAAAAGTTCAATACTTTACAGGCCATCCCAGGACACGAACCCAGGAACTTATAATCCGATGACACCATTGGACCAACGAGGCTGAGAGATTATACGATGTATAAACGCGTATAGATCCGAATAAGTGTAATTACTCCCTTAAGTTAAGAAACAACGTGTAGTAAAGTTAATGATTTACCCGTATCCCTCAATATTATTAGTAGCGGGGAAGTATTCCAGCTGGAAGCTATATTTTTCTTGGTTAATGTGTTTCCTTGCTATAAATTTGAGCACTTCAGTAAGGTTACTCCAGAAACCTTTCTAGGTAATTCACGTTTGGAATTGCCTCTATTTATTGTAAATGTTGTATTAATAGTGTGTAGATACTTATTATGTAACACTATCGTATCTATAACTAGCGACCCGCCCCGGCTTCGCATGGGTGAAATGCTGGTACTTCTTGGTCTGGTCTTCTGGTCTTGGAAAATATTCACTTAAATTACATGCTGTAAAGTGCAATAGTGATCTATATTTAATGCAAAAATGTATTTAAGATACTTAAGTAATTGGATAAGAATTAATACAGTATTGCCTAAAATTGCTTCGAAATTACTTTTGGTTCAAAGTAAATGGTAAAAAATGGTTATTGTGGGTTATCCCTAAGAGATAGACAAGGTGTGCAATACTGTAGTACATTATTTTGATATATCTCGTAGGGTTTAGCCAGAGGTTGCAATGTAAGCGCAAAAAATGCGTTAATTTACGACATAACATCAGAAACCTCTAAAGTTATCAGTGTTTCTCTACTATATTATACATGTTTTATACACATAAACCTTCCTCTTGAATCACTCTATCTGATAAAAAAAGCCGCATGAAAATCGGTTGCGTAGTTTTAAATATTTAAGCATACATAGGGACAGACAGAAGAAAGCGACTTTGTTTTATACTGTGTAATGATAATTAATCCTTATTAATATTATAAAGACGTAAGTTTTTCTGTATGGATGGATGGATAGATGTTAATCTTTCTCGCAAAACCTGAATGGATTTTGATGAAACTTGACAATAATATGGCTTACATATCAGAATAACACACAGGACACAGGCCAGATTTTATTCCAAAATTCCCAATGAACCGAGTGAAACCGAGGGCGCGGGAGTGGTCAATAAATTTTTCACTTAGGTACAACCATCAATTTTTTCATTTGTATGAGTGTAAAGTTTGTAATTATGCATAACAATACTCTTCAACAAAAACATTTATCAAATAATTCGCACTATTATATACTCAGAAATCTCGAAATAAAATAATCATATTCTGTATATAATTATTGAGACTCGCTTAAAGGTTATTCTCCGTTTGGTCTAGGTCATCAATGTATGTAGACCATATTACTAAAAATATAACGGCTGAAACTCACGTCACGGTTGTCGGAGTATGCCCAACTAGTTTTGAACCCATACGGGGTCGACTGGGTAACGCAGCGCGAAGCAACAGTTACCAGAACAAGCAAGCTCATGATTAAGGGCCCCATATGGGTTCCAAACTAGTCGGGCATACTCCGACAACCGTGACGTGAGTTTCAGCCGTTATATTTTTAGTAATATGGATAACACTCGCGATAGTTTAAATTCTAGTATGTAGACCAATAAGACCTAGGAAGACCTGTATTGTAACACCACCATATTCATTCATGCCTTAACCATATTTTATCTGTCATTCTGTGTTACGTACTTTCATGTTGTTTATGGTTCGAGTGTGTTTGTGGGTCGGCCGCCGCCATATTTTTGCAAAAGACAGACAGTAACGAGTCGTCGAATCTAAGGTGCGTAATTTGTGTCAATATTGAAATAATTCTAACTTACATTATTTTATAAGTTTCATCGTTAGCGTAATTGATATTGAAAAGTATTAGAGCATTATTAGTGATACCATATTGTAAATTTGTACGTAATGATTCAAGTGATTAATATGTGAACGAAATTGCAATAAATGGTCGATTTTGTGATTATGACTTAATGATTTTAATTTATTTAACTCTATCTGAGATGCCTTTTCACAGTATATACGAGTAAAAGAAGATGTATTTAAGAAAATACCAATTTTAAATACACAGCACAATCAAGTGAGATATTTATCACCTCCAACTCTTGGTGGTGAAGCTTCACAGATTTTGCATAAGAAACGGGCCAATAACTCAAAAATTCTTTCAAGTTCCATTATGGCTTGGGCGCGCTTTTAACTTAGCCGCCAAGAATTCTTCAAACTTGTGGAAATTCCCAACTTTGATCCGATTCATCCTTTTTTTACCTCCCAGGGCTTGCTTCTTATATTTTCTGCATGATTAAATTTTCATTTCGTAGTAATAAATTTATGAAATCGATTATTATAAGTCACGAAACAATGATGGACTTGTGGATCTTCTTATTCATAAGTATACTAGAATACTAATAGTAAAGTAATATCGAGGAATACCAGGACTACATCTTGTGTTATATGGGACAAACAAAAGGATTACACGGAGTAGGATTCCTCATTAAAAAAGAGCACAAAAACAAAATAATTAAATTTAAAGGTATTTCAGAAAGAGTTGCACTATTACAACTTGAATTTGAAAACTTTGCGTTCTCTTTGATACAAGTTTATGCACCAACAGAACGAGCAAATGAAGATGAAATCTGTCAATTTTACAATGACCTATATCAAGCCCATTCTCTAATAGATGATAAAGTTTTGGTTATTGGCGATTTCAATGCAAAAATAGGCTACCTACAAACTGACAATAATCAAATCATAGGCCCATACAGTTACGGTGAAAGAAATGAACGAGGTGAAAAACTTTTAGAATATGCCTCTGAATACAGATTAGCAGTAATGAATACCTTTTTTAAAAAGAAAAACAATAGGAAATGGACTTGGATATCTCCAGATAAGAAAACTACCAATGAAATTGACTTCATAATGACGAATGTTCCAAGAATTATTTCAAATGTTGAGGTTATTAGCAATATAAAATTTCCTTCTGATCATAGACTTGTAAGAGCAACTCTTATACTAACACAACCAAAAAGATCTCGGAATAACTTTAAAAAAATGACAAGTAAACCCAAAACAAGCGAAGAAATCGATACATATTTGAAAAATCTTCAAGTGAATATGGAAACTACAGATAAACTAAGCATGCCTACCGATGTACATACTTATTACAATCAACTTGAGAAGATTATACTCGATAGCTTAAAAATACAAATGTTACCAGGAGAAAAAACACATAAAGTATTCAGCAAAGATACAGAATTATTGATTAAAAGACGCACTGAATTAATAAAAACAAAAAACAAGAATAAAGCAATGAAAACTGAACTTAGCAGATTGTACAAAACAACAAATAAATCAATAAGAAAAGACTACGCTAACTACAGGCACAAAATCATAACTAAAAATCTTGAAAAATTTAGGAGTACAAAAAGAGCATTTAGAGACTTAACCACACATAAAAAATGGATACATAACCTTAACCATACACCATCGGAAACAATGTCAAGGAAAAATGTGATCGAACGAGCTACAATTTTTTACAGAAATCTGTATAAAAGAAAGGACAATGTTTATAGTGAAAACCAATCAAGTAACGAAATAAAACGTGGCACTGTTCTACCAATCGACGAGAGGGAGGTGTACACACACATAAGACAATTAAAAAACGAAAAAAGTCCTGGCCCAGATGGAATCAGCAATGAAGCGATCAAAACGGGCGCGCCAGTCTTATTACGTTACCTGACTCAGTTATTTAATATGATATTGGACACAGAAACAGTCCCCAAAAAATGGTGCTCGTCGGACATCATTCTACTTTTTAAAAAAGGAGATCCACTAGACATAGGAAATTATCGGCCGATTAGTCTACTATCAAGTACTTATAAACTATTTACTTCAATAGTACTCAAACGAATAACTGTAGAAATTGATAACTCTCAACCTATTGAACAAGCAGGTTTTCGTTCAGGTTTCAGTACTATCGATCACATACAGTCACTCGAGCAAATAATAGAAAAATACAAAGAATTCAATAGATCCCTCTATGTGGCCTTTATAGATTATAGTAAAGCTTTTGACAGCATCAGTCACTGCGCCATCTGGAATGCACTTAGCTCACTAAAAATCGACCAAAAGTATATTAACATAATAAAAAACATATATGCCAACAGTACAAGTAAAGTAAAGCTTGAGAATAGTGGAGAACCCTTCAAAATAGAACGAGGTGTAAAACAGGGTAATCCGCTGTCGCCAAAACTTTTTATAGCTGTTCTTCAAGAGATTTTCAGAAAAACAAATTAGACACATAAAGGCATTCTGATAAACGGTAAGTATCTTAGTCATTTGAGATTTGCAGACGACATTGCAATACTGGCTGAAACACCTAAAGACATAGAGGAAATGATAACGATACTGGATCAAGAAAGTAGAAAGGTCGGACTTGACATGAACACAAATAAGACAAAAATAATGACCAATAATCACAAAAGACCTATACATGTAAACGGACACATAATACAATATGTTGAAAATTATGTTTATTTAGGAAAACAAGTTTCGCTTAATACAAACAGTAACGTACAGGAAGTAACACGAAGAATAAACTTAACTTGGAAAAAATTTTGGTCGTTAAAAGAAATATTAAAAGGCAACTATAGCTTACACATGAAAAAAACGGTGATGGATACCTGTATTATGCCATGTCTCTTATATGCCTGTCAAACTTGGGTATACGGGTCATACACAAAACGGTATCAAAAAATTAATTAAAAAAAACTATGTGATATTTCCTTAAAAACAGTCTCATTTATTACAAAATAATCAAACTAACTTAACAAAAATCAGAATGAAGATGGTTTTCCAGAATTGACGACGATAACCAACTTATTTTTTTTTAATGCCACAGAAGTGACTAAATTCCACTGGAAAGCAAATAATTATAACTTTCTTTATTATTAAAAATTTAAAAATAATATAACCTAAAAAAAGAATGGTATACTTCTACAAATAAAAAAATCTTCTAAGCCGCCTACTTCTATTAGTTAAAGAAAATAAAAAAAAATATCTAAAAAACTTAATTTTAAAAGACCTAAAAGGAGATGTTTCACAGAATTAAAAAATGTTTTCATCACTCTCATCGCTTAAGTCAAAGAACGTTGATCGTACTTTGCGTTTCTTAGGTGGGGATAAGGAATCATCGGAATTGTTATTCTCTAAGATAATCCTTTTTTTTGGAGAATTTGGTTCCATAAGAAAATTTTCCAAGGAGTTTGGTGACGGTGTTAGATGAAAAAACTCAGGCGTTGGAGGCAAAGACACTGTTGATGCTGATTGTGTTCTATTAGAAGCAGCTGGACTAGGAATCATATCAGGAATATTATTTGGCGCACAGTCTATCTCAATTTGCCCAATTTCATAATGTGGACAGCAAACATGAGCTGCGCATACAATACAGCTTAGTCTCCTGGCGTGGAGCACGTTGGGCTGGCTTGCGCTCCACGCAAGTTGATGAATTTTAAAAGTGCCTTTAAACGGCTGACATTTTTTGTTAGCAATATTTTGTATTGCAGTAATTATTGATTCATCAATGGGAATTAATTCTATGTTTCTTAAACTTTCCTTCAAGCCATTAACAAAACTGTAAATATCTGAAACATCCCTTCCTTTTGCTACCAAACTATCACAAGTCCGTTTAACGCAACCGCCAACACCATCAGGTGCCCCTTTACCGTGTCCTGCTTCACTGAAATGCCACAGGATAGTTTCTACGTTAGCAATTTTACTTATGTAATTTACGATCAAATGAAACATAGTTTTATTACGATATTGGGATGTTGGCCCATCACTTAAAATATGTAATTCTTTTAAATTTGGAGTGATCACTTTAATGTTTTCTATAACTGGCGTCAAATGAGCACATATTAGAACAGGGTCATGTCTTAAATTTTCGGATACTGTACAAATAGATGAAGTTTTTATATAATTTTGAGGAGGCTGAGAGTCAGAAGAGTAATATACGCATGTGTGCAAAGAAAGTTGTGCTTTGGATCCACCAAAATGAACTGATTGAATTTCCGAACCGTATTTACAAGAATAATTTTCGGAAAAATCTATATGTAGCAATCCTTCAGTGGTAGTAATATTTTGTTTAATATGGCGGATAGCTCTATGTTGGTTTATAATATTTGCTAAATGTTCCATGAATTTCGGTAAATTATTATTCAAAGTGTTTACTAAAGATTTTTGTGTCGTCTTTACGCTTTCTTTTATAGTTTTCTTGACAATCTTTTCTTTGCCTTTAATGATTTCTTTACAACTCTTACCTATCCATCTTTGATACATAATTGTATCTTTTTCATTAATGATAGTGTAATTTACGCATTTATTGGCGCATTGTCGACACCTTCTTTCCAGGCAAGGAACATTTACTCCACAGCAAATTGACTTTGCTAAGTCTGACGCAGAAGAATATTTTATTATTTTCGCTTGATGCAAAGCGCGAACAATATAATCATTATTAGTGTGTAAAGAGCATAAACAAGTATCTCTTGATGCCACTTTTGGGAATATTACCCAAAATGGACGATATCTGCGGAAGGTCTCGTAAGAGATCTTACTAGAGTTGATATTATTAAATTTCTTATGCAGATTAAGTAGAGTATCATTTAAAAGACGTATTTGTTTTTTTTGTTTTCTACGTGTGATTGTTTCTTTTTTTCCAGCTGTCAATCTACTGTTTTCGTCATCCGTTAAAAAATCATAAATCTTTTGTTTTAAATGAGTATTTTTAATATAGTTCTTGTTATTTTTCTTAGCTCTTACTAATCGCATTCTATATTTAGCCAACCTACGCTCTAAAATGTTTAACCTTTTCAACAAATTCTGATTTTGGGCCTTCAGTATTCTCCTATTGCGCGCGCTTATCATTTTACCAACGGCAATTCGGGAATAGGAGGAACAAGAAGAGCTGGGTGATGTAGGTGGCGTATTTTCGTTTATTAAGTTTTGAGTGCGCTTCGTCAGTTTTACTTTTTGGCGTCTCAATTTTGATTTTTCACGCCACGTTTTACGTATTTGCCGCTGCTGCCTTGGTGTAAAATCTTTAATTGTTTTGATTAATCCATTTTCCTTTTTTCTGTGATATCTTTCTCTATCTTTTTTTCGTCTTTCTTCAATAGCTGCGCAATCCAATTTAGCTCTAACTTTTCGCATATGTATTTTTTTCTGTTCACGTCGTCGCTTTTTTTTTCATCTTCGCTTGGTTGAAGCTTAGACTGACTGGATCGGGGCATAATATCTAAAGCAAAGAAAACTACATTATTGCAGGCAATAATAAAGAAACCGTACTACAAAAAAATATTTGAAAATAGAAACTCACTTTGAATAAATTTACCAATAATTAGAATAGGCGATAAAAGTAGAGCAGCGAAATATAAAAATACATTTTTCATATATGCAAACTATATTTACTATAAAATTTATATTTAATTAATCAAAAATAAGAAAACTCATTAAACACCTCATTAATGATCTCTTCTGTGGACCCCTGTCCCTCATGTGGACATTCTTAGTCACAGGAAAGTTGTCCACAGAAAAGATAATCCAGTTAAATACCGACGCTGCTTTTTCGTTTTATTGGTTAGAAAAATTTAAAACACAAGGTCTAAATATATTCATTAAATGGTATTCCGGCAAATTATTCAGTAATAGAATTAACTCTCACTTACCGAAATGCAGGAAGAACAGAAAAGTTACACTGATCTTTTACAATAAACAAAACTTCTAGTTATTTAATTTTTAAATGATGACATTTCAGTACACACACTCGACATGGACGCCGGCAAATGGCGGAATGCTTATGTTGCCACCCAAACATTATTGGCGCTGTGGTAGTTTTAGTAGAAACTTTTAGTAGGTTCATTTATTAGTCCACAGAATAGTCATGTAATTATATAACCGTATGTTTACGTAATATTTTATTGTAAAAATGTGGCGCGTTTTTGTCAAATATCAATTTTGATGATTGTTTTAGATTTGCTTTATTTAAAATATTACTCTTTGAAACAAAATAGAAATATAAAAATAAAACAGAAATTTTTAAACACATTTTATACGAATGTGAACAGTCCACAGAACTGGACAATTGTAACCGTTTTATTTTTTTTTATGAAGAATAAATGAATATTTATAATTTATAAATAGTACTACATAAAATAAAGTAATCCTAGTAAAACTCAAGATAAAAGTTATGTTACACTTGTACCAAGTATACAAGCTACTTTATCCGAACTTCGTTATATGTATGACCCATACACAAAAACAATCAAGGAAAAAATTGCGAATACACAAAAAGCAATGGAAAGAAGCTTATTACGAATTAGAAAAATACACAAAGTACGAAGCGAAGAGATAAGGAAAAGAACAAAGGTTACAGATGTACTGAGACACGCTCTAACACTGAAGTGGCAATGGGCCGGTCACGTCGCACGCTGCTCAGATAGACGGTGGACAATAGAGACCACTAAATGGAAGGGGCCTGCAGGCAAAAGAAAATCCGGTAGGCCAAAGCAGCGATGGGAAGATGATATTGTGCAAGTGGTGGGGAAAGACTGGCTCAATCTAGGCAAAGACAGAAAAACATGGAAATCTTTGGGGGAGGCCTATACCCAATATGGGGTCCATATCCAAAATACCTAAGTTAAAACTACCTAATTTAAAATATTACCTAATCTAAATTTAACTAACACTAGATATTAAGTTTTGTAATCCTACTAACAACACTTGTAAAAATTGGATATTGGAAATAAAAAGGCTTTATTATTATACATAAATTATACGCTCACGCCCGGATACACAATAAATACATATAAATAAAAACCGAAAATGTTATGATAAACGTACTTAGATGCTTGATATAAATAAACTTAAATATACGCTACATAAATACATATATGCTCCGGGCGGAGGATTCACCCCGGCAGGGAGACCAAACGGCCGGGGGTCAGGGCGACAGGTGAAGAAACCGGCGGACTATCCTAGCCGAGTCGAGCAAGACCGCTTTTTGCATCTTGCCTGCGAGCGAACCGCCACGGAACCCCAGCCGCCTCAGATGGTGAGCGAGGCTGACTGGGACCAACCCATTGGCAGATATAACGATCGGGATGATTTCAGTGGACTCCACATGCCACATGGCGGTAACCTCGTGAGCCAGATCAAGGTACTTACGTTTTTTCTCCGTCTCAGCTCTCACAAGGTTCTCGTCATATGGAATTGTGATGTCCACCAAAAACACCCTCGACTGTGCCCGGTCTAACACCACGATATCAGGCTTATTCGCTAGAATAGTCCTGTCCGTGATGATAGACCGGTCCCAATAGAGCCGGATTCCGTCACGTTCTAGCACTGGCACCGGTGTATACTGGTAATAAGGCAGCCGCTGATCCAAGAGACCGTACATCAGAGCAAGCTCTTGGTGAAGGATTTTGGCTGCTTGGTTGTGTCTGTGCAATTTTAAATACACAGCACAATCAAGTGAGATATTTATCACCTCCAACTCTTGGTGGTGAAGCTTCACAGATTTTGCATAAGAAACGGGCCAATAACTCAAAAATTCTTTCAAGTTCCATTATGGCTTGGGCGCGCTTTTAACTTAGCCGCCAAGAATTCTTCAAACTTGTGGAAATTCCCGACTTTGATCCGATTCATCCTTTTTTTACCTCCCAGGGCTTGCTTCTTATATTTTCTGCATGATTAAATTTTCATTTCGTAGTAATAAATTTATGAAATCGATTATTATAAGTCACGAAACAATGATGGACTTGTGGATCTTCTTATTCATAAGTATACTAGAATACTAATAGTAAAGTAATATCGAGGAATACCAGGACTACATCTTGTGTTATATGGGACAAACAAAAGGATTACACGGAGTAGGATTCCTCATTAAAAAAGAGCACAAAAACAAAATAATTAAATTTAAAGGTATTTCAGAAAGAGTTGCACTATTACAACTTGAATTTGAAAACTTTGCGTTCTCTTTGATACAAGTTTATGCACCAACAGAACGAGCAAATGAAGATGAAATCTGTCAATTTTACAATGACCTATATCAAGCCCATTCTCTAATAGATGATAAAGTTTTGGTTATTGGCGATTTCAATGCAAAAATAGGCTACCTACAAACTGACAATAATCAAATCATAGGCCCATACAGTTACGGTGAAAGAAATGAACGAGGTGAAAAACTTTTAGAATATGCCTCTGAATACAGATTAGCAGTAATGAATACCTTTTTTAAAAAGAAAAACAATAGGAAATGGACTTGGATATCTCCAGATAAGAAAACTACCAATGAAATTGACTTCATAATGACGAATGTTCCAAGAATTATTTCAAATGTTGAGGTTATTAGCAATATAAAATTTCCTTCTGATCATAGACTTGTAAGAGCAACTCTTATACTAACACAACCAAAAAGATCTCGGAATAACTTTAAAAAAATGACAAGTAAACCCAAAACAAGCGAAGAAATCGATACATATTTGAAAAATCTTCAAGTGAATATGGAAACTACAGATAAACTAAGCATGCCTACCGATGTACATACTTATTACAATCAACTTGAGAAGATTATACTCGATAGCTTAAAAATACAAATGTTACCAGGAGAAAAAACACATAAAGTATTCAGCAAAGATACAGAATTATTGATTAAAAGACGCACTGAATTAATAAAAACAAAAAACAAGAATAAAGCAATGAAAACTGAACTTAGCAGATTGTACAAAACAACAAATAAATCAATAAGAAAAGACTACGCTAACTACAGGCACAAAATCATAACTAAAAATCTTGAAAAATTTAGGAGTACAAAAAGAGCATTTAGAGACTTAACCACACATAAAAAATGGATACATAACCTTAACCATACACCATCGGAAACAATGTCAAGGAAAAATGTGATCGAACGAGCTACAATTTTTTACAGAAATCTGTATAAAAGAAAGGACAATGTTTATAGTGAAAACCAATCAAGTAACGAAATAAAACGTGGCACTGTTCTACCAATCGACGAGAGGGAGGTGTACACACACATAAGACAATTAAAAAACGAAAAAAGTCCTGGCCCAGATGGAATCAGCAATGAAGCGATCAAAACGGGCGCGCCAGTCTTATTACGTTACCTGACTCAGTTATTTAATATGATATTGGACACAGAAACAGTCCCCAAAAAATGGTGCTCGTCGGACATCATTCTACTTTTTAAAAAAGGAGATCCACTAGACATAGGAAATTATCGGCCGATTAGTCTACTATCAAGTACTTATAAACTATTTACTTCAATAGTACTCAAACGAATAACTGTAGAAATTGATAACTCTCAACCTATTGAACAAGCAGGTTTTCGTTCAGGTTTCAGTACTATCGATCACATACAGTCACTCGAGCAAATAATAGAAAAATACAAAGAATTCAATAGATCCCTCTATGTGGCCTTTATAGATTATAGTAAAGCTTTTGACAGCATCAGTCACTGCGCCATCTGGAATGCACTTAGCTCACTAAAAATCGACCAAAAGTATATTAACATAATAAAAAACATATATGCCAACAGTACAAGTAAAGTAAAGCTTGAGAATAGTGGAGAACCCTTCAAAATAGAACGAGGTGTAAAACAGGGTAATCCGCTGTCGCCAAAACTTTTTATAGCTGTTCTTCAAGAGATTTTCAGAAAAACAAATTAGACACATAAAGGCATTCTGATAAACGGTAAGTATCTTAGTCATTTGAGATTTGCAGACGACATTGCAATACTGGCTGAAACACCTAAAGACATAGAGGAAATGATAACGATACTGGATCAAGAAAGTAGAAAGGTCGGACTTGACATGAACACAAATAAGACAAAAATAATGACCAATAATCACAAAAGACCTATACATGTAAACGGACACATAATACAATATGTTGAAAATTATGTTTATTTAGGAAAACAAGTTTCGCTTAATACAAACAGTAACGTACAGGAAGTAACACGAAGAATAAACTTAACTTGGAAAAAATTTTGGTCGTTAAAAGAAATATTAAAAGGCAACTATAGCTTACACATGAAAAAAACGGTGATGGATACCTGTATTATGCCATGTCTCTTATATGCCTGTCAAACTTGGGTATACGGGTCATACACAAAACGGTATCAAAAAATTAATTAAAAAAAACTATGTGATATTTCCTTAAAAACAGTCTCATTTATTACAAAATAATCAAACTAACTTAACAAAAATCAGAATGAAGATGGTTTTCCAGAATTGACGACGATAACCAACTTATTTTTTTTTAATGCCACAGAAGTGACTAAATTCCACTGGAAAGCAAATAATTATAACTTTCTTTATTATTAAAAATTTAAAAATAATATAACCTAAAAAAAGAATGGTATACTTCTACAAATAAAAAAATCTTCTAAGCCGCCTACTTCTATTAGTTAAAGAAAATAAAAAAAAATATCTAAAAAACTTAATTTTAAAAGACCTAAAAGGAGATGTTTCACAGAATTAAAAAATGTTTTCATCACTCTCATCGCTTAAGTCAAAGAACGTTGATCGTACTTTGCGTTTCTTAGGTGGGGATAAGGAATCATCGGAATTGTTATTCTCTAAGATAATCCTTTTTTTTGGAGAATTTGGTTCCATAAGAAAATTTTCCAAGGAGTTTGGTGACGGTGTTAGATGAAAAAACTCAGGCGTTGGAGGCAAAGACACTGTTGATGCTGATTGTGTTCTATTAGAAGCAGCTGGACTAGGAATCATATCAGGAATATTATTTGGCGCACAGTCTATCTCAATTTGCCCAATTTCATAATGTGGACAGCAAACATGAGCTGCGCATACAATACAGCTTAGTCTCCTGGCGTGGAGCACGTTGGGCTGGCTTGCGCTCCACGCAAGTTGATGAATTTTAAAAGTGCCTTTAAACGGCTGACATTTTTTGTTAGCAATATTTTGTATTGCAGTAATTATTGATTCATCAATGGGAATTAATTCTATGTTTCTTAAACTTTCCTTCAAGCCATTAACAAAACTGTAAATATCTGAAACATCCCTTCCTTTTGCTACCAAACTATCACAAGTCCGTTTAACGCAACCGCCAACACCATCAGGTGCCCCTTTACCGTGTCCTGCTTCACTGAAATGCCACAGGATAGTTTCTACGTTAGCAATTTTACTTATGTAATTTACGATCAAATGAAACATAGTTTTATTACGATATTGGGATGTTGGCCCATCACTTAAAATATGTAATTCTTTTAAATTTGGAGTGATCACTTTAATGTTTTCTATAACTGGCGTCAAATGAGCACATATTAGAACAGGGTCATGTCTTAAATTTTCGGATACTGTACAAATAGATGAAGTTTTTATATAATTTTGAGGAGGCTGAGAGTCAGAAGAGTAATATACGCATGTGTGCAAAGAAAGTTGTGCTTTGGATCCACCAAAATGAACTGATTGAATTTCCGAACCGTATTTACAAGAATAATTTTCGGAAAAATCTATATGTAGCAATCCTTCAGTGGTAGTAATATTTTGTTTAATATGGCGGATAGCTCTATGTTGGTTTATAATATTTGCTAAATGTTCCATGAATTTCGGTAAATTATTATTCAAAGTGTTTACTAAAGATTTTTGTGTCGTCTTTACGCTTTCTTTTATAGTTTTCTTGACAATCTTTTCTTTGCCTTTAATGATTTCTTTACAACTCTTACCTATCCATCTTTGATACATAATTGTATCTTTTTCATTAATGATAGTGTAATTTACGCATTTATTGGCGCATTGTCGACACCTTCTTTCCAGGCAAGGAACATTTACTCCACAGCAAATTGACTTTGCTAAGTCTGACGCAGAAGAATATTTTATTATTTTCGCTTGATGCAAAGCGCGAACAATATAATCATTATTAGTGTGTAAAGAGCATAAACAAGTATCTCTTGATGCCACTTTTGGGAATATTACCCAAAATGGACGATATCTGCGGAAGGTCTCGTAAGAGATCTTACTAGAGTTGATATTATTAAATTTCTTATGCAGATTAAGTAGAGTATCATTTAAAAGACGTATTTGTTTTTTTTGTTTTCTACGTGTGATTGTTTCTTTTTTTCCAGCTGTCAATCTACTGTTTTCGTCATCCGTTAAAAAATCATAAATCTTTTGTTTTAAATGAGTATTTTTAATATAGTTCTTGTTATTTTTCTTAGCTCTTACTAATCGCATTCTATATTTAGCCAACCTACGCTCTAAAATGTTTAACCTTTTCAACAAATTCTGATTTTGGGCCTTCAGTATTCTCCTATTGCGCGCGCTTATCATTTTACCAACGGCAATTCGGGAATAGGAGGAACAAGAAGAGCTGGGTGATGTAGGTGGCGTATTTTCGTTTATTAAGTTTTGAGTGCGCTTCGTCAGTTTTACTTTTTGGCGTCTCAATTTTGATTTTTCACGCCACGTTTTACGTATTTGCCGCTGCTGCCTTGGTGTAAAATCTTTAATTGTTTTGATTAATCCATTTTCCTTTTTTCTGTGATATCTTTCTCTATCTTTTTTTCGTCTTTCTTCAATAGCTGCGCAATCCAATTTAGCTCTAACTTTTCGCATATGTATTTTTTTCTGTTCACGTCGTCGCTTTTTTTTTTCATCTTCGCTTGGTTGAAGCTTAGACTGACTGGATCGGGGCATAATATCTAAAGCAAAGAAAACTACATTATTGCAGGCAATAATAAAGAAACCGTACTACAAAAAAATATTTGAAAATAGAAACTCACTTTGAATAAATTTACCAATAATTAGAATAGGCGATAAAAGTAGAGCAGCGAAATATAAAAATACATTTTTCATATATGCAAACTATATTTACTATAAAATTTATATTTAATTAATCAAAAATAAGAAAACTCATTAAACACCTCATTAATGATCTCTTCTGTGGACCCCTGTCCCTCATGTGGACATTCTTAGTCACAGGAAAGTTGTCCACAGAAAAGATAATCCAGTTAAATACCGACGCTGCTTTTTCGTTTTATTGGTTAGAAAAATTTAAAACACAAGGTCTAAATATATTCATTAAATGGTATTCCGGCAAATTATTCAGTAATAGAATTAACTCTCACTTACCGAAATGCAGGAAGAACAGAAAAGTTACACTGATCTTTTACAATAAACAAAACTTCTAGTTATTTAATTTTTAAATGATGACATTTCAGTACACACACTCGACATGGACGCCGGCAAATGGCGGAATGCTTATGTTGCCACCCAAACATTATTGGCGCTGTGGTAGTTTTAGTAGAAACTTTTAGTAGGTTCATTTATTAGTCCACAGAATAGTCATGTAATTATATAACCGTATGTTTACGTAATATTTTATTGTAAAAATGTGGCGCGTTTTTGTCAAATATCAATTTTGATGATTGTTTTAGATTTGCTTTATTTAAAATATTACTCTTTGAAACAAAATAGAAATATAAAAATAAAACAGAAATTTTTAAACACATTTTATACGAATGTGAACAGTCCACAGAACTGGACAATTGTAACCGTTTTATTTTTTTTTATGAAGAATAAATGAATATTTATAATTTATAAATAGTACTACATAAAATAAAGTAATCCTAGTAAAACTCAAGATAAAAGTTATGTTACACTTGTACCAAGTATACAAGCTACTTTATCCGAACTTCGTTATATGTATGACCCATACACAAAAACAATCAAGGAAAAAATTGCGAATACACAAAAAGCAATGGAAAGAAGCTTATTACGAATTAGAAAAATACACAAAGTACGAAGCGAAGAGATAAGGAAAAGAACAAAGGTTACAGATGTACTGAGACACGCTCTAACACTGAAGTGGCAATGGGCCGGTCACGTCGCACGCTGCTCAGATAGACGGTGGACAATAGAGACCACTAAATGGAAGGGGCCTGCAGGCAAAAGAAAATCCGGTAGGCCAAAGCAGCGATGGGAAGATGATATTGTGCAAGTGGTGGGGAAAGACTGGCTCAATCTAGGCAAAGACAGAAAAACATGGAAATCTTTGGGGGAGGCCTATACCCAATATGGGGTCCATATCCAAAATACCTAAGTTAAAACTACCTAATTTAAAATATTACCTAATCTAAATTTAACTAACACTAGATATTAAGTTTTGTAATCCTACTAACAACACTTGTAAAAATTGGATATTGGAAATAAAAAGGCTTTATTATTATACATAAATTATACGCTCACGCCCGGATACACAATAAATACATATAAATAAAAACCGAAAATGTTATGATAAACGTACTTAGATGCTTGATATAAATAAACTTAAATATACGCTACATAAATACATATATGCTCCGGGCGGAGGATTCACCCCGGCAGGGAGACCAAACGGCCGGGGGTCAGGGCGACAGGTGAAGAAACCGGCGGACTATCCTAGCCGAGTCGAGCAAGACCGCTTTTTGCATCTTGCCTGCGAGCGAACCGCCACGGAACCCCAGCCGCCTCAGATGGTGAGCGAGGCTGACTGGGACCAACCCATTGGCAGATATAACGATCGGGATGATTTCAGTGGACTCCACATGCCACATGGCGGTAACCTCGTGAGCCAGATCAAGGTACTTACGTTTTTTCTCCGTCTCAGCTCTCACAAGGTTCTCGTCATATGGAATTGTGATGTCCACCAAAAACACCCTCGACTGTGCCCGGTCTAACACCACGATATCAGGCTTATTCGCTAGAATAGTCCTGTCCGTGATGATAGACCGGTCCCAATAGAGCCGGATTCCGTCACGTTCTAGCACTGGCACCGGTGTATACTGGTAATAAGGCAGCCGCTGATCCAAGAGACCGTACATCAGAGCAAGCTCTTGGTGAAGGATTTTGGCTGCTTGGTTGTGTCTGTGCAAATACTCAATGTGTTAGCAAGAGCCGAACAGCCCGAAAGCACATGTCTGAGTGACTCTCCGGGATGGCGACAGGCTCGACAAATGTCGTGAGTGCCATCCTTCAGAATGTACTTTCGGTAGTTCCGCGTCTTAACCACCTGATCTTGTATCGCACAGACAAACCCTTCGGTTTCCCCAAAGAGGTCTCCGAAGCGCAACCACTGCACGGACGCTTTTCTATCAATATGGGGCTCATGAAGAGCCTTAAAAA
The DNA here is from genome assembly GCA_034621355.1 of Mycalesis mineus. Lineage (NCBI taxonomy): Eukaryota > Metazoa > Arthropoda > Insecta > Lepidoptera > Nymphalidae > Mycalesis > Mycalesis mineus. The sequence continues at coordinate 5,428,592 of CM067894.1, read as the reverse complement.
AGCGTCCGTGCAGCTCCTTCCCCTTCCATACGGTCTCTCGGTCAGAGGTGCTCAGTACCACCGGTTTCTGCCAATCGCTCTTGGCCAAGGATAGGGGGGTGAGTCCTTTATCACATTCTATGACTTCCACATGCATCGGAGACTCCCTTTTCGTCTCGAAGTAGGTCCTGAGGCTGCATATCTCCCGATTGTGCATGGTTTTGGCGCTGAGTAGGCCTCTGCCACCGCACTTTCGTGGGATATACAACCTCATGACAGACGATTTTGGGTGATGCATTCGGTGGAGAGTCATAGTCGTGCGGACTCTTGTATCCAGGGCGTCAAGTTCGGTCTGAGTCCATCTGAGCACGCCAAAGGAGTACATGAGAACGGGCATGACCCAGCCGTTATAAGCTCGGACCTTATTGGCGCCTGACAAGTAACTTTTACAGATCTTTGTCAGACGTCGAAAAAAGTCCTCGCAAACTGACTGTTTCATGTCCGCTTCCTTCACCCCTACGGATTGTGACATGCCCAGATACCGGTATGTTTCATTTTTAGAGAGGGTCTTAATGTTAGTTGGCTCGGGGTCGATCCCGGCCATATGAGTAACCTTTCCCTTCTCAACATGCAAGACCGCACACTTGTCTAGCCCAAGCTCCATTCTGATGGAACTACTAAACCTCGTGGTGAGGTTCAGTAATTCCTTCAGACGAGTAGCATTGGGTGCCAGCAGTTTGAGGTCATCCATGTAGAGAAGGTGAGGCACTTTTGTCCCTCCTCTCCGAAACTGAAAGCCTGTCCCCGAATTCTCTAGTAATGTACTAAGAGGATTCAAGGCCAAGCAGAACCATAGTGGACTCAGACAGTCGCCCTGGAAGATACCCCTCCGTATCCTTATCCGGTCATCGGCAGCCGCCAGCCGCTCGCCATGGAGACAAAGGATCGTGCTCCATTGCCCCATACACGACCGGAGGAAGTCTTGAACTGTACTATCAACTTTGTACAGTTCAAGGACCCTCAAGAGCCATGAATGAGGCACCGAGTCGAATGCCTTTTTATAGTCAATCCAGGCGGCGGCGAAGTTCCGGCGGTTGCGTTTGACCAGCTGGCCCGCAACGGAATCGATGAGAAGGAGCTCCTTAGTACCGCGGCTACCACCCCGGCATCCGTTCTGAGCTCCAGATATGATGTTATTTTCGTCAACGTGACGGGTTATCTTGGAGCTCAGAACGGATGTCAGTGTCTTGTAGATGGTAGTAAGACACGTAATGGGGCGGTATTTAGATGGGTCCGCGGTATCGGTGGTCTTTGGAGCTAGGTGAGTGATCCCGGTGGTGAAAAGGTTCGGGAGCGCCCTTTGCTCGAGAGCCTCTTGGAATTGGCGAGCCAAGGTGACATGGCAAGCCGGGAACGCCTTCAGCCAGTAGTGGTGCAGTCCGTCGGGCCCCGGACTTTTCCAGTTCGCGGCCCGCCTTACCGCACCAACTACATCCTCCGAAGAGATGGCGACCGGGTTCATCGGCTTAATTACGGCACACGTCTCCTCTATCGCCGCAATCCAAGGGCCCTCATCATGCTCTACCTCTCCTGACCAGATACTTCGCCAGAAGGCGATGAGGTCGGCCGGACTCGGCTGTGGAGAGGCAGAACAGACCGCAGGACACTCAAGTTTGTTATAGAACCTTTTCTGATCACTCGAGAAAAGACGATTCTGCTGAAATCGCTCGACTCTTTCCGAGTATCGTCGTATGCGGTTCCCCCACGCAGCGATTTTCTGCTTCAGGTCGTCGATGCGCTCCGTTAGCTTTTGGGTTATGTCGGCTTGATCCAGCCTAACCCCGAGCCCATTGAAAGCTATCCTAACAGAGCGCACAATCCTTGGCCTTGTGTTACCCGACCTGAAGCATTGCAGTCTGCCAATGAGTCTTCTGGCGTGGGTGATACGGCGTTCTATCCTCCTCTTCCAGGCTGGTTCTGCTCTGTTGTTATTAGCAGAACGCCCTGGGCGTCCAGGTTCCTTGATTTTGACACCAATGAACCGCTGGACGGCCAGGGCTGCCGCGAAGAGAATAGTAGCCGTATCACCCAAGCCAGTGCTGACCGCCAAATGCTGGGGCAGCATCTGGTTGACAGCCTCAATGACATCCCGCGTCGCTATATTCAGCGTAATACGGGAGAGCCGCGGACGATCCTCCAGAGGAGCAGTACGGATTTCAGAAATCGTCTCTTCTAAGATCCTCCTCATCCGCTCTAAATCTAGGGCGATTGTTCCCTCTGCGTCCTCCTCCACAAGCAAATTTTGGGACATAGGTTCAGTCTCTTCGCGGGCAGTTGCCGCCGATGAGACAATTTGCTCTGCGGAAGAGGTTGCAACATTGGGAACAGCCTCACATCGTAATCGTTCGAGCTCGGTAGCGTTAAAGATGTTCGAACGCTGAATAAACCGAGCCCGATCTGCCAGGTTTTGTTCCGTGACAGTTAAATGCGGCTCAAGCAGCAAGAACTCGCGGTACATTGCTGCTCGGTAGCCAGTCCGTCCGGTTTCTCCCCCTGTAGCCCTGTAGTACGCGCGCATGACGTTTACATTCATTTCTTCCGTCCATTTCATGCGCCGTACTCCACCGGCGGCGGGCTCCGAAGATTGGATCCTAGTGGATCCTGTCGAAGCCAAGCCCTCCGGTGGTGATGATGGAAGGGTCGACTGGCCAGGTGGTAGCGGCAGCCGACTGGTGTGACTGGCGGTCCGCATGCTGCCACGTCCAGCGCCAGTCCCAGACGCGCCCTGGCGACCCCCAGGTAGCGGCCCTATACGCGCTCTCTTATGTTGTTCCATCATCATTGTTGGGGGGGGGGGGGGGGGTGAGTGGTCGTTACGTCACTCGGGGTCCACTCATGTCCCCGAGGAGGCTGCTCTTTGGAGCCAGCTAGCTCATAGTCGGAGAACCAAAAGATGTTAAACGGTTCTCCGATGTCCCTTAGTCGCCTCTTACGACACCCACGGGAAAGATAAGGGGTGGCAACATTCTACTCTGCCGGTGCCACACGGCGGATTTATTATTATTATTTATTTTATTATTATTATTATATACTAGAATACTTATAGAACTAAAAGAGTTTAATCTCTAAAAAATGTTGACGACCACCGTGGCGCAGTGGTATCCGCGGTGGATTTATAAGACGGAGGTCCTGGGTTCGATTCCTGGCGGGGCAGATTGAGATTTTTCTTAATTTGTCTTGGTCTGGCTGGTGGGAGGCTTTCGCCGTGGCTAGTTACCACCCTACCGACAAAGACGTATCGCCAAGCGATTTAGCGTTCCGGTACGATGTTGTGTAGAAACCGAAAGGTGTGTGGATTTTCGTCCCACTCCCTACCGACAACAAGTTAGCTCGCTTCCATCTTAGACTGCATCATCACTTAACATCAGGTGTGATAGCAGTTAAGGGCTAACTTGTAGTCGACAGAAAAAAAAATCCTATCAGATTTTTTCCCCTTAGTGCTTTTTTGGTTTTTTGGGTTATTGACGGATTTTCGATTGAAATAAGTGAAAATATAATTTACAGCATACATTCTCTGGAAACACAGTAAGTAAACAAAGCTTGTAAAAGTAGCTTAGTTAAGTATTTTGGCTATTTCTTCCGTTGAAAGTTTCCGTGTTTTCTGAAAATACGCATTAATACTCGTATCAAATTTCATACAGTTGCTAGCATGCCTACTAGAAAAGATTAATAGGCAATTGCTAAACAATAAAGTTTGGTTTTATTATAGAATTTACGGAAAAGCTGGTTCCGTATCGTAAACCTGTCCCCGGCAGCGAGGGCAGTAAAATCAAGAACTATGTAATAAGTGGCAACATAAAACCAGTTTATGGCTTAATCATAGTGAACCTACTTTTATTTAACAATATTGTATGAATTTGTTGTAATCTAGGTTAACATGACATGCAGGGGCATAAACAGTTCGTTTGAATAAGTTTTAGTTTAAATAATATACCGCTGAAATACCTCGACGGTTAGTTTGTGTATTTGGATCATAAGTCTGGTTTGCAGAGCTTTTTGTCTCTTTGTTTTTATTATTAATTTAGTTTAATATGCAGGCTCTCGGTTTCTACTAGTTTCATGGTATAGATTAAATTAATAAATCGTTTTAATATACGTCAACATGACGTCAACGCATCAAAAGAGACAACCTAATTAGTGTCTGAATGTTATCGTGTAATTTCGTCGCTGTAAACAAATCTGTCATTCCTTCGCTGCTTTGAAAGCACATTGCGAAAATTGTGTTTTTGTTGATTGTTCGTATCCGTATGCACGGTGTATTCCTCTTCGCCAGACGGAGGTCCATGGTTCGATTCCGGCAGAGTCGATTAAGATTTCCTTAATTTGTCTTGGTCCTACCGACAAAGACGTACTGCCAAGCAATTTAGCGTCACGGTACGATGTCATGGAGAAACCGAAAGATGTGTGGATTTCATTCTACTCCTGAAAAGTTAGCCTGCTTCCATCTTAGATTGCATCATCAGTTAACATCAGGTGTGATAGCAGTCAAGGGTCAACTTGTAGTCGATAAAAAATAAAGAATAGCATTGTGTTTATCGCAGACACATTCGATGACTGCAATAAAAAGTTTTGTAATATATACCATACCATTGCTTAATTTTTTCACTGTAAGCAAATTTGTCATTCCGTCGCTGCTTCAGCGTTGAAAGCACATTGCGGAGATTGTGTTCAGTAGGTGTGCGATAGACGCGCGCCTTTGCGATTATCGCAGACAGGTTTGGAACGTTCAATAAAAAATTCCCTTAAATTACATTTTTGACGCCTTTAGTGTCTAAATACCATCGCCTAACTTCTCAGAAGTAAACATCGTCACTTCATCGTTGTTTCAGCGCTGAAAGCACATTGCTGAGGTTGTGTTTAGAGAATAGCACTGCAGGTGCGCTAGACGTGTGGAGTCTAGTCACGTCCCCTGCGTTTATCGCAGACACGTTCGGTGCCTGTAATAAAAAGTTCTCTAAAATTAAATATTTAACGCCACCCGTTCGCTACGCTTGATGAACATCCTTGCCAAATCTAAAAGATAATCTAGAATTAATATTGCTAATGTGTTTGATACAGGCTTCTCCATTAGACACGATACTAATGTTATGCTAGTTTAATATAATTATTACAGCTCAAATTGCCAGATCATCCGTGGAGTCACTAATAATAGTCTAATTTATATCGCAAGTATTATTACTATATTTAGTTGTCAAATTTTCGCCCACACACACACACAACGGACGGAACGGGACTGCGATGCAACACTGGCGAGAGTTATTTTATTGTTAAATTATACTAGGTAATATAGAAAACATCACACCGATTCGTTGCCCTGAATATTAACTAGTTCATGTTGAGCAAGCTTTGCGTTGCCAGTCCAGAGTCCAGCTCGCTGTTGTTGGACGAAACCAAGGTGTCGATGTAACTAAAGGTGCATGAGGCTTAATCATTGACATATTAATAGTACTATGGACTTCAGGTACAATGCAAAATTCACGACAAAAGTGTCCCGAGATATCTTATATATACTAGAATGTATTTGTATTTTTATAAACAAAGTAATACATTGTTATATATGTCTACGGTCTAATTACTTGCAATAAGTAATCAGCTTTGACTGACGGTTGCCATGGCAGCCTTTTTTTTGACATGCCAGCTTCTTGTGAAAATAGAACATAAATGGAGTGGAGTAGATAGCTTTGAATTTTTTTTAGCATCTTTAACCTATATATTATATTCACAGCAAACTTTAAATGTATCAGTGTACTCTATATGGTGGGATAAATCTAGTACCAACCAATTTTTTTTTCTTCAATGATATAGTAAAAAGAACTTACTAAAATAAATACAAAATAAGTCACTATTTGAAATTACTGTTCCTAATTTCATGTAGATAATTCTTATAGTAATCAAAATAATCGAAAGTTTATTAATTAAAATTATTTTAAATTCAAAAATGAAGGAAATGAAATATTAAACAACAAAATAACTCTATGCAGTCGTTACTCTAAAACATTATTGACGTGTATTCCCTCAATAAGCTAATATGAGACTGAATGCGATTAGAAAATATAATATGCGTTTTAGCTCTCTTTTGGTTCGGACACTTTTTAGCGCAGACCCGAAGTCCATAGTATTAATATGTCAATGGGCTTAATACCTATATTGGTTTGGAATGCAAAACAGCGCGTTGTTTGACGTACTCCAATTATCAAAGTGTTCTGTCTTCGGTTATAGACGACGTTTTCTAAAAGTAAAAGTAAAGTTAAAGTAATAACACTAATTTTATAATAATATTTACAGATTTTTTCCATTGTGTTGTATTACATTTTACCATTTTCTCCTTAACTTTTTAAAGTGAGAATTTTTTCAAAATGGGAAACTAAGACAAGAGTACGTGAACTTAAAAGCCTTTTGTCAGTCAAGTTCGGTTCGTTGCCTTGTTAAAAGTTAAGTCCCAGGCGGTAAATTCGAAGTTTGTTGTCGGTCTTTAGTTACAAGTGATTTATGGGGCAAGTAACACTTTCGAACATTTGTTATTACGTAAAAAGCACTCTATTTTACAGTAGTAGTGACGGAACGAAATGTAGGTACATTTAGTTTTTTACCTTCGATTTTCTTTTTAGAGATATATTTAAGTTGGTCTATTCGTTACATTAGATAAGTAAGTGGATCTTAGAATTATGTGCCTTGCCACTACAGCTTTGCAACTCGATGTAGTATATCGGTACTACTTCAAAGATGTTATTAATCTAAATCGGTTCAAAATCATATGTTTAGTTTATTTGATTGCGCAAAGTGCATTTCCTTGTTAATTTATTTGTACAAAAATCTAAAATTACTACACCTATGGCACAGGATTACAAAAATCTAAAACTCCGTGCTATACATTAAAGTATTCAAATATTTGCATGTACCTGGCGCCGACATAATGTCAACCTAAAATATGCTAGGTCGCTCCGTACTATAATTAGATACCTACATTTAGTATTATTTAAATGCGTCCCTAAAGGTCCGTACAAATAAACAGAGCCCTTAATCAACCGGCCCAGATAATCAACTTGATTACTGCCTACCACGCCCAAATAATACCGCATAATTTCGCTGAATTCATCATACTTTGGCCTGAATAAAACATGCTAAGTACGGGTCAGACTACTGGTTGAGAATAATACAGATAGTAGCAAACTACCTACCATCTATAAATGATTCAGATATTGGTTTTTATGACTATAATTTACATAGAATAGTACATAGGTACGTATTTTCATACAATAACATGACTACTGTTGGTCCTAAACAAATAATAATGATTTCAGGTTTATTTAACTATTGCAGTTGAATAATTATCGTGCTAGAAATACAACTTTTTATATCTTGTAAGCCTCAAGTAATTGCACTGATCTTGCCTTTTACGATTTTCTTATGATGGAAATCAAAGTTTATGTTTCATCATCATCATCATGTCCAACAGTAGACGTCTACAGGCGTCCACTGTTGGACATAGGCCTTTTTTAGGGACTTCCAAACACAACGATCCCGAGCCGCCTGTTGCCAGCGGCTCGCAGCGACACGTTTGATGTCGTCAGTCCACCTGGTTGGGGGTCGACCAACGCTGCGCTTTACGGTGCGGGGTCGCCAATCTACCACCTTGGGCCCCCAACGTCAATCAGCTGTTCGAACTACGTGTCCCGCCCATTTCCACTTCAGTTCTGCGACTCGCTGAGCTATGTCTTTTACTTTGGTTCTTCTGCGGATCTTCTCATTTCTGATTCGATCACGCAGAGATACTCCGAGCATTGCTCTTTCCATCGCCCGCTGAGTGACTCTGAGCCTTCTTATGAAGCCCGCAGTCAGCGACCAAGATTCGGATCCGTAGGTCATCACTGGCAACACGCACTGTTCGAAGACTCTCGTCTTTAGGCACTGAGGAATTTTGGACAAAAAGATGTCACGGAGTTTCCCGAACGCTGCCCAGCCGAATTGGATTCGGCGGTTCACCTCTTTTACGTTTATTTGCAACTATTTCATCTATCTAGTTCTTTTCTCAACTATATGTTTTAGGGCCATGTACCGTTGCCTATTTTGCATCTCCAGACAACACATACAATCCAAATTTAGTTCATAGCCTGCTAAGTACTTTGATCTTCTTTCTAGTGAATCTTTCAGACGTGAGTAAAAACGTCTTTCATGTCTTGGGGAAAATTAATCAATCCACTTACTTCGTCATATCTAACTTTAGTTGTTAGGCAAATAAACAAAGCTTCTTTTAAATACTTATTTCCGTTGGATGACCATAAATCTTTTTATTACGAAACACTCACAAATATGTCACTAACTACTGGCGTTCACCACTACCGTCTGCTAAAATTTCGTCTTGAGAAGTTTTCTGTAAGAAAAGTTGCACTATGTTCTTTCCCAAGATCACACCTCTGAACCAAAAATCATCTGAATCGGTTTAGCGGTTGAAACAGACAGACAGACAGACAGACAGACTTACTTTCGCATTCATTATATTAGTGTGGATACTAAGAATCGTTTACCACGCTCAAATATTCAGATCACATTTGCCTCTTCGGATGACCATATTTACTCGCCTACAACTTTCCGGCCATTGAATTTAGAATGGTCTAATTCATCCCTTATGTTTTAGATAAATACGTTAATTTAATGTGACTTTACCCTTTTCGTCTTTGTTTGCTATGTGTTTGATTGCGGTTTTATTTAATACCGTGATATCGGGGTGACTGAGCTCCGCTCGGTATTTTTTAAATAATTAGTAAAAATAAAATTTAACTTATCTTTATTTGCGACGCTATAGAATTAATACTATCACAGTTTCACTATGTCGGAGTATTTTCCAGGTTGCGAAGTTCCTACGGGGTTCTGAATGAGTGCTTGTTCATAAAATTCGGCACGACAGTTCACTCACGCCTCTCTGATCAAAACATCTTGCCGCGCCTTCGATGACAGAGACGTGCATTTAAGCCGTTTATATTTAATGTTTCTTAAAAGATAGCGTCTAACTGCCTTAATTGATGAATAATAAATAAATATAAATAATAATACTTATAGAACATTCACAATTTCACTATAAGCCCCAAAGTAAGTAATCGAAAGTAACTTGGTTATGGGTGCTATGATAACTGTCAATATTTTTTTTTATATATACTATACATAAATACTTTATAATATATAGATAAACACCCAGATACTGGAAAACATCCATGCTCATCACTCACTTGTTCAGATGTGGGTTTCAACCGTTTAGACGCAATGTTTCACTACCCACTGCGTCACTGTGTTAATTAATGAAAGATCATTTTTGTGTAAGGGATCAGCCTAGCTGTACAACACGGATCCGCAGCCAATATTTCTTTTACAATTTTACGCAGGCATGATTATATACTGGCTTGTTTAATTAATATATTAATTTAATATTTGAGCACATCAATATTTTAACAGCGTACCGTAAAGATAAATAGTTGAGCAACATACTCTTTATAGCATTTTTTACACAAATTCATGCATGATAGCTTAAAGTTATGTAAAACATATTCACAGAAAGTCGCATAGTGCACACTTTGTTTCGTGACTAGGACAGTAGAACAATATCTTGTTTGCATAAATTTTCGAATTCGTGTGGCACAGAACAAAGAAATTTAGGCACTTTTTATAAATTTACGTGTCCACGCCTAATATGTCAATCGCACCGAAAAATTTTCAACCTAAAACTGTGTACACTAGAAATATAGCTAAAAGAAAACATTCCCATTACTCTACTTTTAAAGTTTTAGACTTGCGTATTCTACCTTTTACAAAATTGTTCTGAACATTTAGATAAGTGATAAACTACAAGACAAGGCCCCTTTGTTTTACGAGAGGCTAGGCTTCCCTCCTTTAAGAGGGGCCAGGCCTCCCTCCTTTACGAGAGGGGATAAGGCCTCCTTCGTTTTATATAGCTCAAAACATAAATGCTACTGCATGTCGACGGACTTAGGGTAATAATGTTTTAACTATCATTATCAGTTTATTGCTGATATTGACCAGGTCAGTCCTGGTCCGCCACGTGAACCTCTTTACTCTGAATTTATAATTTTTTCTTACAATTAATTAATGAAAAGGCCCAATACTTCGACCTGGGATTGCGCCCAATGCGCCATAATCTATAGTCCTGGTCAGAAATAACAAAAATAAGAGTAGAAAACGAGAGGTAAAATTTGGTATAACAAAATTAAATATCAAACGGTCCAAGATTTAAAGTTAGATAGGTGAAAACAAATACGATGGTCAAATATTGACTCGGACCACATTTGAAGCTCCAAATGACCATGTTTGCGCCTGCCATAACTTTCCGACCGTCGACGATTGGTTTGCTTTAACCCTCGTGTGTTCGATGTATGCAAATTGAACTTGACTTGAAATGTTATTACATTGTCCTGTATATGTGTGTCTTGATACCAAACACGAAACAAACCTTCTGTGAATATTTAAAATACAAGCGGAGAGTTTTTCTAACCCTTGGTGACCTTCTGATCCAAGTTCTGTTGTACTGAGGATAGATTTTAATTAAAAATATATATAATATTGAAAATAGATAAATAAACCGATTTCAACGCTACTTACTAAGCCCAATTGTGAATCTAAACGTAAAAGTAATGTGTAATGCATTTGATTAAAATTGTTACTCAGGGGTTATGATAGTAAACCTTTTTTTATAGTATTAGTTGACGGATCAAACAGATGGCCTACCTTATATAAAATGGAAAACTGTTGCCTATAACAGAACCAAACATCGTAAAGCATTTAAGTGACAAGTTTTACAATGTGCTACGAAATTCGTAGCGTATTGTAGGACAGGTCGTAGCCTACGGAATGCCTGTCAGTTTAAACGTAGCTTACCTTTATGTATGTGTCTGTGATTTCATCAGCACAATGCAACAGAAACTTGGCGGTAGAAATAAGTATTCAGTGCCGTAACAGATCCGAGAGGGGCGCAGAAAAGACCAGACCAGGACCACAAACATTATCTACCCCTTTTAGATCACTCTATATAAATATGCTGGACTTGGCTGGTAGGGGGCGCAGTGTCCCCGGTGGTAGATTTTTTCAGGGCACAGACATGATGAAGCACTGGATGCATACGAGGCAATGTCAGTATTACACACTTCGTTGCACCTTCGTCAAAAAAATCTCTACTACCACTTCACAGATTTAACTTCCTCACGATTTCATTTTTTCTATAGAAAAAATGAAATGTTACGTTTAGCTGAAGTTTTCCTATTTTTGTACGTTATCGGCATCAACGCGACGCGATTAACGAGCGTGTCGCCGTCGCTCGCTGAAATGTCACCACGATTTATCATCCGAACAGTATACTCGTTGCCGATATTTAGATACACTTTTTCGAACGAGGGAGAATATTTTACCCCATTGACTCGACTCCAGACCGGCATACGGTGTGTGTGGAAAATTGGGTGAGCATTATGTTTTTTACGCATCAAGTGCCTGCTATCGAAACGGAATATCAAATGCGGGGGGGATGATACTGCGTGCATTGCGAGAATATGTGGAAATTTTTTGGAGCAACGAACCGAGATTGTTTGGAAAAATTATTAACCACAATATAGGAGTGCACCATATTAAAATATGTTTTTTTTTTATCGACTACAACTTGGCCCTTGACTGCTATCACACCTGATGTTAAGTGATGATGCAGTCTAAGATGGAAGCAGGCTAACTTGTTAGGGGTAGGATGAAAACCACACCCCTATCGGTTTCTACACGACATCCCACCGGAACGCTTAATCGCTTGGCGGTACGTCTTTGTCGGTAGGGTGGTAACTAGCCACGGCGAAAGCCTCCCACCAGCCAGACCAAGACAAATTAAGAAAAATCTTAATCTGCCCCGCCGGGAATCAAACCCATCCGTCTTATAAATCCACCGCGCATATCACTGCGCCACGGAGGTCGTCAAATGTATTACACATTCATACATTTTACAGCATTTTACATAACTATCTAGACATATAACAGTATTGTAATGTCTTGATAGTATATTGAATTGCTGACTAGTCAACTTGTTGTTACAGTTTGTCGGTTATTTAAACAGACACATGAGAACCAGATAGGCGGGTTCTCTAAAATGAAAGATACAGGTACGTTGTAAGAAAAAAGGCTAGTATTTTAGTTGCGGAGTGTGTCCGTTATTTTATTGTTTCGGTTTATATACATATGGACATAGACATAATAGAAATAATACATAAGCAAAACATAGACACAAAAAAATACAGATTAAAAATAGTAATTATCTAAAGCCATAATCAGGCTATAAGTTGGCGTTGACACTGTTATTATTGTTGTTGTTGTTGACCTTTGTCCCGGGATAATTGTGCTGAAAAGAGTGTGGTTTGCAGACAGAATTGATGTGTAGAATTTTTGTTTCTTTTATTCAACAATAAATTATTCATCATTCATCACTATCAGTTAGGATTCACACAGCTTAGTACGCGTCCAAAGGATATCGACTACGTAATGATGGTGTAGATTTTCACACAGGACATCATAATTCGTAACGAACCAGATACCTGAATAACGAAGCATCAAGCAGCTATGAACTTAACAATACGTCTGTTGCGGACAGAAGCTACGAACCCTGTAAGGCGTCAGCCATGACTAATTTTGATTCTCTACCGGATCGTCCGCGCAGACCCTCTCGGGTCTCGGGGTGACCGACTTGGCGTTTGCCTCTTTCGGTGGTTTCAGTCGCCGCTTGCGACAGCAAGCGGGGCACTGGGTTGGTCCATTGATGTGGGCCGTAGGTGAGTCAGTCCGGGGTGTTAAAGCCGGTTTGTGTCCGCCGTGCTACGATCTAGTTCACGAAGGTCGCGAACGATCTGCGAAGCTTCGGTGGAGTGGTCATTTCATGTTGGGCTTCGCCCACTGCTCAGCGAGGTCGAGCCTACCGGGGAGTGCCCGGCGGCGCCCGTCAGCCAGCAGTGAGGAAGCGGTCGGGTCCAGGGGGGTGGTCAGGAAATCAGGTCGCGTGGCAGTCCTCGTATGTCCGGCGGGCGTCGATCTCGATGCTGGGACCGCGCTCCATCGGCTCGCTCGAACATTGAGGCGCTCAGGCGGCGGATGTGGTCGTCTAGGTTCTCTATACCCAGGTCTCTTCTGATGACCTGGTTCCGTAGGTACAAAGCGCGGGGCGTCCACGATCTTGCGTCATCGATTGCTGTGTTCGCAGCAATCTTCGGTCTGTATCTTTTGTCAGCGCGAACCACGCAGGGGCCGCGTATGTGAGGCGCGTGCGGATTAATTTTGATTGTTCCTGACGCTGTGTTTTGTTGTGCTGACGTCCCCTCAGCCCCCGCGACCGCCAATCTCCCGCTCGGCACACTTGGTCCCAGTGCCGGATGGGGGAATTGTATAAATACCGGCCCCCGTTTTACGACAAATCACTTCCGCTACAACAGTTGAACGATGAAGAACCAAGAACCCAGCATGAAGTAACAAGAACCTGAACCAGCAAGATCCCTCAAGAACCCGGAACCCCTGAACTTTCGCTGCGATAGTTGAACCATCAAGGACACCGGAACCCCTGAAGTAGTACGAAGCAAGAACCCGAACCAGCAAGATGAATCAAAAACCCCGAAGCCCTTGTGAACCCTGAAACCTCAAGAACCCCGATCCCCCAAGAACATTGAACCTCTGACCCTCGGAAATAGCGACCCTAAAATACAGTCCACTGAACCTCCCGGAGGGTTTTCAATTGATCCTGAATTGTTATTTCCCTCCCCAACAACCTCTTTATAATAACTGAGTATATATTAAGTTTACCTATAATACTCATCTATATTGCCAAAAGGCAGTGATTCGCTAATTCACATGGGCCGACAAGGGTAGCGAATCGAACAAAGAGTGACAAATATTTGTCCACGGCTAAACGGAGAATCCTTTGTAATCCCCTACCCGCGGCCTGCCCGCATTATAATATAATGCTATAATATATATACTTACGTACATAAAATATTAACGTAACATTCGGTGACAATGAATTTCTTTGGGACTTATTTTAATAAATAAATAAATAAATATTATAGGACAATTTCACACATCGCTATATAGCCCCAAAGTAAACTTAGTTAGCTTGTGTTATGGGTACTATAATAACTGATGAATATTTTAATATATATAATACATAAATACTTATAATATATATAGCCTCTCGAACCTTCCATTTTTCCAATTTTGTACTTTAGCAGTAACCTATAATTTTTATCCTATAAACACCCAGACATTGAAAAAAACAGCCATGCTCATCACACAAACATTTTCCAGAGGTGGGAATCGAACCCACAGCCTAGGACGCAGAAGCAGGGTAACTACCCACTGCGCCACTCGGCCGTCAAATGTTGTAATAGTGTTATGAAGATCTCGTATATTTACTTTGTTTTTATAATTAAATATCTTCTAGTAGGAATAGAAAATAATTAGATAAAAGGTTTATTTAATTTATGGGTAAAAATTTTAGAGTTTATAATATTGTCTGTTTGACATGGTTTAAGACTCCATTGCTTGATTCTGCAGGTATTCTGTATTTTTATAAAACAAAATTTACATGAATGTTGTCAATTAACCCAATAATTCGCCTATCAAAAATTTGCCACAATGCCTATAATAATTTTTTGAAAAATTGATATGTTGATATAATTTGTAATTAAATTTATTTTTTAATAAATCAGTATAATGCCATTTGAAAAAAAAATGTTTTCCAGCTCTTAAGTTAGCTGCAAAGTTAGGGTTGGCAGGTAAACATATTATTATTGTTACTTACTTGCACCTGGCAACAATCTAATTGCATTAAATAAAACAGAATTTTGCAATATGGATTCCTTTTCCTATAAAACTTAAGGCTGTTAAGGTCGACTGATTAAGAGGAGTAAATCAGTAACGCAGTAAGTTCCATTTTAACTTGTCGAGTATGAAACTCCAAACTTGTTGAATATTAAGTAAAAAGATCGATAACTTAGAAACTCTCAAGTTCCGTAATAAAGAAATATTCCAGAGCGCTTCCCACTT
The DNA here is from genome assembly GCA_034621355.1 of Mycalesis mineus. Taxonomy (NCBI): domain Eukaryota; kingdom Metazoa; phylum Arthropoda; class Insecta; order Lepidoptera; family Nymphalidae; genus Mycalesis; species Mycalesis mineus. The sequence continues at coordinate 5,413,490 of CM067894.1, read as the reverse complement.
GGCGGCCAGGAATTTTCACAACTTGGGAAAACTCCGAACTTTCCAGTTTTATGAACGTCTTTTATATATAAAAAATATATATATTTATATTTGGCTAAAATTGTTCAATAATCCGTTCATTAAGAAATCAAATTCAACTACACCTAATTTTGCGAAAAATAAAATTAGATTAAATAATTATCCTTGTACAATTAACTTAACGGTAAAGTATTTATTATATTCAATCCGAAAATATATTTTCAGTTTCATAAAAAACACGATGAAAGGTTTTTTAGACTTTATCCGTTTCTAATCAGCGGGCCGAAGTAAATATCCAAATAAAACAATTTTCCCCTACTGACAGACCCGGCTTAAATATGAAGAAGAGAAAAACCGAATGAAGCGAGGAAATCAATATCTATTACTCGTGATCGGAGGGGATTGCATCTGTAGGGAACCTTTGTTATAAATCTTTATAAGACCAACCTAAAGTTCAATCTTCATAATGTAAGCGTTCTATGGGATGGAGATTTTGATCATTTATCGTATTTATATGTCGGATTTTAACGATCTCTCGAGGGAAACTGATGTTGGATTCCGGAATTTAGTATCCAAAACTTTAAATTATCTAAATGTCAATATTATTTATAAAACATATAAAAATACATTTTGTTTATAAAAACTTCAAATTAGTAATAAAGGAGTAAGGCTGAACCTAAGCAAGAGGCTATTAAAATAGACATTTTATATATGACTTTCATTTTTACTTCACTAATATCGAGAACTGTATCTTCATTTGTTATTCAAATAATATTTAAGTTACATCATAGATTAAAGACTACTAGATGGAGTCATAACGCGGCTGTAGGTTCAAGAGCGTGACAGACTTATTTCATTCGGCCTTTAGAAAGTGATACAAGATTATTTTTTGTCCCTTTCAGCGTGTTCGTTTTTATTATTTGTCAAGAGTGGAATTTGTGACAGACAAGGTATATATCTGAGCAATTATTAGCTTTTTATTAAATTTGCTGATAAATAATATAACTTTGCGGTTACTATATTAATTTAAACGTTATCGTGCTATGGTGGGTTGTAATATTTACGGCTGCAACAGTCGCAGCGAACAGAAAATCGAAGGAATTACGTTTCATACGTAAGTAGGCATAAACTTCATTGATTGATGATTTAAAGCTTATATATGTTATTTTTTAGCAAATTTCATGTATTATGCGTTTACTAAACTATATTATATAAAGTAATATTTCGTATTTTACTATATTTAAAACATAACGTTTTATGATGTACTTTAAATGTTGACATGTCATGTCAATAAGGCTGATTTGCTGTCTCAGGAGTGGACACGCTATGGGCTCTATCTATTAGTCTTTAATCTATGAGTTACATAGATTATTATACTATCTGTAAATAGTAAATGTCATATGTCAAAGTTATGTCAATCAGTTGTCACTGTCACTTGTCACTTCTTGTCTTTGTCGCACTAAATGTAAGTCGTGAATTAATAAAACAATCGATACGCATCTGCTGTTTTGATAAAACCTCAAAACATAACAATTTAGAGAGCGAACAAACTAAGCAAACATAAAGATCGACAACGTATTAGCCATGTGGCAAAATGTACATGAGAAGCGGAAATCATTGCCTGCTATTACGAAAATAAAAAGTACTTCTAGGCGTGTAGTTAAGTACAAACTTGTAGGCTAACTGAAAAGGTATATAGAGATTCATTTTATATCATTCATTATGAAACGTAGTATTCCGCCAAGAAGCTTCAGTCTCAATTACTAAGCATAATTCAGCTTAGCCATCCAATCTCAACAGAGACAAAAGAATAGATTCTTGAAGGTCTCATTTAGTATCAGAGGCATTGTTCTAAGGCGGAAAATCAAGGAGCCGACGGATAAAGGGCGGGACCTTTTGAAATATAACAAATAGCTACCTGACCTCTGTGATGATGGAAATTACAGACACTTTCTTTGTCGTTGTGTCGTCTACAGCAGTGTTTTGTGTCGTGGAACAAAATGAAGTAGTAGACGTAGCAGAGTCATAATTATGTTTTTTCGATATTTTGGTTATGAATTTTACATATATCTATAAATTTTGTGCCTCATATAATAAAAATGCTTACATACCACATTAATAGGCATTTAAACTAAAAATTATTTTCGTGCTAGGGGTTGAATACTTCAGAAAATCCGTTTGTCTTTCGATGTGATGGTAAGTTGACAGCTCCAAAGCCTTCGTGTGTGTAAATCAAATACTTCCAAACACAAACAGACGACTTTCCAGTATAGATTAACGTTACATATATTATCAGCTAAACAATAAATGATTAAAGCTAATGTTGCTGTATTATTTATTAAAACATTACTATTATTATAAATTAAAACTAAATCTGCGCTGGAACTTTATCCATCAGGTCGATGAATTGCTGCATTAGCTTGAAATACGCCTCCAGTATCACTCGCTCTGAAAATAAAATGAAAAAGTAAACTTATTACAAATATTTCTGCGAATTAAAATGATATAATAAATATCATTTTAATACCAAAATCGTTGACAGTCAGTTAGACGTATTATTAATAAGAGACGAATCCTAGTAGACCAAAAATCCGCTAATATCTATTATAAGAATTACGGTACACACTCAATAATTGAGTCAAAAATATTGCCAATATATAGCATCAAGATGCCCAGAGTCGTACTACAATGTAAGTAACACCACGGTAGTATTATTAACCGACTTTAAAACACAATAAAAAGTAAAAAAAAGTTGCGTCATTTATTAATTTTTTAATTTACTTAACAATATCGTAAAACTATAGCGCTTTAGCTATTTATTATCGTTTGGAAACTGTCGACACCTTTATGGGTTGCTGGAGATATTCATAAAAGTGTGACATTTACGGATTAGGGTAAATCAATCCCGGCTAGCAAATATTACCCCCGTCAGCGTCACCCGGACGTGAAGATAGCATTGTTTCACATAAAATTGATCTGCACCTTATCTAAACGACATAAATTTTGGAACGCGAACATAGATATAACATGTATGAAATATCATAAACTATTGGGGTGGTAGAGTTTTTTTCAGTCGTTATTTTTTAACTTTTTTAGTTGATAAAACTCGATGATGGCGGACGGATGTCAACACTTGTTTAACCGCTTCCTCATTAACAGATTCCTTTTACAGATTTTGAAAATTATTTTTTCATTGGAACCCACCATTAGATTGTTTCCATTAGATTTTCTAAAAAAATCAGTTCAGTAGTTCGATTTTTAAATTTATTTATTAATAAAAATTAAAAAAACTATGTCAAACGAAATTGCGTATTTTTTATTATGAAATTGCGTACTTTATATGATGAAATTGTGTATTTCATATGATAAAATTGCGTATTTTATATGATGAAATTGCGTATTTTATATGATGAAATTGCGTATTTTATACCGGAAAATAGACTTCATGAAACAGAAAGATATGATACATAATTAAGTTGAAGTGTTTAAATTTAATTTATCAGCTTTTTACCAAATGCATAGGAAAGTAGGTAGATATATATTCTCTGCTGGACCGATTTTGAGGAGAATTCACTTGCAGCTAGCTAATATTATAAGTATTCAGTTACTTTTATTTTAAAATATTGCCATCGGCATCGGCCAGTTAGGTATACCACAGAGTACATAATACTAAAAAGCGAACTATCATAATGTACCTATGTGATATCTACTAATCGCTTTGAGTTTATTTAAGTATGGATTTTGTATTGATATCAATGTCCATGTAAAATATAATATTACGAAAATGTTCCCGCGGACAGTCCGTCGTGATACGCTGTTGTCACAGAACATCAAGCCCCCGTTCCCGTAAATATGCTTTGCCAATATCACAATAATGATTCGAGTATTTCAAATATTTTTTGTTTGATCACGGCAATGCGTACACAAAATATTTCCCCTTTTATCAATAAAGGGGAAAATATTTTGTTATTAAAATTACAAATGTATTTTTCAGAGGCAATATTGGATTTTTAAATTTTCGTTTATGTACCGAACAACGTAATACTTTGCCACATTATAATTTATATGAAAGCTCTGAAAATTGATAAATATACATACGAGTACATTATATTATTATATCCAAGGAGATAATTTATTTCCTCTTTGAAAACTGAAGGGAGTGTGAAATATACATTGTATAGGCTAAAATCGGGACTGCTCTCACAATCGCGGACTGCTGCTGAAAATTACTAGGAAGTAAGAAAACTCAATACTTGATAACCTGAGTCATGAATGTAACCTAGGACCTAATAATCCGAAGCTACAAGTATAGTGAATCAATAAAGCAATTAGTAGGATCATTATTATTTTCTCTCATTTATTTAAGTACAACATTTTTGAAACTTTTAAACAAAGTTTGTATTTAAAAAAGAAAAACAACACTATCAAAAATTTATAACAGATCCACTCCTCCGGTTGCGGAGCTTTTGAGTGGTCAGGTCCGGTAATTTGGGCTCGTGAGTGAGTAACCTTCTTACAATGGACTTTTCAAGGACTACTGTCTACTACTACTACTACTGCATTCGACCCCGCATCCAACAGCCAACCGAAAGCGTCTAAATTTCAAATATGTACATAAAATGGAAATAAAAATGATGACGCGTCTAAGTCAAGTTTACTACTGCTACGAGTACATAAAGTCCATATAGCAATAAATCCCATAAACCAAAGACAGCTTTCAGCTCTCAAAATCTTAGTGAATGACTCTCATTAATATGGAAACTCCATGCGTGTAACTCAGAGGTGAGCGGGCGGTTACAGGGGAGCGGGGGCAGGGGCGGGGTGTCCGTCAGTTGATCCGATCGCGGGCCGCTGATTGATGACGTCGATTAGTGATGCTCTCGCTGGCCCGAAATAAATTATTGTGGGCCATTTTTGTCGACGTTTTTTGCTCAGTAAATGCGAAGGCCGCTTTTCGTATGTGGAAAATTTAATGAGGATTACCCAGCTTTAACGGATTAAGGGTCTTAAGGATAATTATTCAGATCTCTGTAATATAAGAATTTATTTTTCAGCTGCTATTTAAAAAAGAACGCCTATCTTTGTATGAAAATGAGGGGTTTTTGAGATTTTACCGCTCTTCTCAGCAGGAATATGTCTTCCGAGTTGGTGGTGTTTTCTACATGTTGATATTTTAAATGACTTCAAAAAAAAGGAGTTTCTCAATTTGCCCGTATATATTTTTTTTTAACCGACGAAAAAAAACGGAGGAGGTTCTCAATTCGACACGTATTTTTTTTTATGTATGACCACGCACAACTTTTTACAGAGTTATCCGATTTTGATAATTCTTTTTTTATTAGAAAGGGCTCACTTCCAAGGTGATCATGTCATCAAGGTGGTCCCATTGGATCTGATGATGATATCTTGGGAAAATTGAAGAAACTCTTCAAATTGTATAGGCACACTTGCACCGATTTCGGTTTTAGTGTAAGTATCGGTAGCTTTTTGGCTACTAGTGCCGTATAATAGACTATGAGAGTATAGTACGAGTAGGTTACGTAGCGATAAATCACTAAAAGTAAGAAATAAAAAATTTTAACAAAAAATAGAATCGACTCAAAGCGCACTAAAAAGTAAAAAATAACTTTGTCATTTAGTTGCTTTAATTTACTTAAGCATATCTAGGAGTCGGTGCCAGCCAAGGTTTCTACTTTAAGGACGTTACCTAGAACCCACAATCTGCTGCGTTAAATAAATGTTCCTTAAACTTGCTGGCACCAACTTTATAGATATGCTTAAGTAAATTAAAGCAACTAAAAGACACAGTTATTTTTTACTTTTTAGTGCGCTTTGAGTCGCTTCTATTTTTTGTTAATAAATTTTTATACTGCAGTTAAATCCTTGATTTTTAAAGTGTCTAAACCGAGTAGGATTATACATTTAAAAGGATGTCTAAATATACGTTTGAAAAATTGATAATTGTTTTCTAATATATCGATAAATTATGTTCGTTACTATTGTTCAAATACGCCCTCAAAAGTAGCCGACTCATGGAGGCTACCTCTATTTAAGAGTTGAAATAATTTCAGCTTTACGCTTTGTTTATTTTCGATAATGGAACGTGAGGCAGCAGTTTCCTTTTCCCCAAAAAATAACCTTTGGGCATTAAATCTTATTCTATTAAACGGGCAATCTTTTCTTTTGTACATTACGGTCACTGCTTACGTTTCGCTTTTACTTTATAGTAAATCAGATTTAATCTGAATCAGAGTTAAACAACTGTGTTTTAATACTTCTTAGGCAGCTCGCGGAGTAATATTGTCTATATTAAAGACGACTTTAGATAACGTAAATAAATAATTTGTCTTATTGTCGGGGAGAGGATATCCCACGAAAGCATCGAACCCCCGCTGCGCCGTGGTACGTCTTTAGATAACCTTCCCCTTATATGTCAATAATATTATTGAATTTGTGCGGACAAGGACAACCTCCTTGTGAAGTGGCGACCACTGGACCATGAAGTCGTTCAAGACAGTTGTTTATTGTTTTACTGCTACTAATTGCCTAAAATATTAACAGAAGGGCTGATTTTTTGCACTAAGGAACAGCCTAGCTTTCCAACCCGGAAATGCCGCCAGTATAATTGTCACTATTCCACGTGGGCTCTTCTTAATTAAAAAATAAAAACATCCTTAGGTAGAAGCTTCTTGCTTATTAATGTTTCAATAGGTCAATAGTTAAGGGAGCAGACGTGACACTGAGATCATGGGGGAATCCGCATTGGAAGAATTTATTTTCCCTCTCCAACAACGAGGGTTAAACTAGCTAGCTCTCTAGTCAGTCGATAAAATAAGGTGGTGACAATTTTAACAGGATAAAATATTTTAAGTGTGAGCTTTCTCACCTCCAGTAGTATAGCGCAGCAGCGACGGCGCGTGTCCATCCGGAGTGCCTCCTTCCGTCGACTGTGTGCCACTTTCGTTCGCGTCGGCACCGTCTGTTGAATGTATGGTCGTAACTTATATTTGCAACTCAAATAATAACTATAATGTAAAAAATAAACCTATGGCTGGCTGTGTTTTTTTAGCGTTTTAAGCCTATTTGGATTACACGATCTTGCGTTGAGGTATTTCATTTTGATCCCGAAGTAGAGGAGTTGTTACAGGGCCGTGCCTCAGGAGAATACGTTAAGCTGTCGATGCCGGTCATTATCGTTAACATCTTTAGTGATCTTTACAGCAGTAAACTTTATCACTCTTACGGCTAACCCGTATTGGAACAGCGTGGTAGGTCTACTATCTACGCCTACGAGCAAAGAGGTTTGTGTGTGTAACAATTGATTCAAAACACATCGCTCATAACACCATCTTACACTGCTCGACGATCTTAGGCATAGATATTGAATAGAAGTACATACTTTGCCTTCATTAATTATCATTAGTTATTAATTCAATCATTTTGCTACTTTTTGCGAAAAACTGGCGATATCACGTAGACAACGTTGATTCTACAATGTTTTACATTAAACATTATAGATTCAACATTTATCAAGGGTATTCCAGCTTAGGATTCAAACGTACGTATTTTGTGTAGGGCGGCTTTTTCTATGAGGCTCGCTGCGACAAATATTAGGCATAGATGTTAAGCCTCATATCCAATGTCCATGTCTGTTCTACCATCAACCATACCTTTAAGACTACAGCCAATAGCGATGCTACTAAGCGATAAAAGTGAAAATAATGACAGACAGACTAACACTATTCTTTTGAAAGAATTTCAGCAGCAATAGCAAGAAATTTTACGATATTATCTATTGGCGTTTTGATGGAATACTAAATAAATTTATTAATTTTAACTGAAAAAACTTACCATTAGCATTCAGAATTATTCGAATCAATTCATTATACTTATCATCGGTTTCATTTGTAGCAAATATATTACTATCCGCCATGCTCTTAATGTTATCCAGTGTTAAGTTAAAAACCCGAAACAGTTAGCTTAACACTATAATATTTTTAACGAATACAAGCAACTTTACACCCAATGCAAATATTTGAAAAAAAAAGTGTTTTTTGTACAATTGGGTTTGACATCCTTAAGCATTGAAAGCTGTTTTGTTTTTATTTTAAAAACCCTTATTAGAGTGTAAGTGGCCTATAAATTGTATTTTAGTATTCTAGATACATTTTATACATTTATATTCAAGCAGTTTCTAGGTGAGGGTGTCTATGTCCACACATTAAATATTTAATAGTAAAATATTTAATAATAATTTAAATTATATATTAAATATTTCGTAGGCCGTGCTAAGCCTAAGTCCGGTCTGAACACGAGGCGTGTTTCTGCGCCGCCATGTTACCTACGCATTTAGTCTTGTTGCAACTTCAGATGGGGATTGATAAGGTATACAAATAACCGAAATATAGATAACAACCCTACCCCTAACTCAAATGATGGACGCGAATAGCTTTGATGTTAAAATATTAATTGATTTATAAATATAAATCAACCGGCTTTAGTCGCTTCTAATTTGCATAGTAATTAATAAGTCTAAAAGCAGCGGCAGCTCTCGCTACGAAACTGTTTCGCTGGAAATTATTATTTACTTTAAGATAAACGACTTTGGAGATTTAGATAAAATATCGGAGAGTTTTTAGGGTAGCATACCTTGAAATGAAAAAACGGAACTTTTATATTATACCTATTTAACACTTTAATGTTTTTGTTGTCCTTATGTCTGTCTTCCAGAAATTTTCTTTATGTAGAGCAAGGAACAGTCTGCATTCTTCTATGCTAATGAAGAGACAGCTTGTTGAATACAGTCTCGTAACTAGACGTGCCCCATAACTACACCCTTATCTACCTATTTCAGATTTTTAAGGAATGAAGTTTTTTTTTATCGAATACAAGTTGGCCCTTGACTGCTATCACACCTGATGTTAAGTGAAGATGCAGTCTAAGATGGAAGCGGGCTAACTTGTGAGGAGTAGAATAAAAATGTACACCTCTTTCGGCTTCTACACGACATCATATCGGAACGCTAAATTGCTTGGTGGAACGTATTTGACGGTACGGTGGTAACTAGCCACCAGCCAGACCAAGACAAATTAAGAAAAATCTCAATCTACCCCACCGGGAATCGAACCCAGGACCTCCGTCATATAAATCCACCGCGCATACCTCTACGCCACGGAGGCCGTTATCAAGTATTGATTGCCGACTAAATCATACCGCCTAGCGATTTAGTGTTCTGGTACGATGATGGTACGAAACCGAAAGATGTGTGGATACATCATACTCCTAACAACTTAGCCCGCGTCATCTTAGATTGTATCATCACTTAATATCAGGTGTGACAGCAGTCAAGGGCCAACTTGTAGTAGATAAGAAAATGAAATGAAAATTTATCGGTTCACAGTGGTACGTTATTAATAGGGCTCTGACCTTCTAGTTAGTAAAGTACGAACTATTATGATGTGGTCATTTCTATATTTGTCCTCTATTATTTAGTTGTAACCGACTTAGCAAATATGAGGTATTGTTCCTGGTGTGGTCATTTTTGTCCCCTCCAAGGTATGCGCTCAGTGCCTGTATTCCGCTGGCACTGCCCTAGTTACGACTATGTACATAGAATAAACGTGAATAATAGATATAAACAAGAAAGCCTCTAGGCCCCTATTTACTTTTTACACCCGATGAGATAAAAAACAGAAAGTAGTACATTCCCCGTATTTTTCTCTAAATGATAAAATACAAAACTTTTGGGTTTTATTGTCGCAAACTTTTATACTTGAGAAACTTCCTTTTAATGGAGTTTTTACCGAGATGCCCTCTTTTTGTTCCTTTAATGAAACAATTGAAATATATAGAAGTGCTTGTTTCGTTTTGATATTTTTAGCGCAACAGACAAAAATGGAATCTTCATTTACAGCTCGAAACTTTTTTGTAGATTTATGGTTTATGACATAGATGTAATAAATTGCCAGAAGTGGCATCAAACTGTAGTCAAACTACACTTACAATTAGAGTATTTTGTTGATGCGGCTTGCTACAGCTTGTTACACGGGAGGGGGGAAACGGGTCCAAAAATGAAGATATAATGGTCATTGCAATGCGTGAACGATGAACGTCAAATATTTTGTCGTTTAGCGTTGTGTAAAACAGAACTAACACAACTCTCGTTAATTTGAAACTCGAGGGACTCTTAAAATATTTCCAATTATTGAGTGTTTGAAATGTCAAATGGTTCGAAATTTGTGAGAGAAAATAAATAAAACTTCCAATTATTAGTTGTTGATCAATTATTATTTCTTAACTGCTTTTCTATAACAATGTCTATAGTTTAGAGGTACACGAGTTCAGAAAAAGTGCCTGAAATGTTTTTAATCTAAACACCAACGAAAGAGTAACAATAATTGAATGATAACTAAACAAACAAATTTGTGAGAAATATGTGTCAAACAGTCAAACTGATCATAACAAAAACAAAGGCTCGTATACGTTAGTACGAGTTTGAACTTGCCGCAAAATGTACTTACAATCTTTTCGCCTCTTTCTCTCTGCAACTTTGAATTGTCGAGTATTGGACGCCAATGAGTTCGAATTAACGTGTCGTTTTGTTATATAGCAATGATTTTTAACCGACGAAAAAAAACGGAGTAGGTTCTCAATTCGACAAGTATATATTTTTTTATGTATGACCACGCATAACTTTTTACAGAGTTGTCCGATTTTGATAATTCTTTTTTTATTAGAAAGGGCATACTTCCAAGGTGGTCCCATTGTCATCATATTAGGATCTGATGATGATATCCTGGGAAAATTGAAGGAACTCTTTAAATTTTGGAGGCACGCTTACAGCGATTTCGCTTTTTGTCTCGGTACTATGACAGTATAGTGCGATTACGTGGCGATAAATCACTAAAAAGTATGAAATAAAATTTTTAACAAAAAATAGAATCGACTCAAAACGCACTAAAAAGTAAAAAGTAACTGTGTCATTTAGTTGCTTTAATTTATTTAAGCATATCTATGAAGTCGGTGCCAGCAAGTTTAGTTACTTTTTAGTGCGTTTTGAGTCGGTTCTATTTTTTGTAAAAATTTTGTTATATAGCAATGATTTTTTCCGTTCGAATTACCAAGTGATTTAGTTCGAAATATAAAGAAATTTTATAGGGAACTCGTGATAATTTAAAACTATAGAGAGGTTTGAATTAACGAGAGTCGACTGTAAGTACTTATAGGATTTTATAATATTTCCTTTTGATACCTTATATATCTTTCATATTAATAGAATACCAATTGAAAAAAAAGCCTGCGCCTAAAGATATATTCTTAGAACCGCAAAATCGGCTTATGTTTTTACGTCCGAACCGCATTCAGGCGTATTCCATTTATCTGAACCTTCAGACTCCATTTCCATACCGAACTGTTATCTTCGATCCTCATACGCCCGGTATTAGAGCAAGAATAGCGATATACCTAAACCAGGCTTTTCTGTAGCGCTATTTTATAACGATGATAATATAGCTCGACATTTTAAGTTTTAAATTCGTTATTATACTCTCTTTCTACTTTACCTATCATGGTAGATAGAGATAGAGATGAATTTGAGCCTCACAATGTCGAGTGACAAAAATATCGTATCAGAATAGCGCTACATGCAGGCCGCAGGCTAGTCGGCTAGGTTCATTGTATGAACATCTCACTTATTTATTTATTTATTTATTTATTACAGCTTTAATTTTCCACTAACAATTTATAGAATATTTATCTAATTATACATAATTTTCTTCTTTTACTTGTTATGTGGCCCCTTCATTGGTAAAAGCCTCCTACATCCTTTTCCATTTCTTCCTATCTTTGGCCATATTCATCCAATTCCTTCCTGCTGTCTTTATGATGTCATCGACCCATCTTTTCTTCTGTCTTCCCACTTTTATTTCGCCTTTTGGGCCTTGCCATTTAGTTGTTTGATAAGTCCATATATTATCTTTGTATCTTGACAGGTGCCCTGCCCAGTTCCATTTTTGTTTCAAACTAAAAAGAAGAGCATCTGTTAATTTTGTTTTCATGCGGATATCCACATTTCTAGTTTTTTGTATTCTCCTCAGTTTTAGTATGCTTCGTTCCATTGCATGTTGACATGACAAAATTTTGTTCTTCACTTTTTCAGTGTAGACCCATGTTTGACTAGCGTAAGTTAAGCTCGGGAGAATACAAACATCCATTATAGTCTTCTTCATCTCACTCTCACTTACATCTCGTCAATCATCCCACAGATTCCTGAAAATAAACGTCAATATTGACGCCAACACAGTTACCTGCGTTCTAATGCAGGTTATAATTAACTCTATTCAAAATTTTATTCAAACAGTACGTGCGATGTTAACTAGTAACAGATATTCAATAAAATATGCACTTCGACACAAACTATCTCCTTAAAAATGCTTTAATTTATAAATTTATTGTTGCAGTAGTATTCCTATCAATATATCATAAATACACCAGGTAGGTGCAGAAAACATACATATATGTATACTTCAGGATTTAAGTATCCATATAGAGCTATACAGCCTTGGAACGCCTGCGCTGGTCTACGCGGCTTTACGGATTAGCCCAACTTAGGCGTACTGTACACGTGCGACATGCATCAACTGGACTTTTAATCGAATGTGTGCAATTAATATTTTTGGGATAGCCTTTCGTCTCGCCCGAACAGCTCTCTTGGTTTAAGAGGTGCACTAAATGCACTGATTATTTGATCATTCTTAACATCATCATCATATCACCGATGTACGACCGCTGTAGGCCATAAACCTTTTTACTACTACTACTAATAAAAATATATAACTGCTATTATTATTATACTCTATAACTCCCTTGACATCATTAATTCGCTTCTTTAGTAGGAATTATTCAAAAAAATTTTATAAAATCCTAATAATTATCATAATTATATTATAACGCTATAAGAAAGCACATAAAATTTTCAATTTGTCTGGAGGCCATATTTTTGTTTATTTTCAAGACTAAAACTTCTTATTAGCCCTTTAATTTCATTTGATGTTGCTTTCTACTTCAATAAAATTTTACCATTTCGTTTACTATTTTATAAATATAAACATAATTTTTACATTACCTAACATAGTAATTATTATCTACTTGTTTATTAAATAAAAAAATCGTTCCTACCAGCATCCAATCAAGTTTCATATGCATCGGATAGGGAAATTTACCCGGAATTAAGTGTACAGCTACCCTTACCTACCGACGAATTTATTGGGTCGATAACCAGTGCTAGAGAAATTCCCGAAGGCTTCGAGTGAAACACTCTACAAATATTTGCACAGAAAAAGTTGTTCAAACTTTATCGGCTTTGCTTCAAACTGTAATTTATCAAATCAAAATATTCCAAAAATGAATATTGTGAATGTTTCAGTTTTAATAAAATAGAATATTAATAATAGAATAAGGTACAAAAGGCAGACTGAAAAGGTATAGGTATAGATTTAAGCCTCAAACAAATAATTTCAAAACCAACAATATTTTGATGAGCTTAAAAAGGCAACTGCCTCTTTGGTCGTACTTTATTAGCTTATGTGGCTTCAGATCACGAGGTATTGGACTCGAAATATTTTCTTCCCCAAACAAAAAAGTAATACTCCTAGACAGTAATACTACCGTATTACGACTTACGTGGCGTTTGTAGGAAACCTAACCCTACTATATTGACAAAAGAGTTGTGTATGTGGAGGGGACCTAAAGGAAGCTATTTAAATGTTTGCCCTAGATTACATTTAAAGTGGAATTCATTTACGCTTCTGTTTACACATTCTAGAACACTGGTTCTTCAATTTCTTAGAAAAGAACGCTCGTTGCACCTTGTGATTTTTTTATTTTATTTAACGTCGAACAATGTAAGGCTTCTCGGCAAAGTGCCCTTTGAAATTAAATTAACTCTCTCGTGTACAGAGCAGCTTTAATCTCGTATTAAACTCAAGTGGCACTATAACACCGACCGCATTTGTGTAAGCTGAAGCAAGCTGGTAATGCATCCGTTATGGACCGTCGGCTTGAGGTGAGCCCAGCTCACTGACGATAGGGTTATGGCCCCATTACCAGCGTATTACTGTTTTCTAGAGCTAGACATTGTGTTAAATTTTAACGCAGTTATTAAAGAGAAACACAGCTATATTATGAAAAATATGTTGGCCAATTTTATTTTTTTCTGACCGTTTTTTTTTTATTACAAGTTAGCCCTTGACTGCAAAACCGTGACGCGCCGTGTCCTCTGCTGCTCCACATTCGTGAGTTCGTAACTGACCGGTGTGAGGCATATTTTATTATTAAAAAACTTTCTCGTAAATCTTATTCAATATATAAGTATAAATATGCAAACTGTTAATATTTTTACTGACATTTGTGTTACATTTTATTATTTCTCAGTAAAATATTTATTTATTATATTATACAAGATAGGAAACAAAACCAGTATAAAATGAAAATTAAAACTAAATTAAATTAAATCTAAAACCTCGACTCCACTTGAATAAGGCAGTGTCCAGGATACTGGCAGCATTTCCCCTTTGGATGGCCAAACTAATCCGTTAGCCAAGGTAGCTGCCAGCTCTTTGGTCACCCGTAGACTCGATAACTCTTTTTGAGAAACTTTAACTATTAATATAAAAACTTTATCTTTACAAATAAGAATCAACTGCCATTTGTAGATATATACGATTGCGACTTGCTATCGAAAAATCACCCTTAGTATTATTTGTCAATATGATTAATAAGTGCTTTAATAATTAGAATTACAAGAAATCCGCACTTGAAAAAGTTTTACAATTTTGTACTATAAAATTTATTATAAGTATGTAGCATAATTCTCGCTAGAACTAGCGGCATACAGTTTGTGTTAAATGTATAGGCACTTTAGAGAAACGACGTTTTAAAAGTATGAATAAAATCTCTATTTATATGCTACCTACTAGCTTTAGCCAGAGCTTTCCTTTCAATATATCGTTATCGTCTCAAAATATATACAAAGCGTGTGTTCAGTCTAATATATTTTAAGTTTACACAAACAATATTTTTTTTTATCAACTACAAGTTGGCCCTTGACTGCTATCACACCTGATGTTAAGTGATGATGCAGTCTAAGATGGAAGCGGGCTAACTTGTTAGGAGTGGGACGAAAATCCACACCCTTTCGGTTTCTACACGACATTGTACCGGAACGCTGAATCGCTTGGCGATACGTCTTTGTCGGTAGGGTGGTAACTAGCCACGGCGATAGCCTCCCACCAGCCAGACCAAGACAAATTAAGAAAAATCTCAATCTGCCCCGCCGGGAATCGAACCCATCATCGACCTCCGTCATATAAATCTACCGCGCATACCACTGCGCCACGGAGGTCGTCAGTTATAATTGGTATTGTATATATTTGCATATTTAAGATCTTCAAAACAGGCCAAAAAATTATGATATATATAACATTTTGATATAATATACTTTTTAAAATCTTCCTTTCAAGTAGTTTACTTAAAAAAACGTAACACAATTATAAGTACTTCTTTTAAGAAAAAATCTTTTTCAAATACGTATGCTAATATTACTTCATCATTACATTCCTATGAGCTGCCCACTACAGGGCCAGGCCTCTCTCCTTATAGGAGAGGGGATATGGAGCGTAAAACCACCACGCTGTTCTAATGTGGGTTGGCGGGCATTACCATTTAGCAAGACACATTTTTGAAGGATACGAAATATATTAAAACCATTTATTTTTAGATACTACATTTTTGTGTACATCGCAAGTATAAAACGCTACATCAATTTATTCAACCGTCATGTAACTGACATAGGATTTGATCGATAGCGCTCGCCCGATATTTGTCAACTTCACGCCCAAAGTATCAAAAGCGTTGACTAAAACACACATTCTATATTTTATATACATACCTCTAGTTATCTGTGTATGTGGCTAATTGATTATCTGTAGAATTCGCGGATTCGATTCTTGGGATCGAGACAAAACTAAACATAGAAAAATAATAGACACTATATTCATCTTCATATATAATCGTGTTTACCTAATTATAGACTCTAGACCTCATGATATCACTATACCAATTAAAATTTGCTCCTCCACTTGCGGGGCCTTTGGGGGCCCAAGCAACCGGTTGTCAGGACTCCAGAGTGAGGAACCTCCTCACAATACGCGTCGTCTCAAGAAGCACCGCCTTCTGTATCCGACCCTTGATCCAACAGTCAAGCTAAAGCTTCTTAAGATGTTGGTCGAAGCTTTTCGCAATAAGACCATTATCATCAACATGACAGCTGTTGGACGTCCACTGCTAGACATGGCCTTTTTTAGGGACTAAAAAATTTAATGTCGTCAGTTCACCTAGTAAGGGGTCGACCTACACTAGGCTTTCCGATGCGAGGTCGCCATTCTCGCAACCGGTTCGATCCCCAATTTGTACAATGTTTTGTATAAATTGGTAAAATATGACGATAATTGTTAAAAGCTATTTGGGACGCAGTCTTCACTCTGGAAGTAGGAAACAGAGGGTGATTTCTATCACCCAGCTTAGAGTCATTATGACAGGCTATGGGGACGGCATACCTCCAAAAAATTGGATTATTATATAAAGACGCGGAAGGGATCTCGGGAATCCCCTAGTATCTAATAAATTGCGTGAGTAGGCATAGAGCCGTATTATAAATAATGTAATCTGTAGGACACGTGCACAACAATTTTAGCCAGTTTTAGTTGACCCTTGTTTATCCTCATCACAACTATCTTTAACTAAATTACGTTGAATGGATAGCGTCTCTTAGTGAGCGTGGGATCATCTTATTTTGGTTCTCATGCTTGTAGACCGTGCCTTCTTGCGCTGACAGGATCCTTTAATTAATGTTAGGAAACTACGCGGCTCACACGTATCCCAATATTACAGCACGCCGAAAATTCTAATTCGCTTAGTTTGATTAGTTTTCTTATATAATCTGGTGGCAGATGCGATAAAAACTGAAATAGAGCTAGAAGGATTGTTGATTGTAAAAGTTGTTCCAGTTAGTTCAAGTATTCATTCATTTGCTTTTGGAATTGTTTCTTACGGCCTCTGTGGCGCATTGGTATGCGCGGTGGATTTATAAGACGGAGGTCCTGGGCTCGATTCCCGGCGGGGCTGATTTATATTTTCTAAATTGGTCCGGGTCTGGCTGACATCGGCCGTGGCTAACCGCCAAGCGATTTAGCAGTCCAGTACGCTGTTGTGTAAAAATCGACAACAACATTAACATAACAAGTGAGCCCGCTTTTATCTTAGATTGCATCATAACTTACCATCAGTTGTGATTGCGGTTAAGGACGCCAACGAAGTGATCCTAAAAGGGTTACGTTTTTTCCTTTTTAGGTACAGAACCCTAAAAACTACGTAGGTTTAAAACGTTGTTGTAGTTAAAATTAAATGTAGAAGCGAGTAAATACGGGAGGATTTGTAAAATATATTATATTCTTATTATTCCAAAATATCAAGATACCTGTTGTGCCTGTTGCCCTAAGGCAAGGAACAAAATAGCAACGGTTTGTACGACACACATTTAATATTTATGTAGTACAAATATAGAATAGTGCGAGAGCTTGTAGATCAAGTGGCTTCCTATTAGACGTCGCCGGGATCTACATATTCTTTCTCTTCTGTACTGTGTGCTATTTCATAAAAATTCTCCTTCATATCTTAAAGATAAATTTTCATTCCTGGGAGTGCAATCTGAGCTTAGACCGTGTCGGGCCCTAACTCTGTGCATGCCTTACCATCGAAGTAAGTTTTATAAAAACTCATTTGCAGTGCGTGCAGTAGAGCTGTGGAATGCACTCCCAGTTGGCATTCGTGAATCAAAATCAATTTTCATTTTTAAAAAGGCCGTTAAATCCTATTATTTTACAAACTAAAGATGACTATTTGTTTATGTTCTTCTTATGATGTATTAATGTAGGTATATATATTAGTTTATTTTATGATATATATTTTAGTTATTATTGGTGTTATTTGTGTAGTAGTGTTTATGTATTAGTGTGTAATTATTTGAATTTATGTATATTTTATAAGTATACCACCTGCAGTCTCTTTCTTTATACTTTCCTAAGCCTAAGGTTGCCTGGCAGAGATCGCTGCTAAGCGATAAGGCCGCCTTTTGTATCCTACATATATATTTTTTAAGTTATCTCTGTACTGTTTTTTTTTCTATTTATTGTGTGTGTGGAATACAAATAAATAATAATAATAATAATAATAATCTTCCTCATTTAATAAAGGCTTTAGGTGAAAAACACCATCAAAGATCAAAGGGTTTCTACAAAACTTATCGATGATATTAATTTGGGGATTTTTCATATTACACCGAAAGAAATTTAAAAAAATACGCTACATACTTTGGCGATTGAGACCTACAAGTCTAGACCTGTAACACCTGCTTCCTCCCATATACATATGAACTTCTAAAGTTGCTTATCGTAATTTGTCCTTACTTCGACTATAGGTAACTAATAATTACCTATACTCGACGCATTTTAAACAAAGTCGTCTATCAGTTATCTTGACAGTGACATATGAATAGGGCCACGAAGTGATAAGACTACCTTCATCACTGTGAATATAACCAAAACAATAGAAGTAATGATAGACAAACTTTCAGTTTGTACAAAAAGATGGAGGTCTGATTATCAGAAACTCCTAACCTATAATGTGTGACACATTTTTGGTAGATGACTAAACTATGAAGTCACAGAAGAAGATAACAAAACAGAGGTTCTTTCAGTAAAATAAAGAAATCTTTTTGACACAATAACTCTTTGTGTTAATTTATTGTAGACTGGTTAAGATAATATAGCCTTGGATAATATTAATTTGTGAGTTATGGTTTCATTTTTCAAGTTCGTGCAGTGTACTTTTAGAATAAAATTTCTTCGAAACGCTAAGTCGTTTGGCGGTACATCGTTGTTGGTAAGAGGGTAACTAGCCAAAAAATACAAATATTAACAACTGCACCAACGAGGAAAAAACATTATCATATACTAATCGATGGCAGAACACAATTATTATTTGTAGTCGCCAGTCACACGGCGGCCGGAACTCTCAGGAACAGAAACTAAACTTTTATCTCTACTCGCGCTTCGCAATAGTTTTATAAACATTTGTTCTCTCGGGACAACATTTTATACTATGTTTATTTTATTCCCACTACGTTTTCAATATATTTTTGTTACGCGTCCTATAGATACTTCCTCGTTGGTATGACCTGTGGCCTCGGATCATTTTCTCCTGGCTGGGCTATATGAATTAATCATATAGTAGAGAGCTTTAAGCTACTGCATAGCTTCTGTCACGGGCCTTGAGCGTGGAGACCGAATCCAAAAATTCCGTAACGAAAAAACCTAACCTGAATATCAAAAGCATAATTTCGGCTCCAACGTCATCGGGAACGTGGTCTAGCGGTAAGGCGCTCTAAGTGCCCTGATTTCCAGAGGGTTTGAATCCCGTTAGTTCCGCAATTTTTTGTTTTTTTTTCAAGCGTGATATTTCATTTTTTTTTACAAGACCGACGGAATTCGAACCCGCGTCTCTCTGGCAATTCGGGCCCTTAGAGCGCCTTACCGCTAGGCCACGGTGACGTCGGTAGGTAAACATAAGTTGATAAAAAATGCTATGCAATAGTTTTACCGCCGCAGTCTCCGAGTGCCACACGTCTTTTTTTCTTTCTTCCTGAAAAATATATCTCAGTATATATTCTTGGGAAGTTGGGAATCGATAATCCCATGTCTCGGTGACTACTTTAAGTGACTGGTCCCAGCCGTTGGAAGTGATCGTTATATGATTCAAACCACTAATTTAGACACTATGGCTAAACCGTATTAAAGTACTTAGCTCTATACTACCAACAATCTTATAAATCGTTGTTACTCCCTTTCTTGTAAGGATGTTACGTGCAGCCAAGTCAAGGACGCTGCCGTGTAAGCGATGGCCTAAAAACCTGCACACTGAACCAGTCGCACGAGGCGCTTACACAGCAAGATCTACATGCAAGTCTCACGTGAACCGCTGCTTCCTCTAAAGTTAGGAGCCTACGAGAATCACTTCTTGATCGATCGCCGATCGGTAGTCACCTTAGGCTTAGCTAGGATGTAGAAGATCAATCGTGATCTTTAGTATGTAGAAGATCAATCGTTGATCTTTAGTCATGTAGTTTAATTATATTTTAATTACTGATTCATTAAATAATTATTACGTATCGTTGCATTTCTTTCCGAGCCCCTAGCTGCCCCTAAACGTAAGTAGGAAACCACTTGCTAAGGGTGTTAAAAAGGCTGTTAGGATTTTTTCTTTCAAGACTATCAAAGCCTCAGTTAACTCAGTAACAGTAACGCCAGCGCATGCGTTGGAGAGCATCTCTATACTGATAGTAAAAAATTATATTATAAAAACAAAAATCCCGAATGTTTAGAAGTAATGAACTGAAAAGTGAAAATCAAAGGTCACTATACCTATGCAAAATTCTAAGTACTGTATGATGCTGCTGGCGGGGACAAATGTAGTTTTAGTAGATCTTTCTTTGCCCGCAGGTAGCAAAGTATTGGATATGACACCACCACAATTTTGACGAACTTAACAATACTTTATATGTCAAAATCCGTCCAGCAGTTTAGAAGCCGGAAAACATTATCCTCCTTCTGACGCAGTCGGTTCAAAACATTAACTAATATCTAATACTGAATAGAGTAGATAATATTACATAACTAATACAAAATATCGATTCCCTCCACCCCATTGTATCTTCAAAGCCAAGGACATAGATGATTAATATTATTCGGCCCTGAATATTAACTTCATCGGTCAAAGTGGGCTGTAAATTTAGTTAAACGATAATAACCTACATCGATTTCTAGTTGTTATGAAGATTTTATTAAATTTTGTTACCCACGACGCATTATATGTTTAATAAATAATAGTTTAAAAAAACTAAAAACACGCTTTTTATAGAAACCCAAACTAAAAAATAGAAAATAAATTTTAATAAATTTAAATTAAGAATAGTGTTAAAAATTTCATTAACTATAAATTAATAATAGTGTAAATAAAAAAAAAATATTTTATTTTAAAAAAAGCGTTTAAAAATTTAAATTTATTAAAATTTATTTTCTATTTTTTAGTTTGGGTTTCTATAAAAAGCGTGTTTTTAGTTTTTTTAAACTATTATTTATTTTTGACTTTTTAGTTTGGTTTATTTATAAAAGCGTGATTTTTTAGTTTTTTTAAACTATTATTTGTTTTGTAGAGTTAAAAATCTCCTTAGTATTCGAAAATTTGTCAATATTAGAGAAATCGGCTAAAGATAATTATTGGAAATTAAAATTAACATCAAGTCCTGTCTTATCGACTGTAGAGAAAAGTTATGAAAAATTGAAATTAAGTTTCTACCTTATCGACTGCAGAGAAAAATTATAAAAAATTGAAATTAAGTTTCTACCTTATCGACTGTAGAGAAAAATTATAAAAATTGAAATTAAGTTTCTACCTTATCGACTATAGATGAAAATTATATAAATTAACAAAAATCATATTTTGTAAATTGAAAAATGGAATAATTTTATCAAATAAGTGTATTGTCATCGGTCCTCGATAAATCCACAAAGTTTAAACGAAATCTGGCCGTTTAAAGTTGGTCAAAATCGCGCCCAAAAAAGTCGGTTACAAACATACAAACATAAAAACATACATACAAGTGAAGCTAATAAAAAGCGTGTAAAAAAATTAAAACTTTCATAACTTTTTAATTATTATTTTTATTGAATTATTAAATTATTATTTTTATGAAATTATTAAATTATTAATTAAATTATTATTTTTATTAAATAAAATTAAATTTTCAGTAAGTAATTTATATATTTTTTTTGGAACTTACGCATCAGCCTATTTTGGCCTAGACACGTGGGATTATTGAATCCCTCCTTATATTGACTATTTACACTCTCATTACCTCTATAGCGGCTGTGGCCGACTTACAATCTGTACCCGCATTTGCCTGTGCCCCACCCTTAGCACAGTGACCAAGGAAACCACAGAAACCTGGCCAGAGTACAGTCGGCACGGGAGCGAGCCTTGGAAGTCCCAGAAAAACTGCGACTGCCAGGGCTCGAACCCACGCCTGAGCGACTGTTGTACGGGCAGTTTAGCACTTAAACCGCTCGGCCACACAGTCGCTAGTAATTTATTTATTAGTGAGAATAAAATAATTATTTATAAATATTATAAATACGGGGAATCAGTGTTCAATTTCGGAGAGGGAGCCTGAGAAACGGCTACCAGAACCAAGGAAGGCCGCAGGCGCGCAGATTACCCACGGAGAGTTACATACTGACATACTGACATACTGACAAACTGACATACAAGTGAAGCTAATAAAAAGCGTGTAAAATAAAGTTTAAAGAGTTTCCTCGAGTTTTCGTAGATCTCATCATCAGATCATGACTTAGTTAACATTAAACCAACTGGAATCTTTCAAACTTCTCATTGAGACATATTAATCGAGCCCAATCACAAGGTAGCTACTGTAAACCGTTAAAGAGCTCCCTCAGCTGTCCTTCTTCTTCATCGCCAGACCCTCAATGACAGTCACAGCCCATCTAGATGTAAAGTTCTCATTGAGACAAATTAATCGAGCCCAAACACAAGGTAGTTACTGTAAACCGTTAAAGAGCTCCCTCAGCTGTCCTTCGTCTTCATCGCCAGACCCTTGATGACAGTCACAGCCCATCTAAATGTAAAGTTCTCATTGAGACAAATTAATTGAGCCCAAACACAAGGTAGCTACTGTAAACCGTTAAAGAGCTCCCTTAACTGTCCTTCGTTTTCATCTGCAGACCTTCAATGACAGTCACAGTCCATCTAAATGTAAATTTCTCATCGAGACAAATTAATCAAGCCCAAACACACGGTAGCTACTGTAAGCCGTTACGGAGCACCCTTAACTGTACTTCGTCTTCATCACCAGACCCTCAATGACAGTCACAGTCCATCTAAATGTAAATTTCTCATCGAGACAAATTAATCAAGCCCAAACACAAGGTAGCTACTGTAAGCTGTTACGGAGCTCCCTTAACTGAACTTTGTCTTCATCACCAGACCCTCAATGACAGTCACAGCCCATCTAAATGTAAAGTTCTTATCAAAACAAATTAATCGAGCCCAAACACAAGGTAAATACAGTAAATCGTCAAGGAATTCTCTTATATGTAGATCGGCTCCATCATCAGATCGACTCCAGACCTTCATCGAATAGTAGTGCTTTTAAATACTTATCGGAAAAACTAACAAACGTACTTGTTGTCCCTACAATTTTTGAAAGTTCCCCTCGGTTTCTCCAGGATTCCATCATCAGATCCTGGTTTCCTTGTCATGGTACCACCACCGGACTATCTTCTTTCCAACAAAAAAAGAATTATCAAAATCGGTTCATAAACGACGAAGTTATGCGCGAACACACATACAAGTTACATACTGACATACTGACAAACTGACAAACTGACATACAAGTGAAGCTAATAAAAAGCGTGTAAAAAGGGGTGTTACAGTTACAGTTACACATGCAGTTTAACATGTTTGTATGTCTCTTTGTGATATACTTATATGTCAATTTAAAAAATTCATAGTTCTAATTCATTTATTTCAGGTATGATCTCGTACGACCATTCTTGAAAAGTGTTTGTTGCTTGCTTTGCTTTTTTTTCTATTTTTTGTTAATAAATAATTTTTTCTAATAATTAATATAAATAGCGAACGCCCAAGATTCAACCGCGTAAGTACTCTGCCCGCTCCGTCTTTTTTTTATTTTATTATTATTTACATCGTATATACTCTCATACGTATTGAGTGAAAAGCTGATAATTTAAAATTACAGTTAATTCAATTTTATTTAATTATACAAAAGTGTGTTGCTATTTTCTGAAAAAAAAAAAAGAACATTATCCAACACTAAAATATCGACCTTATGATATGACGGCAACCGGCAAGTTATGAATAAGCTCTAAAAGTTGCTCTTGGAAGTTATCTGAAAGTGCATTATAAGTTTTACCTGCAAACTTAAGTGAGGGCTTAAATATTGTCAGTCGGGCGCTTTGAATATATGAAATTAAATTTTAAGGAACGTACGTAAACTTTGATAACTTGCCAAAAAAAATAACAAATTACCTGAGTAACTTTGATTCAGAACTTGAATAAGTACTTAGGTATTTTTTCAGAATATCTATCATTAGCCAAATGCCTCTTTGTTTTAGTGGTAAGCCTATATAGCTTCAACTGATATCATCACAAGATTCTGGGTTCCAGCCCTGAAAAATATTAATTCTTTATTCTAAAAAAGTCTAAGTAAATATTGGATATAAGCCGTGGATGTTGGTAGTGTTACACCCCCGAGCTTCGGAAAGAGTCGTCAGTGCCGGTAATTACCATAAAATCGGATATGAAGTGATCTTATACTCGTTATTTTCAGTAACATGTTTCTGCTACCGCCCGCCAGTCTGCACTGGAGCACCGCGATGCGTCGAAACTATATATCTCCGTTCCTTCATTAGGCTATTGAGTTGTTAGGCAAAATAACACGTACACACGTAAAACAATACATAAACAAAATCAGAAAAAACATTAGAAACCTCTGATTCGTTATGACGTGCCAATAAATCATGGCCATGGCAGTGGCAAGTGACATTATATCAACGCGGCAGAGCTAGCTAGCGCATAATGACGTCAGTTGCCGACGGCTGTACAATGCCTTCATTATGCCTCTCACAGCTTGCTTAACACTGTGCATGTCTGCGAATTGAAATGCAACGCTGAAACTGCTGACAGGCATGTTTTAAACTAACATCTGCGGCACGGATTTGTGGCTCGGACGTTTAATTGGAACAATTTTAGATAAATCTAAAGCTATTAAAAATCTGTGATCGTATCGCCGAGACACGTTTAACATTGTTTGCTTGTTGGTTATGTGATATTCTGGCGAATTGCAATTTTAGACAATGTAGAACAAACCGGCTGAATGGAAATCAGAAATGAGTACAGAGGGGTTCGAAAATATTTTGATATCACATATGTTTAATTATTTTTCTGTCCACGAATCACGAGGTCCTGGGCCTGAGACAACTGCAAACTGTGGGCTGTAAAATATTAGGCGTTTCTTTCGTCAAAAATAATACTGTCATTTTCTAAAACTTTTCAACGTGGAGTTGGGAATCTAGTGGTGTAACACCAAGTCAAAATTCATTTATATCGAGTACGCTTACTACTTAGTAGTTGACTTAAATCAAGCACTTTTCAATCGGCGAGTTTTTATTGCCAGTGACTCTACGAGTGGTTACAAACGCAGAATCGCTATGAAGAATTTCAATACTTGTAATTTTTTTTAAAACATTTCATTTTTAACTCAATGTCTCCTCAACTTATCCATGCGTTCCTGAAAACAAACAGGCGGGCCGACGGAAAACAAAAAAGATATTCCTTTTTTTTATCTACTACAAGTTGGCCCTTGACTGCTATCACACCTGATGTTAAGTGATGATACAATCTAAGATGGAAGCGGGCTAACTTGTTAGGAATAGGATGAAATCCACACCCCTTTCGGTTTCTACACGACACCGTACAGGAACGCTAAATCGCTTGTCGGTAAGGTGGTAACTAGCCACGGCGAAAGCCTCCCACCAGCCAGACTAAGACAAATTAAAAAAAATCTCAATCTGCCCCGCCGGGAATCGAACTCGCGACCTCCGTTTTATAAATCCATCGCGCATACCAATGCACCACGGCCGTCAAAATTATTCCACACGAACAAAATAAATGTACAGGAATACATTTTATATAAGTATCTATTAATATTTTCACCATGCCTGCCCCGCAGCGTAGCGAGCACTCAGCAATGTTTTTGACAGAATGCAAGATAAATCACTTATTGCGGACTTTGCCCAAAGGCTACGTGCAACGTCGTGGAGACGGGACGTGCTGACTGTGCACAAGCTACGAACCACCTCCACACGATTACATAATATTATATTATAAATACAATACATAATACATTTATTGTTCGACTAAGTAATTGTCTGATAGGTTTATATCTATTCTAAATAAGGGTTTCACTACTTTTGCTCAAAAAATACTTTATATCGTTAAGGGGCTAAAATAATTTAATGTATAAAATAAAACGAAAAAAGTTTTATTAAACTATTGCATAGCTTTTATAGCGGGCCTTGAGCGTGGAGACCGAATACAGAAATTCCGTAACGAAACAACCTAACACCCCCTGAGTATCAAAAACATAATATCAAAAGCACAATTTCGCCAACGACGTCATCGGAGAACGTGGCTTAGCGGTAAGGCGCTCTAAGTGCCCGAATTCGGAAAAAGTCATTAATTTTTTTAAAAAAATGACTTTTTTAAAATATCACGCTTGAAAAAAAATTACGGAACCGACGGGATTCGTACCCGCGTCTCTCTGGCAATACGGGCACTTAGAGCGCCTTACCGCTAGGACACGGTCCCGATGACGTCGGTAGGTAAACATAAGTTGATTAAAAATGCTATGCAATAGCTTTACCGCGGCAGTCTCCGAGTGTGACACGTCTTTTTTATAAATTGAAAAAGAATCATCACATCATACTTAAATAAAGTCCCCCATCTGAAATTGAGTACTTTTCTTAATCTCAATCTCAATTGGAAGGATGTAGTCTCTGCCTACCCTTATGGGAATGAGGCGTGATGTTAGTTTTGATTTTAGAAGGCTTTTTGTGGCCTTTGGCGGTTACTTGTCCTGATTTCAGCAAGACTACTTTAACGACGGTGCAAAATAATTACTCAAAAGATTACTGCAGCAATTTAGCTATTTAAAATTACAAGTTATAAGAATTACTTAATGTTAACTAACCAGAGGCGAAGTTAGGAGTAATGTTCGGTAGGCCTTTGTTATCAGTATGTTACAAGTACCTAGAGACTTTCGTGATCCGGTAACAGTCACACTGGATTAAGAAAACCGTTGTACAATCATGAAACAGAGACGTAAACTTTTATCAATAGAAGCGTAACAAAGTATGCACTAGATAAGCCGGTTTTTATTAGGTTTCCAAGAATTCTACGTCTTTACATTGCTCGTTACTTAACTATATAAGTATAAACGTTAACAATAACGGCTCAGGTTAAAGATCAATTGACGGTACTTTACACTACACTCTCGTATGTGTTACTTGCCTTTGCCTTGCAAAGTATTGCTCTGTTAGGAGTCGGTGCCATCCAAGGTTTCTACTTTATGGACGTTACCTGGAACCCACAAACTGCTTTACTTCGTTAAATAAAAGTTCCTTAAACTTGGCTGGCACTGACTTCATAGATATGCTTAAGTAAATTAAAGCAACTAAATGACACAGTTATTTTTTACTTTCTAGTGCGTTTTGAGTCGGTTTTATTTTTTGTTAAAAAATTTTATTTTTAGAAAACCAATTTCTACTTATGATATAGTGGGTATTCTGATTAATACGTGAATTTATATAAAACAAGACGGATCCATACAATAAATAATAATACAACAGAAACGTACCAAAGTTTCCTGGTACGCCACGTTTCCACGCCTGGAATAACTAGTGCATAATAAATCACAGTCAGAACTGCATGTAGTATTACAGATATACGTATCAAGTTTGATGACTACATCAAAACATAGCAGTTACCTAATATCGGGGAGGTAATACGGACAGCATAATATATCAAATATGATAAACTACGCCCATAATTATTAAGCCAGCGCTGCCCGGACTAATCGCCGAGTCAGCACTCGTCGACAGAGATCAAAGTGGCCGCCATTTGCTACGATTTATATCGGACCGTGATATTTATTGGCACCGGACGGACATTCAATTAATTGACAGAGTATATCCAATAAGGCAGAATTAAAAAGGCTTTGTCAAATGAAACATCAACGGGGAATTTACAAAAGAGAGATTTACGTCACATTAAAAATGTATTTCGTATCACACGAGAATAACATTGTATTTACTAAAAAAAAGTTAAAAAATTTTAATCAATTTTGTAGCTAAATTTTATAGTAATGATAAAATGAGAAATAAGTTGGATATATCAGCTGTCTGATTTTTACAACTGCTTCATTTCTTGTTGATTATTTTTCTTTGATTCCGCGTTCCTTGAAGTGTGTTTATAAAGTGCTTGTAAAATAACCCTTTTTACTTACCTATTTACGTACTTAGGTACTATGACTACTTATATTCAAATTAAAAATCATTTATTTCAAGTAAGCTGTTTAACAAACACTTTTAAAACTTTAAATCTGTCAGTAGGTAGTGACTCCACTACCGATTCGGGAGGCAGTTCTGCTGAGATGGGCCGGAAAGAAATTCAGCGGTCGCTCTTTTAAAAATCAATGTCATAATTTGTATTTTATAATTTACAATTTTGGTTATTCCGTCTTGTTTGTAGAAAGAAAAGCTGTTTGCTTCCAAGAATCGTATGTACAAACCAAACTTGAGCTACGCAACAAAACTATCTGGCATTATTATGGATCTACATGTATCTATATGAGTCCCTAATCCCGAAACTATATATATCCCTGTATCTTGAACAATAAATCTTAGTTCAAATGAAACTTGTCTTCCATTGGGCCCCTATCGGATGTTCGGAAGTAGGAAATGACTTGACCCGAATGACGGAAACAAGTTTAGCTATTTGTGCTCATACCGGATAGCCTCTCTAAGAGATATCCGCAAGTACACTGACAATTCTCTAACAATGCCCCCATTTTTCTGCTACAAACGACAATGCATTCTTACTGGCCTAATTCTCGAGAAAGTATTAAGAATCTTATTGGTAAAATCCACGAAATAAATCTTCTTGAAGCCACAAATCTTTAATAGTAGATACCTAACAGCACTGGTCACATAATTGAGCTGAATTTAGTTCAATTGATGTTTTTAAGCCACTAATATTAATTCATACATTATTATTATTGTTAAAGGACAATAACACACTTCGCTAAATAGCCCCAAAGTAAGCGTACTCGTAAGTAGCTTGTGTTATGGGTGCTATGAGAACTGATGAATATTTTTATATATACTATACATAAATACTTATAATATATAGATAAACATCCAGACGCTAGAAAACATCCATGCTCATCACACAAACATTTTTCCAGATGTGGGAATCGAACCCACAGCCCACAGCCTAGGACGCAGAAGCAGGGTCACTAGCCACTACGCCACTCGGCCCTCGAAAGCAGTTTTTCCAAAGCATTTTCATTCTAAAGCACATTCTAAAGGAGTTTATCTCTTCATCCTCACTTTCAAATATAAAAAAGATACTCACGAAGGATGTCCGTTTTGGCCGACAATTGTATATTTGTACTGACCTAATTCTTGAGGAAGTAATAAGAATCTTATAAGAGAGTCGGATCGGACTCGATTACTTATTAATTAAAGCGAATTGTGGATAATAGGAAAGCTTTTCGCATATTAACCGCCAAACGTTGTTCTGAAGATGGCAACAACTAATGATGATTGGTAAAATCCATGCAATAAACCTTATGAATGACACTTTAATAAAATGCCTAATAACCTAGTAACATCATTTAGCTTATTAGGTTTATAGTTGAATTTGATGTTTAGCTCTAATATTCCTATCCATACAATCTAGAGGTAGGTTACTTAGGTTGGGGGGCAGCTAGGGGCTCGGAAAGAAATGCAACGATACGTAATAATTATTTAATTAATTACAATATAATTAAACTACATGACTAAAGGTCAACGATTGATCTTCTACATGCTAAAGATCACGATTGATCTTCTACATACTAAAGATCCCGATTGATCTTCTACATACTAAAGATCACGATTGATCTTCTACATCCTAGCTAAGCCTAAGGTGACTATCAAGAAGTGATTCTCGTAGGCTCCTAACTTTAGAGGTAGCAGCGGTTCACGTGAGACTTGCATGTAGATCTTGCTTTGTCAGCGCCTCGTGCGACTAGTTCAGTGTGCAGGTTTTTAGGCCATCGCTTACACGGCAGCGTCCTTGACTTGGCTGCACCTAACACGTTTACCTCATCATCGCCCTTTCAAATGTTTTTGATAAATTGTTTATGCAAATTATGACATACTTACTGGACATATTCTAGAGAACGTTATAAGAATCTTATTAGTAAAATTTATAAAATTAGTTTTTTTAAAGCCACAATTCTTGAAAATTTACCTAATACCACTGGTACTAATTTAGCCGAATACATCGTTGAAATTCTCAAGTGGTTTACTTAAATTAAACCGTTTATATACATAGTTACTGAGAATTTCTTGGAAAATATCACAAGTACCTAATTCTCAGTAAATATTATTAGCCCATATTTTTATTTCCTTTTCTGTGTGGCAGCTTGTGGTATGAAATCCACGAGGATATCAACGAAGATGTCATAATGAGTGGGACTAACGGCTTTACGTACTCTCTGAGGCACGAGCCTCGTACGTAAAACGAATAAATGATTAAGTGATTAGTAAATAGCAGTCAAACAGTAGAAGCAGTTGTAAAGCATTATCAACCGCCACCAAACCACATTGAAGTAGAGTGATGAATCAAACTAAAACTCAAATTCATTTATTTCAAGCAGACTTTAACACAAACATTTTATAAATAGTCACGCTACCACCGGTTCGGAAGGTAGATTTAAGATTCATATCTACAAAGAAAGAGGCCCAGTCGTAATAGATCGGTAAAATAGGTTACAATGATGGCGATGATTCAAACAATGCAAAAAACTACCAAAATGCTTATGCTAATACTAATAATGCCCAGTAAGCAATGCAGCTTGTTACAAATAAACGCTTCATCATCATTGTTTACTTCGAAGAACGTGTACACATGAGCTGATGCTGCCAAACGTGGCATTTGACCCTACCTTATCATATAGGAATTGTTTTAACAGCAAGCATTGCATTCGCGCTAAAAGAAACGCATCGTATGCAAATTTTAAATAAAAACCGACCAAGTGCGAGTCGGACTCCGAACAAACGTAATTTTTTTTGATATGAGTAAGTATTTGATATAAGTTAGAACTTTATATCTCTACGTTCGAACAAAATTTTGTCTAAGTGTACGATTAGTACCTACCAAATTATTTTGAGTGGTTAAATAAGCCCTTAAGTAGTAGGTAGCCCAGGGCCCCAAACTCACAATCTGCCCCTGCGACAAGCACTGCATTTTTCAGTACATGGTAGGATGACAATAATGATAAATATGACAGTTTATTCAATGTAAAAATTCGCACTAAGATGTCGACACTAAGCATAATAATGCCCAATAAACAATATCGCTTGTTACATAATAATCAATTTACATTAAACTCTTGTTCCCGTACAAATTTCAGGATAAAATCTGGCTATGTGGTCCAGGGTATCAGCTAAATCCATACCGAATTTTATTAAAATCGCTCCAGCCGTTTAGTCGTGAAGAAATAACAAACATTCGCACTCACAAACATTTGCCTTTATAATAATATGATTAAGTAATTCAAAGAACGTGTACACATGTGCTGATGTGTCCAAATGTGTCAGTTGACACCCATCCATATAGGAATTGTTTTCACAGCAAGCATTGCATTCGCGCTAAAACGAACGCATCGTATGCAAATTTTGTAAATCAAAAAGTTCGCACTTTTGAAGTATGCTTATGTTGCGTTGATATTTCATTTTCAATCACTGGATGCATTTTTTTATTTAATAAAACATAATAACAAATGAATCATTAAACAAATCATGCCCACGTGGAATGGTGGCAAGAATACTGGCCGTGTTACCGGGTTTGACAGCTAGGCTGATCCTTTATGCAAGTAAAAGCTAGTCGTTCCGTCACCAATCGAGGAAATTCAGGGCAATGGATTTAGATCTGAAGAATGGATAGATTACATTATTTTGTAAATCTTTTCTTGAATGTGCCTTTGGTTTTGGATGTATTTGAAAAGTGTATGGATAAGCGTTTGAAATGCGTGCTAGAATGATATACTGAACCAACATTCCGTGTTGAAGTTCTTTTATATTACATACACAAAAGCGCTAGTGATGTCATCTGAACTTCCTGGAATAGATTAATATTATATGTAGTAAAATTTTTAACTATTCATCATTATCACCTTTCTGGTAGGTACCTTGAGACTCTGATCCAAAGATGGCAAGAGGATCTTGAGTCCTCAACTGTGGGTATTAGATCGGTACATGCGATCCTGCTGCACTTGAAACGATGGCTTAAAAGGCGTCACGGGGCGCTCACATACCGGGTTGTTCAGATATTAACAGACCATAGTTGCTTCGGAAAGTACCTGCATAAGATAGCGAGGAGAGAACCTACTTCGGAGTGTTGGAAATATGACGCGAGGATTCGGCGCACCACACACTGGCGGAGTGTGTGGCTGGTGCTCCGCAGCGACATTCACTGCTTGCTGACTTTGATGGCGACATCTCGCTGACTCACATAGTGGATGAAATGATCAGCAGTGAGACAAAGTGGTGCGCCTTGACTCCATTTTGCGAAGAAGTTTAAAGAGGCGGCGGAGAGAGTCCGAGAATTGGCAGCAGATGCACCGCCGATGCGTCAAAGAAGGACGGGTAGCAGACGACACAGGTTTGCACATCTACTTGAGTAGAAGCAATGTGTCAGCTTAAGCTAAAATGAATTTCTTGAATGAGCGAAATGTCGAATGCGTCGAAGCGACAACGTAGAATGCCCCACAGCGATCTGTTGTCGTTTTATTAAGGTGCGGAAGGCCACGCTTGGTTTTAGTGAGTATTCCAGTCCGGTGAGTCCCACATGCCCTCTATCCTCCGGGAGAGATGCGTAAATGCATTTCCCAGCGAAAGAAAAATAAAAGGGTACCTTGAGACCCTAATATCCTTTGGATCTTCGAATTTTTTGTCCCGCCCTTCTTCTGCGTCCTACTTTAACTTCCATTATCTTTTACTATTCATCTAAGCTATTATCATATTTATAAAGTGAAAAACTATAAGTACAAAACGATCCGTATTTTCAATTTTCTTATTTAGGTAGCTGCTTCAGACCGTTTTCGTAAAATCTCTCAAGGGAGTTCAGTTCGGTAAAACGATTCATTATTGATTCTACATTGTCTAGAAATTTCTCTGTGGCCCGATTTTCTTGCGTATTAGCTTCCACAACAGCCTTCACTAGACAAGAAAATTTAAAATGTTTATTATCGTTCGCTCTCTTATTCTTTTTGCATTGTTCCCATCTTTTTTTGGGTTACGTACCTAAATAGGGAAAAACGGAACCCTTATATGATCACTTCGTTATCCGTCCGTCTGTCTGTCAAGGCCCTTTTCTCAGGAACGCGGAATCAAGCTTCTAGGCGAAGGCAATCAAAAGTTACAGCCGTTTATGCCAAAAATTTCCCTAATTTTAGACACGGTCAAGTAAATCAAAATCTAACGGGTAGTTCCCGTAAACTTAGGATCTTGAAATTTGATACGAAGTAATGTTGTATGGTATAAATAATAGAAAAATTACGAAAACCGTATGATTTTAGTTGCATCATATAATAATAATGTTTTTAATAATTGTAAGCTCTTTCTCATAAACCCGTACAGGTATTAAATTGAAATTCATATCAAATACTTAGGCTTATAAAACCTTTAAACTGTAACAAAATCAAACTTCTACATCAACCAAATCAAAAGATATAGCAATATAATCCGCATATTTAACTCATAACTAGATGCAACGAAACCAAAACCTAACGTGTAGTTCCCGTAAACCTAGAATCTTGAAATTTGGTACGAATCAACATCATATGGCACAGATAATGTAAAAATTACGAAACTGTACATTTTTAGTTACATAATATGCCAAAAATATTTTATAAATTTTACACTTACCCTCTTTTCTCGTGAATACGAGAAGGTATTAAATTCAAATTCATATAAAATACCTATAAAACTATTAGGCTGTAACAAAATCAAACTTCTATGTCAACGCAATCAAAAGATACATCATAAGCTGCATATTTACCTCTTTACTACTCGCAGCTAGTCCTAGAATCTTGAAATTTCGCATGAAGCAATGTTTTATAGTACATGTAAAGGAATAATTCTGGAAACCTTAAAATTTACGGAACCCTTAGTGCGCGAGTCCGACTCGCACTTGGCCGGTTTTTTTAAATAATTCATCATCAATCATTACATTGTAATAATTTAACTAGCAAAATTCAAATCTAATTTGAATAAAACTAATAAAAGGCAACCCGACATTAAGGATTTATTAAATTAATTATATATTCATTTGAATTAAACATAATTATCATAAAATCAGTATATTTACTACCAAATCTAATGGCTATGAAGCAAGAATGGAGTCATCTTGTCAGTCGTCATTCACGCCATCTATGTCTTACTTTCAATACTAAATAGCAAACAGAACCGCTTTCTACGTAGCGAAGTCTCCGCCCTTGAAGGGTGTCTCAATCTCGAAGGGTGTTTACCAAATCACCCTTAGCGTAGTACAATGAGTACAACATAGATGGCGTTGTAACGATAATGGAAAAAGGAACCATGTCTTCACTGATACCAACAACTTCTGAACGTAAACATTCGTTTTGTAAGGCTCTACTGAAGCAGTATTCGAAGAAGTCTCACTTAAGAGATGATAAAGTTGAGAGTCATTTCTCCCTTTTTCGTCATGACTACTCGATTAGAAGAAAGCAATACTAACATTAAACTGGCTCAGTTAAGATTATACCATGTTTAATACAAGAGCATTTTGGTCTGATATAGAATTATGTAGATCACACCTTACTACATTTAAAACGATATGCCTTATTTATTTCAAAACAGAAGGAAATACTATTACTAGCTATTATACTCAAAAGTTAGTCAGTCAAAGGAAAATCGCGGTTACGTCACAGAAAGTAAAGCATCTTCATTTGAATTCGTACTGACATTCCCGTCTAGACATAAATCTTCATATATTATTATCGTTACAAACTATTTTTAACCGGCATTCAAAGAGGTATTTGCCATTCGATATTTATTTATGTAAAGTATCGAAAAAATTCGCATTAAAGTAAATATTCGAGAAAATTTTATATTTGGCCTACGTAAAACCTTACCAAGGGATGAACTGAGAAATACTAAAATTATTAAGTTTCTAATTTCGGTAAAATCTTTGTCTTGCCAAATAGTACTTAGTAAAGTAGCTATAACCTTTAGTATTGCACCGAGTGTTTATTTACGAACAAGTAATTTCTTTTATAAGTATGTAATCAAATATATTCATTCAAGACTCGTTACATTTTTATTAAGAAAAATATAAGAGTAAAATAGTTGTGCTCTCTAATATTTCGATAAATTTACTATAGCTAGTTTAGGTTTTAGAAGGCTTTTTGGCGTGGGGTCTTTGGCGGTTACTTGGCCGGATACTTTGTCGATAGTGTAAAATAATTACTCAAAAGATTACTGCAGCAATTTAGTTATATAAAATGTTATCATAAGAATTACTTACTGTTAACTAAACGGAGACGAAACCAGGAATGATGTTCGATAGCCAAGTAGGCCCTTAATAACAATATGTTACCGAGAAACTTCCGTGGTCACACTGGGTTAAGAAAATTTTGTTTATTATCTTCTGTTGCACAATCGTAAAACTCAGTCGTAAACCTCGTTCAATAGAACCGTAATAAATTACTTACTAAATAAGCTGATTTTTATTAGTTTTCCAAGAATTCTACGACTTAACCTTGCACGCTACTTAACTCGCTTGATTTATATTTATATATTCTTAGAAATTAAAAAAAATAAAAGCTTATGTAGCACCTGGAGCGAGACTAATCAAAAGTAAGTTTACTCTCAGCGCAGTGAATAATAAAATTTAATTAAATTGTGTAATTCATTACTATTACATACATTACATCTAACTTATGTGTTATACTAAACTAAAATCAATCATTGTGTTATAAGTCTAGACCCATTTCGAATTTAAATATATTAATTTTGTAGTCAATTGACGGAAGACCCACCTGATGGTACCAACCAACCATCACCAGTAAAAGCATCGCTTTGCACCGCATCCGAGGCTCACGTCCAACTAATTCGCCCTCAGTCCATCAATCCGAGATTTAGGTGTTAACCCTCAAGTGTTGGTTATAATATCGACAACTATATCATATAGATCGGAATACAGCAATGTCCACCATGCAAAATTAAGCAAGGACAAAAATCTGTACTATTCTTAAAAATTAGTGACTTTGGAAGGACACAATACAAAACAGATGTGGAAACCCATTATAAATGTTACTTTTGTTATCTTAAGTTTAGTGTAGCCTTTGATCAACAATAATTGTTGTTGAGTGTTGCATATCTTGACAGCATGAGACATGTGTCACGTCTTGACCTTTTCTAAGAATTTCACAGATTTACATTGGCAAAAAACTAGAGAAAGCAATTTCAATTGTCAAGTGGCCATAAAGTGTGATAAGTGTGACATTTTAAGGGTTCAAGTGCTCGGGTGGTATCCCTACTTTAGAACTGAGCATATGTTTAAAAAAAATTAATAAAAATTTTTAACAAAAAATAGAACCGACTCAAAACGCGCTTTAATTTACTTAACCATATGTATGAAGTCGGGGCAGCCAAGTTTAAGGAACATTTATTTAACGTAGTAAAGCAGTTTGTGGGTTTTAGGTAACGTACTTAAAATTGAAACCTTGGCTGGCTCCGACTCCTAGATATACTTAAGTAAATTAAAGCAACTAAATGTCTCAATTATTTTCTACTTTTTAGTGCGTTTTGAGTCGTTTCTATTTTGTGTTAAAATTTTTTATTCCTTTTTAGTGATTTATCGCCACGTAAAGTACTTCATACTATACTCTCACAGTGTATTCATTCATTTTACATACATTCATATTCATATTACATACATATTATACGACACTAGTAGCCTAAAAGCTACCGATACTTACACAAAAACCGAAATCGCTGCAAGTGAGCCTATAAAATTTGAAGAGTTCCTTCAATTTTCCCAGAATATCATCATCGGATCCTAACATGATGACTATGGGACCATCTTGGAAGAAAGCCCCTTCTAATACAAAAAGGATTATCAAAATCGGAAAACTCTGTAAAAAGTTATGCGTGGTCATGCATAAAAAAAATATATACGTGTCGAATTGAGAACCTCCTCCGTTTTTTTTTCGTCGGTTAATGGTTAATGAAAGAATAAGTCTATGTTTTTAACACACTTTAATTTTACATTTCAACAACACCGTAACAACTTATAGAAGTAGGTACTAAGATATGTTATATGCACTAAGAAAAAAAAGAATAGTTTCGTTCTAACACAGAATAGGTACTTAATAGTACATGTACATACGCTTCGCATTTCTGCCTAAATTAATATAATTATTCATAGGCGTGTGGTTGTACGCGTAATTAACCATTATAACAGTCACGTTGGCTAATAAAATCCACACCTAAAAAAAATGTAATTTATAATTTATGTATTTGCTCTCTACCCCTCCGCACCCCTATATAAAATCCTGGCAACGCCCTTTAAGTAATCACAGAGAAAGTATATGAATTATCTTTACTAACCGGAAATAATCGTAGGTCAATGTCCGCTGCAAAATATCTACTTCTTCCTTAACAAAAAGTAATAATCTCATACAAAAAGTCATTGATTCAATATTTACGTCTACATAAATCTATGCACTCCAATTAATACCTTATTCCCTTCACCATACGTTGCATAACTTATTAACTAAGAAGTGTTGGTTTGAAAAACTTTTCACAACAAAGTTCTAAAAGTCGGAACAGACTTGCCGAGATCAACGTCACCCTCTAATCCTGAATTGAAATGCCAATCTTAATACCAATAATAATGTCATTACCCGACTGCCAGGAAGGGTTATTTAACAACCTTAAATTAAATTAACATTAATTACAAGTTTAATTACTCGACACCGATATGCGAAAACTTGCTTGCTTATATGACTATGCGCTTGTCTTGTGTAAGTGTTGTAACAGGGCTCGTGATAGTCAGCCGGACCAGCTCACGTTCCTCCTACCTCGTTCCTCATATGCGACTTTGTAGCTTAACCTAACCTTTGGAAGCTAGTAAGGTTTAAATTTCCAGACCCTTAATTGTATAAAAATAAAACTTATATTTATCACGCGATGTCACGAGAAATCATGTTTTCACCCTTTTTTCAACTTCATGGCAACTCTTCGATAGAAACCATTATATTATAGTTTTATCTTTAATAAAGTTTGTCGAACTTGACTGGTGACTGGAGATATAATGTTTCATAGCACGCAGGGAAAAATATAAAAGAAAGAAGTATCCCACCATAGTCCAAACAAAATGGTTACATATCGTATTAACTATGGCAGGAGTATGATCTGACAAACTTTCAGCTTTTATACAATGACTAAGGTCTGTCTATCACGAGCTCTCGATCTATAAGACCTGCTACAATTTGTATTTGCTCTGTAGACATTTACTTAAAAATACTCTCCTATAATATTCTCATCATTATCATTACATTGTATAAAACAAAGTCGCTTTTTTATGTTTTTATGTTTTTTCCGGATGTATGCTTTAATCTTTGAAACTACGCAACCGATTTTTATGCGGTTTTTTTTTATCTGATAGAATGATTCAACGGGAAGGTTTATGTGTATAATACATGCATAATATAGTAGAAAAACACTTATAATTTTAGAGGTTTCTGATGTGATGTCGTAAATTAACGCATTTTTTGCGCTTACATTACAAACGCTGGCTAAACCCTACGAGATATATCAAACAATGTACTACAGTATTGTACGACTTAAAAAGGTCAACAAAAAAGTTCGCGATGGTATATGTCTATCTCTTAGAGATAACACACAATAACCATTTTTTATCTTTTACTTTCAGCCAAAATGAATGGTTTATTTACGAAGCGATTTTAAGAAATACTGCATTAATCCTAATACATTTAAGTATCTTAAATACTTTGTGCATTCGTGATGATGATGATGAATAGATCACTTATATTATCAGCCCTTTACAGCATGTAATTTAAATAGTTTCCAAGATATATAAGATTCAAAATGCAGACATAGCGAGCGGTTGGAGGTCGCGCGGAGCGTGCTTTTACAATATTACTATACATTAGTACCAGCATTGCAGTCGTGCGAAGCCGAGGCGGGTTGCTAGTTATATTATATAAAGTCATAAGGCACTTGTGACATTTCTTAAATGTTAAACTACTAGGTGAGAGACTAAAAATTGTTAAGATTATGTCGATTGTTGTTTAAAATTGCTTAAAAATATGTTTATGTTTATATTATTATGTACAATATAAGATACGTTAAAAAATTTCTAATTCTACATTTTGTTATTGTTAACGTTTCATGTTGGGAGCGTTACAATCCTTTAAAAACTGTTTATAATAACACTTAATTAAAAAAATTCCATCTTATAATTGTACTGCGACGGCTACATTAGTGCAATGGTTAGCCAGTATAGCTTCAGATAGTCAAGTCCGTGGACTTAAGTTATGAAATATACAGTTTTTCTTTTAAAAAATAGTTTTAGGTGGAAGGCCTTATGCTAGTAGACTGGTAAAATAAACTAATTAGTGATTTTTATATTCATATATGTTACTTATAAACTACACGCCATTCTTATCACTATGAATATAACTTTAAATGATTAATAATAATTGATCATGAGGTTGCATGACCACTTTCTACCATAAGAAGATTTCATCAAGATTTTATTTCTCATTTTCAACCTCATGTCATATTTCAAGAAACATTTCAGCAACCTATATCGAGAGTATAATTATTATTAACCATGAGGCACGCAAGTTTGAAATTGGTCTAATTATACAAATTGAGGTTAATGTGGCGTCTCGGATCATGTTTGCGACTCCATACAATCGCAAAAATGATCAGCTTCGATGTTTAACCCCTGTGGGCCTGAC
The DNA here is from genome assembly GCA_034621355.1 of Mycalesis mineus. Taxonomy (NCBI): domain Eukaryota; kingdom Metazoa; phylum Arthropoda; class Insecta; order Lepidoptera; family Nymphalidae; genus Mycalesis; species Mycalesis mineus. The sequence continues at coordinate 5,373,418 of CM067894.1, read as the reverse complement.
ATTCAAACCTTCTTTGAGGCCCGCGGCTACCCGGGTAGCGACGGAGCTATAATGACAGCTGTCATTATTTGCCTGACGGTTGCCAGGGGACCCCCTCGGGGCTGTGAAACTTTAACAGTACTTACTGGATAATTCTCATAATAATTAATTTATTCAGTTTTTGTTTTAATTTTTAACAATGCTCATAAAAAGAAAGCATAAAGCACTATTAAAAATGTATAAAAAAATTTAGTCCTTCTGGTGCGGGACTTGAAGGCTCAAGCGACTGGTGGTCAGCTCCAGAAAAGAACCTCCTATGCAAAGGTATCTATGGTAGGTAATGAGTTTTAGGTTCTTTTAGGTTTTTTTACTCCTTACTCTAGCAAACATTCATATGTATGTAAATTGTCACCTATATGTATCATCAACATATACCTAAAAATATAAAAAAGTTTCTACAAATCCTCTTACATTCTGTAGGTAGATATAAATAATTTAATTATGGTGTGTAACTAAGTTACTATATAAAATTATATTCAGGGCAAAATAGACGATATCCAAGGCAATTTCCCAGTAGCTCTAAACTTGTGCCAATCGTAAACAAACCTGCCGACGACTAATAAAATGAGCACTAAAAGAACCAAATTCACAATATTTATAGTACTTATTGGCATGTTCACGTCACTGCTTCTGCACACGTCCCCTAGAGCCATCGTACTGATCTGTAACAGAGAGAAACGCTTTTACAAAGCGCTCAAATCGGACGCACACACTTATTACGATTTTCGTTTACACCATTCTGTTAATATACTGTTTACAGTCGCTGACTTTTTAACAGACTTCCAAAACTGAGGAGGTTCTATATTCGCCCACATGAGTAGATAAAAGGAACAGAGGTAAGGCTTCTTAAAAACGTGCAAAATTGTTACCTATTTTGGTAGAGTTGTCACAATAGGTTAAGGCAAATTAAACAAATATACAAACAACGTGTCGCACTGACATGACCTTAAGATTGTCAACTAACTGTGCCAGCGTACACCGGTTTTTTCGAGTCTCGCCGCGTACGCGACAAGCGGCTGGTGGTCACTCACACATGCCCCGCGTGCTTGTAGAAGTGCAACCGATTCGCGCGGTAGTGTGAAGCTGGGGTATCTGTTCCATTTATCAACTCATGTGGTTCCACTGTGTAGATATGCAGTTTGTAACAACCTATTATTATTTATGCGCTCCCTACACTCGCGTGTAATTTACGTTGTACTTACACTCCCAAAGTTTAGTCGCGATATCAATGAAAAAATGTATATGCCGGTGCCTGCAGATGTAGATTAGCATTCAGGCACCGTTCGCCAAACGTGAACCATTTGTCTTGGAACAAAAATCAATAGCCATCGACAAAAGGTGCGAAGCCGCAGAATACATAATTGACGAAGCACAGGCTTCTATATTTTTTCTATTAACAGCAATCGGAAAAAAGAGCTAAGCACCAGAATACATAACTGACGATGCGTTACTAGGTTTCTCTATTAAATTTCAGAGATTTCGCGCCGTAAGTGTAGAGCGCACATTGTGCTGTTACTAAGTAACTACGTAGCTATGAATCAGAATAATATAAAAAACTCAAAACGCACTAAAAAGTAAAAAATAACCGTGTCATTTAGTTGCTTTAATTTTCTTAAGCATATCTAGGAGTCGGTGCCAGCCAAGTTTAAGGAACATTTATTTAACGTACCTAGTAAAGCAGTTTGTGGATTCTAGGTAACGTCCTTAATGTAGAAATCTTGGCTGGCACCGACTACTACTACTACTACTTAAATATATTTAAAAAAAACACATTAAATAAGATGTTACTTTACAGGGGCTATAATAGATAGTTGAGTTTTATCAAATGCTTTAAAGATTTGGTTACATTTTATACCATTAACTGATGAATAGGTGGTTGCCGAAAATAAATCTATACTTGATACCTTTTTATTTTAAATCACAACTCAATTACAAAGCTATATCTAATAAGTAAACAAAATAATTAAAATAGCTAAGCGGCCCTTTGGTAGGGCGCCCATCATCCAGGCAAATAAAAAGATAATTAAATTTAAATAGAAAACTAACTGAATATTGTATTCTATTTGACTTTTATGTAAATTATTAAGATCTATCAATTTAATTTTAATAAGATACCTACGCTTAAACCAGACCTCATCAATTTGAATTCAACTGAGACAAAAAACTATACATATTTAGAAACAATTTACATACAAAAATCTACGTATTACTTTTTATTTTCAAAATCACACTGTTTCTCAAAGTGTAAAGCCCCGGGAATATTAATATATTTTCCATGACCTTCAGGGCAAACGCTGACAGGTAATTTAATGTTTTCAAATCAAACACAACCTGCTTTCATCATAACAGTGTTGATTTAATATATCTGAGAATATATTCTATCAGAAAAACATTACGCTACCGTTCATTTTATTTACATTTCATTATAAATTGCCCTACATAAAAGTTTATATTGCCTACACATCTTTTATCCTGTATTTTTTCGTTAGTACAAAGTACCGTCAGTACAATTTTCATAATTTTCATACAACTGAGAATGAACCGAAACAACATTTAAAAATCGATAAAATGTATGACAATTATGAATCTTCAAACCTGCACAACTTGGCTCGGTGCACTCCTACAGTTTTGCTGCCATATTAACTATTGCTGCTAATGGCTAGCACTAACGAGATGTACTACTTTTTTTCGTTGGCCGGCACTTTCAGAAATGGCCCAAAAATGTTTGGAGCCTGAATGTTCTCCTTTTAAAGTTATTGAAAAAAGTCCATTCAACAACGAACCATGCATGTAAGTATGATGTGAGCATAATTTATACCTGCGCAGTCATTTAGGACCAACTTATTTTTTGTGATTTATCACAAATCCTTGCCTTTTGTAATGCTTTTCAAAATTGCTACGCATACTCAGGTATGCTGTAGGGTCAGCAAATGAAAAACATCTGAATGAATTGTTAGCTTACGATATTGTCTATGGTAACGTAAGGTAATTGTCTGTCGACTGTCAGATGATTTGAAAGGACTTGATTCCAGGCCGTATAGTCGAATAGCGTATTTTACTGTTCTTTTGATTGTTACACGGTATGTATTATATAGTCATCTATTATTGCAATTGAGTGGTTTTGTAATTAATTTAATAAAAAGAGCATGTGTCGACTTTTTCGGGCCGCGTCTGTTCTTATCTCGGACTGTATTTCCGACGCGGCGGTAGTTTACAAAAGAATAAACAATTTTGAAAACATCGGAATATTATTTCAACACCCAATTTTAATAGAATAACATAATCTACTTAAATATATTTAAAAAAAAAACAACGTTAAATAAGATGTTACTTTTGAATTCATATGTATCTATACTAAAGCCAAACTTGATTGAGAAAGCTTCTCAACAAACAAATTAAAAATGAAGGTAGAAATCACTAGTCATTTTACACCTATTTTTTAAAGTAACTAGTTAATGACGAATTCATGGCAATAAATTAGATTAGTGGGCTTAAAACTAATTAATATATTCAATATCTTTTAAATAAGATTTTTTAAAATTATAAAACATAATTTTAAATTTATTAGGCATAAAACGTGTTGCATTTGCTACCTTCATTTTAAATTTGTTTGTTGACAAGCATTCTTAATCGAGTTTGGCTTTAGTATAGGTAGTTACGTCATGCAGATCATTTGTATGCTAAAGTCAAATCGTCAATTATCTAAACATCTTCATTTATTAAGGTTAATTTAAGAAGGTAGAGTTTATATTCACGCAATAACGAGCCGAGTCAAATTACAAGCGAATTAGCAAGCACGTTGTTATTGCAAGTGTTAAATAAACAAAGGTATCATATTATGGCATTCTAAGAAAGTTTCATGTTTACACCACGTTTTAAGATAAGCGGAATAAATAACTTAATATTAAATAAAGCTTTGTCATGATTTTTGTTATGATTTGACTTTTTTCTCTGCCTACCCCCGTGGGAACGTGGCGTGATGTTATGTAGGTATGTTTATTGTATAAAAATAGTAATCAGGATATACATCTGTATATCCAGATCAATTTTTAAAATCAAGTATCTACTTGATTTTAAAAATTAAATCACTGGGCAGTCCGAAAGTCGAATTCGATCCAACGCTATAAATAAATGTTAATTGTAACCAAAAAACTAAATAACAATGACAATATAATCTAATCAAACAGCAATTTTCTAAAATGTCGTAATTAAAGCTATTATTTCTTTTGAAATACTTAACGTAGAAAAAACCACTTATAATGAAAGTTTCTACCAAGCCATCATATTTTTTTACCTGCACAAAAGATATCGTCTTATCATCCGATTTGGCACATTTGATGTCTGTCAAATCCCTTATAACCCTTTTGTACTTTAGAAGCAATCCTTGAAACCTGGGGATGAAGTGACAATCACACCTCCAAGGATTGTGTCCCAGGAACACATGCATAATGTTGTTGTTTCCCTGGAAAGCCTTGTCGAATGCATATACCGGAATCTAAAAAATTAAATTTCAAAATATTACGATTTCAGTCATAGCAGTTTTCAATTTTAAGTCCGTCAACCTCCACTAGAAGCGAAAAGGTCTGGCCCTGCAGCAGGACGTTATCGTTACAATAAGCTGATAATACTTCTTAATGATTTCACGCTCTGCGACATAAATTATCGCACATAGTTCCTCAGTACCTAAAGACGAGAGTCTTTGAACTGTGCGAGTTTTCAGTGATGGCCTATGGATCCGAGACATAGTTGCTAACCTATAAGAAGGCACGGAGTCACTTAGCGGAAATAGTAATGACTTTAAGTCAAGGAGTCGATAGACGTTGTATATGCCGATGGAAACCACGCTAAAATGGCGACTCCGTACCTGCAAGTGGACACTCATCAGTTTATAATGATATATGCGGATAATGAAGATAATCTTAATAATAAAGACATTTTTTAAATTTAGTAATAAGATTATAAAAAAGCAGTACCTGTTTCAGCATATTGCCCCGTAGACTCAAAACTCTGAAAGAGCTGAACCATTCAGATCCCTCCAGCTCTTTTACTGATTGAATACTATTGTTGTCCAGATAAAGATCCATTAGAGTTTGGTATTGGGGATTTTGGACCAACTGTCCTATGCTTGTAAGCTGAGAAAAATAATAGATATGTAAATCGAATAGTTCAGTTCTTTTTCAGTAATATAAAAGATGTTTACGGCTATCACAATTAAGTATTGAAATTTATTAGCAATTTTATCTCTTTAAAATTAAAGAGATAAAATAAAAAAATTTTAACAAAAAATAAAAACGCCTTCAAAACGCACTAAAAAGTAAAAAGCTCGGGTGGCACCGACTTCATAGATGTTATTAAGTAAATTAAAGTAAGTAAATGACGTAGTTATTTTTTACTTTTTAGTGCGTTTTGAAGGCGTTTTTATTTTTTGATAAAAAATTTTTATTTCATACTTTTTAGCAATTTATCAACAACGAACATACTAAAGAACCTACTCGAACTAAACCATAAGTACCAATATTCACTAGCTAGTTATAACATTCCAACATCCCTACAAATGTGCCTTTTTTTTTTATCGCTGGGAAATGCGTTTACGCATCCCTTCCGCTCGAATCAATTTCCGGAAGGGTATGTGGGACTCCCCGGCTATGCCGTAATACCCACTAAAACCCAGCGGACACGTCTGCGTCTTTAGGTGGTACGCCACGGGATCGAATACTCATTCTACAATGACGTACCGACGTTTATCAGCATCTTAATTACTGAGGAAGAAGGTGCGCATAGCGACGCCTCCTTCTGCCCTGCCTTTGTCTTCGATTGAGAGGAGCATCTGGATCCGCTTCTCTCGCCCTCTCATCAGCCTCCTTGAGAGCCATCACCGACTCGCAGAAAGATACAGCGGCCGTTCAGCACGCCTCGCTATTGATCATAGCGTTCACTACGCTTGGCAGCGAGACGTCGTCCGTCAGAATGGCCGCAAAGGAGTGCCTCTGCGGCTCCCAAGCTGCGCACTCCACCAGCGTATGATGAGCTGGATCTTCTACGGCCCCACATTGCTGACAGGCTGGTGTCAGCTCCCTACCTATCCGGTGCAGATATTTGCCAAAACAACCATGACCTGACAACACCTGCGCCAGATGGAATGACAAAGAGCCATGCTTACGTTTCAGCCACTTCCGCAGGTGAGGACGTATTGATTCCACAGTCCAGCTGCCTGCAGTCGGAGACTCTAGGTCCTCCTTCCACCTATCAATTAGGGCAGCTTCTGCAAGAGCCCTGATTCTCCCAATGTGTCCCACTGCTGGCGACTCGCCCCGGGCCCTTATTTCCGCGCGGTAACGGTATACCTCCGCAAGAGTTTCGGCTTGTAGTTCCCAAGGGGGATCACCAGCCAGCAACGTTGCCGCCGTCCATGATACAGTACGGTACGCCCGAATTGCTCGCACGGCTATGATTCGTTGAGGCCTGCGCAATAGTGCCTTGTTATCGGAAGTCATAGCATGTACCCATATGGGCGCACCGTACAATGCCATGCTCCTCACAATTCCTGCGTACAGTCGCCTACAGGTAGATTCTGGTCCACCGATATTTGGCAGAAGTCTGCCGAGAGCGGTGGCAGTATTAACCCACTTGGGGCCGAGCTGTTTAAAATGTGATTTAAACCCCCAGCGTCCGTCCAAAATAAGTCCCAAATATTTCATGTTGGCCTTTAATTCTACGACTGTACCCTGAATAGAAATATGTGCATTCCGAGGCGGGCCTCTACACGGACCGTGGAACAATATGGCCTCAGTTTTTGATAAAGAGACCCTCAAGCCCAACATCTGAATTCTATCCACGACCATGGAGGTGCCAATCTCCGCCAGGCGAGCAGCTTCATCAAAATTCCGCCCACGGGCTGTCACGAGGGTGTCATCTGCGTAACAAATGATTTTCATTCCCGGAAGCAATTGGCTCCGCAGAAGCCAGTCGTAGCCAATGTTCCAGAGAATGGGGCCTAATACCGATCCTTGTGGAACTCCACTGTGCAGAAAGCTCTGGTGCAAATGCCCATCACGTCCCTCCCACATAATTTGTCTTTCCTGTAGGTATGCCTTCAACAATCTGTTGAGATAGGCTGGCACTCTATGATATTGAAGGGCTTCCAGTAGAGTTTCAAAAGGCAGACTATTGAAGGCTGTTTCTTTAGATATTGCCAATATCTAAAGAAACAGACAGAACTACATGCCCTCGTTCCACCGCTTCAGTTGTAAGGCTTTTCAGAGTATTGAGGGCATCCAAGGTAGACCGGCCTGCCCTAAAACCATACTGTACTTCAGAAAGAGCTGGGCCTATCGTCTCAAGATGCGAGGAAAGACGCGTGGCTAGGATCCTCTCAAACAGCTTGCCCACTTCATCAAGCAGGACAATTGGCCTATATGATGACGAGGAGTCCAAAGGGCGGCCCTCTTTTCTTAGTAGGCACAACCGTCTCACTTTCCAGCTCTTTGGAAATTGGCCAGAAAGCAAGCAACTGTCAAACATGTCCCTTAATCGCTCCTCCATACATTTTACAGCGATAAAAACAACTTTACCTGGAACTCCATCAGGTCCAGGTGCTGTTTTTCTGTGTCTCAAGCGATCGCTGGCTTGATCCATCTCTTCCTCTGTTATTCGAGGGACAACTCCTACATCCTGATTTCTAGCTGGGAGAGCCATCGTCGGTGGAATGTGGCTGCGCGAATCTGGGAATAGATCACCTATCAAGCGAGTCAAGAAATCTGGCTGCAAATTCTCCGTTATTGGGGGCCCCTGAGCGCGAAGTTTATTTCTCGCAACCCGGTAAGGGCGCCCCCAAGGATCACGATCCAAGGTTCCCAGCAACTCCTTATAAGATTTCTCTTTAGCTCGTCTAATTGCTAACTGAAGCACATTTTTTGCTTCGCGGTAAGCGTCCCGAAGCCTGTTCTCGAGATCCAGGTTAAGCCCGTTCCGCCTACGGCAGCGCACATATTCCCTGCGAGCCCTATTAGAAACTACGCGAAGGTCGGCAATTTCCGGAGACCACCAATAAACACTGCGACGGCGAGGCCGTCGCCAAAATCTGGGCATCGAGGCATCGCAGATATGTGTGAAGGCGCTGCGCAAGCGTTCTGCAAGCTCATCAACGTTCGCTTCTGCACTGCTTCTTGAGCACCACCGCTGAACAATGGCGGCTTCCTCGGCTATTTCACGATCCAGTTGGCCAATACACCATCGTGGAAACCGACTAGGGCCCCTAAAGAGATAAGCGGATGATGAGTTTGTCGCTATCTCAAAGCGAATATAGAGATGGTCCGATAGAGTTTCAGTCTCTTCATCTACCCTCCAGTTTGAGATACTGTTAGAAACCGCGGGAGTAGCAAATGACAAATCCACTATGGAACCCCCTTGTTGCCGCACACAAGTGAATGCTGTGCCTTTGTTAAGGAGAGATAAGCCCGAAAGGAGAGCCCAGACCTGCAACGCCCTACGCCTTGTATTTGTGGCTGGAATTCCCCATGCCTGGGACTTTGCGTTAAAATCTCCGACGACGATAATATGTCCCCTCTGCCTTAGAATTGTCGCTCTGAGAGAGTCTAAGTAAGGTTTAAACTCTTGCAGTATGCGGTTAGGTGAGAAATAAGTTCCAATTATAGTGTATTCTCCCCATTTTGCCACTGCATAGCCCGAGCCTCTTTCGAGTGCAGAGAGAGGAATAGCGGAATTATTTGTCGTTAAGACCACTACTGAGCCGTCTAAGTCTCCTACCCAGCGGGATTGAGGTGGAACAAAATAGGGCTCGCAGGCCACTGCTACATCAATTTCCCAATCAGCCATGGACTGCAGCAGGAGATCTTGAGCCGCAGCGCAGTGGTTGAGATTCGACTGTAGGAAGCTGATATGTCGCTGCTGGTTCATGATGACATATCAGCTCCCTCCTTCTGTTGACCGCTTTTGGCCTCGGTGTTTGTGACTATTCCGACAGTCGACCGACCCTTTGTAGGGGGGGGATTGCAACTCTTTCCCCCCATAATGTGTCCGAAGGATAAGCCTGCATCCGCACATACGGCGCAACGCATCTCTTGTGTACAGTTGGAGGAACGATGGCCATCCACGCCGCATCGGAAACACAGGTTGCCGCGATCTACTGGTGAGGGACAGACAGGCCTTGTGTGCCCGATACTAAGGCATTTATAACAGCGTAGAGGGCGCTGATCTAACAACCTAACTTCAGCTGAACTCCATCCAACCAAGAGTTTACCGGCATCTGATAGGGTCTTTGCCACTTCAATGGGACAGTGTACCGTTACCGAACCCATCCCTCTGGGACCAGGTTGCAATTCTCCTATCTTAACCGACTGTGAGGAGCAATTACAAACTCGAGTAATAGCAGCAGCCACTTTTTCTCGAGTTACGGAATCGTCAAGTCCTGAGATTCTCAATGACGCAGTTTGGGTGGGTCGAACAACATTGGCAACACCATCCAGAACCATGCGAAGTTTACTTGCTAGGAGCTCGGCCTGCTCTGGGGACTGATTTTTCGGCAATTCCAACAACCTGGCTCCGGTTGCAGCACGGCGAATCCTCATACCCTCACCGATTCCGAGCTCCTCCAGATTGACACTTTGCTCAGCGCGCTCAATAATTTGAGCATAGGTCACCCATCTTTGAGCTGCTTCCGGCTGTATGGTCACCATGACCGCCGCAGTCTTTGGAGATGTTAACTTAAGACTGGCTGCTTGTTTGGGTTTAGGGGCACTGGCTGGCTTCACCGTCGCAGCTGTGGAGCGAGGAGTGGATTTCTTTCCTTTGCCTCCTTTTTTAACCACTGTAGCCCAATCTGTAGTTGTGGTTGTCTGAGGCTGGCTAGGGCCAGCCATTGCCTCCGAAGTTACCGCAGAAGATGTAGTTGCCGCAGTGGCCTCAGTCATCGGGACTGACTTGACTAACGGAGTTGCGGAAGTAGAGTCAAGAGTTGGCGTCACTGACTTTCGTCGGTCGGCCATCAGAGGAGGACGGAATACCCTCTCCGGCAAAAGCCTTTCTTCGATACCTGCAAAACGGGCATCCAGCATGACGCCAACGGATGAGACGAGAGACGCCTTAAGTTCCTCTATAGTTTCGCTATTCAAAATTTGTGCGGGAGCACATTTCACCTTCGCCATGGATGACCTCATCTCAACGAACTCCCGGCGATGAGCCTTAAGGTCAGTTTTAAATTATCGATCTCGTTACGTAGGCGGACATTGTCTGCCTTCAAGCGTCGGGTTTCATCAGCCTCTGTTCTAGATGCTAGTGCGTCAACAATCTCCTGCAGTAAATGGGCAGAATTTTTAAGACGCTTTACCCAAGGGCCTTTAAGGTTACCTTGGCGACTACCTGTAGGATATTTGCCACATTTTGACCACCAAGAGCCCTCAACTCCTCCGCACAGAGCTTGGAGGCCTCTTCTTGGCTTTGTACCACAGCCAACTCGTCGTCGTCTAAAATATCCGTTTCTACAGGCTTTTGCTTCCGGAAGGCTCTGTCTCGGAGTAGTTGGTTGAAGGCCACTTCATTAGCCTCCTCTTTAGCCTCCCTTAACTTGGCTCTAGTACGGGCAATACCCGTTCCGCGGCTCCTAGTCACAGTGCGACCACGACTGGCAGACTTACACCTGGGATTGGTATCATCCGATTCGGAATCCGTGTGCTCTCGAGAAATTTGGAATACTGGGCTCCGTGTTCGTGATCCATTCCTGCGGTCCTCAGACATGTTTCGTGAACTAGAAACGGGTCTCGACTCCGACAAACCGGCGCGCTTTTGCGGGTTATCCTTCGAATCCGCCATTTAGATATTTCACAATAACAGTGATAATAATAAGGCCATGCCGAAGGTAAACACACAAAATGCGAAATCAAAGCAAAGTGTGGCAAGTGGCACCGCCACCTACCTACACCGCTACCTACCTACAAGCCTAGCAACCACGCAGACGAGACCATACAAAATATATATATAAAAAAAAAAAAAAAAAAAGTTAAAACAGCTACAATAATAAGTAACTGCAATATCAATATATAAAATTATTGCAGTCGGGCAATACCGAGCGCTTACGCGTCAGCGGCTAAAAATAGATACGACGCTCGACGCGGTTTGGCGACAGTACTGACTCCGATCCCAACTAACAAGCTAACACCCTAAACAAAACAAAGATAAGAAAGAAATACACAATAAAACCTAACAACAAAATTACAAAGATGGTCCTCAAAAAGGGCCCTGTAAATTTTAGAAAATGCAATATAACGCGAAACGAAATCAAAAGTATTCGAGACACGTAATACGAGCGGCCTGCAAGAGCGCACACGACCGTACGCCACGGCGTCCTGCACGCGAGTCCCCCTACAAATGTGCCTATAAAGTTTGAAGTTTCCTCGAGTTTTCGTAGATCTCATTATCAGATTATGACTTAGTTAACATTAAACCAACTGGAATCTATAACCTTATAAACTTCTCATTGAGACATATTAATCGAGCCCAATCACAAGGTAGCTACTGTAAACCGTTAAAGAACACCCTCAGCTGTCCTTCGTCTTCATCGCCAGACCCTTGATGACAGTCACAGCCCATCTGAATGTGAAGTTCTCGTTAAGACAAATTAATTGAGCCCAAACACAAGGTAGCTACTGTAAACCGTTAAAGAGCTCCCTTAACTGTCCTTCGTCTTCATCATCAGACCCTCAATGACAGTCACAGCCCATCTAAATGTAAAGTTCTTATCAAGACAAATTAATCGAGCCCAAACACAAGGTAAATGCAGTAAATCGTCAAGGATTTCTCTTATATGTAGATCGGCTCCATCATCAAATCGACTCCAGACCTTCATCAAATTGTAGTGCTTTTAAATACTTACCGGAAAAATTAGCAAACGTACTTGTTGTCCCTACAATTTTTGAAAGTTCCCCTCAGTTTCTCCAGGATTCCATCATCAGATCCTGGTTTCCTTATCATAGTACCACCACCAGACTATCTACTTTCCAACAAAAAAAGAATCATCAAAATCGGTTCATAAACGACGAAGTTATGCGCGAACACACATAAAAAAATATGTATATATATACGGTCGAATTGAGAAATTCCTTTTTTTTTTTATTTTGCAGTCGTAAAAATTGCTAACAAATTTCAAGGATTATCTAATTTCCCACTATGCTCAGGATTGCTAACATATCGGAGTTATTAAGTTTGTGGAAACCAGTTTGGTTAACACCGTCTTGGAAATATTCGTAGAACTACCTCGTAAAGTTTGAAAGGCATTATTATATGGATTAACATAACGCATTTGAACCGCGTGTGACCGAACCGAAATGGTATTTCAAACATAAGATACGTTGATTTTTTAATTTAATAAATGAGAATATAGCTCGCTAACCCCAATATCAACTATGAAATATGTACATGCATATTCAACCCTTTCGTTGTTTCAACAATAAAGGTCTCGTTTTTCACTTAGACGTCAATTTTAAACCAATCATCAAAACATGTCAGCATAAAACATGCACTTATATCGAGGCTCTCCAATATCACTCAATAACAATTACTTATAAGTACTTACATTACACGTGTAAACATTCCAACTCGATAACAGGAAACAGTAAAGCCGCGTTCAGATGAACAAACACTGGCCGGGCGTTGAACTAATCAAATGTCCCGTGGGCAAACAACCAGGGGATAGGAAAAATTAGAAATGCAATAATTGAAAACTATATTATTACAAAAATATGTTAGTCTGTAAAATTGGTTTACAGACGATAATTTTACATGATAACTTCAAAGTAAAACAACCGAACGTTCAGGCCTGTTGTGCCTCTCGACGCTTGTCGCTTGCTTGATACAGTGAAACTGTCGGAACGGGACATATGAATCATGCTTTTACGCGCAGCCAATTTTGATCGATTTATAAGACGTTATCACATAACTACAAACGGTAAAATACTGCAACATGTAATACAAAATAACTGTCTAAAGACTAAAAACTTGTCCAGATTACGCGATTTACGAACAAGCCCAGTCGCGCGCGAAAAGCTAATCTACTTAATGTGGACGAAATATCGTAAGCTAGCATGAACTTACAGTAAGAATACTAGAATGAACCAATTTTATAACACAATCGTCCATTGCGCAGCGCGCGTTTCGTCTCGCACGTAAATCGCGCCATCTGTAAAAGCTCTAACGGAATACCTAACGTATGCACTATAATAGGCATCATTGTAGTGAATTTTACAAATGAAACTTATGCCCAGCCAAATAGAATGACTACTTATCAAGTCTTAAAAAATCTAAGAGGTAAACGCGGTTGGTGTCATTTGCTGAAATTGCGTATTCTGTAGGTGATGGCACCATTCGCGAGGTTTGTAGAGCAATGCTTAAGCAGCATTTTCTACTAGGTACTCTACGTACGTACACACATCAGCATGAAATATAAACGAAGAAGCAACTATAACATTTTAAACATTTCTTTGATCTGCTTTTCAATAAGCTGACGACGACCTAATTACGGCGGCCTCAATATTCGTAATCACTTATTTTCCAAATACAACAAAGCATTACTTGCGGTCAACTGAACGGGCACGTATTCAGTACAGTACATTGTAAGCTCTTTTTATTACTATTGACTACAGTTAGCCCATCACTGCAATAACACGTGATGGTAAGTGAAGGTGCAATTTACGATGGATGAAATCTACAACCATTTCGGTTTCTGCACAACACGAGTTCGACGTCGTACCATCGCTTGGTAGTAACTAGCCATGGCTGAAGCTTCCTACCACCAGATCTGGACCATTTAAGAAAATCTCTTCTGACCCAGCCCAATCGAACCCAGAAACTCGACTGATCAGTCCAACGCACCGTAGAGGTCGTCAAGTAATCTTCAAAAGTACGAGTATAGTAAAGTGTACGTTTATTTAGACGCGCGACTAAAAATCGCTCGTTAGATTTTGTCATCTGAACGCAGCTTATAGTGATAGGTCAATAGAATTGTGTGTTCGAGGTGACCCAATAAGCTCTAAATTACAAATCAAGCGGACAATAAACTAACAAAAAGTAAGTCTCTTTCAATAAATACAGTATGGGTTGGCCTATTTTAAATCCTTGTAAATAAAATACGTACTTTTATTAATTTGGTATTCATCATTCAATTACTTACTAAAAATGTAATTTGTAATTGGTGTTTCAAATACCAAACGCTGAGGTACTTCATTGTTAGTATTTCAAGTTATAGCTTAAAATACATATGCACATAACTACATTTAGGGATCTTAAGAATAATTTGCGTTAAGAAGCGGTTTGTTCTGTCCTTCTCTATAAATAAAAACATAATATAATAGCAGACAACCGCGACTTCGCTCGCGAGCAAAATAGTGCCTTGCAACCATCACCAAAAATCATTGCACATGATTCTTTTTTAATATAGAATGGGTATAGCTTGATATCCTAAAAAGATAGATATATGCTATCGCAAACGTTTTTGTGGTTCTAATAAACAAGGGAAACCCTACCACACATTGTTTTGTTATATCTCAGATATATAAAGCAGCACTTTCGGTGAAAGCTCCCAGGCAGCTTAAAATTTTCCGACTTCGATATCAGTCAATTTACACAGAACGTTTACAAATTGTATATTAAAATCATACTCAGGAATCACTAAATCGATTGGTGAAAACTGCATGACAGTGGGTTCAGTAGTCTTTGAGTTTATCGCAAACAAACAGACAAACGCGGCAGGGCACTTTCTTTTTAACCAACGAAAAAAAACGGAAGAGGTTCTCAATTCGACACGTATATATTTTTTTTTATGTATGACTGACCACGCATAACTTTTTTGTCCGATTTTAATAATTGTTTTTTTATTAGAAAGGGCATACTTCCAAGGTGGTCCGATTGTCATCATGTTCGGATCTGATGATGATATCCTGGGGAAATTGAAGGAACTTTCCAATTTTGGAGCTACGATTGCTGTAAGCAATTTCGGTTTTTCTCTCGGTATCTGTAGCTTTTTGGCTACTAATAATATACTATGAGAGTAAAGTACGAGTACGTTACGTGACAATAAATCGCTAAAAATGAGAAATAAAAAATTTTAACAAAAAATAGAACCGACTCAAAACGCACTAAAAAGTAAACAATAAATGTACTTACTTTTTAGTGCTTTTTGAGTAGGTTCTATTTTTTGTTAAAAATTTTATAACACGTAGTGATTAGCGGCCTTCGTTTTTTTTCTACTGGTCGATAAACATTCAATTTATGGTTAAATCAATGATTCTTAATAACGATAGTTTACGTTGCCTAGATTAACCATAAGTCTGTTGCGTTTCTAATTTGTGCTACATTCGTTGTTAAACATCATTACGTGTCAGTGGATTCCGCTAAAATTTTCCGTAAACCGCTAATTTGAATAAACATAAAATCCATTCAGTCTTCCTTGTTGATTCGGCATTTCCAACAATTGACTTAGAAGACGCTTTTGGAGTGTCAGAGTGTCTTGATGGATGACTTCTGCGTAGGTATAGATTTTATCTTAGATTCATGAAGATCTTGCTACGTTCGACCAAAACCAATGTTTTATAATCTAAGGGTAATCTAAGGCTTAATCTATGGCTTAATCTAAGGGTAATCTAAGGCTTAATCTATGGATTTTTTGTACGCGAAGATTGCAAGCTCATAGGTTGCTAAATAAACACACAATAATATTGTCAATATTATTGATAGCATGCCTTACCTCTGCGTTAACGCGCCCCATCAATACGACCGAATCATTTCTCTTACGGACAACCTTATGCTACATATTGATATTAATATAAGCTATAAGCCATATTATTGAGACTAAAGACAGTTTAATATTATCTAGCAAAGTAGGTTGAGTTTATGAAAAAGCGTAGTGAAGCTATTTACTTGAGAATATAATAAAAATGCTTTCGCTCGTCTTTCTAGTTCACGTAAATATTGTCGAAGCATTTTTCCACTGAGTACCATTTACTTGTCGGGGTAAAACGAGTAGTTAGGTAGATAGTTCTATTTGTTTAATGTAACAGTTTACAATTTGTATTATTTTTTTACACATTATAATTTTTTTTGGGGTAGGTAACCTCGGTAAGCTTCACTAGGAGCTTTTACAATAACTTTATTTCGTATTTATTTTAATAGACAGACCTAATAATACCTTGTTGTTAGGATCATAATTGAATTAGCGTTAATCGTATCATAATCGATAAATTATTACGTCTTTATTTTTAAACGGTTTTATTTAAGTTAACAACATACAGAATAGTCAATTGTCATTTTGTGTTTGTTGCGGCAACCATTTAGAGTTCACTTTCCCTTCCACGTCAAAAAAAGAGATTTTGTAAGGTTTTTGGCTACGTGGCGCGCTCATTCTGCTTTCTAATTTTGAAGGAATCTTAACGTTCTAGTAGATACTGTTTGTAATTGTCTGTAATTTCTATAATGTAATAAAGTGAATTTATACAAGTTTGAGTATTTCTTGCTACCAATGCTCCCTGCTGCTGAGGTTAATATTGTAGAATTTTGTTGTCGGTACCACTTAAATGTCCTCTAGAAGCCATATAATTAATTTTCGTGACAGGAGATACCTCAATGACATTTTACAACACAGGGTAAATGATCTACACTAATATTAAGAGGAAAACTTTGTTTGTTTGGTTGTATTGAATAGGCTCAAAAACAACTGGACCGTTTTTTAAAAATTCTTTCACCATTCGAAAGCTACATTATCCACGAGTAACATAAGCTAAATTTTATTTTGGGAAAAAATGGGGTTCCGTAAAATACTTGGGTTTTTCGGACACAAGGTGTAAAAAATCAACCAGAAAAGTTACTTATTTTGCGTACGCTGCCTAAACTATAAAAGATAGCACCATAAAATGTTCTTATTAATTGGAGATCTTATAAATATGTACAAAACAGTCGGCGACACATTATACCTATCTATGTCGAGTGAGGCACAACAACCATTTTTTTATTTAAAAATCTTAATTTTTTTTGGACTACATTTAAACGCAATTATTTTACTCATGCTATTAATCCTTATCAAAATAAATTATTTCATCACTAAGTACAGCTTATGTAGATAATATTTGGTATTTAAAAGATTAAAATTGGACGTTTGGTTTTGAAGTTATGGCGAAATTAAAATACTGTTTACTGCTGTGTAATACTGTTTCTGCGTTGCGAAGTGAGCGTCACCAAAGGCGGGGGTGTGCGCGTGGGGGGGGGGGTGTTTAGATCTATGTTATATATACGATGATGAATTAAGAATTCGATCTTTGTTCAAATATGTATGTATTTAGTACACGGAAGAGTTTGTTCGTTTGTTTAAACGGGTTAATCTCTATCTGCGTGTCGGATTGTAAAATTATTTTTGTTTATTCTGAAGGCTACAGTATAAATAGTGAAATATACTATTTAATATCAATTTATACCCATCAGCTTGCCATAAATATATATTTTTAATGTTAATGTACTGAAATGTACCTTATGTGTACTAAAGGTCTCATGTACTGTAGACCTTTAGTACACGGGACGGGACGGAGGATATTGCTTCACGGGAATTTATAAAAAAATTGAATTGAGAGGGGGAGCGGGGAATGAGCACACTTTATATGTGACTTTCACACATTTTGTATGTAAGTCTGTCTTTAAAATTAGAAGGGTACCTAAGAGGTTTTCACGCGGACGAAGTCGCGGGCAACTGCTAGTCACATATAAACAGCGGATTATATGGAATATTTGAAAATTCCTTATTTTATTTTTCAGCACTTTTGTAAAAAAAAGACACATTATTTGAAATCATATCTACTAGTGACCTAGATAGAGCCCTAGAGTGGTCTCAGACATTAGTGACACGAGCTTTAGTATTATAGTTAAGGTACCTGTACAAGAATCACTTTTACTTATTTTATACTATTTGATGACCTACCTACATCGCCGACTTAAATACTTATTTCTAAGTTGAAGTCTAACACCAAATATCGGGTGACTGACATGCCATAATTAATAAGAGCATAATGGAGCGCAATGTCACTATGAGGAACATAATGAACGTCTCTGTAACAGACGTTGACGAAGTTCATCTTTTATGAAATCTCATCCTCTTGAAACTTTACCTTCCGTTCAAGTTCGCAGTTTAAAGTTCTCATCTTAATATTAAATTTTCGTCATATCAAAATTAATTGGCAAAGTCTATTTTTTCTGATGGCTCGTTAAAATCAAAGCTTTAAGCGTGAACAGCGTCGTTAATGAAGGAAAATTGAAATATCGGTGTTTTTCTTTTACTTATTTTGTAACGAAATGTTAAAGACAACGTCCCGACAAACAACTTTAAATAAATATTAAGCTTTAACGGTTTCTAACATGGTATTGCTACGAAGCTTAGTGTCTAGCGACTGGAAACTTGGAAATAAAAGAAATATATGTTTAATACTTGGGCAATTAGAAGGTCAAAATTCTTGGACATTTAAAATTTGCTATGTCCTAGTATCACCTTGGTTGCTTGGTTATTGGTCTACCTATAGTAGAAGCATGGACTAACAATGTTTCAGCTTTTGTAAAATCACGAAGGCCGATCGCCCGGGGCCCCGCTCTTGCTGGTAAATCATATTTGATTTGTATCTACTCGTTTATTATTTGTACTTCTTAGCAATCATGATTAATACCTAAACCAAACTACCACACGTAATTATCACATACTTTTCACGAAGGATACGGGCATCGCAATATCTGCCGCCCAGAACCTCGCTATGGGTAAGGCTGCCACTGCTGACGCATGAATGATTTCTACCGAGCATTGTTTTGATAATTACAATCACGAGGTCTGGGTCAAGTCACGGAAAAATTCTGAGTTTTTCATTCTTCTATGAAATTCTCAGTACATTCCAAGCCCGGGGTCGGGAAGTTGGTGGTGATACACTCCCGTGCCTCGGAGAGCACGTTAAGCCGTCGGTCCCGGTCACTATCATCAACATCTAATAGTGATCGTTAATAAATGAAACAATATCACCCTAAGCCGCATTGGAGCAGCGTGGTGGGCGTATCCCCTCTCCTATAAGGAGGGAGGCCTGGCCCTGTAGTGGGCCGTTAATAGGCTGATAATGATGATGATGATGATTGTTTTAAATTCTTTACATTTGACGCTAGAATTTAGAAACAATCTAGCACAGTGTTTATGTGGGAAGCACTACAATATTTGAGAAACGAATAATACTTTTTTACATTGTTGTTTAATGTTAAAAATGTTGTTGGCTTTAAATCATGCATACAAATGAATATATGAGAGGGTAAACATAAGAATGATATCATTAGCATACCATGTTACCTTGTTCCCCTCAAGGCGCAGCGTGGTAGTGCTAGGCGGGAGCGAGGCGGGCGGCTCTTCAAGAGCCTTATACGTGCAGTTAGCGGTGATGAGAGGAATTAGCGCCCCCTTAGCATCAGAGACCACGTGGGTCATTGCGCACACGCACATTTCAGGGCACGTCTCCTTCACTGTCTGCAAAACATAAAAATTGTTATTCCAAGATGCCTCATAAGAAAGCTCAGAGTTACTCAGCGATGTAGAGGACATAGCTCGGAGTAGATCAGAGATATCTACTTCGAGCTATGTCCTCTACATCGTGATCGAATCAGAAATGTGAAAGCCCGCAGAAGAACCAAAGTAACAGACATAGCTCAATATAGCTCAACATATTCCCAAAACTGAAGTGCACTGCAAACAGCCATTGCCTTTCCAAGTTCCGTTTTCGTTACCACCCAAAATATCGAAAGTAAATAGGTAGGTACCTTCTAGACAAGCGCAAGAACTAGGCTTAACTTGCTAAATTATTTTTGCAGCCAAGCTATAAGCCAAGCCTATGCATAAAAAACATAAATTTATATAGAGAATAAAGTTCGATAGGAACATTGTTCCATATAGCCAATTCAATAAAAGCAATCGATCGATGTAGCCAATAAAAGAGTTAAGATCAAACATTTGCTAAATTCAATAATGTTCGTGCAAATATACATAAGGCTAGTACGTCGCCTTGTGATCTTTTGAACTTGGTTGACACACTATCGGATTTTTAGGTCACGCTATCGAAAAAAAACCTCAAAATTCTATAAGGCTTTAATTGATTTAAAACCAAGTCTAACTTTTTCTCAAAAAGGTTTCTAAGAACAAGTAATAAGGATTAAGTCATAAAAGCATGATTTATAACTTAATCCACCGAACGCCTAATCTAATACAGGTTCCGAGTGGCAATTTTGGACTCTGTGACAATCACTTTCGGATGGTTTATGATAACCATCTAGTTTACTGGCTTAATAAACTCTTCATCTAAACTTTTTAATTATAATTTTTCTAAATTGTGAAAATGATTATGATTATTATGATTATGATTATGATTGCTTGGCTATTAGATCAAGAGTAGGATACAGAAAGCAGTAGTCCTTGAAACGGCGCATATCATAAGGATATTCTTCACTCTAAAGCTCTGACCACTGATTGCTTCTTGAGCATTCAAATAACGAGCAAGCGGAGGAGCACATTGTTTATAATTTTTTAATAGTGGTTTTCGTATATATTTTTATTATTTAAAATTTTTATAATTTAGAAAAAAAATGTATAAAACGTAAAATAAATGAGAGGTTTTTTTTTGATAGAACCTATATTTAACTATCCCCAATACACGACTTAAATCCAGGACACTACGATCGGTTGCTAAATAGGTTAACCGTTGCACCTACGAGGCAATTCTCACCAATCCTAACCCTCTTCGGGTTAGCAACTACTTACTCTACTCTAACTCTAAACTACTAACGGCTCGACATTGTTTACTTGTGAAGGTCTGGTAGTTCAATTATATCAACTTGTTGTTTATCTCAAGACCGTTTCCTACTATCGTGAAACATCTCTAGTTCCTTGAAACGGAATACCCACGCAAATATTTTTCAATATTGTAATTAAATACATAATTATCATTAAAAAATTGTTAATTTCTTCCTATTGTCATGAATTTATCTAGAATAACAACGACTTTTTTTTTCTTTTTTTTTATCGACTACAAGTTGGCCCTTGACTGCTATTACACCTTATGTTAAGTGATGATGCAGTCGAAAAACGAAAATCCACACACCCCTTTCGGTTTCAACACGACATCGTACCGGAACGCTAAATCGCTTGGCGATACGTCTTTGTCGGTAGGGTGGTAACTAGCCACGGCGAAAGCCTCCCACCAGCCAGATCAACAAATTGATCATCAGATCAAGACAAATTAAGAAAAATCTTAATATGCCCCGTCGGGAATCGAACCCAGGACCTCCGTCTTATAAATCCACCGCGCATACCACTGCGCCACGGAGGACTCCTCCTATCGTAATAGAATATATAGATATTCTATTCTCATCATCATCATCAGTCTATTAACGACCCACTACAAGGCCAGGCCTCCCTCCTAATAGGAGAAAGAGAGACGAATATCTTAGCAATCCATGGATTCACCGTGCAGGTGCCGGCTGAGAGAAAAACTCCGAATAGAGCCCGAGACTTGTCACAGGGGTGTAGGTTTAAAAGAGTACCTTCTCTGTTCAAGTCATTCTCCCTGCCCAGCCAAATTCGGAAGGACCCTACTAGAGCAGCTTGGATACTCGTTCTAATATGGAGCTTACTGCACTTCTAGTAAGGCCATAGAGAGACTTCGCTGGTATACCTCTCGCATCCACTTCTACCGGGTATAAACTAACCACATAGCCATTTTAGTTAGTTGTTACTATTACTATTAAGTAGTTACTATTCTTGTAAGTAATTAAAAAGCGTAACAGGTCCAATTTTGTACATTGAAAATATTTTTTAATCTTTTATTGGAAGGAACTATATGATCGATACACGTGAAACTTTTATCACCTGTCTTTTATACGACGAGTCTTATTGAGCAATTCCGATTATCGTCAAATATCCACGTTCAGAGAAATATGTACGAATTGAAATCAAACGTATATTAGTCCAGCCTTTGTTTACTTAGGCTTGTTTATGAAGCAAATAATAACGTGAAACAAAGCTCGAACATAATAATATTTTATTATCTTTTAAAACGTTATAAACACAAGTATTCAGTATCAAAGGGCATTAGAGAACATCATTTACTTGTGCTAAGTACCTGGTTGACCGGGCTTATACGAGTACGTTTTCTAAAAATAAAGTTTAATGAAAATATTATCATTTTCCCAAAATTTCATAAAAACGATTATCATAAAATTAGGTATGCAAGGGCGGGGGCATATACAAGACATGCTTGTTTAAGAGATACTAGATAGATACAATAATCGTTCGTAAATGTATAGATAACTAGTTGACCCGGCAAACGTAGTTTTGCATTAAAAATAAAAAAAAAATTAGATGAAAGTTAGATAGTAGCCGATTCTCAGACCTGCTGAATATGCATACAAAATTTGGTAAAAATCGGTAAAGCCGTTTCGGAGTACGGTAAATAACATTGAGACAGGAAAATTTTATATATTACATAACGTTAATTCATAACGTTCTAAGCTCAATATACCTTACTAGCAGTCGCCCGCGACTTCGTCCGCGTGAAAACCTCTTATGTACCCTTTTAATTTTAAAGACAGACTTTCAAATAAAGTGTGCTTTTTCCCCTCTACAAAAAAATTGAATTGAGGGGGGTCTCAATTCAATTTTTTTATAGTTTCCCATCATGCAATACCCTCCGTCCCATCCCGTGTACTAAAGATCTATATTATCGTTAAACATTGTACGATGTTACAGTACATTTACATTTACAATATATATTTATGGCAAGCTGATGTGTATAGCTTGTATTAAATAGTCTATTTCACTTTTGAGTCTAGCTTTAATAAAAAACAAAATTTTTTTTTTTTTTTATTGAGAAAGAATACAATAAGGAACTTAAGCTAACTTATCCTAATAACTATACAAATCATGCCCACGTGGAATGGTGGCAAGAATACTGGCTGCATTTCCGCGTTGGATAGCCAGGCTAATCCTTTGCGCAAAAAATGAGCCAGCCCTTCGGTCACCAGTTGAGGCAATTAGGCGCGGTGAAATGTTACGGAAGAATTTTTTGGCACTGCGACTCCATGGCCCAAGGGTCTCCACGGCAAAAGGTACAAATATGTAACTCTCTGTCAGAGAGGCATACTTGTGCCACTTACCGGTTTCAGCCTTTTCTGCTGCGGCTCCCGGTCTTGATTCTGTCTCCCTGATATGACACGGAGCCAATGTGTCAACGCAAGTAGCGTCCCACATTAGGGCCCGTCCCACTTCCCAGGGAACCAGCGTCAATCCATCAAAAACAAAATAATTTACAATCCGACACGCAAATCTAGAGATTAGCCCGTTTACACAAACGAACAAACTTTTTCGTATATTATGTAAATATGGTCTGCCATGCCAAATAAATTGAAAGGAAAGATCAAAGATCGAATTCTCAAAGAATATCAGTACCAAAATGTTGACCCCTATTCAGTACGCCGATTTAATAAATTTCACGGTCCGACTCGCGCGACAAATACTGTGGTAACTCGGGTAATATATACAATACAAATATAAAATATGTAATGACACTCACCGATAACGTAGCATTCTATTGGTGAAACAATTTTTAAAATCGGATCAGTAGTTCCGAAGATTAGCCCCGACAGAACTTTATTTACAAACTTACAAACATACAAACTTTACCTCTTTATAATATTAGTATAGATGACGTTTTGAATTATTATCGCACTTCAAGACAGCGGGTGGGATTTCATCCCTACGTTGTTGATGTTCCCGGGACTCTTACTCGTACCAAGCGTTTTGCGTCATCTGTTATTATACGCATAGCTAAGGTCTGGAATGCCCTTCGGAGGTCAGTCTTTCCTTATTCTTTCAACTTAGGTTTATTTAAAACAACTTTACAAGAGTGAATAAGCATCTTGTATGCAAGCGTATCCCACCTTAGATCACATTTACACTTACCACCAGATGAGATCGTGGTCAAGCGCGAGTTTATTTCGTATAAAAAATTGCACCCTTATAATAACTCTTAACCTTATATTACTAGTAGCGTTCCATTTTACTCCAAAAGCAGAACATCCACAGAAGAACTGGACTCTATTCTCTGTCCCTTGGATGCCTGATGCCTCAGAGTTTCGTTAAAAATAGTGAAATGAATACTTTAATTATTTATTATTATATATCTGAAACTATCAGTCAGATAGTAGGTGACATAGACTATTTTGTATCTTGATATTCCTTTAAGAACGGTATTCCTACGCAGGTAAACCCGCGGTCATCCGCTAGTTACTAATTAAATACTAACGTTTCGTTTAACTCCAAAAGCGGAATATTCTCAAGAGATGTTGACTCTACAATGTTCAATTGCCAAGTCTTTGCTCCAGTTTCTGAATGTAACGTCCCTTTGTCCCTTGGATTCGTCAGATTTAGTTGAATATAGTTAAACAAATATATTATTAATGCCAAATTAGAAAAATAATATTCATAAAGAGGAACCATAAATTAAAAATATACACGAGCAAAGTCGTGAATATTAGCTAGCATAGAAACGCCCAAGCAATTATTATTTTAAGAGTACAATGTAACATTTAACTGTAATTTTCTTTTATATTGAAACGGGATACCGTACGTGGGTAGGTACTATCAATTCCGTGACCCTACGCCCAAGTAATAGCCCTGAAGGTTATTAGAGGTTGGATCGTTACATAATATGCCAAGCTTGATCAAACAAACTAATTAATTGACACAGTCATGAGCTCTAAACTGAACTAATGAAAATGTATCCCCAGGTAGATACACCTAATTCAGGACACACTAAAACTATTCCCCATAGTCAGCCTAATTATATGGCTCACGATTTTTATTTACTACAAATTAGCCCTTGATTACAATCTCATATGATAGTAAGTGATGATGCAATCTGAGATGGAAGCAGACTAACTTGGTGGACGAAAAGTCGATGGAGTTTATTCTATTCCTAGGATAACCCTTTCGGATTCCATATGACATCATACTGGAACGTGGGTATGGATTTCATCCTACTCCTAGCTATACTAAAGCCAAACTCGATTGAGAATGCTTGTCAACATACAAATTTAAAATGAAGGTAGAAAATGCAACACGTTTTATGCCTAATAAATTTAAAATTATGTTTTGTTATTTTAAAAAATCTTATTTAAAAGATATTGAATATATTAATTAGTTTTAAGCTTACTAATCTAATTTATTGTCATGAATTCATCATTAACACGTTAATTAAAAAAAATAGGTGTAAAATGACTAGTTATTTCTACCTCCATTTTTAATTTGTTTGTTGACAAGCATTCTCAATCGAGTTTGGCTTTAGTATAGTTAGCCCGCTTCCATCTTAGATTGCATCATCACTTAACATCAGATGTGATAGCAGTAAAGGGCCAACTTGTTGTCAATAAAGAAAAGGTAGATACTATATAATTGAAGGTACTAACTAACCTTCAATTATGTGTAATTTTGTTTCTTAACTCTACAGAACACGGATTATACCTACCTGTGTTGTTATATTGATGTTGAATTAGCTTTATCGGCCATAAAACTGAAACATCAACTTTTATGACACACTTTTTGGTGTAAGTACTTTATCTAATAATTGGTCAAACAAATTGTCCAAATGACCGCACTATCATGCATTTTCTAATTTTGACTTTGATAAGAAAGATCACACGAGTTTGGGATTGCTCCCTCTCAGATAATTAAAATAGAATCTTAATTTTGTTATCGTGCCACATGGTCTTTATGTGTAATATTGGTGTTACATTGTATGTGTATTGATAATACTGACTCATCACGAGATCGACGAGATCTCTAAAACTATATAGTATTTTGAGTCGAAATTTTACATAGTTACTCATTTCACTAAAAACGTATTTCTCTTAAGCAGCATCCACGCGAGAAAACCGCAGCTAGTATAATAAATATAAGCGGCTCTGTTAGAGCGCTAAAAGTTGAAACAAAAATTATTAAGTATTTTTTGTTCTTAAAGAAATTGTTTACCTGGAAGAAATCTAAAGATGATAAAGCCGCCTTTTTATACACGAATATCAGCTGTTTTCTATTGTATTCTGTATTTATTGTGGTGTAAGTAAAAAAAAGAAATTAATAATAAAATAAACTTGGGTGTAAATAAAAAAGAATTTCTATTGAAAGTCAGAATCTAACAAAATAAAAGCCCGCACAGATGATATTCTTATTAACTTGGTGAGTTAAAGATTGAAAAGAATTGGAGATACCATTTTTGTTGGATCACTGAATGGATCTCCTGTCACACAACAGATAAATAAAAGAAATATTGGCCATTCCGTAGAAAATATAACATCGACGGTTTTGCGACTAAAATGAGTTCTTAAGCCCTTCTTACAACCGTCTTATTAGATCACCATCACTTGAAGCTTGTATCATAAGTTGAGGCTCATAATTATTGGCTCGCAGCTATTTTTCTCTAGGGATTTCATCCTCATTGGTAACTGATTAAATATCAATGTTTAAAGGAAAACTGGGTTCGATTTTGTGTATAAAATGTAGAATGCTTTGTCTATTATAATAAATTATTATTATAAAAACAAAAATCCCGACTGCATAGAAGTTATGAACTGAAAAGAGAAAAACAAGGATCACTATATCTATATAAAATTCTAAATACTTTATGGTGCTGCAGGCGGGGACAAAATACTTAATTTTCTGCGGGGAAAGAAAGATCTACCAAAACTACGTTTGTCCCCGTCTGCAGCACCATAAAGTATTTAGAATTTTATATAGATATAGTGATCCTTGTTTTTCTCTTTTCAGTTCATAACTTCTATGCAGTCGGGATTTTTGTTTTTATAATAATAATTTAATTTGAGACTTTTTTGTTTTAGTTTATGGTATAGAAATGACTCGGTACACTTTATGCCATTTTTTGTTAAAACGGCATTATAAACATGATATGATATTTATATTTTTGAAATGGTCTTTTTACTACCTTTCATTGGATACCCATATTGCTAAGATAGAAGAAAGATATACACACATCCCCCCTTTTTTCCCCCATTTACAGCCGCCGTTTTGAAAATTTATATAGCCTATGTCACTACCACAATTTTTACAAATTCAACGACACCTCACATGTCAAAATCCGTTCAGTCGTTAAGGCTGTAGCGCGTGCCGAAGAAATGGACATACATACATACATACATACATACATACATACATACATACGCTCGAAAAACATAACCCTCCTTCTGACGCAGTCGGGTAAAAAGGTGTAAAGGTAGGTATTCTAGTTAAAAGTTCTGATACTTAGAATAATACGAGTTTATGTAGTAAACAGATTTTATTTTTCTACAATTTAGGTCAAAATTAGAATAAATAACGAAAGGAACATTTACTCCCGGATTTCTTTTTCATTTTCTTATTGTCTAAGAAATATGACTTGTTAATTTAAACATTCTAAACGAAATTTTACCTTTGTCGTGAAACAAAACTTTTTGGCAGCGTTGAAGATGAGAGAATAACGAAAAATAATAATATGGTAAGTAATTTATTTATTTTGCTATATTCTGAGGATGTTCCAGTTTCAGAGTGATTTTTTTGTTGAATCTTAATGACTACTATGCCACTTGGGTTCGTCGATTTGAAGCGGAAAAACAACAAAATGGTGATTTGGAATTTCTGTGTAGTTTTAAACAACGAAAATATATCATCTAAGCTAACACATTAACAAACATCGCCGAATCTGTCCAAACAATATGGCCTAAATAATAAATTATATCTATCCATTTCATGACGACCTTCGGGCGATAGAAAGATGAGAGAAGCTGTCACTCGTCGGATTTCAGGGGATTTCTAAAAATCGAGAATACTTAAATCTTTACTTAAAAACCCAAAAACAAAATAGGAACTTTTGAGCCGTAATATCATTGCTTATAACAAGAATATTTCATTTTATTGAACATCAAGTAAGCTATATTGCAACACTTGATAATCAATCTAAGATGGTAGCAGCTAAGTTTGAAGATATATAAATACAAACTCATATCTCTGACGCGGCATCATACCGGAACTCTACATAGCATTGCGGCAGGTTGGTATTTAGCCTCGGCCCAAGGTTACCACTAGGCCTGACCTGATCCATTGTGAAATAAAATAAACTCGGGCTGGGAATCAAATTCATAAGTTCTGTCAAAATTAAGGATAAAAAACAACTTACACGTATAATATCCATGACCTTGAACAGTGGTTTTCCTCGATACAATTGTTGGTGGCACACTAAATGGTAATAATCGACTAACTTTTTCCTCACGGTTCCATTCTCATTCTCTATTGCTAGCCAGTCCAAGCCGCCATCGCTGCAGTCCCAATTATTGTCTGCAAAAAGTTATTTTATATTTACATAGTGTACACAATGCCGTGATCAGCTTTTATCGCGCTGCCTACGCCCTTATCAGCTCCGTCCAGTAGTATTTAGTAACACCTCTTGTAACTGACTCTATAAATAATAATAGGGATCCATTGTTTGTAGTTCTGCTCATTTCTGCGCCTTAGGGTCTTTTTTTTATCGACTACAAGTTGGCCCTTGACTGCTTTCACACCTGATTTTAAGTGATGATGCAGTCTAAGAAGGAAGCGGGCTAACTAGTTAGGAGACGAAAATCCACACCCGTTTCTGTTTCTACACGACATCTTACCGGAACGCTGAATCGCTTGGCGATACGTCTTTGTCGGTAGGGTGGTAACTATCCACGGCGAAAGCCTCCCACCAGCCAGACCAAGACAAATTAAGAAAAATCTCAATCTGCCCCGCCGGGAATCGAACCCAGGACCTCCGTCTTATAAATCCACCGCGCATACCACTGCGCCACGGAGGTCGTCATCGGATCTTCGCCTTAGAGACTGTAAAGTTTGCGCAATGCCTTAATTTCAGCACTTAACTTTACCAACAGAGCTGTGTCGAGTCAAATAAGAGCTTCTTCTTACTTCTAATTCATTATGTGTATCAACCGGGAGTTGGAAACTTGAGGTGTCATAAATTCAACAATTATCCGCCGTCAAATAATAATTCAACAATTATTATTTGACGGCCGAGTGGCGCAGTCGGCAGTGTCCCTGCTTCTGCGTATTAGGTTGTGTGATGAGCATGGATGCTTCCAGTGTCTGGGTGTTTATTTATATATTATAAGTATTTATGTTTAATATATATATATATATATAATATTCATTAGTGGTCATAGCACACATAACACAAGCTACTTACGAGTACGCTTACTTTGGGGCTATATAGCGACGTGTGTAATTGTCGTAAAATATTTATTTATTATTATCACTCTAATCTTGTCAACCTGCTGCTGCGGCATGGTGGTTCTGCGATTCAGAGCAGCGACCTAAATCATGGGTCATTAAATTGGCAGATGATGATATACATAGCAATCGAGCACACGGATCCAGATAAACAACTAACCACACGAAATTTAACAATACTACGTCGCGGAAAAGACCATGTAGTTACACTTTTTATTTGCTTTCTTAATAAATTAACTTTTTCATTTTAAGAAAATTACTCATAATACCTTACGAAGTTGATTGGTTGGGCTTGGATACCTAAACATCGATCCATTTGATTGATGTTCATATTCCAGGCCCGTACCCCGTACAATAGACTATAAAGCTACACGATCTTATCATTAGAAAGCAAATCCATATTAATAGGCTTTCACGCACAATTATCTGTTTGTTTGGCGTACCTAACCTAATTTCATACCTACTACCGAGTAGGTAAATAAAGGTCTATAACTAATTTAATATTAATAAAATAAGGATCGCTTTGAGCTTTTACCAAAACATCTTCCCCAAGGACATTTTGCTTAATTAGAAAGATATTTTATTAATTAAAAAAAAGGAAAGTGATTAGTTCCCTAGAAAGTAAAACACGTACTCGTATTTTAGGTACTTCTTGTCTTTTGATTTTGTTTATAAGGGTCTGATTTATTTATAAAATAAAATATCTACGTCATATAATAAACTAAAGTAGTACATCTACAGGATAAGTAAGACATATACTTACTTACTAGATATTTCATTCATTAACCCTAGTTAGTTAAGACTGAATCCTAATTTTTCTAACGTGGATTCTTTAGCAATGAATTTATCTAATTAATTTACACGAAAAATTCTTCAATACTTATATATTTTGGAATCTCGGAAACGGGAGAAATGATTAAGATACAGTTTTATAGGTATTTCGATGATCATTTGTTTTTTAAATGAATATCTCCTCAAAACCGCGAACAAAAACAAAACGAACTTTTGCGACCACATTGTGACACGAGTAGATAAACTTCACTAGCTACAAACACTCTGACATATCTTTAGATACATATTTCATAGTTCTTGCGAAGTTAGGTAATTGTACCATATAAGACCATTGGATTTTTGGCTGGTGGGAGGCTTTCGCCGTGGCTAGTTACCATGCTACAGACAAAGACGCCAAGGGATTTAGCGTTCCGGTACGATGTCATGTAGAAACCGAAAAGGGTGTGGATTTCATCCAACGCCTAAAAAGTTAGCCCGCTTTGATATTAGATTGTATCATCACTTAACATCAGGTGTGATAGCAGGCAAGGGCCAACTTGTAGTCGGTAGAAAAAACTATTATAAATCTTTAATTCGAGATGGCCGAACAAGAGACCACACTGCTTTAGATAATAACAACACTGTGTGTAGGTGTGTCAGAAATAAAATAAGTAGCATTTCACAAAATACTTAAATAAAGTCGATTAATTGATAATTATTCTAGTACATAACACCTTAAGTAAACATTTAAAGTCACAAGCCGATTGTGCCGATCGTGCTTGTCTATTACTAGAACTGCGCTATCGCTTGCACGGCGGAACATGACAATGAGTCATACTTTTTCGAGAATGCAGACAGCGTTCATCGATTTCTAGGACGTTATCACGTCAAATAACACCGCATCCAACTCTGTCACACATATTAAAAACGAATCAAATATTTTCTTACGCTTTTTAAATTAAAATGATTTCTCAAATTAGAGACCTTTTTAACTGTTCAAATGAACTGTTATCTACAATCGACAAATTACATTTTGAACAGTACGACTGTAGGTCAAAATTCATCCAACCAAGCAATATTAATCCAAACAGGAATACGCAATATTTTATTTAGATAATATATGTTATTCCCTCGAGAAATTAAATGAGAACATTAAGTAATCACTAACTGGATACGAATTTTCCTTTTGACATTATTTCCGAAGAAACGCCCAAAAAAATCAAGTAAATTAATAAATTTATGGATATTTATAAACAAAATTTATCATAACATGATATATTTCTAACTTAACAGGAAATGGCAATGACGAGCTTTATCGTAATAATTTCTAAGAAACAACTTTTTTTTTAATTAGAAGACAGAAATCTACGCTTTTATAAGTGAGTATATGATGTTCTAATTATAATTATGTTTTGTTTCTTTTCTATAATATGTTTCATTTTATAGTATCAATAGGTTGTACCATCACACCTTCTTTCCACAGAAGTAGTTGTGTTTTCACCGGTTAAAAAGGTTTAGCCCTCCATTTGAATAGAAATGCAAGCACTGCCGTAGTCCTTCCTATCTGTAACGGTTACAGAGTTAGCGTTTCGTTACAAGGTCTCCTTCTTCGATTGCTAATGACTAATTACGCTTAATTACATACTCATATTCAAGTCTTGACAATTATATGACGTTCAATTCAAGTCTTTTGACTTAAGCACTTAGTTTATGCTCAATAATAATTCAAGTACAACATTTACTGCATTTTTGAAACTAGATCTAAATAAGCTTGGGTCGGTGAACGGTTTCCAGCCGTTCACTCTCCTGCATTTCTGCTACGCCTAATATTGAACCCAATGTTATACTTTACTTAAATATCAAACTCACACTGCCGACGTGGACGGGGATGTTATAGCCCCCACCAACTACGATGTTATGAAGTCGGGACTCGGGAGCTGCCTGCTATCTTTTGCGGCGTTACTTTGTACATAATTCTTTATGTTCCCCATCCGTACCATGGCCCTCGGTGCCCGGCACCACCAGTACCACGAGCGCCCATCAGTGTGTAATGCATGTCTACTACATTTTCCGACATCAGAGCGTTTAGAAAATCATACACAAAATGATTGCAGCCACATTATCACAATATTACCAAGCACCAAGCAGTAAACTAGGTAAAGACACTCGATGCAGTGACGTAATTAAGCGTAATTAGCAAACGACCAAGTGAAGCAAGACTTAAATATGAGTATGTAATTAAGCGTAATAAGTCATTAGCAGTCGAAATAGGAGTCTTCGTAACGAAACGATAACTATGTAACTGTTACAGATATTGTGTACGGGTGTAGTGCTTGCAAACGATTCAAATGGGGGGCTAAATCATTTTTTTCCCCATCACAAAACGTGCGAAAACATTGTTGGAACAGAAACGGGGTTGGGTTTGGGGAAACCCTGGGGCAGAGCCGGTGAAAATACAACTACTCACAGATCCTATCAACAGAGAGCCTTTAAGAGATTGCTCGGAGCAATAAGGCTGCCTTTGCATGTTTTCATATAATCCTATATCTCAATGTCTATATTATTATTATTTTGTGTGCAATAAAAGAAGAAACCAAAATCTTCTTCCTAGATTAAAACTTCTAATATAGGAAGGCGATTTGGGCTTAGATGTTGTAGTAAAGTAACATCACAAGCGTGTTCGTGTGTGTAAACTAAAGGGTCAACACAACAGAAATGCATTGTTTTACTCCAGTAATACAGAAGAAATGATATAGTAACATCGGCAGACGGCAGACAACTGCAGACGACTTGTCACAGCGTCAATACTGATTTGATATCTATGAAATAAAATTCGTGGCGACTGACACGTCGTTCGTATATAAACTTGTTTTTCTCTTTTCAGTTCATTACTTCTAAGCAGTCGGGTTTTTTGTTTTTATAATAATATTTTTTTTCTATTTTACTTACTTGCAAGATAAACAGTTTCCAGAAGAGGTGGACCACGTATAAGGTTCTCTTTCATATGCCTCAACGAGTTGTTTCGAAGGTCTAATACTCGTAAATATCTCATATTTTCTACTATACTACCTGGAACTTCCCACATTGAGCTAAGGCCATGCATCGTGATCTTCTGTAACAAATGGAATATTAGTTGCTTGAAGGGTATGGCTGAAATATAAGTAAAATATAAAGGTGCAAGTTCGTAGTCGATCGCAGGCGAAAATTACAGACATATCGCAGTGACAGTATCGTCTTGTATGAATGTCTATGAAATAAGAGTCGTGTTGGACGACACATCTTTTTCATATAAATACATTGACATATTAATACTATGGACTTCGGGTCAGCGCTACAAAGTGTCCGAACCAAAAGAGGGCTAAAACGCGAAAAAGATTCCAAATCGCATTCAGTCTCATATTAGCTGACTGACAGAATACACGTCAATAATGCCGTAATGTGTTATAAATAACTTGTAAGAACTACCCGAGTACTTCAGGTGAGAAAAGAAGACGGTGTACCATAATATTTTCAGTAAGTAAATATTTACTGATGATTTTAAAGTATTATTTTGCTTAGAAACAGGCTATTTTATTAAAATATTAATAAACTATAGAAACGAATTGCATAAC
This sequence comes from Mycalesis mineus, assembly GCA_034621355.1. Taxonomy (NCBI): domain Eukaryota; kingdom Metazoa; phylum Arthropoda; class Insecta; order Lepidoptera; family Nymphalidae; genus Mycalesis; species Mycalesis mineus. The sequence continues at coordinate 5,339,629 of CM067894.1, read as the reverse complement.
CAACCAAAATGAACAAAAGTATATATCTGTCCTTTTCCCATACACTACCCGCGTATAGGATAGAAGGTGTGCAATATGTATATCTAATTAATCACATTTAGTTCGGATCTGCCGTGAGCAATAGAATGTTTTAGAACAACGACTGCATAGAGTTATTTTGTTGTTTAACATTTGAATTATTTAATTACTTAATTTTTGAATGAAAATAATTTAATTATTTTCAATTCAAAAATTTTTAATTTTTATGTCATGAATATTAATCAAATAACTTTTACCATAATGGTATATTATTTTGATAACTATAAGAATTATCTACATGAAATTAGGAACAGTTATTTAAAATAGTGACCTAACGTCATTGAAGTAAAAAATTATATTTTCAGTTTAATTAAAAAGAGAAAATATCGAGAACTTCAAATTTCAAAGTAAAGAACTATATCGAGTGGCATATCATTTTGTACATTTGTGGATTTGGTTTGTAATTAATTATTATTATAAGTAATTATTATTTTATACAAGATAATTACAACAATTATTATTTGGTACAAGATTTATCCCAGCATATAGAAGTCACGAATATGTAAATATAAATTAAAGTTTGCTGTAAATATAATATATAAATATAAGATGCCAAAAAATTTCAAAGCTACCTACTCCACACCATTTATGTTGTCCTATTTTCACGAGAAGCTGCCATGTCACAAAAAGGCTGCCATGGCAACCGTCAATCGAAGCTGATTACTTATTGCATGCAATTAGACCGTTGCAAATTAGACTGTATAACAATACGATAAGACATACATTACAATGTTATTTTGTGTATAAAAACATAAATACATCCTAGTATGTATAAAATATCTTGGGACACTTTTGATGTAAATTTTGCATTAGACCCGAAGTCCATAGTACTGACTATTAATATGTCAATGTATAAATACAATTAGGAATGCCTCAGAAAAAGAAATAAAACGCTTCCTTGTCTTTGGTAGAATTGTCTATGTTAGTGATTTAAAGATGGCGGCACGGCGCTATTTGCGTCGTCATCTTGCTTTGCATGAAACAACGGTCTTTTGGGAAAATGGCTTGAGCACTCGTTTATTGTAATTTATTAACTCTTTATATGTAAAGCCAAAATAATGCCACGGTAGAGCAAGGCACTTTTGAATCCTTATAAATGGTCTGGATACTGTTAGAAAGCCTTTGTGAATATTATAATGTAGTGTACTTATTGAACACGCTAAACGGCCTAGTTAATTTTAACTTAGGTGCATACTGCAGTTGGTAGAGAGCATAAGACAAGTTTGACGGCGACCGTGGCGCAGTGGTATGCGCTGTGGATTTATAAGACAGAGGAACTTCGATTCCCGGCAGGGTAGATTGAGAGTTTCTTAATTTGTCTTGGCCTGGTTGGTTGGAGTCTTTCGCAGTGGCTAGTTACCACCCTACCGGCAAAGACGTACCGCCAAGCGATTTACCGTTCCGGTACGATGTCGCGTAGAAACCAGTAGGGGTGTTTCATCCTCCTCCTAACAAGTTAGCCCACTTCCATCTTAGATTGCATCATCATTTAATCAAGTACTTAAAACACAAAACACAGACAAATTAAACAGTGTTAATGGCTTATATAGTCTGACATCGTTTCGAAATTGCAAGATGCCTTCTTTTTGGCATTATCTTACATGAAAATATATTTGCCAGAGTAATTGTTTTCAGAATTATGTTAACCATAGTTAGATAAAAAATGTCACAAAAAGTAAGAAAGAATATCTTTTACATAGTTCTGTTATCTGAGACTAAAGAATTCTCTTGAAATCCCTTATATCAAAACCTATAATGTCATGTCAAAACCTATAATGTAGGTGTAGGTACTATTTTTGTTACAAAGTGGGAGGTAAGGCGAAAGGCTTGATTTTAATTTTTAGCGTTATTAACAAAGTTCCTGAATTTGGTATAAAAATCTTTAGAGCCAATATTGTAAGTTAACTTTTGAAGCCTACATAACTTATTCATAAAAATTCTTTTATGAATAAGTTATAATATTCTAAAAAATCTAATTAAATTAGTCAGTAAGATTATTTAGAAATATGCGACCAAAATGAAATTAAATTGTATAGAGAAAATTATATTAAAATCGCTTTCAAATTTTCCGAGGACCTTCGGATTGAGAGCTTAAGCTTTAATAAATCCTTTACTTGACCGTAATGTATTATCCATTGTATATATACCTATTACAAGAGTTTAATTAAATTGTAAAATGATGGTATAAAAATGTTCTTAAAGCTGGCCTCGGTTGGTACAACCTCGTACATATGTTTTACTTATGTTTATGTATTTAAAAAAAAATGTACACAAGTAGCTTTAGGGCATTATACAACCGTCGGATTTATTTATCACAACGTTTTTCCACTTTTGGAAAATCACTGAATAAAATAAAAAAAATCAACGCTAGCTGGCTCTTATTTATTGATAAAAAATATTTACGTTAAAATCCACTATTAAATAGTTAACATGTAAAGAAACATCACTAACTATACTAAAGCCAAACTCGATTGAGAATGCTTGTCAACAAACAAATTAAAAATGAAGGTAGAAATCACTAGTCATTTAACACCTATTTTTTTTAATTAACTAGTTAATGACGAATTCATGACAGTAAATTAGATTAGTAAGCTTAAAACTAATGAGTATATTCAATTTCTTTTAAATAAGATTTTATAAAAAAACAAAACATAATTTTAAGTTTATTAGGCATAAAATGTGTTGCATTTTCTACCTTCATTTGAAATTCAAGCATTCTCAATCGAGTTTGGCTTTAGTATAGAGATTTTACTTGGACATGACTTAATGGATTGACATGGGCATTAAAAAAATCAATATAGCAATGATGCTAATTTCGTCTAATCTTATCAAATTTTTGTCTACCATGAAGGCTTACCTTCAGATAACACAATAGAGATGGCTGAAATCTGACTAGTCATTAATTTTTTTGTATGTAAAAGTATAAAGTTCACTTGGTACCAGACTTTACATTTTTGCGTACATTCAGCTTAATTAATGTTATTTTAATGATGCTTCTCATCATATTAATTAGATATGTGAAACTGTAATACACTTACCTCTATTTTGCTTGAAGAGTCAAAGTAACCCTTGAATATTTTCAAACTAGTGCCATTAATTATTTCCAGGGCCCGGAGGTGAGGAAAGTGTCTTTGTAGGTGACCCACATTGAAACAGTAGCCGGGCCACTCCACTAACTTCAAATGTAATATTAAATGATACCTAAAATATATTAATCATATTAATATTCCGACATAACTTTTCATTTATTACTTGCTACGGTTCCACCTTTTACGACATTCGTGCAATTCAACTCCATAAACATCAAATAATATTTAAATAGTTAATTATTATGAAAGATGTCTAAAAAAGTATGAAAATAAACAAACTAGTTTATAGTTAAAACAAATAAAAAAGAAAAATAAATAAAAGAGGATATACCCAAGACAGTATTTACGACGCTTGAGGGTTTGAACATATTCAGTAGTGAAAACCTTTAATTAGTTCATCATCGACATCATTATGAGCTGTATTAATACTAGGGGAGTGGATATAGAGCGTAGACCCATCCCGCTGCTACAATGCGGATTGGCGGGCTTAGGATAAAAATGTTTCATTTATTAACGATCACTATCAGATGTTGATGATATTGAACGGGACCGACGGCTTAACGTGATCTCCGATGCACGAGGGTGTATCAACAGCAACTTTCCGGGTTTAAAAATTACTGAAATTTTTTTGAAACTCAAAATTATTCTACAACCTGATGCTTCGAACCGAGGACTGTAACCATGTAGGCATACTACTAAACCAACGAGGCTGTGTGATTTAATTGGGTAATAGAACAGAATACTTAATAGTTGGTTACAATGATAGTGATCATTACAAGTTACAAAGTGAATCGTTCTCAAATAACAAAATTGCCGAATTCATTCGTCAACGAAATTGTGTTGAAGACAAAGACAATTGATTTTCATCTGAAATAAATTACATTGTGGCTGCAGGGTAGGTAGGTATTATTTTCGATCACCATTGTTTACATTGTAAAACTTAATTTCCTTACAAGTAAGTAAATGTTGATATTACATATTTGTCTATTTGTAATTTCTAATTAGATAACAGCTTTTTACTAAATGTTTACGGAGTTACGTAAACATTAAAGACCTTATCCCACCAGCGTTTTGCGAGCGTTGGCGTTCCTTCAACGTCTGTGCAGCTTTTGTCCATAGATTTCCACAGATGGTTTGGGCATTTAGAGAGAATGGATGAAAGAATATTAACAAAAGAGTTTTATAAGGCGAGAGTGAATGGAAATGTTGGAAGGGGAAGACCTAGGCGACTGTTCCTTGACCAAATTCAGGACATTTTAAATAATGGCCAGGTCAAGAGTACCCTAATCCGACGATCTTGTATAAAAGGATTAATGAGAGTGGAAGAAGCTAAGGAAGTAGGTAAGGACCGTGGCAAATGGAAGGATGTAGTCTCTGCCTACCCCTATGGGAACGAGGCGTAGTGCTATGTATGTATGTATTTCCACAGGAACGAGAACACGGTTCCGGCCGCGGACACAGCTAGTTGCGTAATAAAAATAAGTCACTCAATATTTACAAAATTTGTTACCTATATATACATCTTACCTCGCTCCTGCTAACCAATCGCTTGTTAAGCCTCTGGTACACAATAACACTTCGTTAAATAAAGTACAAGACGCCCTATTATTGTATTCATTTAACAAGCAAGGTCCGTCCAAGCGATCGAGTTTAATGTGATTTTTGAGTGTCACGCCCGAGGTTGAAGCCTGAGCGAGACTTAGAAGCAGGAAAGTCTTGATAACTGCAAAAAAATAATTATATCAATAGCTGTAATACGCGGTTCCACTCGTGTATTATTATTCTGCATTTAGATAGCCCAGCTATATATACTAAAGCCGAAAACAATGTGGAAAGCATATAAACAAACTTTAAAATGAAGGTAGCTTTAAAATGAAGGTAGAAACACATTTTATGCCTAATAAATTTATTGTTTTTTTATAAAATCTTTTTTCAATGATATTGAATATGAATTAGTTTTAAACTTACTAATCTAATTTATTGTTATGAATTCGTCATTAACAAGTAAATTAAAAACATTAGATGTAAAATGACTAGTGATTTCTACCTTCATTTAGAATTTGTTTGTTGATAAGCATTCTACATCGAGTTTGGCTTTAGTATAGATACCCTAATAAGATTTGTAAGACGCAGGTTTGATTTCTGGCTGGGCAGATTGAAATATTCTTAATTGGTCTCGTTAGTGGGAGACTTCGACAGCGGCTATTTACCACCCCGCCGGCAGACTACGGACAAGCGATTTTACGTTCCTGTATTATGGTCTGTAGGAAGCGCAAGTAGTGTTTGGGGGTGTTTTTATCACTTTCCTATAAAAAAATTTTAACAAAAAATAAAAACGCCTTCAAAACCCACTAAAAAGTAAAAAATAACTACGTCATTTACTTACTTTAATTTACGATTAAGTGAAAAATGTGATTAAGTAAATTAAAGTAAGTAAATCACGTAGTTATTTTTTACTTTTTAGTGGGTTTTGAAGGCGTTTTTATTTTTTGTTAAAAATTTTTTATTTCATACTTTTTAGTGATTTATCAACAACGAACATACTAAAGAACCTACTCGAACTAAACCATAAGTACCAATAGTCACTAGCTAGTTATAACATTCCGACATCCCTTCAAATGTGCCTATAAAGTTTGAAGCGTTTCCTCGAGTTTGCGTAGATCAATTAAACATTAAGCCCACTGGAAACTATAACCTTTCAAACTTCTCATTAAGACATATTAATCGAGCCCAATCACAAAGTAGCTACTGTAAACCGTTAAAGAGCTCCCTCAGCTGTCCTTCGTCTTCATCGCCAAACCCTCAATAACAGTCACAGCCCATCTAAATGTAAAGTTCTCATTGAGACAAATTAATCGAGCCCAAACACAAGGTAGTTACTGTAAACCGTTAAAGAGCTCCCTCAGCTGTCCTTCGTTTTCATCGCCAAACCCTCAATAACAGTCACAGCCCATCTAAATGTAAAGTTCTCATTGAGACAAATTAATCGAGCCCAAACACAAGGTAGTTACTGTAAACCGTTAAAGAGCTCCCTCAGCTGTCCTTCGTCTTCATCGCCAAACCCTCAATAACAGTCACAGCCCATCTAAATGTAAAGTTCTCATTGAGACAAATTAATCGAGCCCAAACACAAGGTAGTTACTGTAAACCGTTAAAGAGCTCCCTCAGCTGTCCTTCGTCTTCATCGCCAGACCCTTGATGACAGTCACAGCCCATCTAAATGTAAAGTTCTCATTGAGACAAATTAATTGAGTCCAAACACAAGGTAGCTACTGTAAGCCGTTACGGAGCTCCCTTAACTGTACTTTGTCTTCATCACCAGACCCTCAATGACAGTCACAACCCATCTAAATGTAAAGTTCTTATCAAGACAAATTAATCGAGCCCAAACACAAGGTAAATGCAGTAAATCGTCAAGGAGTTCTCTTATATGTAGATCGGCTCCATCATCAGATCGACTCCAGACCTTCATCAAATTGTAGTGTACTTATTGTCCCTACAATTTTTGAAAGTTCCCCTCGGTTTCTCCAGTATTTCATCATCAGATCCTGGTTTCCTTATCATGGTACCACCACCGGACTATCTACTTTCCAACAAAAAAAGAATTATCAAAATCGGTTCATAAACGACGAAGTTATGCGCGAACACACATAAAAAAAAAATATATATATACGGTCGAATTGAGAAACTCCTTTTTTTTTTGAAGTCGTTTAAAAAGTCCGCCCGCTTCCATCTTAGATTGCATCATCACTTGCCATCAGGTGTGGATGAGTCTAAGCCAACGTGTTATTCATAAGCAGGACAAAAGGGCATACCACAAGACACGATAATTCGACAATTATCTTTTAGCTTAGCTGGAGAAGGAAGTTAAAATGTTTCCAAAGTTATTTAAACTTCAGATGTGGATTAACGATAAAATGAGATGCTACAAAAGTTATTCTTTTATCAAAACCAAAATAAAACATTTTAAACACAGAAAATTCTGACAGAAACAAGCCAAGAGTTAAAATTTAATTAATTCAGACTTTGTGATTATTATAAAATTTAGTTACTTTTAATTTTTTACATAATCATAAAAAAGGAGTGGTTGTGATTGCTATATTAATAATAATCAATGTCGCAAACTTAACATGAAATATATTAAACTGAACTATTTTTTGTTTACCAATTACACAACCAAAAATTGCTACTAAGTATTCCTTACTAGAAAGAAAACTCAATATTTAAATTTTCATAATGTGTGGCAGATTTTATTTTGTAAATAAAAGCCTATTAACCTTTTGTACAGTTAACACGGCAGTAATTACACCATCGTTAAATTCACACGCCATTATTTCTATTTAGAGCCCTGTAAGCTAATCTTACCAGTTTACAATTACAAATTATCCTATCCTTAAGATCGTCGTCATCCCTCGTTTTCGTGTGGATCAAAATAATATCTCCCTCAGCCCTTGGGGCTTAAATTTCACTAAGCTCATTCTTGGCATGTTCCTAGCAAACTAACCCATTGAGCGTTACTTTAAAGTTTAAAATGTAAGGCCTTGTAGATAAAAGGTAAAATTTAAATATACGACCTTTATGCTGTTGCGGAATGAATAATGAACTTTATTTATATTTAAGACTTTATTAAACTTTAGATACGCCTGTAATAAAATGTAAAATAATTCTAGTAGTCAATAAAATTCTAAACGAAAATGGTTCTGGTTCATATCTATAGACAACTTAATTTTGCTTTTTTATTTAGTTTTAAATTATTTTATTTATCTGTACATATATTTAAGTTATTCATTATTATGAAATAAAAGCCTCTAGTAATTTTATTAAAAAATAATATAAGGCAATAGACATCACTATATGCAATAGTTTATGACGGACCGTTGAAAAGCACACCTCCGACCATAGGGCTAACGGCGCGGGTGTGTATAATGAAAAATAGTATGGACGCAGGCGCGTGCGACGGAGCGTGGGCGCGGGTGGCGGGCACACGGCGCGGGCGCCCGCGACGGGCACACGCGAGCGGGTTTGTTTCTACAAATCAGATGAGCGCCGCTAGATGCCACGGCACGGTCACACGCGTCGGAGGCTAGGTACAATCATGAACATTGATACAAAGCGCGTAATAATTGAGGTGCAATTTCGGCCAATATTATGAAATATGGCGAATGAATTATCGAATTCTCCGCTGAGTAACCTACTTATCAAGAACAGGTTATGCAGTCGGCGTTGTTTTCGTTGACGTCTTTTTGCCATATAATAAATTAGTAAATAATCCATGGTAATCTACTCTACACAACTGTACACGCTCGACATCAAAATTATAGCAGCGCTAACTGAGACGGGCGCACGCGACGGGTGCCCGCACCCGCCCGTGTTTTAGCGTTAGCCCTATTCTTAATTCTTTTTGTTAAGTCTTTTTATAGTAACATTAGTAATTTATACGTCTGCATATCTCCAAAATGCAAGAAAAACACAATATGTACCTATAAAAGACTGAACCTATTGTTACCTTGGACTACAAGTAGGTACACTAGGAATATGCCGAAATGTAAAAAATCTTTCTCTGCATTACTTTCGAAACTCTACATCCAAGGTATTTGTCACCAAAACTATATCTACAGTTTGTAGTGGAACATGTCATTTCTATCACCTATGGATTCCTATGGCCATACATTACAATGTAGAATGTAGACAATGAGATTATATATTCCTCTAAAGAACGTAAGTACCAATTTCAGTTCGGAAAATAATATTAAGCCTTAAATGAGCCCGCTCTTTCTCCAAATTGGTTTGAAATTAGCTTCTAATAGTACGTTTGACGATCTGTGGCGTTATTGGAAAAAACCTCTATGCACACGATTGATCCAATGGATTCATTTGCCAAATAATCAGTGAACAATCAGGACACTTTATATAATAATTTTTTATTGGTATTTTAAAAGTTACTAGCAGACGCCCAGGACTTCGCCGGCGTGGTGCACACTGTGTTGCCTACCTTCCAAAACAAAAACAAAATGTAAGCAACTCTTTTTTTGAAAGAAAAGGGGTAAGAATTTATCTATAATCCTAATAAAGAGAAAGAATTTTTCCATACATTTTGTAATATCTCATATAATAAAAAAAGATAATCATTTTCTGCCAGGCGATTTAGCGTTCCAGTACGATATGCTGTCCACATTTCGAACAGGTTTTAAGATGGAGGTAGTCACGACCCTCAATCGACTAAAGGAGGTGAACGATATGTCGTGTATAAGCCAAAAGGGGTCCGGATTTCATTCTACTAGTAACGAGTTAGCCCACTTGCTTCTTAGGTTGAGCCATCACTTACCATCAGGTGTGATTGCAGTAAAGGGCTAACTTGTAATGAATAAAAAAAGTTGCGCATAACTCAGTTCTAAGTACTTTTTATTAGATATTTTTAATTAATCTAATAACAATGGCCTACAGGCAATATCATCATCATCATCATTACCAGCCTGTAGACGTCCACTGTTGGACGTAGGCCTTTTTTAGGGACTTCCAAACACAACGATCCCGAGCCGCCTGTTGCCAGTGGCTCCCTGCGACACGTTTGATGTCGTCAGTCCACCTAGTTGGGGGTCGACCAACGCTGCGCTTTCCGGTGCGGGGTCGCCAATCTACCACCTTGGGCCCCCAACGTCCATCAGCTGTTCGAACTACGTGCCCCGCCCATTGCCACTTCAGTTTTTCGACTCGCTGAGCTATGTCGGTTACTTTGGTTCTTCTGCGGATCTCCTCATTTCTGATTCTTCTGATTCGATCACGCAGAGATACTCCGAGCATTGCTCTTTACATCGCCCGCTGAGTGACTCTGAGCCTTCTTATGAAGCCCGCAGTCAGCGACCAAGATTCGGATCCGTAAGGCATTACTGGCAACACGCACTGTTCGAAGACTCTCGTCTTCAGGCACTGAGGAAAAAAGCTTTCACCAAAAGCCTTTATGTACAAAGAGCAAAACATTATTTTTATAATTTCTTTCAATTTTTTTTTCTTCATTGTTAATATTATCCTCCTTGTTAATATTATTCAAATGGAGCTCAGAGGTTCATAGGGATATAAAAACGTCTAAAATAAGAAAAAGATTTTACAACGCGTATTAGTGTAACAGATGTTGATCCTATGGAATTGCCAGGATCACTACAATCCTCATTCATTATTATCGTCGGCATGTGTCTAATCTGTAATCAAAGACGAAACCGACTTTTTTGTTTGTTATTTGTACAAGATAATTTCTAAAATATCATTGCCGACTTCACTTAAATCTAAGTACGATATAATTATCATTTCAAGACATACAAAATACAATAAATTAAAAATTTTCCAAATCTCTTTCTTGTAATTTACTTTTAAAAACTCATAAGTACATATACATTTCAGTATTTTATCCTCACGTTCATCACCCAATTCAAGTACTTGTTTTATAAATAGTACCACCGTAGTAAAACCTTTTTAATACTTTTCGTTTTTCAACAATGTCGAATATTATTCTCGACACTCCATCGCCGAGAGCGAAAGTTCGTACTAAAGGCGCGTACTATTTATTTATTTCTACTCTTTGTTTGCACTTAACAAACCTAGGAAACTAATAGTAATAGACATATCAAAAGAAAAAATAGAGTATAAAAACCTCTTACTCCAACTGGAAAAGGACAATTGAAGCTTAATAATATATCTATTTGTAAGAAGAAATTAATCGAAATATACAAATTCTATTTAGAGGCTGGCACGTGGCCTGGTACTAGTCAATTATGAAAATAAATACTTCCAAGAAAATAAAAGCTTATTATGAAATAAATTTATAAAATATATGCAAAGGATATCTGCTATGTAAATTGACCCGAGCGATGGATCGAGTGATTTCCTCATCTCAATGTCGTCACAATGATATTCGTTTCCCGAAGTACCCTTGATCCCTCACTTTATTGAAAGCTTCTTTAGATGCTTATTGAGACTTTTTACTTCAGACCGTCGACCGAAACGACTCTAAGCACGCTCACCCCTGTGTCAACACTCCCCGCGGTAATCTCGTGAGCAAAGTCTATCTATACATTATTATATACCGACAATTTTACCTTTTCTGGCTTCAATAGATTACCATAAATTTATGATTTGTATCACAGAAAAACATGCGTTAAAAGCAACGAAAAGGTAAAAAGTGGACCTAAAGAAAAAAAATATGCTATCTTCTGCTCAACATGTGTTAGAATACAGATCTGAAAAAAGCTATTAAGAAATTCTTTCGTTCGTAGCCCTCTATTCACCATAAGATACCAAACGGTACAAAAAACAGACACATTGTCGAATATTTCAATGTACAAGTAATGTAAAATCGTAGTAATGTACTGACAGAAGACGAAAATAGTGTATCGATATTAACTATAAGTACATAGCTTAGGGTAAAGTAGTATTACGGTAGAGTGCATTAGTTCCCGGAGCCCAGTTTATCAGGCGGCTTGTAGGAACACCGTGAGGTATTAGTCGGTAAGAGTCCGACATAAACCTCTCTCTCCTCCTCCCCAGAGAGAAGGAGGAGGAGCGAGGATTTTTCGTGGGGTATCCATGAGGATTACCTCACGTAAAAATAAGAGAATAGTACCTAGTAAGTTATTACTAATGCCCGCGGGAACTTGTCAGCTTTTGTGCAGTGTACTGTTCTTCTTCTATAACCCCAACTCCGTTTTGCCTTTTTCTTCCAGAAACAGGATTCAAAGTCTTTTATTGTACTTATATGGAGCCTATACAAATAACTATAGATTTATTGTCATAGAGGTCCATACATACTCGTATTAAATACAGATTCAGTATCTTCATTTCATTCTGGTATTAAATAAACAGTTTTAATGTATGTATATTTAAACAGTGGTCACTACCACGTATACTTATATTATGTACATGTGACACAGACGGTTTCTATCACTTATTCGTGACAGAGTAATTTACAAGAAATCATCATGGCGGCCTTCAATGTATTGATGTGACAACGATCTCGCTAACTTCTGTTACTAAATATGGACATTGCAAACAAAACATCGAGACTATTTCGAGCTACAACATAATAATAATTGTCCATCATGTTAGTATTAAAATTCTTAAAAACAATATTGTGACAGTTTAGCACTCTTACAATTACAACAAATTAAGTTTTCATGTTTTATTTATTTATATTCTTTGATTGTCCACCAAGCAAGAAATAAAATGACAAAAGAATAGGCCAGATCGAGCAGAATGCAAAAGGCGGCCTTATCGTTTTGTAGCGATTTCTTCCATTAGGATTTGGAAAAGCGAAACAAAAGACTGCAGGACTGTTTCATTAGACTTCTCGAAAAAAATACATATTATTCATAAATCATAACCATTTTAGAAGTAAATACTAAAATTTTTTAATATAAATATTTTAGCTGAAGAAAGAAATTATAATTACAAAAATTAATAACAACAACATTCCTATGACAGTAATCTATCATCGTGTTAAATTATTATCCAGGTCAGCTCAGCCGAACTACTGGCGTGATAGACTTACAAATGCCCACACATTTTTCCAAACTTTGGCATATACCTACCTACCTACGCATATACATGTTGAAACAATACCTACTAGTTATAAAATTAATTAATATATAAAATTATCGTGTCATGGTGTTTGTAATTAAATTCCTAACCCTATTTCTTTTTCTAGACAATTTTTTTTGATTTTTTTTATTACACAGCATACAAAAATACATACAAGCCTAAATTCTTACCCCTCTACGATCAATATAAACGGAAGTTTTATTTGTTAATTAAAAACTTTAATTTTTTTGGCAAGAATTTAAAAAATATAAACGGAAAACAACGTTTGCCGGGTCAGTTAGTTACTTATAAAATTCGTGTAGTTATATTTTATTTTGTTTCAGTAGCTATAGATATAAATATTGGTACATATCTTGAAAAACATTTACTTTGATACAAAGCTCCCCATTCCATTTCCTCGATCCATTAAAGTTAATTAGTAGATATTGTACTTTTTTCCAATTAAAAAATTAGTCCTGACTGACCATGATATGCTGCACTATCGCATCATGGTAGCGTGCTAAGTTGGAAGCACCTTTGCAACCTCGCTTCCTTGCTTTGGAATAAAGCAAGGAAGCAAGGTTTTATTCCATCTATGCTATTGCTATTCTAGCTATGTTTAATCGCAAACAGCCGTATCCATAAATCTTAATCACGAAAGCATCTGCGTATAGTAAATTTAAGTCAATTAGGCTTAAGGTGTACAATACATTTGTAAGTGTTTTGTGTGCCATTAAAATAATAAACTAAATATCATTTAATGTATAGTTATTATCACAAACCGAACTATACTTTGTATGTTCTTCCAAGTCCATCAATCTATACTTAAGCTTCATGAAGTTGATCAGAACACAGTAATGCTGCTGAGGTATATACATAATGATGGCTATAATTTTCTTTAGACGAGGGCCAGATAGAGACAGAAAGCTCTCTTTATGTACTTGCAATAATTTATAAAACATGGTTTCACTCACCTGTATGTGACATCCTAGTGTATATAATTAAATATTTGATAACTTATCAAAAATGTAGCACAATTTAAAACTTGTGTAAGAAAATTTGTTTCGTAGAAAAAGTAAAAGTTTATAAGTGTTCTGATAATTAGAATTCACAATTTCAAAAGTAACATACGTTGATGTAGTTTGAAAGTTAACTCCCGCATAAGTTTATCGGAAAACTGTTTTCCAGCGAAAGCCTTACGTTTTCACGAAGGCTACGCTGGCGTAGAGCGAGCTCGGCGATTCGACTACGACTGAAAGCCTGAAAATGGAAAAGACAAACACAGCCGGCGCGTTTTCCTCGCTACAGGCTACAGGTTTACATAGGAACTTAAGTGGAAAACTTAGCAAGTTAATGCGAATTGTGCAATGTACATTTATAGTTTTGGTTTTGTTTATTATGTAATGTACATTTACGAATATAATTATAACTTATCTTGTCATTATACATTAATATCTGCGCTTGGTGTATTTTCTGCATTTACTCCAAGATTTTAGTAATACTTACTTTGCTTTATAATAATTATTGTCATGTCATGTAACGCCATCTCTTATTAAATATACAGATATATGCTATAGATTTACTTTTCATACTGAAAGGAGACTTACGAAAAGAATTTGCAAGTTAGAAGGGGAAGACCAAGGCGAACGTTCCTAGATTATCCAAGATATTGTGATTAATAAAGGCCAAATGCTGTAGGTTTAATATAGATCAATACCAAGGCTTTAGTAATACTTTGCTGTATGCGCTATGATGTAACGCCATCACTTATTAAATATATTGATAAATGCTGTAAAATTCAAAGTTAAAATTAAAAACAAAATCGCAAAAATCAATCGTCATTTTATAAATGCCGAAAGTTTGTCAGTCAGTTCCAATGATAGCTAAGTAGGGTAGGTAATTTACTCGCTCTACTAGCCTAATTAATATACGATGGAAAGAAGGTAAAATATCTACAGTTATATAATGAAGAAGAAATCTATCTCTAAGGAAAACCTTATGAAACTGTGTTAATATTACGTAAGTTATTAGTAATATGTTTAATGGGTTCCACATCACTTAATGAGACGAGCAGGCAGAGGTGGCAGGCAAGAGAAAAAACGGACCGCTGTCCACTACTGCAGACCGCGGGCTTCGCTCGTATTGTAGTGGACTAAAGTAATGTTTATCGGTATTAGAGTCACTACAAACAGTCTAACTTGACGTTTTAAAAGTGCTTGTAATTAGCCTACTTAAAATAAATGAGTTTAAATTTGAATTTAGCGGGTTCCATCTTACTAAGCGGACAGGCGGAGGCGATGAATAATTTGAAATTTGATGCGGCCGGTGGTCGCAGTGATATAAGCCGACTGGTAGTCGGGTGGGTTAAAAAGTGTTCTAACCTAAGTTGCTGGCTGTTTCCGGAAGTTCCTACATGATATGTGCCTTAGTGAGGTGGGTAATTGTTTGTGTGGTTTTGCTGCCGAGGACCTCCACCAAGTCTTACGGGAGGGTAGCGAGTAGGAAGACTTTCGGCATGAAATACTGATTTCTGCAATTTGCTTTGTTAAAGCGTAAATTATATCGCGCGTGCTTTGATAATGCTTATCATCCTTAGACTTCACGTAGTACTTTATAAATAAAATCTTTTAGAGACTTCATGTCAAACACATCAATTTTTATCATGCGGGTAGCGCTTGAGCTTTCACCATCACCGCATGAGATGTATCCTCCTTCACATGCTCTTGCAACCGAGCTAGAGTCACCACTCTTTTTTTTTTTTGTTTTGTTTTCCGAAAAACATATCTACGCTATTATTACGTTTCATGGGCGTCTTCTCATTGTTCAGTATTGAATCCTCGTCTTCATCGGATAAGTTTGATGGTATCACAAAGTTATCTCACTTATCGACACGACTCCTAGATATGCTTAAGTAAATTAAAGCAACTAAATGACAGTTATTTTTTACTTTTTAGTGCGTTTTGAGTCAGTTCTATTTTTAACCGACGAAAAAAAACGGAGGATGTTCTCAATTCGACACGTACATTTTTATTTTTTTTTTATGTATGACCACGCATAACTTTTTACAGAGTTATCCGATTTTGATAACTCTTTTTTTATTAGAAAGAGCATACTTCCAAGGTGGTCCCATTGTTATCATGTTAGGATCTGATGATGATATCCTAGGATATCCTAGGGAAATTGAAGGAATTCTTCAAATTTTGGAGGTACGCTTACAGCGATTTCGGTTTATGTCTAGTGTCGTATAATATATTATGACAGTATAGTACGAGTACGTTACGTGGCGATAAATCACTAAAAAGTTAGAAATAAAAATTTTTAACAAAAAATAGAACCGACTCAAAACTAAAAAGTAAAAAATAACTGTGTCATTTAGTTGCTTTAAATTACTTAAGCATATCTAGGAGTCGGTGCCAGCCAAGGTTTCTACTTTAAGGACGTTACCTAGAACCCACAAACTGCTTTACTACGTTATATAAATGTTCCTTAAACTTCATACGTAAAAATATATATATACGTGTCGAATTGAGAACCTCCTCCGTTTTTTTCGTCAGTTAAAAATGCAACATGCATGCATAACATAAGAACAAATAAACGATCTCTTACCTCCGTTATTGGTGTAGAATATTTCGCAATACTGAATATGTATAAGTTTCTCCAACAAACTAACGATACTATCAAATGAGGTCCCAGAAAGCTTATAGCAGGCACGTAGAATTTATAGAGATCGATGTATACTCTGTTGAAAATGCAAGTCGATACATGATTTTGTCCGAAGACCCAAGTGGTATGATTAATTATCAAAACCTCGGGATATTAACGACCACTTGAATTTTTTCAAATACATTTTGTCTTAATGTCGGGGGTGCTCCTTATGCAAGTGGCAACAAGATTTCGTTCTAAGACGCACGTGAGATAGTTTTTCAAGTACCTCGAATCGAATTCGAATGCAGCAAAAAGCTTTTACGTGGGGTCAAAATGCAGGTTAAAACAAGATTTTGCCCCAAGACGCATGTGGTATATTTTTTATAAGAAGCTGGTATGTGTACAAGATATTTAATGCGGTTTTTTACTTTGCGTGGGAGATGTACATAGTTGCGACTGAAACTAGTTTATAGGTATGAAGCATTTTGGCAATACATAAACGCGCCCTGGCTCCACAGATGTTTATTCTACGAAATACCCACCCACCTCGCTGAGGCCAATATCTTATAGGCGCTTCGGGAAAGCCAGCAACTTAGGTTAAGGTTAGAACACTTTTTTACCCACCCGACTACCAGTCGGATTATATCAGTGCGACCATCGGCCGCATCAAATTTAATATTCTAAATACATGATGAAAACTGCCTTAGTCCTGGGCACGAATATTAGAATAGTCTCGAAGGTCGAGATGAAGTCAGAAGACATGAGTAAGTATATATAGCGATAGCACAGAAGAAAGTTTATCACAGCAACAAGCACAAGATAAAGTTTACAAGAAATAGAGTAAAGATATCAGAAGAATCGTAGGTTATTAGTTGTGTATTCGCCGGTTCTGCCCCAGAGTTGCTTTTTTGACAACAAGTACAATCACGTACATTTTTTAATAACCTGTATGACAAAAAAGTATTCTTTTCTTACTTCAAAGTATAACAAGCCTCTGTTATACACTTACACACTTCAATATGCAGTGTCTGACATACGTAAACATTTATAAAATTTTGATTTGTTATTTTTAATACTATCAGAATACAATGCGAAATATTCTAATAAGTATAATATATAATATCGATTGGACCATATAGGATTTTCCCAAAAGTGACGACGATAAATTCTTATTTTTAACCGACGAAAAAAAACGGAGGAGGTTCTCAATTCGACACGTATATTTTTTATTTTTTTTTTTTTTTTTTTTATGTATGACCACGCATAACTTTTTACAGTGTTGTCCGATTTTGATAATTCTTTTTTTATTAGAAAGGGCATACATCCAAGGTGGTCCCATTGTCCTCATGTTAGGATCTGCTGATGATATTCTGGGGAAATTGAAGGAACTCTTCAAATTTTGGAGGCACGCTTACAGCGATTTCGGTTTTTGACTCGGTATCAGTAACTTTTTGGCTACTAGTGCCATATAATATACTATGACAGTATAGTACGAGTATGCTACGTGGCGATAAATCACTAAAAAGTAAGAAATAAAATTTTTTAACAAAAAATAGAACCGACTCAAAACGCACTAAAAAGTAAATAACTGTGTCATTTAATTGCTTTAATTTACTTAAGCATATCTATGAAGTCGGTGCCAGCCAAGTTTAAGGAACATTTATTTTACGTAGTAAAGCAGTTTGTGGGTTCTAGGTAACGGCCTTGAAAGTAGAAACCTTGGCTGGCACCGACTCCTAGATATGCTTAAGTAAATTAAAGCAACTAAATGACACAGTTATTTACTTTTTAGTGCGTTTTGAGTCGGTTCTATTTTTTGTTAAAAAATTTTTTTTACGTTATTTTCGTCGAGCAGGTAATGTTTCTTGTCGGAGTCTATTTTTTGTCTGATTGTACGCGGAAACACAAAGTTGACGCTGAAAGAACGCTGACGCTCGCAAAACGCTGGTGAAATAGGGGCCTTAATGAACTTAAATTATTGTTGAGTAATGAATAATATTTTTGAAGCATTGGCTTCGCACGGGTGCAATGCTGGTACTAAAGTATGTCTTGATGAAAATATTCTCTTAAATTACGTGCAGTAAATGGCAAATGGCAATAGTGATCTATATTGAATGCACAAAGTATTTAAGATGCTTATTTGCATAAGGATTAATGCAGCATTGCTTAAAATTGTTTCGTAAATAGGCCATTACAATTGGTTGAAAGTAAAAGATAAAAAATGGTTATTGTGGGTTATCCCTAAGAGATAGACATATACCATAGCGGACTTATTGTAGAACTTTTTAAGGTTTGCAACACTGTAGTACATTACTTTGATATATCCCGTAAGGTTTAGCCAGCGTTTGCAATGTAAGTTCAAAAAATGCGTTAATTTACGACATCACATCAGAAACCTCTAAAATTATCAGTGTTTTTTTACTATATTATACATGTATTATACACATAAACCTTCCTCTTGACTGATAATCTATCTGATAAAAACGCATGCAAATTGGTTGCGTAATTTTAATGATTTCAGCATACATAGGGACAGACAGAAGAAAGCTACCTACTGTGTTTTATACTATGCACTGATTTATTATATAAGTTATAACTTGTGCCTAAGTATGTTGATATTAATAGGTATATACAATTTATATATATAAAATTACTCCCTCCCAGAGACCTAGTTAAGGTCGATAAATGTATTTTTTTTCTTTAGCTACAAGTCATACCCTGCCTAAAATCTCCCGAGATCGCTAAAGAAACTATAAATTAGGTTGAAATCTTTTATTTACTAATATTAACGTAGCGTTTACGACCGCTGGGCGTCAACCATTGTCATTCGACGATCGACTGCACTCTGCGCCATACGAGTCGCAACTCCACCGCACCGCCAGCGCCGCCGGCGACCAGCCGGCCACGGCCACGGGGCACGGGGCACGGGCCCACGGCCAGTCGATCGCAATCGCCTGTCGTACGCGCCGCGTTGGAAGTTCTGTTTTGTTTTGCGAACTTTATTCAATTATTATAAATGTGACTTACGTAATACGTTGTAAATAAACATAACAAGTTTATGTATTTAGTTTATGCAATAGGAACGAACTAGTTATATTATTATTAATATTTGTTGTTGTGTAATAGTAGTGAAAAACTGAAGTTTGTGTTTATAACTCGGAAGCTCAAGGAGTTTGCCGGCACGTGTGTTTGTTATGAATTTTAATGAAAGGACTTCATTATTTATCGACTCATCGTATAAAATAGTAGGTAGGTAATTACCCGTCTCACAGAATATTTAGAATCATTACGGTAGGTTGCCTGGAAGAGATCAACTCACTCACTCGAACTAAATCATTCTTAGTGATAAGGCCGACTTTTGCCAATTAATGTTACTCTGTTTTTTTTTGCTATGTTTATTTTTATAATTTGCAATAACGTTAATAAAATGAATAAATAATACCTATTAATTTGGTTATTTATTATGTAAAACAATTTAGCTAATTTTAAACGAAATACCTACCTAGTAGAAACCTACCATCAAACTAAAATTTTAGATTTTTTTTCTTCTTTCTCAGTTAAACCTTAGAATACAAAATTAAATTGTAAAACGCAAGCTTAAAGAGATAAGTTAAAACATACATAGGTACCTACTAGGTATTCGACCAAGCCTATGCAAGCACTTTGTACTTGAGTCTATTACAGTACGTATAATAGGTTTCTGATTGGGTTGGCAAATATACTTATATGGTAATAAATAATAAAATATTATTTATAAATAAAATATTATTAAAGTATGAGTTCTTAAAAGTATTATTAAAATGTAAAGTGCAGACGAATCAATACAACCTAGATAGATAGAGGAAGTAGGGGAAGTTGGGTAACAGTGAATCATTTTTTTTTAAAGAAATGTTACTCCGTATCTTATGACAAAATGATACATCTTTGAAATTAAATGATAATGTTAATATCTAATGTCTTAAGTAAAAGTCATTTCATGGCATATATTACACAAATTTACAAGATATAGGCACTTTTAAAAAACATGAGAAATGATCCACTGTTATCCAGGAACGGATCACTTTGGATCACTGCACGGGTATCAGTTAATCGACTGGGGCACACAGGATCAATTTAAAAAAAAAATTAAAAACATCGATTTTCATATTATAATATTTTATTTGTATTACTAGACAGTCTTTTATGGCAAAATATTCTTATGACAAATTAACAATAAATTTTTAATTAACTTAACAATAGGTTTTCCTAGACCAAAAATTAACAAATATGAACTAATTCTTTAGTAAATAAATCTTTAGTAAATAGTAACACCTGATTAAACTACAAAAGAAGCATAAACTTACATAAATTCGCTTCGGAAAAAATAATTGCAAACAAAAAATATAGCACTTTTTACTTTTTGTACTACTATATACAGTCTTTCATGTCAAAATAGTAATATGAAAAATATCAATCACATTTCGATGAACATAAAAATAGCTTTTCTAAGATCTAACATTTAACAAACACAAAATCTTTTTTTCTACTTTAATAACTGGAGAACACATATATAATTAACGTAAATCAATTTTAGAAAAATCGAGATCAAAGTTATACATACACTGTTTTCTTTTTGTGTTACCAGAATATTTCGGCTTTGGTAAAATCATTTTAATGTCATGTAAGGCAACCGTGGCAATATCTGGAACGATTGGCATATGAAAATTATTTGGTATTTTGTGAGATCTTCTAAGAAAACTCACTTCTGTCTCATTTTCTAGTTCTCCTATAACTTTGGCTATATAATAAATTTCTTTCCCTTTAACTTGGAATATAACAATAACAAAATCTCCTTCTTTAGGTAAACTTTGAAGTGCAGGCAAGCAGTCAGGATCCACCACATAGTCATCTTCTTCATCTTCTAATGTTGGTTTTTCTTCAGAATACACACTTATATTGTCTTCATTTTCACTGGAACTGTCTTGTAAAACTTTTCTTTTCTTTGTTTTTGCAATTGTCTTTCTTTGCTTTCGTTTCTTTTCTTCTCTCATTTGTATTTCATTTTTATTTGGTGTGTCAGTTGCATTCATTGATTTTCCTTTTCGTCTTGGAGCTCTTCCACATTTACGCGGACCTGCTTTAGGTAGTCCTCGAAATTGGAATGGACTTAAGAAGGCTTTTGTTACATTTGAGGAGGAGTTACTAGATGCAGTTGCAGTCAGATCCAAAATTATAGGAGGTTTGATTGAACACGAAGCACTAACTGTAGTTTTAGGTGATTTTTGTGGTTTTCTAGGAGATTGCAGTTGACAAGCCGACGAGATGTTTGTTCCATCGCTGTAGGTATCTAGAGCAGCAGGTGTTATAAGTTGAACAACTTGAGAACCAGGAATGGACAGATCTAATATTGAGGGTGATGAGGTTCTTGATTGATTGTCTTCATCAGGTGTATTAATCTGGTTTTGATCATTTTCTATATCGACTTGCCGATCAGTAACTTCACTACAAGCAAAATCTAGGTCTGTAAAAACATTTCTGTCGAAGGTCCAGTAGCTTTGAAAGCTGCGCAAATATTCCCGGGTGTCATAGCTATCATATGGGCTTCTCTGAGACATCCAGCCACTTCATATATTGAGAAAGTTTTGCCTGGGTTTCGCAGCATCCAACTATCTACAGCATTGTTATACGCGGTTTTGAATGGCCCAAAAATTCCGACATTCAATGGCTGAAGTTTACCTGTTGAATGTGGCGGCACTGTTAAAATTGTCACACCATTTTTTTTGCCAGATTCAAGGCCTCTATGCAAATGTGCGACTCGTGGCTATCGTATATGAGCAGACTAAGATTGTCCTTGCTGCTGTTTGAATAAGTAATAAAATGCTGCATGGTTTTCACGAACAATTCAGAGTTCATCCAACCGGATGGTGTAGCTAGACCTAAGGTTCCAGTTGGCGCCTCCGCAACCATATATTGCTTGAAATGAACTCAAGGAAATATAATTCCTGGAGGCAAGGCATTGCCCAAAGCGCTGACAATATAACAAGTTGTTGTTAATGTTCTTTGCCCTTTGGCTGCTAAATCTTTGGCACATTTTTGCACAGTCATAGTATTTGTTTCGACTAAATTGAATACTCTGGTGCCATTTCCAAAAGAAACATGTCTAGCTATTACATTTTCTAAATTATCGAAGAGCAAACCAACATTATGACGATTGAAAGACGTTGCTCTGGTCAAACTGCAACCCTCTGGAGTCCGCAACGATAATCGATTATCTCTTTGTCTGAGATTATACAGATACTCGATACCTGCTAGCTTAGTTTCGTGCCATTTATCTAGTACTTTTATGCCATTCAACATCGCTACTTTGTAAATTAATCCTCGAACGTCTATGACGGTAAGTCCATAGAACATTTGACTACACTTAACAATGTAATCGACATTCTTTTCTTGTTCATCAGTAAATATTTTATGAACTGCGTAGTTAGGTGTAAACCTTATTGGCTTTTCAGGATCAGGATTATTTTTAACTTTCAAATGATACCTATATAACGTAGTAAATGGAATACCATTTGACCTAGCAACGGCTCTTATTTTTTGGCCATCCGAAATAAGACTAAGAGCGTTACTCATCTGTTCTTCAGTATGAAGTCCGATACTAGTCTTTCTTACTCGATTGCGAGGCATTTTTACCTAAAACATAAAGAACAAATAAATAGCTTGATGGGTTACAGTGGTTCAACAGTTCACTGTGACCCAATCTAAAACGATTCACTGTGACCCATTGACCAAAAAAAAACTATTTATCGTGAGGACAAATCAATATGTATTACAAGGAATCTAAAATATGACATTAATTTAGAAATGAAACAAATTTAAAAATCTCGTAAAAAAATAGGTTAGGTACTTACGTAGGGTCCGGAGTTGGGTAGCGCGTGTTACTGCTTCGATACCGCGCTGACGACTAGTACGACGCAAACGGGTATAGATGAGTGGCAAATACAGATTTGCTTGTGTGCGTAAGTCCAACACATACCATGTTATTGTACATTATGCACTGTGACCCGCGATTCACTGTGACCCTGTCTCCCCTACTTTCTGATCTGAGTCCATAAATCCGCTTATTCTCGACCCCCATACCTGCGTAATGTAACTGGGGCGTATCTACATGATAGGTCAATCCACTTTATAGGGCGAGATGGCGTTACACATACTAGGCAGATAAGCTGCGGAGTTCCTCAGGGATCCGTGTTAGGACGCTGTTGTGGAACCTGGCATATGATGTAGTTCTTCGTGTTGACCTCCCTAATGGTGTCCATACGGTTTGTTACGCGGATGATACTATAGTGCTGGTCGAAGGATCTACTCTCGAAGAGACTGCAAGACTCGCAGAATACGCAGTCTCAAAGGTGATTGCTAAAATCCAGGAACTGGGGCTTAGGGTAGCCACGCAAAAAATGGAAGCTTTATGGTTTCGTAAGCTTCCGAAGCGTCTACAACCACCAAGTACCTCGATTCGGGTATGTGATGTCGACGTCCAGGTGGGCAATGTCCTAAAGTATTTGGGCCTTACTCTGGATAGCCGATGGGACTTCGAAAAACACATTGACAGATTGGTGCCCCGGATCCAAAAAGTTGCTGGTGCAATGCACGGCCTACTTCCGAATCTAGGTGGGCCACAGGAAGGTGTCCGACGCCTTTACGCGGGAGTTGTTAGGTCGATGGCTCTGTACGGTGCACCTGTATGGTCACAACGACTTTCTAGTGTGCAGCGCCTAAGGGAAAACTTGAATAGTGTGTAGCGTAAGATTACTATACGGATAGCGCGGGGGTATCGGACAATATCATTTGAGGCGGCAACCGTGTTGGCTCGCTTTCCGCCCTTCGATATACTCGCTGAGATGGATACAAAATTATATCATCCAAATCGCACAGCAATCCAGATATCCGTACCCACGCTGAAGGTCAATAAGAATAAGCAGCAAGCGCACCACAGAGATGTGATTTATTTGAAATACTTCTATTTAAAATACAAATACAAAATGCAAAATACCTATTTTGTATTTTGCATTTAAATGCTTTTTAACAAAAACATTTTGTATTTTATTTGAAATACCTTTTGAGACGTATTTTGCATTTCTAAAATTCATTTCAAAATAAAAATACTTTGTGATTAAGTTTAGCCAACATTACCAGTCAAACGAAATGAAATGAACAAATGACGCTTGTATTGCCGAATTTGACCGATAGTCGCGCCTGCTAGCCATGCGTGCCTATTTTTTCGTCTTTGGTCAGAGTGCGCGCCTTATGTCTGACTAGTGTCAAAAATCTCAAAAAAAAATTATTAAAAAAATGTTTGTCTGTCTCTCTGTCCGTCTGACTGTCTGTCTATACGGATTTTTTTCGGCCACGATTCACGCTAAAACACTGAATGTATTAAAATGAAACTTAGCAAGTTTGTGTACACTAAAATTATAAAGAGGAAAAATTTGTATTTTTGTATGTAACGAATAAACTCAAAAAGTACCGGACCGATTTTAGTAATTCTTTTTTCATTAGAAAAAAGAATTATTAAAAGAGTTTATTTTCTTAAACATGCTAATCTCAGAAACTACGCAGTTTTAATAGCCTATTAGGTAATTGAAGTAGGAAGAAGTCTAAACATTGGGCTAAAACCAAATCTGCTTTGCTACCCGGGGAAGAATCAGGAAAAAACATTACCCTCCTTCTGACGCAGACGGGTAAAAAAAGATGCGCGGCGTTTACTTTTGGCTATGGTTGCATAATACATAATAATAGATATAATTCATTCATGTCACAACAAGTGACAAACTGTTACCGGTTAAACTGTTATCGATGCATATTTATATATATGTATCAGTTGCGTTTGTCAAAACAAAAATGAATTATATCTATTTTCCTTATCTGTTTTCCTACTAAATTAGTACTCATACATTGTATTACAAATCATCTATACTTAATATTATAAAGAGGTAAAGTTTGTAAGTTTGTAAATGGGGCATCTGTTGGGGCTAATCTTCGGAACTACTGATCCGATTTAAAAAATTCTTTCAACAGTAGAATGCTACACTATCGGGGAGTGGCATAGGCTATATTTTATATTTGTATTATAATATAATACAAATATATTAGTCGAGTTATATCACAGTTTTTGTTGCGCGAGTCGGACCGAGAAATTTATTAAATCGGCTTTATGCGCGTGCGCTGCCTTAGCTATTGGATATAATTGAAAACATTGTATGAAAACTTTCTGTATGTTTAAAATTTGTACAAAAAAGTCTGCGATAGCATATATCTATCTTTTATATTTTATGCAGATATAGAACTTTTTGTATTTTAAGAAATCATTTAATTCATATGCTTACGTTTACGTCATTAATTATACAACTAAACTTTAATCCTTATCAATATAAATTATTTAATAATCACAAGGATTATATAGAGGTAAAATATGCAATTTACAGTATGTTAACTAGTCACATAGTTTAGAAGCTAATACAAAATTTCTAAAAAGCGCGACTGCCTCTATTAAATCCAAATCAAGTTGAACTCTACGTACGTACGAGTACGTGAATAGGCGTCAGCATTTTGGTAAGTATGCTATTTCATAGAAACGATATTATAAACGGTAACGGGGGTACTGTAATGTTGTACAATGTTTAACAAAAATGCAAGGGACGGGATGGAGGATATTGCTTCACGGGAAAATGGATTCCAACGAGGAAACACTACTGTTGGCTTTGCTACTTCAACAAAAATTAAGTAAAAGAAAAAGAAATTATCATCGCCAGTTTTGGGAAAATTCTTTATGACCCAATCGATTACAAGAAAGTGAATATTTTGTACTGTACTCTAATAGTATTAAAAATAATGAATCTGAATTTTATAAATATTTGCAAATGTCGAAAACTACATTTGACGATATACAATATTAAGACACTAATCTCAAGAGTTTCAGTGTCACCAGAAGAGGGGCTTGTTATAACTTTGAAGTAAGAAACAGAATACATTTAAATTTGTTATGAAGGTTGTTAGAAATTGTACACGATTGTACTCGTTGTCAATAAACGCAAAGTTAATGTTGCGTTGACTTGGAGATAACGTTGCGACGTTGTGAAGAAATGCTAACGCTAACAAAAAGCCAGTGGGATAGGGGCCTTACTGTTGATAATTTTCGAATTGACAACAGTCACACAAAGGTGAAATGCCCAGTACCATTGTATCAACCCGGCGAATGTTTTGTAAACTAAACAAATTAGTTTTAGATAATCAGAAATGTACAAAATGGTTCCTTAAAAGCATTTAAATACAAAATGCAAAATACTTTTAAGATTTACTATTTCAAATGCAAAATACCAAATACTTTTGCATTTTGTATTTCAAATGCAAAATGCAAAACAGGTATTTTCAAAATTTTTTTTTAAAATAAAATACCTTTTACTTACGTCACTTATAACATTACTAAAATAAGATTACCCTAAGTTACTTATAACATTAGTAAATAAGTGTCGAAAGACTCGACTAAATAGGTCCAGCTATTTCAGAGATTAGCCGGAACAAACAGATTGACAAAAAACTGATTGTTGGTGTAGTATAAGCAGTAGTTCTATAAAGATAATTTGATTTAAATATTCAAATTAAAAACATTTAAAAGGAATTTTACAAACAGACTTTCAACCCCTATAAAACCCTACAGGGATGAAATTTTAAAAAATCCTTAAATAACATATTTATTCAGTAGTTCTTATACAAATTTTCATTAACATTACTTCAAAAATTAAAGACTTTCCATAGAAACTTTCAACCCCTTCTATTTTAATTTTCGCGATAAAAACTATCCAATACAATACCCTATCCAAAAAAATATGAACTAGAAACGTGCCAAGTTTAAACATTCAGTGTTTAAGCGTGAATCGCGGCCGACAAAAATCCACTATCGGCCAAATTCGGCAATACAAGCGCCATTTGTTCATTTCATTTCGTTTGACTGGTAATGTTGGCTAAACTTAATCACAAAGTATTTTGCATTTTGAAATGAATTTTAAAAATGCAAAATACATCTCAAAAGGTATTTCAAATAAAATACAAAATGTTTTTGTTAAAAAGTATTTAAATGCAAAATACAAAATAGGTATTTTGCATTTTGTATGTGCATTTTAAATAGAAGTATTTCAAATAAATCACATCTCTGTAGATAATTTGGTGATATACCTATCTCCCGTTTGATCCATTATTTCCACAACCTGTAAGTATTGTGTGATTTGAACACACCTTGTGCTATTTGAAAAAGCTTGAAAATTTATCTCCTTTTTTTAGGTGGTTAACATAATATTTAAATTATGAATTTGTGAAAGCATGTGAGCAATTTGGTAGGTAGAATTGTTAGGAAACATTTTAGCGGTAATCCTTTGAACTTTTCCTTTTTGTATTTCAGAACAAAGGCGTTGTGTAAAATAACAAAAGTGAAAAAATAGTCTTTTCTAGACCCAATAAAGCTTTGCAATTCCCTAAAATGACAAAACGTAATACTCATTTTGTTATCATTATTAAATCAGCATCGTCATGATCATATTTAAACAGTGAAACCCAAATGAAATCACTTGGATTAATCTAGAAGTGCCATCTACTGAGAAAATTAAGTATTAGGGACTAAGCAGACAAAATAATCTTACGATTTGATAAAAACAAATATGG
Organism: Mycalesis mineus; assembly: GCA_034621355.1. Classification (NCBI taxonomy): domain Eukaryota; kingdom Metazoa; phylum Arthropoda; class Insecta; order Lepidoptera; family Nymphalidae; genus Mycalesis; species Mycalesis mineus. The sequence goes on along the minus strand of CM067894.1, from coordinate 5,311,559 downwards.
CCGTACTGATCAGTTGATCACTGACATTATTAAGACTTAACATCTAGGGATGGGCCTTTGGATCAGGAATGAATTATTGAATGAAGATCTGACCCAAAGAATAATTTAAATTAAATATTTATTACTTCCTTTTTTATTTAGTTTTAAATTATTCTATTTATCTGTACATATATTTAAGTTATTCCTTATTATGAAATAAAATTAAATATTCATTTCGAATTCATTATTTAAATTCTATTACAAAGACTTCATACAATATTCTTAATAAAATACAAATTTAATTTTGGTAATTAAATAAACTTAGGTTTTAATTTATTTATTATACGGGATGATAAGTAAAAATACGAAGTTCGGCGTAAACACACTATGAGACATTTTGTTAAGTAGGTATACCTATATATGGGCAAACATTGAATACATTCAGCTTACAAAATGATTCCAGGAACTACGCTATAAACTATGGTCGCTGTTTATGATTTACACAAACACAAAGCTTTGATGATTGCGCCGTCGCCGCCAGCAAAGAATACAAAGAACTGTGCATAAATGAATTATTATTATTAGTCTCGTTCCAAGCGCAGCAATAAAACGTGTGAACAGTACGTAGTATATAACGCTCTCCCTTGCTCTTATACGATAAGCTTATACCTACGGCTTATACCTACACTATGTTGCCATTAATGAGCAAACATTTTACACCCACAGATATAAAATACAAGAATGCACTCGAATAGCCTGCGCCCGCGACTTCGCTTACTAATAAAATTATTTAACAAAACTTTTTGACCACTATTGTTAAATAATTTTATCAAAAAAATCACTTTCTAGCAAGAAACTCCTTTGTAACAGGAAAATAAATCTGGACCTTCGTACTCATCATGTTTTATTTTCTCCATTCTTTTGTATGGTGCAGAGGCGTGGACGCTCACGGAAGCCTCAACGAGGAAGCTAGAAGCATTTGAAATACGCAGAAGAATGTTTAGGATTTCCTGAAGAGACAAAGTACGAAATGAAACAGTATTACAACGCTTGAGGAAAAAACGCGAGATTTTAAATACTGTAAAACAAAGGAAGTTGGTGTATCTGTGGCATATACTTCGAAGACTAAAATATGACCTGTTTCAATTAATTATCCAGGGTAAGATACAGGACAAACGAGGCGTGGGAAGGAGAAAAACATCCTGGCTGGAAAACCTACGCCAGTGGTTCAATAAAAGCACTCGGTCACTATTCAAGGCTGCTGTGTCCAAAATTCAAGTTGCCAGAATGATCACCGACCTTCGTTAGAAGAGGCAGGCTTCAAGAAGAAGAAGCAAGAATGTATAAAGATCAGGACTCAAGAATAACATTGCATGTACTTAGTTGTACATATTCATACAATTTTTAACAAAAAATAGAACCGACTCAAAACGCACTAAAAACTAAAAAATAATTGTGTCATTTAGTTGCTTTAATTTACTTAAGCATATCTATGAAGTCGGTGCCAGCCAAGTTTAACAAACATTGCGTTTTGAGTCGGTTCTATTTTTTGTTAAAAATTTTAATTTCTTACTTTTCAGTAATTTTTCGCCACGTAACGTACTCCTACTATACTGTCATAGTATATTATACGGCACTAGTAGCCAAAAAGCTACTGATAACGAGACAAAAACTGAAATCGCTGTAAGCGTGCCTCCAAAATTCGAAGAGTTCCTTTAATTTCCCCAGGATATCATCATCACATCCTAACACGGGACCACCTTGGAAGTATGCCCTTTCTAATAAAAAAAGAATTATCAAAATCGGACAACTCTGTAAAAAGTTATGCGTGGTCATACATATAAAAAAAAAATATATATACGTGTCGAATTGAGAACCTCCTCCGTTTTTTTTTCGTCGGTTAAAAATAACTAAATTGTTTACGAACTTCGCCCGTGTAATTACGCGCGACCTGAAGTCTTGCTGTCCTGTTCCGCCAGATCCCGTGTTGCAACTTTCCGCGCCGTGGACAACACAACTTGCGTGCTGGAACCCCAGCTATGGGTATACGAGAAAGCTTCAACCAGTTAGTGTAGAGTGGCAGCTATTTCAAAATAGTTTTTCGAAAACTGCTATGATAGTGAATTTTAAATTACGCTCTTCTATTAATACCTAATGCCTAAATTACCTAATGCCTGAATAAACAGTTGTCCATTAATGCACCGGTTCGAAAAAATTCAAATTAGGTAATTACATGCCTAACGACCTCAACAGCCTTCGAAATCATTTAAATACTAAAAGAGCTATTTGCTGTTTGAAGCGGAAGTGAAATGACAGGGTTATTTACAAAGATAGCAATAGACAATGGTATCTAGCCCTTTATCTACAACTTTATACCCTACGGCAAACTCCCGCCAGATGGTCCAGGTTAGCTTACTCATTTGTGGCTTTGGATCACGTGGCCCATTGTTATTTTTCTTATTTCATAATCTATGTTTTGGTCTTAAGTATAATACTTAGAAATGTAAATCAGTTTCGGCTGAGACGCCTAAGAGGACGGTCGTGAATACTGTTCAATGTTTTAAAGTGCAGTGTTCAAAGATTTATTTCTTTATCTATCTAGTTCATAATACATTGTGTATTTATGCTAAATTAGCATTAGGTACTCTGAAGACGTCTATATAGTTTTAATATATAAAATGATTAATATTTTTGTTTAACTACTTATTCATCCGATTCAAAGTAAATAATTAACTCGAAGTTAAGTGGATTGCAATTAACTAACTCAAGGTCAGTACATAAAAGCTTCGATACCAAATATATTAATTATCTATCTATAATAAAGTTATAAAGAGAAAAGATTTGATTCTTTGATTGCACTGTAATGCATAACTGGAGAGGCAGAACAGACCCCAGGACACTCCAATTTGTTGTAGAACCTTTTCTGATCACTTGAGAAATGACGATTTTGATGAAATCGCTCTACTGTTTCCGAGTATCGTCGTAATAGTAATTCAGGGGCTTCAAGTCGTCGATGCGCTCCGTTAGTTTTTTGGTTATGTCGACAGATGTATTCAAATAATTCAAACAGTAATATACCTACTTGTTTTAATTGCAAAAAGAAAGGGCACTTAGCTAGAGACTGCTGGAATAACCCAAACGAAAATCTTAGTAACCCTAAACATAATAACACTTTGAATCGATCAAATTATAATAGAAAGTATAATGACAACAGACAAAATTATAGGGATAATAGAGTTAATGAGAATTTTAGAGATAATAAACATTTTAACTCCAAAGGTCCAAGGACCGTGGCCAACCCGAGGACCGAAAATTAGAGTCAGGCCAAATAATAGATGTCGATACTCGAATTTCATCATATGTCAACTAATATTAAATATTTTAAAAATAAAAACAACTTCCTGATTGATACGGCAGCCCAAGTCACATTAATAAAATTGAATTCACTAAAAAAGGATACATTAACATGTGACAGCAATAGAATTAAATATGATTAAATTAAAAGGCATAGACAAAGATGCGAGCCCGATCGATACTATAGGCGGTGTCCATTTGACATTTGAGATAGGAGACAAAAGAGTTAATCATACACTTCACGTGGTACCTAATAACTTTCCTATTCAATGTAATTGGTGGCCATTTTTTGTCTGAAACGGGGTCAATTATTAGCTATGGAGATAATATAATAAGAATATGTGGCATAGTTTGATATTGAACATGAAAAAATAAGATATTGTAATAAAAGAAATAAGAGCGAAAATTGCTTATAAAATAATGTACGTGATGAAGAAAATATAAAAGAAAATATATTTTATGATGATAATGAAAGTGATATTTTCGAAAATAATTGCGAAGTTTATCCGCAAAACATATTGAGAAATGAAAAGATTATTAAAAATAATATGAATAAACGAAGCTGTGATGGCTATCTACTTGTAGAAATAGTAGATATAGTAGGCTGTGATGTTGATCTACAGATATTTAAAAATGAAAAAGAGATTACAATGTTTAACCACAGATGTATAAAAATGAAAATGAATGTGAAAATAATAGTTTAGAAATAAACTGTGAAGTTCATCCACAGAAATTGAATAAAACTATAAAGAAAAAGTTTGTGTTATAAAACCAAAATGTGATAAAGTAGTATCAATTTGTATAGAGAAACCAATCAAGTCCAATCCGACGGTGTTTATTTATGTCCAAGTATCGTTAAAGTTTACGAAAACAAAGCATTAAAGCAGATAAGCAATAAGCAAAAGGAATTATTATTAGAATTATGTATACAATATAATAAAACATTCCATTTAGAAGGCGATCCATTATCGTCAACAGCAACAGTGATGCATAAGATACCTACAACTTTTTGATGGAATGTGTTCAAAATGATTTGAAAAGAAAACGTGTATTAAGTGATTTTAAGTTAAATGTTTACGATGTTGGATTATTTAATACTATTCTAGCTTCCCCAATGTCAAGGGAAGCTAAAATGGTATATTAATTTTATTTTAAAAATTAGTACATTTATGTTTCGTTATTTAAGTTTAAGCTACGATAGGGCTGACATGTTTGAAAAAATAAAAAGCCCTTAAAAATTAAAGAATTACAAAGATACCTACAAATAGTAGCATTCCTATGAATACAAAGTCATATAGATACCCAGATGCACTTAACGAGGAATTAAACGAAGAAATAGCTAAAGTACATTAGCAAATTAATTGAACTTTTTATATGTAGTCCATTAATAACTTAAGTTAGCTATGTACTGGTAATACGTTTATATTTGTTTTACCTCATTTTGAGTATTTTTAATATCATTATAGACTTATTATACCATAATCGATAATGTTTCAAGATCTCATATTAATCAATACTTACATAAGAAAAAGATATATTGTAATCGTTTATATCAAAGTTGGAATAAGATTTTATTAACGATTAAATAAACTGTGTTGCAATATTAAGAATATTTTTGTAACTGACATTAGGTACACTATTATTTTGTATAAGTCTTTCGTAGACGAGTGTACTTTTAATGATAATGATGTTATTGATGATTACTAATGACTATTTAGCATTAATTAGGGTACGTTCCCACAATATGTTATTTATATAATTTAATGATTTTCGTATTGTCTCCTCTTATAAACACCTCTACCCCTAAATTTAGTTGGCTCCTTTCTAGTTTATTTTCGAGTTTTACTATAAAGACTATATAATTCCTATCACTATTAAGTTGTAATTCTAATTTGTTATATTTCAAAGTGTAAGTTTTTGTTTATTTTTTTACAGGCAAAGAAATCGAGTAGTACACGAACCACACAAAATGGAGCACGCTACAAATGGAGATGGTAATAGAAATATTACGATTACCTTGTTGACTATCGTTATTAATATCAATTAGTATTGTAGCGCCCTCTTTGAACTAAAGATATTTCAAAAATATGAATGACTTAAAAAAACTACTTAATTAATTAATTGTTAAGAAAAAGTCAATAGCGTAACTAATAAATATAAAATTCACTTTATTTTAAAATGAAGTTATTTACTTTTTATTATTTATAAAAATTACCTTTATTTTATGTTTCAGACATCTATCATCAAATGACAAAATATTCTGTTGAGAAACCAATCCAAGTCACCTGTATTTTTGAAGATTCTGACTCAGATGATATAGAAGAGCCTGCCCGACGTACTTCTTCACAAAATGAAAACACTAATTCTGCTAAACCACAGTTGAATGCACAGTCATTAAACGGAAACAGTGTTAATCATAATTTAGATGATAACGAGTCCAATGTTGAACTACTTAAGCTTCTTACTTCTAATCAAAGAGAACAAAATAGGACAAATCGCAAAGAGCAGAGTTATGATAATTCTCACTTATGGCAACTAATCAACTGTACCAACAATATACCAGACTACAAAAAATTAACATCCAATGAAAGAAAGCAATTTATAAGCTTATTAGATTTAGTGGCAGAAAATTTGATTACCATCACCAAATATTATCACTATATTAACATTAATTATGAAATGTACCATAACGCTAGGGAAACCTATTTAGGATACATGAAATATTATTTTGATCAATCGTATAGTGTCCTCGTTTCAGTATTTTTACCTCAAGAGAACAATGATATATTCATATCAAATTTTGTTAATAGAACAATTGCAATAGCCAACAGTAAATCGTGGTACCATTATATGACAACTGAGACGCTTACAGCTTTTGTCCGTAATATGATAAACTGGGCGAAACATAAGATGAAGTATCAGGAAGCTACTGACAATCAGTTACAACAGCTGATTAGTCCTTTTATCGAATCCGCTTATCAACATGTACCGTCATCATCAAACAGGCATTTCAACGTTGAAGGTCGACAGCCTTATGTGAATAGATCACCATTAGCACCTGTAGTACCTCCCGCAGTACCCAAGCCAACAGTGCCATCAGTGTCAAACTATTCCCCATATAATAACACACAACAGCAGTTTAACAGACCACCGCCAATGTATAGACCACCTCCAGTCGCGCCCACAGACGGCTGGTACGAAGCACCATTCGTACCACCACCATTGATACCAAACCATGTCCCCAACGTTTGCAGACCACAGCAGCAACAGCAAATGAACAGACCACCACCAACGTATAACCAAGCCCCAAAATCGCGTGTTTTACATCCACCGTCAAAAAGTTTTTCCAATGCAAATATCATTCACCAAAATGGGAAAACTCCTACAGCAGATCAAATTAACAATATATGTATATTTTCCGCGGGTATACCTGGAAACAAAATCAGTATAAGCGTTGATCCAACTATCGCCAAATCTGTTATCAGTGAAGAGGCTCCACTTGGACGAATCAATAAAAAACGTAAGATGACTGATGATCCACTGGCATCTTCAAATAGTACACAGAACCCTCATGTTAATAATCACCTTCGAGATAATATCGAGAACCAATACAGCCCAGAAAGATCAATGTCGAGAGACAGCGGTTTCGGAAGTCCTGCCCTAAATTCATTGCCGGCCAACAACGATAATATGGTAATTATATGTAATATCTCTATATAAGTGTATCATATATCATAATACATGTAATATTATTAAACTCTGGAATGAAAAGATGAAAGGTTGGATCCATACTTAATTTTTTTTGTGTATTGGTTGAGTGGATCCCAAAATTGAATAAATTCACAGTGGTACCCAGCAAGTAAAGGAGAATGCCAGATCGTAACCCAGAAAGAACACAAATTGTAAATATACTAAAAATATCCTATTATTATAAAAATATTTTACAATAAGCCATTTTTACTGTTGGACATCGGAATAAAATTCTGTTAAAAAAAGTAATTATAGTAGTAGTAATTCCTTTTAATTTACACTCTTTACGCATTTTTAAATATTTATTGCTGCACTGGGTTCTATCCTTTTAAATCGTTTTTGTTGTATTTTCATCAAGAGTCGTTAAGCCTGTTTAAAAATGTATTTAATGAAGCTTTGCGACCTTAGACAGAGAATATAGATAGACGAGCTACTAAAAGAATAATAGTTGCAAGAATAAGAAGGAGCGAACGTAACTTTTGAAGGTGTGAGCAAGACGACACTAGTTTTTTTGTCTCTATCTGCGTATAGGATAATTTTGGTTTGCCACCGGTGGCCGTCTATGCCAGACAACTTTTTATGTTGAAATAATTTTGGTCTGATATGAATAGGAGCTCAGTGTACGGGTGCGAAGAGCATTTTCACATACCTTGTTAGTTGACCTCACAGCGTCGTTGGTATATGGTCCGGACTAGAACTGCGAGTGAGGAAGCGGTCGCGAGTTTGAATCCCACTCAAGAACTACTATTATGATCAAGTTGTTTTTTAAATTTATTATGGATTGTGTGTGATGCGTTTATGCGATTTGCAATTGGTTAAAAACTATTTGAATTGTATCGGCCATTTTTGAGAGTGAACTGAGTTGAATGACTGAGTGAAGGACTGAACTGAGTGAAGTTGTTGGGGTCAGACGGTCGTGTTGTTGGTTAACGGTCCTCCATGTTCATTTGCAGACATTGTTTTTTATATTAGTTATTCGTTTTTGCTTTAGTATATCTTAGTGTATTTATAGTGCATTGTGAAAGTGCTGAGAGGGGTAAGTGATAGGCTAATAAGAACTCCTGCACATCACTGTATATTTTTAGTTAAGAAGTAATTTTGACGGACTTCTGTTTCTATTGTTCCTAGCCTCTCGCAACGCCTTCTCAGTACAAGAGAAATACAACGAATTATTCTGAAACCCTGAAAGTCTGCTCTGAGCTAGCTACACTACTTTGGCGTGGCAAGGTGCCTGTTTGTTCATCTTAAACGAACCCTCCTGGCGCTCAACCTGCATGTATTAATTTTTAAATATAAGCTGTGCTTCAAGAACTTGGTGTTGTTTCTTTTAAATCAAACCGTACGAAAAACACCGTAACAATACTTTTGAAAAAAACCAGAAACTGTTTAGCTAAATTGGTAAAATAGTCTACTAAAAGTATGCAGTGTTGGTGAGTTGCAATATAATTGGCCGTAAAAGCCGTAGTGAATGAAATCAAACATAACCTTTCATCAGTAAGTTCAATTCATGATGAGAAGCTTTAAATAAATCTAAAGAATATTGAACTTTTATCTATTTTCTAACACTATGATGCAGATTTTGATTAAATTTAAAGTCTTAAAATCATGATGAAAATCAAAAAATAATTACAACATTCATAGCAATAATGTAAATGTATATCACATTTTCTGTCTCATACTGTATACGCTATTAGCTCCTCTATACCTATTCTCCCTCTTTGTTTGCGACTGTCATGTCAGTGTGACAACTACCTATACGGAACAACAATACGGAAATGAAACGATAACCAATGTTAGGCCTGTATCGAATACTTAGAGTTCTAGAGCTTTTAAATTTAATTTATATTAAATAGTAAAAAAAATGCAATAAAATTATACATAATAAACTGTTGTACAATTTGTTTTTATTAGTGGGTTAAAGTCCTTTACATTGTCTGGCATTCTCCTTTGCGATTTGCTTCAAAAATGTTATTGTTTTCCTACGTAGATTCCCGTTCTTCCGTGGGTTAAAAATTACCTCTAATTTTATTTTAAATCATTCGTACATACACTTACACTACACCAAGTCTGTAACTTTAAGCCATGGTATACATATGCAGTTCCAATCGCTGTTGGTATTTCGCTTTTATAATTATATTTGTCTACTCTACTATGTTCCTCTACCACCCTCAATAAAAACTTCATACCAGTTAAAGCAAGAAATCAACCCAAAGAATATAAAAGAGAAACTCAAGAAATATTTCCTACAAGAATGAAATTTTATTTGGAACATCCTATTTATGTTTTATTTAAACTGGTCTAATGCGTCACATCAGTGCAGCGAGGCACCAGTATTCGGTATTATTTGTAACTACCCTCACATATTTTGTTCACATTCTTATTAACTGACAGCCGAGTGACGCAGGGTAGTGACCCTGCTTTCGTCCTAGGTGTGGCGTGGGTTCGATTCCCACATCTGGAAAAATGTTTGTGTGATGAGCATGGATGTTTTCTAGTGTCTGGGTGTTTATCTATGTATTACAAGTATTTATGTATAAAATATATAAAAATATTCATCAGTTATCATAGTACACATAACACAAGCTACTTACGCTATATAGCGATGTGTGCAATTGTCCTATAATATTTATTTATTTATTAATTACACATCTACGCATATACTCGTACTTACCTACCTAAAAGTATAATATCCTGAAGAACCCGAGTTCCGAGCGCTGAATGATGAGAGCCGGTGTACGGACAAGGTTAGATGAGTTTTTGTTGCACCGTTTTAACAATTTTCTAATGTTGTATTAAAATGTATATTTTTCTTAAATAAATAAATAATGCTTTTTTGTAAAGAAGAACGAGAACTGTGAACTTTTTTTTTATCTAAGTCTAAGATGGAAGCGGGTCTACTTGTTAGGAGTGGGACGAAAATCCACACCCATTTCGGTTTCTAGATAATATATAATACTTTGCGATAGATAATGATGGAAACATATTATAATAATATTAGATAGGTAACACGCAAGAACTTAAAACATGCACATTTAGAAACCTAAAAAAAAATTAATGAAAAATTAAACCGACTTCAAAACGCACTGAAAAGTAAAAAATAAATGCGTCATTTAGTTACTTTAATTTACTTAACCATATCTATAAACTCGGTGCCATCCAACTTTAAGGAAAGTTTATTTAAACAAAGTAGCAAAGCATTTTGTGTGAATCGTCTTTAAAGTAGAAAGCTTACAGGCAGCACTGACTTCAAAGTTAAGTAAATTAAAGTAACTAAATGACACATTTATTTTTTACTTTTCAGCTATAATTGATAATTATCCCTACCTAATTTGAACAATACCTAGTACAACAAAAAAAGAATTACTTAATCAAACTTGTAAAACTTGTAAATTCCGGATATATGCGAACACAAACATAAAAACATAAAAATTCCCTATTTCAAAAACTACTGAATCAAATTTGATGAAACTTACAGTATAACCTAACTTGAACAATACCTAGTACAACAAATAAAGAATTACTTAAATCGGACTTGTAGTTCCGGAGATATGCCTCCACAAACATAAATACATACATACACTTATAAAATTTGGCACATTTGTTCAGACGTTGATATAGACTAACATAATATGCGAAAACTGGGCAGTTCTGAAAATATTACATACATTCGTTTCGAATTAATGACCTCCTTTTTTGAAGTCGGTTAAAAATGGATGGAATCAACCGTTTGATCCTTAGTAAACATTTCAATAAATTTTAATTTATTTGCAGGCCATACAGTCAGATAATCAAAAGTTAGCCACAGAAATATATCAGATAACGTCCCAGAGTTCTAATACAGCGAGCGGTGCTTGTAAAGTTTGCGGCTCAACTACTGAAAATATATGCATCGAGTGCCATAAAGAATATTATTGTTGCTCTCTGTGTAAGGTAATATTATTTATTAATTCATTTGTTTAAAAACTACGTCACATAAATATGTATTAAACCATTAAATTCATCGGCAACAGTCACGAAACATTTGCGCATACGCATTACCCATTTTAAAATCATTCTGAAACATCATCATCGTGTCTATTTCATACCTAACATTTACATTTATTTAAAACAATTTATATTAAATTGCCCTACACTGTTAGCACTAGAGAGACGAGACGAATATCTTAGCATTCCATGGATTCACCGTGCGGGTGCCGGGTCCATCGCGTGGCTGAGAGAAAAACTCCGAACAGAGCCCGAGACTTGTGACACGGGTGTAGGTTTAAGGGTACCCTTTGTGACGCGCGTCAACACTCACCTCCTCTGTTCAAGTTATTCTCCCTGCCCAACCATATTCGGAAGGACCCTACTAGTGCAGCTTTGGACACTCGTTCCAATATGGAGCTTACTGCACTTCTAGTAAGGCCAAGGTCTTTTAGCAGGTTGTAGAGAGACTTCGCTGGTATACCCCTCGCACCCACTTCTACCGCGTATAAACTAACCACATAGCCATTTTTGGTTAGTTCATTAGTAAGGTCATAGTATTTATTCACTTTGAATACATGGTCTTTAGGGATGTTTGTTTCCAATGTTGAGTCCAATCAGGAGCAGAGCCCAGAATTGAATAAGGCTTGCTGGTGGAATTTGTACTTGAGCCTGCTTTAACGAAGTTAGTTTGTCTTTTATTCGTCGTCAACCCTTTTTGAGCCCTAGCTACTGAAAGGCTTATAGCTTCACGTATGATTTCTAGTACTCTGTCGTGGCGGCGTGAGTAGAGACCCCTGTCCAGGAGCACCTTGCATCCTACCAATAAGTGCTTTGCAGTGCCCACTGCCTCACCACAGGTATAGCAAGATTTTTCCGAGGCTTTTCCCCATCTTACTAGGTTACTCTGATCTGGGAGAGTCAGTTGAAAGGCATTAAGATAAAATTTCAATAAGGCAGGAGACCAATCGTACAGCAAGGCGCGCCACTTCAGAGCCAGAGGGATGCAGAACTCGCCTAAGTTTAACCACTCGTTTTGCATAGGGAATGCAATCCCGACTCGAGATCGCAAATTCGAGATCCCGCGGGATTAGAAATATCAATCCCGCGGGATCCCGTCTTTCCACGGGATCCCGGGATAGTTTTTCCTTCAGTAGTGGAACACAAGACTCAGGTGACATACGTCCAATATTGCAGTAAGTAGGCTGACTGTTAATAACTGTGTGTACATTAACATTTAAAAAGCGCCGATTCATTCCAGATGTCCATTCAGCTAAAGTGAGTGTAAACCTGTAGTCTGCATTCCTCAACTTTAGTAGATCTGCCGTCACTTTAATTTTGAGCTTCATTCCATAATTCATCACAATTTCTTTAATTGTGTTTGGCGAAGAAGGTAATTTGTAACCTTTTGCGACAAACAGACTCTTCATGTCCTCAGAAGTGCAGAACTATCTGAATGCCAAACCATCTTTGGCTACCATTCGAGAAATCAACAACTTTTTTGTTACGTTAGTATTAGGATGGAAAATAATCACTGATTTTCATTTTTTTCTGTGGTGTTTCGTGATTTTCATGATCTTCTGGTGTAAATTGAGCCTCTACGATAATAAGTGGCAGCGCAACTGACGACGACGCTCTAGTAAGACCCTGACGAAGTCGAAGGTAGTGCTACATTTGTTCTTCCGGCGCTTGCATTCAATTTAGTGTCAATTTTATGGATTGACATCATATGGACGTGTAAACCTTTTGTAGACCCCGATGAGGTTTTGAGAACAGCTTTACACAAGTTGCATTGAGCATTCAAATGATTAACTGATGCACTCCACGTACAAGCGTACGGTACGGTTTTGATTATTTGTCGAAATTTTAAGTATTAACAAACTAACACATATAAGAGTCCAATAGTTTTGTTTATTTAACTCACATAAACAATAAAAAATGCGTAATTTACGAAAAAATAAGCTACTGCAAACTGCACAACTAAAACAATGACCAACGTAAACAAACAAATAACTGTCTCTCCGCGGGTATATACTTCTTTCTCACTTACTCGACACAGTTCTATATTATCCGTTCCACTACTCCCACTCGTCAATTATCGCTAATATTCAGAAATATTCGAAATAGTTATTTAACGATGTTTGGCGTTCCTGTCGCTCGCGGACATGTGTAGCGTCGCTGAGCTACTGCCGCCCAATCCCGTCAATCTCGAACGGGATCTCGTCATATGATGCATCGGGATTGATCCCGAAAAATTACCCGAGATCTCGCGAGATCGGGATCCCGCGGGATCGGGATTGCATTCCCTAGTTTTGCATTTCTAGGTTCATGGCATGCACTTTGTAGTTGTCGTCCTCATCTTGTTTAAGAAAAGATTTTATTATGTCTTGGTCTTCCTTTTTACGTCTTGCACCCAACCCGGTTCTATTTACCTGAGCCCCTGCCATAAATTGTTTGTAAAATTGAAGCCTAGAGTCAAGTTTTCCGGCACCCTCGTCTTTAGGAAGTGATGCAACTAGTTCGTCCTGGGACTTAACTAGAATGTGCGTTCTGGTAACCCTGAGGTGTTTATAGAGTTCCGATGGCCTTTTTAGTTTTAACCCAAAATTATTGTAATCTCTGAATAGAGTTGAAGGGTCAGCCGAGAGTGCTAGACCAAACCAAGACTTCAATGTTTTTATGACATTTGCATCTAGTTTTGCCAGATGGGTTCTGCCAATATCATAAACGAGGAATGGCCAAGTCAGACGTGAAGTGAGATAGTTGTCATAGACCCACGCTTTTTTTATATTGTTAATAGGCTGTTGGTCTACCTTATTGAGGTCATTTATGAAGTTATCGACGACTACCTCAAGGGATGGTGTGCGTCCTTTGTAATCAATCTTTCTACCGAGGAACTTAAAAGGCAATGCTTCAGCAATGGTGGTTACACTTTGGCCACTAATAGAGAGACCGGGATCATAAGATGTAAATTTAGTATTTCGTCTCCCCAGACATAGACAGTGACATTTGCTTGGCTTTACCCTCAGCCCACCAGTCCATGAGCAGAACTCATCCACTACATTCAATAGCTCCTGACAATGTTTTGGGTTTCGTGTCAGTAAAGCAAGGTCATCTGCAAAAGCTAAGATGGACTCTGTATATTTATTGTTAATTTTAAACCGATAGCCCCATTTCTTTTCTTGAACAATTAATTTATCTATTAGAATATTGATGACTACATTAAAAGCTATTGGGGATAAGCAGCAACCTTGAAGTTAGTAATTTTTTTTTTGTGAAAAATATATACCTATTTTATTTTTGTTTCAGATTATTGATGGGCCGCGACACCAGAAAGAATGTGAAGTAAGATAAAAAAGTGTTGTGAAAGTGTTCAAAAATAACCCAAACGTTTTGGTCCCCGAACTAGGAACAATTAATTAGTACAGTACTTTACCGCCTAACCAGGGCTGAGTAGAATTTACACTACATACTTGTAATTAAAATACGTATTTGAAATACGAACATATTATTACATATTTCGTATTTCAATAATATATTCGTTCATATCTGCCTAATTCGAAAAAATGTTATAGGTAATTATTATTTCAAATACCTGACACAGACCCAGATATTTATTATCTTTAAGTTTGTGAAAGGTGCGGAATTTCGTGCGGCTGAAAATCTCACCAATTTATTACCCTTCAAATCTAATGTTCCCACCTTACCCTAAGTCCAGTGAAATAATATGTTCTAACCTCACCTAATTCAAATAAAATCTAAGTAACCTAATCCTAAATTACCGACGGCCGAATGACGCAGTGGATAGTGACCCTGTTTCTGCGTCTTAGGCCGTGGCTTCGATTCCCACATCTGGAAAATATTTGTGTGATGAGCATGGATGTTTTTCAGTGTCTGGGTGTTTATCTATATATTATAAGTATGTATGTATAATATATATAAAAATATTCATCAGTTATCATAGTACCCATAACACAAGCTACCAATGCTTACTTTGAGGCTATATAGCGATGTGTGTTATTGTCCTATAATATTTATTTACTTATTATTTAATATTAAATAGACTTGTCAAAAGTAATATAGTTTAATATTAAACTTATTATTTTTGATTTCATTATTAATCTAATTTCGTGTTAATTTCGGTACTTATATAGAATAATATTCAATGGTTATTTGTTATACGATTGCGGAGGATTCGAAAATTTAAAACAATCTTTCTCGGTGTCACAAGATATTCAATACAAAGAAGTTAATACTGCCATCTGCCGAATGCAACATAAATATTTTATCTCACTACAGCGACAAAACTACTAAAATTGCACCGTGGAAAAGGCAAAACAATTTTAGAATCCTAACATAATTAATAACTACATATTTTAAAATAAGAGCCTTGACTTTTTTATGTCTAAAAGCTTCATAAATGACTCCAAACTATTCCTTTGATCCCCCATAAATCTTTGGACTCCACATTGTAGCATAAACTGCATACAAAAAAAAAAGTGATCCCAAAAATTCAGGTACCTTATTAAAAACAAAGCCACACAAGACTTAGGAAGAAAAAAGGAAATAGTAATATTAGGATTAATAATTTCCTTTTTTTATATTTGAAATACACACATGCACAGCTTTATAATTCTGGGCAGGTTACCTATATTTTTAATGCTTTAAATGTTTAATTAAAAAACGATATTCCTGTTTTTTATTTGTATCAAGGTTTTAAAATATGTTTGAAAATTATTTTTGTTAAATGTTAGTTAAATAAGTATTTGTTGTTCAAAAGTTACTCTTGAACCAGCATTTGACTGATTTAGTCTTTAAAGTATTTGAATGCCATAAAAATTATACTTTCGAGTAGCTAGGTATTTTACGATTTGACATTGTTTGAAACGTCAACTGTATATTTTATTAATATCATGATCATGATTGATTGATGAAACATGATGATTTTTATATAAAATAAATATGTATACAATACATTAAACGTTGTTTTTATTTTGTGTCATAACAATATAAATATGTAGGTATAACTAGCAGACGCTTGCGACCTCGCCCGCATGCTAAATAGTGCAATGATGCTGATGATGATACCTAAGCTTAGTTTGGGGCTATATAGCGATTTGTGTAATTGTCCTATAGTATTTATTTATTTAGTTAAGATCTCGCAGGACCAAAAACCGAAACCAAAAGATACGATGACTTTATAATAGCTGGCGTGACACTATCGGTATCGGCCTTATTATATAAAAAGTGCTAAATCTAAACAATAAACATCACATCATCCAGTGTTACCCTCAGACTTTTTAATCTCAGTGAAACGATATTATCTGCGTTGAAAAATCGCTATTAATCTGTGATTTACGTATATATTCTGTGGTTTAGAGTATTAATACTATAATACTTCTGTGGTTTACGTATGTAATTTTATTCTGTCATCTGTGGCTTACAGTAATAATACTAGAATACTTCTGTGTTCATAATCATATGGTTAAAAAAAATATAAATACATTTTATCACAATCATTTTACTATCTTTCGTATATTTTACGATTTGGTTTGGTTGTATGTAATTATTCAAAAGTAAACACATTACGTATTCCGTTGTTTCTTTAAGGATTATGTATTTACATACCAAGATCGGTACTCTTTACTCGATCCACTAGTCCTAGCAATTTGTAGCTAAGTTGAATGATAAAAGCCTTGTACTTAAAACTCCAAAACAAGTAACAACTTAATTTGTAGTCCAATTAGGATTTGTTCCCTAAAATGCGATAATAGCAAGATAATAATTTGCCATTGAAGACATGGAGAAAATTAACAAAGCCAGTGAGTGAGAAATAGAAACATGTCAGTTTTTCTATTTCTATTCGTCAATTATTATTATTGTGACGCGAATATAGTATTTGTGACCAGTACAATTAAGATGTGGTATGCCGCATTACTACGATTCATTCGGAGAAGATTAGTACTGGGAATTATATTTGCATCCTCACTGACTTATTGTATAGTCAGTCTATTAAAAGAGGTATGAGCTAAACATATATTGCCATTGTAATGGATGGATGTTTTAAATTCTTAATTTATAGTTATAGAAAAAGCAGTTGAAAAGGCTAGGATGAAAACCATTACTTATATAACAAATCATCACGTTCCAGGGTATGCACAATGTGCTGCTCTAAGCCTGTCAACCTGATGCTTAGAGGTCTATATCTATATGAATCCATCATTATGGGTACAACAGCATACAACCTTGATGGACCTGTGACATCACATGAGAGATTTATAGGTTAATGATTCTTCTTCCAGGCTTGTTGCGCACTTAGCCATAAATTTGGCTGTTTACACCAGTCAAAGTTCCCTATAGTTCATTCTAGATGAATGAGCTCAGATATGCACTGGTAGACAAATCTACAAATACTAGGCCTAAACTGCTAGACATGGTAGTCAGTATACACTCAATAATACTGACCCTAGTAATGTGCCCTCCTCATACTCAATACCATTGAAACCTGAAATTTGCACCTGCAAACTAGGGCAATTGCTCTAATAGTTTACAATCAATTAGGCCCACTTTTACAGTTTCTATCTCGTATAAGGTCAATCGATTCACATCACCATATCAGCTGTGGCTAAATCTTTTGTGGGATTCCTTAGTTCTAACTCATTTACGAGCTGGTGGCCCCAGGATAGATATGTTTAAAAGTCCCTGAAAAAGCCTACATCCAGCTGTGGAAGTCTTTTGGAGAATGTAGCCAAAATTATTTACAATTATATGTATGACCTATTGCAGGGCCACAGCAGAAATATGGTTTACCAGGATATATCCATTGAGAGGAAGCCCTTTGTTTGGAGAGCACTACAAGAACATAATGAAACAAGCGATGTTATATGCAGAAACTCTGTTCAGGGAAAATCCTTACTAGTGGATGATAGAGGTTAGTCTCATTTTTGTTTCAATTCAGCTATGAGACGAATATCTTAGCATTCCATGGATTCACCGTGCGGGTGCCGGGTCCATCGTGTGGCTGAGAGAAAAACTCCGAACAGAGCCCAAAACTTGTGACACGGGTGTAGGTTTAACGGTACCCTTAGTGACGCGCGTCAACACTCACCTCCTCTGTTCATGTTATTCTCCCTGCCCAGCCAAATTCGGAAGGACTCTACTAGAGCTGCTTTGGACACTTGTTCCAATATGGAGCTTACTGCACTTCTAGTAAGGCCAAGGTCTTTTAGCAGGTTGTAGAGAGACTTAGCTGGTATACCCCTCGCACCCACTTCTACCGCGTATAGACTAACCACATAGCCATTTTTGGTCATAATATTTATTCACTTTGAATACATGGTCTTTAGGGATGTTAGTTTCCCACGGCACTGTAAGCTCAACAAGGACTATACATTTGATTTGTTTCGAAAAAAGAAATATGTCTTCTCTTCTACAGTCTTCTGGGATTTTTATAGTGCTTTTCATATGTGTCCATTAATATAGTCCAATCAGAAGCAGAGCCCAGAATTGAATAAGGCTTGCTGGTGGAATTTGTACTTGAGCCTGAGCCTTTATTAAATAATATTTAACATAATTTATTTAAAATTATGTACATGAGAAAGTATTTCTTTTTGGAATACTTTTTTTATTCATTACAAGTTTGCCCTTGACTGCAATCACAACTGATGGTAAGTGATGACGCAATAATGAAATAAAAGCAAGAGTTGTTAGGAGTAGGATGAAACCCTACCAGCACACCCCTTCAGTTTCTACACGACATCATACAGGAATGCTATATCGCTTGGCAGTATGTCTGCATTCTTACCTATAAATGTGGTGCATTTCAGGGGCAGTAATCAACGATACTTGATTACAGTTGGTATTTACCTCTTTTTGTTATTTAAAAAATTGCAAATCAATTTTGACAGCTGAGTGGCTCAGTCAGTAGTGACCCTTTTTATGCGTCCTAAGCTGTGGGTTCTATCCACATCTAGTAAATTGTTTGTATGATGAGCATGGATGTTTTCTAATGTCTGGGTGTATATCTAAATATTATAAGTATTTATGTATAATATATATAAAAATATTCATCAGTTATCATAGTAACCATAAAACAAGTATCTATGCTTACTTTGAGGCTATATAGCAAATGTGTGTAATGCTAATGTCCTATAATATTTATTTATTTAAACTTGACCTACTTTCAAAATTACATTGCAATATTATGATGACATGGAGCTGATCTGATGGTGGAGCTGGATGCTGGCCATTGGACCACTATAAACAAAAAACACAAACCTATTGAGTTTGGGCTTGTTTGATTTGTCATCATAAATATAATTAGGTATACTCTTGTAAAATGAATAATTGTGTAATTTTTTATTAAACCATGTTCTAGGTTATGTATGCCAAAGAGCAGATATGGCAAAAAATGGATGTTGTACCATAGATGCAGAACACACACAGAGATATAGCTGTATATCTTGTCATGAAAATAGTTGCTGTGTCATATATGAATACTGTGTTTCATGCTGCCTTGACCCTAATAAGGTAAACTATACAATTTTAGCGTGTATTGAATATAATTATTATATTAGAATTTGGAGTCTGTGAAATCTGCATTTCAGCTTAATGAATAATCATCATTATTGGCCTTTGTTAATAGCCCACAGTGACACGCCTCCCTTCTAATAGGAGAGGGGATTTGGATCTTAAGTCCACTGCAATGCTTCAATGTGGGTATGTGGGCTTAGGGTAATAATGTTTAAATCTCTATCATTATCAGATGTTAATGAATTATACCGGGACTAACAGCTTATCATGCTATACTGATCTATACTGCTGTATCTGATATATACTGATCTATACAGAGCTATACTGCTGTAGAGGTACAGCAGTATAGCTCTGAGGAGAGCATGTTAAGCCGTTGCTCCCGGTAACACGACCAAGTTTCGAATTTTAGGCTGAGAAGTTAAGCTGAAAATATCTCAGAAGAAACAAACACTCAATATAATAAAAAATATTTTTATTTATTTCAGAGAAGTATGTTGGAGTTGGTGTTATCAAAACTATCAGCTGAAGAAAACGTACTGTTTCACACTATAACAGACGATTATGAACTCTGCCTAACTAAATGTCGTACAAGTTCACACAGTGTCTTACATGAAAACTCATACAAAGACCCGTCTCTGAAGCATTGCTTCGGTGAACGACAACCAGAAACTAAACCTGACTAGCAGTTAATTATTTTAAACAAAATAAAATACAAGTTATAGCATTCAATTACTAACTGGTAAAGAATAAAGCCCCACATATTGGGTGCAATGCTGCCAATGCTTCTACAATGTCTAAATTGGTCTCAACAATTGTGCCAACATTGGAAGTTGGCCAGATTCTGTAAGATTTCTTCAAGGAAAATACTCTCCAACACTTGCTATGTTAAGTTAAGCGTGCTTGAAGTGTGCGTGATAACAATCTAAAACAAAGACTATATTGGTATAACTATTATCTTTAAAGTTTAGCACAATGTTAATAATTTTATAAAACTGTTTTGTTGTAACTACAATAGTTGTATGTGACTAAACTGATAGCTTATGCTAGGGCTGCACTACACAGCAAAGTCCTTCGAAGGTTTTAGCGAAAGCTATCATAACTATAGCGGTCGAATTCTCGAAAGGTTCTTCAGGCTTCGCGGAGGACTTCGCTGTGTAGTGTGGTCCCAGCATTACATTGAAGGAGAATGGGCAATCAGATGTCAGCATTGTCCCAATACATTTTTCATGTGACAACCAAAAACTAAGCCACAAATTAAAGGAGAATGCCAGACAATGTATAGGACTTTAACCCACTTATAAAAACACATTGTACAATAATGTAGTATGCATCATTTTATTGCATTTTTTTACTATTTAATATAAATTAAATTTAAAAGCTCTAGAACTCAGAGTATTTATTTGACACGAGCCTAACGTTGGTTATCGTCCATTTCCGTATTGTTGTTCCATATAGCTAACATGACAGTCGAAAAGCTAAATACATTTTTAAACAGGCTTAACGACTCTGGATACTAGCCTTGTAGAGCTTACTTTTGATGGAAATACAATAAAAACTATTTAAAAAGCTAGAACCGAGTGCAACAATAAAGATTTAAAAATGTGTAAAGAGTGTAAATGAAAAGGAAATAGTTTAAATACTTTTTTTTAATAGAATTTTATTCCGAAGTCTAACAGTAAAAATGGCTTATTGTAAAACATTTATATAATCATAGGATATTTTTAGTATATTTATAATTTGTGATCTTTCTGGGTTAGGATCTGGCATTCTCCTTTTAGTTGATATACACTAAAGCAAAATTGGGACAACAATTCGGATTTGCAATGAGTTTAGTGAATAAATATTATGAATTTATAAATGAACTAACAAAAAAATGGCTATGTGGTTAGTTTATATGAGTAGCAGTGGGCGCTGGAGATATACCAGCAAAATTTATAACCTGCTCAAAGATGCTCCCTCCCAAACTCGCTTTGGTGATTATGAGGCCTAAAATATATTGTTATATTATATTATAGAGATAAATAATGAAGTTTACTTGTGAAGACTCAGTACCGTGCTGATATTTATGTAAATCAGCTTGGTCTTTGAGACAATGCTAGTTGAAAAAAAACCAATAAGCTTGTAGGTGTCGCATGACACGCTGAGTTACAGCATGCCCTCTTATTTCTTTTTAAAATGCATACATACACATAAGGGTAAACCACATAATTCAGACTGAATTTTACCTCCTGAATTATTCAGTCTATACAGGGGTGCGGGTGGAGGATACCGGGGACTCCGAGTAGAGCGGGCAGCAGATTACTCATCGTCAAAGGTAGCACTTTTTGTTAATTCATTACAAGTTGATCCTTAATTATAATCACATCTAATGGTAAGTGATATAATATGGAAGCGGGCTAACTAGGAGTAGGAATCAGCATCAGAAATCGTTTAAAAGGATAAAGTCCACACCTCTTTTAATTTCTACAGAACATCGTAACTGATCGCTAAATCGCTTAGCAGTGTCTTTGTCGGTAGATTGGTAACTAGCAGAAGCCCACCAGCCAGACCTGGGCCAATTTAGAAAAACTTAGTCGGTCCAGTTGGGAATTGAACCCAGGGCCCCCGTCTCATAAGTTCACTGCACCACGAAGGCCGGTGTTGCCGCCTGTGTCGTAACTTTGTATCGCGCAAGAGGACTCTGGCAATGTAGTTTACTGTAATTATTATTTGTTGATAATATTATTTTGTGACAAACTCGTGCTCGATATGCCTAGGCTTTAGACAAAACCAATATTCGCGATGGCAAGGCAAAGTGCCTGTTTCCCAAAGCCATCAGAGATTTCGTGAACATTGGCGTATATATTCCTTTTTATCGAGATTAGTGTAGACGAGGTATTTAATTGTAATGCCCTGAAGAAGTAGGTATGTGACACATTATAAACTGATAAATTATAGGTAGATAGATCCGTTCGTTTTTGAAAATATTTGTGAATAAATTATTATGTTAAACGATTAAATGAAATTGCTATATTTTGTAAGTATTAACCATTGACATATTAATACTATGGACTTCGGGTCTAATGCAAAATTTACGTCAAAAGTGTCCCAAGATATTTTATACACACTAGGATGTATTTATGTTTTTATACACAAAATAACATTGTAATGTATGTCTTATCGTATTGTTATACAGTCTAATTTGCAACGGTCTAATTGCATGCGATAAGTAATCAGCTTCGATTGACGGTTACCATGGCAGCCTTTTTTTGACATGACAGCTTCCCGTGAAAATAGGACAACATAAATGGTGTGGAGTCGGTAGCTTTCAAATTTTTTTGGCATCTTATATTTATATATTATATTTACAGCAAATTTTAATTTATATTTACATATCCCTGACCTCTATATGCTGGGATAAATCTTGTACCAAATAATAATTGTTGTAATTATCTTGTATAAAATAATAATTAGTTATAATAATAATTAATTACAAACTAAATCCACTAATGTACAAAATGATATGCCACTCGACATAGTTCTTTACTGTGAAATTTTAAGTTCTCGATATTTTCCTCTTTTTAATTAAACTGAAAATATATTTTTTTACTTCAATGACGTTAGATCACTTTTTTAAATAACTGTTCCTAATTTCATGTAGATAATTCTTATAGTTATCAAATTAATATACCATTATGGTAAAAGTCATTTGATCAATATTCATGACATAAAAAATAAAAGTTGACATAAAAAATAAAAAATTTTGAATTGAAAATAATCAAATTATTTTCATTCAAAAATGAAGTAATTAAATAATTCAAATGTTAAACAACAAAATAACTCTATGCAGTCGTTGTTCTAAAACATTCTATTGCTCACGGCAGATCCGAACTAAATGTGGTTAATTAGATAAACATATTGCACTCCTTCTATCCTATACGCGGGTAGCGTATGGGAAAAGGACAGATAGATACTTTTGTTCATTTTGGTTGGTTATGCAATTCGTTTCTATAGTTTATTAAAATTTTAATAAAATAGCTTGTTTCTAAGCAAAATAATACTTTAAAATCATCAGTAAATATTTACTTACTGAAAATATGGTACACCGTCTTCTTTTCTCACCTTACTCGGGTAGTTCTTACAAGTTTTTTTATAACACATTACGGCATTATTGACGTGTATTCTGTCAGTCAGCTAATATGAGACTGAATTGCGATTGGAACACATTTCGCGTTTTGGCTTACTTTTGGTTCGGACACTTTTTATCGCTGACCCGAAGTCCATAGTATTGATATGTCAATGGTATTAACGTAAAGACGTACATTTATTTATTAATAGTTACCAATTTGAAAGTCTATGAACGACGACACGCGATGTAAAAAAGTAACCATTACCATTATTTGACATGTAAATTATCGTGACTTACATCTCTTAGGATTTGTGTAGGTACATACAAATACAAATGTTCTAATAAATGTAATTCGTTATTACATATTACTATTATTAAATTTTGTATTAGAATTAAATGTAAAACTTGTTGAAAAATTGCCACAATTGACATTGAACTTGAATTTCGGAAGGAGAGAAAACGCCGCGAACATTGCGTAGTGTTTGACGAGGGACCATTTGACGGATTTAGGATAGTTATGATTACGTTGTACATTGGTTCGAGTCCACGCGAAAAGGTTTTTGTATAAGATTTTACAAGCTAAGTATAGTCGGCCTTTTACTTTTAGTGTGAAATTGCAACATTGGGGCACAGGTATGATGGCCCTACTGAGATATGTACTTGTAAACTGCACAGTCATAAACCTCGTGTTCAAAGAGGACTGTAGTTGTTCGCGTTAAGAATGCAGTGACACATCATCGGCTGAACCCCTCTCCCTAACCAATCAAATATTTTCAAATTACGCGCGTCTCGTTTCAAATGGTCACTGTGAATTCGACGTAGCAATTTGAAAATATTCGATTAGTTAGGGGCGGGACTCGGTCGGCGAATAGATGAATCACTGCATTCTGATTTACGCGCGTAATGCAACTATACTAAAGCCAAACTCGATTGAGAATGCTTGTCAACAAGCTAATTTAAAATGAAGGTTGCAACACATTTTATGCCTAATAAATTTAAAATTATGTTCTGTTTTTTTAATAAAATCCTATTTAAAAGATATTGAATATATTATCTAGGTTTAAGCTTACTTACCTAATTTATTAACCGACGAAAAAAAACGGAGGAGGTTCTCAATTCAACACGTATATATTTTTTTTTTGTTTTTTTTTTTTTATGTATGACCACGCATAACTTTTTACAGTGTTGTCCGATTTTGATAATTCTTTTTTTATTAGAAAGGGCATACATCCAAGGTGGTCCCATTGTCCGCATGTTAGGATCTGATGACGATATCCTGGGGAAATTGAAGGAACTCTTCAAATTTTGGAGGCACGCTTACAGCGATTTCGGTTTTTGTCTCGGTATCGGCAGCTTTTTGGCTACTAGTGCCGTATAATATACTATGACAGTATAGCACGAGTACGTTACGTGGCGATAAATCACTAAAAAGTAAGAAATGAAATTTTTTAACAAAAAATAGAACCGACTCAAAACGCACTAAAAGTTAAAAAATAACTGTGTCATTTAGTTGCTTTAATTTACTTAAGCATATCTAGGAGTCGGTGCCAGCCAAGGTTTCTACTTTCAAGGACGTTACCTAGAACCCACAAACTTCTTTACTACGTAAAATAAATGTTCCTTAAACTTGCTGGCACCGACTTCATAGATATGCTTAAGTAAATTAAAGCAACTAAATGACACAGTTATTTTTTACTTTTTAGTGCGTTTTGAGTCGGTTCTATTTTTTGTTAAAAAATTTTATTGTCATGAATTCGTCATTAACAAGTTATTTAAAAAATTAGATGCAAAGTGACTAGTGATTTCTACTTTCATTTTTAATGTGTTTGTTGACAAGCATTCTCAGTCGAGTTTGGCTTTAGTATAGTACTTGATTCATTCGCCCAGGATTCGCGCTGGCCTTTATTTCCTCAAGACTTTATTGTAATGTTCTTTGTATTACTTAAATGTGAATATTATTGATGTTATTTGTTGAAATAGATAAGAAAATAAATTATTTTTTTACTGCATTAAATGTTTTAATTATACCTTTCATTAATTACATGCTTGAATGTTAACGAAAGCCACGTGGACCTATTAAAATATTCAAGATTAGATTTATCAACGTACCAACGTAAACGTATTACCAATAATCGCAAACTTTCATGGGAAATGATCAATTCAAACATTATTGAAACACTAGAGGTCGCACGCGATTACACCCATGTAGTTCCTTTTCTCGTAAATTCGTTCCGTTTACATACATTTACGTAGATTTCAGAATAAAAAGTAACCTATGTGTTATTCTGATGTATAAGCTATATAATTGTAAAGTTTTATCAAAATCCGTTCAGTAGTTTTTGCGTGAAATTAACAAACATCCATCTATCCATAATTACAAATTGTCGAGTTTTTAATATTAATAAGCTTTGTCAATATATTTTTAAACGACTTCAAAAAAGGAGTTTTTCAAGTCGACCATATATATGTTGCTTTATTTTAAGATTATTTGGGGATATCTGAATTTTTTTGGAAATGCGACAATAAAAGAACCCAATGTTTTTATCATCTTTCAATAATCAATCTTCGTCTCTAATAGGTAGCCAAATTTATTTACCTCTAATTAGGGAAAGCCTTATTTTATTATTAAAGCTTACCTACACAATCGCACCTTTTTACAAGGTACCTAGTACAAGGATACGAAAACCCTGTAGTATTAATAGATATACCTACTCTCGTAACAATTACCAAGACAGCTCTGAACACGAAATTGATTTATAGTAAATACAAAATAATTTCCAGCGCTGCCATGATCTGACCAGTTCAGCTGATGATGATAAAATACAAGGTTTACCTGTCGGTATACTTCAATAACAGGCAAGGCTGTTGATAAAATAAATCTAGAATTTATCTAACATTAAAAATTACGAAACAGACTCAAGTGGTTCCTAAAGATTACCCTTTATATGTCTGCTAGTCTGTTTAACGTAAATCGTAATCATCATATCTTTATCAGATAAAATAAAAGTAAAATAATTACGTCAATTCATCTATTGAAGCGAGTAAATCTGCTATGCCGACCTTCTAAAGGAAAACGGCGTGCGCGCAGTTTGTTTATAACAGTGAGAGAGACGTGACGTTAAAATGTTGAGGTGAGAATTTACCTGCTAACTATACTAAATACCTTATGAATTAAAACTTTTAAAATATTTTAAAAAATATAGAAGAGGCATAGTTTATTTCGCAGTAGTGAACAAATAAATTAACAAATTTTATCAGAAATAATGAAATTTACGGTATTTATATTGTCCTAATAAAAAATATTTTATGTTATCCTAAGCATGACATAAACATTTCGGTTTTCTATAAAAACACAAGATAATCATGCCTACGTAGCTATAATACGAATGGTTCAGTAATACGTGGACTTTCAAAACCTGTCTACATATCAAATTGGGTCCTAAGTAGGTGTGTTACCTTATGTCAATCTAGTAACAACTAACATCGAAACTCGAAAGTAAATAACCCAGCATGTGTTTGTTTTAAAGGTTTATTCCATTATAATCGTAACAACTGGAACATAACAATTTCTAGCCTCCTATTTGGGTGCAAAGAAATCGATTAAAGTAATTATGGAATGGTTTAAAAAGTAAACACTCGATTACTCGACACAATATTGACTTTTTATCTTGTAAATAAGGAACCGGTATACTCCATGGTGAATTGCTTCGTCTTGCTTTGTCCAGTTTTTACACTATGTAACTTCAAATTCGAGATCCTGAGTTCGAGTCAAATCTTATTAAAAATTCTCAGTAAACATTTTTAGCCCGGAGAAAGTTGAAAGAGAGAGTTGAGAAGTTGGTTATACCATGTAGCTTGAAGAGTAGAATAGGCCGTCGGTCCTGGCCATTGAAATCTAAATAACAAGACAGACATTTATTAAGATTTCTGGTCTCGATAAATATTATCAAGGTATGGATAGTAATAAGCGCCGCATCTGACGCTTTGCGAGCCAACCTGCATTGGAAAATCGGGTCTAGACTCAACTCTCCTTTCTGTATAAGGAGGGAGCCTGGGCATGTAATAAGCCTTTAAAAGAGGTTGAAAATGATAAATTATATTATGTCGTTACAAGTTAGTTACTGCAATCATATATATGGTAAGTGAAGATGCAGTTTAAGATGGAAGCGAGCTAACGTGTTAAGAGTAGAGTGAAATCCAAACTCCTTTCGGTGTGTACATCGTACGAGAACACTAATCGCTTGGCGGTATGTATGGAGGAGCAGTTTGGCGTTATAAAACGGATATTTTATTAATTTACATTAACTGCTGTCCAAATATTAAAATGAAATATTCAAACACCTATATAACCTCCTCATAATATACCTGTATGTTTTTCGTATTCATTAGTGCCATGCTCATAAGTATCGTCATTCGATCAGATATGCATGCATATTCCAGCATGCTGTCATGCATCGCGCTAAACTTTTCTCTCGAAAGATTAAATCTGAAACTAAAACCAATCATGATAATTGGTAGATTTTTAACCGACGAAAAAAAACGGATGAGGTTCTCAATTCGACACGTATATTTTTTTTTATGTATGACCACGCATAACTTTTTACAGAGTTGTCCGATTTTGAAAATTCTTTTTTTATAATAAAAGGAATACTTTCAAGGTGAATTGAAGGAACTCTTCAAATTTTGGAGGCACGCTTACAGCGATTTCGGTTTTTGTCTCAGTATCGGTACCTTTTTGGCTACCTACTAGTGCCGTATAATATACTATGACAGTATAGTACGAGTACGTTACGTGGGGATAAATCACTAAAAAGTAAGAAATAAAAATTTTTAACAAAAAAATAGAACCGACTCAAAACGCACTAAAACGTAAAAAATAACTGTCATTTAGTTGCTTTAATTTAATTAAGCATATCTAAGAGTCGGTGCCAGCCAAGGTTTCTACTTTAAGGACGTTACCTAGAACCCACAAACTGCTTTACTACGTTAAATAAATGTTCCTTAAACTTGCTGGCACCGACTTCATAGATATGCTTAAGTAAATTAAAGCAACTAAATGACACAGTTATTTTTTACTTTTTAGTGCGTTTTGAGTCCGTTCTATTGTTTGTTAAAATTTTTATATTCATTGCACTGGATCAACAGGTAATCCTTTAAACAGTTTTGTGCCCTATTTCTTGTATTGAACAGGTTGCCCCTGTGCCGCAAATGTGCCCAAATGGCTTATTACTTCAATAACTCTAACAAGGCATTTCGGCATTGTAAGGCCAAGGGTGGAAGGGTAAGTAGCTTCACCTACCTTCTCTTCAGAGAACCTAAAGGAATGGTAACGGAGATGTACTTACCTATTATCTAACGCCCAGCATAGAGTTCTGGCCGGCTATGGTTCCCACGTTTTCTCTACCTGGAGATAATTTGAAGTTAGAAAATCGTGGTGTTTACGTCTGTAATGATATACTTAACTTAAGTGTCGCCTATGTATGGTGATATGGTATCCAAAAGGATTTTCTCACGACAAAAACAATCCGGTAATATCGGGAGAGCACATTGCACATATTCGATTAAACAGAGCTAATTGCCTATTGATTTTTGTATTGTTGTATTCAAATCGTTATCTGACAACCAAATTACACGCAGACGAAGTTGCGGGCGACGACTTGTGCTATGTTTAATAGCCCTTAAATAATATTTATAAATGAAATCACCCTTCAATAATACTTATAGGATCTCGGGAATTATTACTTTTTGTATAAATGTACACATTATAAATTCTCATTTGATTACGGAACTCTAAAACCTTCAATAAAACCTTGAACCGATTCGACCGTGAAATCATCCACAAACAAAACGTGCTTGCCTGTTACAACATTCTATACTATAGCGTTCTTAATGTGTTATATATTATTTAACTAGCTGTGTTCAGCAATTTCTCTGAAGTAGATTCCGTTCTGTGGGTGTATATAGAAATGAGATTTTAGTGAGCGACAACATCGCGAAATGAGTAACTATGCTAAATTTCAAGTCAATCGAGCGAAACCTATTCTACAGCCGAGGGCTTAATTGCATAGGTATTACTACATACTGCACAGATAAGAAGCTAAAATACATTACAAAAATTAATTTAGTGGAAAATCCGCAGATAATTATATTTCTAATTTCCTATAGGAAAATTTAATATCCCTTTAAAATTCAATCATCAGGTTAGTATATTAGGTCATTACTAAATTCTTAATGAACAATTATTACCTTCTCTTTGGTATTCTACCTAGATTCTATTCTCCATTGAACATGCCTATCATATTTCGTACCTACAAGCGGAGGCGATTTCATCCGCTTAGTTCGCGTTCCCGCGGGAATAACAGAATACAGATTATAATTAAATTTTAGTCGTCACGGATCATATACAAAAAAATTTTACAATCCGACTGGTAGTTTTAGAGATTAATCCAAAGAAACAGACAACAAATAAAAATATAAATAAAGCGATAATGAACAATTTAAGACCATTATAAAAAAAAGTGTCAACTAGCCTATTATTGCAGACAATTTAATCAATTGGTAATACTACTATTAAAAGGCTTTCAACCATTTGCCTGAAGTGAATTCTGGAGTACTTCGGACACATGTGGCAGGACACACGGAGATAATCTCGAAAAACTAATAGTTACTGGCAAAGTGGAAGGAAAAAGGCCGCGTGGCCGCAGCCCCATGCGTTGGTCTGATCAGATCCGCGCCACACTCGACTTCACGGTCTACGATGCTTTATGCTCCGCAAATAGAGCACAGTGACGCCACATTTCGAACATTAAAGATGGAGGTGATCACGACCCTCATCAATGACGAGAGGAGGAGTAATACTACTCCAATAATTAATCTATTTTTTATATGAATTGCTAAAAAATGGCAATCATATCGTCCTTATCTAAAGCGAATCAATTCAGATTATTATGCGCATTACGCACACATTCTTAAGTAAGATTACCATTGGGAAAATGTTATGTATTAGGCAGTTTGATAAACTCGGTTTATCTAGATTAGACCTTCTTAACAAAGTCATTTTGTAATGTATTTCAGTAATACTTACCTATGTTATTATGTTCTATGTCCACTACATAGTAAACTTCATAATTTTATCTGCGAGTACCTAAATACCAGTAAATGAGTTTTTTTTTAAAATCTACTTTACTTTTGTCGGATGGTTTGATGTGTTTACTAGGTAGTAGCAACGCTTTTAACTTCGTCCACGTGGAGAACAACCTGTACTATATAAATAAACATTAACAGCTTTTGTATTTGTATTTTTAGCCTATGTGGCTTCGATCACGAGGTCCTGGGTTCGATTCCTGGGTCGGGTCACGGAATATTTCTGAGCTTTTTAATTACTCTAGGAAATATTCAGTAAATTCCAAACTCGGAGTCTGGAAGTTGGTGGTGTTACACCCCCGTGCCTCGGAGAGCACGTTAAGCCGTCGGTCCCGGTCACTATCATCAACATCTGATAGTGATCGTTAACAAAAGAAACATTATCACGCTAAGTCCGCCAATTTCTCATTGGAGCAGCATGGTGGGGTACGCTCCACATCCCCTCTCCTATAAGGAGGGAGGCCTGGCCCTGTAGTGGGCCGTTAATAGACTGATTATGATGCTGATGATGATATGAATGAATATGTGATTGTTCCGGCTAATCTCTGAAACTACCAATGGAATTTTATATCTTTTACAACAATTGTAATAAAATTATTATTATAAAAACAAAAAACCCGACTGCTTAGAAGTTACGAACTGAAAAGAGAAAAACAAGGATCAATATATCTGTATAAAATTCTAAATACTTTATGGTGCTGCAAACAGGAACAAAATATTTTAACCTGCGGGAAAAGAAAGATCTACCAAAACTACGTTTGTCCCCGCCTGCAGCACCATAAAGTATTTAGAATTTTATACAGATATAGTGATCCTTGTTTTTCTCTTTTCAGTTCATAACGTCTAAGCAGTCGGGTTTTTTGTTTTTATAATAATAATTTTATTTAAGATTTTTTAGTTTTAGTTTATAGTATAGAAATGAGAGGGTACACTTAGTACACTTTTTGCCATTTTTTGTTAAAAAAGTAATATGAACATGATACAATATTTATATTTTTGAAATGGTCTTTTTACGACCTTTCAATTGGTACCCATATTGCTAAGATAAGAAAAAAAATACCCACATCCCCCCTTTTTTCCCCCATTTACAGCCGCCATTTTGAAAATTGATATAGTCTATGTCACTAACACAATTTTGACAAATTCAACGACACCTCACATGTCAAAATCCGTTTAGCCGTGTAGCGCGTGCCGAAGAAATGGACATACATACATACATACGCTCGAAAAACATAACCCTCCTTCTGACGCAGTCGGGTAAAAAACAACCACTTTCCACCGGCTTCTATTAGTGGCCATCTTCGCTATTGTGTAGACGTCCATCTTATTTATTTCCTTTAGCTGGTGAGCCCATCGTGTTAGAAAACAGTCCCCCGGCCTTTTCACGTAATGTAGTAATTTGAAGGCCGAGTGGCGCAGTGGGTAGTGACCTTGATTCTGCGTCCTAGGCTGTGGGTTCCAATGTCTGGGTGTGTATCTATATTATATAAGTATTTATGTATAATATATACAAAAATATTCATCAGTTATCATAGCACCCATAAGTCATAACACAAGCTACTTACGAGTACGCTTACTTTGGGGACTACTATATAGCGATGGGTGTAATAGTCCTATAATATTTATTTATTTATTTATTATTATATGATTTGTAACAATTCTATATATATATGATAGCCAGATTCATTATGCTAATTGTGCCTATCATAATTATTCCCTAAGGAACGGGTATTACTCTGGTGGAAACTGAAATCAAGGGCGTCTGCTACAATTAGAACATTTGACTCTGAATCACTGATCGCGGACGCAAACCCCATTAAAAGTTGCTTACCCGTAGTTTAAAAATATCCAAGTGGTCGGCTGGAAGTGGCAGCGTCTTTGGTTTATGCCTAGAAGAGCTGCGTTATTTGTTGTGTTTTACACTAGTCTAGTCTAGATATTATAATTATGTCTAGTGTCTACTATAATTATACTAATTCTAAATGAACATAAAGTACATAATACATGTATGTTTATAGTATGTCTAGCTACTTGTTTCTATTTTAATTGTGAAATAACAGCCTTATCTTACCATACGTTGACTATGTCTAAGTATGATTTTTAACCGACGAAAAAAAACGATGGAGGTTCTCAATTCGACACGTATATTTTTTTTATATGTATGACCACGCATAACTTTTTACACAGTAGTCCGATTTTGATAATTCTTTTTTTATTAGAAAGGGCATACTTCCAAGGTGGTCCCATTGTCATCATGTTAGGATCTGATGCTGATATCCTGCGGAAATACACTGGGCACCGACTTCATAGATATGCTTAGGTAAATTAAAGCAACTAAATGACACAGTTATTTTTTACTTTTTAGTGCTTTTTGAGTCGGTTCTATTTTTTGTTAAAAAAATTTATTTCATTTAAACTTATTCTCCACGACCACGCGTTCCTCCCCATGAGTCCATGACATACCTACCTACAAACAGAGGTCAATAGAGTGACAGTGGTTTCGATTTTTATTTAGAGGTACGGATACGGAACCCTTAAGAGTAGGTATTATTACTGAATCCTGCCGGAAATCGCACAAATTACACTGGTAGATCGTTTGTACGTAAATACAGATTTCCGCCAATTTCCAACACATTAATGGCGCTATTATCAGTGATATATCAGCTAGTTGACGACTATCTGACAAATAAGGGATTAGCTGACAATTTGCGAAATCATTTATTTATAAAGCCAATGAAGCTACACGCAAGGTCCATAGTTTAAAGAGCCGGACTCAACAACGATAAGTCTAGGATTCAATTTCCATCCATATTCTTGGGGAATAAATTGTGCGTGCGACGGAATTTCACACAAAAACTAGTCTGGAGATGGTTGCCGTTTAGTTCTGTTCTGGCACCAAATAAGTAGGTTTATTAAGTTTAAACAGCTTGGTTTCTAGTAAAATTACAGGTATACAATGCCTAGGTATATGTTGGTAATAATTCAAAGTTATCTTTCTACTAAGAAATTTTTAGTAGGTATAATTTTAAGCCGGGGTCGGGTAATTTAGTGGTGTTACACCCCCGTGCATCGGAGAGCACGTTAAACTGTCGGTGTCTGTCACTAGCATAAAACTTTTGATAGGTACTGTTAGTAATAGTAAAATAATCAATCACTATTATTCTAAGCCCGCCAACCCGCATTGGAACAGCGTGGCTGGTAGAAACTCCAAATTCTCTCATAATTTTATGAAAATATAATATCTTTATAGTGTAGGTGTAAAAGCAAAGATTAGTCGAAATCAATGCTGAATCCATTTAAACAATGATTGTGTAGGTAGGTCATAGGTCTTGTTAGAAACTTGGTCAATGTCGTTTGAGTTTTATAGATCCCCTCCTTATTGAATGGCTTAGAATAATTTTTAAAATTGTTGGGCTGACAAGTTCTCAGGCTCCTCTTGGATTCGAAATAAACCATGTCGTAGTTACTTAGGCTACTTGCGTATTTATTGCCACGAAAGCAATAACAATATTTTATCACCAAATAAAGCGCTGCTTGTAATCTAAAATCGTAAAAATATTAGATAATTTAAAGGTAAACATGGGTAATATTTTAATGCTACCTATTATTAAACGAGTTTCTACTTAATAATTATATTTGACATGTTAAAAAGGCCTCTTTTGCTGAAACAAAAGCTTATGTTTCTAAGAACAAGGAATTCTTCTGTTTGCCTTCACTTCGTCATCATTTTCATTAGCCTGTGTTAATGGCTCACTACAGAGCCTCTTATACTGGAAGAGATTGTTTTAGTACACAATTTTTTATATTTTATTAACCGACTTAAAAAAAGGGGGAAAAACTATCAATTCGACCCGTATGTATGTAATATATCAAGAACTGCCCAGTTTTTGCCCATGTTAGTCTATATCAGCGTCTGGACAAATGTGCCAAATTTCATAAAAGTATGTATGTGGAAGAATATCTCCCACATACATACTTTTGGAACTACAAGTCCGATTTTAGTCATTCTTTTCTTGTTGTACTAGGTATTGTTCAACTTAGAAAACGCTGTAATTTTCATCAAAATCGGTTCAGTAGTTTTTGAGATAGGGATGTTTTTATGCATGACCACGCATAACATTTCACAGAATAGTCCTATTTTCAAAATTCTTTTTTTATTGGGAAGCGTACACTTCCAAAATGGTCCCATAGTCATCATGTTAGGATCTGATGATGATGAGATCTTGGTTAAATCGAAGGCACTCTTCAAAATTCATAGGCACATTTACAGCGATGTCGGTAGTTTATAAGTGGCTGGCGAATATTGGTACTCATAGTTTAGAACGAGTAGGTTTTACGTATGTTCGTTGTCGATAAATCTCTAAAAATGATGAAAAAAAGTAAATTAAAGTAACTAAATGACGTATTTATTTTTTACTTTTCAGTGCGTTTTGAAGTCGGTTTAATTTTTTATTATTTTTTTTTAATAAATCAAACCGATAATGAAGGCTTGACATGCTCTCTTGACTACGAACATGTAACAATGTGTAGGGCAACATAGCACCTACTAGGAACTTCTTCAAAGAAAAAAATCGTTACAGCCCATAGCCTTCATGGTTGGATTAATGGATGGAAATGGATTAATACCAATGAGACCGAAAATAAGATTTGGTGCTCAATTTATTCCACGCATGTCATCTGCACGTTAATAATATCTACTCATCTTATCACAATCAAGTCTCATATCTACATACCTATGTAATTAAATAAATAATAACTCAATAAAAGATTAAGATAACTGATAGCGCTCGGCTTAAAACAATGAAGCAAACCGATAGTAATAATATAATGCGTGCATGTCGTGACGATGAAAAACATTTAAACATTGTTTCTCAAAAACTAAAACACATCTTGCCTCGTAACAAAGAGCTTTAAAAGACACGATGCGTATTATTTAAATAAAGTTATAATAATGAAATATATTATGTAAATAACTGTCCGACGTCCCCATCTTCGTCCATTGGAAACATTGTACTACTTCTTTATTAATTTATACGTATAAACCTGACTCTTCAATTACTCTATATACCTATTTATTAAAACCGCATTTAATTCTATGGCTCTAATTGTAAGACCTCAACGTACAAACGACAAGAAGTCGGTTCTTCCTTACTAGGTAGTAAGATACTGCACAGTCCAAGCATAAGCTCAATGCAAAGAACAATTATTAACAAATAAAAATTTTTAACAAAAAATAGAACCGACTCAAAACGCACTAAAAAGTAAAAATTTTTAAATAAAAATAGAACCGACTCTAAAAAGTAAAAAATAACTGTGTCATTTAGTTGCATTAATTTACTTAAGCATATCTATGAAGTCGGTGCCAGCCAAGTTTAAGGAACATTTATTTTACGTAGTAAAGCAGTTTTTGGGTTCTAGGTAAAGTCCTTGAAGGTAGAAACCTTGGCTGGCACCGACTCCTAGATATGCTTAAGTAAATTAAAGCAACTAAATGACACAGTTAGTTTTTTACTTTTTAGTGCGTTTTGAGTCGGTTCTATTTTTTGTTAAAAATTTTTATTTCTTACTTTTTAGTGATTTATCGCCACGTAACGTACTCGTACTATACTGTCATAGTATATTATATGGCACTAGTAGCCAAAAAGCTACCGATACCGAGTCAAAAACCGAAATCGCTGTAAGCGTGCCTCCAAAATTTGAAGAGTTCCTTCAATTTCCCCAAGATATCATCAGCAGATCCTAACAAGCGGACAATGGGACCACCTTGGATGTATGCCCATTCTAATAAAAAAAAAATATACGTGTCGAATTTTTTCGTCGGTTAAAAAGGTTAATTTTACCGAATTCAACTGAGTCATGTTTCATTGAGTGCGTTGAGTATTACACAATCACACATTCTCATTGATCCTTGAGCTATTTATCTTCACACTACGAGGCATCTCTGACAACTAAGTACTTTTATAATTGCTATATTACATACCATTACAATGATTGGTGCTTTGTTTAATTAACGCAAATTCAACAGTAGGGGCCTCTTGGGTGGTTGAGTAGTTGAGTGGAGTTGAGAGTATCCTTGTTTAAACCTAATGGAATATCAGCCAGCAACAGAATGTGATGACCAATACTCTCACGGTCCATACCTGTACATTACTTCACAGGCTCCTGTTCCTCAACTCACCATCGGAATCGCAGCTCACTATTTTTAGGGCCGTACAAGTTTTGTGCCGGG
Organism: Mycalesis mineus; assembly: GCA_034621355.1. Taxonomy (NCBI): domain Eukaryota; kingdom Metazoa; phylum Arthropoda; class Insecta; order Lepidoptera; family Nymphalidae; genus Mycalesis; species Mycalesis mineus. The sequence goes on along the minus strand of CM067894.1, from coordinate 5,274,501 downwards.
AGTAAATTGCTGACGAAATTAGTAGCTGGCTGACGGTTTATAAATATTGTAATGTGAGTTTTCGCCAATGAATTCAAAGAATACGCGATCGGCATCCAAAGCAACCAATTGATAGGTAGAGAAGTGAGATGATAAAAGATAACTGGTTTGGATGCTGGATACCTACAACTATGAATAAAATTATTATTATAAAATCAATAAAATTTTTTAACAAAAAATAGAACCGACTCAAAACGCACTAAAAAGTAAAAAATAACTGTGTCATTTAGTTGCTTTAATTTACTTAAGCATATCTATGAAGTCGGTGCCAGCCAAGTTTAAGAAACATTTATTTTACGTAGTAAAGCAGTTTGTGGGTTCTAGTTAACGTCCTTGAAAGTAGAAACCTTGGCTGGCACCGACTCCTAGATATGCTTAAGTAAATCAAAGCAACTAAATGACACAGTTATTTTTTACTTTTTAGTGCGTTTTGAGTCGGTTCTATTTTTTGTTAAAAAATTTTATTTCTTACTTTTTAGTGATTTATCGCCACGTACCGTACTCGTACTATACTGTCATAGTATATTATATGGCACAAGTAGCCAAAAAGCTACCGATACCGAGTCAAAAACCGAAATCGCTGTAAGCGTGCCTCCAAAATTTGAAGAGTTCCTTCAATTTCCCCAGGATATCATCAGCAGATCCTAACATGAGGACAATGGGACCACCTTGGATGTATGCCCTTTGTAATAAAAAAAGAATTATCAAAATCGGACAACACTGTAAAAAGTTATGCGTGGTCATACATAAAAAAAAAAAAACAAATATACGTGTCGAATTGAGAACCTCCGTTTTTTTTCGTCGCTTAAAAAACCCGACTGCTTAAAAGTAATGAACTGAAAAGAGAAAAAGAAGGATCATTCTATATAAAATTCTAAATACAGTATTTAGAATTTTCTATAGAATGATCCTTCTTTTGGTGCTGCAGGCGGGGACATTAAAATTCAACATTTCCAGCCTTGAGCCAATGAAACGACAGACATCAAATTAATTATTCTTGAAAATCTTACAAAATTTTTGCTTACAAAAGATAAGGACAGAGATAATACACGTCCGCTTTCGCATACCGATGATTTTTGAACGTTTTTAATAAAATGAAGATAAACAACAACACATTTAACAAAATTACATGTAACATTTTATACAAGGTGACATTTTGCAAATATATTGTGTATTCAGTAAGTCAAATCGAAATAAGTACTTGTGTCATGCTAGTACAGAAACCAATTGGTTCACAGACCTTGACTACTGGCGACCTATCTTTGATTAAAAATTCGTTTTGTATGCTAATATTTAAATGTATTCACGTTGTTATAAATTATAATAATAAATAGGCGGCAATTCTTGAAACAGCGCGTATTGTGAGGAGGTTCCTCACTCTGGAGCCCTGACTACCGGCTGCTTGGACCCCCAACTGGATTTTTTTTTTAATTTTTAATAGTGTTTCTTTTACAATTTTTATAAGCATTGTTAAAATTTTAAAAAATAATTGTAAATAAATAAATGATAGTTAGGTAGAATACAATAGTTAATAAGACTTATACATTAAGTCTATTATAAATTACTTCTTTTTAACTCATCAAGGATCGACGGGGCAGCCAATTCCCGCTTCCTTTCATTTCAGTCATGCCTGATACTTCAGTGAAAGTTCTTGGTAATGGTAGATACCTACTAGTGGACGGATGACTCAAATAGCCCTTCCGATATTAATTGAGATACCATCGCCAAGGTATATCAGATGGTTGTAAAGTCAGTCAAAACATAAGAGCTTATATGCCTATGATGTTGTTGAGTGATACCTACAACATTTGCGATATTTGATCACTTCGACACGACTTTCCTTTATTCCTAACTGTCTGTCTGTCTGTCTCGCTTTCACACTAAAACTACCGAACCGATTTAAATTAAATTTGTACACAGATAGTCTAGAACAGTTATTCCTAAAGTAGTCCAGGTGGACCCCTAGGGGTCTACGGGAGACCCGACGGAGGTCTACGTTGAGCGTGATAAAAAATGGGGGTCCACAATTGGAAGCGGGGGTCCACGAAAATTACTTTGGTTTTGATAGTGAAGGACCAAAATTTTGGCTTGACTTTCTATCAATATTGCCAGATAATATTTTAAGAATTTCGATGTTCACAACGCAAGTCTCGATAAATAGATCTGATCATTCCCTTTTTTCAAGATTTCGAAATTGGTAGGTAGTAATGTTGCTCTGCAGGAGGTCCACCGGATCCAGCAAAATTTTGAAAGTGGTCTATGAAACAAAAAACCTTTGGGAACGTTTGGGAACCTCTGATCTAGAACCTGAAAAAAAATTTTAACAAAAAATAGAACCGACTCCAAACGCACTAAAAAGTAAAAAATAACTGTGTAATTTAGTTGCTTTAATTTACTGAAGCATATCTATGAAGTCGGTGCCAGCCAAGTTTAAGGAACATTTATTTTACGTAGTAAAGCAGTTTGTGGGTTCTAGGTAACGTCCTTGAAAGTAGAAACTTTGGCTGGCACCGACTCCTAGATATGCTTAAGTAAATTAAAGCAACTAAATTACACAGTTATTTTTTTAACCGACGAAAAAAAACGGAGGAGGTTCTCAATTCGACACGTATATTTTTTTTTTTTTTTTTTTTTTTTTTTTTTTTTTTTTTTTTTTTTTATGTATGACCACGCATAACTTTTTACAGTGTTGTCCGATTTTGATAATTCTTTTTTTATTAGAAAAGGCATACATCCAAGGTGGTCCCATTGTCCGCATGTTAGGATCTGATGACGATATCCTGGGGAAATTGAAGGAACTCTTCAAATTTTGGAGGCACGCTTACAGCGATTTCGTTTTTTGTCTCGGTATCAGTAGCTTTTTGGCTACTAGTGCCGTATAATATGCTATGACAGTATAGCACCAGTACGTTACGTGGCGATAAATCACTAAAAAGTAAGAAATAAAATTTTTTAACAAAAAATAGAACCGACTCAAAGCGCACTAAAAAGTAAAAAATAACTGTGTCATTTAGTTGCTTTAATTTACTTAAGCATATCTAGGAGTCGGTGCCAGCCAAGGTTTCTACTTTCAAGGACGTTACCTAGAACCCACAAACTTCTTTACTACGTAAAATAAATGTTCCTTAAACTTGCTGGCACCAACTCCTAGATATGCTTAAGTAAATTAAAGCAACTAAATGACACAGTTATTTTTTACTTTTTAGTGCGCTTTGAGTCGGTTCTATTTTTTGTTATTTACTTTTTAGTGCGTTTGGAGTCGGTTCTATTTTTTGTTAAAAATTTTTATTTCTTACTTTTTAGTGATTTATCGCCACGTAGCGTACTCGTACTATACTGTCATAGTATATTATATAGCACTAGTAGCCAAAAAGCTACCGATACCGAGTCAAAAACCGAAATCGTTGTAAGCGTGCCTCCAAAATTTGAAGAGTTCCTTCAATTTCCCCAGGATATCATCAGTAGATCCTAACAAGCGGACAATGGGACCACCTTGGATGTATGCCCTTTCTAATAAAAAAAGAATTATCAAAATCGGACAACACTGTAAAAAGTTATGCGTGGTCATACATAAAAAAAAAAAAAAAATATACGTGTCGAATTGAGAACCTCCTCCGTTTTTTTTCGTCGGTTAAAAAGGGTTGTAAAGGCTTAAAATAGGGGATGAAATGTTTTATGAAAGTATCATCATTGTTAAAGTTATAAAGGACATTGCCAAAATTTGCCCCAGACTGTCCAAACGTGTGCTCATATTTAACTATTTTATTTAAATACACAATGAATTTTAAACAACTACCCATGTTTCAAAGCAATCACTTAAAAATATATCAAAAATATAAGAATTTCAATCGATTTTTTGGGTTCTGAATCACATGACCGTCGTCGTAGTATGAAAAATCAACTTTTATCAACCTTCATAACTTTTATCAGTGACTGCTTAGCTACAAGCAACTTTATTACTATTTAAATAGAAGATCTGTACTACAATGACATGTATATCATCTCATCATCATTTATAGGCAGTTGATTTTATATTAATATATATGATATTCAAAATTAATAAAAATTAGTTTGACGTAATAAGCAATTCTACGCGGCCGGAGTCGCGGGCAAAAGCCAGTAATTTGGATAAGTATAATACACGTCATTCAATACGATTAACCTTTTTGGTCTTTATTTCCATCAAAAGCTTAACTAACTACATGTACCATAGATTAAAGACTACTAGATGGAGTCATAACGCGGCTGTAGGTTCAAGAGCCTGACAGACTTAATTCATTCGGCCTTTATTAGAAAGTGACACAAGATTATTTTTTGTCCCTTTCAGCGTGTTCGTTTTTATTGTTTGTCAAGAGTGGAGTTTGTGACAAGCAAGGAACATATCTGAGCAATTATTAGCTTTTTATTAAATTTGCTGATAAATAATATAACTTTGCGGTTACGATATTAATTTAAACGTTATCGTGCTATGGTGGGTTGTAATAATTTCGGCTGCAACAGTCGCAGCGAACAGAAAATCGAAGGAATTACGTTTCATACGTAAGTAGGCATAAATTTCATTGATTGATGATTTAAAGCTTAGATATGTTATTTTTTAGCAAATTTCATGCATTATGCGTTTACTAAACTATCTTATATAAAGTAATATTTCGTATTTTACGATATTTTAAAACATAACGTTTTATGATGTACTTTAAATGTTGACATGTCAAGTCAATAAGGCTGATTTGCTGTCTCACGAGTGGACACGCTATGGGCTCTATCTAGTTGTCTTTAATCTATGACATGTACATATAAATGAATATTTAATAGTTAAAAGAAACAAAAATTTAAAATAAAACAAGATATTTACAAAAGAATAAGCCATCTAATTGTTTACCCAAAGGCAAGGTGCCCAACACACAGACTCTATTTCCCCTCTGAATGGCAAGGCTTATTCTTTTGGCTAAATAAGCACCAGCACGTTGGTCACCGGACACATGGATCAGTTGTTTGGATAAGATGTCTAAAAAATTTTTAGTATCTGATGACCCATAGTCTCAAACGCAAGCGCCGCAAATATATAATCTTCAGATAAAGCTGTGTAGGTATTTACGACGCTTGAGGGTTTGAGCATATTCTGCAGCTGCGCCAGCCGCTTGTGAGGTATTAACCTTTTTGGTTGTTTTTTATAATACAACCGTGAGTGACACTTGGCAAACTATTCTTGTCAAATCAAATATTTACTCCACATTAGACATCTGGTTATTTATGATATTTTACGCAATTCAAAATCAGCACTATGATGTCTTTTTGGTTGAAGTACAATTTAGAAACTAGGTAGGAAAAGGTAGGTAAATAGAAAACAGTAGATACATAGTAATAGTAAGTAGGTGTATACTTATAAGTAATCAAAACTTTGATTGAATAACGGTGTCTATTAACGCCTGTCTTGTATGTAGATAAAGTTAATCTACTCATAAATAAGTAGGTAGGTACTCCTAGAAGTAAATCGTTTGCTGTACAATAAGTCAATCGCTTAGATATAATAAAGGATTAATAGACAGTAGAATACAATACAGTAGTAATCTTATTTGGCACTTAAGATTATAACAATGTCCGCTTAAGTATAAGTTGCGGTGCAATATCGGTATAACACTCGTATAAATCAAAGATTATGCACATCTATCTGCTTTGGCGGTAGTAAAATATCAAGTGGACTACACTTATAATAATAATATAATAATAAAGCTTTATTTAATTCCACATAAAAAAGTAATACAAAATGTTTAAGTTTTACATTGTTTCTTTTTTTTTTCTTTTTATATTGACCCCCTAAGGGTAAAAGCCTCCTTCAAGGACTTCCACCTATCCCTGTTTTCGGCCACAGCTGCCACTCCTTTCCCGCAGTCGCCTCTATGTCATCTGTCCATCTCGCAGCTGGGCGGGCTCTCGCTCTTGTGCACTTGGGCCAGCCTAATTCAGCACTCGTACAGTCCGTCTGCTGTCCTTGCCTGGCCACGTGACCTGTCCATTGCCACTTTCTTTTAAGGGACTATATTAAGGCATCGGTAGCTTTCGTTTTTTTGTGTATTTCCCTGTTTCTCATCTTGTCATTTAACTTTATGCCTAAGCAACTTCTTTCCATTTTTCTCTGCGTTGTCTGAATTTTTCTTCTTGATTTTCCATCGAATGTCCAGGTTTAACAAGGTAATACTTCTGAGTCCATAAATATCTTTTTGTATGTCAATGGAAGCTGAGATTTGAAAATATCGGACTACTACTTACTATAAGATTATTGAGATTCTGATTAATAAGTTGTCTAACGATCTACAGACGATTTCTTAGAAAGACAACTTTCTAATCGACTGGTAGACTATGTAACGGATCTAGCCATACATTTTGATAGAGAAGTGTATTTTGCGAGTTACTAGGTTAGAGTTTAAAACAAGTATTCTCGTAAAACTCTTTACGCTATGATAGAGTTAAAGAGGTAAGTAAGGGCGTAGAGAGGGTAGAAAGTCGATCGGACAGCACTAGATCGTGGTGTTTGGAAATCCTAACTATTATTATAAATGCGAAAGTAACTCTGTCTGTCTGTCTGTCTGTCTGTCTTGCTTTCACTCTGCAACTACTGAACCGATTTAAATGAAATGTGGTACACAGTAAGTCTAGAGCCTGAAAAAGGACATAAGCTACTTTTAATTGCGAAAAAAGGGTTGTAAGGGGTTAAAGGGGGGATGAAATGTTGTATGAAAGTGTCGTCAGTTTGAAAGCTTAAGACCTATTTCTTAGGCAGTTGATTAGATATTAATAAATATGACATTCAAAGCTTAGAAAAATTAGGCTGCCGTAATAACTAATTCCACGCGGACGAAGTCGCAGGCAAAAGCTAGTCGTTAATAAATTAACATTATCGTCCTAAGCCCGCAATGGAGCCGCGTGCTGGGTCTGCGCTCCATATCCCTTCTCCTATAGGGAGGAAGGCCTGGCCCTGTGACCGTCAATAAGCTGATAATGATGATGATATTTAGTCTGTACTTAACATTCAGCATCTCAAAATTGTTTTAACATAAAGATGTAAAAGCAGTTCCAGTGACCAATGTAACTTTTACAGTTACTCGTATATGAAAAGGTTACAATTTTCTGGTAATGGATGGTGTTGCAGGTCACGAAAGTGTTTGATTTGGAGCAGCATGCTAGCAGCGCTGGTGGCGGGCGCGCTGATAGCTATACTAGTGCTGCAACCGTGGGACCGGAACCTACTGATGATGCGCTACCGTCAGGCCGCAGTCGTCGCCAATGGTTATGAATGCGCTTCCGTTGGACGGTTCGTACTTAGTTAACTCTCGACAACAAAAGAACTAAGAAAGCTTCGGGCTCCACTTAGTTGGACAATTAGATTGGGGTTTTGACCTCGAAGATCTACATCAAAATCTTATGTTTATTATTGAAAACATTTAATAATCGAAGAAACTTGATTTCGCTTTGAATTTTCCTAACAGAAAGAGTTTTAAATTATAATGCAATAATAATTAAGAATTTAGTACAGAATTAATTATGAAATTAGGTCCATTTTTATACTATATTATGTGTTAAAGAATAACAATTAGTATTTTAAATTTAAAACCCTGCTTATCATGTAGAAAATACTTTGACGCATTTCAAAAGTTCAAAATAATTCTAAAACCTTATCTATTGTATATTTTTGATTGATCTGACTTAAATATATTTTCTTTTTTAAAGTAAAATATTGCAAAAGAACGGCACAGCTGTCGACGCAGCCATCGCGACGTTGTTCTGCGAAGGTTTAGCGTGTGCACAATGCATGGGCCTCGGCGGTGGATTTCTGGCGACTGTTTACGACGCTAAGACACGCACAGTGAGGGTACTCAACGCAAGGGAGAGGGCGCCAGCTGCAACGACCGAGGAAATGTTCACAAACGCCTCGTCCACAGTCGGTGGGCTAGCGATCGCAATACCCGGAGAGCTGAGGGGATACGGCGCCTTGTACCGGGAGTACGGGAATCTGCCGTGGAGGGAGTTGGTGCAGCCTGCTGCAGACCTATGCCGGCAAGGGCACCGCGTTAACAACTACATGGGTCGGGTTCTAGCCTCATATAGAGACATAATCCTCGCGGAGCCATCAATGAGGTCAGTTTATTAAACTAAATTATTTATTATTAATTTTACTAATTTCCTCAATAATATCAGATGGGAAATCAGTAACGTTCATCATTAAGAATCCTTGGAGATAGAACCCACTGACAAGCGTATTCGTGTATAAAATATGTTCATAAAAGAATTAATGAAAGGTTCCCAATGGTATTACAAAAACACCCATTTTCCATAACAAAAGGACCGTTAGGTATGCTTTGTAATTCTAGGCATCATACTAACAATAATAATTGTGTGTCTTAAAAACAGAAATTAGTAACGACTCATTGAAATAATTGAAAATATAAAATGCGAACATAATTTTCTTAGACTGTAATATTATTTTGTGCATTTTTCCAAAGTTAAGGTCGTCAACCTCTGTTTACATTGATAAAGTAATTTATTGTACCATGTATTTAAACTTGATTATAATAACAATTAATTATTATTATCAGAAACTTTTTTTAGCTATTGCAACTAAATATACACACACATATTTAAATTACCCTTATATGTTTGGATTTCACTGAGGTTTACACAATAAAACTTTTTACGAGAATAGTAGGAATGCAAATCTTACCCTCATACGCCCATGTTTCAGAGAACTGTACGTTAACCCAAACACTGGAGACGTGTGGAATGAAGGTGATCTGATCCGTGAACCGACGCTGGCCCGCACCCTGGACGTCATAGCCGAGGAGGGCGCTGACGCTATCCACGACGGCAGTCTGACCGCTGCCCTAGTACGCGATATCCAGGCCTTTGGAGGCATAATAACTGAGGAAGATCTCAGATCATATAAGTAAGTTGTAGGCTTTAGTAATATCTAGTTACCAACCACGCTACCGGCAAAGACGTACCGTCAAGCGAAACGGGTGTGCATTTCATCCTACCCCTAACAAGTTAGCCTGCTTCCAACTTAGATTGCATCGTCATTTACAATCAGGTGCGATTGCAGTCAAAAGCTAACTCGCAATTAATAAAAAATAAAGTTTCATGCGCCGTTGAAACCAATTCTATTCTCACTTCTATAGTCCAAACCAATAGGCAATATAGGGCGTTGAACCCGTGAGAGCAAAGGAGTAGACATACTATCTATCTCTCTGTTACGTCTCACTCACACATAATCAGTTTCGTCGTTTAGCAACATTATTAACATTATTATTGCCATTAGATCCGGGTTCTTTTGAGCCAGAAATGTAGATACTAAAAATAATCACTTGAATTTCCAGAGCGGAATGGCAAGAGCCAATAGCAGTGCCATTATCAGACGAGCATACTCTCTACACGGTGCCGTTGCCAGGGTCCGGCTCGGTGCTGGCGTTCATGTTGAACATGTGGCGCGGATGGATCGGAACCGGAAGCAACGTTTTAGCTAACAGTAACATCTACTGGCATCGCGTCGTTGAAACATTTAAATATGCATATGCGAAGCGCACAGGCCTCGGAGATCCGGCACGTACTAACTTACCGTACAATATCAGCGAGGTAAGCCACTTTTATTTCTGTATTCATACGTCTTAATTCATAAATGTAAGCGAGCTAACTTCTTCGAAGTAGGACGAAATTAATTATATCAGTTTCGGTTCGTTTCTACAAGAACGATAAATCGCTTGGCGATACGAAAAATATCCATCAAGTATTTTCAAGATTGTGTAATTTTATTTCAGTTAGAACGAAATCTCACGGACCCCGATTGGGCAAAAGGTTTCAGAAGTCTCGTAGACGACAGTCGCACGTACTCAGACTGGCGGCACTACGGCGCACTGTTCGAAGGGGCAGACGACCACGGCACCGCGCATGTCGTGGTATACGCGCCCGACGGCAGCGTAGTCTCTGCCACCAGTACTATTAACTATATGTAAGTACTATCACACCGTTATGTTTAAGGTCATACATACTGTCGGGTCGTAACGGGCCGGGGCGGGGCGCATCGCAGCGCAAATTTCCTTCAAAGCACTATATTGAAAGGCCGGGTCGCAAAGCATTGACGCAGATGTATGCGCTGCGCCCCGACCAGTCGCGGCCCGACATAGTATGCTCGTACTATTATTTAAATTAGGGGCTATTCATAAGTTACGTCACGTGAATTTCGTGCTTTTTTCCGCTCCCCGATCTTTGTTACACTTGTGAAACACATTTGTAAGACTCACAGACGCTCCGCTCTGTGAGTCCCATTCCCTAATGTAAGGTCATATATTTTGCATTTTTAATTTTTAAAAAGTTTTGAAAAAAACGCCTAATAATAATAAAATTAAAAATTTTTTAACAAAAAATAGAACCGACTCCAAACGCGCTAAAAAGTAAAAAATAACTGTGTTTAACATTTAGTTGCTTTAATTTACTTAAGCATATCTATGAAGTCGGTGCCAGCCAAATTTAAGGAAAATTTATTTTACGTAGTAAAGCAATTTGTGGGTTCTAGGTAACGTCCTTGAAAGTAGAAACCTTGGCTGGCACCGACTCCTAGATATGCTTAAGTAAATTAAAGCAACTAAATGACACAGTTATTTTTTACTTTTTAGCGCGTTTGGAGTCGGTTCTATTTTTTGTTAAAAAATTTTATTTCTGACTTTTTAGTGATTTATCGCCACGTGCCGTACTCGTAATATACTGTCATAGTATATTATATGGCACTAGTAGCCAAAAAGCTACCGATACCGAGTCAAAAACCGAAATCGCTGTAAGCGTGCCTCCAAAATTTGAAGAGTTCCTTCAATTTTCCCAGGATATCATCAGCAGATCCTAACATGAGGACAATGGGACCACCTTGGATGTATGACCTTTCTAATAAAAAAAGAATTATCAAAATCGGACAACACTGTAAAAAGTTATGCGTGGTCATACATAAAAAAAAAAAAAAAAAAAAAAAAAACAAATATACGTGTCGAATTGAGAACCTCCTCCGTTTTTTTTCGTCGGTTAAAAAAGCATGTTCAATCATCATTCAGTCATTTTTCAAAACCTCATAGGTGGTTGCAATGTTTAAGAATTTGACGTCTTGTTAGCTCCCCTTCCCATGTCATCCTTGTCGTACAATGTCCCACTTCGTAGATCCCCTCCCCGCCCTGTGTGACGTAATTTATGGATGTCCCCTTATCTACTACAGGGCCTCCCTTCTAATGGGTAGGGTAAATGGGTATTTGGAGATTAGATCCTCCACAATGCTCTAACGGGATTGGCGCTCTTGATAAAGTTAATGATAATAGACGACCAACTGCTAACCACGAGGCTTTGTCCTGAAAGAATTCAATATTGCTGTTCTAACTTCTAGGAGGCATAAGACCACGATACGGCATACGTCCATGACGAGAGGTGTATCTATATAGTGCGACATAAAAGAGTAGAATGTAATTGAGGGCGCTGGCATCGTTCAGACGATAATACTGTGTACTTTACCCGCAATTTCTGAATACTTCATAATTTTTGCTTGTTTATCGAATTTAAATATTACTTTGTCATTCATAGATGAATAGGTAATAAAAGCCCTTAAAGCTTTTTTAAATAACCCAAGTATGTTAGTTACAAAAGAAGGTTAGTAAGTAATTTTAAGTTAGCAAAATCATATAAATTAACTATACTTGTTTATTTGTGAACAGACGCAGTTGTTTTTATTTTCTAAATAGTCACGTTACATTTTAGTTTAATAAATTTACAGATGGGGTAGTCAAAGAAGATCTACAAGTCTCGGTATAATGTTGAATAACGAAATGGATGATTTCGCGATACCGCACCGTGACTCTGCGTATGGGATGCCACCGTCACCGGCCAACATGGTGGCAAAAGGTCTTCAGCCGTTAAGCTCTATGGTTCCAAGTGTAGTGCTATCGAAAGATGGTAAAGCTGACTTGGTGATAGGTGCTGCTGGCGGTACGAAGATAACTACCCAAGTAGCGCTGGTAAATAATCACTTTTTCGAATGTTCATTTTAGTACCTACTGAAGAGTACTAACACACGTCCGCATTTTTTAACAACGCCAATACAAATGATACCTATGTAACCTTCTTAAAAGGAACAGGTATGAAGGTGAAACGGAACAGTAAATTATTTTTACAAGACAGGTATGCTGTAAAAGTTCCCAAGCTTGAGATTTTCCAACTCTTACAACAATTATCGCCATATTTTAATCAATTTACTTACATATCTTGACAATTTATATAGAAACTAATTCCTTCCTAAAAAAATACTCTATCTACTAGTGAAAACCACATGAAATTATTATTATAAAAACAAAAAACCTGACTGCTTAGAAGTTATGAACTGAAAAGAGAAAAACAAGGATCACTATATCTATATAAAATTATAAATACTCTAAATAATTTTCCCCCCCATTTACAGCCGCCATTTTGAAAATTTATATAGCCTATGTCACTGCCACAATTTTTACAAAGGACTTCATTACCCTATGTATGCTTAAATCTTTAAAAATACGCAACCGATTTGCATGCGGTATTTTTTATCAGATAAAATGATTCAAGAGCAAGGTTTGTGTGTATTATACATGCATAACGTAGTAGAGAAACACTGATAATTTTAAAGTTTTCTGATGTGATGTCATAAATTGACGCATTTTTTGCGCTTACATTGCAAACGAACCTTACGAGATATATTCAAATAATATACTACAGTATTGCACACTTTAAAAAGGTCAATAAAAAGTCCATGATCGTACTCGTATAATAATGTCTATCTGTTATGGATAACCCACAATAACCATTTTTATATCTTTAACTTTGCAAAAAAGCAATGGCTTATTTACGAAGTGATTTTAAACAATACTGTATTAATCCCTATGCAATTAAGTATCTCAAATACTTTGTGTATTTAATATAGATCACTATTGCCCTTTAAAGGATGTAATTTAAGTTATATTTTCCAATATAATTAGATTTAAAATGCAGAAACATATTTTAGTACGCATTGCACCCGTGCGAAGCCGGGGCGGGTCGCTAGTTGTTGTATAATATTACATTAAGTAGTATTCTAGTATCTGTAGATAGATCCTGGATGCATGGCTTTTCACCCAAAGGCCAAAGCCAGGATTCTATACAGGGCGAATATGTTTTGATCGTAGATTTTAACAAATTAATGCAAATGATACACGCACAGGGAGGGGGCAGTTGGTCTACCTTGCCCGTTACTCGCCCACCGAAGTCTCTACGCGTAACATAATCTACTATTGTCGTTTTCAGGTGACATCGCACACACTTTTGGAAGGCGATGGTTTATCTGATGTGATACAACGGCCGCGCGTTCATCATCAACTTGTGCCCATGGAAATTGAACATGAGGTTAACTTCAATCCGGTAAATATCCACTATTTTTTTTATGCAATAATATTGTAGATCAACAAAAGATTTTTTGAATCTTCGATAAGTATATAATTTTTACATTATTATTTTCAACATTGTTTAAAAGTAACGGTGATAATTTAAGGTCGGAAACTTAAAATTACTAAAATTACTACGATGGTTCCAAACGCACCTTGGTACGAGAAGAGTCCACACCAAACTCAGCCAGGTTTAGTTACTTTTGTTATCACCATTTTACAATAATTTGTATTATAGTAGAATCTGTTTAACTCGAACCTCGATAAGTCGGAAAAATGTTTGTTCCTTTCCCTCCAAGCACCAAAACCTCCGTTAGTTACTTACCACCCTACCGATATTTTATTCGGTACATATTTTCATCTATACACATATGTTCCTGTAAAAGACTGCCTGCCCATGTCCGATAATCGGTAACCCATTATTTGACCAATAACAAGACTGACTTCTTTTAAACAGATTTTTGGTAGACATGCATTGCTCTATTGCAACCCATACGTTCTAATTGCATCTACAAATAATCGGGCACCGGTTATTGTCGGACTTATCAGAAGCAACTTAAACTCGAAAAATCAAATTTGAATGTGTCTCAAAGGCAGGCACAAACGAACAGACAGCATGCATTGCTTGTTTGATTTTTAAACCTCTACAACTTGATCTCCAACTTGTGTCTCCGTTGACAAGTGAGCTCTCGACGAATCAGTGAGTCCTGAGCTGCCGTCGGCCCTCAGTCGTTTGAAGGTCGGGCATCCTCTTACACAGACGTCAAACAAAATGAAATTACAGTAAATCTTATTTGAATCCGTTTTAGCGTTCTGTTGAATGCGTAAGCACTCGTCATGACTTTAGCCAATTCTTTGTCATTCTAAATTATCAATACCACTTTATAAGTCGAACATTAACAAGACTTTGCCGGCACATTACCTATTGTTTCTAAGAAACCAATATAATAATGTACTATAAATATATATCAAATATCTATCTAGTAAAAAGTTATCAACTAACTCACAAAATATCTAAATAAGTAATTTTGTTATCTTTTTACAGTCAGTCATCGAGTTTTTACGTGAAAGAGGACACGCGACCACCGAACGTGGTCCCACTGCTGGTTTTGCTGCCATGGTTGGCATTGCACGAGAAGGAAACAACTTATTACAAGCGACTACAGATCGAAGAAGAGTTGGAAGCATTGACGGTTTTTGATCTTGCGTCAAAAAAATATTCAAAACGCATGACGTTTCAAATACATTAAGGGGTCACCTAAATTGTTACTAGGTACTAATTATGATTGTAATTGAATACCAATAATACTTTTAACGGTGCTACGGATACTTGATCAGCATCCCGCATTGAAGCAACGAACTTAAACCACTTTCGTGAGAGTTCATTGACCTAAAATTTCGAACATACCAACATACCGATTGCGGGACCCGGGCTGGAGACCTCGGGCCTTCGTTTTTTCGGGGATCAGCAACATTTGTATTATTGAACCCGGATGTCTAATACTAGACTGATCCATAGCTTGATCCAATAACAAAGTAGTATAACTTCATGTGACACAGCTCAACTGGAGATGTACTACAGCCTTGGTTTTATCCTGCTGCCAAGATGTTCCCGTACATGGTTGCAATTATAATTAGGTACACATAAGGCTTAACACCTATGCGTCAGGTTTACCTTGATCATTCATACTTAAGACTTCTCCCGAAGATCGGCTTTTGATAAAAACGAAGGTAGATTTGAAAACTACCTCTATATTGCTAAAATATACTGATACACAATACCTCTCTTGTGTAGAATTTGACAAAAAAGCAAATAAGAGAATTCTCAATATTTAATTTTAATTTTAAGAGTTAGGTACTCACATAATTATTGTTTTTAATATTTTATTGATTCTAAGCATAATTTCCCATATTAATTTAGTACAAACACGCGAAACAGAGAAGGAACCATGAAAACTTGTTAATATTTGTTGTGTATCATATATACAACATGCTGGTAACATATATCCTAAATTTTTTTGTAACTTTTTTGTTGTAAATATGTGTGTATATACTTATCATGTATAAAATATAAGATAGGTGCTGTGATATTGCTAGAATATAAAGATAAATGAAATTAAAAAAATAGTTTTATTTTTCCATACTGTACCTGTACTGTGTGTGTAGAACATAGTCTAACATAGATTAAAGACAACTAGATAGAGCCCATAGCGTTTCCACTCGTGAGACAGCAAATCAGCCTTATTGACATGACATGTCAACATTTAAAGTACATCATAAAACGTTGTGTTTTAAAATATCGTAAAATACGAAATATTACTTTATATAAGATAGTTTAGTAAACGCATAATACATGAAATTTGCTAAAAAATAACATATCTAAGCTTTAAATCATCAATCAATGAAGTTTATGCCTACTTACGTATGAAACGTAATTCCTTCGATTTTCTGTTCGCTGCGACTGTTGCAGCCGAAAATATTACAACCCACCATAGCACGATAACGTTTAAATTTAATATCGTAACTGCAAAGTTATATTATTTATCAGCAAATTTAATAAAAAGCTAATAATTGCTCAGATATGTCCCTTGTCTGTCACAAACTCCACTCTTGACAAACAATAAAAACGAACACGCTGAAAGGGACAAAAAATAATCTTGTGTCACTTTCTAATAAAGGCCGAATGAAATAAGTCTGTCACGCTCTTGAACCTACAGCCGCGTTATGACTCCATCTATACTAAAGCCAAACTCGATTGAGAATGCTTGTCAACAAACAAATTTAAAATGAAGGTAGTAAATGCAACACATTTTATGTCTAATAAATTCAAAATTATGTTTTGGTTTTTTTTAATCTTATTTAAAAGATATTGAATATATTAATTAGTTTTAAGCTTACTCATATAATTTATTGTCATGAATTCGTCATTAACAAGTTAACGAATACAATAAGGAACTTAAGCTAACTTATCCTAATAACTATACAAATCATGCCCACGTGGAATGGTGGCAAGAATACTGGCTGCATTTCCGCGTTGGATAGCCAGGCTAATCCTTTGCGCAAAAAATGAGCCAGCCCTTCGGTCACCAGTTGAGGCAATTAGGCGCGGTGAAATATTACGGAAGAATTTTTTGGCACTGCGACTCCATGGCCCAAGGGTCTCCACGGCAAAAGGTACAAATATGTAACTCTCTGTCAGAGAGGCATACTTATGCCACTTACCGGTTTCAGCCTTTTCTGCTGCGGCTCCCGGTCTTGATTCTGTCTCCCTGATATGACACGGAGCCAATGTGTCAACGCAAGTAGCGTCCCACATTAGGGCCCGCCCCACTTCCCAGGGAACCAGCGTCAATCCATCAGGTCTCTTGCCATCATCCCGGCTTATTCCTGACGGCTCGATTAGCGCAGGAACGTTTATGGTGGCAAGAGCCCTTTTTATTATATCATTAAGAGAGCCATGCCGAAAAAGCCTACCGCCACTCCTTTGGCATGAGAGCCCGTGAATACCAAATTTATTTACCTCTTTTCCACATGGACATCTGTGCTCTAAGCACAGTGGTGTTCCCAACCTGAGGCCTAGAGCCACACGAAAAGTTTCATTATCTAAAAATGTTCCGAGATTTTTTGATGGCAAAGCATGAAGCCAGTACCCAGATTCTTTCTCTAATAAAGCTAGAAGCCTAGCTCGATCTGTAGCACTTGTAAGATTTTGAATCAAATTTTTATGTGTCCGTTGAACCAATGGGACATCCCAAAGTTTTTGTGCAGAACGTTCCTCTGGGATATCAGCATTGGTACACCTGACCTTCCAACTCTCTAGAGCCTCTGTGGCATAGGTTATGCAAATGTTAGATTTAAGAATACGAGAACTTAGCTCTTTTATACTATGCACAGAGGAAAGAAAAGCCGGAAGAGCAACACTAGAAATTTTTCGCACGCCGATACCACCGTATTTGACCGGTAAAGTAGCTTGGTTCCAGGACTGATCATCAAAATGTAAATTTAGAATTTTTTCAAGTGTGTTTTTTAGGGTGGTATCCATATTTTCGAGTAGGCCAGAAAATTTCCAAATTGGGCTAGAACGAAGAACATACATTAATTTAGGTACAAAAAGGCAATGCTTTAGAATCGAAAACGCTATATGAGAATTTAGAGAGCCCAATTTGTCTGTATTAGCCGAAAATATTTTAAGTTTTTGATCCAAACAAGGTTGAATGGCTTCGTCATAAAGAGGAGCACCGAGTAGGCAAAGTGTTTGTTTGTTAACTATTTTGATATTAGGGGCAATTCTATTAAATGATTCAAAAGCCAATAACTGTCGTTCTTGCGACAGTTTTTCCGTAATAAACAATTCGCATTTCGAGAAATTTAATTCTAAACCAATTTTACCAAACTCTTGCTTAACGTGGTTAAGATCTTTTAAGACATCAATCACGTTGCCTCCAATAGTTCCATCGTCAAGATACCATATGTTAAATTTAGATGTTAAATTTGAGATATGGTTATGTATCCCTAAGCTGAAAAGGGCTGGACCTAAAGGATCCCCCTGCTGAACACCTACTTTGGACAAGTTAACAAAAAAAATTAGATGTAAAATGACTAGTGATTTCTACCTTCATTTTTAATTTGTTTGTTGACAAGCATTCTCAATCGAGTTTGGCTTTAGTATAGTAGTCTTTAATCTATGTATTCTAAGATCCGATGTAAAAATTTATACCCTCATATATCATTATTTATTATTGATAAGTAATAAATGACAGATAATATATTGCGTGCGTTTGCAAAAATGCAAGAGACATTTTTGTAGACTATTTCATGACAAACATTTTTTATAATGACCTTTATTGACCTCTGAGCAATATCGCGAGATACTTGCGAAAAACTGATTTTCGTGACCTTTTGACCTTTATAACTTTTTAGCCGGTACGATATCAATGTCGATTTTTCACATCTTCATTACAATGCCGTAATAAAGGTGTATACAAAAATTCAGCTCACTAGGAATTTTTCCGCAGATAAAACCTAAAATGGCTGGACTACAAGGGAATTGTAATCACATCACGCAGAATTAATCATAATAATGACCCCAGTCCCCAGCGCCCTCATTTAAAACAGCTAGGAGTCTGGGTCTGTGTTTAGTAGCTGGCATTGCTAAGTAAGTACGGCCTTAAAAGACTTGATCCCAGGCGTATAAACGAACTAAAAAAAAAACTACGGTGTAAATTCCCGCTAAGCGTAATTAATACCTTTCCCTGTGGGAAAGAATAAAGGAAAGAATAAAATAGCGCAATGGAAGCGTGCTGGGCCCATAACCTGTGGAGTATTGATATATATAATAATATAATAAATAAAGTAAGTTTAAAGTATTTATTGTTCACTGTACAAAATATATGCGATATACAAATCAACCAGAAAAGTTACTTATTTTGCGTACGCTGCCTATTCTTCTAATTAATTGGAGATCTTATAAATATCTACAAAAAAGCCCGCGACACACTATACCTATCTATGTCGAGTGAGGCACAACAACCATTTTTTTATTTAAAAATCTTAATTTTTTTTTGGACTACATTTAAACGTATTAATCCTTATCAAAATAAATTATTTCATCACTAAGTACAGTTTATGTAGATAATATTTGGTATTGAAAGATTAAAATTGGACTTTTGGTTTTGAAGTTATGGCGAAATTAAAATATTACTATTTCTGCGTTGCGAAGTGAGCGTCACGGCCGGGGGCGCGCGGCGGGAGGGGAGTTTAGATCTATGTTATATATACGATGATGAATTAAGAATTCGATCTTTGTTCAAATATCTATTTAGTACATGGAAGAGTTTGTTCGCGCGTGTCAGATTGTAAAATTATTTTTGTTTATTCTGAAGGCTAGACTCAAGCTTGCCATAAATATATATTTTAATGTAAATGTACTGAAATGTCATACAATGTTTAACAAAAATGTAGACCTTTAGTACACGGGACGGGATGGAGAATATTGCTTCACGGGAAACTATAAAAAAATTAAATTGAAAGGGGGAGCGCCAAAAGAGACCACATGTCCTTTACACATTTTGTATGAAAGTCTGTCTTTAAAATTAGCTGAGCGCGCCACCGGCCACAGATAAGAGACGTGGGGCGTATGCATACCAAAGACCAACTCTTGAGTCTATTTACTCCCAACAAATTCCCGCCAAATCCTTAAAATTTTGACATTGACAAACGTAGTTAAAATTGAAGTAAAAATTAAACATTTTTAAAAATTTGCCGGTCGCGTAACGTGTAGTCATTTATAAATATCATAATTATTGCTAAATATTATAATCGTTATAAAATTAACCATTAAAATATAACACTATTCTATTATTGTGGTTTTGTTTCCTCCAAAACGAGTGACGGAGTTTTTCAAGCATGGCTTATAAACTTTCAGAAGGATCTCTTGAGGCAAGTTTAAACATGTTTTGTCCATTTATTGTTATTTGTTATCGTGTTTCAAAATTTATCCTTTAGCAATGGTGGTTTCATCCGCGTAGTTTTAGTAGTTGTTGTGATAATTTAGGATAAAAAGTAGGATCTATTCTTTAGAATTTAGTCAAATCTGGTCAATAATTCCAGCGTAAAGGAGTAACATACACACGCACACAAACTTTAGCCTTTATAATATGTGAATGTATACCTTTATGTGTGCCTATTCAATGTAAAGATTTAGGAGATTAGATTTGTTTAATCTCCTAAATTTAAACTTTCTGAAATCAGAGTGGCGCCAAGTAATAATATTAGTATTAGGCCCCCGCACACACTAATATTGGCAATAAAGTAGGAAAAGATTGTCTAAATCGTACCATGGCACCATGACTTATGTTTTACTGTATCAATATTACTACAGTATCATTTCTTTAGATACTATGGTATGAATCCCAAATCTTAAATATAGAACAATGAGACTTCTGATCTGACTATCAATTCAGTCCAATAGTGATCTTTAAACAATCACTACCTGAAGGCTGCTATGCAATTGAGTGTCTAAATTCTAATTTCCCCTCTCTTATAAAAGAAAAGTGAAATACTGAAAAATTTCATAAATGCTTAGAGTTCAGTTGGGACATTAGTGGGGTGGTATTGCAGCACATGTTGCAGAGAGAAACTTAAGCCACTGGTTATTGTCACAAACACTTGCTAATGATTGTAAAGAGTTTAATCACTTTAAGCCTGCAAATCTGCTTTAAGACAAAAATCCTCATAAATAAAACTTCATGGTCTATGCTCCTCTCATATAAGAAGGGTATAGAACATGCCCGGCAATGCATTCACAGTGCCTCTAGTGATGTGAGTGCAAATGTCAATGGTTGATGGTAATCACTTAACATTAAGTGACCCTCATGAGGTTTTCTCATTGTTTCCCATCAGCGATAATAAAGGAGGCCTGGCCAAGTGCACTTTCAAAATAGGTTGATTATGATTATTTTTTGCTGTTCTCAGATCATTATGAATGGTGGCCTGTATGATAAACCTGTAATGCAAGTGCTAGGCAGTAAAAAAATACAAGGCAGTGGTGCAAATAACAAGTTCAGGTTACTGGTGTCCGATGGGAAGCATTCCCACAGCTTTGCCATGCTGGCGCCACAGCTTAACGAGATTTTAACCAGTGGGGAACTGTCTGACTATTCAGTGGTACAGATTAATAAATTTGCCATAACCGTTTTGAAGAACACTGGAAAAGGAGAAAAGTAAGTAATTTGAGCCAATAGGATAGATAATTTGGAAACAACATTATTCACGGCCCACATACCGAGATACCAACATTTAAAAGTGCCTGCCAAAGGAAAAAAAATTGTTATTTGGATTGAGAGTATGATTTTGAACATTTTTAACTGTCACAGCAATGCTGGTTCTTTATTGGTATGTTTTGAATGATCTCCTTTGTGCTTTTCAATGTCTTCGCCCAGCTTTGGTACCTTGCTGGACGACACCACTTTTTGTATTTTTATAGAGAAATCTCACCCCAAGCGTTTTGCTGTAGGAACGCTGGTCGCATGTCCCACAACGCTAGCCTCCCATAACCAGGGGTCTGGTCTCTTTAGCGACGATGGCAAGAGACCAGATGGCATGACATTAGATCAGAGGATCTTTGGTGTGGGAGCATTGCCATTCAATGTGGCAATGTGCTGCACTGCCAGAGTCCTCTGGGGCTTATGTATTTAAGCACTTTGGATACCGCTTGACACTGATTCGGAGAAATATTATAACACCTAAGTTTTTTTACTGTTTTTTAATAATTGTTTTATATATTTTTAGATTAGGTTATTGTAGTGTTTAAGCATTTAATTTTTTATTTATTTAATTGTAAATATTTAATGTATCTACTATAAAATTTTTATAAATAATAAAAAATTTTGTTCTTTAAAATTTAAACTTTCAATGATAGTAAAACTAGCCAGATAAAAATAGTATAGCCAAAGAGATTTTATTACAAGTTCATACATACTATAATGCAAAAAGATTTTTTCCCCAACCTATTAGAAATCAGCCTGTTTTACTTTAATACATATGTAATTTAAACCCCACCATATGTTGGTGTTATCTAGGTGTTTAATCATCATATACATGTAGCAACATCTCAAATTCATGACACATGCAATGTTGATGTAAATACTAAAGCAAGTTAACAATTATCATAAATGTTACCGCCCGACGTTACGAGAATGAAATATATATTATTTATCAGCAAAACTAATTTCACTTCATCAACAGACCGAAATAGCCACATGAGTAGATAAAACCGATTGTCGCATAAGCGACGAGACTGGAAAATCCGGTTTACACTGGCACAGTTAGTTGATAATCTTAGGGTCATGTCAGTGAGACACATTGTATGTTTGGTTGTTTAATTTGTCTTAACCTATTGTAACAACCCTACCAAAATAGGTAACAATTTTGCACGATCTTTCTCTCTCTATTCCTTTTATCTACTCATGTGATGACAGCTGTACCCTTGACAACATGTAACCAAAATTTCATGATGGTTGGGATAGAGTAGAAAAGCATCACAAACAAACCAGCTTTCATTTTAAGATTACTTTATAATATTAGTAGTAGCTAAAAAAGTTAGGAAAGATCTTTTATTTTTTTGTTACTAAAAATAGTCAAATTCAATTTATATGCATCAAAAAAATACATATGTTTTGTTACTCAATATGCAAATAATCCAAATTTTTATTTTTGATGAATGAATTTTGTGATTTTATTTTTGAAATGAATGTTCAAAAACTTATACATTGTCATACTATTATTAATATTGTTCTATTCTTACACATTATTTAACCAAGTTCACTGCTGCATCTGTTTGTCTGTTCACGATAAACTCAAAAAATACCGAATGAACTGTCATAAATGATCATCAAAAAGGAAAAAGTTACAATAAAAAATGATTACAGTAAAAATTATTGTTTTGAAAACATTTAATTACATAATGTGTTCACACATTGATTACAGGCGAGTATTGATATTCTACGACGTGTCTATCATAGCCCCAGGCACAGAAGTGGGCAAGAAACTTGGTAACCCTCAAGCATGGTCTGAAGATTCTGTTACAACATCAGCACCAGCCCCAGCTCCAATGAGGCCAACCCCACAGCCTGCGCCATCGCTTGGCACATCTCTTAGCAACTCCGTGGCCAAACCTTCTGTGGGACCAAACTTGGACTCCAGCTTACTTGGCTCACAAATGACACATCCTATTGCCAGCCTGAGCCCCTATCAAAACAAGTAAGCTGAATGTTGATTATTTTATCTACTGTCATAATAAAAATATTAGATTGCTATAATTGGTATTCACATGCTTGTGAATACGCATACGCAAGGATTTATTGCATGAAATACTTTTACAGGTGGAGCTCAAGATTCATAGTTTTTGAAGCATTTTCTGCTTTTTTAAATGGTTATTAATTAACATATACTTGATATGTTATTATTATAAAGAAAGAATATGATTGTATAAAATGTTATTAAGCCCTATCACCAAATTAATCAACTCATTAATGAATTTTTTGAGCAGTCCCAAAAAATTAACAATACCTTTAATTTACCTTTTAAGAAACAAAAATAATGAGAAACGAATATCTTAGCATTCCATTGATTCACCGTGCGGGTGCCGGGTCCATCGTGTGGCTGAGAGAAAACTCCGAACAGAGCCCGAGACTTGTGTCACGGGTGTAGGTTTAAAGAGATCTCGTAGTGACGCGCGTCAACACTTACCTCCACTGTTCAAGTTATTCTCCCTGCCCAGCCAAATTCGGAAGGACCCTACTAGAGCAGCTTTGGACACTCGTTCCAATATGGAGCTTACTGCACTTCTAGTAAGGCCAAGATCTTTTAGCAGGTTATAGAGAGACTTCGCTGGTATACCTCTCGCACCCACTTCTACCGCGTATAAACTAACCACATAGCCATTTTTGGTTAGTTCATTAGTAAGGTCATAATATTTATTCACTTTAAATACATGGTCTTTGGGGATATTTGTTTCCCACGGCACTGTAAGCTCAACAAGTACTATGCGTTTAATTTGCTTGGAAAAAATAAATATGTCCAGTCTAGATGTCGAAATAGAAAAGTCTTCCGGGATTTTATAGTGCTTTTCATACTTGTCCATTAACATAGTCGAATCAGATGCAGAGCCCAGAATTGAATAAGGCTTGCTGGTGGAATTTGTAGTTGAGCCTGCTTTAACGAAGTTAGTTTGTCTATTATTCGTTGTTAACCCTTTTTGAGTTCTAGCTACTGAAAGGCTTATAGCTTCACGTATGATTTCTAGTACTCTATCGTAGCGGCTTGAGTAAAGAGCTCTGTCCAGGAGCACCTTGCATCCTACCAATAAGTGCA
This sequence comes from Mycalesis mineus, assembly GCA_034621355.1. Lineage (NCBI taxonomy): Eukaryota > Metazoa > Arthropoda > Insecta > Lepidoptera > Nymphalidae > Mycalesis > Mycalesis mineus. The sequence goes on along the minus strand of CM067894.1, from coordinate 5,250,124 downwards.
AGATTTTTCCGAGGCTTTTCCCCATCTTACTAAGTTACTCTGATCTGGGAGAGTCAGTTAAAAGGCACTAATAATTTATCAAAAACTCATACGTAAAATTTTATATGCATAATTTTTACATATATATAAGCTGTCACAGAATTTGAAAATATTTGTTTTAATTTCAGATGGGTCATTAAAGCTCGCGTAATGAATAAGTCAGCAATACGAACATGGAGCAATCCAAGAGGTGAAGGCAAACTGTTCAGCATGGACCTCTGTGACGAGAGTGGGGAGATCAGAGCAACAGCATTCAAAAATGAATGTGACAAGTTCTATGATATGATACAGGTAGCCATTTCAGATTTAACAATTTTTCACAAATTGGATATGAAATTATATACAAAATCTTATATCAAAAAATCATTTATGAATGTTTTGTCTGTGTAAGTTTGGGCTAATCTTTAAGACTAAACTGATGTCATGACGAGTGACACAGGCTAATTTGTATCCTGTATGATACTGCCGTAGACATAATTATCTCGTCTAAGATTAAACGACAAACGCGTCCCATCGTTATATGGCGTCGTATCGTTGTCAAATAGGGCGTAATAAAAATTATCGTTCTTTGGTTGCGTTGGGTCGCAACCAATAATAAATTTAATTAGGTTGGGTCAAGATAATAATAAAGTTAATGTATACAGATTTTTTTTACTCGGCCTGTCTTTGAATTTAAATGCCTAAAGCCGCACGGTACATAAATATACGAGGGCTGTCGCCTCCAACGATTTAATTACGTTTGCCTACTTTGTTTCCATTTAGTTTCGTTACTGCTGTCATGCATGTCGACCGCATACCGAGATTGTAGCGCGTTTAGGGCGCGATATTACCGTGGTTAGGGCAGCTGAAACTGCGGGTGCTATTTATAAATAAATAATAATCATTGCAAGCTACGACAACTGTTGATTTTTTTTTTAATCCTGCCTTCCAAACCATAAGTAGTGTCACTGCACACAAACTGAATGTTTCAAAATTGCTTATAAACTAAGCCTACTTGAATGAAATGAACGTGGAACTACATATTATATTATTATTATTATACTACGACCTATGTGGCGCAGTGGTATGCGCGGTGGATTCATAAGACGGAGGTTCGTTTCCCGGTGGGACAGATTGAGATTTTTCTTAATTTGTCTTGGTCTGGCTGGTGGGAGGCTTTCGCCGTGACTAGTTACCACCGTACCGACAAAGACGTACGGCCAAGCGACTAAGCGTTCCGGTACAATGTCGTGTAGAAACCGAAAGGGTTGTGGATTTTTATCCTACTCCTAACAAGTTAGCTCGCTTCCATCTTAGATTGCATCATCACTTAAAATCAGGTGTGGTAGCAGTCAAGGACCAACTTGTTATCGATTAAAAAAAAACATAATATTTTACAGGTAGACAAAGTTTACTACATAAGTCGGTGCCAACTAAAAACTGCAAACAAACAGTTTACAACACTGAAGAACGATTACGAAATGACGTTCACGGCCGACACAGTGGTGGCGGAGTGCATGGAGGACTCGGCGTCGCTGCCCACGGTCAAGTACGACTTTGTGCCCATCAGCGATATTGCCAACAAAAACGCGGACTCAATACTCGGTAAGCAATCAATCTAATATCTTGACATATTAATACTATGGACTCCGGGTCAGCGCTAAAAAGTGTCCGATCCTTAAGAGAGCTAAAACGCGAAAAAGATTCCAAATCGCATTCAGTCTCATAATTAGCTTACTGAGAGAATACATGTCAATAATGTTATAGAACAACGACTTCATAGAGTTATTTTGTTGTTTAATATTTGAATTTTTTAATTCCTTCATTTTTTAATTGAAAATAATTTTAATTAATAAACTTTTTTTTAATATGAAATTAATTTTTGAATCCGTCCTTCACACTCGATTATTTTGATAACTATAAGAATTGTTGACATGGAATTTGGAACAGTTATTTAAAACAGTGACCTAACGTCATTGTAGTAAAAAAATATATTGGTTGGTACTAGATTTATCCCAGCATATAGAGGTCACTGATACATTTAAAGTTTGCTTTGAATATAATTAGGTTAAAGATGCCAAAAAAAAATTGCTGTCATGGCACCCGTCAGTCAAAGCTGACTTGTTGCAAGCATTTAAACCGTTGCAAATTAGACTGTGTAACAATAATATAAGACATATATTACAATGTTCTAGTTTGTTTATAAAAATACAAATACATTTTAGTATATATAAGATATCTTGGGACACTTTTGTTGTGAATTTTGCATTACACCTGAAGTCCATGTACTAACTATTAATATGATTTTTCTCATGAAATTTTTATGCACGTGTTTTTTGGGTGATTTAATCGATATAGCTAGATTTAATTTTTAGAAAAAGAATAATTTGCAAAAAATATACTAAGCAAAGCTCGGTCACCTAGGTACTGAGAACTAGACTAATAAATAATTTCAGGATTTCTATTTGAATTTTTTTTAGTGTCCCTTTTTACGCTATCGTGTTATTGTTTTGAAACTTTATTTTCTATTACTTTTATTTTAGGTTTGCAATGACAGAGATTAATTAAAAATACAACAAAATACATTGTTTAGTTTTAAAGACATTTTTATTGTCAAAAGAATACAATAATTCACTTAATGAGAAATTAACAAAAATACAATAAGAGTATATAGGTACATTACGTGTGATACAGAGCAATGGAACAAATCTTATTAGTAGGTAGTTTTTACATTTCATTGGCGTGTTTACCAAACATTTTGACATTGCGTTTTGAGTTTACTCTTAAATGCTACAACGATTTTTCACAGAAAATTTCTTTCGGTAGACTGTTATACAGTAGTGCAGTTTTACTGCCATATTTAGTTCTCGTTTTCGGAAACCGTAATTTGTGTCTGTTCCTTGTATTTAAATGAGATTTTGTTTTAAAAATAATTTGAGTATGTATAGCTTCAGTGAGTAATTTTCTAATTAATATGCATGTTTTAAATTTGTTTATCGACACTATTAATGAAATATTCTCAACAGATGTGATCGGAGTGTGCAAATCAGCTTCCGATGTACAAGAGCTAACTGCTAAAAGCACGGGCAAGTTACTGAAGAAGAGGGAGGCCACATTAGTTGATCAATCTGGCGGAGCGGTGAGTACGAATGCTATGCGATCAATGCCGACTGCAGTGGTTTCTGATTCAGTATGAAGATGCATTCAAGTGCGCAAATTATGGCGATATTCATACTGATTAAGAAACAAAGCAAACTTGGCTGTCGGTTGGTCTGTTGTTCAGTGTATGCCGTAGATTGCTCAGGTCAGGGGCTTGCATGTCAATTTGCAACATTCACATTGACTGTTTAAAATTTTTGTTCATTTTTGATGTCTTTGTTCACAGATTACACTTACTCTTTGGGGGACTGAGGCAGAAAAGTTTGATGCCAGTTCTAATCCTGTTGTTTCTGCAAAGGTATAGTATATCAGTACATGGCTTTTTACTGACTGCGTCAGAAGGAGGGTAATGTTTTTCGAGTGTATGTTTGTATGTATGTCGATTTCTGTGGCACGCGCGACAGTCTAAACGGCTGGACGGATTTTGAGACATGAGGTGTCGTTGAATTCGTCAAGTAGTGACATAGGCTATATAACTTATCAAAAAGTGTATATTTTTTTTCTTATCTTAACAATATAAAAAGACAATTTGAAATATGTATAAATCATGTCATGTTTATATTACTGTTTTAACAAAAACATGTCAAAAAGTGTGATGTCTCATTTGTATACCACACACTAAAACTAAAACATCTCAAAAAAATATTATTATAAAAACTAAAAACCCGACTGCTTAGAATTAATGAACTGAAAAGAGAAAAACAAGTAGCACTCTATCTATATAACATTTTATATACTTTATGGTGCTGCAGGCGGGAAAGAATATTGTTTGTCCCCGCCTGCAGCACCATGAGTACTCTTTTCAGTTCATTAATTCTAAGCAGTCGAGTTTTTGTTTTTATAATAATATTTTTTTTTGACAATTGTGTTTGGTGGTTATGAGTAAGAATGACGGTGAACACGATGTATCGCCAGGGTGCTCGCTTGGCCGAGTTCAACGGCAGCAAGTCCCTGTCGTGCCTCGCGTCCACCATGCTGCGCTGCAACCCCGACGTGCCCGAGGCGCACCGGCTGCGCGGCTGGTACGACAACGGCGGCGCCGGCATGGACACCGTCAACATCTCCGCCAGGTGAGCGTCCCACGGCTGTGCCACATGTATCTTAATTATTGTAAATGGAACGTTTTACTGATAAAACTTTTTAGCAAAAAATAGAACAGACTCATAATGCACTGAAAAGTAAAAAATAACTGCATCATTTAGTTGCTTTAATTTACGTAAGCATATCCATGAAGTCTTTCGGCAGAATTTTTCCGAGAGTTCGGTTTCACAGAGTTGCTGTCACAGTAAAAAATGTTTATATTAATAACGCCTATCTGTTTAAAGCAAAATTCTGCACTTTTAACCTTCAATATCACTCAATATTGAAGTTTTTTCTTTGGCCGGTCCTTTTTTAAATTTTGGTATGTTTTGAATGATCTCCTTTGAAGAGTTCTTGCAATTTTCCCAGAATATCATCATCAGATCCAAATATGATGACTATGGGACCATTTTGGAAGTGTACCCTTTCTAATAAAAAAAGATTGATCAAAATCGGACAACTCTGTAAAAAGTTATGCATGGTCATACATAAAAAAAATATATATATACGCGTCGAATTGAGAATTCTACGCGTCGTTTTTTTCGTCGGTTAAAAAGAGATTTTATTTTATTTTTAAAAACAATTTAAACTGCATTCATACATTTTTAAATAATTGTCTGGTTGAACCGGGATTCGAACCCGGTACTTACACGAGACAATCACATTTCTTTCAGTAAAATGTTCCATCTACAGTATAATAGTATAAAAGTACTTTCTCTCCATGTGGCATAGCCGTGGGACGCCCTGTATAGCACCATACTTGAAACAAATCAATTTGCATTTGATGACAATAAACTACCCGATCGCAGATCTGGTGGTCCGTCGGGCGGCAGCGGCGAGTGGATCACGTTCTCCGAGGCGGAGGCGCGGCGGCTGGGCTCGGGCGAGAAGGGCGACTACTTCACGCTGGTGGGCGTGCTCACGTTCATGTTCGCCGACAACGCGGTGTACAAGGCGTGCCCGCAGGAGCAGTGCAACAAGAAGCTCGTCGACCTGGAGAACGGCCTCTACCGCTGCGAGAAGTGCGCTCGGGAGTATCCCAACTATAAGTACCGGCTGCTGCTCGGGGTGAGTGTCGCGTCGTTTGTATAATTATTTGCTCCTTTAATATCTTGTTCGCAGAAAGGTACTCTCTTAAAAACGCCTTGACCTTCTTGGTTGCTGTATTTCTATAATTTTGTTGTTAATTGTGCGTTTTTTCTTTCTTTCTTCTTATCACGTCATCTTTTAGATTGTCTGGTACAGGTCGCTTTTTAGCGATAAGGCCGCCTGTTCTACATGTCTGTAATTTTTTTTTAACATGTCTGTTATTTTGCTTTTATTTTATAATATGGTGTACAATAAAGTGTAATTTCATTTTCATAGAAGAAAGAAAATAAATATTCCACATCCCGACACGTCATTCGAACCCGAAACCTCGTGATCGAAGACAGGCTAATATTGCTAGGTCAACGAAACAGTTTATACCGAACGACATTTTTATTAGCACATAAATTTTTAATATTTTAAAAATGGCTTATTTCGGCGTCGTGCAAACGTGCCGCCCGCGTGTAAATCGTTTTGTTATTTTTGAATCAGAAATTTAAAAAAAATATGTTGTTGTTAGTGGATGTCCAACCACAAAATAGAATATCGCATCCGCATTTTAATAAAAATCATCCTGTTTAATGTATAAAATGTGTAATATTCCAGGCAAACGTATCAGATCCGACGGGCGACCAGCGCATCACGGCGTTCAACGAAGCGGCCGAGGCGATCCTGGGCCAGCCCGCCGCGGACATCGGCCGCATGTCGGAGTACGACAAGGCGGCATACGCGCAGCTCTTCGAGGACGTCAAGTTCAAGACCTTCGTGTTCAACTTCCGTACTAAGATGGAGACTTACAGCGTGAGTCATTGAAACGTCTGTGAACTTAGCATATGTACTCGTGTAGGAACTCTCACTCTCGCGCACAAAATAATGAAAATTATATGTACGGTACAGTACATTTACTATCGCTGGATTGCTCTGGAGGGTCGGGGGATTTTCTTCTCAATAAAACATCTCTTCAAGAACGCCGTTTATTCGTCTATTGGCACCGCTTCCATTTACATCTGCTGGGAAGTCGACATCGTGTCGCTATCGACGCGGTGAATCAAATAATTTGGGCCCTTTAATTGGTACATAATTATTTCCAATTAGAGCCCAAATAACCAATAAAAAGTTATTACCTATCTCTATCTAATATATGCCCTCTCGCTCTACTAAAACGGGCTTTCCGATTGGTCGATGGGACTGGCGACCAAACGGATGTTAGAGCGAGAGGGCCGATATAGCTATCCTTTATTAATGCATCAGTTAAACTAAGTCGTATTTACAACATCTATACTATTGCGAGATTTAAATTTCAACGACAATACTTTACAATTTTTATTAACTACTATTTACGCTATCGATACACACTGCATATCTATTATTTACACTATTAATGTGTATACACTATAAAGAGTCTGTTATCACACACACATTCACTATTTAAACAGTTTATAAAGCACTATTCCGCACAGTAAATTGTATCTGTTACGCTAGTCTCCGGAACTACTAAACACGAATTTCATGCGGTTTTTAGAGCTTTACTTCCAGGGCATTGTCAATAAAGCGCATTGACTTCTCAAATATATATAATTATAGTAAGAGAGTAATATTGATATGGTATAAAAAATAATAAAATTAGTTTTGTATAATTATCTCCCATTTTCGTTTGATATATGTATAATGTATATGTTTGGTGTCTAACTTCTAGACAATTTCTAGACACAAGTACGAGTAAGTACTTTTAATGACTTATTGGTGTGTATTAAGTTCGTGTCATATTAAATATGTACTTGTTTGCCTGGAAGAGATCACTATTAAGAGATAAGGCCGCCTTTTGTACCTCAACTTCCTCCACAATATTGTTTCTGTATGTTTATATGTTACCTAATGTGGTGTACAAATAAATAAATAAATAATAAATTTCTCCTATTATTAGGACGAAGCCAAACTGAAGACCACAGTGATGAGCGCCAAGCCCGTGGACTACAGGGACGCGAACGCTAAACTCATCAAAAGTATCACAGCGCTGAGCGGGCTCCAACTGTGAACTACTTGCAACTGCTACATAAAGAAGATACTGTTCTTGTCAATATTTTATGTAATTTTATTCATATGCAGAGATGTGTCATATCTGAAATATCTGAATGAGAATTTGCATTTGGTGTTTAATGACCAATACCTTATAAATAATATAATTATAATTTATTTGGCTAATTAAATGTAAAAAAAAAGACTTCAAAGTCTTTTTTTTTACATTTAAATACTTTTGTCAAACCAGTTATTAGACTAGCATATTAGGCAGTTTCAAAAATTATGATACAATTAATAGGCAAGGCTAAAGAAATATGATTATTATGTCCATATATTTTGTCCATTTTACATTTATATTCAAATTAAAAAATATTAGATCACGTTGAATGTTTAAAAAATATCTTGAGTACCTAATAATAATTTAAGTTGTTAATTATAAGCTAAATTGTGATGTATTTTTAGCAAGGAGTGCGTAATGGAAGTTTTGTTTTTTATATAAACTCTTTTATAACACTTACTGTGGTTTTATTTACTTGCCTTGCTGACTATAATTTGACGATAGCCAGAAGAAAAAGTATAAAGTGAAAAACTACAAATATGAAAATATTAGGGCTAACGCTAAGCCCGCGGCGGTCAACCGCCGCAGGCCACAAAACCGCGCGCGGGCACCCGTCGCGTGCGCCCGTCTCAGTTAGCGCTGCTAGTATAATTTTATTCAATAAAATCAACAAATATTTATTTGACCGTAGCATCTAGCGGCGCTCGACTGATTTGTAGAAACAAACCCGCTCGCGTGTGCCCGTCGCGGGCGCCCGCGCCGTGTACCCGCCGCCCGCCGCGCGGGTGAGAATCCGCCACCCGCGCCCGCGCTCCGTAGCGCTGTCCATACTATTTTTAACCGACGAAAAAAAACGGAGGAGGTTCTCAATTCGACACGTATATTTTTTTTTTTTTTTATATGTATGACCACGCATAACTTTTTACAGTGTTGTCCGATTTTGATAATTCTTTTTTTATTAGAAAGGGCATACATCCAAGGTGGTCCCATTGTCCGCATGTTAGGATCTGATGACGATATACTGGGGAAATTGAAGGAACTCTTCAAATTTTGGAGGCACGCTTACAGCGATTTCGGTTTTTGTCTCGGTATCAGTAGCTTTTTGGCTACTAGTGCCGTATAATATACTATGACAGTATATCACCAGTACGTTACGTGGCGATAAATCATTAAAAAGTAAGAAATAAAATTTTTTAACAAAAAATAGAACCGACTCAAAGCGCACTAAAAAGTAAAAAATAACTGTGTCATTCAGTTGCTTTAATTTACTTAAGCATATCTAGGAGTCGGTGCCAGCCAAGGTTTCTACTTTCAAGGACGTTACCTAGAACCCACAAACTTCTTTACTACGTAAAATAAATGTTCCTTAAACTTGCTGGCACCGACTTCATAGATATGCTTAAGTAAATTAAAGCAACTAAATGACACAGTTATGTTTTACTTTTTAGTGCGCTTTGAGTCGGTTCTATTTTTTGTTAAAAAATTTTATTCATTATACACCCGCGAGCGTGCAACCGCGCCAGTTTTAGCGTTAGCCCTTACAGTGGCTTTGGGAGTAGTGACAATTGTGAGGAAGAAAATCTTTCAATTTTTAACTGACGAAAAAAAACGGAGGAGGTTCTCAATTCGACACGTATATTTTTTTTTTATATGTATGACCACGCATAACTTTTTACCGAGTTGTCCGATTTTGATAATTCTTTTTTTATTAGAAAGGGCATACTTCCAAGGTGGTCCCATTGTCACCATGTTAGGATCTGATGATGATATCCTGGGGAAATTAAAGGAACTCTTCGAATTTTGGAGGCACGCTCACAGCGATTTCAGTTTTTGTCTCGTTATCGGTAGCTTTTTGGCTACTAGTGTTGTATAATATACTATGACAGTATAGTACGAGTACGTTACGTGGCGATAAATCACTTAAAATTAAGAAATAAAAATTTTTACCAAAAAATAGAACCGACTCAAAACGCACTAAAAAGTAAAAAATAATTGTGTCATTTACTTGCTTTAATTTACTTAAGCATATCTAGGAGTCGGTGCCAGCCAAGGTTTCTACTTTAAGGACGTTACCTAGAACCCACAAACTTCTTTACTACGTAAAATAAATGTTCCTTAAACTTGGCTGGCACCGACTTCATAGATATGGTAAATTAAAGCAAGTAAATGACACAATTATTTTTTACTTTTTAGTGCGTTTTGAGTCGGTTCTATTTTTTGTTAAAATTTTTTTTATAGAATAACTGAAGCCTGGCCACACCAGGCTCTTAGATCATATCGTTTTTTGGTAGTTTTTAGATGGGTAATACTCTTATAAAAATAATATAAAATATCGTTTATCCACCCTGTAACAAACAAACAATATATATAGTGATACCTTTTGTATCACTCAAATTTTTGTGTCTGTTAGTTTAATAACTTATCTTACTTAGGTATTAAATTAAATTGGCACCAAGGCTTCCAAAAAACCTTAAAGTTGACGACTAGGCTTTTCAATAACCAAAGCACCAATCCCAAACAACTGAAGAACAATAAAAATGCCTACAATTATAATAAATATATTTAGCTAAATGGGCCACTGCCTCACCTCGATACTATAGCTAAATAACATGCGAAAACTGGGCTGTTCTGGAAATATTGATTCACATACATACGGGTCATATTGATAACCTCCTCTTTTTAAATGGTAATAATAGGTGTAGACTAGCGCTGATTTTGCAGACTTAGCGCAGATTAAAAAGTATAATGAATTGATATCTGTGTCTCTAATCTGTCTGTGAGTGATGCTTTAATTGACAGTCGTCAATGGCAGTTATTATACTCTTAAAATTTAAATCTATGTGTAATCATAATTGAAACCCAAATGCTATATCATTTTTGCAATATGATTCCACACATTATTTTAGGCAATTTGAAAAGTAAGTTGTCGAATATAACAAAACCTTGAATTTTTTATAATAAAAATTCGCTACCTTACTTATAAGTGTCTTTATTTATAACGTAAGGTATATTTTGAAAAGGAACCTCGATGCGTCGATCTGAAGTCTCAGTCTCTCATCGCCGAGATAATAGAGTCGTCCGCTTCAATATACCAGAACGGCCTATTCGACATGTACAGAGAGTTCGTCATCATACTCCGAGAATTTCAAGCATACATCCATCTACCTCTGCGGGATATGACGCTAGCGACTTAAATATCCCGGCCGTAAGACTACGGCGACGTCGACGGAATAGCGAGGTGTTACTTTGCCTAACTTTATCTCCTATTAGCAAATAGAAAAAAAATAGAATAAGATCCGATAGACATTATCACGTCAGGTTCTTAGGACGACGGCTCGAGATTGGTGTTTAGAATCACTTATTAAGTATTGCTTGGCTGTTTAAAAGTTTTTCGGAAGGCGCTATGTCCCGCTGTAAACGTCGTTGACTGATGACGATGATTGAAAATATACAAATAGACATCTAGGTATTCGTGTCGGGAGGACATCCGACGAATACGACGGAGTCTACTACGAATTATTCGACTTTTCTGAGGTTTTAAAGTAATAACTTCTTATGGGAGGGTAAATAGCTTCGTAACGTAACGCTATTCGGCGCCAGTCTGTCTGGGTTCCTTTTCCACACACACACACATACAGCAGCGATAGACAAGTCATTCTCTCACTTAGAGTGAGAGAATTACTTACTCACAGTATTTAAATTGTCACTTCTGTCTGGCGTCCCGAGACACACACTTCTTTTTATAAAAATGATGTAAGATCATTAAAAAAATTTTAGATACTTTTCAGAGACCTCAAACAGTTGATCAGAATAATTTGTTTGCCGACGGATCAATTTTATCCGACGCCGGCCGGATACCTGCAACAAGAGCGCGGCCGGCGCCCGCCCGAGCACCGTATAGACAAGGCAGAAGAGGGCCCGAAGGCGACTCGTACACTTACAGCGTAGCCCGGATACGACACCATGAATATCGGCGGTGGCTTCAATCGTATCCTTACAGAAATTATACGGTGAGTACTACGGTGGGTACTCTTAAGAGTCCAAAACATATATCTCCCTTTTTTATTGACTACAAGTTGGCCCTTGACTGCTATCACACCTGATGTTAAGTGATGATGCAATCTAAGATGGAAACGGGCTAACTTGTTAGGAGTAGGATGAAATCCACACCCCTTTTGGTTTCTACACGACATCGTGCCGGAACGCTAAATCGCTTGGCGATACGTCTTTGTCGGCAAAGTGGTAAGAAGCCACGGCGAAAGCCTCCCACCAGCCAGACCAAGACAAATTAAGGAAAATCTCAATCTGCCCCGCCGGGAATCGAACCCAGGACCTCCGTCTTATAAATCCACCGCGCATACCACTGGGCCACAAGGGCCGTCAAAACTACTTATCCATCTTGGAGCTTCGTAGTGCACCTTGGAGCTCCATATCCCCTCTACTATAAAAAGGGAGGTTTTAGTGGTTAAGCAAATGGTCCAACTGATGTTAAGTGGAAAACAGATACATATAAATAAAATTGAAGTTCCTGTTCGAGTATTCAAAATCCCCGCATGCAGAGGAGCAGATTATATTTTTATAAATTTTAATAATGTAGATATAGACGAAACCTACTTAGATACGAAAATTATATCTAATAATTAAAATTACTAACTAACCTATGTATAAACAACTCTAAATTTTGCCCCTTTGGAAGTGCTTGTTTGTAACTTCAAATTACCAGCTTTTCACTAAATGCATATGGAAGTATAATACACACCATATGATCAAAAAATCTATTTATAAAATTTTTGTAGTTCTGTTTATCCTGGCTAATCTCTGAAACTACCTTCCAATCGGATTGTAAAAATTATTTTTATATATGATCGCCAGACTCATGAGAAGTGGGATAAGCTTTATCTTGATATTCCCACAGGAATGGGAACTATGCGTGCGAATACTAAGAATACTTACCAAATTACATATATTATTATACGTATTACATAATTTACGCATTATCAGGGCGGACTATTCAATCGCAATGTCGGTAGGAGAGCGCAAGGTAACGTCAGGCGCCACGTGAGGACACATGTACGACCACGACGTGTTCAACTGAACAGGCAACGCCAGGCATCGAATCTACGTCGGATAAGACATCGGCCTAGACGACCCTACACGCTACCTTCTACCATACGGCATGTGTGAATATGACAAATACTCGTTTGTGAAGATTTACTAGTATAGTAATTAAAAAATTAAAGTGCATTAAAATAAATACTTAATCTCTCTTCGAACTATTTTTTTAGGGTTCCGTACCTAAAAAGGAAAATACGAAACCCTTATGGGATCACTTCGTTGTCCGTCCGTCTGTCTGTAAAGACCCTTTTTCTCAGAAACACGTGGAAGTATCAAGCTAAAATTTATATCAAATACTCAAGTCTGCAGTCCCTTAGTCATGAAAAAATCAAGCTTCTAGGCCAAGGAAATTGAAAGATACAGCCGTTTATGCCAAACATTTCCCCAATTTTCGACACGATCAAGTAAATCAAAACCTAACGGGTAGTTCCCGTAAACTTAGAATCTTGAAATTTGAAGCAACGTCATATAATAAAAATAATTTTAATAATTTTTCTCATAAAAGTATTAAATTGAAATTCATATCAAATACTTGGCTCTATAATACCCTTAAGCTGTAACAAAACCAAACTTCTATGTCAACAAACAAAAGATACAGTAAAAGCCGCATATTTAACTCTCTGCTACTCGCAGCTAGTCCTAGAATCTTGAAATTTCGCATGAAGCAATGTTTAGGAATAATTCCGAAAACCTGAAAATTTACGGAACCCTCGATGCGCGAGTCCGACTCGCACTTGGCTGGTCTTTTTATTTACTATCATTGCAGAATATATGAAATTACCTATACTAGATATACTTACCCATTTCAATTCTGATAATACTACGTTTCTCTGAGAGTAACTAGTATAAGGGTAACATGGAATTAATGTTATAAGACAAAATAAAAAAGAAGGTAGAAAACGCTAGCACATTTTACACCTATTAATTTTTTTTTTAATTCTTTACAATTTGGCCCTTGACCGTAATCATAGCTGACACCTAAGGGCGGTGTGCATAGACTTTAAACGTCGGTTAAATGAACGGCCGATATACAAGGAGCGTTTATTTACTGTTCATCACACGCATTCCAACTTCGGTTTGTTAACCGGGCGTTTGAACGAATGGTGAATGAACGATTTGTGAAAAATATTATTTAACGAAATGTAAATGTTTATTTTTGAATATGACGGACGCATATATCAAAGAAATCTCAATTTGACATCGTAACAAATTTTGTAGAAACAATTTGCTTTTCACTTTCTAGTGCATGTAAATTTGTTTTAAAATTAATTTAACGGCCTGGAATCTAGTCCTTTATGGCCGCATGGTAATTTGTCGAAGAAGATAGTTATTCACATTATTGTCTACATTGTTATTCTGTGGATGGTAAATTTTGTGGTAAATCAAAAAGTAAAGTAATAGGTATACTAAAATTTAAAGTTATATTGTTTATTTCAGTTTTATTTTAAAATTCACACTACTTCAAAAAAGCGTACTTCCAATTTTAATAAAAAAATAAAATAAATGTCTTGATTAAATTAATACAAAAATATAAGAATATCATAGAAAATAAACGGATAGACAGAACAACAAATGCTAGGAAATCACTACAAATCAAATATAGATTAGATAACCAAGAAATGTATCTGTCAAACTCTGTAACCGAGGGATAACCGGGGAATGCGAGCTCGGTTAAGATAAACGCCCGGTTTACGTCATTAACCGGCGTGCGGGTTGTCGTGAACAGTAATTTATAGTAACCGACGGTTAGCTTATGATAACCGAAATCTTGGTGCACACAGGCCTAAGCCATGATGCAATCTAAGATGGCCGGCTAACTTGCTAGCAGTAGGATGAAATCCGCACCCGGCACGAGGTCGTGCTGAAATCAATAGGATTTCTACACGACATCGTACCGGAACGCTAAATGGCTAGGCAGTACGTCTTTGTCAGTAGGGACCACCATTTAGTTACCAAACTAACCATAGCCGAAGTCTCCCACCGACCAGACCTGGATCAATTTAAAAAAAATTATCGGGCTAGAAATCGAGCTCAAAACTTCCGTCTTATATATAAATTGCGCCAAGGAGGCCATCAACATATTTAATGAAAAATTAGATTAATAAGTGTAGCAAAACTAGATAGGCTAGAACGAATGTTTCATTTTGTTGTTTTAAATTGCCTAAATTAACTTAAATTAGATAGGCTAGAATGTTTCATTTTGTTGTTTTAAATTGCCTAAATTAACTTAAATTAGATAAGACTAGAACGAATGTTTCATTTTGTTGTTTTAAATTGCCTAAATTTACTTAAATTAGATATACTAGAACGAATGTTTCATTTTGTTGTTTTAAATTGCCTAAATTAACTTAAATTAGATAGGCTAGAACGAATGTTTCATTTTGTTGTTTTAAATTGCCTTAATTAACTTAAATTAGATAGGCTAGAAAGAATGTTTCATTTTGTTGTTTTAAATTGCCTAAATTAACATTACATTACAAAGAAACAAATAAAACACAATTTCTCTATGTAAGTAGTTTATTTTAATCTCATTGATATGACTTTAAATTTGGCTAAGGAAATAAATTTTCTGGTACCATCATTTGGACAATTGCAAGAATTTTTAAGCAATTATTATTGTTGATGTTTTTCATAGAGAAATGAACATCAAATACAACTTCTGTATACATTTTATTGCAATATGTCCAAGTGTGTTTATGGCTCACAAAAATAATTTCTTAAATTGCTTACCAACATTAACGCGTATAAGATTAGTCACGCAATCTGCAAATGCAATCAAAAGCACTGCCACCCCATCCCAAACGTATTGGGTCACTGACGTTACATTTAAATAAAACCATATTTATTCTATGATTTTATTTAACTCAACACTTCTATGAACCTCTAATGCGCAAGATAAGTTTGTCGAGATTTGTCAATACAACTCTTTCTCTTTCGTGACAATGGCTTAAAGAGAGGGCGATTTATTAACAAAATACCGCTGCGTGCAACCTAGACCTAGGATGCGCATGTCGAGATATATCGCATATAAAAACATATGGTCGACCAATAGCGCGAGTCGAAAATATCACTCTCTCGTCGGGTTAGGGCGAAAGAGTGAGATAGATATTTATGTAAATTAAGCTCTTAATTTTCATTTAATTGCCCGCGCATAAAATTTGACTGCATATGTTATCTGAGTTGACGCTAAGCATCCTCTATATTCTTGTATGATTTAAAAAATCTATTGGGAAGGGTAAGAATGCTTTTAATGTTGTTTCTCTATGCAAAAGCTCTAACGGCGCTATTGGGCGACGATGTATCTTTCTCTACGCGAGCTCTTCGTGCGCATCCCGGCTTTGTGTGGAAGTGGGTGTTTGCAGATGTTTCCAACTTTACTAAATGTAGATAACAGTTTCCGCTCAGTTTGCGCGAATTTCACCTGTCTATTATCCAAACGCAAGAATATACAAAAAGCTGTTTGGAATAAACCTCTAGTAAAGTTACAGAAAACGGGAAAGTGTTTGTTGGTGTTGAAATGTTCTGTAACACCTGAGTCCTGACAAATGCCCACTGATTACGGAAAAAATACGCGTCAACAAGATGAACTCCCATCCAAATCTATGTCTAATTCAAAGAAGCACAGAACGTAAACAAACAAACAACTTCTAGTTTTCTTGCAAGGTGTATATAAACTATAACACAAACTATAGTCATTTAGAACAATATACGCACTAGAATCCTCAAATAACGTGTGCATTACGTTAATTGATCATTTTTGCGTACAAACAATTATTATTACCAATAAATCTGTTTGTATTTAAAACTATATTACATTTGAACAGAATGTAGTGACCCGCACTATATGTGTACAGTTTGACTCTTAAAATATCGTAAATAATTAATTTTATATCAATGAATAAAAGGACAAGTTTCATGTTTGTTTACGTTTCATACATCTTCTTTCCTATCAGTAACACTATTGTATTGTTATTTATAATTAAAAAATATTAACAAACAATACATTTAAACTGGCAGTGTGTTTTAACGTCGCGGGATGTTTTACACTTACTCGTACACACAGATGCAATTTAATAATGCTGATTTGTGTAGACCAAACAGAGCTGTCGATACTGTTAACTTGCGTTTGACCAATCACAAGACACTTTCTGTTAATAATCAGTCGCAATATAATTTTTTTAATGTTAATTGACAGAACAGTCTGCGATTAACCAATAAATAATATTTATCCGAAAATATTAAGATACCCGCGGCATTATTAAATTACATTTACTTGTGAAAATATTGAATTAAAATAAATGAAAAGTTATGTTCATTTGCTTTAATACAATATGGAAGAGTGGTTAATGTTAAGGGCCCATTTAATTTTTGAAACAGTTAAATATTCTCAAAATATATATTATACGTTTTTTCACTATGGTTTGCTGCAAAATCATTATCAATAAATAATTTAAACTCAAAAATATTTTCAAAGAAAAAAAAATCATTAAATTAATAACTATTATTGATACCTCCATGTTTTTTCCTTATCGTTATTAATATTCTTTTATAAAATCGTTGAATTGAATTTATTCTTTCAAAACAAAAATTTATTTGCTATGTTTTTTATTATTCTTTGCACGAATTTCTTAAGAAGTAGGCCCTTAAATACATTAAGAATGACAAAATACTAAACAAACCATTATTTACACAGGATTATATTTTATACTTATAATAACTTGAAAAATATTTAATATTCTATTAAATTTTAGTATCAATGACATTCAAATGTCGCTTGCAATCTGCAACTTTATTTTACAATATATCGTTTTTATTCTAAAGCCGATTGCAAGTGCGATGCGCAATTAACACCGTGACAAAAATATCATACTTAACAATTTAAACCAGACAGATCAAGTTCCCCTACTGTTACATTAAACTTAGTGTAAAAAATAAATAATCCAAAAGAAAACCAATCACAAACAATAAATACGTGATTAAATTACAGTGCAAAATTAAAGCCAAGATATAAACACACGGTTTAATAGCAGATACATCCGCAGTTGCCTCATCCAGTAGATTCATGTCACCGGTACATTTTACTGATCGATTCTCAAACTTTTGAACATGTGATGGAAACATAAATACAAATAAAATTAACATTTACAGACAAATGTTTTACTTTACTACGAGTAGGTTAATTAAAGGATTTTTAAAGCATTTATTATTTTGACAAAATGATTTTATGTACATTAAAATAATCAGGCTATGACACGAAAATAGTTAAATTAATTATATAAATTAATTTAATTTAATATATGAACGAGTTCGTGATGAACTCTAATTGTTTATGCAAATTATAAGGGTGTACTTGGTATTTTATAAGGGTATAAAACTGTGAGATTCTAAAATTCGCAATTGCCCATACTCTAAGACTAGGTATAAATAATTGTAAAAATGAATTTATTTTAAAAATTGAACAATTAGACCCATGTTGTACCATTTCTGTGGTCCTTCAAAGCTGATACGAGAGTACGTATCAAACCATTTTTATACGTTTAATATTACATTTTATACCATCCTAATATCTAAATGCAACATCTATGAGATCGTAGCCCTCCTTAAAGTTTGAGAAACGACGTCATAACTAAATCCATTGAACACTTAACTATCCTAAACATATCTATAAATCGTCTTATTATAATTCATTTGATACACAATATATCAATTAATTACAGATCCATAGGTGTATAAATTATCACGAATAAGTGTTAAGAAAATATTGAAATTGTGAAACAATTTTCAATTCCAAAACAGTATCATCAAATCAAACCATTTTAATATAGGTGTATAAAGGTGTTATTACATATTACATCAATACGATCGATATGGAGTTTTGACTACAGTTTATCAACTCCCAAAATTGATCAGTGTTGTGTGTTATTACACCAAAACGTCAGACGTCGATCGCACATAGACAAAAAAAAATCGATTATTACATCGATTTTTTCCGATTGATCAATGAAATTTATCTCTCAACAATGGTCAATGTTTACTAAACTGTTAGAGATGTGTTTGCGGCAAACCTCTAGTCCGCTCTAAAGTCGCAACACGCTAAACTAAACATGTATAATATAAAAATTTTTAACAAAAATGGAACCGACTCAAAACGCACTAAAAAGTAAAAAATAACTGTGTCATTTAGTTGCTTTAATTTACTTAAGCATATCTATGAAGTCGGTGCCAGCCAAGTTTAAGGAACATTTATTTTACGTAGTAAAGAAGTTTGTGGGTTCTAGGTAACGTCCTTGAAAGTAGAAACCTTGGCTGGCACCGACTCCTAGATATGCTTAAGTAAATTAAAGCAACTAAATGACACAGTTATTTTTTACTTTTTAGTGCGTTTTGAGTCGGTTCCATTTTTTGTTAAAAATTTTTATTTCTTACTTTTTAGTGATTTATCGCCACATCACATACTCGTACTATACTGTCATAGTATATTATACGGCACTAGTAGCCAAAAAGCTGCCGATACCGAGTCAAAAACCGAAATCGCTGTAAGCGTGCCTCCAAAATTTGAAGAGTTCCTTCAATTTCCCCAGGATATCATCATCAGATCCTAACATGAGGACAGTGGGACCACCTTGAATGTATGCCCTTTCTAATAAAAAAGAATATCAAAATCGGACAACACTGTAAAAAGTTATGCGTGGTCATACATAAAAAAAAAAAAAAAAAAAAAAAAAAAAAAAAAAAAATCAATATACGTGTCGAATTGAGAACCTCCTCCGTTTTTTTTCGTCGGTTAAAAATCAATTGGTAATGTACCAGTTCATTTAGTCATACGCCGTCATATTCAGAGCGGAGTAAAAGTCAATATTTTTATTGAGTCACGTTAAAAAAAACTGTTTTTCAACGTGACTCAATAAAAATATTGAAAAACTTAAATTTTTGTTTTTCGTTTAAATGCTTTTAATAATTATTCATGTGTTTCACATCTCCAGCCAGTTTAGTTTACAATTAAAGTAAACATGACATCGATTAAACATTGGTCGTAAAGGTGTAACAACACCCTAACCGAGACATACTCATAGTCATTATAACAACTACTAAAAATACGAAAAATATACGTGTAAAACGTAACCCAATAAGCTGAGCTTCAATTGAAACTATTAACGGTAAACAAATTACTGTTAATATTTAAATTATAAATAATCAAATTGCTTGGCTGAACAGTATTGATAGGTAAATTTTAGAAAAATAACAATTTATTTATATATTATAAATTGAAATCAGTTTTTGTACATAAAAATTGTTAAAAAATATTTTCTATTATTGACAAATTTACGCTTCATTTCAAAATATAATAGAAGATTGACTACAATATTAAAAGGAAAAATTAAAATTTTCATAAAAGTTATCAATAAATATTTAAGCAGAATCAAATTTTTTTTTAAACAAAATAATTTGTTTTATTTCTTTTACGTTTAATTTTATTCACTACATATTGTTTGTCAAATGATATAAACAAACGCCGCCACCTGAACAGATTCAAAGTTATCAAAGGTTTTACATAATTATATGCACAAAGAGTTGTTTTCAAAGAGCGCTCGCATCGGAAAGTTCTCAATGCAACAAGTTCTCTACAGTGCAATAGACTGCGCTGCCTCATTAACGTATTTCAATTGGCTTGGCTCAATCGATTTCATGTGAAAAGAAGTAGCTTCCGTTGCTGTTGTAAGTGTTCGTTGCGCTACTCGATTACTATGTACTTTTTATAATTTTTTCCTTCGAATTGTGTATTTCAATGATTCTTTATTTTTAAATATGAGGTCATTGAAATCTCAAAAATACCAAGCAGGTTTTGTTGTTAGAGACAAAGGTAAATCTATCTTTAATTGAACAATAATAAACTGAATCTCTCAAACGGCTGCAACGATTTTCTTGAAAATTTGTATGCAGCTGGTATCGGCGGTTATAATAATTGAAAAAAAAATATAACCAGGTATTGTAGGTTCGCAATTATTTGTTTACCTTTAGCTGAGTGTCAATTGAAACAGAGATTAGAGGTTGTCATCGTAAAATTAGATACAATAATGAATTCCATTAAATATCTCAGCTGAGTCATAGCCCGGAGTCCATTCACACGTTATCACTAATTGTGCAGTAACACTAAGAGTCAGTGAGACAGCAGCGGGCCCCGCCGCCGCGTGCCCGCTCGCCTCGCGCCTCGCCGCGCGCCTCGCGCCTCGCTACGCGCCTCGTGCCTCGCCACGTCACACCACACAAGGATAATACACATCGACCGATCACTACTCCACTAAACATATTTACAAAACCACTAGGACGAATAACTTAAACTGCGAATAAATAAAAGCGACGCTCTTTGGAACGGATTACATTCGAGGTACGCGAGTACGATAGCGTGAATGTACCGCCCGCCCGGCGAACGAGCGCCAGCCCTCCACCGGCACGTGTCCTATCTCAGCATGTGATGCAGTGTGAGACAGGACCCGACCGGTAAGAGGAAGTATTCAATAATTAATCTTAAAACTAAAAAGTCAACAAAATATGGCCGAGAGGCGATTCTCAATTCATAATAATTTACATAACTCTATAAATATCAATTTTGACACCCAGTCTTTACATACGAGTGGCTGAGATTCCCGATAATTTCAATGTACTGATTCACAATAAACTTAAATATTAAATGAAAAAATACAAGCCCAAACATATAGCGGCAGAAAATAAATTGATGACCAAAGAACTAATTCAAATATAAAGGATTACAAATTGAAGAAAAATAACAAGGTGTAAAAAAATATGTATACGAACAATATTGATCATAGCGAGCATTACGAAACATTCGTATTTGACGCGAGTCGACTATCCGAGCGGAATGGTAACACACCGTCCACACTGAAGCCTTACCGAAAGCTTACAAGCTAAACTCGACACACGAGATTCTGTTCCGAGTGCCCAGTGTGAGTCTATCACCGAGCCGCAGCGTAACAACGAACGCAAATGTATATGGAATTTAAGCAGCGCCATCTAGTTACAACGTATGTAAACGCTTTTTTTTCTATATAATTTGACGCTAAGATTGGTTACGTTTTTACGCAAACTCGTCGAAACCCTCACACTTGCCCCTCTTTTATACATTTACCTCTCGATTCGAACCACACCACCGATTGTCAAACAAATACATAAACCTACAGTTGTAAAAAAATAAATTAATTTTATCACAAAATAATTGTACTGTCCAGGAATTAAACGTAATATCGATTTAGTTTTCAGTTGCAGTGCATTTGGCAATTTTATTTTTTGCTCCTCGACATTGCAAGCGTAGACTAAGCGATAATTGTTTAGTTTCGAACACCGATACAATACAAACTAATTCTATCAAAAATTACCAAATGCACCAGCCGTCTTACATTATTACAAAAAGAAATATTATTACAAAAATAAGTTTCTTTGAAATTAATCTTTCCATATTGAGAATTTTACATCACCAATGTCACCTTTATATTCTCAATATCAACATTCAAATTACAAATAATTCTTTCACTTGTTAGGTAAAACGCCTTTTCAAAATGTCTAGGAAAATACGCCAGTAAGTAGGACGCAAACATATTTTCACTACATTTTTCTTATTAAAATGTAGAAAATTATTTGATCGATTGATCACTGACCAAACATACTTATGTGTATGACATAAGTCAAAAGATCAATTTACGCCACTCTTACTCCCAGCTCAACGCCTTACTAGCTCTATAACGTCATCACCTAACCAATGAAGGAACTACAACAAAGTAAAACATTACTTACATAATCACACGTACAGTTGTCGGTGTGTGTTCGTCGGCGGGTGTGTGTGTGTGTGTGGAGGCACCCTGTGTGTGTGCGGGTGTGTGTGTGTGCGCTGTGTGTGTGTGTGCGTGTCTCGTGGCAGCTAGCGCGCTCACGGCACGAGGTCGGGCAGGCGCCCGCGACCCTAGGGTCGCCCGCCTCCCTCCCCGCTCACCACCTACGATACAACATAACACTGTTATATATAGTATGTCCTTCCATATTACAAAATAAAGTCCTCCCGCCGCGTCCGTCTGTCTGTACGCGATAAACTCTATAAGCGAATATTGAACGGCCAGCCATGTGGTTTATCCAATAGATAGTGTATGCTGACGAAGGTTTTAGCATATCATTTGTTAAGGTTTTGTGTTCATTGGATATGATAATTATTGTTGGAAAAGTTGGGGACATTTAAGGCGCATGGGAGCTTTCATAGAAAACACTGTTTTATTTATTTAAGATATAACGAAATGTATGAAAGAATTGTTTCTCTTTATTAGGACATTAAAAATCTGCGATAGCATATATCTATCTTTTATACCCATTTTGCTTAAAAACAAGCCCCTTTTTTACGTGTTTTGGAAGAACACAACACCCTATTTACCAGCGAGGGCAGGAGTCTGCTTCCATGAATGCTCTCTATCTATTGGTGAAAACGTACACACAAGTATATGTCATTACATTCCGTACAATAATCTTTGAGTTGATCGCGAACAGACAGACAGACAGACGCGGCGAAGACTTTGTTTCGTGATGCCAGTCAGTCATTATGCTATTAAAGCGGGCAAACGAGCATACGGGTCACCTGATGTTGAGTGATTACCGCCGCCCATACCGCCGTTCTTTGGATTTTGAGAAACTTCAGTGAGTAAGATTGCCTGACCAAAATAATACTCTAATATTACATATTGGGATAAAAATAATTCCGTGATACGACCACTTTAGCCCACGAGTACATAGTATTGAGATAGTATTGTTTCTTGTGTGCGGCGAGCCGAATAGATTGCGATATGAAATACTCACTTTCCGCTCCTTGTAGTAGAGCTCCTCGCTCTCCTTGTCGCAGAGCAGCAGTATGACGGCGCCGAACAGGAAGATGGCGGCGCCCCAGCCCACGCCGTACGCCCAGCCGAACTCCCACACCGACCTATTGCCTGTCACATACACACACATATGAAAGAGTCCAAGTGAGTGGTGTAGTGCAGGCCATAGACATTCAAGTAATTTGACCGAACAGGCTGCTTCTTTATAATCATAAATTTGCTTTTGTTACATCATATAGTACTAAGTGAGGCATAATAAAACGATTATTGCTTAAATTATCCGCAATAATATTTTTTTTTTCATTAAAATAGCCCTTTAGGCAGGTTTTAATAAAGTTTCATTAAGTATAAACGTTTTTTCAGAAGCAAACAATGTGCAAACAATATTTCCTAGCAGAGTTTAGAACTGAGAGAAGCTATTGGATTTATATTTTTGGTTACAAACTTTTTAAATTATTGAAACAAAACAACAACTTCAGTTAGTAGACACATTTTAACTAGTTATAGGGATTTCTATGGATGCCCACTTAACTGATTCTAAAAGGAAATCTATCTCCAGAGTAGGGCATGTCCCTTTATATATGTTACGCTGCACTGAATTCATCAACAAAGCTTATATTCAGCTTATGTGCCTGTAATAGCCCAGCCATACACTCGGCTATAAATGTAAGCACTACACACAGTACGTAAGGTATACATACCCAGATTTAATTCTGCGGCGAAACAGACCGGATATATCACTAGTGCAATGAGAATGCACATCACTGAAACAAAATACATAAATAATTTAACATTTTAAATAATTTTTTTTTTCTATACCCTGTACTATATTTTATTAATACATACATACATATATAACATCACGCCTTGTTCCCATAGGGGTAGGCAGAGACCACATCCCTCCATTTGCCACGGTCATTGCATACTTCCTTAGCTTCTTCCACTCTCATTAATCCTTTCATACAAGTTCGTCGGTTTAGGGTACTCTTGACCTGGTTTAAAATGTCCTGAATTTGGTCCAGGAACATTCGCCTAGGCCTTCCCCTTCCTACATTTCCATTCACCCTCGCCTTGTAAATCTCTTTTGTCAATCTTCTTTCATCCATTCTCTCTACATGTCCAAACCATCTAAGCATCCCTTTCTCAATTTTAGTCACTACATCTTCTTTTACACCACACTTTTCTCTTACCATACTATTTTTAACTCTGTCACACAGTTTTAACCCGCACATACTCCTCAATGCTCTCATCTCTACCGCATTTATTTTATTTTTGTGCTTCTTCTGCCATACCCAACTTTCACTACCATACATAAGTGTGGGCACCAATACACCTCTATGCACAGCTAGTCTTGCCTTTTGGGACACATTTTATTAATAAATAATAATAATAGAAATCGAGACAAAACCCGTTAGGGTTGTATAACATAGATTTGAGTTATAACGAAACAAGGTATAAAAGAATCTTTATCAGAACTTCAAAAAAAAAGTCCGCGATGGTAAATATCTTTGAGAATGTCTTGTAAAACCAATTTTTCTAAAAAAAAAAAAAAAGGTTACATACATTTCTTATTTTTGGTGTTTTTATGAGAATATTCACAATATTTCATTACCACGCGGGCGAAGTCTCGGGTGCCTGCTAGATTGTTTGCAATTGTAATTGTAAAACAGCCTACTTGAAATAAAATATTTTGAATTTTAATTTGTATGAAAATGACAGTGAAATGAAATATAAACAATTTTATAGCAGAGTCAAGTAACAATGAAACAGGACACCAGGTCAACCTTAACCCAAGCCCAGCGTGCCATTCTAAACAACATTGACATTAGCAGCAGTCACAGTTGAGGAGCGTGACGGCCGCGCCCGCACGGTACAGCGCCCGCACCGACACTCGACCGAAACGCGACCCGTGACAATGACGATATATGAGAACACATCGTTAGATCTGTTTACGATAAAACAAAAGAGATTCTTGCTCGTAGTAAAATGTAAGGAGATAATACCTGATACCTGAACACCCATTCTTCAGAATAAAATACTCGTAGTTCTAAAAGCAGAAAATTAATTGATACGCTATTTCCCGCGAAAACTCGATGAATACAAGTGACCCAATTCCATCAAAGAAACTTTACATACATATGTTTCAAGAAACCAGAATATGCTCAGGAGATGTTTTGGTTTTAAAATGTTCAATTGCAAAGTGTAATATAGTCACTATGTCAAACAGCCACCCAAACCATAACTTTAACCATAAGTTTAACTTATCATCATCAAATAAATTAATGCTTTAATCAATTGCACTTTTGTAAGGACTTCCCACCATCATGTTTTTTAAGCTGGCATCTAGCGGCTTCTTTTAGCCCGCTTGAATTCTTCAGTCTAGTAGAGAGCAAAATGTAGCTTTCCGTTATGAGTTCGCCATCCCAGCATCTTGGGACACCAATGTCCATCAGCTTTTCTATGTGCTCTGCCCATTGCCTACCAACTGGAGCGCGTTGGAGCTGCTAGTTCACCTAAATGCAGCCAAATATACAGTGTATTTTTTACATATAACAATAGGTACGTACACGCAAGCGCCATGGCGAGCACCGCGAACCGATAGTAGCGGAACTTAGTGCGGTGGTCGGCGGAGCGCAGTCCCAGGCCTGTGAGCAGCGCGCCGCACACGTCCGCCGCCAGCGTCGCCACGCACAGCCCGGCCGCCGCCCTGCCAAGTCACAGACGGAGCCATTAGCTTAGCTTCTTAATCGAAAGAGGATTCCTTAATATTAAACACGAAAATACCTGACGAATAACTTGAAAAGGGGGATTAATACTCCGAACAAAATATTTAAAAACCGGCTAAATGCGAGTCGGACCAAGGGTTCTGGACAAACCAGTAGATTTATTCGATTTTGTTATAGCTTAAAAGTATTATAGATCTGAGTATTTAACAATATGAATTTCAATTTAATACCTCTATGCGTTCATAAGGAAAGGGGTAGTAAGTTTATTGAGTTAATTATTGACTTATAACACAAATTACAATCATGTGAATTGATCTCTTTTGACGTGAAAACGTCTTATAATTTGATAGAGCCGGCTGCACGCACGAAAAAACATGACTCATACGGGGTTACCGCGCTTTGAGGCGTTCCATGTAAGGCTTGAAGTACAAGCGAGAGCGCAGAACGAGCGACAAAGAAGTACAATCGGCCTTTGCGTTCGGCAGCGTTCGACATCCGTCTATTAAATATAATTATTAAATATATTAATTTTAAATTAAAAATTAATATATTTATTATAAATTTAAAATATAAAATAAATTTATAAAATCAAAATCAATTATTTTTTTAATTTAAATTAATATTTATAAAAATATACTAAAATTAAAAATTTTAATAACCAATTAAATGCTACCATTCCATCAGTATTTTCTTAAGACGTTGTCACGTTCAACTATCGTCAGTAAACCGACTTTACAGACAACCAATTTTTTATCAAACTATTAATATTTCTCTCCGAAACGTCTTATTACGTATTAAGCGAGTTACGAATTTAGCAATAAACTTAACTGTTTTGTTTTTATTGATTTAAATAACTTAAAAAATTGTAAAGAAAAACCTGCAAAAAAATTAAAACCAAAATGTCCTAAAATATAGGCGAATCAGGTTCAAGGTCGTTGACATTAACAGCAGCTTTAACCGTGGTTCTTGGCAGAAAGATCGCGGTTGCTACGATATGCAATGTGATGTTTATCCACTTTGCGGTTAGTATGTGTTGTGAAAGTAGCAGATACATCCATCCACCATACATTATCACAATTCGCTCAATCGAACCTTTATTTTTGCACATAACTAAAGCACTCGATTCGTATAAGTATAGTCGGCAAAACTTTATTTTAACTTTGCTTCTTGCTACATGGAATTTGATTTGAGTGCAATAATAGCTTTAGCTTCTGCAGCGGTGCTTTTTTGTCATATAAACGATGATGTTGTTGTTATCAGCTCTAAATATATTCTAAATCATCATAACAAATCGGTACCTGATTGGATTGCTTGACATATTCGCTATGCCTAATCCAGTTAATAGACGATTTGATACTGCCAGATTGCAGATTTTTATATCAGATTATAGATTTATTGTAGTTGGCCTTTAAAAGTGAGGCTGTCGATCACTTTTACGGGTTCATCTACGTAACTTTCTTTTATACTTGGTATAAATAGTGATATGATAATGTTTTGACGGCCTCCGTGGCGCAGTGGATTTACAAGACGGAGGTCCTGGCTTCAATTCCCGGCGGGGCAGATTGAGATTTTTCTTAATTTGTCTTGGTCTGGCTGGTGGGAGGCTTTCGCCGTGGCTAGTTACCACCCTACCGAAAAAACACGTACCGCCAAGCGATTTAGCGTTCCGGTACGATGTGTAGAAACCGAAAGGGGTGTGGATTTTCTTCCTACTCTTAACAAGTTAGCCTACTTCCATCTTAGATTGCATTATCACTTAACATCAGGTGTGATAGACCAACTTGTAGTCGTTAAAAAAATTAATTATAAAATCACAATATTGCACTTTTTATGAAATTAATGTAGAACAAAATAACCAAGGAAACTAATCATCAAAGAAGCTTGCCTTGGCGGCTATTTTCATTAGCCCAATACAGGGTTCACTCTTATAAAAACTGTTTGGTTATTAGATTACTCCCTGCGTAAAAGCTGACAAGCATACTAATCATATCGATAATTTGGTGAAAGCTGGAAAGGAAAAGTATCAAAATACTCGGACCTTGCTCACGAGATTACCACCATGTGGAATATTGAATCAACTGTTATATACAGTTTTTCCAATAGCTTCCACAAACACCTCAAAAAGCTGTCAGTAGACTGTTGAATCGAGGGTCGGATACAGAAAGCAGTTAATCATAGATAATGACTGGGAGCGACGGCTTAACATGGTCTCCCAACTCCGAGTAACGAGGATGTACCTCGACCAACTTCACAAGTTTGAGTTACAGGAAAATAAAAAACTCAATAAGTCATAATTATCCGAAGCCGAAAAGGCTAACCAACTAGACTACTGAGGTTGATGAATCATCAACCAGAAATATGATGATGATCAAAATCAGCAAACAGAGATAGGTAATTCATAAATAACTTACTTAATGTAAGGTGCTGGTCTCGCGGCATAGCAGCCGGGCTGCGCGGTGATGTCGAAGGGCAGCGGCGTGGGCGCCTCCGGGTCGATACAGTGCATGAACAGGCCCTGTCGCCAGCCCGCCGCCATCAGCCAGTCGGCCGACGCCAGCCCCAGCACCATCAGGATCACCACCAGCAGCCCGCATATCAGTGCGATCACCTGCACAAAATAAATCCCAGGGCTGTTACTTTCTGACTACTCAGGTTGTCAGTTAGCAGCCGACAACAGTAGGAGACATGTGGCAGCGACACGTTTCTATGTAAAAACGACGTGTTGTTAGGCGCGAAAGGTATTTCATAGAAATATATATAAACAAGAAATATAAATAAATTTAAACATATTAAAAGGTATGCAACACCAATGAGTCAGCTGTTATATCCTTTGTGCACATCTAGAATTTTTTTTTATTTATATGAATTGTGAATAAACAAACAAGCGGGTCACTTGGTTTTTGATTATTACCCATGACTAGTGTTCAACACCAAGGTGCTACTCATGGGTTGCAAGATTTTTAAAAATTTGTTTATCCGCCTAATTGTAAATCGAGTAAATCTTCGCGTATAGTGTACGAAAATATTAAACACTATATCATGATGGAAACCATAAACGTGAACGTAACTGTACGCAAGGCCAAGATCCTGTGATTTATTAGACTAGAAAGAGCATAATAGCGGAAGTATTCATGTGAAATTATATAAATATATGGGGTCTAATAGAGGGTCTAATAGAGTCTTAAGGATAATAGAGCCCAACGATACGCTGGATTCAGATCCTCTCACGGTAACTTGTATATTCAACCAACCATCGCTTAAGGCGACAACATCAAAACTGTGATTGACTATTTTATTTTTTTCAATTTTTTAAAAATCATTTTTTCACTTTATTCAGTTGTAGCATAGCAGAAATAGTGTACGAGTACCTACATAACTTAGTTATGAAAAGAGTACAATAAGATAACCTAATGAACTCCACATCGTCATAAAAATTCAATAGCACAGTTTCAAAGACAGCAAGATTTTTTTTTATCGACTACAAGTTGGCCTTTGACTGCTATGACACCTGATCTTAAGTGTTGATGCAGTCTAAGATGGAAGAGGGCTAACTTGTTAGGAGTGGGACGAAAATCCACACCCGTTTCGGTTTCTACACGACATCGTATCGGAACGCTGAATCGCTTGACGATACGTCTTTGTCAGTAGGGTGGTAACTAACCACGGCGTAAGCCTCCCACCAACTAGACCAAGACAAATTAAGAAAAATCTGAATCTGCCCCACCGGGAATCGAACCCAGGACCTCCGTCTTATAAATCCACCGCGCATACCACTACGCCATGGAGGTCGTCAAAAAGAACAAAAAATACAAACAATTTGTAAGCTGACTATATTCACAAAAGACGGAATTGATCGTGAGACAAGTTAACACTGCTAAGGATGATTAAGCGATAGGTGCATAATATAAAAAGTTCCACAACAAAGAAGTCGGTAAGACAAAGCGTTTTCTACATCGCGAGTTTCCTAGTTCGCCATCCATCAAGCTTGCGCCTCGCTCGTAATAAGTAAAAGTAGTGCTAGAAATTATAACGGATTGTACGCAGAGACAGGTGTTCCATCAGACTTAAAACCAAATCCGGACATATTTTATTTCATTTTTTATGACAATAATATCGTACTTTTTTAATTAAATCGAGCGTTATATTCAGGCAAACGATTGGATTAAAAACCTAAGTTCCGTGTATTATTTGTAATAATATATTTTTACGCAATAAAAATGTATGGATTCTCTACATGAAAAACAATATGAAAAAAATCAGAAACTGGTAAAGATATCCGTAAAGTAGAGCAGGAATTAAATGTCCTCGAGTATTATCATAGAAAAATCAAGTTTTTGCGGATACAGTAAAATGAATATTCACTTTACACAATTGTTATAATTTGTCTAGGCTTAGTAGTTAGGCTATGCTTTAGATACAAATTTTTTTAATTAGATACTAATCGTTACATAAGTTAAGTTAAAGACTGGCTCGTTGGTCTAGTGGTTAGCCTATCTGGCTCGATCGATCACGAGGTCCTGGGTTCGAATCCTGGGTCGGGTCAGTCACGGAATAATTCTGCGTTTTTTCATTTTCTCTGAGAGAGCACGTTAAGCCGTCGGTCCCGGTCACTGTCATTGACATCTGATGGTGATATTTAATAAATGAAACATTAACACCCTAAGCCCGCCAACCCGTATTGGAGCAGCGTGGTGGGTGTACGCTCCATATCCCCTCTCCAATAAGGAGAGAGGCCTGGCCCTGTAGTGGTCCGTTAATAAAAAAAAATTTAATATGCTGATAAATATGATGATGACATAAGTTTATCTCAATTATGTTATCTCTCAAGTTTAATAAATTATAATTAAATATATCGTTCTTGGAGACCTTACAGTTTCACATCTACGTAATTATCACATTCATAATCGCAATCAGTCTGACGCATTTATGTGTGTATTCTTACTCAACTGCCGGAAGATTATGTTTACAATGTTCGCTCTTATTATTTCAGACCGTTTCCTCAATGTGAGCATTCGTTTATAACATACCAGTTCAAATTCGACTATCAATAGGTAAAGTTAACGGTTACTTCTATATAAATAAACAATATTCATTTCATCGTCATAAAATGCATAGCAGTGAAAGTTGTAACGTACTCAATGCTAAAATCAAATCTTGAATTGGTACATTGCACGCGAATGGCCCCGGTCAGGGGCCGCCGTTTGGGACAATCCGAAGAAAGTCGTAAGGTTGACATCCCTACAGTACACAAAAGCGAGGGTAAGGAAAACGTGAAAGTGAGAGACATGGGTGTCTCGAGGAGAGGCGGGGTGTGTGGGGTGAGAATCGATCGCGTCCAAGGCGCGCCCGGACCCAACCTCCATCAGCTGTTGGCGATATTTGGTAGCGAGACATCTCGAGCACTCCAGACGTAAACATACTTTTAGATTTTAAAAACAATTCCTTTGTATTGATACAAGCAACAAAAGTCGTACAGTAAATAAATGTTAAAAATCTTGTTAAAAAGCTAAATCTAGTAAATGGTTTCGGAAGACAATTAAAAATAAAAGTAGTACATTAAATCACACTTTCAAATAATATCACGTACTTATAGTAATATGCCTATCTCTGAAAATTCTAGTCTTATGTAGGTATCTATACTATTTAGTATATTTGTCTAACAAAAATATAGCCTTAGGAGAACTGGGAAACATAATATGCATTTGCTCTTGACCCAAGGATGAGGTTGGGCTTAGTTATTTGAGTTGAGAAACTTCTAACGAGTTGTATATATAAATAATCTAAATAGGTTTTGATAAGCTACATAATGCTATTTTAATTGCGCGTTCCACCCAAGTACTTTATTTAACGCGAGGTTGTTGGGACTTGTAAAATTTCGTATTCAAAAAGAAAAGAGAATGTCAAACAGCAATAAAAATTAATACTGGATTCTCAACAAGGTTGCGAAAGCACTCACCATCAAGGTCTTTGTTTTAAAAGCGAGGCTTTTGAATCATTCGTTTACGATTGAATTAAACATTGTATTGTCCGTGTACCGGAAGCTCACGGTGTTAAGAGGGATTTCATTCATTAAATTGTATAACGAGATCACTTGAGGGGTCTCGGTTTCAACTTTCGGTACACGTGCAGGCGATTGGCCTTTCGATACCGAAATTTTTATTCAAGATACATTTTGTTTTGTACCTTTGTCCCTTCCTTATAAAGCACATGAACAAATAAACATTGAGATATTTTAAGGAACGATGAAGATGAACATAACTTGTTTGTTAGTTTTTAGATATACTAACATGAAAGCTATCGAATATTTGTACTTTTAAAAATTACCAATAATTGAGCATTATGTAAAATCTATTTATTTACATTTTTGTCTGTTCGCGCTCATCCTCGAAAATAATCGACTGATTTTCATGTGGTTTTCATAAGTAGATTATGGGAAGTCTAAAGCAAATATATATAATGTCATGAATATTAGATGTAGGAAGATGTTATCAATAATAACAGAAGTTGATGCGGATGAAGTCCGCACTTCCGCTGGTATTGAATAAAAGAGTTTACGGTAAATATATTGAATGATACCTCGGTACATGAAGGCCCTAAACAGTTGATATTTTATAGTGTTATCTTAAAGCAATAAACAGTTTAAATATACGAGTTGCAAAGATGAAGTGACAATGAGCAGGCATATCACGGATTGACCACATGACCATACATCGAAATGACAAAAGTAATGACTCACCAATCACCCTGACCTATAGCTATGGGGACAAACGAAACCGTACTGATTCCACTCAACCCAATTGACTGAATTTTCCTACAACCTACTAAGTAGATGTTACAACCGATAACCGATCGTCCAAATCGATTGTAACAAAATCTAGAATACAATTGAGCGAGTATTTTTCCGGATATGGACCTTGACAGTCTGATTTCTAGCCCTAAATACCTACTTCCAATTGAATGAATTTTCATGCTCTCTAAAAGAAAATCTTCGCTTGAACGTGCTTGTATTTTGTCAGGTTATCACCCTTTTACACTCGAAAGCTTCTTAGTTTCGGCTGACAGCACGAAGCTTTGGCTTAAACATTTTTATACTACTTACACTAATATAATAATTATACTTGTACAATTATGTATTGATGTGATTATACTTGGATTATTTTTTTACTCGACTACTGAAAATAAAAATAACTTTGTTTTTTATTTATTTTGTACCAAAAAATTTAATGCTATAAATTACAAGAAATAATCAAAAAATTAAATTGTACAAGGAAACACTTATCTCTTTAAGAGATCTCTACCAGTGACCCTTAGCAGTGGGAGAAGATTACAGAAAGACGAATAGGTACAAGAAATAAAAGAAGGAAACCTTATTACTAACGCTATACTACTAATAAAAAAATTAATACATAAATACTAATATTGGTAAAATAAATATAAGTATTAAATATATATACAAATACTATATACATTGACATATTAATACTATGGACTTCGGGTCAGCGATAAAAAGTGTCCGAACCAAGAGTAAGCCAAAACGCGAAATGAGTTCCAATCGCAATTCAGTCTCATATTAGCTGACTGACAGAATACACGTCAATAATGCCGTAATGTGTTATAAAAAACTTGTAAGAACTACCCGAGTAAGGTGAGAAACGAAGATGGTGTATCATATTTTCAGTAAGTAAATATTTACTGATGATTTTAAAGTATTGTATTGCTTAGAAACAAGCTATTTTATTAAAATTTTAATAAACTATAGAAACGAATTGCATAACCAACCAAAATGAACAAAAGTATCTATCTGTCCTTTTCCCATACGCTACCCGCGTATAGGATAGAAGGAGTGCAATATGTTTATCTAATTAACCACATTTAGTTCGGATCTGCCGTGAGCAATAGAATGTTTTAGAACAACGACTGCATAGAGTTATTTTGTTGTTTAACATTTGAATTATTTAATTACTTAATTTTTGAATGAAAATAATTTGATTATTTTCAATAATGTCAACTTTTATTTTTTATGTCATGAATATTAATCAAATGACTTTTACCTTAATGGTATATTAATTTGATAACTATAAGAATTATCTACACGAAATTAGGAACAGTTATTTAAAAAAGTGATCTAACGTCATTGAACTAAAAAAATATATTTTCAGTTTAATTAAAAAGAGGAAAATATCGAGAACTTAAAATTTCAAAGTAAAGAACTATGTCGAGTGGCATATCATTTTGTACATTAGTGGATTTGGTTTGTAATTAATTATTATTATAACTAATTATTATTTTATACAAGATAATTACAACAATTATTATTTGGTACAAGATTTATTCCAGCATATAGAGGTCAGGGATATGTAAATATAAATTAAAATTTGCTGTAAATATAATATATAAATATAAGATGCAAAAAAAATTTGAAAGCTACCGACTCCACACCATTTATGTTGTCCTATTTTCTCGGGAAGCTGTCATGTCAAAAAAAGGCTGCCATGGTAACCGTCAATCGAAGCTGATTACTTATTGCATGCAATTAGACCGTTGCAAGTTAGACTGTATAACAAGACGATAAGACATACATTACAATGTTATTTTGTTTATAAAAACATAAATACATCCTAGTATGTATAAAATATCTTGGGACACTTTTGACGTAAATTTTGCATTAGACCCGAAGTCCATAGTATTAATATGTCAATGACTATATATATAAATAAAATAATATAAATAAAATAAAAAAATATTTATGATTGTAATGATAGGTAATATTTATGAAGACGATTTTTAAAACTAATGACAGAAGGATTATTTTCGAAAAATGTTGTCTGGGAGCGAGTTCCACTTTTCATGTGTAAAACATATTTATTATTATACACTTTACGCAAAGTGGCATATGACCACGGCTGTCAAGATAAACCTAAGGTCTGTATTAAATACTTCAAAATATATTACCTACAAAGTGGTTACTTAATAACGACAAGCATTCATTGGTGTTTTTATAATAATAATTATGAATTAAAGTGTCTTGTTTCATAATTTTTTAGAATTTTTAACTAATCGTGCCTTCCGGTACTTCGGTATTTCTTGTATGTCAATACATGCTGGTTAGACTGTCGTTGGCTTATTTATTATTACCGATAATAATTAATGCACGAGACCGTCGTGCTCTCGGAATTTTAATAGGCACATTGTTGAACATGAGCACGCACTCAAAAAATCCCTGAATATAACTACGAATCCTTAAGCTTTGAAGCACTCTCAAGATTCTAAGCTCCTTATTTTTGCATTTTAATATTGTCGCCGTAATATATTTTTATAAAATAAAAATTTTTAACAAAAAATAGAACCGACTCATATACTAGATATGCTTAAGTAAATTAAAGCAACTAAATGACACATTTATTTTTTACTTTTTAGTGCGTTTTGAGTCGGTTCTATTTTTAACCGACGAAAAAAAACGGAGGAGGTTCTCAATTCGACACGTATATTTTTTGTTAAAAATTTTAATTTCTTACTTTTTAGTGATTTATCGCCACGTAACGTACTCGCACTATACTGTCATAGTATATTATACTATATTCGGTATACTATTATATTTGGTACTAGTAGCCAAAAAGCTATCAAAATCGGACAACTCTGTAAAAAGTTATGCGTGGTCATACATATAAATAAAAAATATACGTGTCGAATTGAGAACCTCCTCTCCGTTTTTTTTTCGTCGGTTAATAATTTAATGAATAGCACCATAGTTGAGTAATTAGTGATTTACTATTGACACATATTATTTAACAAAGACTGAATAATAGTAATCAAATCTTTTATGGGCACTTACTCAATTATCAAATTACGAATCAATTAGATATTTGAACGCAACAGTTCTGGAATAAACTATGAACCTAAAGATGTAGAAAGTACCTATGACCTAATGTACTTAGCACATAGGTCGAAGAAGTTCATAGCAAATTCAAGATGCGGGATTGTTACACTGGCGATATTTATACCCTAGAGCTAGACTAACAAATATATTGTATCGTCATGAATCTTACTAAGTTGGGTATTTAATTTTAAGTAAATTGTAGGTACATATGGCACAATTAAAGGGATTTATTAGTCGTCAAGTTTTGCTTTACCACATTGTAAAGAAAAAAATGAAACGAGGGGCGAGCGATGGAATAGCAACACGGCACGCATCGGAGATATTTTTATCAGTCAGTTACTGGAAATAAACTTGAAACTTTTGTTCGGGCACGTCTTCTTTACACGGCGGAGCAGTGTGAACGTGGAATTGTTCACATTCTTACGTCCCCTGCACTTTCCACTTCTTTAGTCTTCCAAATAGTTGCAAAAGCCAAAAAATCTTTACCACTCCGTTTGTCTGGAGCTACGTCTAGACGTGCTGAGTCTAGACTCCAATGCAATTCATCTTTATAACTATAGAAATCTCTTAAGTATCAACATAAGCCAATATTTCAAATGTTACTCCTCCTTTGGCTATTACCTTTTTAAACGTTGAACACTGCAAAAAATATATAAGTCGGCCATGATATATGCCTACTTATTACGGCACAGATCTTAGACAGTGATGTAGGTAATTTGCATCGCTAAGAAAAAGGCAATTTCTCACAATTCAGCATTATAACACTAATATTCTGTGAATTCCTTTTCTTTTCGTTTGATTGTTTCGCGATTGTAAATGAATAATAAAACTGCGGCTCGCATCTCTCTAATTCTGGGTTATTTGTAATAGATTGCAAGCCTTACAATCAATCCTGTTCACTAAATCAATTAAACGCTTTCTTAAATTTAATCAAACGTTTTTATGAACTTCTATGTTAAAGAAGAATTAAGGAGATAATTCATAAATTCAAAATTAGTTCCGGTCTGTTCTGTTATTAAGCTTCGGACCATATCAAAACAACAAAGCAAAATACTGCATCATTAATGACAGGTGAGAGATAACACATTAAACAGAATTAAAGAACATAGATCAATCGGAATAAGCACATCGTTTGCGTCACTGGCGACAACAAGGCTGTGTGTAGGTGGTCTACCTGCCGATGATATAGACACTGAGCAATGTATATCAGTAACTTAGAATCGCGCAGATAGATACACCCACGTTTGACTTCCATACAAATAGTATCCAAGAGTTCATATACGCGCTAACTACCCGTGGAATCAGAAATTCTTTTTTCATTTGACAGATTATTAATTGAGGACTAATAACAACCTTGAAGTGGCGGGACACATAGTTCCAACGTCATTGTAATCCAGGATGCTGGAATAGTGATCCCACGACGCAAAGTGCAGCGTTGGTCAATCTCTAGGCGGACTGACATAAACGTGCCACGGGCTGCTCAGAATCACCGTGGTTGAAATTCCCTAAAAAAGCCTATATCCAGCAGTGTACGTTCATTGGCTGATGTAATGATGATGAAGATGGAATGAAGTAATGGTGTTAACCTGTGCAATCTGGCTGGCAGGCATTTCGTCTTGTTCAGTCGCGAACTGCGGCGGCGGCGGCAGGACGGGCGGCAGGGCGCGCGGGTGCGTGCGGAGCCCACCCGGGCCGGCTCCCGCGCGCCCCTGCATGCGCGCGCGCTCTACGGCACACCACGCGACACGTGCGCGCGCGTCACACTAGCCGCACGTCACGCGACACACGTGGGAGCTTCACACTAACCACGACTCACTTGTGCGCGCTTCACACTGACCGCAGGACACACGACGCGCGCTTTAAGGGCTAACCGCACACCACGCGACACGAATGCGGTGCATAAACACAATTATCAGTAAAAGTACGTTACTATGTAAATCCTCCTAATTTCATGTTATGAATATAAAATGTTTAAAGAGCGATGGATTGTGATATTGAACTGAAACGCTGTCAGTCCACCCACGTCAAGAAATGACTCATGGTGCTCACCTCACGAATCGTTTCCGCACATTTCGAGTCGACAAAGAAATTAATTAATAAAAATTTTAGTACATAGTAAGCATATTTTATTTTTTTATTAAAATTAAAATACCTACGACCTAAGTACATAATGAGTCTGTCCATCAACGAACGTCCGTCAGTTGAAACGAATATTAACATGATCAAAATATAGAGATGCAAATAAAACAAATGACGAAATAAACAAAACTTTTTAAACAAAGATATAAGTAAGAAGTATCAAGAAAATAACTAACTAGAAATTAAATATACCTCATCAGCAACTTCAACTCTACACAACTCTACTTTGGAATAATAATAACTATTAAAAAATCATGAACAACCAACCAACGAGAAGGAGAAATAAAAGTTCCATGTGTATTTTAAATCATAGCAAATACACTGCAGTTCGCATTACTCCTGGAAATGGGTCAGCGAGCGGTCTACAGTAAGAGATAGCAATGCACATATGCACGGGGATAATAAAAAGTACGCCATATTAAAAACACGTCGACGTTGTGCGCAAATAAAATCACTATCAACATTGACGATGATTATCAGTAAGCGAATCATGAATCACCGACTTTAAATAAAGAATATTTTGACTTTCAGATATGAAAACCGAGAGAACATCTACTAGATTCGTAGGGGCTCGGAGATCATTCACGCGCTATGTATCAAATTCTACGTTTTATAAAAAAACTAGCTTTTGCCCGCGACTTCGTCTGCGTGGAATTAGTTATTACGGCAGCCTAATTTTTCTAAGCTTTGAATGTCATATTTATTAATATCTAATCAACTGCCTAAGAAATAGGTCTTAAGCTTTCAAAATGACGATACTTTCATACAACATTTCATCCCCCCTTTAACCCCTTAGAACCCTTTTTTCGCAATCAAAAGTAGCCTATGTCCTTTTTCAGGCTCTAGACTTACTGTGTACCAAATTTCATTTAAATCGGTTCAGTAGTTGTAGAGTGAAAGCAAGACAGACAGACAGACAGAGTTACTTTCGCATTTATAATATTAGTTAGGATAATCTCTTAATTTGAAAGTCGTCGGTTAGATGTTGAATGCGTGATAACCACCAGTCAAACTATTCCCCTACATAAAAAAATTGGTTGTCTGTAAAGTCGGTTTACTGACGATAGTTGAACGTGACAACGACTTAAGAAAATACTGATGGAATGGTAGGATTTAATTGGTTATTAAAATTTTTAATTTAAGTATATTTTTATAAATATTAATTTAAATTAATAAAATAATTGATTTTGATTTTATAAATTTATATTTTAAATTTATAATAAATATATTAATTTATAAATATATTAATTTTTAATTTAAAATTAATATATTTAATAATATTTAATAGACGGATGTCGAACGCTGCCGAACGCAAAGGCCGATTGTGCTTCTTTGTCGCTCGTTCTGCGCTCTCGCTTGCACTTCAAGCCTTACATGGAACGCCTCAAAGCGAGGTAACGCCGCATGAGTCATGTTTTTTCGTGCGTGCAGCCGGCTCTATCGAATTATAAGACGTTATCACGTCAAAATATGGATTGATTGATTTCAGGACCGTAACCATACTTGCCAAAGTTCAATCGGACACGTTGTTAAAGGAATACGACCGAGCTTGTTACGTTATTTAGATATTATCAGCCTATATTAACGGCCAGTCAGATGCTAATTGCAATGACTGACCGACAGATTGCAATGCTAATCTAAGACACGATGTAATCATAAACTAGATTTTTACTGACAAATTCTTGGAAGAGAGGATTGCTTTTATTTCATAATCATGCCCAAGACGCTTTACTACACCATTGCTGGAGAGAGCTTGGTAATTCCCCTTGCCTTTAATGTTAAAATTATATATGGTACTTTTGTAAACCGAATTCGAGCCGGTAGGGAATAGTATGACATGTACCTTATATTTATACTTGATGGGATAAAACAGGCAGTAAGTATGTATGCAGTAGATATAGGGTTGCCATCTCTAAAATTTGGAGAACAGGACAAGACGCGAGAAAACCCCGGATTTTAGAGTCCGAAAGCCGGACATGTCAACAAAATCTTTTAAACAATGTAATAAAAAATAGTTGAAAATGTCATAAATCACCTTTTTTTTATTTGGAACGGTGAATATACTTGGTTCATCGGTTGATCGTGGTGTGGTGCGAGCATAGTGCGTGTCTCGCGGGCGGCCCAAATTTTTTTTATTTATTTATTTTTTAAACCTGGTCTACAAATGAAACCTTCCCCGGACGCTCCCCGGATGCCCTCTAAACTAGGAGAAATCCGGGGAAACCCGGACGGATGGCAACCCTAAGTAGATAACACTTGTACAAGGAAGGTCAAAGCATCGATCCTATGTTCCTAGATCGGCTCAATATACGATTTTATATATATGTATAGATAATAAATTTAAAATTTATTATGCATGTTGTGAAGACCTGTTGTAAGCTGAGCATTAACTAAAGCTCGATATATATATATTCAATGGACTAGAAATATTGTATCAGCAGTTGGTTTTCCTTAATAAATAAATAAATAAATTTATAATTTTCAAGTTAATTAGAACAGAACAGACCTACCATGCCTCATAACATAAGTTCGTTACTACTGTAAAAGGCTACACACCTATCTACTATATAGTATGAGCTGGCTCATATATGCCATGTTTGAAGAAAAATAGTAGAGAATAGCTCCTAGCTTTACTGTACTTACTATTTTTATTATTTATACAAACAGACATACCGTTACAAGAACTAATTCTCTGCAATTAACTTTCAAAAAATATTTTGCGCTAATAAATGTTCATTATGTTAGACGGCCGAGTGGCGCAGTGGGTAGTGACCCTGCTTCTGCGACCTAGGCCGTGGGTTCGATTCCTACATCTGGAAAATATTTGTGTGATGAGCATGGATGTTTTCCAGTGTCTGGGTGTTTATCTATATATTATAAGTATTTATGTATAATATATATAAAAATATTCATCAGTTATCATAGTACCCATAACACAGGCTACCTACGAGTACGCTTACTTTGGGGCTATATAGCGATGTGTGTAATTGTCCTATAATATTTATTTATTTATTTATTTATTTATTATAAATGTAGTTATATTACCAAACGTTGCAAAACTAAACAAGCTACAAACTTTTTAAAATCTTAATTAAATGGACAGAGATAAGAAGTTTACTAGCAACTTGCTATAAAATTGAGTGGTTTAAAAATAATCTACAGTAATAAATATATGTTTTCAAGCATCTCTTGAAAATTATATGGAACACGTTCAAATATTACTCTTTGCATCTACTATGGTCCAACGTTAAACGTTAAATTGTTCAAATAACAATTTATCAACAATACCTATCCAAAATTTTTTTAGTTTTTCCGAAAAAGAAATAATGTCTAAAAAAATAAAGTTAATTGTGCTAAAACAGCAAAACCAAATGAAAATAAAACAAAATAGGACATGAAAAATAAACAATATATTCCCTAACTCTCTTTTATTTCAGGAAAGCTAACAAGCTGACGTGAATCCAATAATAGAAAAGGTAAATAAAGCAAGCACAGACAAACAATTTAAGTTTCAACAAGCTGCATTGCATGCTAGAGCTGAAGTAAAAGCAGAACTATTGTATTGTAAACACAAACTTAAGTTACGAGAAATATATGGTAAGGTGCCAAAACTGTCCAAATATTTATCTTTCTCATCAAAAACTTAAATGGTGGGAAAAAATAAAAATAAAAAGGAACAAACAATATGTTCCAATTTTCTTTTCATTAACGCCATTCACCATATTGCGTATACATATACCTATCTACTTATGTAGGTATCATAATCTTTACTTTCTCTCCGATTCATCCAAATGAAAAAATCTGTGCCATGATAATTAGTACAATAAAATTAGGCCAAACTATGACGTATGAACGTTTCAAGCCACATTTTATATTATTACGCTAAGCTAAGCTGCCTATAATTTTGCGAAAAATGTATTTTGTGTGGTGAAATTCAAATACAACAATGAATTTGTAATCAGAGATGAAAAATAACATCTTATTTCACCGAATTTTTTGGCTTAGCTTGCGAGTTTTGCGCATTCAGTCGCGCCGACTTCGTGGTTCACATAAGGATCACCTTCAAATTTAGCTCTGAATTTCCATGGAATACCGCATCACATTAAAAGATATTTTCTCAATCTTAAATGAAGGTAAAATCGGTTGTGTTTATGGGGAATATGGGTAATGTGGAGTAGGTAGGAGGGCGGACGTCGTGTCTGGGCGGTC
The DNA here is from genome assembly GCA_034621355.1 of Mycalesis mineus. Taxonomy (NCBI): domain Eukaryota; kingdom Metazoa; phylum Arthropoda; class Insecta; order Lepidoptera; family Nymphalidae; genus Mycalesis; species Mycalesis mineus. The sequence continues at coordinate 5,207,767 of CM067894.1, read as the reverse complement.
GTACCGGGCGGCGCGGCGCCTGACGCGAGACTGCCGCCCGCCGCCGCCCTGCCTCCTGCCACCCTCCCGCACCAACGAAACGCACATAACAGAGACACGTTTATTAGACAAAACTCTACTTAAAATTCGATCACACCACAACAATGAGATGCACATAATTTAGCCATAATTAGCATATTATTTACATAGCATTTCGTGCTATACACGAATTACCGATTAAGAAAATTAACAACAGCGCTATAATTAACACAGCCATCCGGAAATTCACACCTGTGTTATCTGTAAGGGTGGACGAATCTGCGGGCCGGGCTCCTGAGACTGTTGACCGCAAATATTCTGCAATGCTCGCAGTTTTCGCGAACATTCAGATCTAGAGGGAAAACTGAACCATTTTCGCGACTTGTTGGCTCCAAAAGTCGTTATCATTCGATCGCCCGGTTTGGCCGCACTGTAAACTATTTTTGGGCTCTCCATATTTTCCGAATTTGGTGCAACACGATATTTAGCGCCGGATAGGGTCTTCTTTATAGTTGCAAACGCACGTCTGGCTGGGTTTTTTGCATTTTGTTCAACTTGAGTTTCCGTATTTGCAATCGTTTGATTGGACATTGAAAAAGATGAAAATCCATCGTCTCTCCGCAAGAAACTTCGAATACGGCTCAATATTGTCGGCGGAGGGTCTGTGTTGGTGCTCACTGTGCGATACTGAAGGTGCTCGTCGCAATCTATTGGCAACGTCGTGGAGAAGTAAGGTTGAGAGGGAAGTGTCAATGTGCGTCTCGGCGAGTAGTCTTCTTCGCGGTAATCACGTTGATATGCGAGTTGCAGCGTACTAATGCTCAACCGCTGCTCCTGAGGAGGCCATAGTTCTCTGGTGGGCGGCACAGGGGAGGGCCGTTCCCCCAGCATTCGCCTGGCCAGCTCTGCGGGCTGCCACAGCGAGCTAGCCGCCAAGTTGCCGTGCGTTGGCATCACGATACTGGTGACCACTAACAGTGCAAAAGCATATGGGCTAATCCAATACGAGGCATTTTGCACTTGTCGGTATTCGCGGATAAATGGCGCGCTACGAGCACATGCTTTTTAAATGGATTAAAGACTGTATTGAAAGGTCTTTGTTTACAGTTGAATTCAATATTATCTTTATAAAAAATACAACCGCATTACGTCTTCCTACATGATAACAGTTTAACCGATCGCTCGTTTTCTACAAAATATTTTATTTTCTTTTATTGTCTGGTACCTGATAGAACTTGTTGGTGGATTTATTTGTATACTATAAAATCTTGAACTGGCTTGAAACACCCGGTCGACCATTTCATTACAACATTTCTCAGAGGCAGATGAGAAATTCGTAATCTCCACTATATTAACAGTGGCCTTCCGCCTTCGTAAAATAAATAACACTAATTATCATTTAACGACGTATAGAGCACATATCAGTGGACCCATATGAAATTTGACGGCCTTCGCGGCGCAGTGATATGCGCGGTTGATTTACAAAACAGGCCCTGGGTTTTCGAATTTGGTTTGGTTTCCGAATAGCCCGATTGAAGTTTTCTTAATTAGCTTCGGCCGTGGCTAGTTACCACCTTAGATCATATAGGGGGGCCTGACCCCTTGAATGATAGAGATTGAGATCATAGAGCTTGACGTAAATCTCTATCTGTCACTGGTTAGTCACTTATGGTGGTTATATTTTGAGCCAGATAGATTGGCAATAAATAGACAAACTACTATCTGTCTCTCTCTTACTTATAAATTTGCATATACAGCTTGACATAAATCTCTAATTGTCACTGGATAGTCACTTATGGAGGTGATATTCTGAGGCAGATAAATTGGCAATAAATAGACAAACTACTATCTGTCTCTGTCTTACTTATAAATTTGCATATACAGCTTGACATAAATCTCTAATTGTCACTGGATAGTCACTTATGGTGGTTATATTCTGAGCCAGATAAATTCGCAATAAATAGACAAACTACTATCTGTCTCTCTCTTACTTATAAATTTGCATTGGCAATGTTGGTAATGTTTACTACTTTGCTTTTAGCAACTTTAAAGAGTTCGAAGCCCTTTATTGCCTATCTATATGGCTTAGAGTATAAACACATAGTTGGTCACATAAAGATTACTTACCTTTAGTGGCCGTGTGATTGTGACAGTTTCAATCATGGTGGTGGACGCCATTGTAATAATTTACCTGAAATTAAAACATCATTTTAGGTGTGTCTAAGAAAAGAAACCAATTTTGTGTTCAGCATAGACTAACTAAAGCTAAAAGACTTTTCAAAAAGGGAACTTGGATTTTGACCCATTCTGTATCAAAGCAATCTCCTTCAATGTAATATAGCCTTTTATTATTAAAGGCCTGCTACAGGGCCAGGCTTCCCTCCATATAGGAGAGGGAATATTTATTATTATATATTCATAATATATTTAAAATGCTGTGTACCATAATAAAGGACAACATTGAATTGTTGATATTTTGATCTAAAGCACAGCTGCTCACATTGAGACAGATAACTGGTGCAAGATCCAAAGTTTACAATTACAAAAACAATCTATACTTTCTTTATTTTTTAAAGAACTTCATAAGTGGTAGAATACACTAACAATGTCAGCTTTGCCTTGTATTTTTAGGATGGGCCATTTGAGACTTCCTTAAATGCCTTGGGTCCTGGCCCTACTGCCTGCAAAGACTTTTTACCAAGCTATTTATCTACATATCTATCCTACTCCTAGTTAATTACCTTCTATCTTAGATTGCATCATCACTTCCTAGGTATATGCTGTAATTGGAGTCAAGGGCTAACTGGTAGTATATGCCTAATACATTTTGCTTTTGTAGGTACATATTTCTTTGGTGCAATGAAGATTCAAAACAACCACAATGCAATAAAAACACTAGATAAATAGGATGCAAGTAGCAATCATGTAAAGAATTAATTCTTATGATTATTATGTGGTTTGGTTATGACTCACAGTATCAAGGTACCTTGTACACACAGTGAATATTCATGATCCAGATGGCATTGATATGTTGAATGACAAAATACTCGATATTCATATTTTATACTAAATACCACGCTAAATGACGCACTATTCACAAATTAGTGCAATACAAAATAACATTTGAGAACACGCTATTTTGTGGAGTTTTATACTAAATTTATGAAAAGTAATAAATATTTTACACACTTAGCATGGTATAAATAAATTATTGCATTAAATATTCATATAGGTACTTACAAATTGAAATAAATCAACACACATAGTGTATAGTTTTTACTTACAAGTTTTACTTACATGAATAATGTTCAATGCATTGAACCTAAGGAAACATCCGAGAATAATTTTGTACGGAATATCTGCACACAATGAATAAAACTTTATTTAAAAAATAAATACCAATAGTTATAAACCAAACAAAATACAATAATTATACAGTATACAAAAAATTAATGTTCATAAACGCAGACAAAGATTGACTTGACTAGCAAAACTAGACATGAGGCGTATTTATCGTCACAGTGAAAAATCACAGATATTCCATAATACCAAATAACAGGCTGTTACTCATTCCAAAAATAACAGATAAATAAATACTTCACCCTTTCACAATTCACAGCAGTAGACATGAGGCGTATTTATCGTCACAGTGAAAAATCACAGCAGTCACAGTCAGTATTTCAGTAAGGTAAAATACTTAACATGTTTGGTCCCTTTTATATTTCATACGCGTAAATGAGATAGAAGCTAGTATTTTTTGTATTGCTGTCTCCTTCTTACTACACAAAAATTTCATATGCTTAAATGAGATAGAAGCTAGTATTTTTCGCAACTATTATACGACATTTAAGAAATATAAGACTAACCGAAGATAGTTCATATAACAAACATCAAATGTAATTTTGTCGTATAATAGTCACTGTGACGTAACTTATTTGCCAACTTTCGTTGAATCTTAACTCAATACAAATAAGGATAGTATTTAAATAATACTAAATATTTATCATGTTTGGTCCCTTTTATATTTCATACGCGTAAATGAGATAGAAGCTAGTATTTTTTGTATTGCTGTCTCCTTCTTACTACACAAAAATTTCATATGCTTAAATGAGATAAAAGCTAGTATTTTTCGCAACTATTATACGACATTTAAGAAATATAAGATTAACCGAAGATAGTTCATATAACAAACATCAAATGTAATTTTGTCGTATAATAGTCACTGTGACGTAACTTATTTGCCAACTTTCGTTGAATCTTAACTCAATACAAATAAGGATAGTATTTAAATAATACTAAATATTTATCATGTTTGGTCCCTTTTATATTTCATACGCGTAAATAAGATAGAAGCTAGTATTTCTCGTAAATATTATACGACATTTAAGAAATATAAGATTAACCGAAGAATGTTCATAAAACAAACGTTAAATGGAATTTTGTCGTATAATATATCGGATACTACAGAGTATAATACAGAGTATTAATCGGATAATACAGAGTATTAAATGTCAAATGAAATTCTAAAATCTTAAGGTATTGTTTAGGGAAATTTTTATGATATTAAATAATTAAAAAATGATTGTACTTTGTAATAATTAAAGCTTAATTTATAATTTAATAAATTATATTTATAAATTATTATATGTGACGACAGTTATTTATTTTTGTAAAAGTTTTCGTTTAAAAATGTATGTTTCCGAACCTCAGTCGTCAAGAATTCACGGTGTGATGTGATTGGTCAACTTATTTGCCAACTTTCGTTAGATCTTATTGCTATATTAATAAGGATAGTATTTAAATAATACTAAATATTTAACATGTTTGGTCGCTTTTATATTTCATACGCGTAAATGAGATAGAAGCTAGTATTTCTCGTAAATATTATACGACATTTGAGAAATATAAGATTAACCGAAGAATGTTCATAAAACAAACGTTAAATGGAATTTGGTCGTATAATATATCGGATACACACAGAGTATTAAATGTCAAATGAAATTCTAAAATCTTAAGGTATTGTTTAGGGAAATTTTTATGATATTAAATAATTAAAAAATGATTGTACTTTGTAAAAATTAAAGCTTAATTTATAATTTAATAAATTATATTTATAAATTAATATATGTGACGACAGTTATTTATTTTTGTAAAAGCTTTCGTTTAAAAATGTATGTTTCCGAACCTCAGTCGTCAAGAATTCACGGTGTGATGTAATTGGTCAACTTATTTGCCAACTTTCGTTAGATCTTATTGCTATACCAATAAGGATAGTATTTAAATATTACTAAATATTTCAGAATGTTACAGTGGATTTTTCAAAATTTCGATAAAATAAAACCGCCTGCGAGAATTCATCAACTCTGGTGTGTTTGTTTCCGCATAATTTAAAAAGATTTTATTTTAATTCTCTCGCTCCTAATAGCTTTGCTGTTAGAAGTATTGTGTACAATAGAAATATAGTATAGAATACTGTACAGGTATAGTTTTAGATATTCATTTATTTATTTAATAAGTATAGTAGTAGTTATTATAGTAGTAGTAGTATAGTAGTAGTTTATAGATATAGTTTTTAGGTGCAGGTATAGGCCATAGTAAATTTTATTTGTGTACAGATTTAAAACTATTATTAAGTATGGCTAGTGTAAATGATAATAGAAGTAAGAGTTATAAGATGAGCGTTGTATGGGACCATTTTGTTGACATAGGCGGATATTTGGCTACTTGCAACATATGCAAAGCCAAATTATCTTTCAAGTCGTCGGTTACAAATTTAAAAAAACACTTGGACCGAAAGCATCCCACAGTTCGAATGATAAGTAGGCGTGAAGATTTGTTAAATAATGCCATAAACCCTCAACCAACAACGCAGATATCTCAATCGATTACCATAGGTCAAACGACAGTTCAGCCGACAACCACTACCGCGCAACCGCCAACGCAAACGATTGCTCAGCCACCTATCCAAGTAATACCTCGAAGAAATTACGGTCATCAACCAATAACAAATTTCGCACCGAGGCGTACAAATTTTCCAAAACTAGAAATAGACAAAAAAATAATGAATTTGTTTATTATGGACTATCAGCCCTTTAGGATAGTGGAAGACAGAGGTTTTCGAGATTTATTAAGTTATGCATTCCCGGGCTATCAAATACCGTCTAGAAAATTTTTTTCAAATAATATTCTGCCCGCTACTTACGAAAAAACTAGGGCAGATCTTATGCTTGAAATCTCTACGGATGTTCAATCCATTTGTATTACTGTCGACATATGGTCAACATCGACGAACGACTCGATGTTAGCTATTACTGGACATTACATAAAGGAGGAGGGATTTATCCTCAAAAATTATCTATTGGATTGTGTCCCGCTAGAGACAAGCCACACAGCCAAAAATTTGGCACTAACTATTAAAAAAATTTGCGAAGAGTGGCAAATTTGTAATAAAATTTTATTGGCTGTGTCAGACAATGGCACTAATATTAAAAGTGCCATTGAAAAAGAACTGGGGTGGAAACATTTTCCATGCTACACGCACACCCTAAACTTAGCAGTTAACGACGCGCTAAAGCAAACTAATTTAGTCGAAGTAATTAATAAAATAAAAGCTATCGTTAGACATTTCAAACAAAGTAACCTAGCTTGGGAAAAACTTAAAAAGTACCAAGAACAAGCAGGTACTAATCCGAGGAGGCTGATCCAGGATGTACCTACAAGATGGAACTCCACCTTCTATATGGTTCAAAGATGTGTAGACCTTAAAGAATCCTTAAACAGTGCCATGCTCAATTTAACCATGCCAATACTGTCTGATGAGGATTGGAAAATTTGTGAAGGAATGTGTGCAGTGTTAAAGCCATGTGAGGAGGTAACGCGAGAATTGAGTGGCCAAAATTATATTACAGGAAGCCTTGTAATACCGATCACTTACGGGCTCATCAGAGCTTTAGAAAGTATCGATAACGAGGAATTTTTGAACTCTGTAGAGCTTTTGCGACAGGATTTAATCGGAAATATTAAACGTAGATTTTTAAATTTAAACCACAGTAATACATTTACAAATTGTATGTTTCTAGATCCGCGGTTTAAATTATACTTTACCGATCCTCATGTGGCAGAAGACACAAAACGGCGGATTGTCTCTTTGGTCGCACAACACACTCGCACCGAAACTGCTACCTCCACCACAACCGAAGTACCTACAACATCTTCTCATCTACCATCAAAATCCATATGGCAAGATTTTGATATGAAGATGCAAGGCATCCAGCCAGAAGGTACTTCACATTCGAGAGCAATCGTAGAGGTCCAAAGGTATTATGAAGACAAAATAATTCCGAGGACCGATTGCCCTTTGAAGTGGTGGAGAGACCATAAAAACGTATATCCTACGCTATACAAAGTAGCAGTTAAAAAATTTAATGCCATGGCATCTTCAGTGCCATGTGAAAGAGTGTTTTCCGCAGCGGGAAACATAATGACTGAAAGAAGAACCCGCTTGGGAATAAGAAAGTTGCAACAACTTATATTCCTGCACCAAAATTTGTAAACTTGTATATACGAGTATTGTATATACTTCGTCCACGTCTATTTTAAATTTTTACAGTATAATAATTTCCATTTTAAATCTGTACAGTATAATAATCACATTATGTAGATAAAACTCTTTAACAAATATTTGGCAATAATTTCAACCAAACCAAATTTGACTACCATAAAAAAGGTTACAATGAGTCAATCTTAAAAGATAGATACATCCAAAAGCCTTCCTCAATAAATGGACTATCCAACACAAAATAAATTTTTCAATTCAAAGTAGTTTCTGAGATTAGAGCGTTCTAACAAAATAAACAAACAAACTCTTCATCTTTATAATATTATTAATAGCTTTATAATATTAGTATACATGAAATGTCTGCCTCGTTGGTCTAGTGGTTACCTTTGTCGCTTTCGGTCACAAGGTGCTGGGTTCGAATCCTGGGTTTTTCATTCCTCTATGAAATTTTCAGTACATTCCAAGCCTGTAGTGGTTCGTTAATAGGCTCATAATGATTATGATAGATGAATGAAAACTTTTAAATGCGCCTGTTTGCTAATTTTCAAACTGACAGTCCTAAGCCTGATAAAAGCATGAAGGGAAGTTTTCGTTCATAAAAGTATTTATAAATTATAATAGAAACGGTACCCGGCAGTTTTAAAGTTACTCCTTACATAAGATATCTGCAAGTAAAAATAGCAACAAAATTGGTTTAGCTAATTTAGAGAATTATCGTGCGGAAGTGTCCTAAAAGTGCTCTGGGGCCTCTGGCACGCAGAGTCCTCTTACGCTACGGTCGGACTCGGACCGGGACGTGAGATGTGTCATGTGACTCTGACTGAATGTGAAATTTGAAATAGTAACAGGCTGTTATTTAATAACAGGTATTTGTCACTGCTTTTTTTTTGTCACAGTAACAGGGATAACAGATATTGCCTTTGACCTGTTACGTCTCATGCCTAAGCAAAACCATTGACAAGCCAAATGCCTATGTCTATATGACAGCCGCAAAGTGTTGTTACATGTATAAATGCCGTTCGTTTTACATGTTTTTAAATTAATTACGTCTGTATGCAAAATAATGTTTATAATATTAGATAATACCTATTCTAAGACTTTATTAACAGAAAATGTGACATTATAACTATGATTACTTATATAAGTAATCAAAGCATTGTATTATTTAAAAAAAACATAAAAGGTTAATGGTTTGATTCAAGTATCCTATTAATCTGTGGTTTGATTATTGTCTATGTTGTGAATTTGTTCGTGCTATCGGCATTTTGTTTCGTACAGCATTTTCTTATTATTTAAGAAATATCAAGACTTGTAACAATTTAAGTTTGAATATATCTATAGTACATTGAAATTACGGTATGATTAAAGAAAGTGGCAGTGTTCTGTAGTGGAATAATACTACCACAATTCGTGTATACGCAAGCTAGGCTTGTGTATCTGCAAAAATGGCGGGAATCAAATCTTTAGCTGTGAGAGGTATCCGGAGTTTTGGGCCAGATGAATGTGATGAGCAACGTATATCTTTTGAGAAGCCGCTTACCCTAATCCTAGGTCAAAATGGTTGTGGTAAAACTACCGTTATAGAATGTTTGAGGTATGCCATAACCGGACAAATGCCGCCTGGGAGTAGAAACGAATGTTTTGTTCATGATGCTAAAATAAACCATTCCACAGAGGTTATGGCTCAAGTCAAACTGAAGGTAGTATAAGAATTGATTCTTTATAAACTATTTTATCATTTTCTATACAAGGAATCAAATATCTCGGTATAGGATGAGGCAATGCATTCATCATCATCATTACCAGCCTATTAACGGCCCACTACAGGGCCAGAGGATATGGAGCGTACACCCACCATGCTGCTGCCAATGCGGGTTGGCAAGCTTAGGGTGATAATGTTTCATTTATTAACAATCACTATCAGATGTTGATGATAGTGACCGGGACAGATGGCTTAAAGTGCTCTCCGAGGCACGGCAGTGTAACACTACCAACTTCCAGACTCCAGGCTTGGAATGTACTGAACATTTCATAGAAGCATGAAAAAGCTCAGAAATATTCCGTGACCCGTCCCAGGAATCAAACCCAGGACCTCGTGATTGAAGCCACATAGGCTAACCACTAGAGCAACGAGGCAGTCAGAGGCAGCAATGCATTATAAATACAATAATTTAAAGCACTATAACCCAACAAAAATATAACATTTATCATAAAATAATTTTAAGAAAAGTAAATGTATTGTCTTGGTGTGTTATGCTAACAAATAAAGTATTTTCATTCTTAAACCCTATTATGTATGTCTTTAACGATGTTAATAAATATAATTTTTTTCTAAAATTATTAATAAAAATTATTTTTCTTTCTTTTGAGTTTTCAAAATGAGAGAAATCTTATAGTCAGCTTTGTAGTAGAAGCTTTGAAAGATTACTATGTAATTATAAATACAATATAATGTGTACTACTTAAATATTCACTATTAGAACACATCGTTAAAATATTATACATTTATTTAAATTTCTAAAAATGTATTTCAGATTGTCAACGCAAAGGATAAACAATTGGAGGTTTCAAGATCAATGAGAGTAACTGCCTATAAAAATAAAAAACCTAAATTCCAGACTCTAGACTCATTCCTTTCTGTGGTAGATGCATCTGGTAAAACTAAGGATATATCATCGAGATGTGCAGACTTGGACTTTGTAATGCATGAAGAACTAGGTTTGTCATTGTGTTACATTTCACTCTTAGTGAGTGATCTCAAGTTGCACCCAGAAGATGTTTCCAGTTGGATTTGTAAGATTAAAGTCCTGGGTTTGATTCCTAGCAGGGCTGATTGATTTTTTCTGGATTTGTCTAGGTTTGGCTGGCGGGAGGCCTTGGCTGTGGACTGTGGTAATATTCATAACCTTTCAGTTCTCAACTCTCTCAAGGCACTGCTAGGAAATTAAACCCAGGAACATCCTTTGTATAAATCCATCATACCATTGTGTTAGGAAGGTTGTTAACTACTATATTACTAACAGTAACAGACACCTGAGACTTTGTCCATGTAGATTTACTTTTCTAATACCTACTTATTTAACAAAATCTAAATAAGTACTAACAATTTATAAATTAAATAATTTGATCTACCTACATAAAGTACATGAAAATAAATCTGTTAGTAATACCTTAAGATCTACCTACATATAGTTTGTTTGTGTTAAGAATGCAGTGACTCATTGTTAGCCCCACCCCCTAACCAGTCAAATCTTTTCAAATTACGTGGTCAAGTACACAGTGACCAGTTGAAACAATACCCGTGTAATTTGAGAAGATTCGATTGGTTAGAGGGCGTAGCTAACAATGATGAGTCACTGCATTTTTAAAGGGAACAAATTATAGTGATGAATAAAGTAGAACAACCATCCAATAGAGCAAGATAATTATTTGAAGTTTTTGTACCTCAGGTGTGTCGAAGGCTATACTGAACTCTGTCATATTCTGCCACCAAGAGGACTCCAGTTGGCCTTTAGATGAAGGAAAGAAAGTGAAAGAGAGGTTTGATGAAATATTTGATGCTGATAAGTACAGTGACTGTTTCGATCGTCTCCGGAAGATAAGGAAGGAGTATGCCACAAATATTAAAATGATGGGTATGTTATTTGTGTTAAAACTGTTGATTGCCTTGATTTGTTATTATATATATAATACCTACTTTAAGTTTCCCAAGTTCGCTATAAAGTTTGATTTGATTTAACTATATATGTAGTTATTTAATTTGTTTAATTCTCAACAAGAAACTGAAGTTTATTTATTTAACGAATAGTCTATTCAGTAAAGAAAAGCATTGTGGAATCTTTGATATGTATCTAAAGTTCATTGTTATTCCTATTAAAGGCCCACTATAGGACCAGGCCTCCCTCCAAATAGGAGAGGGGATCCCTTCTCCTATTCACACTTATAAGTACTTAGATCTTGGAGTAGGGGTCTACTGTCCCATTCTTGCCAAATGAAAATTTATATTTATTTATTTATTAAGGAAAACCAACTGCTGATACATTATTTCTAGTCCATTGAATATATATATATATATATATATATATATATATGTATTAAGCAGTGTTATAAGCTATGACGTCATAGCATTGTACAGCTGTCTCTGTCTAATTATTAATATTTAAAGTCTTATAATGCTTTTGTTATTTAATCAATTTAATTAGTTTACTTTATTTCATTTATTATTAAATCCAGTTTTAAAAAGGAAAAAAAAACCAGTATTTTCTTATGTCATGCTCCATTTTTGAGTTATATTGCAAATATTTATCCTAATGCTGTCCTAAACATCATGAATACACCAAGTGCATTGATAATGAATTATTGATTAAAATTTACAATATCTGTATATTTTATTTTTAGAACAAGAAGTAGCCCATTTAACTGAAAAGAAACAGGACCTTGATAAGAAGAAGCTGGACCTTGTCAATACTGAGACTCGCATCTCTGAGGTGGAAATCAAAATAGCTGAACTAAAAACTGAGTTGGAGCCAATCACAGAAAAAATAAAAGCTATTGAAAAATTACAGAAGGACTTAGTATCCTTTGAGACATCAAGGGAGAAAATTAAAGCTAGGTAAGTTATTAAAAGATATAGCGAAAGTCTATTAGTTTTAGCTCTAACTACACTTTTAATAATCATTTATTATTATCTATATATTTATAATTAATCTTTAATAGGCACAATGCTGTACATTAAGGTAACGCGATTACGCCGGAACTACTTAATGAATTAAAATTAAACTTATTTAATGTCTATTTTTAGGTATTAAATAGGATACTTTTTATCGCGAAAATTAAAATAGAAAAGGTTCATATTAAAATTCCTCCATTTATTAAGTTGTGCTTATAATAATTGGTATAAATTCTACTGGGTAAACATAAAAAAATGTGATTCAAAGATATTCAAAATTTCACCTCTATAGGGTTACATGTATGGAAAGATCTTCATTTTAGAAGTCGCTGACTTCCGCTAATAAAATAATATAATTTCTATATAATTCAAGCAGAGATAAAATACGTTTATTAGAATTTTACACATTTTACAGGTTAGAGCGTGGTCAGAATGATCAAGAAGAGTACAAAAAATCAATCCAAACAACATTTGAAGGCACAACTGCAGAACTTGAGGAGAACATATGTAAGTGGTAACAATGTGTACTTCTATGACACCATATTATAGAACAAAGACTGTCACGTCTGTCGTCTGTCTGTCTGTTCGCGATAAAAATTTTTAACAAAAAATAGAACCGACTCAAAACGCACTAAAAAGTAAAAAATAACTGTGTCATTTAGTTGCTTTAATTTACTTAAGCATATCTAGGAGTCGGTGCCAGCCAGTTTAAGGAACATTTATTTCACGTAGTAAAGCAGTTTGTGGGTTCTAGGTAACGTCCTTGAAAGTAGAAACCTTGGCTGGCACCGACTCCTAGATATGAGTAAAATTAAAGCAACTAAATGACACAGTTATTTTTTACTTTTTACTGCGTTTTGAGTCGGTTTATTTAAATTTTATTTCTTACTTTTTAGTGATTTATCGCCACGTACCGTACTCGTACTATACTGTCATAGTATATTATATGCCACTAGTAGCCAAAAAGCTACGAAGTCAAAAACCGAAATCGCTGTAAGCGTGCCTCCAAAATTTGAAGAGTTCCTTCAATTTCCCCAGGATATCATCAGCAGATCCTAACATGAGGACAACGGGACCACCTTGAATGTATGCCCTTTCTAATAAAAAAAGAATTATCTAAATCGGACAACACTGTAAAAAGTTATGCGTGGTCATACATAAAAAAAAAAAAAAAAACAAATATACGTGAACCTCCTCCGTTTTTGTTCGTTGGTTAAAACTTCAAATACTACTGAAGTAAAGTTAGGTAGTCCTAACAAGCAAACCTTCTTTTCATGCGGCCTGAGCCCCAGCATAACCCAGTATTTAAATGATTACAATAGTATTATAGAAAAGGGTAAAATTACGCAAAAATAACGTATTAATAACTTACATATACAATAATGAACCTTCTAACATTCAACTCACGGTATATTTTTCATACATAATAAGATTACAAGAATATTTGGGCAAATGTGCTAAATGAAATGCCAGCATCATGCTTTTGGTACCCAGATAGACTAGTAAAACTAGGGAAAGGCGTTAGGGTACTTATACTAAAGCCAAACTCGATTGAAAATGCTTGTCAATAAACAAATTAAAAATGAAGGAATTAGAAAAAGCAACACATTTAATTTAAATTTAAAATTATGTTTTGTTTTTTACTAAATCTTATATAAAAGATATTGAATATATTAATTAGTTTTAAGCTTACTAATCTAATATATTGTCATGAATTCATCATTAATAAATTAATTAAAAAAATTAAGTGTAAAATGACTAGTGATTTCTACCTTCATTTTTAATTTGTTTGTTGCCAAGCATTCTCAATCGAGTTTGGCTTTAGTATAGTAACCGACAGTAACCGACTTTTAGAAAGAAGGTTGTGACAATGCGCTATAACCAATAGCGGCACGGGCAGAGCCGCAGACAATAGCTAGTTTTACATGTTAGGTAGGTAAATAAAGTATTGTGGTCCGCAAAATGAAATACTATACTGAAGCCAAATTCGATGTAGAATGCTTATCAACAATGAAATCACTAGTCATTCATACTAAGTTCATGACAATAAATTAGATTAATAAGCTTAAAACTAGTTAATATATCCAATATTTTTAAATAAGATTTTATAAAAAACAAAACATTATATTTAATTTATTAAATGTGTTGCATTTTCTACCTTTATTTTAAATTTGTTTGTCCATTGATATGCTTTCCACATTGATTTTGGCTTTAGTATAGTAATTATGTGGCTCACGGTTCAAAAGGTTGAGTATGGCTGGTCTATACAAATAATAAGCCAGCAGAGAAGCCGAGCGTTGACCTGGCACCCGCACGGTGAATCCATGGAATGCTCAGATATTCGCCTCTATCTTTATAGCAAACTACAATTCAACTGTGAAGACGAAGCAAGCAGAACTGAAACAGTCTTGTTCCAAAATCAACTCCTTCAACAAGGAGGAAGAGACAATTGCAAACGAGAAAACCTCTAATGAAGTTAAATTCAACAAGCTCCTCCTGCTGGAGAGTCAGAACCAGGAGAAAATAGACAAGAGGAATGTTATGATTGTTGACAACGCCAAGCTAGCTGGTAAGTTTTTGTTTTTAACACCAGTAGACTTTTTAATATCCATAAACTAATATAACTTTGAAGCAGAGATGTTGCGGATTCCGAGCGCACACATCTGCGAGTGCAGCGGTTCTTGATTTTGAAAAATTTATATGGTTACAGAAACACTTAGAAGTTAAAAATTTGAACATTACAACTAATGTGTTATGCCATGAAAAACTTATTATCTCAAAAGCAAACTTTTAAAAGAAATATACGTTAAAATACGTATATTTCTTTTTAAGTTTACTGTATAATAAGGACTAAACGAAAAGCATAGAATTAAATAAATTTTAAAACACAAAAATTTATATATCTGCAAAATATTTTATGTTGATATATGCTAAACGAAAGGATTTTTGGAATATTTAATACGCATAAAGTTTTCATAAATGTTTTATTATTAATTTAGGGTACGGCACACAAAGACAAAATATACAAACGGTCGGGACTCACTATCGAAGAACCTGTGATCACCTTTTTGGTAATCTTAAAACAAATATAAAATATCCCATGACACTCACGATAACTTCGCATTTACTGTGTGGATTTAGAAATCGGAAATGATCCGAAGATTAGCCCCGACAGATTTTATTTACAAACTTACAAACTTTACCTCTTTATAATATTAGTATAGATTATTTTGTTTATTATCTTTTTAAACACATTGTGTTTCTTAAAATGTGTATTTAACATTTACAATGTGAAACAAAGTTTTATATATTTTTTTGATAGTATTACTTTTACCAATTTTTTTAGTGTTGGCAATGCTTTTTATTATAAGCCACACCAAAACCATTATAAGTTTTTTTAAGTATCCATATGGTCGTATGCATGTTAATTGGCTTTGCTGTTTCCATTGAGTTGGTATCATCCATGCCTCAGGTTAGTGACAGGACAGTGCACTGCACAATGGTTTCCTAGCATGTCTCGCAATTCCACTTTATAATTAATTGTTAGAAGTATAGATATATATACAAGTACATATATAAGAGAAAGTGAATATACAACACAAACAGTGAGAAATTATTCTATTTTGGTCCTCAAATATAAATCTGAACTGGAATATTGAAAATGCAATTTTGCAGTTCTATAATGTATTGTCAAACAACAGAGTTCTTGAAATAAAAATAAAATAACAATCATATTGTGTCACGTTATGTTTTCTAGAAAGGATAAAAAGCACATGTGCATTGTTGAAATTTAGTAAAACTGAATTTATTTACAAAACAGAATTTTAAATTTCGTAACGTAACAGGGATCGAACCTTTCTATTACATTTCAACATCTTAAGCAAATTATCATCATCATTTATTCCAAGTTTAAAAATATGTGTCGATGGTAAAAACGGTTCGAAAAACGAAGCAAGAAATTAATATGAAAGTAAAATATAGTTTAATTATTATTAATAACAATTATTAACAGATGAATTAATTGTGAACATTTGCAGAAATGGAGATGGCCAAGGTAGAAACAGACGAGGACGCAATAAAAGCGATGACCGCTATAACCGACAAGATACACGACTTGTACGACAAGTTGAAGGAACAGAAGGCGGCCGCCGACCGGCACGAGTTGGAACTGCAGAAGAAAATCGACGAAAGCCGCGATGGTCTTGTAAGTACAATCGGAACTGTACTTGCATTTAACGAGATTTTAACCTACCTACATTTGAGACGTAAAGTGACAACACAGACGTGTTTTATGTGTAAATAAATGGAACCATTGTTAAATTAGGAGCATTTACCAAAAAATTTGTTGCTTAGCAGGCGCTCAAAAAATAATAATCTATCAAAGTCCTTCAGTTTTACACACAAAAATGTTGTACTTGTACTGTTATATTTTTATTGTGCAGTCACTTTACGTCCAACAGTCTTCCAAAAATAGTTCTATATTATTACAACCAAACCCAAAATGAATGAATGAATGAATGAATGATGTTGATGAATGAAAATGAAAATCATGATATATTGCTATTATTTAAAATAGTCCCAACAAAATTATGTATAACTAAAACAATTTACAGTCTCGTCACAAACAAAAAATCTCAGGGAAAGAAACTGAAATCCAGTCCGCTAAGAAAGACATCGCCAAGATTGAAAAACAAATAAATGATGCCAACAAATCTAAACAAAAACTGGAAGCTGTTGAGGAGAAATTGAAGACTGCTGAAGAGTAAGTACACACTGACAGTTTGTAACTTCCTCTTCAGAGGTTTGTGGTACTTAATTGCAAATACATAGGTAAGAGAGAGATAGATAGTAGTTTGTCTACGCTTTTACTTTCGTGGTTTCAACACCCTTTATTGCTAATCTATATGGTTCGAGAGGGACGGATATCTTAGCATTCATGGATGCATGGATTCACCGTGCGGGTGCCGGGTCCATCGCGTGGCTGAGAGAAAAACTCCGAACAGAGCCCCAGATTTATGACACGGGTGTAGGTTTAAAGAGATCTCTTAGCGACGCGCGTCAACACTCACCTCCTCTGTTCAAGTTATTCTCCCTGCCCGGCCAAATTCGAAAGGACCCTACTAGAGCAGCTTTGGACACTCGTTCCAATATGGAGCTTACTGCACTTCTAGTAAGGCCAAGATCTTTTAGCAGGTTATAGAGAGACTTCGCTGGTATACCTCTTGCACCCACTTCTACCGCGTATAAACTAACCATATAGCCATTTTTAGTTAGTTCATTAGTAAGGTCATATTTATTAACTTTGAATACTTTGGTCTTTAGGGATATAATTTTATTCAGTCTACGAGTTGCACGACATGAAATCCAAGCTAGAAATTGAACATGAGAACATCATTTAAACTTTAAGTGTTAAAAATACTTATATAATATCAATCAATCCAATTATACTAAAGTTCATATTTTAAAAAATTACATGATTTTATTAGTAACTGTGATGTATGTCATGTTTTAGAGAATATCAAAAGACTTCAGATGAATTAAACACAGAAGAATGTCAAAATGAAATCAATTCGGATGAAAAAGTGATGGAAACTCATGAGCAGGAACTTGAAGAGCTAAGTGATAAGGTAAAACCTCTGTTCGTAACATTTTAAGCTGAACAGAAAGAAATTAACTACATAAAAAAATATCTGTATATTATATGTTGCACTATTTTTATTGTATAAATCTATTCAATATATGATTGACAGGTCACAAAATTACAAAAACAAACTGCTGTACTGAAAGAGAAAGATCTGATCGAAGAATCTCTGAAACAAAAGGAGAAACAGTTGAACGTGCTAAAGAACAAACACAGAACTGCGTTGACCGACTTGCTCGGGAGTATGCCGGAGAATAACTTCGCCTTCTCAGTCAACAAGTATGAAGCACAAATCAAATCGGAAGTGGATTCCATGAAGAAGAAAATAAGGCAGAAACAAAATGAGGTATGTTTTAATATAATTGATTTCCTTGAATGGTAATATATAATATGAGAACCTGGGATATCTGTGAAGCAGGTTGCATTTTGAATCTTATATATCTTAGAAAATATTTACTTAAATCACGTGCTGTAAAGGCAATAGTGATCTATATTGAATGCTAATTAAGATACTAAATTGGATAAGATTCTACCGTATTCAAACGTTAATATACTTCAGGTTAAATATAGGAAAAAAATGGTTATTGGGTTATTAGTCATATCTGGCTTTTTTAACTTTTTAAGATGTGTAATACGAACATTATTTTTGCTTTTGTACGCAGCGACTCTGTTAAACCACTCTATCTGATAAAAAAAACCGGTGAAAATCGGTTGCGTAATTTTAAAGATTAAAGCATACATCTGGACAAACATAAAAAAGCGAATTTGTTTTATACTATTAGCACTCTGAAGCACCACTTCAATAGTTTTAACTGTAATAGTTTTATCTTGATTAAGAAAAACCGGTCAAGTGCGCGTCGGACTCGCGCAGTGAGAGTTCCGTACAGACCTGTAGGTATATAAATTTAATACCTCTACGCGTTCATGAGGAAAGCGATAGGAAGTTTAAAATTATTATATATATATTTTTATTGTCGCAATTTTTCCTTTATCTGTGCTATAAGACGATTTCAAGATTCATGAAGTATCCAGTAGGTTTTAACTCCCTTGCAAGTATCGACAATCTTTTGATTGTGTTGGCTTAGAAGCTTGAATTTTGACATGTCCTGTACCCCTGAGTATTTGACATAACTATCAGCTTGATGCTTCCTGAGAAAAAGCGTCTTGACAGACAGACGGACGGACAGCAAAGTGATCCTATAAGGATTCTGTTGTTTCCTTTCAAGGTCCGTATACTTTCTTTTCCTTTTCAATAAGTAAAGTATTTTGAAATGGTATAACGACATTTGTTTCATAAATTCGTCTAGTTAAATTGTTTGATTTTGTTGTAATTTTGTAGATCACTCGTTTGGAAGCGGACCGCAAACACGTCCGCGAGCTGCTGAGTGAGAAACGCGCCGAGTTGACCGCGGCGGAGGACCAGATGTACAAGGCGTGCGGCACGCAGACTTACGACGCGACCTTGGCCAAAGTCAATACCACTGTAGAGAAACTGCAGGTAAGCTCTATGGCAGCGATGATGCAGATACCGAGTTTATCACATCTTGGTTTATCGGATCTTGATTTTGACAGGAAATTATGTTGGTACAGAAGTGCTTAAAAGTAGAATTTAGTATTGTTATAGAGTACTCCAATATTTGGAAAATTTATAATTTGGACTAAAATATAATATTCGTCCTGAAATAAATTCCTTTTGTATCAAAGAGAACGTATGGTCAATTTTATAAAATCCGTATAAAATATGTTAACTCACGAAAGAATATAGGTGTTTCACCTTTGTTGACAGTACCAAATTTTTAAATAATATAATTTACAATTTAACTTTTGTTTTAAATATTTATTATAATTTTACATTTTATTGAACTTAACCTGCGCGATATCCACACTGGAAAATAATATCAAAATTATCAGAAAGATAAATAAGTATATTTAAAAATAGTTCTCATGAGAGCTAAACAGTTACGTGTATAATTTAACCCAAAAAAATAACTTTATACTTTTTATTTTGGTTATATTTTAACATACGCGTTTCAAGGCCTTAAGTGGACCAGATATCCAATAGTATAGTTTATAGTTTTCCGTTAACTAATAACTTACTATTAAAGAGAAGTATGTATATAAAACGTCACAACTTTTTTTTCAGGATGAACAAAATGTACTACAGTCATCAATGTTCATAATAACTAAGTACAAGGGACAAATTAAAGATAACAATTGCTGTCCTCTGTGCAATCGTGGATTTGAGTCGGAGACTGAGGTAATTATATATTTATTTATAATTTTAATTTAAGAAGCATTGAGGAGTATGTGCGGGTTAAAACTGTGTGACAGTTAAAAATAGTATGATAAGAGATAAGTGTGGTGTAAAAGAAGATGTAGTGACTAAAATTGAGAAAGGGATGCTTAGATGGTTTGGACATGTAGAGAGTATGGATGAAAGAAGATTAACAAAAGAGATTTATGAGGCGGTGAATGGAAATGTTGGAAGGGGAAGGCCTAGCCGAATGTTCCTGGACCAAATTCAGGACATTTTAAATAAAGGCCAGGTCAAGAGTACCCTAAACCGACGAACTTGTATGAAAGGATTAATGAGAGTGGAAGAAGCTAAGGAAGTATGCAATGATCGTGGCAAGTGGAAGGATGTTGTCTCTGCTTGCCCCTACGGGAATAAGGCGTGGCGTATGTATGTATCAAAAAAATCAAATCTAAAATCGTTTATTTCATAAAACAGTATGTATGTAGAACTTTTATAACTCCTGAAATAATCTCGAATTCCCAGGTAACAGATTTAGTATCGCAGTTAACTACGCAAGTTTTGAACGTACCAGCGAATTTAGAAAAGGTCACGGAGGAATTACAAAGGGCGTCAGCTAAAAAAGATGACCTCCTCAGCATGAGGTCTTTGAATGACAAGATAACATCTCTCAAAGATAAAGATATACCGCAACTTGAAACGCGCTTGAGTGATGTGGATAAGGTAATACAAATGTTTATTCAATTATACATAATTATACGACTGCCTCGTGGGTCTAGAGGTTAGCCTATTTGGTTTCGATCACGAGGCCCTGGGTTCGATTCCTGGATCGGGTCACGGAATAATTCTGATCTTTTTTAATTCTTCTATGAAATGTTCAGTATATTCCAAGCCCGGAGTCAGGAAGTCGGTGGTGTTACACCCCCGTGCCTCGGAGAGCACGTTAAGCCGTCGGTCCCAGTTACTATCATCAACATCTGATAGTGATCGTTATGAAACATTATCACCCTAAGCCCGCCAACCCGCATTGGAGCAGCGTGGTGGGTGTACGCTCCATATCCCCTCTCCTATAAGGATTTAATAGACTGACAATGATGATGACATAATTATAGTTTACATAAGCATCTCTGAACGCAAATCTAAACAATTTTTCCTTTGACCTTCTAATTTGCACGATCATAATTAATTTTATTTCTATGTTAGATTCATAAATGCCTTAAAAATTCATAATTTCCACAACACAATCGACAATCACAGTTATTTAGATCAAAATATGAACGTTATACGAAACTAGACTACAAAGACATTGGAAGATCAAATGACTCGAAAATATGAGAAAGCATGCATCCAATTTTTTTTAATGTTAGAGAAATTGTTAATCTCGTATATAATAGTAATAGTTAGTCATGAAGTGAGTCTAAAAGACACAAGCGAAGATAAGTTTCTTGTAGAGATATATCCAATTTCGCTGCTATTGGGCGACCTATATTTTTTTCTCTAAAGATATATATGTTCGTCTAATAGCAGCGAAAATGGAAATATAGCTTTCTATGGTCCATTAGTGCATTATATGGCGACTGTTTGTCTTTATGTCTACATGATATACCTCTATGCTCAAATCTTTAATCTAAACGTTAATCTATCGTTAATCTAACGTGATAGATTGTCAAACATTAAATCCTATCTGTCGAAACATAAAAAGCATTAAAAATATTAAATAAGATTTGAATGAATGGGCTCGTTGCAGGAAATCACCACACTTACAGAGTCATTGGAAGAAATGTCGATGGCCATACTGGAACCCGAGCAGAAGCTGACGACAACACGCGAGATCCAGGGAGACATGCCCCTGCTTGATAAATTCACCAATGAAGTCAAAACCGCCACTAAAGATGTAAGGTTTGCTTGATGTCATTCATTGTCATTATCATAATCTTCATTTATAGGAATGTGAAACATTTTTAAACAGTATGTTTGCGTGCGATTGTGCTTTTGGTTGATTCGTTTTTGATGCGGTTTTCAGAATAATATTTTTTACGTTTAAAGTTTAAAAAAAAATATTTAATTAATGATGTGTGTAGGTACATGTGTTTCAATTTCAACTACAACAAATTGATATTTGGATGTTAATTATGTTACAATCAAATGTAGAAGTTAGTCTAACTGATTGAACTTTAATTCTGCCTTCTGAACTGGTGGTACTCATTACAAACAAATGAACTTGACTTTAATATAATCATTAAATATATTAATTTTAAATTAAAAATTAATATATTTATAAATTAATATATTTATTATAAATTTGTAAAATCAAAATCAATTATTTATTAATTTAAATTATTATATATTTATAAAAATATACTTAAATTAAAAAATTTAACAACCAATAATGGCAATAATTAAATAATTTTATTTATTTCCTGTTTTATCTTAGTGAATTCTCCTTAGGCACGGTAGCCTGGAAGAGATTACTCTTAATGTTTTTTGAATTTTCTGTAGTATCTTGTTTTTTGGTGTGTTCTTATTATTATTATTTGAACAGTTCGATAAAGTGAAAGCGAAATGCACGGACATTATAACGGACATAAGTTTAGAAGATGCGACGGCGAAGCAAACGGACTTGAGACAGAAGATCAGTACGCTGCGCGCGCGCATCAAGGCCGCGCAGGTCAAACTCAACGCACACAACAAGAAACTGCAGTCTTTGGGAGACAAGAAGAACAAACTCAAAGAGGAGGTGCTCAATATACAGAAGAAGGTTAGTTGTATCTAAGTCATTGTTTTTGTTTTTTTATTCATTACCAAGTTAGCCCTCGACTGCAATCACACTTGATGGTAAGTGATGATGTAATCTAAGATGGAAGCGGGTATAACTTGTCGGGAGATAATATCTACACTCTTTTGATTGGAATGGTTATGAATAAATTCATATGGTTAGCCATTACAATTTATTTATATTCTGTGACTCGACTTTTTAAAGGTACAAGAACTGGTAAACTTGCAAGAGTCTCAAAAGCAAATGGAGGCCAACAGGGAGAAGTTCTTGGAGGAACTGAAGGAGCTTCAGAATGCCACGGCGCCGTTGGAAGCCGATCTCAAGGAAAAGGAGACGCTCAAAGCTGAAACAGTTAAAAAGAACAGGTAGCTCATACGATTCGTTTAATAATAATAACAACCTTTATTTCAATTAACATAGACAAATTAATGATTATATTTATTTAAAGAAGATTAACAAAAGAGATTTATGAGACAAGAGTGGATGGCAATGTTGGAAGGGGAAAACCTAAACAAATATTCCTGTGTGGATCAAAGTGTCAAAAGTGGACCAAATTCAGAACATTTTAAAATATGGCCAGGTCAAGAGCACCCTAAACCGATGAACTTGTATGAAGGATTAATGACAGTGGAAGGAGCTAAGGAATCTATATAAAATTCTTTATAATAATAATTTTATTTAAGACTTTTTTGTTTTAGTTTATGGGAAATGAGACGTACACTTATACAATTTTGTGTAAACGGCATTAGAATGATAGATATTTATATTTTTGAAATGGTCTTTTTACAACCTTTCATTTGATACCCATATTGCTAAGATAAAAGAAAGATATACATACATCCCCCTTTTTTCACCCATTTACAGCCGCCGTTTTGAAAATTGATATAGCTTATGCACTACCACAATTTTTACAAATTCAACGACACCTCACATGTCAAAATCCGCTCAGTCGTTAAGGCTGTAGCGCGTGCCGCAGAAATGGACATACATACATACATACGCTCGAAAAACATAACCCTCCTTCTGACGCAGTCGGGTAAAAACATTTTTCATTACAGGTCTGACATTGAAGTAAAGAACACCTACATTAGCAAAGTAGCCAACGCTTTCGAGAAAGTAAAGTCAATCGACTTGGACATAAGAATGCACAGGGAGCGTAACATCATCCGGGAAATGGACAAGATAAAGGAGGCGAACGAGAAGCTGCTGGCCCGACAGAAGCAAATCATGATCGATAGAGACACGCTCACCAAGAAGATCGATAGCTTGAAGGATGAGCTATCCAAACAAGAGGTAATTCATTGCTGAACTAAATCAGAATTAAATAATAAAAAATTAAAACCGACTTTAAAACTCACTAAAAAGTAAAAAATTATTGCTTCATTGAGTTACTTTTATTTACTTAACCATATCTATAAAGTCGATGCTATCCAAGTTTAAGGAATGTTTATTTAATTTTTTTTTATCTACTACATGTTGGCCCTTGACTGCTATCACATCTGTAAGTGATGATGTAATCTAAGATGGAAGCGGGTTAACTTGGTAGGAGTACGATGAAATCCACACCCCTTTCGGTTTCACACCCCACACACGACATCGTAGCGGAACGCTAAATCGCTTGGCGGTACGCCTTTGTCGGTAGGGTGGTAACTAGCCACGGCGAAAGCCTGCCACCAGCCACCTCCCAAAATTTAATGAGTTAACAAAGCAATTTGTAGGTTTTAGGTCGTCCTTAAAGCTTAAAAAAAATTTGTTCATACTTTTCAATGGCGAACATACGTAAACCTACTCGTACTAAACTATGAGTTCCATTATAAGCTAGCAACTTAGTTGAAAGTGAAGAGTTCTTTCGATTTTCCCAAGAACCCATCATCAGATTTTAACACGATGACCGCCATAGGACCATTTTGAAAGTATATGCTTTGTAAAAAAAAATGTCAAAATCTGACTACTTAAATGATGTTTTGCGGTATGTTAGACGAGTGGCGTGCACAGGTTTTTGGCCTAGGGCAGGAGTTTTTGTACACAACATGCATTGCACAAATGTAAACTTTAAGTTTTGGTATATTACAATACATTTAATAGTGATTTAAATCAGATTGTCGGTTATTAATAAATTTACCTATAATTTAGTATTTATTGAAATGCACTGTTTATTTTTCATATGACGTTGAGCAAAAAAATTAATATGGCTTGTTGATGGATGTTTCCATGTAAGATATTGTATGCACAATTTTGATTTTAAGATTTATAAACGTAACCTGGAAGACAATTTGAAGTTGCGCAAAGCTCAAGCTGACATTGAGAAGTGTGAAAAGGATCTCGTCGATATCAACGAGAAACTGAGCGGCGTCAATACAGAAATGATCAAGGAGAAGGAACCGCTGATCACCAAGCAAACTATGATATTCAGGGAAAAGGCGCAAAATGAGGGAAAACTCAATGAATTGAAGGTATTATGTTAGATATATCACATGTATTACAAGCTAATGATATTAATAGACAATATAATTTCTTAACTAGACATTCAGAAAACATCTGTATTTAAGAAACGTAAAACTATACTGCTAAATATATATATCCGTCTATAAGGTTTGTTTACTTTTAAGCTATTGCATAGCTTCTATCGCGGGCCTTGAGCGTGGAGATCGAATCCAGAAATTCCGTAACGAAAAAACCTAACACCCTCCTACCTTTTTAGTTTTTTCAGATTGTCTTATTTGCGTCTTTGTTCGCCAACGTTCAATACACCGGTTCTCGTCCGATCACCGAAGTTAAGCAACATCGGGCGCGGTCAGTACTTGGATGAGTGACCGCCTGGGAACACCGCGTGATGTTAGCTTTTTTAAATTTTTTTTTTGTTTGTTTTATTTTTTTTATTTAAATTTATAAAAATATAATTATAATTGCATAAGTTGATAAAAAACTTATGCAATTATAATTATATAATTATAACGCGGTATAATTATATTACGCGGTGTTCCCAGGCAGTCACCCATCCAAGTACTGACTGCGCCCGATGTTGCTTAACTTCTATGCAATAGCTTTACCGTGGCAGTCTCCGAGTGCCACACGTCTTTTTTTTATGGTAGATTGCTTGCGCTTGACTACAATCATGCCTGATGGAAAGCAGTGATTAGGTCTAAGTTGGAACGCGCTTACCTAGAAGATATTCAGATTGCCTATTCACTCTTGACTTGAAGGTGTTCAGATTGTAGGTGGTAGGAAACACTGACACTGGCAGGGCATTCCACACTCATACGAATCTACCACATAAGGGTGCCAGTGTTCGTGGTGTCTAGCTTTTGTTATATTTATACTCGAAACTCCAAAATTAACAATTACAATTTTTTGTACAACTTTCCTGTAATACAATAATAACTAGCACAGGAGGTAGGGCTTCAAATCTACAGAGATGTACTTTTGATGGATAAATAAAGATTTATTTATTATTATTATCTGGGTGGAGGCTCACGCAGACGTTAATACTAACAAAACATCGGATTCGGGCTCAGTACACGGCATGCCCGTCGCTTTGTTGGTGAAAGAACTGTCGGACTATCACCGACGATCGATTGGCAGGTTCCACAGCAAAAGTGCCGATGAATCTACCAATAAATATACTTATATACTTACAATGAAAAAAATATGAAGAAAGTAGGATACAAAAGGCGGCCTTATTGCTAACATTGTCATTCCCAAAGCTATATCTTTAGGAATGATAAATAAATAGTTCAATAAATTGTTTGCATAAAATCATGAAATAAAATTTCTTTAATTATTTATGTTTACAGGATAGACTTAAACAAAATAAACTCGAATTAAAGAAGACCCAAAACAAAGACATTGAAAACAGATTCAGACAGAAGTTTTATGAGTTGCATGTAACTAAAGCAATCGACAAAGATGTCAAAGAATACTCGGTCGCTCTAGAGAAGTGTCTCATGGAGTTCCATAGAGAAAAAATGGAGAATATTAATCTAATTATAAGGTAAGTTCGATACTTATTTAACTCGTTCACGGACAGAACGCCTCTCGAAGTCACTGTTTCAATTAATAGGACAATACGCCTCACGGCGTTCCATTTTCTGTACTGATTTTTTTTTTTTATCGACTACAAGTTGGCCCTTGACTGTTATCACACCTGATGTTAAGTGATGATGCAGTCTAAGATGGAAGCGGGCCAACTTGTTGTATCCACATAGACATCGTACCGGAACGCTAAATCGCTTGGCGGTACGCCTTTGTCGGTAGGGTGGTAACTAGCCACGGCGAAAGCCTCCCACCAGCCAGACCAAGACAAATTAAGAAAAATTTAATCTAGGACCTGTCACTGATATAGAAAAGGGCATTCTGCAGTGTCACCATGGAATTTTTACCTTTTACTGTCATATCGTGACTTTCAAAAAATCATTTAGCAAATGTGTGCCTTACGCACACATGGATAGTTTGGTCCTGCACCCTACGCCCGTGGACGACGTTATTTCATACATTTCGCCAAGTAGTGTGCGATGTGGCATTGTATGAAATTTTGTATTGTCATAGCACAATCAGCCATTGAGGTACTACTTTCCGTGAATGTGTTAAGAGATAATAAGATTCTTCTGTTCACAATCTATTACAGAAAGTTTGTGGCTTTAGACATTGAAATGTTACATATTTTTGGGCTAACCTTTTGTAGATATAAAAGGTTGATTTGTACAACCAATAAAATGAATGAACCAATAAATAAAAGGTTATACTTCGAGTACGCATAACGCCATCAATGTACACCAAATTCTAAAAGAATAATTACAATGGATATATTTTATAAAGAAAGCAGGATACAACAGGTGGCCTTATTGCTAATTTGCAATTCTTTCAAACAACCTTAGGTTTAGACGGCTACAGCATGTTGTGTAAAACAAAATAACACAAATAATAAAAAACTGTAATATATAACTTTAAATAAACTATGATATATACAAATACATAACAAAGTCACAACAGTAATGATCTATGTGTCGTAGCCACATCGTAGATTTGCTCACTTCATGAAATGGCCGCGTTTCATGATGTGGCCAACTCAATTTGACCAGATCGTTAAATCGTGTACGTTTCACGATTTCTAACCTAACCTTCCCAATCGGGGTGTAACTAGTTTACGATATGATCAAATACTTTTGACCACTTCATAAAGTAATGAAGTAGTCGCGCGTTAAGTTGGCCACATCGAGAAACGTTTTTGTATCATTTATCTGTCCAGACCATATCATGATGTGGCCAATAGACAGGCAAACATTTCATGAAATGAGCAAATCTACGATGTGGCTACGACATCTGCATATATTTATGCATGTATGTATGCACATACATAGATGTATGCAGATAAATGCATCACGGTTTTGTACACACTGTGAATAATGTATAATTTGACTGCATTTTTAACGATAGCAAGTGACTTTGATTGTCTTATGGTCACTGGGAATAATTTAATATTAGTAAAGTAAAATTGGCCTTTTTACTGATATAAAATTTTGTTGCAGAGAAATGTGGAGAAAGATATATAGAGGTAATGACATTGATTACATTGAAATTAAGACTGAAGGAAGCATGTCGGTCGATTCTGAACGTCGCAAATACGATTACAGGTAATTTCTGTTGTATTTTAGGTACTAGAACGTAAATTGTTTTAAAGTAGGGCTTTAATCAACCATAGCGTAGATGATTCAAAATATAATAAATTTGAACCGGAAGTGCATATTCTAAACAGTTTTATGTCTAGAAATTCGTAACAATACCATCAAATATATGAATTGTTAGGGTGATTTTTTCAATTTACACCCATTTGCGATTGACCTAGTTGAATCGGCCAAGCCGTTTGGGAGTTGTAAGGGAACATATCAGTAATGCGAACAGACAGACAACAAGAATTTAAAGGATTCTGCAGAAATGCAATTAATGACGTAGGATTAAAATAAAATTAAAATCCAACAAAAAAGTTCTGTTCTGTCAGTCGTCTACCCCATAGCTCTAGTATACTGATGTGATTATGACTTTATAGAGTGGTCCAGTCTAAAAATGGTGTGGAGATTGATATGCGCGGTCGATGCAGTGCTGGCCAGAAGGTGCTCGCTTGTCTTATAATAAGACTGGCTCTTGCAGAGACATTTAGTTCCAGGTAAGATCACTAGCGGCCCGCCTCAGCTTCGCATGGGTGCAAGCGATGCTGGTACAACATTATTTTGATATATCTCCTAGGGTTTAAATGTTTAAATGCGAATTGTTTCAAATTTTAAAAATCACATTTTATGTTATAAAAAAAAATTAAATTGGATATAGTTGCAAAGATTGAAGCTCATAAGGCCCTTAAAAATGCGACTTGTTTTAGCGCGTAATGATTCGTAACAGACTTAAAAACGCAAAGGAGGTTACTAAATTTTCATCATCTAAAAATTAAAATTATAAATAATTGGAGATAGCTTAGTCAAATTAGGACCACACTTTATTTTATTGGAAATTTATACCTCATATTTAAAGTTTTTTGAACATGGCAAAATTGCTTAAATATTAATATTTTATCACGTTCATACAAAAATTTAATTTAAGTGACAAAAAACTGAAATATCATTTTTTTTTCATCTTATATTGTTAATCATAATTACAATTTTTAACCTGCACCAAAATCCTTCAAAAACATTTATCTAGAGGTGATTAAAATCTTTTAAAAGTTGCACAAAGTAATGTATAATATGAGCTTATTTCTATATTTTTAGTCTCCCAAAAAATTTTAGACCTTTATCTCTATTTTTCACGTTTTTGAACTTGCTGACTAGAGTATGATGTCATATTAACACTTTCATACAAAATTAGTCCATAATTTTAAGTCAGTGTCCAAATATTATGGCCTATTGAAACGAGATTACTATAGTATCATCTAACCAAATAAGCCAATATAAAATTGAAATAATATTTCGATGCAAGATATGAATCAAATCTTAATTAAATTCCAAGTGACAAGATCTTTTTCTAAATTTCTTAGAAAACTCTCTTATCTTTTGTTACAGATTTGGCATCTTGGCATTGGATGAACCAACCACCAACTTGGACCAGGATAACATAAAATCATTGTGCTCTGCACTCGGAGACATTGTCCAAGAGAGGATGAACCAACGCAACTTTATGTTCATCATCATCACTCACGACAAGGACTTCATTGAATCATTGGGCAACATCGATAAAGTCACACACTACTATGAGGTGTCTAGGAATGAGGAAGGAAAATCTAGAGTGAAGAAGATAAGATTCTCTTAAGTTAATCATTATTATGATTGTCGAATATTATAGCAATAAAGTATATTTGTATATGCCATTCCTCAAGGTTTATTGTGACACCATTAAGTGCCGTCAATGTAAAAATACTTTCGACAAGAATCAACATTAGTTTTGTTAGTTATCAAGTTGAGTGATTTGAAGAAGAAAGTAAATTTCTCTTTATTTGATGGATCAATGACTGATATGTCTGAATAGATGATTATGTTTTGTTATATATAAGGGCTGTGCCTTTTATTGTGTTACTGTATAAGAGTAATAATTGATTATTTTTGAAGAAATTAAAACATTTTGTATTCCTCATAAGTTGTATTTTTATTTATATACAATATTCCTAAATAATCCACATACATATTATATTACATTTTTATAATTTAATAACATTAGCGTTTAACTTATAACAAGCCCTGTAACACTGTTGAGAGGAGTGCATATTTCAATTTGATCTAAATATAATATTTTACTTTCTTGTAGCGTGCTCAGTGTAATGCCCAATAATTCAGCAACTTGAGTGGGCGGAAATGATTGTGATAAACATTTGGAGATGTAAGGCACCAAATCTTCAGTAAAACATACACACAAAGACACAAAATTCTGCTTCTCGATATCAGTAAAAGCTTGTTGCTCTCTATGATAGAATGTTATCAAAATCTGTGCAGCTTTATCGAAAGACTTTTTGAATCCTTTATAAACATCCTTGACAATATTCAAAGGTGCTGTGACACGCAGAGAATTCAGCACAGTCAGCATTCCATTACAGTACTCTGCTAGTGGGTAATAATCCAGCAAGTTTTCCGGTGGTCCAGAGGCCATATTTTCATTAATAGGCCTGGATACATTCTTAATACTGGGGACTTTGTAAGACTTCATCTGGTTTTCAAATTGATTGTCAACCTTTTCCATGCCACAGTTGAACTGCATTAAAACATTATTGCGAAATAAGGGCGTGAGCACACATCTCAGGTCGGCACCAACTCTGCCAAACGATAGGCAGAGGTACATACACTGATTCATTATTGATTCAAAACTGGACTCGTCCTCTCTCCATAGATCTTGGTTTAATATGTGAGCTAAACTTTCCACCTGTAAAACAAGTAAAAAGATAAGAGTAATATACTCGGAATTTTAATTCGATTCCAGATTTGACAATTTCAGTGTTGCATCGTTACGACTAGTAAGAAATAGTGAAGCGAAACTATTGATTGGAAATGGAACTTGTCAACAAACAAATTTAAAATTAATCAGAAAAATAATATTTGAACATGATTTAGTTTAATTAATTAAAAATTATTTTATGATTGTGTGATAAAAATTATCATGAAGAACATGACAAAGATTAATATATTAATTTATTTTAAAGCTATCGCTATCGCTGTCATTTCTGTAAATTTATTATAAATGTCGTGAATTGTCATTAACAAGTTAACTGCAAAAAAATATGTGTTTAAAAAAAATGACTATTAAGTGATTTTCTACATCCATTTTTAATTTATTATGTTGAACAAGTATTTATTTAAATAAAACTCAAAATTTGTAGTAATTGGCTGATAGTATATTATATATGACATTATTTCACAAAATGACAATATTGTTTGTTTCTGACTATAGTGGTATTTAAACTTTTAGTGTTTGTTTTGCAATAAGCTCACGCTTGACCACAATCTCACCTGATGGTAAGTGTAGATAAAGTCTAAGGTGGGACATGCTTGTTTAGGAAAAATTACATATTATCAAATTAGACTGAAAAACTAGTTTTTTTATTTATGTTTGTGCATATCAATGGTTCTACTGGACAAATTTTCATATGGTTTTCACAGTTAAATATATTATTGCAAAGGCTTTCATTTATATAAAGATTAAAAATGAGGAAAAAATTTGAGTGGCTTTCACTCTGATTTCTCACTTTCAGTAAATATATGTGAAATACTTACCTTTAATTTGAGCCAGCAAGACAAAGCACTGGTTCCACTCAATTCATTATCCCTTACTTTTGATTCTTGTGCATCAGACAAAAATATGGACTTGTGCTGTGTTATCACATTAAATAAATGAATTCTGTGCAACTCCACTATTTTTCGTAACAATTTCTCTGGTGCTGAAATTAAAAAAAAAAAGAATTGTATACTCCTTACAGGTGACAACTTCTCTAAGAAAGAAATATTCAGTTGCTTACAATAAAAATATTCTCCTAATATTTACATTAATCTGATTATGGTTTGTGACTGTACTATAAATAGAATATTGAATAAATACCTTCAGCATTTCTGGCATCCTCAAGTGCTTTTTCAAACCAAGCATTTCGAGCCTTAAGGAAATGCAAGTGCAAGCCGTCAGATGTTACACTGCTTCTGTTACCCATTGATTGTAACCTGCTATGCTCATCATCAGTAGACTTAAATACTGTATTGGCTCTTCTCAGATACCCTAAAATCTAGAAACATAATTGACATAATATTCCCTTAAATTGCATGTTACCTAATATGATGGCCTCTGTGACCAGTCAGTCTTTCATTTGAATCCTAGCTGGGCTTATTAAGATTTTTCTAAATTGGTCCAAGTCTAGCTGGTGGGTGACTGGCCTGCCAAATAAGACATACAACCAAGCAAATTAGTTTTCCAGTGTGATGTTATGTAGAAATTAAAAGGGGTGTGGATTTCATCCTACTCCTAATAAGTTAGCCTGCTTATATCTTAGATTGCATCA
Source organism: Mycalesis mineus (assembly GCA_034621355.1). Classification (NCBI taxonomy): domain Eukaryota; kingdom Metazoa; phylum Arthropoda; class Insecta; order Lepidoptera; family Nymphalidae; genus Mycalesis; species Mycalesis mineus. Next base: position 5,174,836 of record CM067894.1, on the reverse strand, counting down.
TCACTTACCAGTGTGATGCAGTCAAGCGCTAACTTGTAATGAATAAAACAAAAATATATATTAAAAAAATACTTGTCCCAGTGTTTGTTATGAAACTCCTAAAACAGCTGGTAGCTTAAAACTTCGGCTGGTGGGAGGTTTTCGCCATGCCTAGTTACCACCCTACCGACAAAGACGTATTGCCAAGCGAATTAGCGCTCCGGTACGATGTTGTGTACAAATTAAAAGGGGGGAAAACTTGTAGGCGATAAAAAAAACTCTAAATTTTTTTATGAAATTTGTTGTGTATATTTAGTTTGGTTAGTTGTAGGTCAAACACTCTTTCTTATTATAGGTTATAAATCTTATATTATGTGGTGAAAGTCACAGGCATTAGCTAGTGTAATATATATGACAACAATAGATTTAATCAATTTACCTGTAAACATTGAGGTAATGGCAAATCATAGTGAAGTTGATTGAAGAGATGATACAGTGTTTCATACCACAGTGTCATGATTTCACTTGTTGTGCTCTGAAAGAATAATCACATGTACAGATAAATATGAACATTCATATTTATGTAAGTTTCATCATAATCAGAACAAAATAAACCATTCATAAAATATTAATATAAAAATACTTAAACAAGTTTTGTATTGATGCTGTAAAAAAATATTTCTTATGCTTAGTCTACTATTAATATTAAAGGTCTAACAATTTTATTCTTAACATCAAAGGCTTTGCTTATCTTCAGTTAGCAGTGTTTATTAGAGAAACAAGATAATTAAATGTAACTAACATTGTGTTTTTATAGGTAACAATAATACTTTAAACAAAACCTACATCCACAATTGGTATTTCTGAGTATCTCTTTGATAAATTACGAATGAAAGCAAAGATGTCCAGTGCACTCTCATAGTCATCTGCGTTGAGTGCTTCACGCATTAACGATGGCAGCTCTAACAGCTCCAACAATTTGTCACTTTGGTTTCTTATAGTGTTGTATCGCCTGTAAATTAACATTTCATTTTAAGTTCTAAATTAAAAATCTTTTTAAAAAAAGGTTTTCTAATGTATAGTTTATAAGCTACAGAATCAAAATTAGGAATATATATTTCTAAAGCAAATTGTGTCATTACATCCATTGATGATTTATAACACACCATTTGTTGTTGCAGTGAAATACTTAATTGGACTTAACATCGCATAACAAAGAGAGAATATGGTTTAGAAAGAGATCATTTACATTTTTTAATTTCTAAGAGTTCTGTAATGAGTATGAAATATAAAAGTTAAGATATGACATTTTGGATAAATTAGTGTCAACATACCTTTTTTCCTGAACAATCCCACCAGCGACTTGCGAAAAGCTCTCACATTGTGAAACAAACTCAGGGGTATTTTCTAAAAAACTTGCTAGTGAGTCTTTAGATTTACCTAGATCCTTCATTATAGCTCTAGATATATCTGCCGTTTCAACAAATGTTTTATAATTAGTAAATGCTAAATCTTGTGTCTGCTCTGTCAAATGTTTCATATCTTCAGTCAATCGTTCTGGCTCTTTTTTTACATGTTCCCAACTTTGTGATCCTAATTTTTTTATAAATTCTGTAATATCACTAAAGTATTCTGCATTTTCTGAAAATAAAATAGGTATAAAGATTATCTTGCACAAAAAAATTATTACTCTATATATATAATTGTACCTTTGTAAATAACTTTTAAAACTCTAATGAATAAGGAAAAACGAAACAATCATCCCAAAAATGTAAGGAATATCACATACCTGTGGTGGAGTCTGGAAATAAAAGCTGACATAAATCTTTTAGTTCTTGAGCCATATTGAATATTATTTAATTATAAACTAAATTAATCGTGTATTGCTAAAAGCAATGAGATAATTACAACATACGGCTAAATATTTAATAAATTAAAATTTGAATTGATAATAACACGATATTTGACATCTAAAATTATTGCCACAGAGTACAGACACAGATTAATATTATTTTTTATATATTAGGATTATATTATATATTAGGATACTACGTGCCATACACGGAAAAAAATTGCTATATTTACAGATACATCATAAAAAAGTAAAAGACAACACCACTGCCAAACACAGTGTATTTTAAGAGGAAATAGGAATGCACCTTGCGGCATGTTGACATAATTCTTAATGATTTTTTAACTGACTTCAAAAAAAGGAGGTTATCAATTCGACCCATATGTATGAAATATTTCCAGAACAGCCCAGTTTTTTAATCAAATTCAGATAAAAAATGTAGGGATGTTGAAAACAAATTCCTCTGTGCTGTTTCTTGTTTCAATATTTTAGTCCAAAGAATATATTCCTTGATTTAGTCTATACTATTTTTGCTTATATTCTGTGGCAAAATGGAATTTTGGAAAATGAAATAATTGTTCAAGATAGCTATTTGCCCTACTAAATATTATAAATATTCGCTTTATTAATAGTTAATTTAAAATATAAATAAATTAAAATCAAATTTAGAGTTAGTGAAGTCAAACCCATAGCCGATTATTGGTTATATTGTGTTTTCATCCATGTTGAACTATTGATAAGTTCTTTGATTGCGTCATGTAAACGTATAGATATACGAGGTATCTCTATTTATTTTAGTGATCAATATGTGCAAGATTCTTATTCTTCCCTAATTTTAATGCTATAGAAAAGTTACGATAATCGTAATCTAACTTGGTATGTATTTGACAAGTAACCTAATCGCTTTAATTCTGACACCATTTTTGTTAAGCCTTTTGGCTTGTAATAATGGTTTCGTGATCCGCTCCCGTCGAGCTGTCGATGCTTGCCTTAATGGGATTAATTTTATTTTATAAAGATGCACTATATTAGAACTAATAATGTTTAGATAGTTAAGGTTATGTTGATGTTTTGATTCCAGATGATAGATTAGTAAATTTTGTTGACAGCCTAGGATCGATTCATCTTACAAGAATAATCGTAATTTATTGCAAAAATGTTCTAGTTCTTGCGAATTTATTATGTACGTATACAGTTTGAATATAATCATTCGTTTATAAATATTAATATTATTTCATTTTTTAAACAATAATTTTTCTTAGTCAGTATGTACATATTTAGAGCTAAAGTGTAGTTAATGTTAATAAATGAAATATATATTAAATTTTTTGACAATTTATTAATCTTGTTATATTAACTTCTTTCTTAATCATATAAAAAACATGGATATAATTAAAGATGAAATAAAAATGGAAACAGAAGAATTTCACCTCCCGTGGGAAGGAGATAAGGTTAGTCTACATGTCATTTATACATAAAAACTTGTAGCAGTAATTGGAGAGAGTGGAAGTATGCAAGAGTTGAAGCAAGGAGACTCATATAGTTTTGGGCTATCTAGGCTAGAATGAGGTGTGTTTGTATGTATGTGATGGCGATAGCAGTTTTTGTTTATGTAACTAATATAATCACTGAGCTTATTGTATTTAGACTCACTTCCTACCGGCTGCTGCTTCACACCTTGATGAGATAAACTTATATTTAACATAGATGCTAAGAATATCATTTAATTAAGCCAGTTAAATATATTCAACTTTCACTACCACACATAAATGTAGGCACCAGCACACCTCACATCCTAATATGCAAGGATTGTGGCAAATGGAAGAATGTAATCTCTGCCTACCACTAGGGGAACGAGGTGTGATGTAAATATATTTTCTGGTTGGTGCCCTTGAGAATAGGACAAGTGGTATAATAATAGAATTACCATTAGTAATATGTATCCCAAGGAGAGTGTTAGGGTCCATCAACATTTTTGAGCATTTTTAAACCTTAGTGATATGTGGTGAAGAATTGAGGTTGAAGGCTAACTGCCACCAATGAAAATCACATGTATGTACATAGAAACTTAAGTGATGATTACTTAATGGCCCCTCAAAACAGTTTTGAAATATGCCTATTTCTGTGGCTGTTAGGTGTGTTCTGGTCGAAAGGGTAATGTTGTCTAATGGTTGATGGGGATAAGTGCGGTACATTGTTATACTTTGTTTTCTTTCTTGACATTTTCATTACAATACATATTGTAATGAACATATCACATGATCATATGTATAACAATCTAACGATAAAAAGATATAAATTTGTACAAATTAAATTGTGTGAACTAAAATTTAAAAGTTATGCAAATGTTCCTAAATGTTAATTTTATAAGTTATGAGGAATTTATAATATTTCAAACATTTTATCTAACATTTTTAATTTTTTATTATTTCAGTCCAATATAGTGGCATCTGAAGAAGTAATATGTGGCATGGATAGTGAACAAAATGAATCATATGGCACTATGGTATGTGTTCAATATAATTGATTCAGTATTAATATATATGTTTATGTTTTTAATAGTTTGGATGAAATTGAAAGCAGTAACTGAACCCCAGTCCTTTTTGATTTAATCTGCCCTCTAAACTTTGTTGCTATTGAGACTCAAATAGTACTTAATTCCTCATAAAACAGTAGTTTGCAATGAAATTTTCAAATAAGGTACAAATTTTCAAGATTAGGATTTTCTATATTCTTTACTTTTTTCCAACAGACTTCTGAAGAAATAATAGCACACACAGATCAAATGGCTGCAGAAAATCTCATGTTTCTTTCCCAAGATGTTGTTAGTTACACAGAGAGTGCAGAGCTGGCAGAGGACCCTAGTGTGGAGTGTGTTACTGAAGAAGTCATCACTGATGACTGGGTCATCCCGGGGGGTCAGGAAAGGTATTTAAACTCAATATTAATCATTGAATTTAATCAGGCGTTAATTTGTGGAAGAAGTTACTTTATTTTCTTTCCGCAAAACACCAAGAATTGCAACTGTCAATGTTGAATCACAAAATCTTCTCATTGATGTTTTTCTGTCAAATTTAGGTGACATTATTATTGCTTGATTCCATAGATTAAAGACTACTAGATAGAATCCATAGCGTGTCCACTCGTGAGACAGCAAATCAGCCTTATTGACATGACATGTCAACATTTAAAGTACATCATAAAACGTTATGTTTTAAAATATCGTAAAATACGAAATATTACTTTATATAATATAGTTTAGTAAACGCATAATACATGAAATTTGCTAAAAAATAACATATCTAAGCTTTAAATCATCAATCAATGAAGTTTATGCCTACTTACGTATGAAACGTAATTCCTTCGATTTTCTGTTCGCTGCGACTGTTGCAGCCGAAAATATTACAACCCACCATAGCACGATAACGTTTAAATTAATATAGTAACCGCAAAGTTATATTATTTATCAGCAAATTTAATAAAAAGCTAATAATTGCTCAGATATGTCCCTTGTCTGTCACAAATTCCACTCTTGACAAATAATAAAAACGAACACGCTGAAAGGGACAAAAAATAATCTTGTATCACTTTCTAATAAAGGCCGAATGAAATAAGTCTGTCACGCTCTTGAACCTACAGCCGCGTTATGACTCCATCTAGTAGTCTTTAATCTATGCTTGATTCCTTTGGTTTTTGTCAAAGAAAGTACTAACTGCTAATTCATTGTATTGACCTTGGTCATGGTCATAGTAAACTATTTAGATGCCATCACAGGAATTAGTAGAATTTTATATCTGCCCTAAGCGAGCCTGCTAATATCTTACACTGTATTGTTCTATTCCATCATGTGAAAATGCAGTCAAGGGCTTTGTAAAAATAAAAAAAAATACTTATATATCAATGAGAAAAACGTCAAGCAATAAGCTGGTACATACTATCAACTGTGCTGTTAACTGTGTTTGTAATTTGTTTCAGAGTTGAAGTGCCTTTAGAACATTTAGCAGTACCCATTCAAGATGTTAAAATTGAGAATGACATTGATGTACCACTGCCAACAGACCAAGTATGATTATAGTATATCTAGTAGATGCCCATAACTATATCCAATTGGATTTCTTTATCTGTTTCACCTATCTTTTTTATCCATGTCCAATTTCAATTAAACCAAATTGTTATAAAAATATAATTAATTATGCTCATTGTTATATCCGAGGCAAAATCAACTTGTCAGCTACAATTAATGAGCCTACAAAACTGAAAAAGTTTATATGCAAGTAAAATAATCATGGATACAGACATATAATCTTTTACTGCTTCTTGTATCTTTTGGTGGCCAAGGCCAAAAAAAAACACTTTTTCCCCTAGAACTTAATAAGTTCTTTCATCCATATTTCAGTTTGAAAGCTAAAATTATAGCCACTATTATTGAGTAGAACTCACAACATGATTCTGTATTTGCTGTATCACCATTTGTGACATCTTGCTACTCTGCTTTGTCAGAGATACTCATATGTTAAATTAAGGTTTCAGTATTACTGATAGAATAGCACATTTAGTATAAAAGTGCCCCTGAGTTATCTCTAGTTTGAATATGCCTGTATCGCCTCTCTTTAGCCCTTGGGGATAGCTCATACAGGAGAAGTGAAATATATATCTTTTCTTATACATTAAATTTTTTTTAATATGTTATTTTACAGGAAGACTTTTCAGTACACAATTTTTAATTTATTGTAAATAAATGTAATTTACGAATGATGTATTTTTCTTTTTTTTGTAACTCAAAAATAACACAATTATCGTTAACTGAAATTTACTTTTAAATAGAATTTGACGGTCACCCTATCACGCAGTACACAGCCAAACGTGTGGGCGTTGTACAACCGTGCCGCCCACTCACCGAATTAACAACAGAAATTGAAAAAAATGTGCATATTTCATAAAATGTACAGAACTGATAGTGTATTTTCTATCTATTAAGCATATAGAACCACAAAACAGAATATTCGCACGTAAATAAAAATCACTCTGTACTCGTAGGATGAGTACACAGCAATGCGTCCGTGGCCGTGCGATTTCTGCTCCCGTCGCTTCCGCAAGAAGGCAGCGCTCATGAATCACATGGTGGCGCATCAGAACGACCGGCCGCACGCCTGCAACCTGTGCGGAGTGCGCTACGTGCGCAAGTGCGACCTCATGAACCACCTCAAAGTGCACGCCATGGTGCCGGACACGGCTGACATGATTGATTATGGTGAGTTCTCTGGGGTGTATTTTGTTCTTTTGGGTTGTGGCTAGTGGAAGGCTTTGGCTGTGGGTAGTTATCACTCTACCGACAAAGACGTGCCGTGAAAGTGGTGTCGATTTCATCCTTCTCCTGATAAGTTAGCTCGCTTCCATCTTATATTTGATATCACTTACCGTGATGATATGTGATTACAGTCAAGAGCAAGGTCATATAATTAATAAAAATATCAGATTAACTAAGCAGTTGCATTCAGTGTGGTCCTGTACTGATGGTGGACTTCATGATATATTGGTACCGTTTCGACACATTCGACAGTGAAAGCATTTAACAAACCAGTTTTTCACAATTCAAAATATATAAACAAATACATTCAAAAACGTTTGTTTTATTATCTTTTAATAAACAATAATATTAATTTATGTCAATGTGTTTATCTATATTAAAAGCTCTTAAAACTTTTAATTTTAATTTACAGAAGAAATAGTTCCACCATTGTTGAAAATTAAGAAAAAGAGAGGAAGACGGAAAAAGAATCCTGAACCTGTTGAGGTAATATAGCGTAAACATTAGGCCTTTTTAAAATTAAAATTATATACAGCAATTTGTATTTATTAGGTATTAACTTATACAATTACGTAGAAACTGACTGACTTAATTTACGTTTGGTTCAAAGTAATTTAATATAAAATACATTTCTCACATAGGTACATATTTTTTATAGTGCTGGTAAAACTAAGTATAGTGATATTTAGCTAAGAACAGCGATTAAATAAATAGTCACCACATTGTTCGTTCTTGTCTCAGACAAAGGTCTTCAAGCAGGTTGTAGAGAGATTTTGCTTGTATAATTTTCGCACTCACTACCATTTTTTGTTAGTTTACTTGTTAACCTCAATTGTATACATAGAACGGCGTATGGGAGCACATGACGTCAGCGCGCACGCAACAATGGTCGCGCCGCGGCCGCACGCCGCCCAAGCCGCCGCCCGCCCCCGCGTCGCCCTCGCCGCCGCTGCCCTCGCCCTCCCCGCCTGCGCCTCCGCCACCGCCCACCGACCCTTCGCGGCCCTTCGTGTGCCGGCACTGCGGCGTTGGATTCGCTAGAGAGAAAGCGCTACAGTCGCATGCAAGGGTGAGTGCTAAAACTTGTTTAACATTTTATCACTACAAGTTAGCCCGGGAAGAATTGAATCCCTCTTGTAAATCTTTCGCGCATACTACTGCGTCACGGGGGCCTTCAAGTATGCCGTATGGAAGTATAGTATCCTCTTTATAAGGTCTTTATAACTACAAAAAAGCCCGCCATAGCATGTATATATGTTGCGGGTATACGCATCCGCACGTTACTACAAGAAAGAAAATATGCGGCGAATTAGTTCGGCGACTAGTCCCGAATATTGTGTATTATTGTTTACTATGAATAAATTATTACGTATACTTCTGCTTAACATATGAACTTTTCAGTCGATCCTTGCTTTCTATCAAACACCTATAAAAACTAATTTATTTTTGTCCTAAATTTTTTTCATGATTTTTCTTTTTTTCTGCTCTAAATAAAGGTAGTTTACCTTTAAACCTTAATAATTTGCTTATAATGATAGTCATGAGAAACATTTTTATATGGATTTTCAAAAATTCATCAACTGTAGTCTTTACAAAAAAAAATCAGACCATATTTTTTTATCCATCTCTTAAATCTTCGAAATTTCCTACTCTCTTATGTAAAACTAAATTTGTGCTGATAATTGTAATGTTCCAATCTTTGTCTTTTACATCTAAGTACTGTACTAATATATGGTAAAAATCTAGGACTGCATCCGCAGATGTAAAAATTCGGCGTCAGCTTGCTGTATCCATTTTTTCTGTAAAAAATGTATGTGTTCATCACATTTAGTATTTTTTTTTTGTTAGAATGCAATACTTTTCTGCTCTTGGGCTTCTGCTAAGTACATTATAACTATCAGGTGCACGGCGGGGACTCGCCCGTGGAGTGCGGCGAGTGCGGCGAGCTGTGCTGGTCGCGCGAGGCTCTGCGCACGCACTGCGCCGCGCGACACCCGCACCTCGCGCCCGCCGCCGCGCACGCGCCCGCCACTGAACTCGTCTATGAAGACAATTCTGGCAAGTCATATGTTTTATAGTTTTTTTTTATTTAATTTATTAGTTTCTTTTTTATATAGGCTGCATACCTAGATTCTTAAATGAAAAATTATTTTTATTTATAGGCGACGACATGGAGTTCAGATTATCGCCAGTAGCCCATAGCGGCAGCGAGCGCGAGAGGGAAAGGGACAGACTAATGGACGTGCGCGGGCCGGAGTTGTTCTGCAGTGACTGCGGCGTGGCTTTCCAGCGCGCCGACCTTCTGCGCAGACATGTGGCTGCCGCTCACAGGTAGAAACCATTATTATATATTAAAATATGATGATACAGGATGCTTCTAAAGTTGAGAATAAAGCATGATATCGAAAATTACACTTTTAGTTACAAGCGGCACGACAGTACAAGCAGCACGTGGGAGCAGGAGCACACGTGCGACGTGTGCGGCGAGAGCTGCACCGACGCGCTGCAGCTGCTGGCGCACGCGGAGCGACACGCCGAGCGCCCGCGCACCAACAATAGGTGAATGCGTATTGTGTACACTACAGTCACAAGCGCTCCACACGAGCAGCACGTGGGAGTAGGAGCACACGTGCGACGTGTGCGGCGAGAGCTGCACCGACGCGCTGCAGCTGCTGGCGCACGCGGAGCGACACGCCGAGCGCCCGCGCACCAACAATAGGTGAATGCGTATTGTGTACACTACAGTCACAAGCGCTCCACACGAGCAGCACGTGGGAGCAGGAGCACACGTGCGACGTGTGCGGCGAGAGCTGCACCGACGCGCTGCAGCTGCTGGCGCACGCGGAGCGACACGCCGAGCGCCCGCGCACCAACAATAGGTGAATGCGTATTGTGTACACTACAGTCACAAGCGCTCCACACGAGCAGCACGTGGGAGCAGGAGCACACGTGCGACGTGTGCGGCGAGAGCTGCACCGACGCGCTGCAGCTGCTGGCGCACGCGGAGCGACACGCCGAGCGCCCGCGCACCAACAATAGGTGAATGCGTATTGTGTACACTGCAGTACACGAGCAGCACGTGGGAGCAGGAGCACACGTGCGACGTGTGCGACGAGAGCTGCACCGACGCGCTGCAGCTGCTGGCGCACGCGGAGCGACACGCCGAGCGCCCGCGCACCAACAATAGGTGAATGCGTATTGTGTACACTACAGTCACAAGCGCTCCACACGAGCAGCACGTGGGAGCAGGAGCACACGTGCGACGTGTGCGGCGAGAGCTGCACCGACGCGCTGCAGCTGCTGGCGCACGCGGAGCGACACGCCGAGCGCCCGCGCACCAACAATAGGTAAATGCGTATTGTGTACACTACAGTCACAAGCGCTCCACACGAGCAGCACGTGGGAGCAGGAGCACACGTGCGACGTGTGCGGCGAGAGCTGCACCGACGCGCTGCAGCTGCTGGCGCACGCGGAGCGACACGCCGAGCGCCCGCGCACCAACAATAGGTGAATGCGTATTGTGTACACTACAGTCACAAGCGCTCCACACGAGCAGCACGTGGGAGCAGGAGCACACGTGCGACGTGTGCGGCGAGAGCTGCACCGACGCGCTGCAGCTGCTGGCGCACGCGGAGCGACACGCCGAGCGCCCGCGCACCAACAATAGGTGAATGCGTATTGTGTACACTACAGTCACAAGCGCTCCACACGAGCAGCACGTGGGAGCAGGAGCACACGTGCGACGTGTGCGGCGAGAGCTGCACCGACGCGCTGCAGCTGCTGGCGCACGCGGAGCGACACGCCGAGCGCCCGCGCACCAACAATAGGTGAATGCGTATTGTGTACACTGCAGTACACGAGCAGCACGTGGGAGCAGGAGCACACGTGCGACGTGTGCGACGAGAGCTGCACCGACGCGCTGCAGCTGCTGGCGCACGCGGAGCGACACGCCGAGCGCCCGCGCACCAACAATAGGTGAATGCGTATTGTGTACACTACAGTCACAAGCGCTCCACACGAGCAGCACGTGGGAGCAGGAGCACACGTGCGACGTGTGCGGCGAGAGCTGCACCGACGCGCTGCAGCTGCTGGCGCACGCGGAGCGACACGCCGAGCGCCCGCGCACCAACAATAGGTGAATGCGTATTGTGTACACTACAGTCACAAGCGCTCCACACGAGCAGCACGTGGGAGCAGGAGCACGTGTGCGGCGAGAGCTGCACCGACGCGCTGCAGCTGCTGGCGCACGCGGAGCGACACGCCGAGCGCCCGCGCACCAACAATAGGTGAATGCGTATTGTGTACACTACAGTCACAAGCGCTCCACACAAAGGGGAGAGGAGAGTGCGACGTGTGCGGCGAGAGCTGCACCGACGCGCTGCAGCTGCTGGCGCACGCGGAGCGACACGCCGAGCGCCCGCGCACCAACAATAGGTGAATGCGTATTGTGTACACTACAGTCACAAGCGCTCCACACGAGCAGCACGTGGGAGCAGGAGCACGTGTGCGGCGAGAGCTGCACCGACGCGCTGCAGCTGCTGGCGCACGCGGAGCGACACGCCGAGCGCCCGCGCACCAACAATAGGTGAATGCGTATTGTGTACACTACAGTCACAAGCGCTCCACACGAGCAGCACGTGGGAGCAGGAGCACACGTGCGACGTGTGCGGCGAGAGCTGCACCGACGCGCTGCAGCTGCTGGCGCACGCGGAGCGACACGCCGAGCGCCCGCGCACCAACAATAGGTGAATGCGTATTGTGTACACTACAGTCACAAGCGCTCCACACGAGCAGCACGTGGGAGCAGGAGCACACGTGCGACGTGTGCGGCGAGAGCTGCACCGACGCGCTGCAGCTGCTGGCGCACGCGGAGCGACACGCCGAGCGCCCGCGCACCAACAATAGGTGAATGCGTATTGTGTACACTACAGTCACAAGCGCTCCACACGACAGTACGAGCAGCACGTGGGAGCAGGAGCACACGTGCGACGTGTGCGGCGAGAGCTGCACCGACGCGCTGCAGCTGCTGGCGCACGCGGAGCGACACGCCGAGCGCCCGCGCACCAACAATAGGTGAATGCGTATTGTGTACACTGCAGTACACGAGCAGCACGTGGGAGCAGGAGCACACGTGCGACGTGTGCGACGAGAGCTGCACCGACGCGCTGCAGCTGCTGGCGCACGCGGAGCGACACGCCGAGCGCCCGCGCACCAACAATAGGTGAATGCGTATTGTGTACACTACAGTCACAAGCGCTCCACACGAGCAGCACGTGGGAGCAGGAGCACACGTGCGACGTGTGCGGCGAGAGCTGCACCGACGCGCTGCAGCTGCTGGCGCACGCGGAGCGACACGCCGAGCGCCCGCGCACCAACAATAGGTGAATGCGTATTGTGTACACTACAGTCACAAGCGCTCCACACGAGCAGCACGTGGGAGCAGGAGCACACGTGCGACGTGTGCGGCGAGAGCTGCACCGACGCGCTGCAGCTGCTGGCGCACGCGGAGCGACACGCCGAGCGCCCGCGCACCAACAATAGGTGAATGCGTATTGTGTACACTACAGTCACAAGCGCTCCACACGAGCAGCACGTGGGAGCAGGAGCACACGTGCGACGTGTGCGGCGAGAGCTGCACCGACGCGCTGCAGCTGCTGGCGCACGCGGAGCGACACGCCGAGCGCCCGCGCACCAACAATAGGTGAATGCGTATTGTGTACACTACAGTCACAAGCGCTCCACACGAGCAGCACGTGGGAGCAGGAGCACACGTGCGACGTGTGCGGCGAGAGCTGCACCGACGCGCTGCAGCTGCTGGCGCACGCGGAGCGACACGCCGAGCGCCCGCGCACCAACAATAGGTGAATGCGTATTGTGTACACTACAGTCACAAGCGCTCCACACGAGCAGCACGTGGGAGCAGGCGCAAAAAAAATAGTGGAAGCCAGATGTAATCCCATTGTATAGACCAATGATACCCAAAGTAGTCCCCCCTGGGTCCACGGAAGAGTCAACAGGGATCTACGTTGATGTAACAGTGGTACCCCTATTGTTACAATTTGCTAGCAGGGTTCGACAAAAATTATTACCACTCCGAACAGCAGGGAGTTTTCTTATTAAAATGAGTGAGAGTTTATTGGTTTCTTGTGCTGTGAGTTAGTCACAAAAGGAAAGTTATTATTTACCTTTACATGGAAAAAAATCAAAGGTGACTTAATTACCCAACATCAAAGACAATGCAATCGCGAGTACCGCACAATTATTTCGCCTCGCGAAAAATAGAGAGGAATTTGCGAAACTGACTGCCAACCTCGCTAGTCGGAGAGGCACTCAAAAAAGAAGAAGAAAGACAATGAAATCTTAATTTTTGTACAAGTATATCACTATTGTTCATTTAATGTAATATTGTTACAGATTAAAACGAATAGGTCGAGGTCGAAATAACGCGTCAGCTGGAAGCGGCTTGAGACAATTTCCTTGCAGGGAGTGCGGTAATTACATCTGTTTAATCTTTATTATTAAAAAATAATTAGAATCTTTCATAAGGTTTAATAAAATAAACAGACGTCGAATTCCAAGTCACAACAGTTATTAAGAATTACTTACTATAAATAGTAGTGAATTAGTAACAGTTATTAGCTTACTAGCTTAGCTCCGCGGTTTCGCCCGAGCAGTTCCCAGTCCCATGGACATATCGTATAATAAAATGTTTAAATCCGGGGAATAATATACCATTCTTTGAAATAGACTGAAAATGGTGAGCTATTATTAAACCCGCATGACAGTCCGTTTTGTAGTCAATGAGTTTATCAAAGACAGACAGACACGGCGGGGGATTTTGTTTTATAATATAAGGATTCGGCAAATGTAATTTGTTTTCAGGTAAAGTGTTCGGGTCGCGCAGCTCTCAACAGATCCACGTGCGCATCCACACGGGCGAGCGGCCGTACGCGTGTCGGTTCTGTTGGAAGGCGTTCGCAGACGGCGGCACGCTGCGGAAGCACGAGAGAATACATACTGGTGAGATATATAATGTGATCGAATAAAGAATTATTTTGAATATGAAAATGTTTAATACTGTTATAGTTCATATTGTAGCAGATTATTATCATACGACGTTTAAAACTAGCGGCTTCGCACGGGTGCAACGCTGGTAACCTGGTAAAAAATAATAAAGTATTTAAGATACTAAATTGGATAAGGATTAATGCAGTATTGCTTAAAATCGCTTTGTATATAAGCCATTACTTTTGGTTGAAAGTAAAAGATAAAAAATGGTTATTGTGGGTTATCCCTAACAGATAGACATATAGCATAGCAGACTTTTTGTTGGCCTCTAGAATTATCAATGTTTCTTTACTATACTATGTATGTATTATACACACAAACCTTCCTCTTGAATCACTCTATTTGATAAGTTAATATTATAAGCAGATTATTATCATACGACGTTTCAAACTTTTTACATTTAATAAAAATATATTGGTTGTTGCAGGTGAGAAGCCGTACGCATGCGCGGTGTGCCCGCGCGCGTTCAACCAGCGCGTCGTGCTGCGCGAGCACGTGCGCTCGCACCACTCGGCGCCGGACAGACGCGCCAACGGTAACATTTAGCTATTCACTGTACATTATATGGATTTCAAATTTGGATAACAAGAAAAATTATAGCACTAGTAGCAGAATGCAACAACTTGCCTGTTGACATTTACACACATTACTATATAGCCCCAAAGTAAGCGTTGGTAGCACTTGTATTATGGGTACTATATATATATTATATATAAATACTTATAATATAAAGATAAACAACGAGACACTGGAAAATATCCATGCTCATCACACAAACATTTTCCAGATGTGGGAATCGAACCCACTGCCTAGGACGCAGTAGGACGGGTCACTACGCACATCGCCACTCAGCCGTCAATATTATTGTGTATATTTTGTATTCGTAGGCGGGTACCAATATTGCTGCGTTGTTTGCGGGCGGCCCTTGCATTCGAGCGTGGAGCTGGTCCAACATCTCATCCAGCATTGCGACGAAAACACTGCATTGAAGAGACAACCTCAGGTTAGATGTACACTCGATTACTCTTTTTTTATATTTTTATTTCTTCATATTACTAGGATTATGAACTTACATCATTATTTTTTTTATTTCTTGGAAATTCTCAGTAGCAGCTTGAAGGTGACGGTAGATAGCGACAAGCGCTTTCTTGTCAGTATCGTCAATATTTGATTGTATTTATTACAAGAATGTTGCGAATATTTGCAACATTCCTGGAACTGCAAAAGTTGCTGCAAGAAAAAAATTGGTGGCGATTTTGTTCGGTGATAATACTACCGCAAATGTTATTGTGTCTGCAAATCAATCATTACGTGTTTTGATCCTTGATTTTTGTCAAATACCTATAACACACTCATAAAAAAAACAAACTGTGTCCTTTTAGTAATCTCTTCTTTATGCCTAACAAAAAGGTAAAATCCCTACATTTCTTAATATATATAGAATTTCTAAAATGCATAACCGTTTTACAAAAGAATTTTTTTTTTCAGGCTAAGAACAGTAATAATATTTTTTTTGTCCAACTTATATATCTTTAAAATTTTATACTTTGTTATGAAAGACAACAGTTGAGTCGATAGATATAATGTTCCAATTTTTATCATATAATTAATTTTCACAAGAAAGAAAAAATCAAGACCTCCATCTGTGAATATTAAAATATCAGCATCCGCAACATCCCTGCTACAGACTTTGCTGATAGGATGGCACTACGTTAGAAATGAAATATCTCAGTACAAAAAATGTTTTCAACAGAATGGACCGAGAAAATATAAAAGGAGGCGGAAAATTAAAACGGAGCTGACATCGCCGCTGCCGTGGGGGCGCGGCTCCCCCTCCCCGCTGCCGTCCGCCGCGGCGTCGCGCTCGCCCTCCCCCGCGCGCTCCCACTCGCCGTCGAGGACGGTGTCGCGCTCGCCCAGCCCGCCCCCCGCGCGCGCCGCACGCACGCCGCGCGCGCCCCGCGTGTCCCCGCCCGTGCGTCGCCGCCGGCGCCGCGCGCCCGCCGTCCCCGTGCCGCGCCCCAAGATGATACACACTGAAGAGCCTCGCCCTAAGCCCAAACAGGTATGAGTTTTATTTTTGTTTTTGCATTGTATTGTAGCATGGTGCGGGCGGTATTGAAAGCATGTAATACCGAATGTAAGAGATGTGATAACGAAAATTTAAACCTGTGAGTCCTTCAGCGTTGGAATATTTTATGATTTTGAAAAAAGCTGCTGTTTTAACTAATTTCAGAATTGAATTGTCTATGTGGACTACATAGATTACAATTACAATTTAGAATTAAAAACTAACAAATAATATTTTTAACTAAAATTAGCAACGTAAATGTGATTTTTAAATGCACGTGATCAGCTGTTCGAAGAGTTCAATACAGTTGGACACGACCAACGCGCCGCTAGCAATTAGATATAGATTGCAGAGTGTTGTAATGCCATTGTCTGTAATACATTGCGCGCTCAAAAATTTCAAAATTTATATCCATTCCATCCAAAAATCCTCATTTTCAACATAAGTGATTTTCATTCTGATATATAATTCTCGACAATAATTACAGCCTTTTCACGAAGTTTTCGAATACAAATGGTATTGTTCCTAATAAACTTTTATTTATTTAATACATTATCTTGGGATTTCCTCCAAGATACACAGTTTTCATTGTAGCTTTTAGTTGTTTTCAATGACGACACAATATGATTGTTTTAACACAGACGCGGAGCCGCAGGCCGCCGAGACACCCCGCTGACGACCTGCGAGCGATCGGACCCCACTCGCCGTCGCCGTCCCCTGCGGACGCCGCGGACCCTGCGCCGGCCCCCGAGGAGGGGCTCTACAAGTGTGAGATGTGCTCCATGGAGTTTCCGCGCCGAGATGCTTTATTATTGCACGTGCCTATACACATATGACACAAAAAGAACCTTCGACCGCGGCGTGCATCCAAACGACACTAAACTTCGCAATTTTCGTAGACACTTGTTACATACAGTATCCAAAATGTGCGAAGTGAAAAGACTGACATCATTTCCTAGTGATACACAGTTCCCTGACACAAAGAACGCTTACGCGGACGATACGCTGATTATAATGATATTATGAGTTTATATAATAAAAATAAATAACAAAACATAACTTTAAACCAAGATACAGAAGCTCATTTTACTTTGATTACAGCGTCAATATGATTGAGTCCAAACGGCTGATTTGTAAACAAATTCTAAGTAATGTGTTTTTATGGAACTGGTTGATTTCTTGTTGGATTTTGCATTTATAGCAACAAAACTAACAAAATTCAAAAAATCTCCTATCTTATGTATAACATCTTCTTTGTCTAAAGCTATATTCGTTATAAGATCTAAGATGGACCAATCATTGATAAATCTTTAGTTGAAAAATTAAACAATAGTTATAGAAACTCTTATATGTTAATGTTAAACTAAACCAATATTTTCAAAGGTATTTATTTGTATTTACATGGCGGAATCCACTGCTCTGTCAGCTTTTTATCATTTCCATGTATCATTTGATTTTAAGCTACAATACTTTTGGCAGCCAAAGAGTTAAGTAAATATTTTGCACACTAACTAAAAGTGACCTAATCAAATAAAAGAAGTTCTAAGAGCCGACACAGAAAAAAAAAAGTTTTGGCGTTCAGCGTAACTTTTCTATTAGCATAACGGTCTGACTACTTATTATCTGCACGATGGTTTATAGTTGTTACGCCCGCGACTTCGCCCACGTGGTAAATAGCAACCTTTCAAAAAAGGCTAAAAATAAACGTACGTATCCCTTTTTTAGGAAAAATGGGTATAGCAATTTGTCGTCAAAGATAGAGAATAGAAGAAACAATTCTTTCATACATTGTTTCGCCATATCATTAATAAATAAAGCAGCGTTTTCTATTAAAGCTCCGAGGCGGCTTAAATTTCTCCGACTTGTCCCACAACTATCGTCATATTTTATCCAATTTACATAAGGCCTTTACAATTTATATATATTATTTGCTTATCGTAGACTTCGGGACGCCTAAACTTTTACCGCCTTAGCAAGCTCTTATACTTCAAATAACAAATGAAAACTATGTTCGATAATATAAACTTACTACTAAAACAAGAAAATAATAGCAAAAATATTGCTATAGTATAGAAACAGACCAATTATATAAAAATGGCAATATACTCGTAATTCTAAAGCTTTTTGAGCAGTCTCCTATAAAAGTAATTATAGAGCCTTCTTTGGTATTCTAAAGAACCACAGCCATTAATCGGTGTTAAGGATTATGTACATTTTTTTATAGACTACAAGTTGGCCCTTGACTGCTATCACACCTGATGTTAAGTGATGGTACAGTCTAAGATGGATTCTAACTTGTTTGGAGTAGGGCGATCCACAAGTCTTTCGGTTTCTACACGACATCGTATGGAACGCTTAATCGCTTGGCGGTACATTTTTGATAGGGTGGTAACTTGCCACGGAGAGTCTCTCACTTGCCAAAAATATACATATATCATTAATTGTGATTACATTTTAACTACTAAACAACATTTAATAAAATTTTTGATTTTCTATCATTAACAATATCAATGAATGAAAAATAATATGTTTGCCAAAATCTGCAATGCCATTTGCCTATACAATAATCATGTGGGTTATCTAACACAAAGAAACTACTCAGAACTATATTGTCTTGGTTTAGGTTACTTTTGTTTTGGTAGTGCATTGATTTTAATTAGTGTACAATTATAAAATGCAGTTATAACTGTTGTAAAATATTACAATATTTCAACAATCAATATGTATTGTATAGTGTATCATTAAATAATAATTTGTATTTACACAATTCTAAATTTTAAAGACTAATTATTAATTATAATAAATAAAAATAAAAAATGACATGTCTGTAAAATTGTGTTTCTAGTATTAAGGTAACTTTGGCGAGTACTTGGTAAGGTTCAGACTGTAATTAGTATAACATTATTATTCCAACCAGGTGTCAATTGTTAGATAGACTTGTATATAAATGTATTATATTAATTAAATAAAATTTCGTTAAATAAAATTGCTTGGTTTTATTTTTATTTTAGAGGAGTAAAAAGTTAACCAACTCCTCTGTTTCCAACAGCTGTTTATTAAAATCTATGGGATGTAATATTAAAAATTATGTACACGCAAGTGTGGTGGACGTGGAGTTTTTAACGCCAAGAATCTTGAGGTCTACAATCTCTAGGGATATTTCCTCAACATAAATGTGGGTATGCATAAAGATGTCTTTGTGGACAAGGGTTTTACCGCGCCATCCCGTGGCTAAGAAAAACTGGCGCAAGCCTAAAGTAATTAGTGACTCTGATCGTGTGACTGACGGGGCCAGATGTAAATCAAATAAGGAACTTCGTTCCAATAATATCAGTGTCATGGTTTCAATTCGGTGGCCTCTTTGAAATAACAGAGGGTTTTGTCTGCACAATTATGGACTAACACACCTTAGATGTAAGGTTTCTACTTTAAGGATGTTACCTAGAACCTACAAACTGCTTTACTTCCTTAAACTTGACTGGCACCGACTTCATATACATGCTTAAGTAAATTAAAGCAAGTAAATGACGCAGTTATTTCTTACTTTTTAGTGCGTTTTGAGTCAGTTCTATTTTTTGTTAAAAATTTTTATTTCTTACTTTTTAGTGATTTATCGACACGTAACCTACTCGTACTATACTCTCATAGTATATTATACGGCACTAGTAGCCAAAAAGCTACTGATACTTACACAAAAACCGAAATCGCTGCCCTTTGTAATAAAAAAAGAATTATCAAAATCGGACAACTCTGTAAAAAGTTATCAGTGGTCGTACATAAAAAAATAATATATACGTGTCGAATTGAAAACCTCCACCGTTTTTTTCGTCGGTTAAAAAGGTACCAAGAGCTTAGATACCGTTACTATTATATGTTACCAAACATACCATTTCTTTGAATTTTTTGGATATAGTACAAAGATCTGTGTTGAAAATAAGGCTCAAAAAGATCAGAACCTAGAGCCGTATAACAACTATTTTATGTCAAATAACGTTTTGTTCCTCTCTATAAAATTAATACTACACAATATTAAATTCATCTAAGCGTTACAAATATAAAATACATCTAGGAATAATTCAGTCGATTTTTTAATTTATAATTACAAAATTGTAAATAATTAATTACGGCTACTAGTACTATATTATTTGGAAAGTATTTTGTATTGTCTTTGAAATCCGAAATAAAACGCAACTGATGATCTGGCCAAATGTCAAAACATTAAAAAATTAAAAATTCCAGTTTGTGAGTTTAGTGGATAGTGGAGTAAATAATTATTTTTATTCAACAATTACGAATCCCTAAATATTTCCTTCAGTGGATTAACGTAATTTTTGTCAGCTATATATTCAATTGTGATTTTAATATCGGGCTACGGGTATAAGCAATTACAACTGATACACCTACTTTAAGAAAATTAAGCAACTTAAAAAGATCTAGATTTCGTCATTATTCATCACGGCGGGTCGAAGCGGCGGCATGCGTCGAGCCAGGGATGGCTACCCGTATCAGCCCATACCCAGGGCCCCTACAGACGACGTGCTCGAACACGAAAATGAAAGAATGGCAGGAGAACTCGGTGAAAAAATCTCTACTTTAAAACATATGTCGATAGAAATCGGCAATGAGGTTCGATATCAAGATAAAATATTACGAGGATTGGATGATGATGTAGACAGAAGCTCCGGCTTTCTTGGCAAAACCATGGGACGAGTACTCAAACTGGGCAAAGGGAATCACAACTATTACATTGTATATTTATTTCTCTTTTCCATCTTTGTATTTTTCTTATTGTATGTTGTATTAAAATTTAGATGATTTATTGAATTTACCCTAGTATTATACTGGTTGCGGACATTGTTAATAATTTGTGTAAATAGTAAATTTTTTTCTAGGAATCCTCACATATTTATATTGTAACAATTGAAACCTTTGAATAAATTTAATTGGATTTAATTTATGTTTGATTACTACAAACTAGCTGTGGTATCCTGCAAAATCCTGTTTCTGTAAAAATATCAAGCAAGAAAGTAAACTAAACCTAATGTGCATTTGCCTGTGTCTAATAATATTAATCATAAAAATCTAATTAACCATTCTTCAGCTATAAATCGTGTAAATAACCAATGTTTTACATAATATTAAGATAGGGTAGGGGATCTTTGTGTACAAGTAATCACATTTTGTTTATTTGCAATTAGGAAATTAATCATACAGTAGGTACAATATAAGTAAAACATTCTTAAAAAATTAAAGAAACAAGACAATATAAAAATATTATTTTTTATATTACAATCATAGCACATCAGTAGTAAACCATCCTTCATAAATTATGTTCACTATCACAATTTTTATATAACTCTTTTAATGTTTTGCAGTTATTTTCACTGAATGCATCTTGTTTAACAGAAATAAAAACTTTACAGGTTGATCTTAAAGTCCTCGAACACCCATATGCTGTATCAATCAGAAGAGCAGCAATGCCACAAGCATTTTGAAAATTGTTATTGTTGCAGTACACACTCAAATCATCCAAAATGATTGTTGATGGAACATTTTGCCAATTTGGTAATGTTGCAATACCTTCTATGAGTGATTGTAAGTTAGGTGTATAGAGAAAAATTATCATTTTCATACAATGTCTGTCTACTTCCTTGAAATCCTGAGACAATTCAGGCAGTTCATTTAGCTCTTCTGGTAATATGTATAATACTTTTCCATGTTTTGCACATGCTATTGCTTTATCAAAGAGTATCTTTCGATTTTGTACAACATCCTTAAAATAAAAGTGACAAGTTATACTGCCTTCAACCATGAGTTATTTTATGTTAAATTATAATCTGCTGAATAATTGAATATGCATCAAAAAAACAATTAAATATGTTGTAAATGAAATAATTGTAAGCAAAGTCCCTGGTCCACCACTCCAGAAAAAAAACAAATACAACAGATTATCTTACCGCATGAAGTTATTTTTATAATTAGATCTCCAGTCAAGCTTTGTTTGGGTTCTAACTTATTTAAGCCTACAATAGTAAAACACAGACTACCGACAACATGAAATATCACATTCAGATGTACCTATTTGATCTGTGTCTGATATTTGACTCGACAATTGCTTTTACTCTGTGATCAAACCAAAAAGGCTAGATCCCAGAAGCTTGGTCTATAAAAATTAAATTAATCTGTGGCGAAGCAGATATAAAAAAAACTCGATACAATAATAAATAAATTGATATCTAAAATCTAAATTGTTAATTTTGTGTGAAAATTGTTTTGTATCGCATATGTGAATAACCATGGAAGTTGAAAATACTCAGACTAATGATGTGCAAATAGCAGCAGTTGAAGAGTCTGCTAAATCAATTAATCCAGATCAAGATAATCATGCGTCGGCTCCGGCGGCTGCAGTAAATGGAAACGAGACTGTCGTCAGCGCTCAGCCTACAAACTCAAAAGATATTCAAAAACCTTCTCCAAAAAAGCCCAAGAAGCGGAAACCCAAAACACCCCCTGATGGCCCAAAACCACCACTTACTGGTATTTATATTAGTATAATATACATTATTTTGTTACGTTTTAAACCTCGTTATTAAGAAGTCCTGAAGGTTGTATGGCAATTTATTAATTATCATCAGCCTATTAACAGAGAAAGTCCTCCATCCTTTAGGAGAGACGCTACGGAGCTTAGACCCAATACGCTACTATTGGAGTTTAGTTGGCAGGCTTAGGGTAATATTATATTCAATTATTTCAACACTGCCTTGTTGGTCTTGTGGTTAGCCTATATGGCTTTGATCACGAGGTCCTGGGTTCGATTCCTGGGTCGGATCACAGAATAATTCTGAGCATTTTCTTCTATGAAATGTTCAATAGGTACATTCCAAGCCCAGAGTCTGGAAGTTGATGGTGTTACACCCCCGTGCCTCGGAGAGCACATTAAGCCGTCAGTCCCGGTCACTAATATCTGATAGTGATAGTTAATAAATGAAACATTACCACCCTAAGCCCATCAACTGGCATTGGAGCAGAGTGGTGGGTGTTCGCTCCATATCCCTTCTCCTATAAGAAGAGAGGCCTGGCCCTGTAGTGGGATTTAATAGGCTGATAATGATGATGATGATGATTTCAACAACCACTATCAAATATTGATGATAAAGAGCAGGAACAATAGCTTAACAGGATATCAGATGGTTTGTATCACTGCTAATTTCCCTACTCCAAATTAGAAGTATTTCTAAAAATAGGAGATATAAAAACTTGGCATAATTTCATAGCCTGACCTAGAACTCAACTACATACAAATCATACTAAATTGACTATTAGTAGATACCTATTTATTAAACTTATTGAGATCAAAAATAATAACTATACTAAACTATAAAACCTATTATCAACAAACAGGTTACATAAGATTTCTCAATGAAAAGCGTGATCAGTTACGAGCTGAACAACCAGAACTTGGATTTGGAGAGTTAACCAGACAGCTGGCCAATAAATGGAGTAAACTGCCGGCTGAAGAGAAACAAGTGTATCTGAATGCAGCAGACCAGGATAAAGAACGGTATTGTATTTTTAATGTATCCCTACATCCATATACTGTTTGGATTTTGTCTCTCTGCAACATACCATGGAATACAAAGACATTTATCTCAATCTAAAAGAAGGATAGTCAAAATATATAAGTAAATTAATACAATAACTCAATTTTAGTATTATGCAGAAACTTGTTTATAATCTGTTCTTTTCTATCTCTTAGTATATTCAGCATTCTTAAAAACAACAGCATGTTGTGGAATAAGTCATGATCTAATTTTATATGTTACTTTACATGTTTCTCCTACAATGTTGGTCAGATTTTGGTAAAACTACTTTTAAGTTTGGCTAGGTTTTCTACCAGTATAAAATTTTTAAACTGGTAGTGTGCATAGCTCAATTAGCATTGTATTGTAAAGATACAGTATTAATAAATGTATTTTTTTTTAAGATATGTAAAAGAATGTGCTGAATATGAAAAATCTTTTGGCACAAGCATAGAGTTTGCAAAGCAACATGGAATGGAACATAAAGATGGAGGTAGTTCATCTAAAAAAGTGAAACAGAATACAAATACTAACAATGCAGTAGTAGATACAGGTAAATCTGTTTTTTTATATTATGCTGTACAATGAGTGTCAAATGAATTATAATTTTGAAAACGACCACACCTGTGCAGGAACACAACATAGGTCAGACAAAATACTTTCAATGTGTGATTTATACTTATTATATTTTAAGTTCATGTAGCATTGAATTGATATACTTTCTTACATATTAAAATCTTGTGTCATGTGTTGATTATCCAACTCCTTTGAAACAGCTTTGGCTGGTGGGAGGCTTTTCGCCGTGGCTAGTTACCACCATATCGATGTTATAGCATATCATTCCAGTACGATGTCGACTGACTTCAAAAAAGGAGTAAACTTCAGCAAGTTCAAAAACAAGTTAGCTCGCTTCCTAGAAAAATGTTTTTAAAGGATTGCATCATCACTTAACATCAGGTGTCATAGCAGCAAGGGTCAACTTATAGTCAATAAAATAAAAAAAAAGCTAGACCAATTTTAAGACATTTTGCACTGACTTCAAAAAAAGGGGTTATAAATAATTGGCCTAAAAATTTAAAACTTCCGGAGCCGTGATTATATAATATGTCATAAAATTAATTTGAGAATAGATTTTTTAAACTATGTCGTAGGCTAATTTTTACATTGCTAGGTAAAATGAGTGTCCCATCCTGATTTTTTAATTTGGCATTAAGAAATACTTCCATCAGCTAGTATTTCTATATTACTTACTAGATTTGAGACATCTTACTTATCATCTAATCATACTAGCGACGCGCCCCGGCTTCGCAACGGCTGTAATGCCGGTACTAAAGTATATTAAAAAGCACGCCCGCGCGACCCCCAAACGCTCGCTATGTCCCTGCATTTTGAATATTATATATCTTGGAAAATATTTGCTTAAATTACATGCTCTAAAGAGCAATAGTGATCTGTATTAAACGCACAAAGTATTTAAAATACTTAAATGAGAATGATAAGGATTGATGCAGTATTGCTTGAAATTGCTTCGTAAATAAACCATTAATTTTGATTGAAAGTAAAAGATAAAATATGGTGATTGTGTGTTATCCCTAAGAGATAGACATATACCATCGCGGACTTATTTTGTTAACCTTTTTAAGGTATGCAATACTGTAGTACATCATTTTAATATATCTCGTAGGGTTTAGCAAGCGTTTGCAATGTAAGCGCAAAAAATGTATTAATTTACGACATCACATCACATTTCTGATGAGAATCCTCAAAATTTTTTATCAGTGTTTCTCTACTATGTTATGCATCTACTCGTATTATACACATAAACCTTGCTGTTGAATCACTCTATCTGATGAACGCATAAAAATCGGTTGCGTATTTTTAAAGATTAAAGCGTACATACGGACATACATAAAAAAGCGACTTTGTTTTATACTATGTAATGATATATCAAAAGTATTATATACTCCACAGCTGTGACAAATACCGCTGAACAGAATGTACTCAATGCTAACATAGTAGCAACTGCCTCAGTCAACAACGCTACCCGACAACCTACTCCACCTCGTCCAAGGCCTTGTATTACACCTGCATCAGTAAGTACTTACATATTTAAATGTTATAAGTTAATATTACCAGCAAAATGAAAAGCTATATTTATAATACATACATTGTAATAATGATAAATATTAGAGGATAGAAGTGATAGAGTAAGCATAGCTGGTATTGATACTAAGATAACCGATGAATATTCAAATATAACATACCTAAATTTATGATATATTTGCGACTTCGTTACTGAGCTAAAAAGTATATTGCAAACTTCTAAAAACATCAAAAAACGAAAAAAAATCTTGACTCTTATTTTAATAATAAGTATAGCAAGCTATCCTTAAAAGAAAGATATATGCCTTTGCGCACTTTTTCGTACTCGTAACATTGGAACAATTCTAAGGAATCACAGTACCTGTTAGTGAAATCTGCAAGAAAAGCTGTTCAGTACTCTTTGAGTTTGTTGGGAACAGCCGCGGCGCGGGACTTCATTTTATCTATACTAATATTATAAAGAGGAAAACTTTGTTTGTTTGTTTGTTTGGTTGTAATGAATAGGCTCAAAAACAACTGGACCGTTTTTAAAAATTCTTTCACCATTCGAAAGCTACATTATCCACTAGTAACATAGGCTAAATTTTATTTTGGAAAAAAATAGGGTTCCGTAAAATATTTGGGTTTTTCGGACACAAGGTGTAAAAAATCAACCAGAAAATTACTTATTTTGCGTACGCTGCCTACACTATAAAAGATAGAACCATAAAATGTTCAAATTAATTGGAGATCTTATAAATATCTACAAAAAAGTCCGCGACACACTATACCTATCTATGTCGAGTGAGGCACAACAACCATTTTTTTTATTTAAAAATCTTGATATTTTTTGGACTCCATTTAAACGCATTTATTTTACTCATGCTATTAATCCTTATCAAAATAAATTATTTCATCACTAAGTACAGTTTATGTAGATAATATTTGCTAT
This sequence comes from Mycalesis mineus, assembly GCA_034621355.1. Lineage (NCBI taxonomy): Eukaryota > Metazoa > Arthropoda > Insecta > Lepidoptera > Nymphalidae > Mycalesis > Mycalesis mineus. The sequence goes on along the minus strand of CM067894.1, from coordinate 5,147,944 downwards.
TTAAAAAATTAAAATTGGACGTTTGGTTTTGAAGTTATGGCGAAATTAAAATATTACTATTTCTGCGTTGCGAAGTGAGCGTCAACAAGGCGGGGGTGCGCGTGCGGGAGGGGAGTTTAGATCTATGTTATATATACGATGATGAATTAAGAATTCGATCTTTGTTCAAATATCTATTTAGTACACGGAAGAGTTTGTTTGTTTGTTTAAACGGGCTAATCTCTATCTGCGTGTCGGATTGTAAAATTATTTTTGTTTATTCTGAAGGTTAGAGTGAAATATACTATTTAATATCAATTTATACCCATCAGCTTGCCATAAATATATATTTTTAATGTTAATGTACTGAAATGTCATACAATGTTTAACAAAAATGTAGACCTTTAGTACACGGGACGGGACGGAGAATATTGCTTCACGGGAAACTATAAAAAAACTAAATTGAGAGGGGGAGCGGGGAATGAGCACACTATATGTGCCTTTACACATTTTGTATGAAAGTCTGTCTTTAAAATTAGAAGAGTACCTAAGAGGTTTTCACGCGGACGAAGTCGCGGGGGACTGCTAGTAATATAATATAGATAAACACCCAGACACTGGAAAACATTCATGTTCCTCACACAAAAATGTCGCCGCCTGGGACCTATCATTGTAAATGCTGCCTTAACCTACACAACATAAAAAAAAATAGATATAGGTATGCCAAACTGGTATATATCTATATTTTAAGGATAGACCGCTATACCCAATTTAAAAAAACAAGAAAAATTATTCAAAATTCTTTTTTTGTGTTCTCGGAAGGTTACAATACTGTTTGGCTCGCAGGGGGAGTCGGTAATTGTATAAAAAAATAATTGTAAATCTTACCATTATTAAAGTTTCAATTTCCCAGGGTGAAGAAATGTCTGGTGACACAGATATCCCTATATTCACCGACCAGTTCCTCCAACACAACAAGCTTAGAGAATCCGAGCTGCGACAGTTACGAAAAGCTAATTCTGATTACGAACAACAGGTAATACCAATAAATAATACTATTTATATAAACATATAATAAAATCACGGACATTCTCTAAAATATTATTAAAATACCAATTGATATAATTATGTTTAGTGCTAGAAAGCGATAATAGCTAATAATACTATCTACCTTAAAATTATCAAATTGCTAGCCATTAATTTTTAATGTAAAACACATTAATAGGTATATATTTTTATCAATTTTATATTTTGTATATATATTTATTTTTTACATGTAGTACATACATACATATATAACATCACGCCTCATCCCCATAGAGGTAGGCAGAGACTACGTCCTTCCATTTGACACGGTCCTTGTATACTTCTACTTTTTCCTCAACTTCTACCTCTCTAATTAACCCTTTATACAAAATCGTCGGTTTAGGGTACTCTTGACGCCCGCTTTAATCTTAGATTGTATCATCACTTGACATAAGATGTGATGATAGTCAAGGGCTATCTTGTAGTCTATAAAAATAGTTCAGGAACATTCGCCTTGGCCATTCCCTTCCAACATTTGCATTCACCCTCGCCTCATAAATATCTTTTGTTAATCTTTTTTCATTTTCTTTGTGTTTTCTGTAAATTCTTTTTATTTCTTTTTTTATGTCCCTTGCTTTGTACACCCTTTCTATTTAATTATTAGTTGTACCTTCTTATCTAGGTTGCCTGGAAGAAATCGCCGGCGATAAGGCCGCCTATTGTGCATCTTTAAATTCTTGTATCTAATCCATATCTTTTCTGTCTTGGTGTGTGCAGTATATTTGATTTGATGTTGTGAATGTGAACAGAACGCCATACTGCAGCGCCACGCGGAGGAAGTGAGCGCCGCCACGTCGCGCCTGCGCGCCGAGACCGCGGCCGCTGCCGAGCGCACCGCAGCGCTCGTGGCGCACCGCCGCGCGCTCGTCGCCACACTCGTGCAGGCGTTGCAATCTGTCGCCTTGCCTTTACAAGGTCCGATGTAATCCTTTTTTTGACCAACGAAAAAAACGAAGGAGGTTCTCTATTTTGTAAAAAGTTATATATGTATAACTTTTTACAGAATAGTCTGATTTTGATAATTCTTTTTTTATTACAAAAAAAATATTAATGATAAATAGAACAGTCAAACAATTAAATGAAAAAAATAACTTTGTTGTTTTCTAGGTGGATCAACTGGTGCATCAGAGAGCAATATAGAAGAGTACATGGAAAAATTGCAGAACTTTGCATTGGAAACTAAAAACAATCCCTTAGTCAAACAGGCAAAAGATATTTTAAACAAAACAGAGCTGCCATTAATTTAAAAGGATTAAATAAAAAACTTTGATGCTTGACCACTATTTTTATTTATATTAATATCCTTATAACTTAATTTAATTACATCTAGAAACATGTGGTATTCTTATACTTATCCAGTAGTATAATGATTTACTGAATACATTCACAGTTAATGGGCTGGATTCAAATATGAAAGATCGGTTTTTATCATGGCCAATTGTTTCCAAGATGCTTAGATGTAATGAAAAGTATTAATAGTAATTTACTAATATTCTTTTACAATAAAATAATGTCCTACTTTACTATCTTGCTAGGAACAAACATTTTTCCATCTATCAGTCTCCCATGCGCTTTTTTAATATTTTATATGCATGTTCATTGTCTTCATTGTCATGTTCACTGTCTTCATCATCATCTTCATTGTCATTGTGCTCGACATCTTCATCTTCATGGTCACTGTCGTCATCTTTGTAATGTTTGCTACCACCATCATATTTATCATCATTGTCCCCATCATCATGTTTCTGATCATTATGATCAGTATCATATTCATGCAGTTTTTTCCTCCAGGTCTTTATTAACATATCCCAACATCTTCGACTATATTTTGCAAACTTATCAGGAGTCCTTGGTTGATACTTTGTCCGTTTATCTCTGAAAAAAGAAATAGTATGAGTCACACTGAAAGCCCACATAAATGTACAAATTAAATAGAAGCCATGAAAATATAGGTGAAACAAACTTTTACACATATAAGAAAAGAAAGAAAGGGGCTAAAGACACCCACTATAAATATTTATATGAGGTATTTTTTTCCTGAGCCACAAGTCGAGGGCTCTACATAGAGACAGAGTTATAATGGTTTTTAGCCAGAAGTGCTACACTACTCCTGCTCAGGTTTTTCCTGGGAATATTAATATGGGGGTATTTAAAGGCGTATTAACGATTTTCCTCAAAGGCCGCCAATGCATTAGCAATGCTACAGGTGTTGCAAATGTTTCTGGGCGGCGGTAATAGCTTAACATCAGGCGACCCGCATGCCTTTTATATCGATAAAAAAAACTATTCTTGTCACTATGATTCTGAGAAAATAAAATATTTAAGTAATCACGAAATAACTTGTGCCAAACATATGTCAGTGAACAGCCTTCAGCTATTAATGATGACTTACACCAAAAAGAACTTACTTTTTGATGGCCTCCATGGCAGATTTATAAGACGGAGGTCCTGTGTTCAATTCCCGGCGGGGCAGATTGAGATTTTTCTTAATTTCTCTTGGTCTGGCTGGTGGGAGGCTTTCGCCGTGGCTAGTTACGACAAAGACGTACCACCAAGCGATTTAGCATTTGGTACAATATCATGTAGAAACTAAAAAGGGGTGTGGATTTCTAATCCTAATTTTAAAAGTTAGCCTGCTTCCATCTCAGATTGCATCTTCACTTAACATCAGTTGTGATAGCAGTCAAAGGCCAACTTGTAGAAGTTAAAAAAATTGAGTGTGCAGTGTAAATAGATGGTTTACAATTTCCTAACTTACTTACTTTGGCACTTTTTGCAAATAATTGTGATAACCAATAGTATTTTGGCCATAGTCTATCTGCTTTTGACGACGTAGCAATACTGCTGGATCTGTTTCCACTTCTACATTTTTATGAGGTTTACTGTAAAAAAAAACATTTGATTTACTTTCAGAACAATGAGCAACTAAATTGATTCAACCACCTGAAACTGAGAGAGCACTTCATTTTAAATATCCTTTCTTTTCACAAATTATTATTAGTCTTGTTCAAGTGATAAATTTTAATATTACCTTCTTTTCTCAGTATCATATTTGGATCTCTTTCGACTGCTGGAGTTTTCTCTGCTGTCAGTTCTCATCTTTTCCTTTGTCGCCCGTCGAGCTATTAATTAGTTACAATTTTTTTCAATATCATGAATTTAACATTATCTATATCTATGATTATAATCAAACTGTAACATGTCCAATTATGTACATAGAAGATATTTTTAAAAAATTATTAGAGGGCTATCTATATTATCGATACTGAGCCAAAAAATGTAATTTTAAAAATTTTTATCTGTCTATTTTACTCGGCCGAGATTCACAACAAAATGTCTGAATAAATTGAAACGTAACCTGGCATGTGTTCATATTTTGAGGTATTATATAGGATATTTTTCATCGTGAAAACTTTACAATGTCCTCTGCAGTTGTGTTCTTCAACATGTTAAACTTAGAAAATGAGCTGTTCACATCTAATGTATCATGAAGGCTGTATGGACATATAATATACAACTGTGAGGTTCCACAAGCCACTAATGTTGAGAATCTATAGCAATTTCAAAACAATGTACTGATCCTTATATAATGCCCATGGTTTATCAAAATTTTACAAAAACTTGAATATCTTAATATCAATATGTGATAGACAGGTCAGTAGAGGACACAATTTCTTAATGAGACCACTATAGAGATATCAACGGGTGAGGGTGCACAAATTTCGGACTCCTCTATGATAAAAATAAGAACCATTGTCTATGTAAGGGTGACTCAAGCTCAAATCTGAGTAACTTCTAGTAATGGGGCACATCGTTTTCGGCAAAAACGCTCAACAAACGGTCAAATCGACATGTTTGATAATAGAGGTAATTTAATAGTTTAGACTTCCGCTTCGAAAGGTGTTAATGTCGATGAGCTAAGTGTTTTACTAGCAGTAGTAATACATTAAACTGGCCTTACTTGGAGGTGCTTCCTGTTCTTGTTCTTCGTCACATATTTCACTCCAACGTTTGTTAATAAAATCATTCAAACTCATCGTGTCCTACAATTTATAATATTTGGAGGATCAAAATAACAATATATTTTTCGGTAGGTATCCTAGTCTCAACCAAAGATATTAAAACTCGGAACAATCAAAACAAATACAATAGAAAATACTGAAAGAACATTTTGAAACTTAAATTCTTTACATTACTTGAAGACGTTACAAGAATAAAGTATGGAATAATCATTTATTTCAATAAACTGAAAATAAAATCGCTAATCCACATTTTATCAAACAAAATAAAAGCGCGAAATTGGTTGTCAATGTCAAAATATGATATAGGTTAGACATGAGGCGTATTTATCGTCACAGTGAAAAATCACAGATATTCCATAATACCAAATAACAGGCTGTTACTCATTCCAAAAATAACAGATAAATAAATACTTCACCCTTTCACAATTCACAGCAGTAGACATGAGGCGTATTTATCGTCACAGTGAAAAATCACAGCAGTCACAGTCAGTATTTCAGTAAGGTAAAATACTTAACATGTTTGGTCCCTTTTATATTTCATACGCGTAAATGAGATAGAAGCTAGTATTTTTTGTATTGCTGTCTCCTTCTTACTACACAAAAATTTCATATGCTTAAATGAGATAGAAGCTAGTATTTTTCGCAACTATTATACGACATTTAAGAAATATAAGACTAACCGAAGATAGTTCATATAACAAACATCAAATGTAATTTTGTCGTATAATAGTCACTGTGACGTAACTTATTTGCCAACTTTCGTTGAATCTTAACTAAATACAAATAAGGATAGTATTTAAATAATACTAAATATTTATCATGTTTGGTCCCTTTTATATTTCATACGCGTAAATGAGATAGAAGCTAGTATTTCTCGTAAATATTATACGACATTTAAGAAATATAAGATTAACCGAAGATAGTTCATATAACAAACATCAAATGTGATTTTGTCGTATAATAGTCACTGTGACGTAACTTATTTGCCAACTTTCGTTGAATCTTAACTAAATACAAATAAGGATAGTATTTAAATAATACAAAATATTTATCATGTTTGGTCCCTTTTATATTTCATACGCGTAAATGAGATAGAAGCTAGTATTTTTTGTATTGCTGTCTCCTTCTTACTACACAAAAATTTCATATGCTTAAATGAGATAGAAGCTAGTATTTTTCGCAACTATTATACGACATTTAAGAAATATAAGATTAACCGAAGATAGTTCATATAACAAACATCAAATGTAATTTTGTCGTATATTAGTCACTGTGACGTAACTTATTTGCCAACTTTCGTTGAATCTTAACTCAATACAAATAAGGATAGTATTTAAATAATACTAAATATTTATCATGTTTGGTCCCTTTTATATTTCATACGCGTAAATGAGATAGAAGCTAGTATTTCTCGTAAATATTATACGACATTTGAGAAATATACGATTAACCGAAGAATGTTCATAAAACAAACGTTAAATGGAATTTTGTCGTATAATATATCGGATACTACAGAGTATAATACAGAGTATTAATCGGATAATACAGAGATTAAATGTCAAATGAAATTCTAAAATCTTAAGGTATTGTTTAGGGAATTTTTTATGATATTAAATAATTAAAAAATGATTGTACTTTGTAAAAATTAAAGCTTAATTTATAATTTAATAAATTATATTTATAAATTAATATATGTGACGACAGTTATTTATTTTTGTAAAAGTTTTCGTTTAAAAATGTATGTTTCCGAACCTCAGTCGTCAAGAATTCACGGTGTGATGTGATTGGTCAACTTATTTGCCAACTTTCGTTAGATCTTATTGCTATATTAATAAGGATAGTATTTAAATAATACAAAATATTTATCATGTTTGGTCCCTTTTATATTTCATACGCGTAAATGAGATAGAAGCTAGTATTTCTCGTAAATATTATACGACATTTGAGAAATATAAGATTAACCGAAGAATGTTCATAAAACAAACGTTAAATGGAATTTTGTCGTATAATATATCGGATACTACAGAGTATAATACAGAGTATTAATCGGATAATACAGAGATTAAATGTCAAATGAAATTCTAAAATCTTAAGGTATTGTTTAGGGAATTTTTTATGATATTAAATAATTAAAAAATGATTGTACTTTGTAAAAATTAAAGCTTAATTTATAATTTAATAAATTATATTTATAAATTAATATATGTGACGACAGTTATTTATTTTTGTAAAAGTTTTCGTTTAAAAATGTATGTTTCCGAACCTCAGTCGTCAAGAATTCACGGTGTGATGTGATTGGTCAACTTATTTGCCAACTTTCGTTAGATCTTATTGCTATATTAATAAGGATAGTATTTAAATAATACTAAATATTTATCATGTTTGGTCCCTTTTATATTTCATACGCGTAAATGAGATAGAAGCTAGTATTTTTTGTATTGCTGTCTCCTTCTTACTACACAAAAATTTCATATGCTTAAATGAGATAGAAGCTAGTATTTTTCGCAACTATTATACGACATTTAAGAAATATAAGACTAACCGAAGATAGTTCATATAACAAACATCAAATGTAATTTTGTCGTATAATAGTCACTGTGACGTAACTTATTTGCCAACTTTCGTTGAATCTTAACTCAATACAAATAAGGATAGTATTTAAATAATACTAAATATTTATCATGTTTGGTCCCTTTTATATTTCATACGCGTAAATGAGATAGAAGCTAGTATTTTTTGTATTGCTGTCTCCTTCTTACTACACAAAAATTTCATATGCTTAAATGAGATAAAAGCTAGTATTTTTCGCAACTATTATACGACATTTAAGAAATATAAGATTAACCGAAGATAGTTCATATAACAAACATCAAATGTAATTTTGTCGTATAATAGTCACTGTGACGTAACTTATTTGCCAACTTTCGTTGAATCTTAACTCAATACAAATAAGGATAGTATTTAAATAATACAAAATATTTATCATGTTTGGTCCCTTTTATATTTCATACGCGTAAATGAGATAGAAGCTAGTATTTCTCGTAAATATTATACGACATTTGAGAAATATAAGATTAACCGAAGAATGTTCATAAAACAAACGTTAAATGGAATTTTTAATATATCGGATACTACAGAGTATAATACAGAGTATTAATCGGATAATACAGAGTATTAAATGTCAAATGAAATTCTAAAATCTTAAGGTATTGTTTAGGGAAATTTTTATGATATTAAATAATTAAAAAATGATTGTACTTTGTAATAATTAAAGCTTAATTTATAATTTAATAAATTATATTTATAAATTATTATATGTGACGACAGTTATTTATTTTTGTAAAAGTTTTCGTTTAAAAATGTATGTTTCCGAACCTCAGTCGTCAAGAATTCACGGTGTGATGTGATTGGTCAACTTATTTGCCAACTTTCGTTAGATCTTATTGCTATATTAATAAGGATAGTATTTAAATAATACTAAATATTTAACATGTTTGGTCGCTTTTATATTTCATACGCGTAAATGAGATAGAAGCTAGTATTTCTCGTAAATATTATACGACATTTGAGAAATATAAGATTAACCGAAGAATGTTCATAAAACAAACGTTAAATGGAATTTTGTCGTATAATATATCGGATACTACAGAGTATAATACAGAGTATTAATCGGATAATACAGAGTATTAAATGTCAAATGAAATTCTAAAATCTTAAGGTATTGTTTAGGGAAATTTTTATGATATTAAATAATTAAAAAATGATTGTACTTTGTAAAAATTAAAGCTTAATTTATAATTTAATAAATTATATTTATAAATTAATATATGTGACGACAGTTATTTATTTTTGTAAAAGCTTTCGTTTAAAAATGTATGTTTCCGAACCTCAGTCGTCAAGAATTCACGGTGTGATGTAATTGGTCAACTTATTTGCCAACTTTCGTTAGATCTTATTGCTATACCAATAAGGATAGTATTTAAATATTACTAAATATTTCAGAATGTTACAGTGGATTTTTCAAAATTTCGATAAAATAAAACCGCCTGCGAGAATTCATCAACTCTGGTGTGTTTGTTTCCGCATAATTTAAAAAGATTTTATTTTAATTCTCTCGCTCCTAATAGCTTTGCTGTTAGAAGTATTGTGTAGAATATAAATATAGTATAGAATATAGTTTTACATGTAGATATAGTGATTTTTAGTAAATAGTCAATTTCATTTACAGTTGTGTATATATTTGCTAGTCTATTTGAGTTGTGTAGAATAGAAGTTTAGTGTACAATAGAAATATAGTATAGAATACTGTACAGGTATAGTTTTAGATATTCATTTATTTATTTAATAAGTATAGTAGTAGTTATTATAGTAGTAGTAGTATAGTAGTAGTTTATAGATATAGTTTTTAGGTGCAGGTATAGGCCATAGTAAATTTTATTTGTGTACAGATTTAAAACTATTATTAAGTATGGCTAGTGTAAATGATAATAGAAGTAAGAGTTATAAGATGAGCGTTGTATGGGACCATTTTGTTGACATAGGCGGATATTTGGCTACTTGCAACTAAATTATACTTTACCGATCCTCATGTGGCAGAAGACACAAAACGGCGGATTGTCTCTTTGGTCGCACAACACACTCGCACCGAAACTGCTACCTCCACCACAACCGAAGTACCTACAACATCTTCTCATCTACCATCAAAATCCATATGGCAAGATTTTGATATGAAGATGCAAGGCATCCAGCCAGAAGGTACTTCACATTCGAGAGCAATCGTAGAGGTCCAAAGGTATTATGAAGACAAAATAATTCCGAGGACCGATTGCCCTTTGAAGTGGTGGAGAGACCATAAAAACGTATATCCTACGCTATACAAAGTAGCAGTTAAAAAATTTAATGCCATGGCATCTTCAGTGCCATGTGAAAGAGTGTTTTCCGCAGCGGGAAACATAATGACTGAAAGAAGAACCCGCTTGGGAATAAGAAAGTTGCAACAACTTATATTCCTGCACCAAAATTTGTAAACTTGTATATACGAGTATTGTATATACTTCGTCCACGTCTATTTTAAATTTTTACAGTATAATAATTTCCATTTTAAATCTGTACAGTATAATAATCACATTATGTTGATAAAACTCTTTAACAAATATTTGGCAATAATTTCAACCAAACCAAATTTGACTACCATAAAAAAGGTTACAATGAGTCAATCTTAAAAGATAGATACATCCAAAAGCCTTCCTCAATAAATGGACTATCCAACACAAAATAAATTTTTCAATTCAAAGTAGTTTCTGAGATTAGAGCGTTCTAACAAAATAAACAAACAAACTCTTCATCTTTATAATATTATTAATAGCTTTATAATATTAGTATACATGAAATGTCTGCCTCGTTGGTCTAGTGGTTACCTTTGTCGCTTTCGGTCACAAGGTGCTGGGTTCGAATCCTGGGTTTTTCATTCCTCTATGAAATTTTCAGTACATTCCAAGCCTGTAGTGGTTCGTTAATAGGCTCATAATGATTATGATAGATGAATGAAAACTTTTAAATGCGCCTGTTTGCTAATTTTCAAACTGACAGTCCTAAGCCTGATAAAAGCATGAAGGGAAGTTTTCGTTCATAAAAGTATTTATAAATTATAATAGAAACGGTACCCGGCAGTTTTAAAGTTACTCCTTACATAAGATATCTGCAAGTAAAAATAGCATCAAAATTGGTTTAGCTAATTTAGAGAATTATCGTGCGGAAGTGTCCTAAAAGTGCTCTGGGGCCTCTGGCACGCAGAGTCCTCTTACGCTACGGTCGGACTCGGACCGGGACGTGAGATGTGTCATGTGACTCTGACTGAATGTGAAATTTGAAATAGTAACAGGCTGTTATTTAATAACAGGTATTTGTCACTGCTTTTTTTTTGTCACAGTAACAGGGATAACAGATATTGCCTTTGACCTGTTACGTCTCATGCCTAATATAGGTAAGTTATAACTGTGAGTCTGAGTACAGTACAGTAAGGTCTGTGTGCACCAAGATTTCGGTTATCATAACCAACGGTTAACATAAGCTAATTATAAATTTACTGTTCACGACAACCCGTACGCCAGTAATAAATAAAACAATGTACGGTAAACACTACAACACAATAGAGTAGAAAATAAATGACGGCTCTGGCGTCGTTCATATGATAACACTGTGTAAGTACTTTAGCCGCAACCGCATATTTGGTTTAATATGTTTTTTGCATATAATATAGGTATATTACCGTTCTCCCTCTACGTATATTACATAGAAAATAATCATTTTTTCATTTATAGATGAATGAAAAGATACAATACTTATTTATTGTAATAGAAACCGTTATAGAAATTTTAAGTAACTTATGTACAAAAAAATGTTAGTACCTTAATTAATTTCGGATGATTTTTCCATATCGTAATTGGAAATACCCACAATATAAAATCATTTAATTTCAGATAAAATATAAATCTTTTCATATAATGCAAAAACTAGGCTAACGATTTTTACAGCTGCTACAAAAAGTTCCTATTCACGAAATTTCGTAAAAAAAAAGTATATGTAAAAGATAAAAATAATAACCAAAAACTTGGTTGTTTGGTGTGAAAAACGTGTAAATACAAAAGTTTTAGATCTTTTTACTGACTACAACTTTACCATTTAACTTTTTTCATAAGACTTAAATGTAGCCGGCAATGTACCCTTAAAACCACATCACCCTACCCCTTCACGACCTCAGATCGTCTTAAATTGTTTTTTCTTTTTATAATATTTTCCACCTTTTCCATTGGATTTCATCCTACTATTTGTTTTTTATTTATAAATTATCGACCCTGGTCTAACATTTTATGTCGGAGTGTATCCATCCAAAAGCGTCAAATTAGTAGCAAATGATTATGTGACATAAAAATTGCTCTTTCCGTTACGACAAAATGATTGTCAATGTTATAGCCAGAAAATAAAAATCCTCGCCATATTGCGGAAAAATATAAAACTAATTCTTCAAATAACTTTATATTACGTAAATAACATAATATGCACAGACCGTTAATTAGTACTTGTGGCGCCCTCAATCCATGTTTTTTATTTTCATGATTAGGCTATTTAAATTATTTCAGATTACATGAATCAGGATTTATTATGAATCGGTTAAATCACTGATCACATATGCATACGTACCTACCTAAAATATTTTTTATGCAACATATTTTCATTTTGATTACATTCCTACCAGCATTTACTTTAAGAGTTACAGAGAAAAAATTGCAGGAAAAGGATTTTATTAAGTGTATATATTACAGGATAGGATAAAGTAACGACTTCAGGCAGTTTCACATAAATTCAAAAGCTTTATATTATGTGTATTTGCCATAAAACTGCATGTGACCCTTTTTTAACGAAAAACTGGGTATAGAAATTTATGCTTAAGACAGATATATTATTTTGTAGTCTTAACCAAGAGGAAAAATCCTTCTATAATTTGTTTTATTATACCTATATCAAAGGGTTAGGGTCAGCGTATTCAATGAAAGCTCCCAGTCATATTTGACTCAATTTACACAAAACCCTAACAAATTATATACTAAAACCTTACTCAGGAATCACTGTCTACTGCTAAAATCCGCATGAGAATCCATACGGTAGTTTTTAGTTTATCGCAAACAGAGAGACTGACGGAGCGAGGGACTCTATTTTATAATATGTAGTGATTAAAACAAATTATCATTTCCAATTATTTTTAATGTATTGAACTATTTGATGGAGCCCTTCTTTACCAGCGCTACCGTTTATGAATTCAATTTCAATATTCAAAATCTTGTCTTTGGTATTTATTTTCATTATTCCATGGACAATTGCTTGTGTACAATTTTCTAATGACTTATTTTTGCATACACTATGACTTGTACCCTCTCCAGCTTCTGTACTCTCTCCAATCTCTGTTGTATGCAATTCACCAGTATTGTCTTCAATTTTCTCCGATAACTCATTGGTTGGCTTTTCTAAATTAATTTTTGCTTTTTTGATTTGGTCCTCTGACAAGCGCTTTAATATTCTTCTTTTACGGCGTTGATTTGACCATGTATAGGACATAGCCACAATATCAAGAATCAATTTGTTTTTTCGTTTCGTTATAACCTTATAAATAATTTGAAGATCTTGTAAAATGTTTTTCAACTTCTGTACATTGTCATTACAATCATTCATTTCTGGTAAAGTAAACGAAATTGGAACATTTTTCTTTGGCTTCAACTCCCTGGAAGAAACTGAAAAATAATATATCAACAATTATATTCTGATTTTAATATTAGATCAAACAAGCATTAACAGACCAAATAAATCTTACATATTTTTGAAAAATCATAATTTTGGTATGTCCAGGCAAGCCCCCATCTTGTAACCCGACCTTGACAAAATTCTGTAGTTGAATACTTTATTCCATCAGCCTTTAAATCAATGATTAATTCCTTTAAATTAAACTTATGTCCAACCATAGTGGTATATATTCTGTAACAGAAAAAAATAAAAATCGAGCTTAGTTTTTTGTAATATAATCAATACAACAATATTACATGTATTTATGATTATGAGCAAATTTACCACTGACTTATCACAAGATCTCTTAAAGTATACAGTCAATTGACTTGAAATTTTAGCAAAGTTACCTATTATATACGACAACCTTCGTGGCGCAGTGGTATGCGCGGTGGATTTATAAAACGGAGGTCCTGGGTTCGATTCCCGGTGGGACAGATTAAAATTTTTCTTAATTTGTCTTGGTCTGGCAGGTGGGACGCTTTCACCGTGGCTAGTTACCACCCTACTGACAAAGACGTACCGCCAAGCGATTTAGCGTTCCGGTACGATATCGTGTAGAAACCGAAGGGGTGTGGATTTCATCCGACTCCTAACAAGTTAGCCCGTTTCCATCTTAGATTGCGTCATCAGTTAACATCAGGTGTGATAGCAGTCAAGGGCCAACTTGTAGTCGATAAAAAAAAATTTCGCAATTTAAACACTCACTTAAAACAAATTTCTCCATACTAGCGTGAGTAGGAGAAACTGTAGTGAATTACACTAATTAAATTGCAAAAATTTAATTTTTTACTTTTAGCCTGCGTTTTGCAGGCGTTTTATTTATACTTTTAGTGATTTATCAACAACGAACATACTAAAGAACCTACTCGAACCAAACCATAAGTACCAATATTCACTAGCTAGTTATAACATTCCGACATCCCTTCAAATGTGCCTATAAAGTTTGAAGAGTTTCCTCGAGTTTGCGTAGATCTCATTATCGGATCATGACTTAACATTAAACCAACTGGAAACTATAACCTTTCAAACTTCTCAATGAGACATATTAATCGAGCCCAATCACAAAGTAGCTACTGTAAACCGTTTAAGAGCTCCCTCAGCTGTCCTTCGTCTTCATCGCCAAAGCCTCAATAACAGTCACAGCCCACCTAAATGTAAAGTTCTCATTGAGACAAATTAATCGAGCCCAAACACAAGGTAGCTACTGTAAACCGCCAAAGAGCTTCCTCAGCTGTCCTTCGTCTTCATCGCCAGACCCTTGATGACAGTCACAGCCCATCGAAATGTAAATTTCTCATCGAGACAAATTAATCAAGCCCAAACACAAGGTAGCTACTGTAAGCCGTTACGGAGCTCCCTTAACTGTATTTTGTCTTCATCACCAGACCCTCAATGACAGTCACAGCCCATCTAAATGTAAAGTTCTTATCAAGACTAATTAATCGAGCCCAAACACAAGGTAAATGCAGTAAATCTCAAGGATTTCTCTTATAGGTAGATCGGCTCCATCATCAGATCGACTCCAGACCTTCATCAAATTGTAGTGCTTTTAAATACTTATCGCAAAAATTAACGAACGTACTTGTTGTCCCTACAGTTTTTGAAAGTTCCCCTCGATTTCTCCAGGATCCTGGTTTCCTTGTACCACCACCGGACTATCTACTTTCCAACAAAAAAAGAATTATCAAAATTGGTTCATAAACGACGAAGTTATGCGCGAACACACATAAAAAAATATATATATATATACGGTCGAATTGAGAAACTCCTTTTTTTTTTGAAGTCGTTTAAAAAACAAATTTCGCAATTTAAACACTCACTTAAAACAAATTTCTCCATACTAGCGTAGGTAGGGGAAACTGTAGTGAATTACACTAATTAAATTGCAAAACTTTAATTTTTGATGGCCTCCGTGGCGCAGTGGTATGCACGGTGATTTTATAAGACGGAGGTCCTGGGTTCGATTCCCGGCGGGGCAGAGTGAGATTTTTCTTAATTTGTCTTGGTCTGGTGGGAGGCTTTCGCCGTGGCCGTTACAGCCCTACCGACAAAGACGTATCGCCAAGCGATTTAGCGTTCCCGTACGATGTCGTGTAGAAAAGAGTTGGAAAAGATAACTCTTAAATATAAAAAAGTGACTTACAGTATTTTGTCTTTGTGCAGTTTGCTTTCTTCAATAATTTTTCTACAGAATTGCAATTCTCCACCTTCAGTTATAAGCTCATGCGGTGAACCAGTGAAGCCATTTTTAGGTTCAGGTCTATAATTAATTGAAGAAATTAATTTACTGTCAACCTGTAGGTACATACATGGTTTTTCTGCATATATAACACATATTAGTTTTTTTTTATTTCCCTTGATACATACATTATGCTATTTAAACACAAAATATATCAGCTATATATTAACAATTGAATTTTATTATCTTTAAAAATTTATAGTGAAATTTACTAAATCGGCGTAAATCTTTATGCATCTTAAAAAGTTCTACAAAAGTCTGCGATAGCATATATCTAATCTCTTATATTTTGGCAGATATATAACTTTTTGTGTTTTAAAAAATCATTTAAATATGAATTAAATGATTTTTTACGTTTACGTCATTATTTACACAACTAAACTTAAATTCAAATCAAAATAAATTATTTAATGATCACAAAGATATTGTATATAAGATTTGCCTTTTACAGTATGTTAATTAGTTAAATATAGATTTGGAGATATTACAAAATTTCTAAAAAAACATAACAATGCCGCTATGTCGACCAAATTAAGTTGACCTCCTCCTTGTTATGTTATACTGAATAAGGGTCAACATTTAGGTACTAATATTTATTTAAGAATTCGATCTTTGATTTTTTCTTTCAATTTATTTGGCATGGCAGACCATATTTATATAATATACGAAAAAGTTTGTTCATTTGTTCATTTGTTTATATACACATCAGCTTGCCATAAATATATATTGTTAATGTTAATGTACTGTAATATCGTAATGTTTAACAAAAATGTAGATCTTTAGTACACAGGACGGGACGGAGGATATTGCTTCACGGGAAACTATAAAAAATTCAATTGAGAGGGGTAGCGGGGAAAGAGCACACTTATGAAAGTCTGTCTTTAAAATTAAAAGGGTACCTAAAAGGTTTTCACGCGGACGAAGTCGCGGGCGACTGCTAGTAATTCAATATATTAAAAGATGCAACTCTCAATAGGCAAAACCAAAAGGTAGTCAGAGATATAATTCATTTTTACCTGGCTGGACTACGAGACTCCCACAGTTCCTCCATGTTTGTGTAAAATGGTGGGTTGCACATACAGAAATCAAAGGTTTGGTTGTTTTCATCCACAAACATATGATCAATAACTGACTTTGTAGTGTTTTCTCTCACTGCAATCATTATTCAGTGTGTACATTGTCTGATACTGAAAATTGTACTTTAATTACATAGTAACTTATATAATGTTCTGATTACAAAATTATGATTATTGTGGCCATGTTAACATTATAAAGATAGTTTAGTTTGGGCATGGTTCAATTATCAGAAACAAAAAATCTCTCAAATACCCTTAAACTTCCTAAATCTTCTGAGAATTAGTAGAAAACAAGACACAAAATATAATATTTTACAATATAAAACAGAACTAAGAAATGCGTGAAGGCAGTAAGTTGTTTGCAGTTGTACATTATTTTTTGTGCAATGAAGATTTCAAACAAAATCCAAAGCTTGAACAAGGGTCAGAAGCTTAGCAAAATAGAAATATGTTGTACTAGAAAACATCTTACACAAGAGGTCACTTGCGGTTTCACCTGCATAGTGAAAAATAAAACTCCCATAAAAATTAAATGATAATATGTTTTTCTAATATAAATAATAAAATAAGCTGTGTTATAATAAAGTTTCTTCAAAAACCGTTTCAGTAGTTTTTATGTGAACGAGTAACAAACATCCACCCATACATACTTACAAATTTGCATTTATAATATTAAAAGACTAAATTATAAACATCTTTACTTTCAAGTTTTAAGAAAATGAAACTTGAAAGTAAAGATGACAATAATTATTTAAGAAATCTGTGTATACCTTCAATATAATTCTGTAAATTATTCTTGTCTATGTTATATTTAGCATGTTGCAAACTTTCAGAATCTGTTTCTGTTCCGATTATATGCCATTTGTTCTTAACTGCAGCCAATAAAGGATAAATTGCGCAAGCCCCAGTGCCTAAAAATATTAGTTTGTAAATTTTTTCTTAAAATAATGATTTTTGAACAAATATGAAAAAATAACAATATAACTAACCTAAAACAATTTTTTTTATAAATTTTTAATAGTTTTTTACAATTTTTTATAAGCATTGTTGAAAATTTAAAGAAAACATTGTAAATAAATAATAAAAAATAGAAAATAACTAACCTATATCAAGGCCAAAAATTGGAATACTTTTATTAATAACATTCATCAAATCTTCAATCCATAATATATAATTCAACCGGAGTGGAAGTGTAGGTACAAGACGATCTTCAGGGATAAGTACATCTAAACCGAAGTCCGCCTTCAGCAAACATTTAGTTAGAATTCTTAATGAATGGGGATCCTTAAAGTCGATACTTATTTTTCCACTGACATTCTAAAACAAAGCAAAAAGAATTGAAATTCTTATAATTATTAATATAATTGAAATTCTATATATAAAAATAATATAATACATGAGCCAAATAGCCACTGATTC
The DNA here is from genome assembly GCA_034621355.1 of Mycalesis mineus. Classification (NCBI taxonomy): domain Eukaryota; kingdom Metazoa; phylum Arthropoda; class Insecta; order Lepidoptera; family Nymphalidae; genus Mycalesis; species Mycalesis mineus. The sequence continues at coordinate 5,129,786 of CM067894.1, read as the reverse complement.
ATCACGAGATATTTAAAACTGTATTCGATTGATTTGGACTCCAGCAAAGGTACTCATATCGCGATGTATATATCTCCTACGGGAAACGGGACCTAAGCAGGTGAAAGCAGTCACAGCTAGTAAATTAATATAATCCAAACTCAAGGCAATTTACCACTTTCGCTATTTCTGAGAATTCTTCGTACGTTTTTGCCAACTTTACAAAGTCCGGACGGGTTTTATAAATATTGCGAGGATGCATGAACTTATTTAACGCCATTATAAACTATATTATAATACTTCTTCTGCGCAATAAAAAGCAAGATTAGGTTAGATGCAGGTAAATATTTATATCACTTGTTTTGATTTTTATGCATATATGTTGTCACAGACGAATAAGAGTACATTGAATATATAGAGTATTAATCAACGAGTTTCGATTCATTATTTAATTTTGTCTATGGTTTATTTTATCGTATATTTGCTTATCATAGTCACTATTCTGTGATCTGTGGTTCATCTTCATTTATATTTTCTTAATTTCTTTCTTTGGGTACGGCTCGCATCGCATCGCATAAAAACGCATTTAATATTAAAAAAAATTCAGTGAAGTTATTGAATTGTAGTGATAATAAGCGCTCTAGTATTATTTTAATTGCATTACTTAGATATTATTACATAAAGTTGAAAAAATGGTTGACAAAATCGATATGGCTTTAGACGACATAATAAAAGCAAGCAAAAAGGGAAAAAGCGGAGGTGGAGCAGGAAGAAAATTTGATGTAAAAAAGCCTGGTCGTGGAGGAGGTGGAGGTTTTCGTAATGGCCGTACTGGTGGTGCAATTCTACGTGGTCGAAATCGTGGCGGGGTGTCTAAACCTGCTGATTATAAAAGGGTAATTCGAATAGTTGATTATATACAATTACAAAATGGCGGACCAACGTGCGAAAATGACGCGTCAAGTGCGTCACTCACGCCTGGTACAGCTCGTACATAAATAATGTAGTGTTATCTACAGGGAAATAATTTGTTTAAAAATAATTTTTAGACTTTTGCCCTCTTATTCTTAGTCCTGAGCTGTTGAGTTTACATTTGTGCTGGAATAACAAACCTTCATCTTCTGGCATTTGGGTTTTAAACCCGTTGCCCAGTATGCCCAGCAGCAGCAAGTGTCTGGAAGTTATATAATTAATACGGGGACAGGCTAGGACCAGCAAATTCTACAAGTTGCAGTCATCAGTTTGTAACAGTCGCGTAATGATAATGGAGTTCAGGAAACTCGGAATTTGTCCCCGAGTTGACTCATCTGTCGTGCAAACGTGGATTTTCATTATAAGACTTCTTGTATAAAGAAAAAGTGCAGTGTCAGTGATGTAAACACAGATTGTATTTAAATTGTTATTAGTAATATTCGGATTTGTAATTTGTTTCTTGATGTATTGTTAAAAGAATATTCTGTAATAATGTTAAACATGTTTGCGGATGGAATAGAACATGTTCAACTAATGTTTGCTAAGTATTTTGAGTGCAAGCTCAAAGAAGCTGGCAGGGGCAGTTGGCATGATCTATGAAGGACAACCTATTTCAGGGTGATGTAAACAGCACATGGAAACATGATATGTTCAGTGACTTCAGTGATAGGAAGATACAAAGGAGTGCGCCCATCACAACAGGGCCCACAAAACTCCTCGTCTCCAATTTGGATTTTGGAGTATCAGACTCTGACATACAAGAACTATTTTCAGAGTTTGGCATGCTTAAAAGTGCTGCAGTACATTATGACAGATCTGGACGATCATTAGGTATGTATTAATGTATTTCTTTTTAAACAAAGCTTTTATTATTGATTACACAACAATGAATATAGTGTAAAGACAATATAGTAAACACAATTAAGTTTATTTAGATGGTTTATACAGTTTTATAAACATTAACCGTTTATTATACTTTAATGAATACAAAATGAAATGTGTTTTGTTTTTGTATGAATAACATTTTGTTATTGTCTTATATAGAAAATAAAATGAATAATGATGTTTTCTTAATTGATAATATGCATTTGTAAAGCTTTTATTGTTATTGTTACATGAACAGGTACAGCTGATGTCCTTTTTGAAAGAAGAGCAGATGCTATTAAAGCTATGAAACAATACAATGGAGTACCACTTGACGGACGTGCAATGAACATTCAGCTTGCTACATCAGAAATCAACAGCTTCAGGAGTGAAGAAAGAAGTAGACCTGTTGTAGGGCGACCTGTCAGAAGGAATTCCAGTAGAGGTAATTATTCTGTAGTCCTATCAGATAGTTATTTTGTCCAGTGATTGGCCTGTGCTTCATCATCATGATATCTTGGGTGAAGCTTTGTATTATACCCTTACACCCGGCATAGTAATCTTGTTCCAATAGGTCATATTTGGTATATGCCATTAATAATTATAGACTAACTTGGTATGAATGTATTAAACTAATTTAGAAAATGAAATAATTTTAGATTCTATTACATTACCCTATTCATAAACAAATGAATATCCTAGACACATTCCGCAATATTAAAAATAGTTTCAACCATTTTGTCTTTGTTAAAATGTGTTCAAAAAAGTAATTTGAATAATCAAAGTAACCAAACTACTATTTTTGTTATATCTATACCTAATTTTTAATGATTAATTATTTTTTCTTTTTATGTGATAAGCTGAGAAATCTTAGCAAAAATGGATTCATCCAATGGAACAATGTTTCACTCTGAAATCCAAATATGATACATCTAACAGAAAGATCTCTGTTTCACTCTGAAATCGAAGCTTCTTAGCTATTTGATTCCTGATTTTGTTAAAAGAATTGACTATAATTTTTGTACCACAAAATATAAAAACAATAAATTTTAGGCATTTTCCAAAAATGAATATTTTGTTTATAAAAATACCCACAATATTTGGAAATATTTGTTAGATAAATATATATATTTTTAAGTATAACAATAATATAAATGATTACTAGGTCTTATAGTTTAGAAATGATTTGACTTGATAATTGGATTCTTTGGTTCTCGATTAATTCTGTTCTTAATTAATCTCTCTCTACTCTAGAAGTGTCAATGAACACATGCCAAATGTTAGTTGTTGGAACAAGTGTTATAGTATACTTGAAATTATCACCTTGAATGATTAATATAATATTTCTACTGTTAGAAGTGCTTAGATTTTAAAAAAGATTTTCATTGTGAAGGAACTAGAAGTAATAGAAAATTTTATTCAACAAACAGGTGGTGGTAACAGACCCCAACCGGTGGCAGGAGGCGGTCGGGGTGGTGCTGGTGCGCGGCGCGGGGGACGAGGCGGAGCTGGACGCGGCCGTCGGCCGGTACCTACTGTGGAACAATTGGATGCAGAACTTGATGCATATGTCAAAGAAATTAAGTGATAAAGCTTGAGACAAATAGAGCTAGACTAATCACATACCTAATGTTAAGCTTATTGTAATAAGAATATTTCTATAAAAATTTTTGGTTTGGTTACCCATTGCCAAAATATTGACGAGGTATTGTTTAATGATGAAATAAAATTAGGACATCATGGAGTACTTTTATTGTGTGAATAACCTTTTCCTGTGAATGTAGAATGATATTGAATATTGTAATTTCAAATTCATTATGATGTTTTTTTTTTATCAACTACAAGTTAACCCTTGACTGCTATTACACCTGATGTTAAGTGATGATGCAATCTAAGATGGAAACGGGCTAATTTGTTAGGAGTAGGATGAAATCCACACCCCTTTCGGTTTCGACACGACATCGTACTGGAACGCTAAATCGCTCGGCGGTACGTCTTTGTCGGTAGGGTGGTAACTAGCCACGGCGAAAGCCTCTCACCAGCCAGACTAAGAAAAATCCAATCTGCCCCGCTGGGAATCGAACCCAGGACCTCCATCTTATAAATCCACCGCGCATACCACTGCGCCACGGAGGTCGTCGTCGTTTGTTTACTTATTACCTAGATAACAAATAGTACACATTTTTATTCATTACAAGCCTTTGACTACAATCACACCTGATGTTAAGTATGGATGCAGGCTAACTTGTTAGTAGGAGTAGGATAATGTCCATACTGCATGTTCTGTCTGATAAATTCACTGAGCCATGGAGGCAGTCAAATATTAATATTTTGTAAGATTAGCTTATACAGATTATTTTGTAGAATCAAAAAGTAGCGTGGATCCACAACGAAGTCTTGGTGTGTAATATAGCGCTCTCGTTTGACCATTCAAGTTTATTCAGAGATCACAACAATTTTGTTCATCCTAACAAATTGAATTGATCCTAATATTTGCTATTTGAGGATATGTTGAGAAGTGAATTGGTAGTAGCAAGTTGCTTGCTACTCCAATTCCAATGTATGTTATATCATTTGTAATAATATAGGTAGGTAGGTAGAGAGACGAGACGAATATCTTAGCATTCCATGGATTCACCGTGCGGTTGCCGGGTCCATCGCGTGGCTGAGAGAAAAACTCCGAACAGAGCCCGAGACTTGTGACACTTTTACTGTTAAAAGGAGGTGTAGGTTTTAAAAGAGTACTCTTTAGTGACGCGCGTCAACACTCACCTCCTCTGTTCAAGTTAATCTCCCTGCCCAACCAAATTCGGAAGGACCCCACTAGAGCAGCTTTAGACACTCGTTCTAATATGGAACTTACTGCACTTTTAGTAGTAAGGCCAAGGTCTTTTAGCAATAATTTTAATTGTAGGAGAGGAACACCGCAGTAAATCCCCGAAGTAAACTGTCAGTTCATTAACGGAGTATACTGTTAACTATTTTGTACTACAAAATCATTTGGTACAGAGCGCAGGCAGACGCCTTAAGTTCAGAGCGAGCTTGGTGATTGGTTGAAACTATAAATTAATAAACAGTGGTATGGTTTTAAGGATTTTTATATTTTTCAAATACCTACCCGTTATTTCTTTTACGTATCCAGACGAAAAACAAGACGCCATCTGCGATTGCGATCAGCTTTAACCGGCCTTCCCCATTAATCTGTGTTGCCACTTGCCAGGTGACTATTTAGCCGTCTGTGCAGGTGACACATGACAGACTGACAGCCAGCAACAATAATTTTTCTCAATCTCAAATCCAAATAAATGCATTTTATAATATTATTGTTATTTAAACTATTTGTTTTGTTCTGCCTAACTGTAGGAAAGAAGCTAAGCTTTTGAGTCAGAGATTTTCAATTTATCATAACTGCAAAGTAATCGAGTTATCCTCTAATTATAAACATTCTCTTAACATCGAGCATTATAATACAATTGCTGAATTGCAGGATTTATTGATTGGGAGGTGCCGATAAGAGGAGGCAATCATGAATCTTTCAGGTATGTTTCTATGTGTTTCATGAATTTATAATGACTTGTGTTAATTTTTAACAGTATGTTGTATGTCTTAGGACTGGGATGTTATATTTATTGTGTAGGGATAAGAAATTAGCCATTATATATATTTTGCTGTCTCTGCATATCTTGTGGCAACGCTTTTTGTGTAGTATGAACTATGTAATATTTCAGCCATGTTTGTTCTGCTTATAAAATAAAAATTTTAAATTTTTTTAAAAACCTTTTTATAAAGATTATAAATAATTCATCTGTTGAGAAATAAAGTAATTTTTATATCAGTAGTTTAGAAAAGATTTTTTGCTTTGCGAAATCAAGTCTATTTTGATGAGTAGGCTAAGTAAAGTGAATCCCAATTTAGAATATGATGATGCATTGCTATAAAGCAGAATATTGTGCTATTCCATGAATTCACTAAAGTGCTGCTAGTCATTCTGCTTACACTAGCATAGCTTTTGTTCCAAAATTAAACTGTAGTTCTTGTCAGCCCAAGATAAACAGAATCTTTAGAGATTTTAACACATTTGATGCAGTACTGGGTATAATCACCTTGTATGTGTATTGTGTAAAGACACCTATTGACACAATGACAGATAGTACTATGTCACTGTGCTGCGACAGTACTTTTTGCAGGTGCATCCCAGTAGTACCCCATACCGTAGTTCTATAGAACTGTTGGGATACTTTCCGGCTTGTCAAATTATATCCCAATAGTTCTATATAGAACTGTAGCATAGTTTTTGCTCTTGACTTTACTTATAGCATATAAGTTATAAACTTTATATTATTTTAATTGATATTTCATTTTGTTTTTAACAAAAAAATGTCCCTTGAGATAAAAGGTAAGTTTTTAAAATGAAGTAGTTGTTGTGTCTAAAAAATATTCTTATTTTAGAAGTTACAGGGGGGGACACATTTTACCACTTTGGAAGTATCTTTCATGCAAACTATTCAGCTTAGAAAAAAATGATATTAGAAATCTCAATATCAATATTATAAAGGTACCTTTTTTGAATGGACTTTTAAATATTATGTGGTGACAGTAGAAAGTCTGAATAAAACTTTTGGTAACAGTACAATATGCTCTTCCTTACAATTGCCTAGAAAATTATACATCTTGAGGCAAGGTGGCTCAGTTAAATTTTACACCCACTATTACATATTTTGGTAGTAGAAATACAGTACAATAGCTGTTGGGCTTCCACACCGTCACATGTCTATAAATGTAATGGCGCCAGGCATTTCTTTATTGTTTCTATGCATATGGAGTGTCACAAAATATATCCAGGGTTACTATTGATCGATCAGCAGACATCTCATTGGAAATGTCTTATGTTGAAATAAATAATGAATTGGGACCATGGGCTACCCTTCTATGTTCACTCAACTGTAGCAGCTTTTTACACCAATAAACGGGACAAACATTTATATTAGTATGTTGAAAAAGTTTCCAACCTGATTGCCTGTAGGTTGCAGTATCGGTTTTTGATCCGAACTCGGGATAGAAAATGATATGATCACCACCATGTAGTGATGTTCTGAAACTTTTAAAAGTGTAAGATCGTGGATATGTCTACCCAATGCTAGTAGTAAGATGCATGCTAGTCTACATGATGCTTCAAAGCTACCCTACTTGGAGGATTACTCTGTAACCAGGCAATCAAGTTGCTTGGGTCCCAAATCGGAGGATTTTCTATTCGGGGACTCTGAAGAGAGATTGCTTTTAGCATATGTTTGACAAGAAAATGTAAACTTAAGTTTGTCTCAATATTACTGTGACTAAAAGTAGTTTACACAGATTTGTGTAATAAAATTGTAGGATAGGATAATCTCTCTTCAAGGAATAGGAATGCTAAAAATTTGGCTAAAATATTTCCATTAGGATACTTATGATTCGTATTATTATTCATACACCAGGCTGGTTTGTAAGTTTTTAATGTTGATTCTCTCCAACTTAGTTTTAACAACTTTCTTTCAGATTCCGACCAATCTTTGGTTTCTTGGCCCCAGCTCCAATTTTCCAAACAAAAAGCTGCATTTTCTGCACTCGAGGCGGTGCACGACCAGTCATCTGGTCTATTAGAATGTGCTCCAGATCCTGAATTTTCACTGGTCTGCACAACGCCCGTCTGCGAAGATCTGGCAGCCAAAATGCTCTGCTCCACATACATCGGCGCTACTATCAAAAATATTCCTTGTGCCGAGTTTAGATGATGAAGTACCCGGGGTATCAAGCTCGGTGGGGGAAATACCCAAGCCAGCTGGTAATCCCATATCCGGCTGAGGGCGTTGCAAAAAATTGCCGATGAGTCCAAACAATCTTTGCTGACGTAATGTTTCACTACTTTCGTTTGGCTGGAAGCGAAAAGGTCTATTTGTGGCACTCCGAACCTTTTGAATATCTTTCTCAGCGCCGAATCTTTCAGGTGCCAGTCCGACGCTTTCTTGCCCCGAGATAGTCCATCGGCGATGTCGTTGAATTTTCCTGGAAGATATTCGGTAGTGATTGATATATTCCAGCGGTCTAAGATCCTCATCAGCTGATGTGTTAAATTGAGAAGGGCCGTCGAACGCGTTCCGCCTTCGTTCCTGATATACGAAACTACCGTTTGATTGTCTGTCTGGAATACGAGATGTTGACCCTTTAGTCGGTGTTTGTAATAATTTACAGCTGCTACGATAGCAAACATTTTCTTTCGGTTGCAATGCCATTTGATCTGATCCCTTCTCCATTTGCCCGACGCCGTGAAGTCGTCCATTTGAGCACCCCACCCGAAGTCGGCTGCATCTGTAGTGAGGAAGTGAGATATTTGTTGGGGATGTAGGGTGCTCTTCACTTGCGAAATTTCTAGTGTCTTGTTCCACCATTGGAGATCTACAATGACGGAAGTAGGCAAACTCACTGATTTGCACGGGGAAAGGTGTTTCAAAGTGCGTGCATGTCGTTGCAGTTGCCGACAATGTAAGCGTCCCCTGGGAACGATAAAACTGGCAAAGTTCATCATGCCTAAAATAGTTTGAATGCATTTCAGTGACAGTTTGCTCTTGGTCAAGGCCTGTTTTACACTGATTTTGATCGCTTGCACTTTTTTCAGAGGTAAACACTTGAGATTTAGGCTCGTATTTCACTTTATCCCCAAATACTCTATTTCTTGAGTGGGTTCCAGCACTGACTTTGCATAGTTTATTGTCCACCCTACCGTTTCTAATATGGTGATAGTTGCTTTTGTTTGTTCCTGAAGCTGAAACTACAATTGGCTGGCGAGAAGAAAGTCGTCCAAGTACACAATCGCTCTCATTCCTTTGTTCCTTAGGACTTGTACAACCCAATTGGTTAGGGTAGCAAAATTCTTTGGTGCACATGACAGTCCGAAAGGTAAGCTCGTCATTTGTAGGATCTGACCCCTGTAATACAGTCGGAGGAATCGACAATGACTTTCTGTGGTGCTCAGATGAAAGTATGCTGAAGAAAGGTCTAGTTTTACCATCCAGTCGTTCGCTTGAAGAAAATGAGGTAGTTGAAAATGGGATATCAATTTGAACGGCGTAGCCACTATATGCTCGTTGAGACGCTTCAGATTGAAAATCGGCCTGTTCGAACCGTCGCTCTTTTTGGTGAGGAACATTTTCGAAATGAAACTGGAACCTAAAGCGTTCTGATCCGGGCCTTGCTTCAGTAAAATTTGTATTTCTTCTCTCATCTGTGGAGATTCCGGGGTTTTGAAGCGACCCAGAATTCGTGGGCATGATCGGACAAGTGTAGGCTTGGAGGTAAATGGCAGTCGCATTCCCATAATCATTTTGAGAAAGGCCTTCGGAGCCCGAAGCAACTGCCACTGCTTCGGTTGGAGGCAGCCCCCGTAAAACTCGGGCTGGAATGGCCGCGAGTCATTTGCCGAGATGTTTTTATTGGGTTTATTGATATCCTTTTTAAAAGACCTTTTTGCCTTGTACGTGAATTTGAAGTACTGGCGGAAACAGAGTTGGATTTGCCGCCTCTCTCCTTTGATTGGTTGCCCTTGACACGAAAGGACTTATTAGAGGAAGATGGTTCACGTGATCCACTAGATCTGGAAGTTGGCTTTTGATTTTTGTTTCCGTCCTTATCTGATGAAAACCAAGGTCGAACCCACTTGTCCATGCCACCAGTATGTTGCACGTATAACTGCAATTGATCCTCAGAAAAGAGGTATTTGCAACTCGGAGGTAAGGTACTCGGGCAGACCCTCCCGCAAATTTTTATTAGGCAACTCGTTCAATATGCGGTCACGGTGATATTCAATAAATTCAATTCAATAAAATCAATTTTTGTGGTCATTGGAAACCGAAAAAAAAGAAAATTTAGTGTGGGCAGACAGCCTATAAATATCGACTATCAGCATTGCACCCGTGCGAAGCCGGGGCGAGCCACTAGTATAGCATAAATATAAACAAATGATTGGGTAAATAATAAAACAGTTTTAATGCTGTACCTATGTTTATGCTCTTAGATCCCTCTGATGAGGATTCCAGCAGTGATGAATGTCCGGTTCCAACAAAGCGCAGCCGTGCCGACACCTATGGTGCTTCCTCCACAACTTCCCATGGATCTGGTTAGTTTATAGCAATTTGTATACTTCAATATAATAAAGATATACTTTGGCTATATTAATGCCAATTATTAGCTTTACATTACTAGTGATGCCAGTGAAAGTTAATAATTTTTGAAATTTTATAGTGCTCCAAGATTCAGAGGATGACTCTCCAGGCCATCAGTATACAGAAACTAAGCCAAGTAAAGTTCAACGTAGCTATACTGATCAAAGTCCAGCCAGAACAAACAGATTTAGCAGGAGTAGCATGAGTGAAAATTGTTCTTCGCCCAATGAACGTGATGATTATCGGCCAAGTTTTAATGACAATGACGGTGACGAGACATCTAGACGGCCAAGCTTTCAAGGGTCGGCTGATAACACTTTTTATAACAAATCATCTGACAGCCAAAGGGAATATGACGCATATTCAAGTAAGTGGAATAGTTATGAATAGATTAGTAATCGTCATCTTGCCCATATCCCATTCAAGTGGTTGGTTCAACATGTCAGTCCCTTCCACTCACTTCTGTCATGCGTCAAATCTTCACATACTTCTTTCACACACTCCAGCCATCTCTTCTTTGGCCTTCCACTCCTCTTGTGTCCATCTAAATGCAAATTAACATTCTTCTTGTAATATGCTTTTCATCCCTCTGCATCATGTGCCTATATCATACTAACCTCAACTTTTTAAACACTGGTGCCACTTTCCGACCTCCTTTTTATTCTATCCATTCTTGTTACACCACATATCCATCAACATACTAATTTCGATGAAATGCATTCTTTTATCCACCTCCTTTACCATGATGGATGAGATCCATAATATTGGGAATCATATAGTACACCTCAGACCTGTCGCTACTTCATCCATACACACATTAATAATGTTTAAAAAATATATTTCAATATGTTATAGAGCTGTATGTTGGGTTTTAGCAGCAAATAGCATTACAAATTTAATATTATATCATTTGTGATTTTAGGGTCAAAATTTTCTGGAGCAGAACCTAAAAGAGTAAGCAGACTTAGCTACACTGAACAGAGCCCAGAGCGATCTAGTAGATTAAGTAGAAGTAGTGCCAGTGAGCCCTGTTCATCACCCAATGAACAGTATGACCGACCAGGGTTTAAAGATGATGGAGAGGAAAAAGCAGGGTGTTCAGGCTTTCAGTCATCTAACGATAACACCTTTTATAACAATTCTGAAAGCCACAAAGAGGTGGACACATCTATGTATTCCAGCGGATATTCTGAGGCATCTAAAAAAATGATGAGCAACATGGGTCACAAGCCTGGCCGAGGTTTGGGTAAATTCGAATCTGGTAGAGTTGAACCCGTGCAGGCCTCTACCCAGAAGGGTAGAAGAGGTTTAGGTTTGAAGGCATCAGTTGTTGGAGAGGCGCCCAAAAACTATAAATGGACTCCTGATGAATCTCCTCCTGAAGCAACAGAACAAGTGGTAACAATCATTATTGTTATATTCCTTTATAATTTCACCAGTTTGATGCAAACTTGACCTTGATGATTCAGGGTCAATATAAACCATATCATTACCTCGTCAAGGAGTAATGTGGCAGCTGGATGCCGCTTTCACGTACTTGTATTTGAGTCACGCATGATCATTGAGTGGTCAAGGAAGTAAATAAAAGTATACATTCCTTTAAACAAGTTTAATTGTTTGTACTTTATTTACTACTTTATATTCACATATTCTTTATTCTTATTATATACAAAAAAGTCCTGGCTTACAATTTTTAGGTAGGTACTTACAAATAATAATTAGCCCAAGAAAGTGTATATGGATGTAAACCTAGGTCCCAGTCACGGCAGCTCCTGTACTAGCATTTGCTGTATCACAGTGAGCTGACATTACTCGTTCCCAGGGGACGTTCAAGTATTACGTAAGCAGATTTATTATAGTTATTTACCCCCCCCACCCCCCTTGTCAGCAAAAGTAAGCAAAGCTCTTACTCCCTCCCCCCATGCTTACGTAATTTTTAGATTTTTTAAAATTATAATTAAAAAAAAAAGAAATTAGACTTTGGATAGATATTATATTTTACTGATTAGGTATTCAACATAGATTAAGGGAAAACAATATTATAATCTTACAAACATAACAAACTTATTAAAAAAATTTGGTTCACATTGAATTTAAATTAACAGTCTTCAGTCCATGAAACCCGAATCCATGAGTCCAGGTTTTGGATGACATTGGAGTGTTGCTCAGTGTTGTGAGTCTCTTCACTATCATCCGATTTTTGAATGTCTACGTCGTTCTCATCGAGCCATTAAACATCATGGTGCTCTAAATTTTGAATAATGCACATCAATTCATTAGTACGTCGAGCAACGACTCTTACAGGTCTAACTTTCTTCTCAGTGTGCGTATTTACTTTTTATGGATCTTGTCGATGTGACGATTTAGTGACTTAACGGAAGCATGATAAAGACCACACATTTTGCATGTTCAACTTGATAGCTTCAATTTTACCGTTGCACAAAAATCATCGTAGGGCATTTGCAGAAAATCTTTAAGTGAAGCACTTAAGCGTAGAGCTAAATTGACTGGAAGATTGAGAAAATGCCCTCCTTCATCCAAAACCAAGTCATCGACTGTTTGTTTTACTTTTACAGGAGGTGGAAGAAACCTATTGTCTAGTAATCTAAATAGACCACTTCTTGGACGACAGCATTCTGTGTTTCTACATTTTACAATTTGAAGCAAGTATTGGCTTTCACGGACATGTTCTGAAACCATTTAATGTCTGTAAAATCAGGAAGATCTGGTTCACCTGCCCCAATATATTTTGCAGTAACATTATAGCCATCAATTTCCATTGAATTCCATACTTCAGCCAAAACATTTCCTGCAAATTCGAAATTTGATGTTTCTAAATGTTCATCGATTGTAACGCCACGTTCATCCAAATGAGACCCAAAATGGTCATGAGGTAATATTAAACCGGCCAGTTCCCGACTAAGAGGAGCCATTCTGCGCTCTACTCTATTGTACGCACTTCTTCCAGGGGCATTGGTCGCTAAAAATAAAGCATCGAGATCATGTTGTTTGAAGTGCTGTATAGCAAACCCGATGACTTTTTGATACCGCGGATTTTCATCTGGCCCTCCATCAACCGTCATGATCACCACTGGTTTTACGAGTCCATGTTCAGTTTTAGCTAGTTTTCAAAACTCTTCAAGTTCGAGAAGCGTTTCGAAATCCTGAGCATGAGTATTAGCAGTAGATGAACTATGCTTTCCACTTCGAATAGCGATGTATGTTGGTCCAGAATATCCAACGGCTTGCGGTTGTCCTAGCATACTGGGAGCGACTTTGATACTAGCATAAACAGATGGTATTAATTTATGACGCTCAGCGATTACCCAATCATGATCAGGCAATTTAATTCTATACTCCATGTGCATTAGGAGAGGTGCTTGCTTATTTGCCGCAGTTACACCAATAGGGACTCGAGCTTTATCATCTTGGGATATGACAAATACTTGATCTGGTCCGAGTATGGATGCTATGTATTCTAAATAATGGATTGATGTTTCAGCGAACTTGCTATCTAAGTGGCTCTTGTGGTGATCAGTTTGAGCCCGAATGAGCTTAACAGGAACTGTCGATACATGTCTTCGTCCCTCTGTAGAATTAGATTTTCTTGGAATCAAACGAAGATATGTCGCACTGCGGCTAATGTCAAATCCTATTTTACGTAATTCTTGTGTGAGTTCATCAAGAGTTTTACGCTACGAATAGATTCCGTTCGTCTTCTATAATCTGCTGCACTCCCAAATAAAGCTATATCCGTAATTGTTTTTAATAGTAACGGTTGATTGCTTTCAAGATTAGGATGTCCCACTGAATCCCTCAAAGATAGTCTTTTTTTTATTTCTGGATTTTCATGACAAATATCTTCTAACTTTCTTTTCATACCATCCCTGTGTTTTTTCTGGGCAACTGCGTTTTGAACCTTCCTTTTTAAAGACTGTTTTGTTGTTTTTATTTCCTCGCGCAACTTAATGATCTGATTGTCAACTTCAGCACGGCTTGGCATAGTATCTCTGGCAGAATACAAAACATTCAGTTTTTTTTCGAGTAGAGCAATCTTATTTTTCGAAGCTTCCTAAGAAGGTTTTGCTCTCTGTTTATCTGTATTTTCATTATTTTCGCATTGCAGTTGTGATTCGGGTTTTATTTTATCTTCTTCCTGTTTATTAATATTTGAAGCTGGCTTTACAATTTGTGTTTTTTGTACAGGTTTACAGGTAGTCGTTGCCTAAAAATAAAAAAAATCTGCGGGTTCTGCTGAAGATTATCTTATTAAGCTATATAAATACAAAGTATGCAATAAAAAAACTGCATTTAACGATTATTGAAAGCCTTCAACTAATCTTTTAAGTTTTCAAATCAAACCCATCACATATAGAAAACTAACACCCTGTATTTTGCGACCAATTAACGGAGTCAATCTTAAAAAATAAATCTATATAATGAATATTACTTCTATAATTACTTTGAGATGGGCCATAATAATAATATTACCTAACCATAAAACAACTAAATTATTGTTACAAAATATAAAGAGAACCTTTTTGGCGATTTTTAATGTTTTTAGTATTCACTAGCTGATCCCCGCGAGGATCCCGATCGATATTCTCACGAGAACGGGTCCCGTGAGAATATCGATTGGGGTAAAAAGTAGCCTATGTCCTATTCCGGAGTATAATCTATCCCTGTGCCTAATTTCATCCTGATCCATCCAGCCGTTTTGGCGTAATTGAGTTACAAACACCCAAATATCCAAACATCGTAACTTTCGCATTTATAATATTAGTAAGATAAGATTGGTATACCTAAAATGGTATCATCACTCACCTTGGAAAAAAATGTAGTAGATTGGATTTATTCTTAGTCGCCGCTTGCAATTCTTCTCCAATTCTCTTAGATACAATAATATCTAGTTCCTTGTCGGACTTTGCTCGTAATTTATAATTTCGCCACACTTCATTAACTAACTTTTGTACATTTTGTACTTTCGTATTTGTATGAGATTTTTTAAAACTTTCAAACAATTTTTGGTATAATTTGGATTTGTCTATTTGAAACGACATCTTTATTTAAGCATTAAACTTTGGCTAATAAAATCGACGGCAACACAAATGTTTGCTCTTGCTTGGGTATGCTTACAATACGTCTATCTACTCGCTGTAGTATCCAAATAAAACTATACACTGACAGGGGAAATTTAGTTAGACAAAAGAATAGCGCGCGGTAATTCCCCTACTCGGTTCTAAAACAAGTGCCTAAACGTTAGGGATGTCGATGTCGATTATCGCAGATCGATCTTTATTAACCCGATCTTCGATTTTTAACCGACTTCAAAGAAACGAAGGGGGATGTTGAATCTTTATTGATATTTTCGATACAAATGCTTAAATATAAATATTGTGTATAATGATCCTTTACCTTTAGCTACATTTTTTTTTATGCAAAGCATTATAATGATTATTATCGTTTTATAACTTCCTCAGTGTAATAAAATTTTTCGTACGAGAATCGAGATCGATTTTGAATAGATCTATCTTATGTCATCGTTTACTTTTTCGAATCGATCTTCAAGGTTCGAATCGATTCCTAAGATCGATTTTTTTGTCACAGCTCGGCAACCCTACTAAACGTATGCATTTATTTGTAGGTAATTCCCCGAAAATACGTTTCGTTTTCAAGCAAACAGAATGTGAGGGCTGCCATTTGTGTTAAAAAGAAAATAATTATCGATGACGTAATCATCATCTAGACTCCCCCACCCCCCATGTCATCCAAAACAAGCAGAGCAAAGACCCCCCCGCCCCCCATAGTGCTTACGTAATACTTGAACGGCCCCCCAGGGTCACATTCACTATACATTCACTTAAAAATTTACATTACATTAGTATTACCAGACAAAGATAAATAAATATATTTATCAAATATTATTTACAGTTATGGATGAACACACCTCCAGAAGAGATGTTAACAGCAGATACATTGAAAAAATGGCTAAGAAAGGATACCAAAAAATTAACTATAGATGATGAATATGACTTTGTAGATCCACAGATACTGAGAGGAATATTGAAATCTAAAGTAAGTTTCATCTTCAAGTTGTAGTAAAAGCTGCTTTTATTTGTTTTGTTCATCTCCAGAAGGAATAGGATGCGTCGCTAGACATATCTCAGAAATTTTCGAGATATTCTCAGGGTTATTAGACAAATGCTTTTATTCGGTCAAGGAATTTTTATAAGCTTATCAATGTGAATATAATGTTAGTAAAGATTTGATTACATAAATCTGAATCTCGGAAACAGCCCCAACGATTTTCATGAAATTTTGTATGCAAGTGGTTTTAGGACGAATAATCAATTATCAATAGCTCGCTAGGTTTCATTCACGAATATAATTGCAGAATATGTTTGACACTTTGGATGGTGAAGACATGAGGAGTGCCAGATTTCGCAGCAACCCCTACGAAACAATAGGATCTGTGATGTTCTTGAACCGCGCAGCAGTCAAAATGGCTAATATGGATGCAGTATTCGACTACATGTTTACGAAGCCCAGAAAACAAAATGGCGAACGCGCTGTAGGCGAAACAGATTTATTATACTTTGCGGATGTGTGCGCTGGGCCCGGAGGCTTCTCGGAATATGTCTTGTATAGAAGAGGATGGAGGGCTAAAGGTTACTGCTGTAACTACTAATTCACTTTTTAGGGTTCCGTACCTCGAAAGGAAAACGGAACCCTTATAGGATCACTTTGTTGTCCGTCCGTCTGTCTGTCAAGACCCTTTTTCTCAGGAATAGAGATATCAATCTAAAATTTATGTCGAACACTCGGGTCAACTGGCCCGAGCGGCTTAAAAAATAAAAATTCTGAGCCAACACAATCACAAGATGCATCTGTTTATGTCGAATAATTACTACACTCGCAAGGAAATCAAAACCTACAGGGTCTTATATTACAGATAAAAGAAAAAATCGTAAATTGTTAGTTTACATCATATTATTTATTTTTAACTTTACTCTTACTACCGCTTTCCTTATCAACGAGTTTGTAAATGGAAATTTTGTCAATACACAATCTCTAATACCTTTAATCTGTAACAAAATCAAACTTCCATGTAAACGCAACAAAAAGAATCAACAATTTTAGCCGCATATTTCCCTCTCACAACTTCCCGGTTGGATATCAAACTATTTTAATTTTAAACTAAATTTATTAGTTATTGTAAACGCATCAAAAGTCCATTTATCATGATTTAATATAAATGTTAGTTACATTATCAAGTAATTTTAAGTAATATTAATCAGTCAAAACTGTTTTACCGACAGCGACTGGAAGTGAGGTGTTTCTGAAAGCTAACAAAAAAAATCTGAAAGTAACCCATCAGCATATAATAAAGTGTTGCTGAAAACAAAAAATAACTTTTCGGTTTTATTTTATAAAGGTTATGTATTTTTATATGACTTTTCTTTTTTCTGTGACAGGTTTTGGGTTTACTCTAAAAGGCTTGAATGATTTTAAGCTATCTGACTTCCATGCGGGTACTCCAGAGACATTTAATCCATACTACGGAGTTAAGGACGACGGCAACATTTTCGATCCTGCAAACTTGTCTTCACTGAAAGATTTTGTTTTGAAGCAAACTAATGACGTCGGTGTACACTTTCTGATGGCTGATGGAGTAAGTTTTATTATATAAAAATTACAACTATGCAATTGCGGAAACAGTATTGTGTGTGTTGAAAAGTTATATACAATTATATCACGGCCTATCTCTATTGAATAGAATGGAGAAACTCATCTGTATTAAAAGTTTTTAAAATCAAAAACAATAAAGACTATGTTATCTAGTGGAAAACACACAAAGAAATAGGGGCATCGTATTATTAAGCTATTGCATAGCTTCTATCGCTTGAAAAAAAAAATTGCGGCACCGACGGGATTCGAATCCGCGTCTCTCTGGCAATCCGGGCGCGCCGACTTAGAGCGCCTTACCGCTAGGCCATGGTCCCGATGACGTCGGAAGGTAAACATGAGTTGATAAAAATGTTATGCAATAGCTTTACCGCGGCAGTCTCTGAGTGCAACACGTCTTTTTTTTATTTGTGTTTATTTCTCTCTATATGTGCACTTAAATAAATAAATAAACAAATCAACAATGGTTTGTATTCGTACATTTGTACGTAAGGTAAAACGTTGGTCTAGTGTTTAGCCTACGTGGTTTCGATCACGAGGGAGTATAAAGATGATCATATTTAGCATACTATGTGATGTGTTTGTCAGGGATTTTCCGTGGAAGGCCAAGAGAACATACAAGAGATACTGTCGAAGCAGCTGTATCTTTGCCAGTGCCTCGCGGCGCTCATGCTGGTGAGGACGGGCGGCCATTTTGTCGTGAAACTGTTCGACTTGTTCACCGCATTCAGCGTTGGACTCGTCTACATCATGTACAGATGTTTTGAAAAAGGTATGAACTAAATGTACGCAACTATAGTCCGAATCATGTAAATTGACAATAAAGGGCGTTGAACCCTCGAACAAAACTTATTATGTGGAGGTGAGGTTCACGCAGTGGATTGCAAATACATAAATAAGAGAGAGATCGTAGTTTGTGTATTTGGAGAGCAAAGGCCCTCGAGGGTTTATCATATAAACTTTGTTAGTAATATTATAAAAAAGTTCGGGTGCGTGTGTCTATGTTTGGTACTCGATTATGTCGCATTTGCATCGCCGCTACTGATATTTGGTTGGAATTTGAAATAGAGACAGATTAGATGCTGGATAAAACATAGACTAATTTTCAACTCAAAGTTCCCATATGAATGGAACCGGGGAACATCCCTAGTAGGAGTTACATTTTCAAGAATAACTGAGTAGAAGAAAATTTTTAACAAAAAAAGAAGATGCAATAAAAATAAGTGTCAGTTTTTTTGCTGCATATCTATAATGGTGCAGAGTTTAAGTTATTTTAGTAGTAAAGAAAACGTCCTTAAAGTAGAAACGTTTATTTCAGCAAATTCAACCAAGTAAAACACAATTATTTTTTACTTTTAGTCATCTGGAGCCTATTTTTTGTTAAAAATTTTTATTTCTTACTTTTTAGTGATTTATCGCCACGTAACGTACTCTTACTTTACTGTTAAAGTATATTATACGGCACTAGTAGCCAAAAAGCTACCGATAATGAGGCAAAAACTGAAATCGCTGTAAGCGTGCCTCCAAATTCGAAGCGTTCTGTAATTTCCCCAGGATATGATCATCGATCCTAACTGGTGACAATGGGACCACCTTGGAAGTATGCCCTTTCTAATAAAAAAAGAATTATCAAAATCGGACAACTCTGTAAAAAGTTATGCGTGGTCATACATAAAAAAAAATCCGTTTTTTTCGTATTAGATAAATCGAAGGAACTTTATAAAGATTATAGGCAAACTTGCAGCGATTTCGGCATGTATCGCTTAGCGGTACATCTCGCCGGTAAGGTGGCAACTACCTACGGCCGTAGCCTCCCACCAGTCAGGCTTGGACCAATTTAGTTGTTGATGACGATTTTTCTTTTAGTGTCCATTCACAAACCAGTAACATCTCGGCCAGCTAACTCGGAGCGGTACCTGGTATGCAAGTGGAAGAAGCCAGGCAATGACGCAGCAGAACAGCACCTCTTCTCCGTCAACTCGATACTGTGGAACAGCCCCAAGAAGAATACCGACGTCGCGGAGCTGGTGCCGTTGTCCGTCATACAAGAAGATCAGGCGTTTTACGAATATATTTATAAGAGTAATTGCTCGTAAGTTAAATCAAGTGTTATTATAACTTTAATATGAAATGCAGTGCTTAAAAAAACAAAGGTTTTTTTTACTAGAAATTCTTATTAGTTGCTTCAATTCATCAGGAGTTTTATACCATTTTTTCTGTTTATAGAATTGGTGAAAAGCAAATAAAGAGTTTGTTGAAAATAGCTGCGTTTTGTAAAGACAAAACTTTAAAGGAAGTTAGCCAAGCTGAAATGAGAGAAAAATGCTTAAAATTATGGAATGTAAGGTGTTTACCGTTTAATAAATGTTAAAGTATTTAGATTTCTTTATTAACTATTTATTACACAAAAGTAAAATAATACATACAAGAACTTATTATTTTACTTTTTAAACGTTGGTTTGTGCCGTAACTAGCCTATATTGTTATTTGGTTGCTTTTTCTGTCTGATATATTTTCTCTCTTTAATTTTTTTTTAAAATCTTATTATTGATGCATATATACTTGTTGTGATAACCAATTAAAAAATTAACAGATTTTATTCTAAATATATCATAATGTTATGCTGACTTTAAAAGTAAAGTTTTACATTTGGTACTATTAACCTTTAAATATTAAAGTTATAATACCATGTCAATAAATAAATAAAAATTTAGGATATTTTCAATTTTATAAAAATACTAGCAGGCGCCCGCGACTCCGTCCGCGAGAAATTCTATTTTGTAATTGTTCGATTAAAAGTAGCCTATGTCCTTTCCCTGAAATGAAAGATATCTGAACCAATTTTCATTTCAATCGGTTCAGTAGTTTAGGCGTGGTTGAGTAACAAACAGCCAGAGTCACTTTCGCGTTTATCTAATTAGTGTAGATATTAAATAAAAAATCAATGAGCAATAATAAATATAGCCATGCATTGTTTGCAGCTGCCTGACAAAGTGCGCACCAAACCAGCCAAGGTTTACCCGAAGGAGATGTTCTCACAGATCATGAAGACGGCGAGCAGCCACTCGCACAGCTCCTACTCCAGAAGCAACGACATGAACGCGCCGCCGCGCTATCTGGAGAAGGCTTCGGACATACCCCAGTTGTTTAGAAATGTTTATGACTGGCGTTTCACTTTCTTATCCAGTGGGAAGGGCAACAACAATCTGACCATGTTTATAGGTAACGTTTACTACCCGGTTGACCGAGCTTTGCTCGTTATTTTTTTTAAATTACATATAGATACAAATTACTTAACTATACCATATATTGTTAAGTAGCTCTAGTGTTGCTGTTTTTGATTTTCAGAATACACTAATAAAACGGCATTTTCCAAAAATGAAACTTAACTATGATTTCCCCCAAAACACCCTGCATACAAAATTTTATAAAAATCAAATTGTTGGAGCCGTTTCTGAGGTTCAGATTTATATTTAAAATTTGTTTATATATAAGAAAGGTATTTAAAGGTTTAAAGATATTAGATAGATAAACCTTGCTCTTTAATTTTTTTTTTAAAGATTCGCATCATCTGTTTTATAGTTTTAAAGATCTAAGCATACATCGGGACAGACAGTGGGAAGCGTACTTTGTCTTAATGTGATAATCGTTATTATTTAGTTTAAAGGTATTAGATAGAAATACTCAGTGTACCCGTGCACCCTGAATATGATTTAGATACATCTGTTAGCTTAAACTCAATATTGTCGATGTTCTTTACTAAGTTACTGAACTAAAAACCTATTTACCGTTCCATGGGCAGGTCACTCTCTTAGTATGAGAGGGGAAATGATGCTTTGACCCACCAGGAGAGCTTGAAGTGGGCTTGAGGTTGACTTTTATTTATCGACTACAAGTTTAGTCTTGACTACTATCACACCTGATGTTAAGTGATGATGCAGTCTAAGATGGAATCGGACTAACTTGTTAGGAGTGGGACAAAAATCCACACCCCTTTCGGTCTCTACACGATATTGTATCGGGACGCTAAATCGCTCGGCGATACGTCTTTGTCGGTAGGGTGGTAACTAGCCACGGCGAAAACCTCCCACCAGCCAGACTAAGACAAATTAAGAAAAATCTCAATCTGCCCCGCCAAGAATCGAACCCAGGACCTCCGTTTTATAAATCCATCGCGCACACCACTGCGCCACGGAGGTCGTCAAAATATAATAATATATAATATTTGCTTTTGTGTAAGGCCGGCTTATCGTGCTCTCTGGAGTATAATTGTGATTTTAATTATAATACTTGGGTATTTTTTTTGTAGAAAACCTTCTCTTAAAAATGAAAACCTATTTCAGGTTGTGGAGGAAAACTTGTGCATCAACTAAGTAACACAAGTTGGAGAAATGTATCAAATGTACAAGTTATTCTGCCCGCAAACACATTATTATATGGAGAGGTATGTGTTCTGTAGACCCAGGCCACCGCCTAATAGAGCCGTATCCTTCGCCCAATCGAAAACATCGCTCTCCCTTTCGTAAAGCAATATTTTTATTGTTTTTTCGCCGTTATTGGCCTCGTAAATATATTTTGAGAAAGCACGCGCTTGACATCGTGTACAGCATGCCTTCCGTTGAATGACGATTGTTCGTAACCAATCCGCTCATTAATTCGCTCATTAACTTACAATAATTATAATTTTTACAGTACCAGGCGCCATGTTTGTCTATATGTATTTCCTTATTGGCGTTTTAACATCGGTAATTTAAAACTATTTTTTATATTGTTTAACAATATAAAAAACAAAATTATGTTTTTAAAATTTGAAAAGTAAGTAAGATACGATATTAATTTTTGGTCGCAAGAAGTGAATTGCGTGACGAGCCCGAACCACTCTCGAACACGTCTATCATCATGCATACAGCTGCAAAAAGATCTTTTTGAATAAAATCTTTAATTTGGCCTTTAATTTTAGCGATTATTGTTTAAAAATATATATTTTGTTCTAGTCTACATTGAGTTATTTCAAAGTAATTTATACAAAACCAAAATTTGTAATTTTAAAAAGTTGTTTTTTTACAGTTGGTACGGGAATACAACGGGCAGGGCCTCAAACAGATGTACAGCAATGCGCTGCACATCGTCGACGCGGTCATGCTCGGCGGGATCGACATATCCAAATATTCACTCGTTGAACGGTACATAAACCTTCATAGGAAAATAAGGGTGTTATTATTTAAAACTTAAACACATTAACCGATAAATAAATAAATATTATAAATATTATAGGACAAGTAGCTTGGTTACACACATTTTTAGCTATATAGCCCCGTTGTTTTGCTTAAAGAATTAAAAAAAAAAATAAGCATACATCATAAGTAGCTCGGTGTTATGGGTACTATGATAACTGATGAATATTTTATATATATTATACATAAATACTTATAACACCCAGACACTGGAAGACATCCATGTTCATCACACAAATATTTTTCAAGATGAGGGAATGAACCCACGGCCTAGGACGCAGAAGCAGGGTCACTACCTACTGCGCTACTCGACCGTCAAATTAATGTTGTTCACAGATTCACCGATGCTCATTTAGTTCTTTTAAAGTGAAAATATCTTATGGGATGATGCTTCGATACGTATCGCTATACCGCGCTAGTGTGTCTGGTTTCTCTTTCTCTCACGTATACGGCAGCGGTAGGCAGGCTCATCATTTACTGAAACGCACAGCGCTAGCTGTATTTAGGTTATCACTTCTGACTAACTCACACTCGTGCAAATGTTAATGTTCTATACATGTAAGCTAAATACCACAGACTGACAAATCGTAACATGTCTAAAACTATACGTTTAATTGATTTGAAACTTATTTTGTTATGTAAACGCTCACTTAGAACGGATATTCCGATAATCCCAGGAGAACAAAATGCAAGTGAAACCACTGGGCACTGTCACATATATATAACTGGATGTAATATAATATAATCTAAATGAATGGGCTATTCAAACACTGTTAAATATTCTAAATATTCTGTAAATCCATAGTTGCTCTATGGCGTTACAGAACTGTTTCTTGCTAATCAGAAACATTTAAATACTTACAAGTATTATATAAGTAAGTAATATATATATATAGCATTTAAATGTTATTTGAGCTAAGAACTTTACTTTTATTTGAGCAATTTAATTGGTTTTTTCATAATTTTATTTGTTATTAAACAAAATTAAAACTTAAATTTGATTAATGTCAAACCGCCCGTTACAAAAATGTCTTTATAATATGATGGATATGATTGGCCAAATAATAAATATATGTATATGCCACTAGGAAATTCAAAATTAAATGCATCCTTATTAATAGTGATTTTTATTTCAGGATTAATCAATGTAACTTATTTTGCAACGCTCTGGAAAAAATGGGTAACAATGAAGTGATACCAATACGATGCAAGAGGTTCTTCACCATGGAGACGTTCCCATCAACAGTGACTAACTTGGAATACCGAGCCATGAAGTTCACTAAGCAAGCACTCACTGTTGACATTCCGAAGCGCGGCCAAGTACCCGACAACTTGTTCACCACTGTCGGCTCAATACTATTTATAAAGGAAATTAAGGGTTAGTATTATTTACAGAGAATTCTCAATCCAGATTTGGGAGACGAATATCTTAGCATTGGAGGTCCATCGTGTGGTAGAGAGAAAAACACCGAACAGAGTCCGAGACTTGCGGCATGCATGTAGGCTTCAGGGTACCCTTTGTGACTGGTCAACGCTCGCCTTCTCATACGTACATATACATAAACATCACGCCTTGTTCCCATAGGGGTAGGCAGAGACCACATCCCTCCATTTGCCACGGTCCTTGCATACCTCCTTAGCTTCTTCCACTCTCATTAATCCTTTCATACAAGTTCGTCGGTTTAGGGTACTCCTGACCTGGCCATTATTTAAAATATCCTGAATTTGGTCCAGGAACATTCGCCTAGGCCTTCCCCTTCCAACATTTCCATTCACTCTTGCCTTGTAAATCTCTTTTGTTAATCTTCTTTCATCCATTCTCTCTACATGTCCAAACCATCTAGGCATCCCTTTCTCAATTTTAGTCACTACATCTTCTTTTACACCACACTTTTCTCTTATCACACTATTTTTAACTCTGTCACACAGTTTTAACCCGCACATACTCCTCAATGCTCTACCGCATTTATTTTACTTTTGTGCTTCTTCTGCCATACCCAACTTTCACTACCATACATAAGTGTGGGCGCCAACACACCTCTATGCACAGCCAGCTTTGCCTTTTGGGACACTTTCTGGCTGTTCATAAATGCATACAGAGCACCATTCACCAAGTTCCCAGCATTTACTCTTCGTTCAATATCACTCTCACACGTTCTCCGCTCGAATTATTTTCCCTGCACAACCAAATCTGGTAGGATCCTACTAGAACAGCTTTGGATACTAGTCAGGCCAAGGTCTTTGTGCAGGTTGTAGTATTCTTCTTACACCCACTTCTACGTATAAACTAATCACATAGCCAAGTTTTTGTTACTTCACTTTTAATACATGTATTCTTGTGGAATTACACCTCCGTGCTACGGAGAGCCTGTTAAGTCATGAGCCCGATCATAGTATCATCAACATCCGTTGACTGTTCATCATCATCATTGACAGCCTATGGACATCAACTGTAGGATTTAGGCCTCATGTATCTTCCAAATACTACTATCTTAAGCCGGCTGCATCCAGCGGCTCCCGACAAACCACTTTGGTGTCGTTAGTGGATCAGGGGGTCGACCAAAACTGCGCTTTCTGGTGCGGGGTCACCACTTCAGTACCTTGGGACCTCAACGTCTATCAGCCCTTGGAACTCTGTCTCGCCAATTCATCTTCAGTTGCTAAGAAATATTGGACGAAAAGATGTTGCGAGTGGTGACTGTTAGTGATCATTAAATAATCTAACATTATAACCCTAAGCTGTGGTGACTGTGGTGGTTCTACTTCTAAGCTCTATGTTCTTTCCTATAAAGAGGAAAGTCTTGGTCCAATACTGAGTCGTTAATATTCGCTGATAATCATTCATAGAATTTGAAAATGATTCAATGGTTTAATCATTCATAGGAAATTTAAAAGATAGAGCTAAACTTCTCTTTTTTAACCGACGAAAAAAAACGGAGGAGGTTTTCAATTCGACACGTATATATTTTTTTTTTTTATGTATGACCACGCATAAACTTTTTTTGAAAATTAGAAAAGGCAAAAAGACACATGTTTAGACAATGGCTTTAATACATTGCTGACAGTACTATAAATCACTAAAAAGTAAGAAATAAAAATAGAACCGACTAAAAATGCACTAAAAAGTAAAATCGAACTTTGGACTATTGTCGTTCTAACAACAATCACACAAGTTTCCTTACTGCAAATTTTGTTATATTTAAAAGATAGAGCCAAACTTCTCTTTTTTTAAATCAAATTTTATGTATTGAAACAAAATATTAATGATCAATTGTCCTTTATACAGAACCATGGATGGCACAAATTTCAAAATCGCGTGGGGTCAGGTATTATCACTACATGGGGTCAAACGGACAACCCATCAGCCAGTACGAGTTCCCCAACTCAGCTTGTTTGGACATGGTGGCTGCCTTCAACACCAGGGTCATGTGGAACTGGGAGGACGGAATTGCGATCTTCGAAGGCCAGTCCAAGAAAGCCGCCACGAGGACAGATATGGAAGAATACGTAAAAAGTAAAACGTAAATCTTTAACTAACTAATGACTGTAAAAGAAATTTTATTCTTGGATATTTTTCTTATTTATACAAAAGTATATTATTTCTATATGTGTAAAACATGTATTGAATGTTAAAAGGGTAGATTATGACGTGTCTATATTGGGATTTATGGTAACATGGTAAATTGCACATTTGAGCAAAAATCATTAATTTTAAAAGAGAGATTTTTTCGGTGGCGTTTAATAAATATGGTGTTTGAAAAATATTGGGGATCGTTAATTGGCTTATATATATTTTGATAGTAAAAAAAATAAAGCCGAAATGCTCGTCTTTTTGGCTATCATCTTTTTTACATATTTTAATCAGGTAACTAATTGTTACCTCATTTTCGGCCTTGTGGGCCTAGTAGAAAATCCTGAATACAAGACCCTAGATTAGACTAAAAAAAATATTTTGTATGCTTTCCTTAATATATTCTTCTAATTAAGTAAGTGAACGTCTGTGTCATACAATTTGACAATAAATAAGCTGATGATGGATTCAGTTATTGTTACCAGAAGTTTGAAACAGTACTTACTGTTAACTAAATAACCTTTCCCAAAATAACGATCTATGTATAGTGTGTAGTATAGTAAATTATTCCGTTGGTTGGCCAACGCCGACCAGGTCGTGACGTCACTCGATCCCGTCTATTGTAGCTCATCGTGCTTTTCCTACTCTTATATCCACGGTATAGAATAAGATGGATAAGTTCTTTGAAATGTAAACATAATTAAATCAATGAATTATAGAATATGACAGACAGACGGAAGACGGTTAAGTGATTCTATAAGGATTCCGTTTTGCCCTTTTGATTTACGGAACCCTAAAAATAACGTATTGATTGATTATTATGAATTATATAATATGATATTTGAAAACTTATTCTATTTTCTCGTTTATATTTTCAGTGTTTCATATGCAATTGAAATTGGTGTTATATCTCTATAAATAAATAATATACTTATACATCATACTATTTGAATTTGTATTGTAAGTTTACGATCTGCATTCGTAGACTTGATTTTGTATAGTAGAGACCTTTTCACGAGTATTGTTTTATAAACAATTCAAAGGCTTGAAGATACAATTTTTATTGTTATATTAAGTGGGAAATTTTATGTATGTACGTATTTATAGTTAGCGAGCCAGGTTGTTCATTTCTTCTCGAGCGATAACTCTTACTTCCTTTGAATCATGAACCTTTGTAAAAGTCAGGCAATGTACCTAATCTGAAAATCATGTAATTTATGAATGTTTAAAAGAATGTTATTTGAAAATATTTGACCCATTCACGATTCCTGCTGACTGTTACGAGGTTTCTTATGAAGTTATTGCTCAATGAGTAGATAGAGGAACTTGAAGGAAATCTGTTACCTGCTCACAGACTATTATTATTTAAAACTACATACCTAAGACTAAGTGAATGTTAACTGTTACTTTTCTGAAGGATTATTAAAACAAAGTGAAACAATCTCTTGTTGTGTTAATTTATTTATTGATTACCTTACCTACATGAAGGATTTATAATAAATTGTTGAATTACTTCGACTATATCCATAGGGTAACTGCCTAACCTTTATGTATATTGTGTGGACACGATTGGACTAAAGAACTTTGTAACACTTATATATGATCCTGTGTTTGAGAATAAAAATTGTGTGCATTACATGATTTGACTTTGATTGCAATCAAAGGCAAAAATGTAATGAATAAATAAATAAACATTCAAATCAAACTAAAAAGCCGAGACGTCGAATCCGTATTTCTGTCCCTAAAAGACCCGTTTCCAAACTTGAATAAATAAAGAATTATTAATCTGTGAAATGTCAATGTGATGTCAAATTGTCAATGTAAAATATTAAATAAATCAAAATAACCGGCTTGCGTAAATTTTGCCGCGTATTTTTTTGGTAAATATTATTGTAAATGTACGGTGTTTTGTAATTATAAACTATTTTTTCATTTTTATAATCAGTATCATATTTTCCCAACAATAATACGAAAAAATATAATACCAAATATGACTGTTGGAGAAGTTAGTAAAAATTTACCATGGTTAGTACTTGAAATGTTGGAAATATTTATACTCAACAAGATTTCCAAGAAAATTACAAAGACTAAATTAACCTTTATTTTTTTAGGGTAGAAAAATATCGTCCGTCTAAATTAGAGGACCTAGTTTCCCATGATGATATTATTCAAACAAGTAAGTTTGTTATAATATGTTCTTTAATTTATAACCTACATTTGCAATTTATCACGATACTTACTTAGGCATCAAAAGATAGTAATTAAAAAATCTTAATTAAATCTCAACCACCAAATATATTAATTTTTTAGTTAACCAATTTATGCAAGAAAATCAACTGCCTCATTTATTGTTCTATGGGCCGCCTGGTACTGGAAAAACATCAACAATTCTTGCATGTGCCCGAAAAATGTACACACCACAGCAGTTTAACTCTATGGCAAGTAATAGATTTTGTCATCAATATATTTCTTATAGGTGAAAGGATTTCATCACCCACACATTACTCCAATGAAGGTGGGTAAGCTTAGAGATAGTGTTTTGACTCTGGTAATGATTGAAAACCAATGGCTTAATATACTTTCTAAGGCATGGGATGTTAAGAATCTTTGGAC
This sequence comes from Mycalesis mineus, assembly GCA_034621355.1. NCBI lineage: Eukaryota > Metazoa > Arthropoda > Insecta > Lepidoptera > Nymphalidae > Mycalesis > Mycalesis mineus. The sequence goes on along the minus strand of CM067894.1, from coordinate 5,100,675 downwards.
AGCTTCTGCTATTTAGAAAAAACAAGCAGATAACTGCGGCTTCACCTGCATTTGAGGTTGCAACCTTACTATGGAGAGTAGAGAAAAGGAGAGTCATCTTATATGGGAGAAAAGTTGAAAAAGTGTCCAGTTGTATGCATTAAATAACAGTTCAAAAATCCTCCACATTGGCGCTGGTGGATGCACAGGGTATGGTATGAATTTATGAATGTAGTAATCGTAGATGAATTGAAGTATGCCGAGTATGGAGAGTAGAGGAAGCCTACTCCTACAATATTTGGCGCTTCTTTTGAAAGTTACTTTGATGCAACTGTGGCGCCATCCTAATTTAATACATTTTGACGGACACTTTTTATATACACAGATTGTCCTCCTTTCCTCTACTCTCCATAAACCTTACAAAAACACAAAAATAAAAAAAAAGTATACAACCCATTTTTAAGAAAAGTAGGTATAGTAATTTGTCCCTAAAAGATAAATATATGCTATCACAGACTTAAAATAAATCGACTATCAATGAAAGACTTAAATCTCTCTGACTTTTCCAACAATTATAGTCAAATTTCATCAAATTTATATTAAATCCTGATACTAAAACCTTTCTCAGGAATCACTATCTATTGGTAAACAATATGATAACCCAGTGAGTAGTCTTTGAGTTTATCGCAAACAGACAGACAGATGCCTTTGTTTTGTAATATGTAAGGATTAGAAGTCAGAAAGATAAAATTTAATATGGTGGTATGACTAACTCTGGAAACCATGATATCTAGCCAAATTTTTTAAGGGTGAACCAAGTGGGGAAATTGCTAAATAAATAAATAAAAAAGATTTTTGTATGGGTAGTGGTTTTGTATTTTTTATTCATCAACCACTGTAGTAACAGTTTAAATAAGTCCATGACTGTGACATGATTTTCTATAATATATTTATTAAATTGCAAGCACAAAAAAGCCAGTCCACTAATATTCAAACAGCTTTTATCTTATAAACATAATTGAATTCTTTCTAAATTTCAGGTACTAGAATTAAATGCATCAGATGACAGAGGCATAGGGATTGTACGAGGACAGATATTAAGTTTTGCTTCTACAAGAACAATATTTAAAGCGGGTCCAAAACTTATAATTTTGGATGAAGCTGATGCTATGACTAACGATGCACAGAATGCTTTGAGGAGAAGTAAGTGAAACTCTTTTATTAATTATAATTCTTCTTTGAGTGCCTGTCCAACTAGAGAAGGTTGGCAATGAACTCCTCCTTATCTATCGTAAAATAATTGTGTGGCACTTACAATCCCAGTCCACTCTCTAAATACCTCAACCAAGACTATTTTCTTCCATCAATGCCTCTTCTGCAGCCAAATTTTCCCATCTAATTGAGTTGTACGAGTTCAAATCTCATGTGTCATAGCACATGCCCCAGATACACAATTTGGCAGACCCTTAATCCTTATCCTCATCATTAGCTAATGTTAAATGGTAAAGTGTCAATACCTCCACAGTTAATACTTTATAAATGGAAAACACATTTTATAATCATGAATAAAATCAGTAGGTTAAAAAACCCTCTGAGTTTCTTTCCTGGTCTTGTTAGTAGAACCTCTCAATCAAACCTGTGGTAGTCACTACAAATAGTCAAATATGACATTTCAAAATGCTAAGCTTAACTATATTACAAATAACAAAATTTATATTTCATCGTCCACATCATTTACATCTCATCAACAACTATAGAAGTTGAGCCATTGAAATAACAGAAAACAAATGAATCCTTCTTGAAATGCTCTCAATTTTTTTTGCTTAGGAGAGATGAGCACAGAGATAATACTTGTCCTTTTTCACATTCTGGTCATTTATTTAAGTTTATTTTTACAAATGTATACCATTTGTAGTTTGTTAGTTATATTAAAAAACCAAGTACTACCTGGCAGGTCAAGATTTTAATATAGAAGAAGCAATAAATATGTAACATTAAATCCTTTAGCAGTTGGCTGAATCAATACCTAGTACCAGCTCTACTAGCTTAGACATAATAGAAGTAGCATCTTTCTTACCTCCTCACATTAGATATTATTTTAGATTTGTTACAATAATATTTTAGATAATATTTTAGATTTGTTACAATTGTATACCCTTTGGGTAAATAACCCCTGAAATTGAATATTATTGAATTCATGGCAATAAGTTTCGTGTTTCTTATCATGATCGCGATATTATTAAAAAGGTAGAGAAGAAGGATATTAATTTAATTTTTTATTACGCGGTAACTATAGTAACGTAAAAATACACACAAAGTTTTAATATAATAATGTATAACTTTACAAAATACATGTGGTGCTTAACTTTGCCAATACACACAATTAATGATTTCTTTTTACTGTGGGTGTATAAAAAATGTCCGACTCTGAAGATGAAGAAATAGCTGGAAAATCAGTGAAACTCACACTGGTTGGTGAGCCTTCCACTGGCAAGGTAAGTCTTTTCATGTGTTGTTAAATTTTTGTACATTTTTACATTATATTGTTTAACGTGTAAGAGTTTATTTTTCGTTTGTATTTGTACAATTATGTACACTTAATCGTATTCTTATATTCGTGGAGTTAGCTTGTAAAGCAAGTGTTTAGAAGAAATTAACCTTTAGAAAAAAAAACAATATATTATTATTTTTGATAAAAATATCCAGTATAAACTAAAGCTAACTTTTGTAACGATGATCTTCTAGACAAGAGTTAAGAAAATTGAGTTGTTATCATCAATTCATTATCTATTGAATAAAAATCGTTACAGTATCACCCGACAATTAAAGTGAATTTGTGGTCGAAGTTCCAAATGCCCTTTTCCCTATGAAAAGAGACCTGGCCCTGCAGTAGCCCATTAAAAATCTTATGCTAATAATGATGATGATGATGATGATGATATATCTACTTGTATTTTAATAGAGTAGTATATGTAACCGATATCTGGGCGGCTGCGGCGCGTCGTGGGGCAGTACGCAGGGCGCTGAGGTGAGCGCAGCGCAGTGGGCGGGAGCACGTCCGCCCACTCAACTGCAAATATGCGACGTGGCGGGCGCCGCACTAGGTAGTGATATGCTGCCCAACTACTTATATTCTTCTGATGTGAGTTACGAACAGCTGTTGTTACTTTAAATCATATCGATGAAAGCATGCGTTAGTATGCGAAAATGTATAATAATAAATCAATAATTTTTTTTACTCTTTATTTTAAGAGATTTTTCGCTAAGCGAATATGCCTCTCTGTATTGATGCAAACATTATAGAATAAAAATTATAATATAAGCTAGCAACTTTTGTATCCCTTAGGTGCCCTAAATCAATGATTAATATTTTTAATTTGTTTTGATCAACCCTAATTTTTTAATAGCCATTTTAGTAATTTAATCATTTTTCCTCTCCGGTCGAAAACTGATCAATTATTTATATGGCAAAACAACGTTTGCCGGGTCAGCTAGTGATATATAAAATTACCCTGTCACAATGTTGGTTACAGAACTCCTCCAAAAAGGCTTTACCAATTTTTACCAAATTTTGCATGCGTATCTAATTTTCATCTAATTTTTTTTAATGCAAAACAACATTTGCCGGGTCAGCTAGTATGGGTATAAATATGCAAATATTTTTTACCTGACACTTTATTACTTTCACACACTCATTGTACAGTGTGAAATAACAACCTAGTAATTGCACTGATGTTTTCGGGTTACTCATAGATAGTATACAAGCATAAGATAAGTTCACATGTGTTGTTGTATGAGGTTGTGATACATATTAAGTAAAAATATTTTTTAAATATTTTCCACCTTCTCTTGGCCTGGTTTCGCTCAAAATACTGTGTCCACTCATTTATTTCTTGGCTAACTATCTCATTTATATGTAATTTTAGGTTGTAATATTCGTGTACGATTTAACAAATTTACAAAGCTTCGATAAACTGGAAGAATGGATGAAAGCAGTCAAAAACATCTGTGAACCCGAGACAAACAAACCATTGATGGCTCTGTTTGGCAATAAATCAGATTTAGAGCACCAGAGGGCAGTGAGGTTGTCTTGCGTTCAGAAGTTCTCGTCGGAACATCTTTTGGAAAACTTTAAAGGTTCGGCGAAGACTGGAGAAATGGTATATTAACATTGATTCTAATTTCGATACTTTATATTAGAAATAGGACAGGATTAATATCTTACGGGTAGTATGCACTGCATAATCCGAATCCCAGAAAATATGTTTTTGATTATGGTAGCTTTCGCACTGAATTCTGCTTCCTTCATACTTAAAAATGTCTTGAATGTGTCTCGAATTTATATCGGACATATCCGTATATATGGCAAAGATGTCCTCCAAATTTTGAGTTCTAGTTTTAGACTAGTGTGTAAGCAATATTCGGTATGAGTTTTTTTCAAGTCACATTATGCCATTTCAAAGTCCAGAACAGCTTAACGGATTTGAATGGAATTTTGGCAAGATGCATTCTAAAATAGAAAGAAAGAATAAAAGAAAGAAACATCTTTATTAATGCAATTATGACACATATCACAACTTGTTTATTTGCCGCCAGGACAATACCCTGCGATGTGTGGCACAACCCAGAAAAAGGATCCAGCTCAGCATATAGCTGCATGCTCTTGAAAAAAACATGCAACTCTGATTTTCAGCTGGGCCCTAGTCAAGGTGCCGCCACGCTAAACAGCCTAGCCGTCTTAAATTTAAATCTCAATCTATAATAAGTTAATAGCTAAAAAAGGCTAAATTAATTATGACCTAAAATATTATTAAAATAAAAATAAAAAACACACACATTTCTACATATACTAAAATTACATATACATAAATATATACAAATTATCACTGCCTATAAGAAAGAAAACTCCGCCACGTGATTCTGAAATTCAATCTGCTTATCGAGTAGATATCTCTTTAAAAATTTTTTAAATGTAAATTTGGATTTAAGATTTTTGATTCGCGGAGGAATATTATTCCAGCATTTACTGGCGGAGTAAGTAAAAGAGCCTCTATAGGCAGCAGTACGATGAGGTGGTATCCGAAATTGATTCGGCAGCTTCGACGTCCCGTTTCACCGTCATCAAACCAAATGTCCGGACAAAAATAGCATATTATGCTACTTTTGTCCATAGCATATTATGCTACTTTTGTCCATAGCATATTATGCTACTTTTGTCCATAGCATATTATGCTACTTTTGTCCATAGCATATTATGCTACTTTTGTCCGGATATTTAAACAAAAACGGATTATATTGGCAGTTCAAACCGCGGGATAAAGCTAATAAATAGGTCAATTGATAAAAATATTTGCTAAGTACGTTTCTTTTAGCGATTGGTATTCCCCTACAAAGCGCTAATACTGTAATATTATTTTCAGGTGAACACCGCATTTTCAAAGTTGATAGCTCGAGTGTTAGGCGTTACGCTGCCGGTCGAATTGGCGAGTCACAGGAAATCCACAGACACGCAAATATCTGAACAAACCAACGGACACACACTAGTGTCACCAAACTATACCAATACTATAATAATGAACAGAAAAATGTTAAGGAAAATCCAGAGAAAAGCATCCTCATCTATTTGTTCTATCCAATAATAAATACTTTGGGAAATATTTAATTTTTATTTGAATTCAACTCAACATTTATTGACTCGTGATCTTGGTCTCATCGGTGCTTGATCCAACTGACATGCTTATTAGGAGCACCTGCTAATGAATTTTCTACCCTAAAAGTTTTCAATAATTCATATTGAAGGAAATCTTCCTATACTTTTTCGATATATATCGTATCAAAACCTTTGTGTTCTAAGTGAGATAATGAGTGGATATTTCACTAATTTGACGACCGCAGTGGTATGCGCGGTGGATTTATAAGACGGAGGTTCTGGGTTCGATTCCCGGCGGGGCAGATTAAGATTTTTCTTAATTGGTGGGAGGCTTTCGCCGTGGCTGGTTACCACCATACCGACAGAGACGTATCACCAAGGTGTAGAAACAGAAAGGGGTGTGGATTTCGATCCCACTCCTAACAAGTTAGCCCGCTTCCATCTTAGACTGCACCATCACTTAACATCTTGTAGTCGATAAAAAAAAATGTAGTCAGGATGTAAAGAGAATTTCAAGAGTGAGGATTTAGTTAACTAAAAAATATATATATTGTTTAGATAAAAAATATATATCGTTTACGAGGAGCTAAGTTTCAACATAGCTTCTCGTAAACGATATATATTTTTTTATCTACTACAAGTTGGCTCTTGACTGCTATCACACCTGATGTTAAATGATGATCTAAGATGGAAGCGGACAAATTTGTTAGGAATAGGATGAAACCCACACCCCTTTCCGTTTCTACACGAAATCGTCCCGGAACGCTAAATCGCTTGGCGGATGATAGTGTGGTAACTATCTATGGCGAAAGCCTCCCACCAGCCAGACCAAGACAAATTAAGAAATTCTCAATCCGCCCCGCTGGGAATCGAACCCAGGACCTTTAAAAATTAATTGCACATACTACTGCGCTACGAATGCCGTCAAAAAAATTTATGTTATTATAGTTTAATATATCTACTACCAATTTAATAGTGTCGGTATCAAGTGGGTCAAGACCCTGCCAAAATGAACCGATAAGAAACTCTACAGATGCTTTTTAAAATAAATGTTGCAATTTTTAATTCTCAATTTATGTACGATCCATATTTTCATAGTGTCATTCAAGAGAAAGCAGAGTCGATTGCATTCATGAATCTTACATCATTAAGAAAATCAGCAATTCTATAATAATTTCGACTTTGTAAATGTCTTTGACATACGCGACGGACGAATGATCGGAGCCGAACTGTAAAATAACATTGTTTCAGTAATAGAAAAGTACACGGAGAACGTGCGCTTCTGCATCATATGCAACTACTTGGGCAAGATTATACCGGCGCTGCAGTCGCGCTGCACTCGCTTCCGTTTCGCGCCGCTGCAGCAGAGCCAGATCGTGCCGCGCCTGCAGGACATCGTTCTCAAAGAAAAGTGAGTTCCTTATTGCTCACTAGTTATGACCGCGACATCGTCTGCGTCAAAACTGTTAACCACGATATTCTTTGTTAATTTTTACACACAAGCGAACAGACAGCAGAAGTAATGATTTTTAACTAATTTCGTGGTTATTCAACATAATAATATATTTCAATGGGTACGTACCACGATATATGACTCAATTTCGATCCGGTTGCATAAACCGTGGTGAAATATATAATTAGACAGCAAAAGTGGCTTAATTTTATACTATGACTGACTCGTTGAGTAGACTATGTCAGTCATGAAGTTAAGGGTCGGGCAATGTTTTTGGGATTTTCGCTATTCTAATCATTTGTAAACAGCAGTCTGGAGTTGGGAAATACAAAATGTCTCACTCTCTTTCCTCGGAGAGCACTATATGCCGTCTATTTCGGTGTCTCATTAAAGGCGTCAATTCGCACCAGAACAAAAGCCCTACTCCAATCTTCTATATGGAGAAAAGCCTAGTTTAAAAGATTAAACTTCAAGCTGATTATGATAATAAACATTTGTCCAACAGCGTGAAAATGTCCGAGGATGGCATGAAGGCGCTGCTGACGCTGTCGGGCGGCGACATGCGGCGCGTGCTCAACACGCTGCAGAGCACGTGGCTGGCGTACCGTGACGTCACCGAGGAAAACGTGTACACGTGCGTGGGCCACCCGCTGCGCACCGACATCAACTACATACTCAACTGTCTGCTCAACGAGAACGACTTTGCGGAGTGTTTCAAAAGTATCCTTTGTAGAGTGTTTTGAATATTAATAACTTGCAGACGCCCGCAACTTATGACGTGCTCATTAGCATGTAAAACACTTCAAAAACACTAAGAATAAAAAAAGACGTGTGGCACTCGGAGACTGCCGCGGTAAAGCTATTGCATAGCATTTTTTATCAACTTATGTTAACCTACCGACGTCATCGTGATGACATTGAAATATCACGCTTGAAAAAAAAATGTGGATCATTAGGACGTGAGACTCGTTCAAAATACTTTTGATATTATGTTTTTGATATTCAGGGGGTGTTAGGTTTTCGACAGAAGCTATGCAATAGCTTTAAAATTACGTAAGTCCTTATAGCAAGTTATCCTCAAAAGATAGAAATATACTGTTCGAAGTGGTAGTAAATTTTTATTCATTAACATTCAAGAAGCAATGAGTATTTACCCAGTTTGTATTAAGAAGGAAAAAATATGTTCCATCAATCATTATTCAAACAATTTCTTTAATTCGTACATAACAGAAATTCAAGATCTGAAGATTGCAAAAGGTTTAGCGCTTGGTGACATTTTGACTGAGATCCACACAATCATACAAAGAGGTAAATAAATAAATATTATTTATAATCTTAAAGTGACGATAAAATCACAATGAGGTTTTCATAACGTCTTCTGAGATATGACTATATTAAAGTGTGATATATGTCCAGTTCCCGATTTTATTTAGATCTGTTTAGACACACTGAAATTAGGGAAGGGTAAGGGTCATGAACATACCTTTCTCAATTTTAGTCACTACATCTTTCATACCACGCTGCCCTCTTATCACACTATTCCTAATTCTGACACTTAGTTTTACTCCACTCATGCTCCTCAATACTCTCATTTCTATTGCACTTATTTTACTTTCATGCCATACAAAAATGATGACACTAATAAACCTATGTATAGTCTAGCCTTCTGGGACGATTTCTGGCCATTCATAAAGGTATGAAGTGCACCATTCACCATATACCCAGCATTCACTGTCCTTTCAATATCACTTTCACAGGTTTTTTCTCTAATAATAATTATATTTATTTCAGCGAAATTCCCGCCCGAGGTTCTAATAAAGCTGGTGATAGACATGGCGGAGTCGGAGGCGCGGCTGGCGAGCGGCTGCAGCGAGCGCATCGAGCTGGCCGCGCTCATCGCCACCTTCCAACTGTGCAAGGATCAGATTGACGTGGAAGCTCTTTCCTCGTAACTAGTTATGTGCCTTACAAAGTTATTGTTAATGTATTAAATTATTTTTTTCACTTTTATTTAAAGAAGTTTTAAAGGCGAACACGCAAAGGAGAAACTTGGTGGACTTAAACTCCTTATATTCTTTAAACAAGAGGGAGGCTTAGTCCTATAGTGGACCGTTAAAGTTGTATATATATATATATATATATATATATATATATATATATATATATATATATATTTATATATATATTTTATTTTTTTTTTTATTATATTAGATTATTAAATTTATTTTTGGTGTAAGTCATCATCATCTGTCAGTAATAAATAATAATATAATTTTTTATAATTACCTATAAACGTAACGTTTTTTAATTTACAATAATATCTACTACAAGTTGGCCTTTGACTGCTATCACACCTGCTGTTAAGTGATGATGTAATCTAAGATTGAAGCGGGGTAATTTGTTAGGAGTAGGATAAATTCCACACCTCTTTCGGTTTCTACACAACATTGTACCGGAACACTAAATCGCTTGGAGTTACGTCTTTGTCGGTAGGATGGTAATTAACCACGGCGAAAGTCTCCCATCAGCCAACTATAATAGGTAATGAATATTTGGTATTTTGTATGTCTGCCAGAGCAGACTAATAAAAATCACGGATGGGAAGTTAAGAACTGCCTCTGACTGCCTCGTTGGTCTAGTGGTTAGCCTATGTGGCATTGATCACGAGGTCCTGGGTTCGATTCCTGTGTGGGGTCACGGAATAGTTCTGAGCTTTTTTCCGTTGACCGTCAGTCCCGGTCATTATCATCAACATCTGATGGTGATCGTTAATAAATGAAACATTTTCAACCTAAGCTCGCCAACCCGCATTGGAGCAGCGTGGTGGGTGTACGCTCCATCAGTGGCGTCCCATTCATACATGCAAAAAAGCACTGCCCACCCTGCCAGAAGTCAGCAAAATAATATTTTTTTCCTTATTAAAATTATTACTTACTAGCTCTGCCCCGCGGTTTTGTTCTTGCGGACCCCGTTCCCGTTAGACTTTGAATACAAAAAGTAGTCTATGTTTTAGTACAGAATATAATCTATGTATATTCCAAATTTCAGCCAAATCGGTTCAGTAGTTACGCCGTAATAGAGTAAAACATACGAGGATATGAGCCAAACAATTATTTTAATACACTTTATTTACCCTATAGAGGCATTGAGGTATGGATTCTTTTTTGTATGAGTATTGGCGTGCGCAAGTGTGCGAGAATACGATTTGATCTTTTCTCTAAAGTTTGTTTAGTGTGTCTACGAAATGATTTCGATGTCTCCCGAGGTCGTAAGGTCATTGTTACAAGCTTTTATGTAATTTCAGCTGTCTGGAAATAAATCTTACAAGTAAAATTTGACCCACTTACCAGTTTATGATTAAGCTGAAATTTTTCACGGATATGTATATCGTATGAATTTACAATATTATGATGACATGGAGCTGATCTGATGCTGAAGCCGGTAGGTGGCCATAGAAACTCTGCAATAAAACGACATAACCCCATCGACTTTGGGCTCATTTCATTCGTATTAACAAGTAGTTTGATCATGTATGGTAAACCGGGTCTGACGATGGATCCGGAATATGGCCATAGGAACTCCAAGGCAACATCGACTTTGAGCTCATTTGATTCGTATTGACAAGTAGTTTGATCATGTATGGTAAACCGGGTCTGACGATGGATCCGGAATATGGCCATAGGAACTCCACGATAAAACGGCATAACCCCATCGACTTTGGGCTCATTTGATTCGTATTGACAAGTAGTTTGATCATGTATGGTAAACGTTGACGATGGATCCGGAATATGGCCATAGGAACTCCACGATAAAACGGCACAACCCCATCGACTTTGAGCTCATTTGATTCGTATTGACAAGTAGTTTGATCATGTATGGTAAACCGGGTCTGACGATGGATCCGGAATATGGCCATAGGAACTCCACGATAAAACGGCACAACCCCATCGACTTTGAGCTCATTTGATTCGTATTGACAAGTAGTTTGATCATGTATGGTAAACCGGGTCTGACGATGGATCCGGAATATGGCCATAGGAACTCAACGATAAAACGGCACAACCCCATCGACTTTGGGCTCATTTGATTCGTATTGACAAGTAGTTTGATAAAACGGCACAACCCCATCGACTTTGAGCTCATTTGATTCGTATTGACAAGTAGTTTGATCATGCATGGTAAACCGGGTCTGACGATGGATCCGGAATATGGCCATAGGAACTCCGCGATAAAACGGCACAACCCCATCAAGTTTGGACTTATTTGATTCATATTGGCGAGTAGTTTGATCCCATGTGGTAAGTAGGGTCTGATGATGGAGCCCGAAGATGGCCATAGGAACTTCACGATAAATCGACACGAACCCCATCGACTTTGGGCTCATTTGATTCATATTGATGAGTAGTTTGATCCCATATGGTTAGCAGGGTCTGATGATGAAGCCGGAACATGGCCATAGGAACTCCACGATAAAACGGCACAACTCCATCGAATTTGGGCTCATTTGATTCGTATTGACAAGTAGTTTGATCATATATGGTAAACCGGGTCTGACGATAGATCCGGAAGATGGCCATAGGAACTCCGCGACAAAACAGCACAACCCCATCGACTTTGGGCTCATTTGATTCGTATTGACGGTATAGTTTAATCCCATATGGTAAGCTGGGTCTGATGATGGCTATCCTATGTCAAAACAGATCCTGTGTGAATTTTTATATAAAAGCCGCTGTTTCAAAATTTCTTATACGATATCCATTAAAATCGATCTACCAATGTAATGAGTTTACATGTCCGTACGGAAGCCAATTTCTTTAATTTTATGAAATAGAAAGTTCATTGTCTCCCCAGCACAAAATGTCTGTGCACGCCACTGCGCTCCATATCCCCTCTCTTATAAGGAGGGAGGCCTGGTCCTGTAGTGGGTCGTTAATAGGCTGATAATGATGATGATGATGAAGTTAAGAAAAGAAAAACACTGACAAAAGTTTATAATATTATCTTCATTAAAAATAAATTAGATAAGATACTTAACTACATAAAATAGTAATATTTACAATTTTTCATCATCTATTAATACTTGTCATTTAACAATACGCCAAAGAGTTCATCATCCCAACAGTTACAACAGTAATAGAATCAAATATTAAATGCAGAGAAGTTAACACTTACTCGTACTTATATCTAGTCGGTAGGTACATTTTGCTGCTATTGATACAATTCTATCGAGATATAAAGGAATAGCTAGTGTATATTTTATAGTTAAAACTGTTATTTTCTTACTAAAGTGACCTACGGTGTTTACGGTAGAAGTTACTATCTGTCTGTCACGTGAAGTGACTAACCTTAAAGGGCTACCTATATAGACATATCTGGTGTAGAGAAAGACTATACTGAACTCAAAAATACTGCTCTCTTTCATCCCATTGAAATGAAAAAGCCAGCGATATTTTTGATTTCTCTACATCTGATGTGTTCATTGACGCATCCTAGAACTATTGATGGTTCTTGAAGTGTGAATACAATAAGTTTCATGTCTTGGATACTTTGCACAGAATTCTAGTATTAAAATGATTTTCATAGTGTGGCGTTAGTATAATTTGTTGTATCTAGACTATCCTAAGAGATTAGTAACAAAACTGTTAATGGATTTGGTAATGGTAGAGAAGATGCCGGCGGGTGCGGGCGGCGGGCGCGGGGGGAGCGGCACCGGCCGGTAGTACGGGCCGCCGTCGATTCGCTGTCACAGGCAAACATTTCAACAAACGATTCAAATGATAAAAGGTTCCGGCACACTGCGGACGTGAGCGAGACATTGCGTCACGTGGTACTCACGTCCGCAGTGTGCCGAAACCTTAAAGCTTCAATACATTACTCGCTGCGACGCTTTGAAAAAGCCACAGAATAAAAAATGCGCTAGCTGTCGCTGCTTACTTTTATCTGTGGATAAAGCCCACAAGGTTAGCCAAAGTTTGATAATAAAATATAAGCGATGAAGATGAAGTATAAGCAATGAACTTTGGAATGCTTTGAATTCTTTTGTCTCGGGCGAAAAAGATACAAAGATCGGAAATTGAGAGGCGAGCCGACACACACAAAACAAAATGAAGTTTGTTTCTACAAAACTGAATTATATTATCCTCGATCAGCGTGGCGAGAAGTGTATTGGGGCCTTGACGAGTATATCAACTAGCATATTGTAACCAAAGATACACAAATCTAATACATTTATTTGTATAAAGAAGTTGAGTGTATAAGTGAGATTTGTCAGTATTGATTTAGAAAGCAGATTCTACCGAAGAGAAAGAAATTCACCAGTTGCTTGCTCCTTTTAAAATTGTGTGTATCTTTGGTTTAAAATTATACAGACATTAAAGGAATATTTATGTAACAAAATATATAAAACGTCATGAGTGTTATTTAGAAAAATAAACAAAATCTAGTGAACAAATTAACATAACAGATAAACCATGAAAACTATATAGAAGCGGTTCATATCTACATATAAACACTTAAGTAAATGTTACATAACACCATACCACTGACACCCTGCTATTGAATATTATTTTGACGAAGAGAAATGGCAAATCGATTAAAAAGCATGCCTATGTATAAATAATAAATGACCATAATAATGCTGCTTAAAATTAAAAATATATATATTTATATGCGCATGCAGTAATAGGTATATGTTACTTACCGTTTCAATAAAGTACAATCAGTTAATATTAATGTTAAGTATCTAGTAATAGTAATAAAACTCATTTTCTTTAACTTCGTTTATCAATACTTAGTTAATAATAAAATACATAAATATGAGATTGCTAGCGCTATCTCAATTAATTATTTATTTAATTTGTAAACATAGAACATTGTTTCCAATTTGTAATTTACAGTTCTATCTATATATATATAATATCTAATACTGAAAATTAAGTTAATTGTTAAGGTACTTATGAACGAAATGATATTTCTTTAAAATGATTTATGAACGGAATGAAACACCTGTTAATTAAAACTTCCTTAATTATTAATATATTTTTCAGTATTTGTTGGGAATTAATACAGTAGATATTTACAACACGCACCTAACTGTCATATTAGAATTATGAATACATAGAATACCGGTGTCCTTATTTAATAATTATGAATAAAATGCACTGTGCATAATAAAATATTAGATATTCTATTAGATAATGCAATATAATATCTATATTCTATATACATTCTTTAACCTAAATCATGCATCAGGCAAGAATTAATTTATAATATGGGTACATATCGAAATATAATAATAAACTATCTAATCTCACTTCTTTTATAATTTAACTTATAATTTCAATTATTTTAAATTTATTTTATTCATTACTGATTTGTCCCGTTTATTTTAAAAGTTTAAAAATAACTATAATTATTAAAAACAAATTATGACGGCGGCGATAACAGACCAGAGACGCTGTCGTGCCATTCTATTTTGTCGTGTCGTTGTAATCTATAGTGCTACAAACTTATCTGACCGGGCGGCCAAAACTGGAACTAACGTCGCTACCGTCACTCTTTTTTTCTGTCAACTCTGTTGTCAGAAACAGCACAACAGCGACACCCTCACCGGGCCAGATAAGTTTGTAGCACTATTACGGATACACTAATCTATACAGAACGTCACGCCAATTCGCAAAGGCGATATGTGACGTCACTGACATCGTCTGTTCTGTGTTCCACATTGTCTTTGACAATACAATATCACTCACGCCAGCGTCTCGCCGCCGTTTAGCCCCGTTTTGCTTTGTGGCCAGACCTTACGATAATTATAAGACAAGATACAAGTTGCTTATACTCCTAATATGAAAGTTAACTATTATAGAAAGCTTGATTTATAATATGAAGGCGTCGAATCTCTATTGTGGTTTTAAGTAAAGTTTTAAAAACTATAAATATATTTTTAAAGATTAAAACCCTATTTGAAATTACAGTTAGTGTTTGACGATAAAAACATTATGATTTAATCTTCAGGAAAAGCGATAGTCAGGTTTAGGTCCCGTGGTGCAGCGGTGGTGGAGGTGGTGAGCTTTTTTCGCTTTGGCGCGTCGCCCCGGGTTTGCACGTGCCCCTAGAGTGCAACTACATATACTAAACTATTTAAAAAAATATATTGTACCAAGACTACTATTAATAAAATGTTCTCACATTTAAGTTGATAGCTCGCGATCCCATCCGTATGCAGAGGTGTTTGCGTGATGCCATTACACATACAGATAAAGCTCTATAAATTATGGCTCGTTGTACATTTCTTTTATATATGTACCTATATAATAGTAGCAAATACTTGCGTACCAAAATGTGTACAAAACCAGTATTCATCAAATACACTCGAGAATTACAAAGAAAGACTCGTATATTACATTGCAATAGGTTTTATAAATCTATTACCTACTTGGTCCTCCACCAATACTCCCCAAATTAATATTTACAAAATAAAAACATTTGGTACAAAAAGTATATGGCAAAATGTAATGAACTCACCTTAGCTGAATGCAACGTTACGTTTAACAATGTGGGATGGCTGTCTATTACGAAGAACTCCACCTCTTGTGGCAAATACCCTTCTCCTGACACCTGTAACCGCGTGAAGTTATAGCGAGGATATGATGACCTTTTGCAAAGGTTTTATGTATGTAAAAATATAAAACTCGTCAGGTCTCGGAAAAAAGTAACAATTTTTTGTACTAACGTTCTGTGCTCAGATTTCTGAAAAGTACTTTTGGTTCTATCAAACCAGGCATTTTATTTTTTTGGCCAGGCTGTGGATTGTTTATAAGCTTAGGAACTATGTTTGTCAAGAATATTACATCCCACCAAAATATTTTATCATTGTAAAAAGTTATTATAGGATTTCAAGGCGAACGCAAAGCTCATAAATCTGCATGCCTTTACCGATCACTGTTTACCGCTATCATGGCGTATGGTATCCGAGATAAGTGAATCTTTCTTTTAAGATCTCTACATATCCTACATCACCTATGCCTAAATTGACTTATAATACTAACCTCAAGTCTATACGTCCCTGGAAGCAAAATGCGCCAAAACTCGCCATATTTCGTCGTATGGTACGTTACGTCACGGCCCTTCACGCGCACGGACGCTCTTTCCACCGGGTTACCGTTCTCGTCCATGACGAAGCCATGCGCTCCTCGATGAGCCTCTGCCAAATACTTAATCAGCGACTGCAATAGATTAGTAAGTTGATGAAGATTAGAAAAGCCTTAACTTGGTTTTAAATAATTAGGGGTTGCCTTTACTAACTAGAAAAAACGTGTGCGTTTCGGGACACCCGACAGAAGTGATAACTTAAAGACGGTTACCGCTGTGGATTAAAGTCACAGAGGAGGACCCTGCGGCTGCCGTATCCGTGAGCGAAAGGGAAGCCAGACAGCCTGGCGCCATGCAGCGTTAAGAAGCGGTTTACCCTCTCATAAAAAGTTATCACTTCAAAATACTCATCTTTTCTACCATGTAACACATGTTAATTCAGGTATGTAGATATTTCTTACTCGTATCATGGCTTTAGATTAATTAGGTATAGTCATATCCACTAATGTGTTTTAATGTTTCTGCTTCTAGATAACAACTATTATCTAATCTAACGGTAGATATACAAAAATACCCAAAGTCCTTCTCTCGCCCACTACATTTTTGAATAGACACGTGAACTAAGAAGACGGGAGATACAATTATTATTGCAATGATGCGTTATCATTTTTTCTTAGTTATACTATTGTTCGCTAGTACAGTGTCAATTCAAGGTGCAACAACAAATCCAAGAGTGGCAATAGCGATACTCAATTCTAAAAATGCAACTGGAACCATAACTTTCACTGAGACGGATAAAGGTATACACGTTCTTGGAACAATAACTGGCTTAGCGGAAGGACTGTACGGGTTCCACGTCCACGAGATCGGTGACACGACGACGTGCGACACTACGGGCCCACACTTCGACCCTCACGGGAGACTCCACGGCGGCAGAGACCACGACGTACGTCACGTCGGCGACTTCGGAAACGTGAAGTTTGGAAATGAATCAGCCATTGCTACAGTTAACTTTACCGATACCCTCATTACATTGAGAGGTCAAAATAATATATTGGGCCGAGCTTTAGTGTTACACGAACACGAAGACGATCTTGGATTAGGAGATCATGAATTATCCTCGATCACAGGTAACGCGGGACCTAGGATCGCGTGTGGCGTCATCGGGATTCGATCAGGTTATTGGAATTCAGGAGTAACTGCTTATTCTTCATCGATTTTGATTATTTTTGGAATAGTTTTTATATTTTTTAAATGAAAACTTTGCTATTGCTTACTACTAGTTAATTTATACCTGTTTGTTGTCCTGCCAGTATTTGGGAAGTTCGTGCGCTGGTGGATATTTGCAGCATGAAATTTCCAATGTGATTTCCATACAACCATGCCATAAGTAGTTGTAGTCTTGCATTCCGCCTGTAATTCATAAATAGTTTGATAATACATTTATCTGCTAATATCAACATGGATCCTAGTAAATATTAGTTAGATTGTTTAATCGTTTGTAGATAATAATAAGATAATGTATTTATTTATTGTATACTTTTTATGTTTACAACTATAAATTATTAATCATGAAAGAATTTAGATAATATTTTAACTCGTCATTGATACTTATCTACTTTTTGCGTATGAATAAGAACTTTAGAATTATTAGTAAAATAAATTGTAGCTTTGGTGGATACACAATTTTTATGCTTTTTTGCTTTGAAATACCTATAGGTATATTTTTTTACGTTACCGTTTAGTGTGTCCATTTTAAATGCTGTAATAGATATAAAAGAATTTCCTACCCATTACTTAGCTCCATTAAATGTTTTTAATTACGATAATTTATTAGTACCTAATATAATAATTATTTTAGTTTTGTATAAAATGAAGATGTTTATAGGAGTTGATAGAGTTTTATTCCATCTGGTGAATACTTACAAATAAATGATTTAGTTTAGTTAGATTTGGTAAAGCTGTTTGTGCCAGAGCTCGTCCGAGGAAGCATTTCAGCTTTCCAGTGTGAAGGACAAGGTTCGCGCGTGAAATTACAGACAAAATAATGTTTAGGACAGGTACTGTTAAATAACACCACTTCGTCTAACTAGAGCTTTATGATCTCTTACGTAGATAGCACATACTAGGCGGTATATGACCACCCTTAGGGGTCATATTCAGAGTCATTACATAACTACCTGTGAGCGGGTACCACGCGGCGCCGTTAGTGATGCCGTTGTCGAAGCGCTGCGAGCCGGACTTGCAGGACACGCCGCGGGACATCTTGGCGTGGTTGTTGGAGTACACGAGAGCCAGATGCCGGAACACGTCGTCGTCGGGTGCGATGGACGGCGTGTGCGCGTAGCTTTGGAACACTGCGTTTAAGGGATATGTGGGGGAAGATATTGTTAAAATACGATAACACTATTAATTATACAACGATGTTAGGTACCAATATAAGTAATATTGGTTTAACATCCCGAAACGTACCGATTCATTTCGATCTTGTTAACACAATTCTGTGTATAAAATAATTATTTTGACATTTTTGATTTTGACCTTAAAAATTTCAGCAAATGCTTGTCCACATATCTTCCTCTAGACCTGTACTCTCTCTTCCCAACTAAAATATTAACACGTTGTATAAAAATTTATAAAAAATTTTCTGTCTACTATCATAACATAATACATAAAGTACAAGTAGGTTTAGTGTGCGTAGGAACATAGGTATCCTACATACCTATATTACTACAAAATGCATTTCAATTAAAAGTAAATCTGATCTATACTTCACCCGAGCACAATACAGATGACCGGCAGATTCCTGACATGCGTGAAATAAATGAATACATCATAAGTACAACAATAACAAAAATACAGACTCTGAAATTAGTTTCTGTTTACTCTTCATCTTGAATTAGTTTAGCACGTTCACTGTTGAGAGCACGACACGCGCGTCACACAATTGTTCTTTTTCGAAAAAAGATACTACCTAGACTCGAATATATTTCCGTCTGGACTATCTTTTAAGGATACAAAGAGATTGTTTATAAAAACTTCAGATATATACGTAGATAGACGTACACGCTGGTGCTAAGTTGGCATAAGTAAATAGATAAGTTATATTTACTGGCACTGGGAGTGTTGTCAAATGGGTAAGAAGCGACCAACGCGCCGCCGTGCAGTGATCCAGACACCACGAACTGGATCTTGCTGATCCACTCCTTCACCGCGTCTGTTTCTGGCTGGGGCTGCTTCGTGTTCGCCTTGAAGAAGTCTGGGAAGTTCCGGTTCAGGTCGTATCGTCTGGCGTTATGTCTGTATACAGGACATTAGAAAATTTTCTACATTGTATAAACGAGGAAATTGTTTTGTATATTGCCAATTTCGTATTAGCCTGGAGGAGTTAAAAAGATAGCAAATTATTCAATTCCTATGTTTTGGTTAAAGCAATGATGATGATTGCCTATATCATATTATAACCAACAAGATCTATATTGATTTCGTTGATTAAAGTGTAAATCATCTTGTATAACGGATAATTGAGGAACATTACCTAACATGCCAATATCTAAGATGCTCTAAAATCTTTTACGTGCTAATTCAAACCTGCACAGTGGATTATGATCAAAGGCATATCAATATGAATGTATGCACAAAAAATATTAGGTATATTTGTGTCCTTCCTTATCCCTATCAGAGAAGAATTTAAGCCTCCCCAAATAGGTTCAGTAACTAATTGTAGGTATAATTTCAGCTTAAATGGCATAAACAACAGTTATAGTGAATCAAAACATTGAGAAGCCAAAGTGAAAATATCGGGGTGAAAAAATTAAGTCGTTTAAATTATGATTTACATAGGTAGGTAGTTATCTAATTTGCACTGCTTTTAGACAATTTTTTGCGTTGCAAGGTAATTTCCGTTATCCGTTTCGTTGTTATTCAGTTCAAATTGTGTCACTTGTCGCTATTTGTTCCGGTATTCATTGGGTAGATACTATTATAATAATGGATACCTATGTACCTAACAATAAAATTGTTACGCAAAGTGCCTACCTGTAAATACATTACAAAAGTGGTAAAAACGAAAAATAACGAAAGCGACGACCAAGATTTTAGTCTGTAACTTTATTTGACGGAACCTCCTTTCGAGAATACATACCTACTAAGATTATGTTTTATTGAGTACTACTTGTGGTACTTCTTGTGATTAACAAGAAGACGCCCCCGGTTTCACGTACTTCTCGTCCCGTGGGAACATTTTAGTAAAGTTTCATCAAAATCTATTCTTTAGTTTTTGCGTGACAGTAGTAATTTAAATATTAATAAGGATATGACTTGGGCATATAGATTAAATACAGCAGTAGGTAGGTAGGTATGGCACCTAAGGTTTTAGTAGGTGCACATTGGAAAAAACCACTAAAGACTGGGACTGGGTAATTTGAAATATTTTTGATGCTCTTAAAAGCTAAGATATTTTTGAAAAAGACGAACTACCATATAAGTATATAAGTCCATACCGTCCATGTATAGTGTCACATTGGCCTTCTCGCGATATAAGGAATCCGTCCGGGTTCATAGACGGCATCAGATGGATCCTTGTATTGTCCAGCAACCATTTTATGTAAGAATCGGTGTCATATGAAGTTACTAAGTACTGAAACCAACAACAAGGCAGTAATTATTATATTACTCGCTTAAAGGGTCAACCTGGAATGTAGCAGCGTGGTGGGTCTATAGCTATATAAGCTATAGCCTATATACTCCTTCTCCTATAATGGGAGGGAGCGCCTGGCCCTATAGTGGGCTATTATTTCTACCTTGTTAAAATTTTTCACATAAATTTTGAGGTTATGTGAAAATAGTGTAGGAACAAAAGTTTTAGATCTTTTTATTACCTATAACTTTGCCATTCAACTCTCTTCCGTAGGACTTTTAGTTTTGCCGGAAATCGAGAAAATCCGTTTTTTACTCCTGGCAAATCCACAACCCTCCGGACTTCAAATTGTCGGTAATAATATTTTGCCAAGTTTTCAATTTTATAAAATAAAATATTTTTGTCAAGTACAATTATTGGCAGGATGAAACAGTTTTTGAATTTTCACCTCATCGAGAAGGTGTAAGGGAGGAAAAAATTTTAAATCTTCATTTTTTCAATGAGAAAATCCGTTAATTTTGTAAAAAATATTCAAACATATCATATATTCAATTACTATAACAAATATAACAATACATATAACATATATTCAATAACTAAATGTCAAATTACGACCTAGTGCCTAATCTCTGAGAGGCGACAAGAGCATTTTATTTACAACAAACAACAGTAATTTCAATAATAGTTTGACAGTAAGAAAATATTTAATGCCTCCTGAGTCTTCGCTAGAATATAAAAGATATGCGTTGGCCCTAAAACTCCTCAAGCACTATCAAAATGTTCCTTTATAAAAATTCTCCTCCTTTTTTTCATATCTTGCGATCACGGTCTATTTCATCGATAGACGCGGAGTATAGATAGGAACTTGGTTGTTCTTTGTATTCTATTAATTTTTTTTTTGACAATACTGACAATACTGGCCTTACCTGTACAAGATGTAGCAACAGCTCGCGACCAACTGCTTCGTTGCCGTGTATGTTGGCAACATATTTGACGTCTGGCTTGCCGATCATGTGCTCATACGGGGACGCTGAGACTACCATCACCCATAGGTCGCGACCTGTGGGTAGTTAGATCGACATATAAAGTATTGTAGTACCTATATAAGCCAATAAAACGGTTCAAGAATATTATGTAGGTGACCTAACACGTACCTAAGCATTAAGAAAGTATATAGCACAGCAACAACTTTTTACTAAATTATCTGCTGTGTTAATCAGTAGGGATTCTCTACAGCTGTACATACAAAACGATTTAGCGTTCTGGTATACATACTGCCGTGTAGAAACGAGTCAGAGCATTTAGCTATGACTAAATTTGCTTAGAGGGCAAAGTTAGTCAAATCATTTTTCTCTTAACATTAAGTAAGATCACAAAATTAACAGAGACGATAAAGAAAAAAAAATTAAATATTAATAATACGAGTACAGTTTTGCAATCGCACCTGATGACAAGTCATGATGCAGACTAAGATGGAAGCGGGAGAAGCCTTTGGCTTCTACACGATATCGTACCGGAATTAGCTGTCATCTTTGTCAGCTGAGTGGTAACTAACCACGGCCGAAGCCTCCCGCCAGCCTGACCTAGATGCATTTAGAAAATCCGGCCCAGCCGGGAATCGAACCCAAGGCCTTATAAATCCACTGCGCCACGCAGACCGTCAAATATGTACTTTAATATGGAGAGTTAATTACCTTGTACAGACTTGCCAATGGAATACAAGGCAGTGAGCGCCGGGTACCGGGCCGAAACTGCTCGGAGGTATCTAGTCATTTCCTCGTGATCATGGTATTTGAATTCTAGCGCGGGATCATTTTCCCGTGGCTCTACTTCGCCTGTAACTGTTGATACGTCATCTGTAAAAAGATAAATTAACGTAGGTAAAATATGAAATGACTATTTACTACCGTACCGTTGCGTAGCTATAAACTTTAATAAAAAGTAATCAAACAAAAAACTATCAAAAGTATGTAGTATCTCTCATAAATACATGCTTTCTTTCTTTATTAAGTTCAAACCAAACTTTTTGTTAAAATGCTTACGAATGAGATTCCTACTCTACCTATATCAATAATCTTTATTTAGGTACAACATTTACCTTGACATAGATCTCTAATCTTGCCTACAGTTACTTTACAGGATACACCTATGTGCTTTAATTAAATTTTACTCACCAGCAGGAAAACTTGCACCATTTGCAAACTGTCCACACGTTATTCCGAGTATGGTGAGAAGCAGAAAAGCCTTTTTTATGTTGACTTTTTTATACCGGTCCATCTAGAAAAAAAGGCATTCTTATATTCATATACATTTGGCAATAATCATAAGATTAGAATCTTGAGTAAAAAATTATTCTTACGCGTAGCTCTACCAAGGTTCTACCAAGGTTCTAACTATGGTTAATACTTAATTATTTTAAGAGTGTAGTTTTTCTCGCCGTTACATACTTTATGAAGTTCAACTGTATGCAAAGAAAGTTTCTTTAAATTTCACTTTTCGATGTATGAGGTAACTAACTACCTACTACTTATACGTATCGTGTTTCCAAGTTCCACCGGACCATTGCTCTACGTAATACGTTAGACATATTTCCTTCTTCCTCTATAATCTTTATCTACTGCAATTACTTGCGTACCTAACCTAAATTTGTTAGCCAGTAATTTGAATTATCTATACAAATAAAAAAAAACTATTTTTAAAATTTCTGTCTGTTTGTTCTGGCTTATCTTTGAAATTACCAGTCGGATTGTATTTTTTTATATAACAGCCAGATTAATTTTTTTTACTACAATGTGCTACAATAGTTGTAGCCAAGCTGCCAAGCTAACATGCTTGATTTCTTTTAAACCATCTTCCAAAAAGATTTTATTTTTTTTATTAATGGCATAATCGTTTGGTCAGTCGAGCCATAGAGATACTGAACCGGTCGAATATTGAAGGTCAGTGGGTCAGCGGACCTGCTATAGCATGGACTGCAGTGCATCGGCCTCTAGGCTCTACGTCGAAATTATTACGGTTCACTGTCACTGTCTGTGTTGAGTAGACAAGTGTCTACGTTGTTGAGTTTGTTAAGTAAGTTAACGTTTATAGTAATTGTCAACTTTATTGATGCTTCAAAAAAAATTTTAACAAAAAATAGAACCGACTCAAAACGCACCAAAAAGTAAAAAATAACTGTGTCGTTTAGTTGCTTTAACTTACTTAAGCATATCTATGAAGTTGGTGCCTATATCTATATATATATATATATATATATATACGTGTCGCATTGAGAACCTCCTCCGTTTTTTATCGTCGGTTAAAAATATGCCTCATTGGTGGATACTTTGTGGCTCTGATTTGATTGGTTATTACTTGTATTGAAGCAATGTGGTAGGTCTAAGTGCCATATCGCCTATATTTCTATAAGGAAGAAGGCCTGGCCGTTTAGTGGGCTGTTAAAATAGGCTTATAGGAGGTCTATTCTTAGAAAAGTTTTCCAAAAAAAAAAACCTTACATAGTAACGGACATCAGAAAAAAACGCAATGATGTTGATATTAAGGAATGAGGTACATTTTCTATCCCAAAAAAATTGTTTGGTCTTTCTTTATGTTGTGTGAAAAATTGAACGTAGGGTACATCTTGACACTAAACACGCATCTTTTATTATTGAAGCTGTATATAGATAGAGTTTGCATCTATCTGTAAACGTACCTAGACCTTAAAAGCTTGCGGTTGTACATTTATAAGTGTTTGAACAGGTGTATGTTTAATTTATTCAGATATTTATATACTAGTAGTATAACGAATTATTATTGACGTCAAGGTTTTGCAATTTAAAACATATTATAATATGGATGTAGTAAGCTCGTATCCACGTAGTTATTATTCTTAATGATTCTAGTACAAAATGCATTTTAGTTCGTGAATACGCTATCGCGGGTTGTCGCAGTTTTAACTTTCTTTCCGCCGTTTGGCATTGACACGTTGACCTTATTGTGAATCAATGAACTTTCATTTTCGAAAAGCTTGAATGAAAAGAAATTTTTTGGCAATATGTTCAAATAACGTGCTTCGGCAGGATTATAGTACATGGTTTAATGCCTAAAGTATTGTTTATAAATAATAGAATAAAAAAATATTGTTTAAAAGAAGAAGTGCAATGGAGGTTACGGTGTAACAGCTCCGCCTTAGATATCAATAAAATGAGTTAATATTTCAAAAGGTATTTTAAGTTGCCGATCATGTATTTACTATGTATCTAGGTATTGTAAACTAATCAATTTCCTCACTAAAATCATAAAAAATGGATAAACTGCTAAAAATAAAATACCTACTAAAGTACAAGACGCGAATAATTAAGGGTTTTTCCAAAACGTAAAGTAGAAATTATTGATTTTGTGCCCAGATTATATATTATTCGTGGTGGTGTTCCTCCGGGAGCATTTTTGCGACGTGTTTGCGTGTATAATATATTTTTTAGGGTTCTATTAAAGCATTATTAGAAAAAAAATGTTATATATACCTACTAATTATAATATGTATGTAAATACGTCTCCTCGGATAATGGCTCAGCGATCTTTGAATACAGAAAGGCTGAGATAAAAGTAGATTTAATCTAAGTATAAGTAAGTAGGTAGGTAAGTTATTTAAGTTCTTAGGAAATTGCAATTATTTATTAAAAGGATGGTAGATTGCGTGTTAATTATAAATGACTATAAATTAAGTTCTCACACAGGTACCTACGAGTATCTTGCTAATTAGTATGATACCTGCAATGAATTGATGAAACAGTTGAGGCTTTTAGTTTTAATGCGATATGTAATTGGGCCAATATACCTACTTGCTTAAAAATAAAATGGCATTCAATAAGTATTTTTGTAAAGCCTAGATGTCTTAACGTGCGGCAGACTGTGAATTTGGACCTTAATGACAGAAGGAAAACACGGTAAACAGGTAAGTACCTACATATTTTCTGCCGTATAATATTGAGTTCCCTAGATAGTCGTCTGTTTGAACAGTCTAACCTTTTCGCAGTAATAAAACTGGTGAACTTATCGTAGGTAGATATTATAATTTATTGTCACTTTTTGTTTTTTTTTTCATTCAATGACGAACGACGAAATGGCACACAGTATGTTTAACTATTATATACTATCATCATCATCATTATCAGCCTGTGACCGACCCACAACAGGGCCAGGCCTCCCTTCTTATAGGAGAGGGGATAAGGAGCGGAGACCCACCACGCTGCTCCAATGTGTTTGGCGGGCTTAGGGTGATAATGTTTCATTTATTAACGATCACTATCATCACTATCAGTGATGACCGGGTCCGACGGCTTACCGAGGCAGGGGGTGTGATACCACCAACTTCCCGACTCCGGGCTATATAGGCTGTTATAATGAACTAGCTGTGCCCTACGGTTTTACCCGCGTAGATCCTGCTCCCATGGAAATATCGGAAAACCCGTTCAGAGTGAGCTTCATATTCAAAAATGTACAAGTCATTCGTGTGTATAGTTTCTGAGATTTCGTGATTTATCAGTGAGTGGTATGTCACTTTTGCATGGGTATATAGATTTACAAAATCGAATTGAAATAATCTAATAAAACTTCACAAAGTATCACACTGCCTATAATATACATCGAAGTGTCAATCGGAAAGGATGGCATTCAAAAGAGAGTAACGAATACAAAAATGCGTTTCATATTCCGTTTCGTGACGATCAGCTCACTTACTTTATGTTCAGTGAAAGTTTTGATTTAAATTAAGTAGTAGTACCACTCTATGTTATGAGATGTAACAACAAAGACGAACGATATTGTTGTCATAAAGTACCAGTAGATAGATTGTCCTGTATTGATATATTATGGGGTTTTCCGATTTAATCATTAGGCCTTATTAAATTATCGTTCGTTTATAATATAAGGTATATTTTCCTTATGATGTACTTAGTATCCAAGCAAGCAGTGATTCGAGAACATAAAGGTAAATCAGGCTTGGTAAAACTTAAAAATTAGTCTAAGTAGAGCAAGTAACTTTATTTACATAATAACTGACCATCTTAAACATCAAACTGGGCTTCTAATCAAAAACACTATCTGACAAACAGTTAAGGCCAATTCTTTTATAGTGCAGTGAGGGTAGGTAGAGCACTAGCTCTACTAAAAACCGTTACTCAGCCGGTCCACTTTTAAAATAAATTACCGTAAATTAATGATATCAATATTCATTTTACTCGTTAAAAGATATACTAAAATATTTCAGTCAAATCAAATTAAACTTACCTTAATTATGGACTCCGACAGGTACAAAATCAAAAACGTTTTAGAATCATTTAAGGTACTTTACTTAACTATTTTAGTTACACGTGAAAGGAATGCGATCGCGTAAGTATCGTAAGTTATATCGAGAGGAAAATGAGGTCCGCGAAAGGTCCTCGTTGGCGAGCGAACGAAACCCGACTGTCGGCGGACTGCAGACTCGTGTAGTCGTATGGGCTGCTGCTAACCACCAGTACGACAACATCTGCGTCATACAACCCGCCACACGACCGTAAAGTGCTTTCTCTCAAAACAATGCATCTAAAACTGCTTCTAATTCCAAGGAATAAGGTTTATTTCGTAAACAGAGTAACGCAGACAACTCTTGTGTACTGCATTTTCTCCTCTACAGCTTTCGACATAAAAGTTATTTTTCAAAACCTGCTTGTGGACCCTTGAGATGACGTAGCATTCCCGCGTGTCGTCTCATCTGGCGCTTTTCCCGCGGATAGAGTTTCTTTGACGACTGCTCGACATTTAATATGAGAAAATTCTAAGTGAAACTTAAGTAAATACTTGTAGGTATCGATAGTTACATTGTTTGGGTTCGTTCTCCTCAAAGTTTGTAAAGAACCGTTTTTACAATGACATATTTTTCAGTCGGACTCTTTTTTGCTTCAAATCTATCTACTGGCTTCAAATCATTACATAATTAATCTCACTATTAATATGGAACTTCTTATAATTTTAATTTTAGCAGAAGCACACACGTGTCGCTAGCTCATAATAAGTAAGCATATACCGACTTAGTTCGGTATAGACAATAGAATAGGCTTAAGTTCGTAGGTATCTAGTTCCTTAGGTATTGTGACTGAAGAGTTTCCTACAAAACAAAACCATTGTTTCAGTTTGTGTATAGGTCCATTTTCATTTTCCATTTCATATTTTAGTCTACTAGCGACGAACTAGCGAACGCGCCAGATTTCGCTCTCGTAGAGTAATAATAAAAAAAATCAAGACATATAAGACTAATTTATAACAAACAGACAGACAGAAAAAAAATTTAATAATTGATTTTTAATCATTAGCCGTTAAAAATTACAGACAGGCACTTCAATTTTATTTATTTGTATAAATAAGTACGTAAAGAAACTACTGAAAGCCGGTACTTAGGGCTCAAATACGAGTATATACAGGAAAAAAAATTATTGGCGAAAGTAGTTTCTAAAATTAGGCACGTGCCTAGTTTAAAATTATTTTAGTACTTATAAATCGTTTAATCCTATACACATAAAATACTAAATGAATAGAATGAAAACTATTTAAACTTAAATTAAGTTAAACATTGGTTTCGTTCCGGAATCAGAAAACTATACCTACAAAAACTAAAAATATTATCTTAATTCTTGGCCATATAAGACTTTTTGATCTAAATACTAGTTCACATGAAGTAAGATCAGTTTTTGAGACACTGTTTGTGTCACTAGCTCTGAAAGCAAGAAAGTGTGTTAAGTTTTGGTCTTCATCACTAACATCATATTATTTCCCCATCGTAATTTTTCTTTTTCAATAGATAGGAATTCTTTACCTAGGAGTAAGATGTATTATGAATGTCAAAGATATATTTAAAACGTATCTTACTCAAACGCTTGAATATAAATAATAGCAGGTAAAATTTAATCACCCCATAACAACTTTTTTAATGTTTACTTGGATGTTGCTCACTAAAAGATGCGATTCCACCGTATACTGTGTCATTGGGAAATCCAAAAGTCGATACCTAACCAACTAAAATAATATTATTTGCAATGTATGGACCATGATAATTTAGAGATAAAATTTTTTAACAAAAAATAGAACCGACTCAAAGCGCACTAAAAAGTAAAAAATAACTGTGTCATTTAGTTGCTTTAATTTACTTGAGCATATCTATGAAGTCGGTGCCAGCAAGTTTAAGGAACATTTATTTTACGTAGTAAAGAAGATTGTGGGTTTTAGGTAACGTCCTTGAAAGTAGAAACCTTGGCTGGCACCGACTCCTAGATATGCTTAAGTAAATTAAAGCAACTAAATGACACAGATAGATAGATAGATAGATAAAATCTTTATTGCACACATATAGAGAATAACAAACAGAATAATATATAAAACAATGATTACATATGTACAAGGGCGGTCTTATCGCTGAAAGCGATCTCCTCCAGACAACCCGCACAGTTGGAATAAAATAAGGGAAAGCGGATAGTGCAACACAACAATAAATAGACTACATACACTTACATACTAATAATACATAAATAGTAATAAGACAAAATATATAGGTAATGTATATATACAGATATATAAACCTACATAAAATAATACATATATACAAATTCATAATAGAGATAAGTAGTATTCCCTTAAACGATTTTTGAAGACATTCATTGATTCGGACTGTCTAATGTCCCTTGGCAAATCATTCCACAGTGCTACAGTTTTTACTGTAAAGGAACTACTGTACGCAGAAGTACGACTTACTGGAAATTGCAACTTATTATCGTTTTTGGCCCGCAAGCTGCATTCAGCATTGCTACCCAGAAAATTGAATCGCTCCTTCAAATATTGCGGCGTTGGAGGATAATATAAAATAGAATATAGAAGCGAAAGAGCGTGTAAATTTCTACGAGATCGTATAGGTAGCCACTTTAACTGAGCTCGATACAGAGACACATGGTCGAACTTACGAAGACCAAAGATAAATCTGATACACAGGTTTTGCAATCTTTCTAGCTTATTTAATAAAGTCTCAGAGAGATCCATGTAGCAAGTGTCTGCATAGTCTAATATCGGCAATAATAAAGCTTTAGCCAGAAGAATTTTGGTTTTAATGGGCAAAAAGTTTTTCCACCGTCTAAGATACCCAACAGCAGAAAAAATCTTGCGACTTACCTCTGTCACCTGTGGTACCCAAGACATGGAGTCATCTATGATTAATCCCAGATTTTTGACAGTTTTACTGTATGGAATAATTGTACCATCAAAAAGAATAGGTGGCAAATTATCATAGGAAATGGAGGAAACGAAGTAAGGAGAACCTATGACAATTACTTGTGATTTTCTCGGATTCACATGAACACCAAAAGATCTACACCAAGCGTTAATTTTATTTAATTCTATATTAATAGACTCTATGGCGTCAACAAGGTTAGTTACAGGAACTGAGGTATAGATCTGCAGATCATCAGCGTATAAATGGTATGAGGAAGATATAACAGAAGAAATAGAATTTATATAAAGTGAAAAGAGAAGAGGTGAAAGAACTCCACCTTGCGGCACTCCAGACTTAACAGTAATGAAAGAGGATATGCTATTGTCCAAACGCACACACTGCTGTCGATTAGTTAAGTAGGTTTGAAACCAACTTATAACAGATGACGACACACCATTAGTCACTAAGATGGCTAAAAGAAGGTCGAAGTCTACGGTGTTAAACGCGTTGCTAAAGTCCAAGAGAGCAAGTACTGTAAGGAATTTATTGTTAGTAGCAAAGCGAATATCTTCACAGACCTTAACCAAAGCCGTAGTAGTGCTGTGTCCAAATCTAAAACCTGACTGAAATTGAGTGAACATATCATGTCTGATTAAATAGAGGCTAAGTTGCTGATGCACTATTCGCTCGAGGACTTTGGATAGGAAAGGAAGGATAGAGATAGGTCTAAAATCAGACGGATTCGTAGGATTACTTACTTTAGGTATAGGTACCACGAAGGCTTTAGCCCAAGCAGTCGGAAAAGTAGCAGAAGATAAAGAAGAGTTAAATATATGAGATAGTATTGGTAGCACACAATCAAGTGAAAGGACTATCATCTTTCGGCTAATTCCATCACAACCAATCGCATCTGATTTAATAGCCATGACATGTTTCCTTATTTCATCACTAGTAACAGAGCCAAACTGAAACTCTGGCCCACTGTGAGCAGGCAAAGACCTCAGATAATTAAGTGTCCCATGCTTAGTTAATGTATCAAACGTGCATGCAGTTGTAAAGTGACTATTAAGTGTATCCAAATCTGCAAAATATATACGTTGATGACGTCGTCGACCAATACCAAGTGTAGCCAGAAACTGCCAAGTCATTGAAGAGTTATTCTGATCGATCGAAGAATGTATGTATTGTTTTTGAGCATCCCGACAAATTCTGTTACACTTGTTACGAAGTCTTTTATAACTAGTTAAGTTGGCGTCATTTGGACACAGTTTATATTTATTTTTAGCTGCGTTACGTTTAGACATAAGAATCCTAATTTCATTTGTTAGCCAAGGCGCCGGTAGATGTTTAATTTTAATAGGTCGAAGAGGAGCGTGAACGTCAAAAAGGCCAGTCAATAGAGAATTAAAGATGTTAAGTTTATCATCAACAGTGGAAGCCTCAAGAATTGCGTCCCAATCGATATTATAAAGATCAGCCAAAAATGTATCGTTATCGAAATTTCGAAAACTGCGTCTCATAACTACAGTAGGCTTAGCTTTGGGGGGACGAATCCTGAAAGATAAATAAACCAGATCGTGGTAAGAGAAGGCCTCCGCAGGGAGTTGCCCATAAGTGTCAACAAGAGTAGAGGAAGAGACTAACATTAGATCCAATTGAGAAGGTATACAATTTGGAAAGAAATGTGTAGCCTGCGTTGGTAGTAATGTAAGATTGCAGCTATTAATAATTGACATAAGGCGTTTAGAACGGAAATCATTTTTAATAAGACAGGTGTTAAAGTCACCCATAATTATTGTATGGTCGACACAGTTATTTTTTACTTTTTAGTGCGCTTTGAGTCGGTTCTATTTTTTGTTAAAAAATTTTATTTCTTACTTTTTAGTGATTTATCGCCACGTAACGTACTGGTGCTATACTGTCATAGTATATTATACGGCATTAGTAGCCAAAAAGCTACTGATATCGAGACAAAAACCGAAATCGCTGTAAGCGTGCCTCCAAAATTTGAAGAGTTCCTTCAATTTCCCCAGGATATCGTCATCAGATCCTAACATGCGGACAATGGGACCACCTTGGATGTATGCCCTTTCTAATAAAAAAAAAATTATCAAAATCGGACAACACTGTAAAAAGTTATGCGTGGTCATACATATAAAAAAAAAAAAAAAAAATATATACGTGTCGAATTGAGAACCTCCTCCGTTTTTTTTCGTCGGTTAATAAAACCTGCTCAGTTTTTTTTTTCTATTTAAGCTACCTGTACTATATTTTTGCTATTGATTTTTAAGTTTCTTTTGTAACATACCCGATACAAACAAAGGTTTTATTTTATTAAGTCCCTGTCGACCTTTCATACATCCACATCCTGGGAAAGGTCGGCGTTAAATATACTTTCTATTCTTTCTGGTCTGATATTTATTTTTTAATTATTATCTGACACCTGACAGTAACAGCTGGCGTCTGGCGGCAGTCATTAGTTGCATACTGACTGCAGTGTATATAAATTGACATGGGTTACGCTCTATAGAGCGTTTCTTTGCACAGTTTACGTGGCTAGTTATCACCCTACCGACAAAGACGTATCGCCAAGCAATTAATCGTTCTGGGACGATATCGTGTAGAAACCGAAAGGGATGTGAATTTCATCCTACACCAGACAAGTTGGATTACATCATCGCTTACCATCAGGTGTGATTGCTGTCAAGGGTAGTTAACCCTTGATTGTAATGAATAAAATAAATCCACAGAAAACCTGTTTGCTCCGTCAATTTTAAAAAGAACTAAACCGGTTCCCATTATATAGTTATTAATTAATAAGTAGGTATAAAATGAATTCCTCGTACCTACCACTTTAATCGCTTGCATCGGAAATGCGAATACTTAGTTATGAAGAAGCTCTAATAAAATACGCGGAACAGATTACGTCGGCGTGTTTCCGTATTTTATCACAGGAAATAAGTAAGCGGCCATTCTATCCTTTGCCCAAAATATCCTTGAAGACTGTTTCTACCCCAGTATTCCAACGGCTAATAATACTAATATTATTGTTCCTATGGTCGTTTCAGTTAATGGTCTTATAGCGAAAAGCTTTGACCAACACGTTAATTATTGGACCAAGGGTCGGATTCAAAAGGCCGTAATTCTTGAGACGGCGCGTATTGTGAGGAGGTTCCTCACTCAGGAGTCCTGACCACCGGTTGTTTGGGTCCCCGAGGCCCGCAGCAGGCGGAGATTTTTTTTTATAAATTTTTAATAGTTTTTTTTATAAGCATTGTTAAAAATGTTAAAAAGAATTGTAAATAAATAAATGATAGAATTCAAACAATAATGTCCATGGCTATTATTACGTCTGCATTCTTTTCAAGGCCTTTGAAACCCGCTCATCGATCCCAAGGTCTAGTTCCCTCAACCATGCAACGTGTCAAGGTGAAGCCTTCGATCCTACGAAACCTAACAAATGCAATTAATGTCAGATTTATTAATAAAAAAGGTATATATGAGCTAAAGACTACTAATATTTGAATTCGATAGTAAACATTACATTTTATTCAACAACTGCTACCCACTTAACGAATTTATTGTAATGTACTAGTCTACCATGCTGCCATCTCTGAATGGTTGAACAATTCTACAATACACTAGCAGTCGCCCACGACTTCGTCCGCGTGAAAACCTCTTAGGTACCCTTTTAATTTTAAAGACAGACTTTCATATAAAGAGTGCTTTTTCCCCGCTATCCCTCTCAATTCAAATTTTTTATAGTTTCCCGTCAAGCAATATCCTCCGTCCCGTCACATGTACTAAAGATCTACATTTTCGTTAAACATTGTACGATATTACAGTACATTGACATTAACAAAATATATATATGGCAAGCTGATGTGTATAGCTTGTATTAAATAATCTATTTCACTTTCTCTAAAGTCCAGCTTTCATAATAAACAAAATAATTTACAATCCGACATGCAGATCTAGAGGTTAGCCCGTTTAAACAAACGAACAAACTTTTTCGTATATTATATAAATATGGTCTGCCAGATCAAAGATCGAATTCTCAAAAAATATCTGTACCAGTGTCAACACTGGTCAATACAGGTCAACCTGTATTCAGTACGTATAACATAACACGGAGGAGGTCAACTTAATTTGAACGATATAGCGGCAGAGTTATGTTTTTAGAAATTTTGTAATATCTCCGAAACTATATATCTAATTAACATGCTGTAAAAGACAAATCTTATCTCTATAATATCCTTGTGATTATTAAATAATTTATTTTCATGAGGATTTAAGTTTAGTTGTATAAATTACTAGCAGTCGCCCGCGACTTCGTCCGTGTGAAAACCTCTTAGGTACCCTTTTAATTTTAAAGACAGACATTCATATAAAGTGTGTTCTTTTCCCGCTACCTCTCTCAATTTAATTTTTTTAAAGTTTCCCGTGAAGCAATATCCACCGTTCCGTCCCGTGTACTTACTAAAGATCTACCGACGCCTATAAAGGTTGAAGAGTTCCTCCGATTTAACCAAGATCTCATCATCAGATCCTAACATGATGACTATGGGACCATTTTGGAAGTGTACCCTTTGTAATAAAAAAAGAATTTTCAAAATCGGACTATTCTATGAAAAGTTATGCGTAGTCATGCGTAAAAAAATCCCTATCGCAATAACTACTGATCCAATTCTGATGAAACTTGCTGTATTCCCTAAGTTGTAAGTTGAACAATACCTAGTACAACAAAAAAGAATTTAATCGAACTTGTAGTTCCGGAGATATGCCTCCACAAACATAAACTGGCTGGAGGTGGGAGCATTTCTGAAAGGTCAATTCCCAGCAGTTGGTTACTGTCATAACCTTTACTTAGTCTATGAATCTTCCGTCTAATTCGAGAAGAATGGGATTATTTATTTAAAAAATGCAAAAATTATGGTTTCGTAACTTTATTAATTGTTTATCCGGAATGTACAACTACACATTATTAAGTAGACGTATGTTCCTATGTAAGGCACGCTTATAAATATACCTACCACAAAATCTATTAGGAATCGGTTACTGGATATATTTTCAGCTCGTTAGAAATAATAAGGATTTATGGCAGATATCCACAAATAGATACTTCACTCGTATGTCTCTCTCAGGGCCTCCACTCTTATGTCGGCTTTAACCTTCGCTACCCACATATAGGTCAAGGTGAAAGTTCTATTTCCAACGAATCCTATCTCTAATTAACATACATAATAAGAGTGCCATTGGGTACAGTTTTAAACCACTAGGTACCTTACTTTATAAAACACGTGTACAAGTAGAGATTAAATAAAAGTTCTGTTCTTGAAGGATCCGTAATAGGGACTATCCGTAGTTTATTTAAGGACTTAAAAGGTTAATGAGGTTCATTTTCATTTTACGTGTACGTTTTATGTACGTTCTTACTTTACTTTAACATACATACGCAACTAACACTTCCATGGTCTAAATTACTGTATGGGATCCGTAGGAAGGCTCCGACGCTCGTAATACAGGTCTTCCTAGTACGAGAGTCCAAGCACTCCTTAAGACCTTTTTATGAACCCTAACTATTGTATTGTATTTAATTTTAAGGAGTATTTCAATGTTAATTTAAAATGTTTTCAATAGAGATATTATTAACTATAAATCTCGTTGGCCAAATGACACTCTAATCTACAATTCGAGTATCACAAGAGACGTCCTGAAAGAGTTGTTCCACGTCCTAAGCTTTCGGGCTTCCTTCTGGCAGCGCTTCTGCACTTGCCCAAATCCTTAATAGACTGTTTAATATGAGAAGGCGTTACATAATTTGTCGTCACTCATCTGCGTATCTCTTTGAGAAATATAGTGTACCTGTATTTCTTCTATTCCTAGTAATTGGTAAGTCTCTCTGAAACTCTTCAAGACAGCATCTTCAACCGCATACACGTGTAGGTCAAGGTAAGTAAACTATTTCTGACTAATCCTCTCTCCAATTAAACGTGTTCATCCGTAGCTAAACCATCACATCTCAAATTTTCAGCGTAGAAAAAAAATACAATTCATTAATATTTTAATATATAGTGTGATTATGACATCTTAAACTGTAAGGTTCTACATTTTAAAGGTTAAAATCCCATCGATTTAAGTATGTAAGTAAATATTAAAGGTACGCCGGCTATATATGTTAATCCATACTAATATTATAAAGAGGTAAACTTTGTATGTTTGTAAGTTTGTAAATAAAGTTCTGTCGGGGCTAATCTTCGGAACTACTGATCCTATTTTAATTCTTTCACCATTAGAATGCTACGTTATCGGTAAGTGTTATAGGCTATATTTTATATTTGTATTGTATATATTAACCAAGTTATCACAGTTTATGTCGCACAAGTCGGACCGTGAAATTTATTAAATTTAGCTTTATGCGCGTACCCTGCCTTAGATATTGAATATAATTGAAAACATTGTATGAAAACTTTATGCATCTTAAAAAGTTATACAGAAAAGTCTGCGATAACATATATCTATCTTTTATATTTTGGCAAATATATAACTTTTTGTGTTTTAAAAAATTATTTAATTCATATGCATACGTTTACGTCATTATTTATAGAACTAAACTTAAATCCTTATACAAATAAATTATTTAATAATCACAGAGATATTATAAAGATAAAATTTGCCTTTTACAGTATGTTAATTAGTTATATAGTTTCGGAGATATTATAAAATTTCTAAAAACCTCCTCCGTGTTATGTTATACGTCGGATTGTAAATTATTTTGTTTATTATCAAAGCTAGACTCAAAAGTGAAATAGACTATTAAAGCTATACACATCAACTTGCCATAAATATATTGTTAATGTTAATGTACTGTAATATAGTACAATGTTTTACAAAAATGTAGATCTTTAGTACACGGGAGGAGACGGAGGATATTGCTTCACGGGAAACTGTAAAAAAATTAAATTAAGAGGGGTAGCGGGAAAAGAGCACACTTTATATGAAAGTTTGTCTTTAAAATTACAAGGGTACCTAAGAGGTTCTCACGCAGACGAAGTCGCGGGCGACTGCTTGTGGTATATAAATAAGCTTGTGCTTGACTACAAATTAGGAGAAATGATGCAGTTTTAATGGTCGCGCTATTAGATTACCTACTGTAGTACCTAATAATTCAAAGCAATTTAAAAATTACTTATTTATATCCCTATAGTTAATATAATATGTTCTCATTATTTTAAAATTAATGAGTAAAAAATTTTTAACAAAAAGTAGAACCAACTCAAAACGGACTAAAAAGTAAAAAATAACTGTGTCATTTAGTTGCTTTAATTTACTTAAGCATATCTATGAAGTCGGTGCCAGCAAGTTTAAGGAACATTTATTATTATTTAACGTAGTAAAGCAGTTTGTGGGTTCTAGGTAATGTCCTTAAAGTAGGAACCTTGGCTGGCACCGATTGCTAGATATGCTTAAGTAAATTAAAGCAACTAATTGACACAGTTATTTTTTACTTTTTAGTGCGTTTTGAGTTGGTTCTTTTTTTTGTTAAAAATTTTTATTTCTTATTTTTTAGTGATTTATCGCCACGTAACATTCTCGTATTATACTGTCATAGTATATTATACGACACTACTAGCCAAAAAGCTACCGATACTTACACAAAAACTGAAATCGCTGCAAGTGTGCCTATACAATTTGAAGAGTTCCAATTTTCCCAGGATATCATCATCAGATCCTAACATGATGACAATGGGACCACCTTGATAAAACAATTATCAAAATCGGACGACTCTGTAAAAAGTTATGCGTGGTCATACAAAAAAAATATATACGTGTCGAATTGAGAACCTCCTCCGTTTTTTCGTCGGTTAAAAACTAGTCAAGAATTAAAATAACAAATACCTAAGTAATTATGAACCGAGCGATCTTGAAAATGAAATGAAAATGAAACGAAAATGAAACGAAAATGAAATGAAAATGAAATGAAAAGTCAGCGCTTGACGCACTTTCATGGTAAGGGTTTCGATATTCCTTATTTATATTTCTTATAGAGTAACCTATCGTAGTTTCTACATGAGACTTATCCGCCACCAGCGGGAGGCGTATCCGAACGCAGAAATATCGCCAAAAGGGGCTGGGCTGGATGAAGAATAAAGGGCGCAACTACTGTCTAAGGGAGGATGTCTCCTGTGAGACTCGGAGCTCGGGTTAGAGGGACCTTCGGAACGAGTTTTAGCTTGAGTGTATCAGTCTTGACGCTTTCCGTGACCCTGTACTCCATCTCTCTATGTGCCTACATATCTCTCTGTGAAATTCTAACTGTTACCTAAACCACTGAAATGAAAAATTAAATTAAATTAAATAGAATATCATCAATTCTTCAGTCCTTATAAAAAATTATGTTTTATATTTGAGAATTACGGGTGATAAACAAAACTATACTCTATAATTATTATTTGCCTACCTTACCTGTGGGAGGAGCATAAGCTAATGAACTTTCAGTTTAACAGGCTCTCGCTCTATAAAGAGATTAACTGAGTTGCTCAACATAACTCTACGTTCTACGAAAGACATCTAAGTATTACCTATATTAACTAGAGGTAATTCTGTAAAATCTATAAACTTTTATTACAATTATACCTATTTAGGCCGAATAGACCTTTACATTTTATATCAAGCCATAGTGTTTAAATATTTATAAGAAGTCGAGTGAAATAACAGTAAAATGTTACGATTAAAAGATTTTTAATATAAAATCCATTGAAGGGTTCAATCATTATATTTTAATAATACGAGTTTAATTAAAAATCAATGAATACTTAGGACTTA
The DNA here is from genome assembly GCA_034621355.1 of Mycalesis mineus. Taxonomy (NCBI): domain Eukaryota; kingdom Metazoa; phylum Arthropoda; class Insecta; order Lepidoptera; family Nymphalidae; genus Mycalesis; species Mycalesis mineus. The sequence goes on along the minus strand of CM067894.1, from coordinate 5,061,821 downwards.
AGCAGATAATTGCATAGTATGAAGTTATCTGCTTAAGAAACCTTATCAGTGTATGAAATTCATACACTGATAAGGTTTTCACTGTTTGATAGTAGGGTTAGATGAAAAAGTCGAGACTTAAAGCTGGATGGTAGACCAGTAAAGCACACCGCTTTTGATTTTAATTAATTGAAAAACAGTATAAACGTGCACCAGGTGATCAATGGGTTGCAGAATAGATTCTCAAAATCTTTTTGAGTTGTGTTTTCGTATTTTTTCACCGGAATGGCATGAAGTACCCCTAAGCAGTGGCCATTTTTTTTTAATTTAGCGTACAAAAATAGCAAGTGCTAAATCGTTTGGTGCTTGCTCATGTAGAGATATCGTTACCAGTCAGGCCGTTATAGCTTACTAAGCAATTAGAAAAATGTACCTTATGCAAAATAGTTTTCTGTATACCTATTCGTAGCAGGCAGTAGCACAGAATAAATGATGTAGTGCCTAAGTAGTAAGTAATTTCCGAGCTTTTGATGATACAGATGCATCAAATGGCTACGTCGTGAGCGACCTTGAATTTATTGGGACGCGCTTTATGCATCTAGGGCAGCGGAGAGGTTTAGAAATCACGGTTGTAAAGCTAGGAACACACTGAAAATACGCCTGCCAACGTAAGACCTGTCTGAAAATTTAAAGATAAAATTTACTAGAAGTTGCACGTACTATTATGACCTTACTAATGAAATATTATGAATAAATGAAATATTATGACCTTACTAATGAACTAACCAAAAATGGCTATGTGGTTAGTTTATACGCGGTAGAAGTGGGTGCGAGGGGTATACCAGCGAAGACTCTCTACAACCTGCTAAAAGACCTTGGCCTTACTAGAAGTGCAGTAAGCTAATTGGAACGAGTGTCAAAAGTAGGGTCCTTCCGAATGGGCAGGGAGAAGCACGGTGAATCCATGGAATGCAGATTTAAGATATAATTACAACAACAAAATTAGGTACATACATATGTAAAGAACAGTATAGTACGCCTACATATTCTTATAAATTAATAGACATAATGATAGAAGCACATATATATAAAGAAACTTAGCTATATATTTGGAATAATTCGTGCTATAATTTGGAACTAAATTACTGTCACGCGATCAGATTTGCCTCAACCCGCGTGGCGTGTTCCGCGTGTGTCGGTGGCACTACGGCACGGGGCTGCGAGGGGCCGCGCAGCCGCCCTCCGGCGCGCGTATCGACCAGCATCCCCTGCGCGGCGACGCTGCGCGGCCGAGGGCGCCGCTGGCCGCTCGCCCGGCCCTCACATTACGTAACGCACACGCACAGTACGGCGCACAAACAATGTGATTTTATTTTACTTCATTTTTTTCTACACTTTTAGATTTTACAATTTATTAGGATTAGTGTCGTGATATTATTCTATAGTCGCGCGTGTTTTATTTTCTCTCTCTCCTTTTGGTGTTTAGATTAGAAATCTCTTAGCTGTACAGTTAACGATTAACGGAGACAACATACGTTCGAGTGAAATTCGCCGGGCATTTTTAATTAATCACAATGGATGCACTAATAAGATGAGATCTCAGAAAATCGGCAGCCGAAAAGTCGATCTTACAGAAAAATTGTGAAAAATCGATCGATTTAGTTTTATAATAAGTAACCTAGTACTAAGAACTTTAGAAAAATGTTAAGAATGAAAAGAATTAAGAAGCATTGCAGCAATTATTTGAAAAAATCATCGTGAAAATTAATGAAAATTTTCACACAATTTCATTTTTTAAGCATAACAAGGAATTCTGCTGTATAAAGATGACGAATGGTAAGTTTGTATGTATTTATAATAACATTAGACAGTAACCAAAAATGTTTTAATTATAATATGGTAGGTATGTATAATTATGATACGATATGTTTAAGAACGTAAAAGTTACAAAAGTTGTCTTTGTTAGGCGGGAAAGCTTCTGTCCTATACATATATCCTATATAGGTACTTTACCTAAGTAAAATTTTTCGCACAAATTTATTTTTAATTACTGGCTTTTGCTAATAGCTATAATAATAGAGAAACAATTTTTAATGGGTACTGGTTTTGTGAATATTTAAATGTTAACGGTTATGCACATTGTTAATTATTTACTTCGTTTTTATGGCTGAATATTTTTATGCTTAACTGGTATACAAGTTTTTACTTTAATTTTACAAGTATTGCTAATAAGGATTTATTCAAATTGTATTCGTAAGTACCTACCTAGACTGCGTGCTGTTATCGACAT